>BNCR01000013.1:20221159-21686937 GCA_014656515.1 Oryzias celebensis
GTTCTTTACTCTGTTAATGTTTGAAACAGACAGGGGATGGCATTTATAAGGATTGATCTCTCTTGTTTAATCACAGCTTCCTCTGAAAAGTTGATCCAGCTACAACTCTGGCCACTCAGTCAGATCTCTGTTAATCTGATGGGAGATTATAGTCAGTTTGTCTTGCTGAAACTTGTTTTGTAAAACATAAAGTTGTCTGTATAATTGACATATCTACTTGTCATACTTGAAAAAGTTCAATTTTCTAAGTAAGAATTTTAGGAAAAAAAATACTTAGAAGAAATTGTGATGTTTTAGAGTGCTTTCACAAAAGGCCCTATGATAGTTTTCTGCCTTAGAAAATACACTCCGAATTCCATTGAAAAACACAAATAGATGACTCACTTTACTTACAAGGAGACTGTAAAGTTGCGGGCACCCCGGGCATGTGGCGCACAGTCAAGAATGCACTAAACGTGGGTTCTTGAATGCGCGTTTAGTGTTCACTTTGCCCAAGCAGAGAGGGGCTTCTTTTTCTTTTTTCACTTTTTACCAGTGCATGTCCACCATCTACGGAAGAGGCTTGGTGCAACATGAGGAAGTGATGCAAATCTCGCAAATTTTGTTCAATGATTATTTTTTCCCAGCTCTACTCCATTATATGAAAGAATTGATGTCATATAATTCTACCTGGGCACAAACTGCAATTTTTAATTTCTTCTCCATGACCAGTTTTCAAACAAGTTGCACTACTGTGAATTAAGACATGCCGTCCAAACATAACTCCCAAGTCCCCGATTGTTCAAAGTTTGATCTGGTTTAACTAGCAACGCGGGTTCGTTGACCACGCTCTTTGGTCATAGAGCCCAAAATCGGTCATAAAAACGTGGGTAGCAATTCAGGAACACACGAGTATTGAAAGAGAAAAGCCAAAACTATGCTTACAAATCTTTACATATACTTTTCATTGGAAGTGGCTGCTTAAACATGTGTAGCAGAGGACGTTTTGAACATATCTGTATAGCGGTACATTTTTTATCGTGGGATTTACATTCTAAAAATAACCTGTGATAGGGGACATTTGCTAAGTATTCAGATTAATTTTTTACAAATATTATAGATGTTACAAGTCTGCAAAACCCCCCAACACACACTGCATGTACTTTTCCAAGACATGCATTTACATTTTTCACACACCTTCTTCTCTCTTGTTTAAAATCTCAAAGTTCAGACATTCGTAGATAAAGAAGTCCACTATCAGAGAATGGAGAAAAAAAATATCTGGTCACGATTGAAGATAATTTAAACTTTGCAAGCTGGACGTATTCTGTTCAGTAGACACAGCATGCAGGATATTGATTGATAATGATATACAGCCAATCAGGACCCAGAACACGCTGGGAAAACCTTTTTTACAAAACCGTAATATAACTCAGTGAGACCTTGAAAGATGAACCCTAATATATCAAGGATACACTTCAATTCGGCAACAATCAAAGAAAAGTTGGAAAATGACTTGCTTGTAAATCATGTATTGAGGAGCTGCAAGTGCTTATTATGTGTGAGTCAGAGGATTAGCAGGAACTAGATAGCTGGCTTCTGTTGTTTGTGTTTTTCTTCATCTTAGGATGTTGTTTCAGACAAAGTCTCCATGACATTGATAAACATCTGTTTGTAAGCTAAACCAACCAAATTTAGGGTTGAAGTTGGTTCGAATTCCCAACCCATTCAGACACCAGCCAGACTAGTAGCTTCCAAACTAAGGTATGCCCATTGGATCTCATGAATGTTAAATTATAAGTTCCTCAGTAACAGATGTGTCCAATCTACATTATTATGGGGCCAGCATCCTGCTATTCTTTTAGACATGCCACCAACTCTAAATGATTCAATTCAGGTGTGCAACAAATAGTAACTGGAAAGGAAGCAGGAAACTAGTGCTCGAGAACTAGGATTGGACACCCCCACCTTGAAGTGACCCTGAAAAGGCTGCCTGACTTTAAATTAAAGAAATAACAAACCTGAAAAAAATGATTATTGTTCTTTGTTTAACTTTTGCTATCCATTTTTTATTCATATGTCAATCAAAACAATAACTGTAAAAGAGATAATTGTGAGTGAAGCCACATTTTTGTTCACTGCGTTGTATCCGCCTCCATCTTGGTCAAATGAATACTTGAAAATGAATTCCGGATCCCACTGGAAGCCATTAGCTCTTTGCACCAGCAGACAATGTAACCAGCCATAGTCAATTGGTGACAGAGCTACAAAACTGTAATAGGAATTTTGGTTGTTGTGCATGCTCTGGCATTGAGAGATCATGTACAGATTAAACAGCAGATATAATTTAGGCTTTTAACTGGGATTTTGCTTTGTTTTAATATGGGTTTGTTTTTTGTTTTGTTTGTTGGATATGTTTAAAATTGTGATTTTACAGTCCTAGTTGTGACAATCTATGCTGTTTTAATTAGTCATTTTCTCCAAAGTACTTTTAATGACCCTGTGCATCAATCATGCTCAACATGAAATCCTTTTAACCTCTGCCTTCAAGATGAGATCTTGATCCAACTTTGGATTGTAATTGTTAATTCCTAACACTTTTTCAAAGGCTGCGCTCTGACCAAGCACTAAAACTTCTGAGTCACTAACAATATCTCACTTTGACAATGCCAATCACTGCCTTTGGTGGTGGGAAGCCTGAGTGAAACTGGTCCTAGAGGTGTTTTGTGTCTTAAAAAGTCATTTAACCTGCAGCCAAAAATGCATTTTGCTGTAAGGGCTGCTTTAAAAAGTCAGGAGAAAACTGTGTGGCATGCATTGCATGTTTCATTTGAAAACTAAATAATTATGACCTCAGGACAGAAAATCTTTTTAACAATACATTTACATTAAAACACACAGCAAGATACGAAAAATGCCAAAATGGTTATTAGGTCAGTTGTTGGTTAAAAAAAACCATGAGTCACTCTGCCAATCTCCAGCATTGTCCCTTTTAAGACTTCCAAACAATTAAACTTGTTAAATCTTGTTTTAGCAAGACATAAATATATTATTTTAAGCATGAGGAGATGTTTCTCTCAAATGTACTATTTGGAAAAGTTTAAATAGATAAGTATCCAGACAAAAAAAAGTCGTTTCCAATAAATGGGAACTGAGCAGTTTCAAACATCTAATTGTTTAAATATATTTATATAGACATCTTGCACAATAATAAAGTATTAATTAATGTTAAAGACAGTTATGTCTGTCTGTCACGAGATTGAAAATCTAGGGAAATACCAAGTTGGCTTGAGTTTTTACCCTTTTGTTTGCTGTGGTATACATGTATATGTGTTTGTGTGTCAGAGGAAGTCACATCACAATGTGCAACTCTTTCACAACTGATACAAAAAGGCATTTTGACTCTTCTGTCAACTGACTCAAATTACATCAAAAACTGAATGGAATGACTCGGTAAGTGGAAAGCACCAAAGATAACTCATTGTATCATCCAGTCTCCCCCACACCCATCCTCACACAATACTCACACTTGACCAAACCCTCTTGTGGTTTTTACTGCGTTTTTGTTTCAGGTATTGATTCAAGTTCTAAAACACCCTTAACTGGAATTTTTGCTCTCATTTGCTCCCAAAATGTGATTCTACAGTAGGAAAAAACTGCGCAGAACTTCCTTTTTTGTTTCTTTGGTTTTCTTTTTCTGAGATTTTGTCTTGGACGTGCCATCCCATCACACCAGGTGGCTAAAGCTGAGAATCAAAGGGTTTCTGAACACTTGAATATTTGATACATGGTCTATTATGACAATATCAAGATTTCATAATTCCAGAGCCTCATTTTCAGATCCTAATGGTATGGAACTGGAAGTGTCTGTTATTTTTGTAAGGCTCACTTAATCTTCTCCGATGTCAGCCATTTATCTCAATGTCACTTTTTTCTTTCTTCGACTCATTAACTCTTTAATACCGGAGCTGTTGCCGGTGACACAACAAAACATGCTCTACTGTAACTCTTGGAACATTTACGCAATAATATTTCCTTTTTTTTTTTTTTTTTTTTTTACTTGTCTTGTCCAGCAGCTAAGCAAACATACCTGATAAACATAGAAATACCTGTCGGCTTCAAAAATCTTCATAGACAAACATGTCAACATGTGCGGAATACTTTACATCTTTCACACACTGGGAGGTGTGTGTAAGATGTAAGAACCCCCCAGTTTACATTCCATTATCCACCACAGTAGAACACAAACACTCATCAGAGAACATTTGTCAGCTCACTTTTGCACAAGTACCATATATCTTCCAATAACAAGAATTTCAAAAGAACTTTTTCAACATTGTCATTATAGAGAGTTTTTCAAAGTAATTTTCGGGAAGAAAACTGATTTAATTCATTTTGAAAAAAGATTGTGACATAATAAAATGTGAAAGATGTGAGGCGCTGTGCATACTTTCCGGATGCACTGTACCTCACCAACAAATTGAGCAAGGTGAACTTCCTGCTGGAGGAAGAAGAGGAGGAGGAGCAGGAGGAGTGAGGATGCGTGGTGGTAGAATAAAAGGTCCTGCTGCAAGTGATGGATGTTGCATGTGAGGACATCACAGGGGATCAGTGCAGCGAAAGGTTAGGACATTCACATCATTTTTCCGACGCTGTATTGCAAGGGAAAATATCTGGCCAAATAGAGAGGAGCGTGAGGGTGACCAGGAGCATGAAGACAATGGCCACTAAAGGGAGGACACCAAAGTTTACACCAACCTGCACAAAGCTGCTTTTTTCTGCTTCAGAATTTGTTGGACTTGCATTAATTGTATAAAGTTGAAGAGTTATGATAATTCAAAGAACAACAGGAGCTAAACTTCAAATAGGTCAACTTGTTCACAATTTCTTCTCATTCCTGTATTCAAAGCAGTGAACACAGGAAAATCTAAACTTTTTAGCCTAAATAATAACATTTGGTTTTAGCATGTGACGCTGTGTACAAAGAGGGCCGTGTATCTGCCTCAAAATCAATATTTATTCCCACGTTGATATACCCTGAACTGTTCAGATCATCTGACTTTAAGACGAGCCTTAATCAGTCCACGTTGCAGTGTTTTTTCTTTCTTCTTAAAAAATCTAGGTTAAACAAGGCCAACTATCTTTTCACCACCTGCCTTTTCTTTGGAATTCAGGCTGAACAAAAGAAAAATACAGCACATTAGTTTGAATAGGAGGTGGCTTTATCTTGAATTAGTCAACCGCAAGTTTAAGGTTTGTGCTGCTCAGATATCAGCCAGTATCATTAAAAAGAAGGGCACTTACGGGTACCAACATGTCTTTGTGCTGCTTTCTAGATGCTACCATTCCTAAGAAAACATAAAGGCTGAGCTTCTCCAATATCTAACTACAGTATGTCAACAACAGTGTCTCCTCCCAACGGTTTTTCCCAGCATTTCTTTTTGAAAATATAAAAGTAACTCACCAAGATATTGTAAACAATATTTCATTTACATGTTTTTAATAAGAATAAGAAGAAATTCCAATGGAAAAAATAGATTGTGCAGGAAACACAAAAGGGATTTTTTTTTTTTTTTTACTATCTCCTGCTGGTCTGATCAATTGTTTAGAAATCTTGCTTTGCATTTGTTTTCTAATTTTATACATTTTTAAAAAGAAAAAGCTCTACATACTGCGTGATAATTGCATAAAGATGTTTTTGCTGTGTTGCTGCTTTATTTTTCAGTGATATTTCCGGGTCTGTGTCTTATCTGCATGGCTGCACCTTGTTTGTCTGGATTGTACATTCCTCCCTGTGTTGTCTTCAATGCAACACACAAAGTCAAAACTTTAGATGAATTTCTAGATTATCCTCCTGAACAATAGATCATTTGCTTTGTGAAAACATTTGCATATGCACCAAAAAAAGTTTTTAAAGTATGAACACACACATACTACTGGCTTCACTCTAAATATCATGTTTGTCAGTTGGAGGTTGCTGGAGACGGTGCTGCCGACTCCATGTTTTCAAGTTTATGATCTTTTGTCTCCAGGTAGATCTGGCTAAGCTCAGATTCGTTTTGCGTCATACTCTTATAGGATGAACCTCTGACCAACCAGGTGCATAACATAAGACGCTTCATGACACTGCAGATTTATCTGGTAGCTTTGTTTGTTCAGGGTTCTTCTTGAGCTGCATAAGTCATCAACCCTCAACCCAGCAAAACAGCTCCATACCATCACACTTCCTCTTCTATCTTTGCCTGTTGAAATTGCGTATTGCAGGGCCAAGCTGTCTCTTTTCTGACAGAGAGGTTCTGTGTGGTAAACAAATGATTTTGAATTTGAGTTTTCAGTAGTCCAGGAAGGCTTCTTTGTCTTATTCTGACGTCCTCACAAAGGCTTTCTTGCTGTAACTCAAATCTGCAACTTGAAATCTTCACAGTTAAATCTGAGGCCTGCTTTCAACAACCACAGTGAAGCTGTGCCTGCCGCCTAAGATGCAGCTGTTAACTATGAAACTTGTCGTCTGATTCAGTTGTGACTTTGGGTGCACCCAACCTCTTCCTGTCACATTTTTCCCATTTTATGAGCACTTTTTGATACGGAAATAAACTGTTTGCAATGTCACCTTAACTCTTGACTTTTTTCTACTTTTTTCAGTTTTAAGCGAGTCTGTCTCTTTTTTTTATTGTTGGTTACCTTTTCTTACCACTTTTTATTTGCAACATGCTACTTCCAGCTGTATAATATAACCCGGTGGGTTCTTGCATTGTTTTAATGTAAACATATGAGATTGTACGTGATAAATAAAAGTCAGAACACCTGTAGCAATGACTCAGTTAATGGCTTGATCAATCTCTGTTGTTCATAAACAGCTTTAAGTTGTCAGAGTTGAGTCAGTCGGTTAAAAAAAATAAAAGTAAATCTACTTTTTATTTAGTGCTATTTTATTTCATGCTATTTTTCATTATTTAAAAAAATATTTGTGTGTACTTTTTTAATTAGGAACATTTAAATATGTTCAGAGGTATGTTGGTTACTGTCAATAAGGGCAAACATTGAGATAACTATGTTACTAAAAATCTGTGAATGTGTGCATCTCTTTTTTGCACATATCTGCAAAATAGCCTTCTTATGCAATGATTTTACCCCGTTTCTGATATACTTTTAACAAATGTCACTCTTTAGAAACATCAATACAAAGGACTTCAAGCAGAAACGTTTTTTTTTTTTTTTTTTTTTTGCAAACGTCCAACACCGTTGTCTTTATTTTAAGGAAGTATTTCATGTGTGATGAATGTTTTGTTTTAAACACCATTCGGGTGCAAAAATTTAATGAAAATTCAGATTTTGTTTCATGCAAAAGTAAAACAAAAAACGGTTTTCGTTTCTATATTTTGCAGGTTCCATGATAACATGAAAATTCTACAAAAACCTTTTGTCATTGTTTCTTGTGTTAAGTATTGGGTATCTACAGGAACGTTTTGCACTCAACAGCAAAAAACACACACAGGTATTTTTGTCCTAATTTCGTTTAATGTTTTTCGCTCTAATTTAAAAAAAAAAAACTACACAGTGGGCATTAACCTCATTTGCTCATGAAAACTACAGGATGACCTGCAGTTTTAAGTTGAAAAGCCACAATGTGTCCATGTCATAGACATGATCCGCCGCCGTTAACTTGCTCATCACAACATTGAAAGTTTATGTTCTTTTTTTATTTACACAAGGTTTAGAAGAAAGATCACCTGTTTTTTCCCTTTATTTTTTTAATGCAATACAGAAGTTACACAATACGTGCGGAGTTAATTTTTCATTTTTTTTTAATTCTATTTTAAAATAGTGCAGAACTTTAAATGCATAAACCTCAAACAATAAATGTATTCACTGTTTGGGAGTTTTGTGCATTTAACACATTTACTGTAAAAATTTTTAAATGCAAAAAGTTAATTTATGTAGCAATATATTGCCAAATTATGTGAGACAATAAATATCCTGTTATAAAGTTATTTCTTTCTACTTTACATTTTAGATTGTTTGGATGTGGAAACCAAAAAAATGACTACATTTTGCTAATTCAGTAAAAAAAAAAAAAAAAGGAATGAATGAATAAATAGAAAAATACTTGTTTTTTTACAGATTACATTTCACCCAATGCCCTAATAAAACTCAAGGATGAAATCTTAAATGTGATTGCGGTCTTATCTGTCTTATAATACAGCTAAATGATTGCTCCGTATTTAGCCAGCTGGCTACTGTTCTTTGGACTCCAGATTTCAATCTCTTTTCTGATAATCTTTGCCTTTGCTCGCCGTAGTTTATGCAGGTGTAGTCACGCAAGAAAATTCCGTATCCAAAACAGATCAGTTGTTATGCTATGGTTACCGTATTTAAACTTGTATAACAGCGCGCTGATTTCTTTTTCCTGGTGGCTCAACCTCTGCAAATGACCTCTGCATGTTTTGACACAAAGAATTGTATGTTGGCAGAAAGCGGGCGCCAATATTTTTGTTTTGGTCCTGCTAAAACTTTGATAGCAATGACTTCATGATCACTTTTTGATAGTGCTGCATTTTTAGGGCCATTGCAGGTTGAAAACATATTTCTTGGTTTGTTACAGCTTCTCCCTCAAACCCTCATTTGCAGAAAACTTTTTCAAGCCGTAGTTTAACTAAACCTTATGGTTTATCCAGGGAAAATGAAATGCTTTCTCTGCAATTTGCAGATGTAATTGGGCCAAAAACTTGAATTACTTGAACTAAGTGCTGTACGATAAAGCATGGACGTGTCTCATCACGACTCTTTGTGTTTCATTTAAAGGAATGCCAACTGCAAAGCATCTGAAGGCTCGGTGCTCTCCAAGTACTCTTCGTCTCCGCATGGGCAAAGAAGGAAGAAGAGGATGTGAGGGTTATATGTAAGTCGAAGGAAGACTCAAGGAGATATATACAAAAAACCCACAATGTATACTCAGCACAATTTGTTTGGTCTAAAAAGCTGTTTCACATCAGTTTTTTTTCTTCTACTTTGGTTTGTAGACCACACTCAAAAATTCCTTTATATCTTAAAAAAGTTGGTTTATTGTTAGAAACTCAATTTCACTCAAAAGACATAATAGACTCGATTCATTTTTAACTTTAGCACATTGGTGAAATTACTTAATGCCAAATATTTAACAAGCGGTAATGTGCTATTAAATTAAAGACCTTTGGTAATGATTAATGTGCTGATTATCTATTTACTCTGACTGAAATATTTGTGATCCTTTTATTAGATCCATGTGCAAACATATAGTGCATGTGCGGATCGATACTACAAAGCCCTCAATAAAAGCTTCTGACCTTAGTGTTACGGTGTCAAGACTAGATTATCAGTAAATATGAATCCTATATTTTTCTTTTTTTGGAACTTCTGTCTTTAAAAAATAAAGTTGAGAAATCTTAAAAAGATTGTAACATTTACTGCTGCTATACATTTTTAAGGAATTTCTTAAAAGAAATGGTTTTTAAGACTTACTACAAGTTTTTGTTGCATTGTTTTAAGTTACCGGAATTGTCAAATACATTTTGACTTCAAGAAGGTAGTTTTTTTCTGTTTATTTATTTTTTTTTTTTTGTATATTAATTTGGACTGTTCATGGCCAATATTTAAAATTAAAATGTATTGTTACTTACAGTACATAGCTGCAATAATAAAAGTACTTGCATTTTATTTATTCAAAATATTTTACCAGTTTTGATTTAAAAAATGTCCAACTGACAATTTTTCTGTTTTGTTTTGTTTTTTTACATTTTTTCTTGATGCATAACAACCACAAACAGAAAAAAAGCTGTATTTTAGAGAGGAAATGAATGTAGAGTTACACTGTCAAATGTTTGTTTTTAAGGCGGAAAAATGTAAAAGTGTGTGAATTTCAACTTTGTTTTCTGTAATAAAACCATGTATATTAAAACTTTACATGTTGCAAATCTGTCTGTGCGTATGGTTTCTCAGTGCTGGAAATACTTGAATATCAAAGACTGGCATTAGTCATTCTTTATATCTTTTATATCTGCAAAAACAATCATTTTAACCTTCCAGTAAACATTAAAATGATCGACAGGTTCATAAAAGTATATCATACAAGGCTTTTAAGATCATTCTCACGTTTCTTTCAAATGGTGTCAGAATGCATTTTTTTAAATGTGGGAAGTGGTGGGCTGAGGGAACAGACTCCGCCTCCTCACTTGCCCAGATCATTAGCTTGTGGGTAAACTTCACAGATGACAGGTGATTGTCCCTTATTTAGGTTGGCCAACTTGATAAAGTTGCATAAGTTTATGCCTGCAGAGTGAACTGTGTCTTGACTGCAGCCATAACCTCTGGTTGTAATCACCTTTACTGGAAACGATTGTTTTTCCTGCACTCCAAGGTTATAAAATCCCAGGACACACTGGGAAAGTGTGTTTATCCAACTGTAATCCAGGTTCTCAAATGGTGTCTTTGTTTGAGTGGCATGTTTTAAGTGCTGTAAGGGTTCAAATGGGGTGAAAACTGCAGATGCTTTTCAAAACAGCCGCTTAAAATGACTGGAATCTGGTTGGCTGCACGGATTAAGAAAATCAAATAGATGCAAGCCGTAAAACCTGCCAGAAAATTGGTCCATCTGAAAAGGTTTTTGCTCAGGTTTGTTTTGAAGGATCTACTAAAACAGGAATAGTTAGTCAAATCTGTCCTCCCTGGCTTCTCCTTTGTCAGGCTTCTGATTGACGAGTCTAATCGGTGAGTATGACAGTAGAAGATTAACTGACAATGCCCTCAGCAACTTTTGGAACTCCAGGGGAATACCAAAAAAAACAAAAACATTGCCAACTGTGTTCAACCTTTGTGCATGCCCTTCTCTGGCTTTTCAATTCATTTCTGTAAGATATCTGAGCTACTTCATGATTTCTGATTTGAAAAATCATCCACATTCTCAACCCTCTAAAGCCTGAACCATTAAATAATTGACAGACAATTCCAATTCTTTGGATTTGGAGCCTTTATAGGTCCCTCTGAACATACCGGCAAAAAAAAAAAAAAAAAAACATTTTTTTTTAACAAATACATTTACTTTTGTATCAAATATAATACATTTGGCTTTAAAGGGTTAAATATCATGCCAGCTACTGCCAAGAGAAAATAGTTAGTTTTTTTTCTACTTGTAAATAAAGAGTGTTCATATTTTTTTTTCAATATGTTTTTATTTTTCTTGTAAAAAACACACAAAAAAACAAACAACTATGTACATTAATATTTTACATTTGTCTTGAGCTCACACCTAAGCACCACGAAAAGCTGTTTTGCAAGAATGCATTTTTACCCATTTTAGATGAGACAGGTTTACGTGCACACAACGGATAAAGAGATTGTGACAATTAAATGGCAGTTAAAAAACAACAGATCCCGTACGCTATTAGAGCTAGTCTATTTCCATTAGCAGTGTGTATATTTCTAATTACCAGTAGCTTAAGTTATAATGCCTTTCTAAGCTATATAAGGGATTGTGTAGAACAACTTGTTTCACAATGAACAACACTGCTTTGATCCAGTCAAAGCAGATGACGATGTCTTCATTCTTCACATTAGGGGGGCAGGAGAGATGATCAAACTCTCCTTAACTGCTACCATAAAGAAGTCCATGGGCCAGGCTGGGCGGTGACTTAGCTTACTGTGTGGACACTTGAGAGAAGCCCGAGGGTGTGTGTTTGGGGGGGGTGGGGCTTGCTCTCAAATGGAAAAGTCAGGTGGAACAGAAAAAGCTCCTAAAAGTCCAATGTGTCTAAGAAGCGTCCTGTCCACTCCTCTCCTGGCGACCTCAGAGGCAGGTGGGGTACTGATAATAATTTTTCCACAAGTTGTCCGTCTGACATGAAAACTCTGGTCCCAAAGTTGTGTACTGGGGCGTGTAGAACGATGTGTCTTCTAGTTCGTCGACTGGAAAATAGAAATATAAATGCTGTTAGTGAATGTAAGGGAGGGATAGCTGCTTGTGGATCAAAAATGGTATTAAATAGTACTGTTTACTCATCAGCTAGGAAAATTTACCTGAGGAAGAGTCACTCCACAGGCTTCCTGGACTGGTGCATGCTTCATTGCTCAGGAACCCATTGTTCTCTTTCTCGAGTTGCTTGCAAAGCTGTAACAGCAATATCCAATTGAGTACATCCATGTTTTTAGATTTGTCACATAAGTCATCTTATTCTTTTGGGTTTTGTATTAAAAAACAGGAAAAGTAAAAGACAAAAATGGGTTTTCCTGTCAATGAAACTGCATGCAAGTAGGAGGAGGAGTCAGAAGTCATGCTTACCTCGATAATGTCTTGGGAGCAGTCGTAGTCTGGAAGATCGCAACCAAGAGAAGAAGAAGAAGAGAAGCACAAAATGAGTTCACTGATCTGCAGTTTTGATCCGATAAATAACAGTGATCATTGTAGGACGTTAACTCACTTGGGCTGTGTTCGGGGGAAACCTCAAATCTGTGGGAAAACGCTGAAAATGGGTCTGACCCAATTTCAATCGACAAAGACCAATCTGGAACTTCAGACAGGCCAGGATAAGGGAATTCTGCCCCAAAAAAAGCAGATAACACGAGTTAGAACATGAAAAACATCCAAGCTGAAGCTTAAACATGAAACATCAGCTCACCAGTATGTTCCTACTCACCAGTTTGCTCGATCTCTGCGGTGCTGTCGATGGTGTTTTCCTGCGTACAGAACTTGGACTCTTGCATCGTTGTGCTGACAGGAGACTGTGTGTCGCTGTAGTCGCTGTCTTCCTCCATCTTGACAGATGTTTTCTACAAGGAAAAGGCCAAATTTATTTACATCTTGTATGTGTTACTCACATTTCCTGCCTAAGGTACCTATTTACATAAAAAAATAGGTCAATGCTACCATTTGAATGGGCATCTGACTACATGCAAAAATAAGTGCATCTGCAGCAACAAAAACAACAGTAATACTATTTACCTTGTTTTTGTGCTTTGCTTCAGTTTTGCTCCTTTTAGCTGTGAAAAGAGAAAAAAAAAAACATCTTTAGAATGACTGCGGTTACTTTTTACAGGCATGCCAGCTCAACACCATAATGATTTTTTTTTAATCTAAGATTTTTGTGTCACCTTTGCATTTGGGAGAAACTGGCAGCATTCTGAAGACCCGCATAGCTTGGTGGCCTTTGTTGACGCTCTTGTCTTTCACCTCCTCTATGTCAGGCAGGGAGTTCATTGCGCACCGAAAGTTTGCTTTCCAAGTCTTGGGATCTGTCGCCTGACCCATGACATATTTTCCTGCAGAAAAGATAAAAAAACTTTAGTTAAAAACTTTGTTTTAAAGGAATAAAGACGATAGAGTAAAGGTGTACGCCTCCTTACCAGTGTGGATCGCCCACTCCTTGAACAGTGATGCATCTTTATCCATCTCCCAGCCGTGTCTGGCTGCATGTTTCCACGGAATTGAGAATACTTTCTTATCCTGTAATAGAAATAAATGAGAGTTATGTCAGAATGAAGATCCCAAATGTTGCATGAGGCACCAACTGATTTATTTTTTTTTTTTTTTGCTCCTTAAGTTAATGTTTTAATTACATGACATGTCTTTGCAGCAAGATATACAAATCCTCACCTTGTCCACCCAGCGCAGCCCATCGATGCTCTCGGACTCGATCATCTTCTCCAGCCACTGCCTCATCCTCATCCTCGCCACAGGCATGCTTGCCTAAATTATAGAGGGGTGGAAAGCTAAAGTCAGTTTTGACATCCAGAGAAATACTTCTGTGTGTGTATCTGATATACAAGCTTAACTGCAAACTAACGGTCACATCCGCCCCGGCTCGAGATTTATTGCCGCCGTGCAAGGAGAGGGTGAGGAGTTCACCAGGAAGTGCAGGGCGCGAAAAAGGGGGGCGTTTACGCGTGGGAGTCGAGATGAAGTTAGAAAAAACAGATCAAATCTTTGGCATTTCACTTTGTAAATAGGCTTTTGTTTGCTGAATTTAAGTTTTGCAACAGAAAATAAGGGGGGAAACTGCGGCGTGAATCCAGAGGTGTGAAGATGCGCAAGTTATGTCCAGTCGACAAGAGCGCCACTTCCGAGCAAAAGCGCACAAAAATGCTCTGTAAGAATTGACGCTCCTCTTATATCGTGCGCATTTATTTCGGGTTATATCAAACCCTACTAAGAAAGTGCATTTTCATAAATGTTTATTTACTTACAGTTAGTTTTCTTTCTTGCTCCAGAAAAGAAAAACCCGGGATAGTTGAATGATTCTCTTTCCCAGAACTTTTCTCTTCTCCCTGAGATATCCTTAAGTAATCCTCTCGCAAGTGTGTCTCGATCAGGAGTGATCACTACTTCGGTCCCTGGTAGCGATCCCTTTATATACAGCTGTCTGCTGGGTTTCCCCAAAATTAGGCGCAGTGCGCATGCGCCACTGTCGACTACCGATCCATTTCCGAGAAATCGTACTGTTGGTGCCAAGAGGGAAGTTAATGAAAAGGCTTGGCTCGCTGCACGTATATATGTTTTTTTTTAACAACCTGACCCACCTGTAGTTTGCAAGCGTTAAGCCGCGTGCAGACTTTGTATGCATTTTTGCAGAAATCTGCAGATATTTGCCATTATATCTGTCATTAAATAAGTGTTTTATGTCACTTAAAGAGACAATATCAATATTTGTTTATTGTGTTTTCTTGATGTTTCACGACCCTCATTATCCAAATTAAAATAAAGCGTTTTATTTTGATCAGAAAAGGTGCATGTTATATGTGTGATTTTTAGAAAAGACGCCACATGGTTTGCTGGGACGAAGGTTATGAGGTTATCCGCCCGCACAGTCGCATTAAAGTTCCTCAAGCTGACCAGATAAGGTCTACACCAGACGGGCCCTTTAATGTAAACAGCAGTGGCTCAGAGAAGTCGGGCATTTACAAGAAATGGTGTAGTAATAATGTTGGCCGCTGGGGGCAGCGTCACACTGACTTTTATTCAGATTCCTCTGACACGTGCAATGTGCTGATGCGTTTACGACCGCGGGAAAAATGACACCCAGAAGCTGCAGAGCATTCCACTAACGGTTGGTGAACGTAA
Source organism: Oryzias celebensis (assembly GCA_014656515.1). Taxonomy (NCBI): domain Eukaryota; kingdom Metazoa; phylum Chordata; class Actinopteri; order Beloniformes; family Adrianichthyidae; genus Oryzias; species Oryzias celebensis. The sequence continues at coordinate 20,236,224 of BNCR01000013.1, forward strand.
TGAGAGGATAATGTATCTTAAGGTGTCAAATCTGAGAGGATCTGTCAGTGGCCTTGGTTCTAAATTCCTGCCGTGTTTATCCCATGAAATTAATTCCTTTGCACCCGGGGAGAGTGGGGGAAACTCCACAGCTGCCGCCTGCAGGCTGCTGTCCATTCTGGGGGCTTCCCACGCACTGTGGCGCGTGCCCACGCCCTCGCGCCAAGTGCATGGCTTGAGAGCGCGCGCGCGCGCCACCCAGGGAAAAGCAGGGAATTTTCCTGTGGAGTTTTCTGTCTGCAATCCTTGCGTGGGGTTTCCCAATTAGAGGATGCACATGGATTTCGAGGGGAATATCTTCCCGATTTTACGACTTTTTGTCATTTTATGAAACTGAAACAACAGTGAAACGGGAAACACGCGAATTATAGGATTTCATCAGAGAATTTACTTGCAGTAAAAAGAAGTATCATATCAATAGTTTATAGAATAAGAGTTTTTTTTTTAATTTGTTAAAGATTAACTCATGAAACAGTACAGTTTACATGTCATTTTTGACAAAATAATAATAGTAATTCTGGAACTGCAGACATTAAAATAAAAATAAACCACATATGCAGTTCTTTTGCAAGAAAAAATCAATGATGTGTAGAAAAAAAATCAAAAATGAACAGTATTAGATTTTTGCTTTGTCTTTATTTTCAAACCTGCCAACAAAACCTTTGTCATGAAATGCCAGACTTTGATATCTAAATCAGGAGCAACTAACAAATAAGCAAATAAACCTAAAATAAGTCCATAGATTCTCCCCTTGGAGACTTGTGGAGATGGTGCCTGCCCAATTGCCTGGCTGGAGCATTATTAAAAGGCAGTATTGGCTTTTCTTCCTCCTTTGCCCTGACCCCACAGCACAGCTTCAGGAGCAGAACCCCAACCACACCCTGAGCGACCAGCAGCCCCTCAGCACAGGCAACTCAAAACAGGTGAAATTCATTGAACAAACCAAAATGAATAAACCAAACAAAATATGTGTGTGCTACAAATAAACGCGGCATAAATGTATATTTACACACAAGAAATGTGTGTTTATTTAAACACACTGAAATAGTAAACTATTAAATATGGAGAAAAAAAAGAAAGTGTGTAGTGTGTGGGGGTTTACTACTATTTTTTGTGTGGCTGGGGATGCTACCATCACGGTCACACTGGTTGTAGTTTTGACTAAAGATGTTCTGGGTCGATTTTTGGTCAGTGAATAGGATCGTTCAAAATAAAGCAATATTGACTACGAATCGTATCGTAAACCACAATATGATATAAATTGAGTCGTGGGTGAAATGAATTGTTACACCATTAAAAACTACCATAAAAATGACATTAAACAACTTTCTTCTCACGAAAAGTATGTGCGTTTTTGTCTGTGGGGTGGGATGTGGAATAACATGGAGGAAAGGTTTCAAATGTTACACTATTTGAAAAAAAATGCAAACAGAAAATGTTGAGAACGTATAAATCAGAAACAGATGCCTATTGGGACTATGTACAGACAATAATGATTTAGTGGGGTTTTGATAGCTTTTTTATCCTTTTTGTGTGTGGGGGTTTTTATATGTTTAATTTGTAAATTGCATAAAACACAGAAAGATTGGGGGAGGGAATTAATTTTGATTTTTCTGCAACCTACTTTTTTTAGTTTATCATGTTAACTAACGTTTTTTTTAAATATGTTTTCCCAAAATCAAAGGAAATAAATCAATCAACAAAACTTTCTGGTAGAAATATTTGCTGATGTGTTTTAGGAGCAGGTTTTTTTCTTAAAAAAATAAAAAGTTATGGAGGTAATTGTAGGAAAATGACACTTCAAACCTCTGAAATGATTTTAAAAACTACATGCGTGAAGCTATACTATTTTTTTTAGGTTGAATACTGTCAACTTTTGATCATTTTGGGGGGCTTTGCTTAATATTGAATTTCCGCTGCACAAATAGTTCCTGATAGATCCACTACCCTTATGCATGCATGCACGTATACATGCAGTAGCAGTGAATCGAGTTATTTAGGCCACCTGACAGGATAAAACAGTAATTTGAGGCTTTAGCATGAGGAAAGCAGCTTGAGCATCCAGTCTCCCCCTATCACAGCACCATCTGTTTTGACAGCTCACTGACACTGGGTCAAGTCAAAGCCCTTATTCACAGTGCAGCCTCAATGAAGTGCAAGATTTTCAAGGAAACTATTTAGTCTGATGGTCTCTGTTGAGGTCTCATACCTTTATAGAAAGATTACATTTGCATGCACCTATTCCTCTTTTTTCAGCAGGAAAAATCTTTTGCATCAGCAAACAAACAAACAAAGAAGACAGAGGATGAATCATGAACCTGCCCATTTATTCAATGCGGAATAGTGCAAAGGCTTTATGTCTAAAAGTTCAGTAATAGTAACAGTATCATGAATGTAATCATTACTGACACTGAAGTGTGTCATGTTCTGATCAAACTCACTCATAAGACCCATTATATATGCAAAAGTAGGATTCTATGTATTTCCCTTTTACATGATTTGATGCACATCTCTTTACATGGTCCACAAATCTATACATAAAAGAGTCAACTAACTGTGGTGAGTCCAATTCTTTTACCCAAGTAGACACAATCTAGATATTTAATACTCATTTGGCATTTAAAACGATAGGTGATGATACTGTTTAACAGAAAAAAATCGTATTTATTTTTTGTTTTGAGGAACAAAGACAAATTAACCTTTACATAACAGCTTCAATTATAAAAATCTGGCATTTTGGGTCTTTTACACTGTTTTTTTCTTTGTGTTTAAAAAAAAGTGTGTCAAAGTAATCTATTAAGGTACTGTTTACAGAGCTGTGGAAAAAAAGAAAGTAACCTCACTGTGGTAAACCTTCAGCCACGTGTAGTTGATATTACTTGGTGGAAGCAAGCTTGTGATTGGATATCTTTTTGTTGCATCACATCTACATAAAAAGACAGACAGTAGAGATCACAACAGGAAGAGAAACTAATAAAATTTGCAAGAAGTCAATTATTTGCTTTTACGATCGATGTTATTATTATTTCTTTTTATAACATAATCTTGATCATATCTCTGGATTTTTAACCATTACTGCTGTATCTCTCAAAACTAGATACTGACACACGTCTTGGGAGAAGATCCTCCCTTCACGTGGACTTCCCTGAAACTTCTTTTTTTTTTTCTCTGAAATTTCTTTTTTTAAGGACTTTTTCCTTTCCTGAGAAAGAGGGTCTAATTGCAGGGATGCCCAGCTCAGCTTAATCTGTTTAGTTTAGTTTAGCAATTTGCTATTGTTTATATTTTATGACTGACTACATGTTTTTTTCTGTAAATACCGGTATGAAGGCCCATTGAGATAACTGTTTTGTAATATTGGACTATAAATAAAATTGAGTTGAAAATAACAGATCAGTTTTTATTGTGTATTTGTATTCTTTACATCCTGAGTTGCTACACAGTCCAATACTCAGGATTTTCCTTTGATAAACAAATACTGACTTTTGCATGGGAAGTTGCTTTGTGCAAAAAGACAAACTCATGTTTAAAAAAAAACAAAATAAAGTGTGATTTTAGTCAACTTTTAAAGACCCACTCCAACAAAAAATGTGCTCTTGGTGTTTTTTTTAACATGTTCATGTGTAGTTTTTTCTGATAATGGAGGACAAATATGAAGTATGTTAAGCTTATAATTGCATTTTTGAATATTGCTTCATCATTGTGAATCAGGAGCAAACAAAAAATGCCGGTTCAAAATTCTTGTAGTGGTGACATAGAAGCTGCAGTTGTCGGGCCACAAGCTCTCTGCTGTGTTGCATTCCCATGTATCCGCTTGCAGACAAATAGATCATTGTATGTCTTCAGTTTTCTCGTCCAAGCTGGCTAAAAAATATACAGCTGGATAGCTCCAATATAGCTCGCCATGTTTGTTGCACCACTAATGTTAGGTTGGGGTTATGACGGGCTGTAAGCTAGTGGGGGAGAGTGTAAACAAATGGATGATGGGAAATGAAGCTAGGCTCACTTTGTTGTAGCAGTCCCCGCCCACAAAACTCAGAGATGAATTTCTGATCAACTCCTGCCTCTCTGCAGAAACTGTGTCATTGAAAACGACACAGTTTTTTTTTTTAATTTGGGCCAAAACTGGCAAAATGATATCTAAAAAAACAACTGGGGACGCTTTTAAAATAGATTAAAGATCATTGGAGTGGGACTTTAAGCACTTGCATTTGTATCTTTACATTTTATTCAAAAGTATGGTCGGGGAAGCTTAAAATTGCATCTGGCAGATTTTTATGTTTGTGTGTCATTTATCTTATAAGATCTATGTGATATTTTTAACCAACATTTTGTAAAAAGCAATATCTCTTTCTGGTTTTGAAGTTTATTATGCTTCTCAGACTATTTTCTGTTAAAATCCTCCCCTAGCTTAAGACAATTGATGGAGACTGCCCATAGGATCGATTCCCTCACACCTGTAAAGGAAACATATTTTCAGCAGAGATTACTACTGAACAGGATTTTGTTGAGATGTACAAATCCAAATGAGTCAGTTTTCTTTTTAGAGATAGTTTCTCTCTTTAAAATATCCTGAATGCTTTTCAGAAAAATGTAATCGTCCATCGATTCGTTAATGGGTCACACAATTCTTTAATTAAAACTTGAAATATGTGGACAGCCCAAGAACTGGGGACAAATATGCTCATTATTACAATTTCTTTGATGGACATTCTTACAGTAAAACAAACATGGAAATTGAGTAATAAGTGTTAGTCATTTTCAAACTGCAAACAGAGTGGAGTCGACAGTTCCTTGATTCTTATCGTCACCATGTAAGGAACTCCAACTGTCACATGAATTACCAAATGGCATCATCTTTGTGTGAAGGTTTATTTTGAATAGAGAAGGAAGAGAGCAGCTGTAGGGGAAAATAAAATATGACTCATGCTTGAAGGATTTTTGTCTTTGGATCTTTGAAAACAAAAAATCTAATTGATTATTCCTGCACAAATGTCAAGAAATTCCTGTGGTGCAGGTGTTTTGTCATCAGTTTTACAGGCACATTCCTGACTGAGTCAACCTTAAGCATGTGTTTACTTCACTACTTTATGAGTTATTCTATCTGACAAAAGTTTGAAAAATGAATCTTGGCAAAAATTATACAAATTTTCCAAAAGGTTTTTTGGTTGAAAATTGGTTATTTTTTGCAGTTCAAGCAAGCGACCTTGTCAGATCAAATCTGTTTTCATATTCTCTTCCTTTGATACTCCCCTGTTCCTAAAACAATGCAGTTGCTAAAACAAAAGGGGAGAACTGGTGCCTTGTGTCAATAAAGCTTTGACACGTCACTGTGTACTTTGGTTGTGCACTTACTTGCTGAAGATCTTTATTTCTTATACTTAAACTTTATGTGCTCTTTAATCCTGTTGCTAAGTAAATACACTGAGCAATCAAACTCAAACACCTCATTCCTTCAGCATTCGTTCTGCAAAAAAAAATCAAATTTACAAAACTGAACAAAGCTGTTTTGTGTAATATTACATGAATGACCTTTGTATTGTATTTTTAGGATGCTTGGCAATGATTTTTTTGAAAGTCAGGGAAAAGCTGCAGATTTTTTCACAATTATGTTAATATTAATGTATTTAGTTAAAAGAATCACACAACTGCATTGCAGTGAGACTTTTGGTCTTCTTCAGAAGTGTTCATTGTAACAAGAGGAAAAGAACAATAAACTCAAGAAGAAATCACTAGTCAAATTATCTGTCCATGCAGCAAACATGCAAAAAGAGAAAATAGGCTAAAAAGCTAACTGACTTCAAGCTGATGCAGCCAAATAAGTACTTTTTTTTAACTAGTTCTGAGACAGTGGGTTATAGTTGAGTCTTCATGCACTTAATTATAGTTCATATTGATACCTATTGATTACAGTATTGATTACAGTGACAAAAAACAAGTGTAATAAGTAGAAATAACTCATAGAACAAAATGTGAAGAACATGAAAATACAACCTTACTACAAGGTGGCCTATCTTAATAAATCCTCATGGAATCTCAAACTAGCACTTACATAAATCTACATCTTTGTTTTCAAAATGTTGACAATGGATGCTTTCAAACTTTAAAACAACATTCAACATTCCTTACATCAAGCAATTTGAGATTTTTGAGTCTTACATATGTATATAAATATGTTCCCAGTGGTCTTTTAATTATTATAATGCCGTTTTTAGCCAAAACTTAAAAATTTGTGTCATTTTCAAAGACATAGTTTCTGCAGAGCTCTTGGAGTTTATTGGAAAATCACCTCTTAGTCGGGGTGCGGGGAGTAAGCTTCCGCTTTATCCCATCATCTCTTTGTTTACACTCTCTCTCTCTAGCTTACAGCACATCACCCCAAACTAAAATTAGCGGTGCAACAAAAATGGCGAGCAATATTTGAGCAATCCAGCCGTACAGTTTTGAGCTAGACGCCAGCTCTGATGAGGAAAACGAAGATGTACATGGATCTATTCATCTGCAAGTGGATGCATCAGAATGAAGCGGAGCAAGGAGCTTGTGAATTGCTAAGAGTATTTTCTAACTCTTTTTTAAAATGGTATTTATTTAAATAAATATATATATATATATATATATATATATATATATATATATATATATATATATATATATATATATATATATATATATGTCTTCCATCATAAGATGGATCATAAGGTTCAAGAAAATGCTAAAAAAAAAAGTGATTTTCATCATCGTGGGTTATTGCAAAACAAAAATGGTAAAATCATGCAATTTTTCTTTTAAATAAAACTGGTCAAATAAATACGTTTTCCCTTATTGGTTTTTTATGCATTTATTTATGAGGCGATATTTGAACTTAAAAGGTGGAATCTGCATTGTTAAAGCTGTCGTCCTCTGCCTGATCACGCCACTTATGTCTCTGTGTTTCTGTGTCAGCCATGCTCAAGGTTACTTTAGTTCATTGGGAGTGTCTTTGGGCACCACGTGGTTGTGATGCATCATTACTCCGTGTGCTCAGCTGCAGAGATGGCGTGATGTTTCAAACACCTCCTCCATCTGATATAAATGTAAAAAATATTAATAATAAAAGAAAAGGTTTTATTAGAAAGGAAGCTTTCTTTAAAAAAAAAAGAAAAAAAAAAGAAGCCCTTAGAATAAAGTCGCATGCAGTTGAATATAATGAATGCAGCTATATAAGTGAAGGTGAAATATCCTCTATCTAAGGTTAATAATCCTTTCATTAATATTATTATTTTCTTTAAGGCGACATCTGCGCCACCAGAACCGCTTGACATCTCCATCTCCTGCCTGGATACCCCACTGTGGCCTGACTCAGAAGTGTACCATCACCTCCCCCCTCCTCCTCCTCCCTAATCTCCCTGATTGTCGGCGACTTGCTGCAGTCCACGCTGCAGCCCTGAGCCGCTCCTGCGCCGGAACACCCGACCCTATGAGACAGATATTATGCTCGCATTCGTGCTGGTGTCTGGGTCGCTCTGGATTATTTTAGGTGAGTGTGACAGTCACATCCGCATTGTTCTCATTCATTCGGACATTTTTTTTTAGCATGGCTAAATGCTAAAGGCGATGCACCTGCCTCGATGCGACTGAGTGGGGCTTTTTCTACGGAAGCCTAATTTTTGTTCCGCATTCTTCTTAAATCTAACTGTTTGTAATGCTGCATTTCCTGGACCGAAAAGATGCCGGGGGTGTTTGGGTCTCGTCAATTGCCACGTGTTTTTGACACATTATCAATGCTAGTCAGTTTCCCTTATGTAAAAAGAAAAAAAAGACCCTGATAACCGGTACAATGAACCGGGATGTGCTCAGGTGGGCCTAGCCACCTCTCATCATGGGACTCTGGATCCTCACTGTTATTTTAGAGATGCTGCGTCAAACGTGAAATATCGACGTTTTTCTTACAGCTTTTCGTTCTCATTTTGAGTGAGATGGGATAAACATGTGCATTCAAGGCCTGCCAGCTGCTAAGGTCGTGTGACATTGTGCGTAGATGCCGGACACACGTCATCTAAAACGCTCCATCAAGCTCACATCTCCTGGCTTTTATTTCCGCTCATCCACCCGCCTGTTTTGAGGCACTTTTTTGGGGTTATTAACATTTTATTTTTCTGTGGGTGAAACAAAACGCCGGTTTTGAAAGTCAGGATTCTGTCTCCGCCATGCTTTCTTGACGAGGGGAGGGAGGATGAGAGGGATGAGGGGCGATGACGTGCGTCAAAAAGACGCAACTGATTGGTCGGAGCTGTCCAGGAGCGTGGGGTGCTGAAATCCTGTGTCCTACCGGCAAACGGAGAGCACGGTGCGGTCCTGCACCTCCCAGCACCCCGGTTTCTAAAGGCTACTGAAACGTTTTGGTTGCTTCTAAAAAAAGAATGTTCAAAAATTTCCAAACAAGCAGATTTAATTTTACTTTTCTAATTTTTTTACAAGAAAAAGCTGCAGATATCTATTTTATGATTTGTCAGCACATAATCATTTTAAAGTTAACATATACTACAGCACATATTATTTAATTTTTTTAATTGAAAAAGCAATCCCAAAAAGATTTGTAGTTATCACCAATTTGGACACTATGAGAGGTTAATAGATAAGAATTCATTAAAATATATTTTTTTACACATTTGTTGTTGTTTCTAAATAGTAACTGCAAGGCATTGTTGCTTGGTAACCAGCAAGCAGTGACATCTGATATTTTGGCAATTTCTCAGCATGAAAGTTTATCGTAGAGGGTTTTGCAGGAGACTTTAACTTGTTTGTAGAAGCATATTAGGGGGTGTATTAGGGAATTTAATCGGTAAATTTAAAAAATTGTTTAAAAAAAAAAAGCATTATTCGCAGCATTCAGCATAAACTGAAGCTACGGTAAGAGGGTCCTTAAAAGGTTCCATGATATCCCCCACCTGTCTTCGCATTTCAGTGGCTGTGCTCCTCAGTATAAATAATTAATTTTGGTGTAGTCCTACACAGCATGAAAACCAATTCCTTACCTTCCTAAATATATTATAAAGATGAAGGGGATTTACCACGGAACATGACTGGAAACAATATTCAAGCTTATAAGTACACTTTGAGCCCAAACAAGAATACAGTAAAAATACATTTAAGTCACATTTTAAATAAATCTTTTTTTGAAAAGTGTTGGTATCTGTCTAAAGATTATCAGTCTTTCTTTATGCATGACTCATGCTCATGACTCCATACTTACTTTGTAGTTTCTATGAAAGAGCTAAATGCATCTGCTTTATGCCTACCCATTGAGAACATTTGTTTAAATAAAGTCTTTGATTACAATCAAATACCAAGTTGACAAATACACAATAGAAAAATGATCAGACTAAAGCATTTTATCTATCATAAATAGTAGCACTGGCCAGTCAGCGTAATCTAAGAGCCTTATGGCAACTCTCCCACTGATAGCTAAATAGATCTTACAGCTTTTGTGTCGACTCCTCTTTCTTTCCTCTGATTTAGGGTAATGGCTTAGCCTAAAGTGCTGAATGAAGCCTGTCTGGCTCTAGCAATGTATGTCTGGCTATTTTGAATGGTATTTTTAACTACTGCGAATTTTGTTTTGCCACATCTGTAAAAAAAAAAAAAAAACTGCTAAACCTTCAAAACCTATATATATATAATTTATGTTTTTATTTGTAATTTTCTTTTTTTCTTTAGCAAAGACATATCTTCCCCAAGATCCGGGTAAAAAGGTTGTGTTCTTGTTAAATAATTGATTACATTGGCTATTGCTAACTATTAAAGTTGCTCACAAAACACTACATTAAGATTTTACATGCAAAAACATTAATCTTATGAAATAAATCTTTTCAGTGAGTCTGTAGAAAGTGGGGTTCAAATGCTTAAAACATAAGCCATTTGACTTTGTTAGTCAAATTCAAGTGAGCACACAAATGCAGGTCACTGTAGTTTGCTTAAATCAAACAAATATAGCAACAATGTGAACTGGGATGCTATTTGCATACATTTGGCTGTGGATGCTCTCCTTTAGCTTGAATCACCTTAGCGAGTGCGAGTGTCTGTATCGCTTTCATGAACGAGAGCAAGCTTATGTTCAGGGAGAAATGCAGGGAGGGGCGGGTGTGGTGAGAGTGTGCGGCGTCTGTTGAGCTCACGGTGGTGTGATACGGAAGCCTGCCAGGCTCAAAGCCAGTCCATAGCTTCTCAATGCCCTCCTCTTGCTTGCCTCAGCTTAATCTGTGCCAGTGGGAAGGTAATCGCCAGTTTGCAGAGGGGGGTCATGTAATATCTGTGTGATGCCCTCTGGCACAGAACACGAGTGTTCAGATGCACACCTGCACACAGCTGCACATCCTACCTCACTGGCCATCAAACATCTTTGTAAGTCTTATTTTACTATTTTTACTGTTTAGGTTTTTCTTTGCTGCACCTTTCTTTCTGTATTATATCAATTCCTCCTTAAGTTTCCTGTAATTTCTTTCTTTTGCTTTTTATGCGGTAAAACTGCAGTCTAGTTGTTTTCTACTGGAAATTATTGTACATTTTTCCAGGTGTTCAATTGTCCTTCAAGGGCAAAGAAGACTTAATACACTAGCGTTATTCAGAGAAATCAAAACAAAAAAAGGGGATTTAAAAAAAAAAAAGATATTTGCTTTTATTTCAATGCATTTAAGGAGGACTGAGAATGTTTACATTGTAGAATCAGTTGATGCAAGTCGAACTGCAGCAGAGAGCTGGTTTTCTTTAGATGAATAATACATAAAAAGAGTGCAGTCAGAAGGTTACTACTGGTCATCTGCCTTTGTGCTAATAGGCTGTAATCTTCCACGCTGGACTCTAATCATTGGTGACGGACGTCGTATGGGCCGATGGGGCGGGACTTACAGACGAAAGGTTGAGTTCCTTCCACCTTAAGCCTCAGAGGACACTGGAAGTGCATCTGCCCCTATTCATAACCTTCTTCATACTCATAGCAAATGCTTCTTCCTGAAAGAAGGAAAAGAAAATCATTTGTAATTAAAAAAAAAAACTGTAGATGTGAACAGGCTTTGGTGTCCCCACATCTGAAAATGTATTCAGCTTTTTATAACAGTAGCTGTGAATTTAACAAAATTAAGATAAATGTCAGGAAATTCTGCACCCCAGTGTCCTTAGCTTACATTTCAAGTGAGTTCATTAATTTTATGAGATAATTCGGAGACTTGGATGCTTATTATGGGCCGTAAATGTCATACTCTCTTGTGAACTGGTCTTTGTCCCAGCTGAAACATTAAACCTGGCTCTGATAAAGGCCTGCCTCCTGCTGAGGTACAACCACCAACATGTATGAAAAGCTCAACTGTTTATTTAGACTATTGCAGCTGTTCATACAGTGTATGTGCTCTCATTGTTTGGCAAGAGATACAACATTTAGTACTTTCTTCCTTCAGTCAGATTTGACGGTGCACAGGCTTTCCAGCACTCTTTACAAAAAGGTCTCTTCAAGTAATTCTTTAACTTTATTTCTTTGGCCTGTTTGTTAATCTAATTTCACTAATTTTGAATTAGAGTCCTGATATTTATTCTGCTGTTTCTCTTTCTGCAAAACTTACACAAGACCAACAGACTCACAGACAAACTTTCACCAAACCACAGATTAATATAAACTTCAAATCCAAGTCATCACTAGCCAACTAATTCTTGGTGTCATGTCTCTTTTGAAAAACCTTTAATTACAAAATTGTTTCAGTCCCATAAGTTATTCTCATCAACCTTAAACCTGCAAGATGTGCTGTCGAATTTCAAGATCCAACTCCGATCATTTTTTGATCTTTTTTAAAAATTTATTATTATTTCTTTTTTAATTATGATTTTAGGTTTTTAGCCATTAGATTAAATAAAAGCCTATTTTCTAGAACATAGTTTCTTAAGACATGGAGTGGCCCTGCCTTCATTTCCCATCATCCCTTTGTTTACATTCTCTCCTGCTAGCTTACAGCCCCTCACACCCCTAACCTAACATAAGTGGTTGCAACAAAAATAGCGAGCAATTTTTGAGCTATCCAGCCGTTCAGTTTTGAGCCAGATATCAGCTCGAATTAGGACAATGAAGGCGTACGTGGATCTAGTTGTCTACAAGTGGGAGCATTAGAAATGGCTCGCTAGTTGTAGCTTCTACGTCACAGCTACACTCTTTTTCAAACAGTATTTCTTTTTTTGTCTGCTCCTGATTCACAATGATTTAAATAAAAAAATACACAAAAATGCAGTTTTAAGCTTAATTTAATCTTTTTTATTTTAATTTAATCTTCATTTATGTCCTCTGTCATGACAAAAATGCTACAAGAAATTGTTAAAAATGCCAAAAACATGTTTTTTATTGGAGTGGGTCTTTAAGTATGATGCAAACAACACTACTTTACATGTAGTTTGTACTTCAAGGTACTAACCTCTAGAAAGGTTCAGAAAGCATTTTAATGAGAAGTTTGATTTAACAGCAGAAACGTTTTTTAGCAGAAACAAATTTTCAAGCAAACGTTAAGGTTAAATTGAGTTTTGTTTGTTAAAGTCTCTTAAACTACTAAAAAAAGCACCATAATGGGATGGTTTAAAATGTGTAAATGCTGTCAAATACATTTTATTTTTGCACAATTAGTGTATATGCTGTCAATAAGCGAACCTAGACCTTTGTAAAAAAGTTTATTTTTTAATTGTTATTCCTTTGGAAAAGTAAATTGACACAAACGTACCTAATGATGTCCACCCCACATGAACTCTGACAATGAACACCCTGCAGTACAAACACTGAAAAGTGAAAAAACACTGTCATTGTGTCTTTTTTTTGCTGTTTGGATTTTCAACTACACATTGATGATTAAACAGACTTGTTGTAGACTCTCAGCAAAAATGCTTTACATCTTTGGTTATGTTGTTTCAATGGGTTCTGTTGTGTTTGACTGGTTTTCTAGCTGACTTAAACACACCATAAAATAGTTTTAATCATTTAATTATTTCATTTTTAAAGATTTATGATACAGTGTTGTTTAGACATTAGAAAACTAATGGTAAATTAATTTGAAAATGTGTTCTTTTCTTTTCAAAGTACACATTTAAATGTTTTAGCTCCTTTTGTAGGTTTATTTATTTACCACCAATTAGTTCATTTTTTTCACTTGCTTATTCATCAGCTGGACACCTGAAAGCCTTATTCTGCACATTTATGAGCTTCCTGTCTTGTTTCCTGTCAATAATGCTTCCAGCATGGCGTTTTACGCCTCACTGACTCTGCATGGCACAATCATTGAAGAACGTCGCAAATCAGTCCTGTGACAAGATGAGTGGAAAATTGATTGCGTGCAGGAAGTGTCATGATTGTGAGAGACATGGTAAATTCCACAAATTAATAAACTGAGAGGTCTTTGAGTTCTCCTGCTGTTCAAGGTCAATGTTTTTGTGGAAGGGCCGGTGGCCTGCCTGCGTGCTGTTCTTTTTGTCTCTCCAGCTGAAACAACAGTCTTTTTTAGATGGCAGGGGTAATGTGCTTGTCTGCACACATCCCTGTTTTAGCTGCATGTGTATCTCTGGGTTGGCTTGTATTGTGGTCACTGCAGGGGAGAACTGCAGAATTGTTTAAGTCAAAGTGCAAAAATACTGTATGTTCAACCTGGGTTATATTCCATTCACTTGAACTGAAAATCCTTTCAAATAAACACCACAAATTCTTCTTCAGAATGTGGAATCAGTCTAAAAAGCCTTGGGAATGGAAGTGACCTTCAGGGACACTTTGAACCCCCCATCCTCCATTCTGGCATTGACTTTAGGATCACTAATTATCAACCAAGTTAGAACAGAGTAAGACAAACAATTCCTTTTTCAACTCAGATGGCTTTTATGCCACGGCATCAAAACAAAACAAAACTATCAGTTCTTCTGAGGAGCCTTAAATCCAAAATAATACAGCCTTGGATAAACAGAACTCAAAACTTAAGGCAAGTTTTTGTCAAATTAGACAAAAATGAACTAAGTAGTGGTTGAAATGTGCATTTAAGCATATCTAGTAACTTATACTGTCATTAAGAAGTTTTTTTTTACTTTATGATTTAATCTTCTGATGGAATTTTGCCCATTTTTCTCTAGTTTTCATTTGGGTTTAAAGTTTTCCAATCAGTTGGAAATCGGATGTTTACTTAGTCAAAAACAGTCACATGTTGCTTTTTCTAGCTAGACTTTAGATGTATCTGTTAAGCTACGATGGCACGCATTCAAAAACATGTTTAACCTGCGTTCTTTAACACACATGGTGTTCACACTAGACAAGCCAGGAGGGGCTTCTTCTATATATATATCTATATACTTTTATGAACAATGTTTTCGTCCAAGGCTTGATTTTGTCAGAAATTTCTTTCATTCCATCGTAGCTTAACTTCGTTTTTATTTTTTACATTTATCTTATTTAAAAAGTTGTCTGGAACTATTAAATCAAGGGTGGAAATCTTTTTTCTTGCTTTGAGATTAGCATGGCCTAGTCTTAGAGTGAATGTAAACTGTCCTGCATCCTTCATCAGTCCCTCCTTGGGACCTTCTGATTGGCTGGTTTAAACAAGTTGTCAGCTGTTGTCAGGACGATTATGGCTAGAAAACAGGAAGGAGATGCAAACCAGAAAGTGGCTAATATTGCAGTTCCTCATAAGACCTATGGGGGCAGGTTGTAGAAGGGAGCAATTCTTCATTGACTGTGTTAAAAAGTCAGATTTAAGACCAAGACTACAGTCTCTCTGTGATGTAAATTGCTTAATATTCTATTTATAAAAACTATGGCAGGCAGAGTTTTCTTTTTGTTTTTTGTGTTGGTTTTATTTGAGATTTAATTGAGTTCAAATTTGTGTAGATTTAGGGAAGGTTTTTCAGTTGGGTGGGGCAAGCTCATGTCAACATGCCCCTCCCACTTCAACATTTATCAATGGGGGAATATTCATCAGTGTTTACTTGTCTGTGACTTGAATTTGGTTTTGAAATAACAATTTTTTAAAATTTTAATACTAAAAACTTCCGAAATAAAGAGAACTTTGTTACGTCTGCATTTTTATGGTCTGTTTTATTACAACAAAACTTTTTCTGATGTTGTACAAAAAAAAAAGAAAAAAGATTTCAGATGACACTGATCAATCCTTCTGCTGTTTCAGGGCAAAAAATGTGGTAAAAGTAGTCAGTTATGCAGACTTTGTTCAAGACCAGATAATGGCTGCTTGAAACTGATTCCCAGCAGCTGCTCCAAGTGCCAAATCACTTTTTCCTTGGAAAGTTTGTCATTGCCACAGTGACACCAAAGCTTGTTCAGCTCTGAAAAATAAGCTTGTTCCTTCTTTTCGTATAACTTTTTTGACATGTGGAAGTTCTGCTGCGGTTGCTAACATCCAACCTAAGAAAGTTATTCATTGGAAACCTGTTAATGATTTCCTGAAATCCCTCTGGTTCAGTTGGAGTTTGTCACACACACGTCAGCAATCCATGGTGTAAGTAAGGATCGCAGTGGCTTCTCACACTGTTGGCAGGATGAAAGTGTTCAAATTGAGATGTTTTATTTTATTTAAAATGCCTGCAGTTTTCATCAAAAGATGAGGCTTTTTTTTTTTTTTTGTTTTTTCAAATCTCAAAAAATAAGGCATAAAAACTAAATTGCAGATCAGAAATAAATACAAAAACTCTGTGTGACATCTGACAATTAAAATTTTAATAAAATGTTTAAATACATATTTTAAGATATAGATTACCATAAAATAATGTTTAAAAATGATTTCAAAAGTGATCACAAAGCCACTCTGAACATTTGTTAGGACACGTGTAAGTATTCGTTTCATTCACTCCTTCATGTTCTCCAGAGTGAGATGGATTATATGTGTGTTTGTGTGTGTACTTGTGCAACGAGATGTTTTAATAGCCCAGCTGTGCACGCCTTTATTCCAGCTTTGTGCACACCAGTGTCAGTGGGTTTTGCAGTCTGTCTATATTTAGAACTGGTCAAGTGCTTTTCTTGTGTGATGGTGATGATTTTTTTACTCTTTTAGATGCATTGTGTGACCTGTAAAAAAAAAAATGTCAATCAGCAGCTTTTATAATGTTTTTGCTTTTTGAAGACATACAATTTTATTAATTAAACATTCTGAGAAGGATTTTATTATAAATTGATGCTGAGGTTATGTTAAATCTGTCCCAAATATAACAACAAACACTTTTCAATAGGTCACAGTTTTCTTCTTTTACTATTATGTTGTTTTAGCGGCTGGATAGCTCAGTTGGCTCGGTGTAGGATTGTCACACAGGAAACCTGAGTTTACTTATCAGGGTGTGCAATGAGCTTAATCCGGTGTGTGTCCTGAGGGAACGTGCTGCTGCCTATCTGTGAAAATACAGCGTTGTGTCAGGAAGAGCATCCGGCGTAAAACTCTCTGCCAAACCGCCTGTGCGAATTAGTGAAAGCTGATTCGCTGTGGCAAGCGCTGACAGGATAAGCCGAAAGGTGAATTACTATTAGTATAACTAATAAATGTACTGAATACTGTCTTTTCTTGTCTTTTTCTTGAATATCTGAAACTGTGATGGTTTAGTTTCTGTCCTTTTTTCAGGCAGATAGAACCTGCATAATTCTTTGTTTTTATTTGTAATGACTTTCTGGCCTTATGAGCCTTTCAGTACCAATGCTGGTAACAACTAAAGTTTCTTGAAACCCTCATTTGCAGTTTCAATATTTAGTTCCTTGCACCAGTGAAGCTCTTAATTCCCCATTGGTGTAACGGCAGGCATGTAAAAAAAGGAAAAATACATGAAAAAAGAGGAAGCATCCGAGCATCATCACAGCTGAAAGTAGCATGGGAATCCTGCGGTTTTGAAGATGCAGTACTGTTTTCAGACTCATCACCGGGATCTTTTTTGGTTACGGCCAACAGTTTCTATCTCGACAGAAACTCGTCTGAGAGCTGAGTCAGGTAAGCGTTTGGGAAAGTGGTGCGTGGGACTTGAGGGCTCCCGAAGGTATCATGCAGCCAAACTGTTAGCAGTGCAGCTGAGGAGTGCTGTGCGCTCCACGTCCAGTGTCAATGTGGTGTCAGGAGTGAAAGCTGCCTTACAAATAGAAGATCAGGTGATGAGCGTGTGTAGTCAATCTGGATCAGTTTGATTCAAGAAATTCAAATATATTTACATGATACACACACTGTTTTGAGCAGAGCTTTGCAGTGTGGAGTTTCAAACTGAGGTACAACTGCATAAACTGGTTATGCATTGGGTGGTGATCAATTGGAAAAAGGTGTGTCTTCAAGACAAATTAGAATGCTTTTATTTATCAGTTGTTAGATTTCAGTCAGTCGTGTTTTCTGGAATGTGTGGAGAGCGCTTTGAAAGGACCTTGAATGTAAATAAAAATATAAAACATGTTTTAAACGTTAAAACTAGTCACTATATGTCAAATAAAAACAATTCTCAAGACAAAGGAATTACGACAGATGGTTTATTTTTCTTAACTTGCCAACATTTTTCCAAGATAAAAGTCTTAAATTTGATTTTTAACATGGTCTTTGTGGCATTTTTTCTCAAATGGAAGACATATATATTTAAAAAGAAAATTATTTTTAAAATTGCCATTCTGTTTGTTTATTCAATTAGTTGTTAATCAGGAGCAAGCGAAAAAAAAACTGTTTATGACTTAAAATCTACAATGTGCAGGCCAAAAGCTTTCTGCTTTGCTTCATTCTGATGCATCTACTTGCAGACAAATAGATCCATGTGCGTCTTCGTTTTATGTCGTCTGAACAGGCATCAAAGCTGGATAACTCCAAAATTAATGTTATGTCGGGCCTGTGAGCGAGCAGTAGAGTAAACAAAGGCATGATAGGAAGTGTGGGCAGGTTTACACCGCGGCAACAGTCTCGGCCACAACTTAAAGGGGAAACAATGCAGGTGGATTGGTTTTGGCTAAAAACAGCGCTGGGAATGCTTTTACAATAGATCAAAAGATGATCGTAGTGAGACTCTCTTCTTGACTCTACTCATAGTTTATTATTTATCATCTGCTTTTATATTAGTGCCACTGACAGTGAATTATTACAAAATTGTGGGCTTAAAGTCCCGCTTTCTGTCTATTTTCTATGTCAGAAATAAGCTCTTTTTCCAACAGCAAGTCTTGTCTGTTCCTGACTCACCGCGATTTGAATAAATAAATACTCAGAAGTGCAATTTTGAGCTTAATATTCTTTATTTATGTTCTCCACCATCAGAAAAATGCCACAAGAACATGTTAAACAACACCCCAAACAATATTTTCATCAGAAGATCTTTAAGATTTGATTTGTAAACATTTTTGCAACTCAAAGTTTTGGCTGATGAGTGATGCAGTGAAAAAAGAGTGGAAAGTAGAGTTTCTCCTAAAACATGAGATTCATGCTTGTGGTCCGTTTGCCTTAGATATTTATAATTGTCTGTCTGTAACGCTTCGTGAGAGAGGAAGTGATTTGGATTGGTCGTGAGCTGTTGCAGTGTTGTTTCAGCGCCGAACACGTGGTGCAGTCTCTGACTCATTTCCCATGGGAGGGAAGGAACTCCTCCAGCGAACTTCCTCTCTACTCAAACATATGCTTGCTGTGTCTATGAGTGTGTGTTTTGTCTACTCTGCAGTATCACTGCTTTCATATCTTCAACCTTGCTCAGCTTGTGCAGCGAGAGCAGGAATGTGGTGGGAGAGCTTTAACTCGTTTTGTGACATAAATTTCGGCCTAATGAGACGTGAGGTCAAAATCTATAGTCCTGAAATACAGTTTTTACACAACTGTGTCATAAAAAAAAGTCTGAGAAAGCAAGAGGGTGCAGCTTTACATGTGTCAAATGTTTTAACAGCCTTTTTTCTACTGTATAAAGACGAACTAACATCTGACCGCTTTCTGCAGAGCAGCTTCTCTGCAGCTGCTTTTATGCGTCATCACTTCAATAATAAAGTGGAAGACATTCTCATAAACTTTGTTCAGCGACTGTTTGACCAACTTCATATCAAATCCCTGCTTTAAAGGTAAAATAAAATGTGTTATTTTGATTATTTTAACTTTATAAAAAACTGGAATTGGTCCTAATACAGGTTTTGACAGGGAAGATGTTTTTCAGAAACTGTGGTCAATTTCTTATATTTTCACATCAGTAATTTTATGCCTTTGTTGGCAGTCTGCAGTCAGCTGCCAGACTGTGGTTTGTCTGCTTCAATCCTGCCGCTTCTAGTTTTTTTTTTCTCTTCTCAAGCTCATTAAGGCCACACAGAACATCCTCTGTGGAAAGCGCATGTGTGGGTTTCATGCAACACCTTCAAAAAAACATAGATCAGCAAAAAGGAAATTGTCTGCTGCCTCAATAGGGTTTGCTTTTTGGTTCAAATGTATCCAGGTTGCAGAGCATTTGTATATTTAGACTTTAATTAAAGGATTTATGGTTGGCTTTTTATTGTCATTACGAAAGCTTTAACTGTTGGGCTTTCATAACCACATTTGGTTTTTTTTTGCAGAAGATATAAACAAGCCAGAAAACTTATTAGAAATCAAAATTAATCTACAAAATGTTTGGCTCTTAAGCTAATACTTCCTGTTGCAACTGGGTGTTAATCTGTTTGCCCTTTCAGAAAAGTTTTGCATTGTCACTAAGTGACCATTGTCTGTCTTGCAGAGCTTAGTTCCACTCTGATGGAGAAGATGCAGGCCCAGGAGATCATGAGTGGCCTGAGGATACCAGAAATGGAGGAGTTGGGACACTTCTTCCGCTCCCTGCCCACCTCCACACTCATTGGCATCGGGGCTTTAACCGCCGTGTTGACATATTGGCTCGCCACCAGACCGCGCCCCATCAAGCCTCCGTGCAGCCTTCTGCACCAATCTGAAGAAGTTCCGGTATGATTGCTTTTCCATTTGGTTGTGTCAATAAACACTTCAACTTTATGTAGACACAGAACAGCAGGTGCAAGTACCTACTAGTCAGTCTGACTGTTTGAGTTAACAACGTGTCATTCTCGCATTTTTCCTAATTACTGAAAGTCCCACTCCAACTATAATTTTTTTCAATCATATCGTTCCCAGTGGTTTTTTGATTATACTTATGCAGTTTTCGCATAAATCAAAAAAGCCTGTGTCCTTTTTTAAAGACATATTTTCTGCAGAGCAACAGGAACTCATTAGAAATTTGATCCTGGTTTATGGGCAGGATTGTTGGTGTGGAATTTAGCTGTGGTAATTTCCCAGCATTCCTTTGTTGACACTCTCTCCCACTAGCTTATTACAACTCACAAGCCCAAGCTAACATTAGCTTAGCAAAAACAAGAAAAAAGTGGTGAGCAATTTCAGATCCATCCAGCCGTACAGTTTTGAGCCAGATGGCAGCTTAGACAAGGAAAATGAAGACGCTAATGGATCTATTTGTATTTGTCTGGAAGTGGATGCTCTGGGACCACCCATGACAGTTGCTGCATCACAAACTCAGTGTGTTCATTTATGATTTGTTTTTTGAAAAAAAATTTAAAACACCATCGTTTTTTCAAAAGGTTTTACAAAGGCGTAAAAGAAAAACATTGTTTAATACATTTACTTTTTGCTGCAAGGATTTTAAAAAGCATCTAAAAGAAGGTAAAAGGAATGTAAACATGTTTTTATCACTTTAAATCCCAACATTTTCTAATATGAAATGTTTATACTTCATAAAAATCACAAGTCAAAAGAAGTTCTTAAAATAGATTAGTTTGTGCTCCACAATTTAAGCATTCAAATCAAAATATTCATTTATTGTAAAATGAAATGAGCACATTTTGAGAAAATGTTTGAAAACACATGAAATTTTATTTTCACGGACTGTGACTGGTCTTTCATCATCAAGTCCTGTCTGAGCTGCGTTAACATGGTGTCTTCCTAATTTTCTTTTTGTCAGCATGAAGATGGAGGTCGCAGATCCATGATGGGAGATCCCTCCAAATTGCTGACTCATTACCATGACGATGCCAGGACCATGTACGAGGTCTTTCAGAGAGGCCTCCACATATCAGGTGAGCGGAATCTCAAGAGAATATAATACCTGAAGCCTCTTACCTGTGCTTTTTCAACAACGCATTTATTTTTTACATTGAAGAAGTGCTTTTTGTGTCTATTTATAAACCAAGTTAAATAAATAAATGTGTGAAATGTGAAGTAGATAAAAAAATGAATGAATGATGAACATGGTATTTTAAAGTAGAAAAAGAGTTGGTGTTTTGTACATTTATAAAAAGGCTAAAACATATCTAGTTCCTCATCTAGATTGATATTTTAGATGCAATAAAAATGATAAATCTTTATTTTTCCCACTGTGTTGAAATATCCATGTTAAAGCAGCAGACAAAAAAACAAAAATCTCTAAATGTATTCAATCTAATGTGACCTAAGTGTATATTGTATTCATAAATACAAAAATCTCTATTTGATTATGAGATGCAATTCATTATTTCTGCAATGAGTTTGATACTAATATAATGTACATATTTATACATGTGTGATTTTTGTTGTATTGTGTACAATTAATGCTTGAAATAAACTAACAGATCTAAGATGATATGGTGCAATAGAAATAATTCTGAAACCAGAAAATAAAGCTTGTCAAGTATTTTCTATAAAAAACTTGAACTTATTCAAGTTTAAATTGAGTATATTATCATATAATTACAGCCCATCAGGTTAACATGTTTCCTGTTTTTAACCAAATTCCTCAAATATTTAAATATTTTAATGTGGGTTTGAGTCAGATTTCTTTGGTGTAATCATTGACTGTATAAGAGAACTGGACAAAGCGAGTGTGACATCACCCAAAAACAAAAATGCCTTATTTCTGTTCCAACAAAATGAAGTCAATTCAGTCGGCATTTTTCCAAGGTACGAACTTCACTGTATTGGAACCAGACATAAGTAAGCAGTGATTGGTTCGAGTCGGTCTGAGTCAACATTTCTTTGGCAACCACTGTCGCTAATCAGGAGTGGGTTTGTTGGAAAGCCACACCCCTACCCCTGAAAGCGGGCTCTGGAGAATCTGTCAATTAAACGTTTTGACCATTTAAGGT
This sequence comes from Oryzias celebensis, assembly GCA_014656515.1. NCBI lineage: Eukaryota > Metazoa > Chordata > Actinopteri > Beloniformes > Adrianichthyidae > Oryzias > Oryzias celebensis. Next base: position 20,258,344 of record BNCR01000013.1, read on the forward strand.
GGGGGCCAGCTACATGCTTATATTAAGGCTTTTGATGGGCCAGTGTATAACTTAAATAACTTGGGATTAAGAAAAAATGTCATGAAAGTGATCAAGATTCTGATATCAAGAACATGCTAAAAAGAGGTACAAGAGGAGGAATGGTTATTCCAAAAATTAGAATGACAGTAATAGCTGTTTGTTTCTTAAATGAAATCTATGGGATTTTGGCTTTCTGGGACCTGCTGGTGCTTCCTGTATGGAATGCGAGGGGGGACAGGTTACTCAGTCCAATACCTACATACTGTGTGACAGAGCTGTGAGCTCCTGACAGACACTTCCATCTCTGCCGCCACAGCTAAAGGAATTCCCTGGATCATGTGATCTTTGTTTGTGTCACACCTGACATTCAAGAAATGTTAGATAAGGTTTCCCTACTTCCATAACGCCTACTGGCAAGGAAGATCTCATGAAAGACAGTCTGATGAAAATAGTGTTTTTTTGGTGATTATAGCATGTTCGTATATTAAGAAAATATTTTAACAGAGAGGAAGAGAATGAACTACTGCAGCTCTACAGAAACTATGTCCTAGAGAATGAAAGTTGATTTCATTTTGGCTAAAAACTACAGAATAATATTTTAAATTCCTCTGAGAATGCCTTTAGAATAGCTTGAATAATGATTAGAGTGGGACTTAACAAAAGATGTTTCAGTAGTTTAGAGATCTAAACATTTGTTGGAAATATTGCAATAATTAGATAAATGAAATGTGGATTTAATCCTTTGTTTCTTAGCTTTTTAAAGCCTCACAATGTTTAGTCTTTAAAGCCGAATAATGTTTAATTATAATTATTAAAACTCAAACATTGACAACAGTTTTTGTCTTTTTTTTTTTTATTCCACAGGTGATGGCCCCTGTTTAGGCTCCCGACAACCCAACCAGCCCTACAAATGGATGTCCTACAAAGAGGTCAGAGCCACACAGGAGCTGCTCTCTTATCCACTACTGTCAAAGCTAGTCTTACCTTGTAAATAAATATAATAAAGTAATAATGATTACGTTTCTCATTTTGAAAAACACACTACGTAAAAGTAAGAAAAACTAAATCTGTCCGTATCAAAAACATGCATCATATACTATGTTTACAATCAACAAAAACAGCAAAAAACTGCTTTTATACACATAGGATTCATGCACACCTTATATGCACCTTGATTGCACTTTATTATAAAGTTGCATAAAAAACAGCTTGAGGTCTAAAAGTGTTAAACTGAGACAGAAAGGAGCTGGTCATCCATCTAAATGTCAAAATTAAAAGTAATCTGATATTTTAATGCCAACATTTAGAGGTTTCTTCACCTCCTACAAACATTTTCAATGTTTTAATATGAAACTAAGATTGTCAAGTTTCATTATGAAGTACAATGAAAACACGTCATACTACAGGTTTCCCTTTTATGGGAACGTGATCTCTTTTATCATCAACCGTTAAGCAGATATTCAACACATGTGTGTCAGCGAACGACTAAACGCATTAGGGATGGGGGTGTGCCTGGTAGGAAATTTGCCTACGCACTGAATTGCAGAGCGCCAGGTGAAGATTACACTACTCTCAATAAGGAAAAAAGGTGCGTCTGTGAGGTGGGGGCAGATTTTTCCTTTGCAGTTCTCAAGACAGGCGGGCAAATCTGGGCCTGTTAGCTATCATGTGAAGGCAGTGATGATGGAGCCACTATGGATGGATAGAAAATATAACGCAGCGCTTCCACTGAAAAGTGGAACCTGTGTTGTTGTCTTTGATGTCTTTCACAATTGTGGTCAATGCTGCCATTTTGACTATTCTTGTAATAGTGGGATTCTCTGTGAATTCCTGCAGGGATGAAAATCTTTCAAAATAGAAATCAATAATGTCAATAACATATTTAGCTTTTTGTATGTTTTTATAATGTTTGTTTTTTCTTCATAGAAGTGTCTTTGACTTGTCTGGCTTTAATGGAAATGCTCGTTTTTGTCTCTCAGGTGACGGCCCGCGCAGAGCACTTGGGTTCGGGCCTTTTGCACCAAGGCTGCCTGGCCAATCCCAATCAATTCATTGGAGTGTTTGCTCAGAACAGACCTGAGGTGACCACTGCTCTTTTCCTCTTCTTTCCTGATGTGTCATTTATCCATTTTTCTTTCATAAGTCGGTAAAGCTGTGACATTCTAAAGCAGGCTCCAGAATTGGAGTTGAATCTCCACTTTGTGTTTATTTCAGTGGATTATCTCAGAGCTGGCGTGCTACACTTACTCAATGGTAGTGGTCCCCCTGTATGACACACTTGGCGCAGATGCGATAAGGTTCATCATCAACACCGGTAAGAGCACAGATCCAGAGAAAACACTCATTCCAGTGCACATTTGTACAAAACTCCACACCATTCAGGAGAAAAAAATTCCTCCTGAACTCCCTAGGTTTCAAGTTTTCATTAAAGATCAAACAGTAGAGCAGGTAGAAGCCAAATCTGATAAGTTTGAGATTTTTTTACTCCAGCAGACATAGTGCTGGATTTTGGAGCCACTTCCACTGCTGGTGACTGATCTAGGATTTAGAGCTCCCCTCACTGGTCACTGAGACAAAGCTGGTAACATTCTGGATTTAAGTGTATTTCAAGCTGTTTAATTAAAGCAGTTTGTTTGCAAACTCAAGCTGGCTAAATGGGTTTAAAATGAAATGTTTTTTCATTCTTTTTTCATAGCGTATTCAATATTACCATGTTAAAAGCATCTTTTAAAAAACAATCATTCAAATGTTACACAGACAAGACATCAAAAAAGCCTCCAAACTAAACTCTACCTCCTTGTGTTTTGTCCCTTTTTTATTTCTTATTTTGATGTTATTCACACAAGGAACTGTGCGCACTTGTGTGCTTGTTTCATTTCAGCTGACATCTCCACAGTCATCTGTGACAAAATCGAGAAAGCTCAGGTGCTTCTGGACAACGTGGAGCGAAAAGAGACCCCAGGCCTGCGAAGAATTATCCTGATGGACGCATTTGATCCCGCCGAGGTGGAGAAAAGCAAGAACTGTGGCGTCCATGTACAGGCCATGCAGGAAGTGGAGGTACTGTATGGAGAATGGTTAATACAGCCACGTTTGGAATAGAGTTGGAGTGGTTTCAGCTAAATTGACTAAAACTTACTTTCTCATCTGCTTATCTATAGACTAAAAAATAAATATGTAATAGTACTAATACTAGTGATCTTTCAATTATGATTTTGGCATTTTTAGCTAAAAATATAAACCTGTGTAGTTTACTAAGATGTATAGTTTCTGCAGAGTAGCAGGAGTTTAATAGAAATCTGAGTTCTGGACAGGACCGTTAGCTTGGAGCAACCCCAACCCTCTTTCACATCCCTGTTGCTGAGAGCTCTCTGTTTACACGCTCTCCCACTAACTCACAGACCCTCACACCCCCAATCTAACAATATTGGTGCTGCAAAAACGGCGAGCAATATTGGAGCTGTCAATAGTTTGAGCCACATGCCAGCTCAGACTAGGAAAACGAAGACATACATGGATCTAGTGGTTTTCTCCTGATTTCCAACAATTGGAATAAAGAAATACTCAGAAATGGAATTTTAAGCTTAATTTTCTTAATATATGTCTTCCACATTTTGTCATGAGAAAAATTCCTGACAAACATGCTAAAAACACCAAAACCACCATTTTCACAGGAGTGGGTCTTTCAGGTTTTTTGCTAAAAGGAACTCATTTAAAAGTCAAAATTGTGTCAATCTTTAACTCTAATAACAGCTTATTCAGGTTCTCTTGCATTTTTGCAATTTTTATGTATTTGATGCTTCTAGCTTTTAATTAACCTGATCCCTAAAGTGTCTAAGTTATTACCTACCTGTTGATAATAAAATCTTTTTTTAATAAAAGAACTTTGCCTCCTCCTTTGACACTGATTATATCAGTAAACAGCAAAAGCAAAAACATGTCTAAGACTCAACTAAAACTCTGTAAAACTGCAAGTGACTAATTTGTAATATGTTGCAGCTGTATAGGAAGGTTGAGGCCTTCTTGCTATGACTGGACCATGGGTTGCACCATTAATATTAAGAGCAGCAACAGCATTTCTATAAAATGTCTTTATCTAGACTGAATCTTGATGAACAGACACAGATAGTTTAGGTAAATATCAGTTGAGGGTTCTTTTATTTATTTTTTTAACTTATCTGATCATTTGCAGCATGATGAGCTGACACATGCAGCTCTTCCCCAGAAACAAAGTCAAAGAAAAACAAGTTGTGGCCTTTATCTATCTTATGTTTAAATGTCAGCAGCTTAATCACAGAAAACAAACAAAACTCATCCACTATATTTTGCCTTTTGTCTTGAGTGATAAACAGTCACTCCTCATTATTTGGAAACTGTCTTTTTCTGATTTGATTTGATTGATCGTCCCGGAAGAGTCCTTGATTGTTGATATCACGTCATTTGAGATTTAAAAAGTTAGAGCCAAATCTGCAAACTTCTCTCATAAATTTTGAGTTTATTTTAAACTTTAAAGCCTTTGATCAGTGTGGAATGACAGACGTTCAGTGTTCTTTTTCATCTTTTTAATCAGATTATACTATTATCAAAAAGACACTTTCTGATCGGAATCAATCTAAATGATCGGAATTCATACCAGAAAAAAATCTGACCTAATTCTGATTTCATTGTATACTAATTTGTAATTGGTATATTTCTTTTTTTTTTTTCTTTCACAGGCTCTGGGCAGAGAGCACCACAGAAAACCAGTAGTAAGTATTTCTTATTATTGACTTTACCACAGCCTGAAGATTAAATCTGGATACAAACATTTAATTAGTCTTACAGTTTCTTTTATTTCTCTCAAACTGAAAAACCGCCGATTGTGAAACTATGTTAAAGTTGACGGAGTCGTAGTTTAATTCAATTCAATTTTATTTCTATAGCCCAATATCATAACCATAGCCGTCTCAATGGCCTTACACCAGTATTTGTGAAGAACATAAGGTCAGTCATAAAGATTGTAAACAATAGCTGGTTGTTAAACAGACTAAGCTGAACATCCCTGGCCTTACACCCGTAGTAAATCAAGTTACTTGTAACACTGCAGTCTGTAATTAGCTCCATTCCTGTGGTGTTTATGTTCGAATAAGATGTCTTTCTCAAAGTTTTGATGACATTTCAGCAGATTTGTTACATTTACATCAAAATATTAGCAGAGAATTATCTTGACTATAAAGCAATTTACAATTAGTTACTGTTTGGCCATTAGAATGAACCCTAACAAGCTTTTACTCATAGCAGGGCAGCTGTTTAATACTATAATGTTCTATGAAATCTAGAAGACCTGACCTGAGATAGGCTCGGAAATATTACTTCATGTGGTTGATGATTTTTAAATGGGGATTGGAAAACATCAAATGTATATACAATGTGAATGATGCCCCTTTTTGCCCACAGCCGCCAGCACCTGACGACCTGTCAATTGTGTGTTTCACCAGCGGAACAACAGGTTTGTTAAACTAAAGTTTACCCATTCTGACACTCAAATAATACAACTAAATGCAATGCTAAGATTTTGATATTGTTCTCATTTTAATGTAACCTCTTAAGACCCGAGCTAACCCTCTACACATGTAGTCACAGGGTCCCAGTTTACCAGAATTGCCTACTGTTGTAATGTAACCCAAAATGTTATGTCCACAAAAGTGGATGCCAGGCCTTAAGAGGTTAAAGGTCAGTTTTGACCCCTTCATGCCAGATTTACAATTTACTATTAAATCCAGGACTCAACCTAATTTAGCATCACCTTGAATGGGAAAGAACAGTGGAAAACATTTTTTCACATAATTGGAAATTCAGTCATGAAGAGGTCAGATACGTTGAAATGATTGCATACAAAATAATCTAGAGAGTTAAATAGGAGACAAAGGAAGCTGTGATTAAAAATGGCTTTTCTCCATAAAACAAAAGCAGCAATCTGCACAGATTAGACCTAAGACCTAAAACGCAGTTAATCTAAGCAAAACTGAGCAAATGTATTTATATCCATTTATACACACAGGAAAGCAATTTAAAGTCCCACTCCAATCGTCTGTTCACCTATTTTCAAAGTGTTCCCACTGGTCTTTTAATTACTTTATGCCATTTTTAGCCAAAAATAAAAATGAAAACCTGTCGTTTCCTAGGACATAGTTTCGACAGAGCGGCAGGAGTTAATTAGAAATTTGCGTCTGAGTTTTAGGTGAGACTACGTAGCTCTTTTTCCAACAGTGTGTTTTTGCCTGCTCCTGATTAATGATTTGAATATAAAGAGAAAACTCAAAAATGCAATTTGATATGTCCTCCATCATGAGAAAAATGCCACAAGAACATGTGGATCTCAAGCCACTTTTCCAAACCAACCTTTATCCAACATGTCTATCGTTTTCTGATTTTCCTATAGAAGAACACTTTTCTTGATAGAATTTAGCTGCTAAAGCATCCCATGTTCTGGAGGTTTTTTCCAGTTTGCGCAACCTCTTTTGAACACGGGTGTGGAGAACAGGGAGATCAAAGTAAGGGATGCTTCTCAGTCTGACTCAGAGGATGTCCATCCCAAGAATAGACAACTTGCAGCTAACGGAAATATCTTCAAGGAATGTTTTCAGCACAAATGCAGCACAAACTATTCTAAGAGCTTCATGCTGCTTTTGAGGTGAAGTATATTGGAGATTTGTTTTGAAACACCTAAACTACCCATTGTTCTGCTCCTGTCTCTCTGGATTGTGAGACTTTGTGGTCAGATTAGTTTCTGTGTAGGCATGTCTGCGTAGAAAAGGGCCTTTTAGATGAAAAAAAAAAACCTCAAGTGCAGGAAGTTTGGTATAAATCCCTTTCTTTAGTCCTTATGAGCACACTTTAAAAACATGAAACTATCTGCCATTCACTGATCAAAAATAAGTTTGGTCTCAACTTTATGTTCTTGTTCTGCAAACTTCCACCTAATATTTAGGAGGAAATACTGTCCTCACTTGTACTGCATTTCTGTGGCTTTGGCATTTATGCTGTCTTTAATTAATCTGTTTTTTCTAAAGAAAACCTCCACCAGACTATAGCTACACTTAGTGCTAACATTCAGTACAACAGCCCCTTTTTTTCTGTATGTGTGCTTGTTTGGATTTAGCCGGCCACTTGCTTGCCTACGTGCTTGCAGGTTTGGCCGCTCAGCTTTATGATTCATAGGTTGTCTTGTATTGGAACAATGACCTCTTTGTTTGCACATCGATGTCCATATTTTGCAAACTTTCTGACCTTTAGACTGCAGCTTTTAGTGCTGCAAATAGATGTAAAAATATTCCTGTTGATGTCTTTAGTTCTGCTGACTTGGTGTCTAAATAAATGACTTTTATTAAAGGGATAAAGTTGATCCAAAGGAAAGAAAATTCTTTACTAGCACTATAGAAAAATGGTTTGGAAAGGACACACTAGTGAAAAAAATGATGCAAAAGAACATGCTTTTCAAAACTTGCATTTAAAAATAGTTTTTATTTACTTCTAAATCAAAAAGGAATTAAAATGTAGTTATCAAAAAAGCTCCATGTATTAATGTTGTTTACCCAACAAATACCTCACCCACACATTTACATGGTTATCTATATTAACGGTGTTACAAAGATGCAAAGCTGGACGGAGGAAAGCTGCTCTTGTAGTTTTCTAATAAATAATCAGGTTAAAAACTGGAGTGTCTGTTGCATAAGATTGCGTGTGTCTGCTTACAGGAAGTCGCCTGCAGCACAAAGCGGCTGCCTTTTGTTTTCTTCATTCTGATACCATGTGACTTACTGGAAACACTATGTCACTGACTTTGTTGAGTCTGGTACTGCTTTATTCTAAACAATGTTTACAATAAAGGCCCAAATCTTTCTGGTGTTTTCCACCTTTCTTATGGTTTAGGAGTGACCCAAAGTCACACCCCTGTTAAATGTACCTTTAGCTATTCACTATTTACTTTCATGGCACAATAGACGTGTTTATAAGCCTATGAAATTGGAGCTGTAACAGTATTGGTGGGAGGAGTTACAGCTATCCTTCATAGATAATAAAATCAAGCATTTATTGTAAATCCAGTTTCGCCACAGTAAAGCTGATGGTGAGGGTATGACTTTTTTTTTTCCCTTGAACCCTGCAACATCTGCTCTGGATTCCCCGGCGTGCTCTGTCATGTCAGATAATGGCACAATCATGAAGGCTCTGCTGCTTTCCAGGCAAGTCTTATGACCAGCAACGGCTGAAACCAACAGACAAAAAAAAAAAAATAGGTCATTTAAGGACTTGATGGTGTCAGTTTTCATGTGACCAGAACCATTTGCTGTGGGGTTGCAAGAAACACTGCCACTTAGTGGTAGTGGTTAATGCATGCATCCACTCTGCAACACTTCCTCCTTTTTGTTGCAACATTTCTTCAGTTCCCTGTGTGGATGGGTTCCCATGGCTGTGTGGGAGACATTTCAAAAAGTGGAATGCTTAAGTCGCTGCAACCTAAAAACCACACAGTGTGGGTGTCTTTGTGTGTTGGGGGTTTTGTGTCTGCTAAAAGTGACATCAGCAGATCAAGATCCACTCCAATCAAATGTGTGTTATTTGGTTGTTGTTACTTAAAATCTACAATCAGCAAACCATAAGCTCCCTGCTCCCCTTCATTCAAAAGAATCCTCTTGTAGACAACTAGATCCATGTACGTCTTTGTTGGCTGACATCTGACTCAAAACTGCATGACTAAATAACTCCAACATCGCTCACCATTTTTGTTGCACCTGTAAAGTTAGGTTGTGAGGGGCTGTAAGCCAGCAGGAGAAAGTGTAAACAAAGGGATGATGGGAAATGAAGGAAGGCTTCGCGCCGCGCCAACAGTCCCACTTACAACTCAGCGGGAAAATTTCTGATGAACTCCTGCCACTCTGCAGAAACTGTGTTCTAGAAAACGACACAAGTTTTAACATTTTAGCTAAAAACAGCACAGTCATGGTTAAAAGACCACTGGGATCACTTTTACAAGACTTTTTAAGATGGTCGGAGTGGGACTTTAGGAGCAAAAAAACGTTTTAATGTGTTAGAATAAATGTTGATGAATTGTTTCGAATGTGATTTTTTTTTAATCAAGAAAATGAACTGTAGTGCGTATATGTTTGCAAAGTGACACACTTTTCATCAGGGTTAATAATCAATTACTCTTTTTTTTTTTGCACCTTATGTTTAATTTTTCAGTTTGTGGCTCAACTTTGAGTATCCAACTCAGTTTGGTAACAGTACACAGCAGCAGAGGCTTAATACAAAATACACCTAAAGAAAACAAGTCTTGGAATTTAAAGCATTAACTCTTAAGTTTTGTTTCCTCTGAATTGACGTGTCCTCTCAGGCCACATTCCTCCTGTGTCTTACCTCGACGATGACATGGTTTCGAGCTCTTTGTCTGCCAAATGTTTTTTAAGTCAGAATAAAACGCTCTGGCAAATGTTTTTTTAAGGAAAAAAAATTTAAAAGAGATTAAATGAGCTTGTGTTTGCCTTCGCAGGAAATCCAAAAGGAGTCATGCTTACTCATGGAAATGTGGTGGCAGACTTCTCTGGATTTCTCAAAGTCACAGATGTGAGTTGCCACTCTCTGCCTTTGCTTATATCTCATTCCCTTTCCAACAGTTGATTTACTTTTTGCAGAAGTATGTTAAGACCAGTGTTGGGTAAGTTACTTTTAAAAAGTAGTTTATTACTTTACGTAGTTACTGGATCAAAATTGTGATGAAATTACTTACCCATTACCCATTTGAAAAAGTAATTCACTACTTGTTACTTTACTTTACTTTTTTCCACTCATACAAATTCTCAAGTGAAAAAAAACAAGATCCTCTGGTCTTTCATTTAACAGGGCTCCTTTGAAAAATAGATTTTGAATCTCAGTAGGACTGTGGGTAAATAAAGGTAAATAAATAAAATAACCATATATTTAAAGCAATCACCTTGTGCAAGGTATGAACACGGTTTGAGACATAACCTGGCTTCATTTGAATTTAGGCAACAGTGTGAAAAATGACACAAAATAAATTACATTTGTGATCTATGCCACTGCTCAAAGCCAGGTATGGAAACAACTGTTACGCCTAGATTCATCTTTATCAAAATCAAATCTGACACTAAGCTGGTCCTTTGAAAACACTAAGAACTATTAAATACCTTCATGTTCATTTTGGCTGACTTTATGTATCCCATTACAATGAGTTGCACTGGCCTCTCTCTCTTTATGTCTGTCCTTTGTGCACAGTTCTTTATGGAGAGAAAAAATCTAAAAAGTATCTCCCCCATAAGTCTTGATTTGTGCGTAACTTTAGCTTTGTGCGTAACTTTAGCTTTGTGCGTGTGTAATTCTTGATTTGGGGCACTGGCTCAGAGAGATCAGCCAATGATCAAAGGATTGGCGGTTCGATTGTGTGTTCGAGTATGGTTCCACTGGTGTGTGAATGCATATGAACATCACAGTGATGGTCAGAGAAGCCATAGGCTCACACTGGCAGCCCCTGTCAGTTTTTCCCCAGAGCAGCTGTGGCTTTATCAGTAGTTTACCATCACCAAGTGTGAATGAATAATGGATCTATATTGTTTGGAAAAGCTCTGAGAAATCCAATCTATTATTATTCATTCGTTACCCAATCACTGATTAAGACTAATTAACTTTGTAAACATAAATGTGTTTAATTAACTGAATTATTCTTGAATTTATCTTAATTCTCTTCTTTGTCCTGCAGAAAGTCATTTTCCCCAACAAAGACGATTGCCTCATATCCTTCCTCCCTCTGGCACACATGTTTGAGAGGCTCATTGAGGTAAGTAAACCGACAACTGCGACTACAGGAATGAGATCCTGGTGTGTTTATGGGTTTCTGGATAATTGTGTGGGTGGAAAAAGAATCTTTTGGGAGGGTGAAAAAAAAAAGGAGGCGGCTGTTTTCAGTATGTGGATCGCACGATGCCAAGCCCTCCTCTTTTTCCTCTCCTTAAGTTTCTCTTTCCCGCTCAGAGAAGGATTGCCACACCTTCCTTACACTGCTTGACATGTTGCAGAGGATTTGAATCTTCATAAAACAGACAAATGTTTTAAATAGAATCAAAGTACACATGCAGTTAGATTTAGCAATCTTTTTTCCTCCACATTATTTCCAAATTGAGTAAACTTTCAGTGTTTTTGGAGTTCCAAAACTGCCCTCAGATCATGTGCTCAAATTTTTTTAAAAATATTACTATTTCCCATCATGCCACAGGTCTGAACCATTTAAAAATGTAGATGCCTAGAAACTATGTGTGAAATCATGACAAATAATGATGAGAAAAAGGTATATCTATTAAAGGTTAGACAGTGCTGTTTCCGGTAGACCTTTGAAAGCATTCATATTTATACAGGAGAAGTGTCTGTCATTTGAAAAGTCGTTTGCTGTGAACATCTTTTCATATTTCATTTTTTGTTGGAGAAAATTGTTATTTTTGGATTTTTACAAAGAGCAAATGGAGCAATCAGAAACCAGACATCCTCCAACTTACAAAATGGATCCTTAACCGACCATCTTCAAATTCAACTTTATTTATTTAGGTGTTTCCTGCTAAAGAGCGTTTTAAAGGCTTTACACGATAAAAGAAATAATTAGTAAAAATAGCTATCGTAATAAAAATAAATACAAACCCAACAACCATACACATCCCAAACATAAAATTAGTCGATAAAATCAAATTTAAACATGTGGACATGTAAGAGCGACGTGCTATACTAAAAAGATGAGTCTTGATTTTTTTCATAAAAACCTCCGCAGTGGATGAAGCCCTGAGGCAGACTGTTCCACAGGGCTAAAATGTGGCTTTGCGTTGGGTTTTTGTTCTGACTTTTGGGACCCCCAGCAGACCTACACCTGGGGACCGGAGGGCTCTACTAAAAGTAAATCTGATAAAAATGAAAGTCCAATTCTATTTAAGCTTCAAGCTTTGAGCCGTTCACTGTATTAGAACAATTTTTACAAATAAAGTTTGATTTGATAAAAGAATCTTAAAATTGATCCTATAGCTGATTTCAAAATGGTTGAAATGTGCTCCTTCTTTCTGGTCCTGGTTAAGACGCGTGCAGCCGAGTTTTGTGCAAGCTGCATTTTTTTAGTGTTACGAAGAATTTATAATTGAACAGTTGTTTGTCAATTCTATGTGAACCTACATTAACTGTAGGGATCGAGCCTCTGTATTTGCATCAGTTGTGGCTGGATACGTTGCACGCCGTGCACATGGCAGCTTTGTCAGAGGCGTGCGACTGAGACACAGGAAACCACCTAGATTTTTCTGAAAGCAGCACAACAGGTTACACGAGTTTAACGGTTTCACGCTGCGGTGCTTGATATCTCAGAGCAAAGAGATTTGCCGTGTTCTCAGATTGTTTTAGCAACCAGAAGAAATGTCTTCTTGTTTGATGCCTACTTCCATGACAGCAGCCACAACCTCAGTGTTGCAAATGAGTTGCAACAGCCTGTGGTGTTCAAAAAAACTAGCTCCATTTGTAAATTTGCAAACTTTTTGCAAATATTTACATTTGCATTTTTGACAACTGAAAGATTTTAATCCAACTGTTATTAGTGCCATCAGTGAAAAAGGAACTCTTGAGTATAATTTTGCAACTTGTGCTCAGAGATACTTTTGCACACTATAGAAATGAGAAGTCACACAACCTGACAAAGCTGTTTTTTTTATGGCAGGCTATGTATTTGAGAAAAGGAGAACTAAAAAAAGTAGACTGTAAAAAATCAGCCATGTAAACCAGATGTGAGGATCGCATCTAATTTTAAGGAGCTGTTTCACTTATCAAAGTCTCTGAAAACTGCATAATGAAAACAGGGATTACATTATCCGAAAGCTCCCAGGTTGGCCTCAAACATGCTCATGTTTTTGGACAGTTGTGCATCAGTAAAGTGATAATCATCAGATGCTTTGTAGGTCATAGGTTAGCTAGGAGTCTGTTTTTTTTTTTGTTTTGTTTTTTTACGATAAGCATTGTTAAAGAAGCTTGTGACTTGTGTTTTTTTTAAGCGTATAGAAGTCTTAAGACCGTCTCAAATGAAAATTGTGTTTTTGGTGTTTTTAACATCTTCTTGTAGCATTTTTCTCATGATGTATAAAGAAAATTAGGCTTAAAATGTCTTTTCTGAGTATTAATTTATAAAATCACTGTGAATTGGGAGCAGATTAAAAAAAAAAGCTGTTTAAATAAGCGTGTTGTTGTTACGTACAAACTACAACCGACAAGCTGCAAGCTCAAATGACACTTGTTTTTTGAGTTTGGCTAAAAACAGCACAAATATAATGAAAAGACCACTGGGAATGCTTTTAAAATAGATCAAAATAAGAGTGGTGTGAGACTTTAAATATTTATTTTATTTCTAAAATTCCCCACTGTGTTCATTTGTCAGCTAATATTGATTCTAATTGCTTTATTAATTAAGTAAAAGGGGCAGAAACAATGTTTTCTTCTTTCTGTTCCCCTTTTGTTGTCACAAAACCACAAGTTTGCATGTCGTGTTGTTTTGTTTTTGTAATTGTTTTTAGGAATAAGAATAAAATGTTATTTGCCTTAAGCAATAATTGTCAAAAAACCACTGTAAGGATAATGTTACTTGCGTTTTCTTTCTAAATGTCTTTTAATCGGTTGTTTCACCAGAAGTTATCAGTGCCAATTTATGAACCAGAAGTATTTGTTTTAAGTTTAAAAACATTTTAAAGATTTTGGTAAAATATTACTCTAAATCTATATTTTCATTTCTAAGATTTCCCATAAAATTGACAAGCTCACAGTAAACGTTTGCTCTTTATGCAGCTTTTCTTCTGGCGTTTTTACATGCACAAAAAGAAGCAAATGTAAGAAATTGTTTGGTTTTTTTTGTCTCTTTATTCTTACAGGCATTAGTGTCAGGAAAAAGGTTAGATTCCTCTTAGCCTAGCATGCTGTTGTAAACATAACACAGATATGGTGAACCCACTTTCAGATCACTTCTGAAATAAAACTTGTTGACTGCAAACTCCATCTTTTTTGCTGACGTGGTGAATGTGGGAATGCCAGCTGTCACATTTACAAGTGCATTGTCAGCTCAGTGGCTGTGTGGCAGAGTGTTCACCCTGAGATTGGAAGGTCGTGAGAACAAATCCACAGCCGAGTCATACAAACATGGGACCCAATGCCTCCCTGCTTGACACTCAGCATTGGACTGAGGGAGGGGGGCAGTGTCGGTGTGAGATATTCAACGTGAAGAAAAAATTTCACACACTCCGATATGTGACAACTAATGGGACTTTGGAATTTTTAAAAAATGGATCAACTGCTTTTCCCTGTGTCCCAGAAACACCTGAAGGTTCCTGAGATTCCACACTTTAGGGATGATTCTGCTGGTGTCTGAGGCTTTAGAGCTGGGTATTTTCACTGAGTATCAAGTGCAGCGGGAAACGGTGGCGAATTTTACAAGCAGTGTCTCATAAAACATTTTTTTAGAAATAAACAAATGAATACATTGTATTTTTATGTCTGTCTCTGCAGTCTGTGGTCTACTGTCATGGAGGGCGGATTGGGTTTTATCAGGGGGATATTCGACTTCTGTCAGACGATATGAAGGCCCTGCGACCGACCATTTTCCCTGTGGTGCCTCGACTTCTCAACCGCATGTATGACAAGGTGAACAAAAACCACAAAAAAAAACAAAACTTTTTATTATTGTAGGAATCCAGTCATGAAACTGTTTTTCTGACATGCAAATGCAATTTCCTTATTCTGCTACTGTTGCTAATAGACAGCAAGGAAAGTATTGTGCAAACTTTAAGGTTTTAAAGGTTTTTGATCCTTTTTAAAAGATTTCAAGGAGAAGGAGAAAATCAATCAGAGCACACAAATCGACCTGGTTGAAACTTCTCTTCTTTTTCTGTGCAGATTTTTAGCCAGGCAAACACCCCATTGAAGCGCTGGTTGCTCAACTTTGCTGCCAAGAGAAAAGGGGCAGAAGTCAGCAGTGGAATAATTCGCAGTGACAGCATCTGGGACAAAATATTCTTCAGTAAGATTCAGGTAAATGGTTTTCCCCTTCCCGAGCAGGGTGGACGGGGAGTCCCAGGCTCTCCCCTTAGCTCCTGCAATTTCCTAACCAAACAATAAGACTAAAAGTGAAGAAATTGGATCTTTTACTGGAAGTCCAGTCTATAATGATGTATGTTACATCACTATAATTTGTTTTTATTTATTAAAGTCAGCTGAATCCTCAACTTACCTACTGTCTTAGCACTAAGTGTGTCACTTTTTTTATCTGATTAGCATCAATTTGGTTTAACAAACTTCTTCTTTTCTTATCATTAAACACACAAAGTCACTGAAGGGTTAACAATCTGTTCTCTGCTCAAACAGGCCAGCCTGGGAGGAAGATTGAGGATGATAATAACAGGAGCCGCACCTACCTCACCCACTGTCCTGGGTTTCCTCAGAGCAGCTCTGGGATGCCAGGTTAGACATCATTGCAGCTCTTTCTCTTCAGTTCCCTTTAAAAATGTTCAAACCGACGCATCACTTTGTAACCATTTTTAAAAAGAAAAAGAGAATGAAACAGATTTTCACCTTAACTGTAGTCAAACCTCTTCAATAAAAACAAATAAAAAAGCGATAAAAGAAAGTTGGATGCAGATAATACTGTCTGAGCTCAGATCTTAATCCTCATTTATAACTATGCTTTAGCTAGGAGTTTTTGACAACTTTTTCTCTTTAGCTTTAAAAAAGAGAGTTAAATGGCTGTAAAATGTGTTTTCTGAATCTAATGTAATTAAAAAAAAAGAATGAATGTGGGTGAACCAGGGAGTGGCATGTCAAGGTAATGGCAGAACACAAAGCTCAGTTCTGTGGAATCCCCAGGCTTACTGTTGTATTTTAATAAGCATTATAAGTAGACTCTCTTTGCGTTGAGTTTTTTTTACTCCCAAAAAAAGTGAAATAATATATCTTTATTGAGGGTTTTAAAGCTGATTTTTAACACAGGGGATCGTTGCTGCACTGCAGCACTTACTTGTGTTTGGTGACATAGAAAGAGTTGGATGCCGTGTGCATTGACCATCCTGTACATAAAAGTGTGATATGAATTAAGACTGATGGAAAAGAAAATGATTTTGGTCACCTATGGAGAAAGAATGTACATTTACTCTGTACACATATCCAGTTTGGTTCTTTGTTTTCCCTTTGGAACCATAGTATTCTGTCACTGTAGTCTGCTTGTGTTGCACTTTTTAGCTCCCTTCCTATTCATCTTCAATTCAAAATTTACTTTCTTTAGTCTATATTTGTTAATCTAGTGAGCATCGATACACTCTAGTTGCTCAGAAGGACTTCTGGGAAATTTCCAGGGCACTGGAAACCCCGTGACCCCGAAAGGGATAAAGCGGTTCAGAAAATGAATGAATGAATGAAAGTTAAGGAATTCGTACACAGCCACAGTTTGACCAGGGGTATGTGCAACAACAGCGGGATATATCATGCAGCTGCTCTAAGTGTTGTGTCTGTCTTCAGGTGTATGAGGCGTACGGTCAGACGGAGTGCACAGCTGGCTGCACCTATACCACACCTGGAGACTGGACACCAGGTAAGTTTCACAACACTTTAGCAGAACTCGAGGTTTTCCACAATGTTCTGCATCTTTATTTGAAGATGGTCTTTTAGTTTGTGCGTCTGGAACTGACTGAGATGAGAGACATCTTAAGCTGAGGTGACTTCAATCAACGCAGACAAAAGATTAGGAGCTACAATTTTTTTTCAGGTCTTTATCTTACAGTACAGAATCTCAATCAAATAAAAAATAAATTATTTCACCTGTTTAAAAATTTGCATCTACCTTGCCTAACAGGTGACAGTATGTAAACTTTGGTAGACCAGCTTCAAGGTCAGTCTTTCGAAACATTCGACTTAATGTATGATCAAAGTGCACCAAAATCTGGGATTAAGCTTGTTGTGCAACACACTTTACAGCTTAGGGAAAAGTAAAATCACCCAACAGCTTTTTGCATGAGATAGCAGACAGTGACTTACAGAGGGAATATAGTATCACCCCAATTTGTTCGTTCGCAATTCTTGATTTGTGCGTAACTTTGGATTTGTGCGTGCGTAATTCTTGATTTGTAAAAAAAAAAAAGAAAAGAACTCTAGAAAAACCCTTTGCAGTGTCTTTCCTCATTTTTCTCTTTGCAAGCATACTTAAACTTTAACTTTTGCTTAATCACACCACCTCATAAAGATGCCAGCACTGAATGTGAGTGGTGAAAGTAAAAATGCTTGAGAATTTTGTCAGACAAAAACGGGGAAGTGAATGCCTTATTACTCTTTTTTTCCTCTCTCTGAAATCTGTTTTAGTTACTTCATTCATCAGTTTGTTGTACTTCTTATTTCACAATGATAGAGATTAAATCTATCTTTTACATTTGCACTTATGTTAGAAGAAGAAAGAAGATGGTAGAAAGAAAGCAAAGAAAGTCAGCATAAAAATTTTCCACTGTTTATATATTTTTGTAAGTGTTGGGTAAATATTCATTTCCGGAGTACTAGAAAATCACAGTCCCACACTGGTGTACAAGCTATGTGCCTTGAGCTGTAGAAACAAGGTTAATGGAGTCTGTTATATAAGATTTCATGTAGGCCCTGCCATGCAAATCTATTGTTATGTCGCCCTCTGCTGGTCAGTGGTGATAACTTATAAAATATTTTTAAAAAAATACATTTTAGGATTAAAAAATTACTTTTTTAAATTTCTCCTCTAGACAAACGATTTATCACAAAAAGTACAAATACAAAAATACTCATGTAATGAGTGGGTTAATGGGTGATCAGATTAAATGTGGGGAAAATCAGTTCAAATTTGTTAGGATAAAAAAAAAAAGAAAAATAACAAAAAAAGGCACTAAAGGTTTTTTTTTTTTGTATTGTTTTTTCCTGATCAAAAGGTCATGTTGGCGCTCCACTACCATGCAATCTCATCAAACTGGTTGATGTCCCTGAAAAGAATTACTTTGCTTCTAAGGGAGAGGGAGAGGTAAGGCAACTGATCCTGAAGGGAAAAAAAATATTGAAGTCAACGAAGCTAAACTTCATTTTAAACCTAAAAAACACATTCCTTCCCTTCCATTCTGTTTGTTGCTCCAGGTTTGTGTGAAGGGACCAAATGTGTTTAAGGGTTACCTCAAAGACCCGGAGAGGACGGCGGAGACGCTGGATGCAGACGGCTGGCTTCACACTGGAGACATTGGCAAATGGTTACCTGTATGTAAATATACCTGTAAACCCTTTCTGATTAAATCGCATTTATTATATGGTATTTTTTATCGGTTGTTTTTATATTCATATTTTGTGTCCCACAGAATGGCACACTGAAGATCATTGATAGAAAAAAGCACATTTTTAAGTTGGCGCAGGGTGAATACATCTCCCCAGAGAAGATCGAGAACATCTACATTAGAAGTGAACCTGTGGCTCAGCTCTATGTTCATGGAGATAGTCTGCAGGTACTGATAAAACATGTTATAAAGTTAACTGTTCCCTTTCTATTGGCTGCATGTAAATGATAGCTTCTTGGAGCCTTAAAGGGTTTTGTGCGATGGCTATATCTTGATTTATGTTTTTTTTTTTAGTCCTGTTTGGTGGGGATTGTGGTTCCTGACCCTGAAATCATGCCTGAATGGGCAAAGAAGAAAGGCATTTTGGGGACCTATAAGGATTTATGTAAAAACACGGTAGGTGTACAGTTACTAAAGAAAAGAAAATAACTATAAATGAAATAACTTCCCCTTTTTAAGCTTAAAAGCAATGCATTCCCTTTTTACGAACAGGAATTAAAGAAAGCAATTCTTGAAGATCTGGTACGTCTGGGCAAAGCTAGCGGCCTCCACTCATTTGAACAGGTAACAACGTGTGATTTATCCAAATATCTTACCAAAAAAAGTTTTTTTCAAATACATTCTGAGAATGTCGACGTCTTATTTTGGAGTAACTGAAAACACATCAAATTCAACGTTAAAATTCTGGCTTTTAGTGTAAAAGTTATTAGTTTGACTTTTCCGGGGGTGTAAATATTGTTGAATAGACAATTATCCTCATACTAAAAATGAAAAAGATCTGGAAACACAAGATTATGATGAAGTCACAGAATTATGGAAGGAAATTATAGCATCCATGGGGGACCAAACTGCACAAATGTTCCACAAAATGCCATAACATAACAAGAGGAAACGCTGGAAGAAATAAAGTTCCTATAGGTTTGCATTCTTCATAAGATGTAACATATTTATTTAAAGAAATGTAATAAAAACAAAAGTAAAAAACATTAACACAAAAGAACACAAATTTAATCCATATTAATTAGTAGTGTTCTAATTGATTTATTTTCTTTTATAGGTTAAGAACATCTACATCCATAACGAGATGTTCTCCATTCAGAATGGCCTCCTGACTCCCACACTCAAAGCCAAAAGGCCAGAGCTGAAGGAGTTCTTCAAGCAGAAAATTGACCAGCTCTACAGCAGCATCTCCATGTGAAAGCTCCAAGACCTCATTTCCTTTATGCTACAAGACACAGAGATGTGCTTTGACCAGTCACCTGCAAATGTGCCTCATGAGGCTAAACACTTCTGTGAAAGTAAACATATAAGTAGCCCAATCGTGGAAGATTTAAAATGACTAAAGTAAAACAAATTAAAGAAAGGAACAAAGTGAAATACTTTGTACAAAATCTGTGTTTTCCATTAAGACATACTGTCATAAAAATATGTTAAAAGTTTAGTTATTTAAGTATGTTATAACACATTTTCTTTAAGGAATGGCATAGCACTTAAAAAGCTAAAAGCAGAATATTAATTTAATTTAGTTCTTGCATATATATATAAAACTGCTCCTGTGGTTTTATTGAAGAAATGCTTTCCTTTTTAACCAAAATAAACAATGCACTATCCAATTAGTTTAAAATAAAAGAGTAACTTGAGTCTTTTTAACAAATATACTCCTTTTTTAATCTTCATTCGTGCAGTAAATGTGTATAAAAAGGAAACAGTGTTCATTCATAAATGCTTCCTTAATCTCATTTGATTTGTTTTTCATTTGGGCATCTTAAATCTTCCTTTGAAAACTTTACCTGCTACATTTATCCAATAACATTCAGTTCACAGAAAGCAGAAAAAAAAGATACGTCCCCCTGTTTTCTTACCGCTTATCTCTCCCAGTTTAAAGCAACAGTCAGTGACCAGGTGTGCTCTAGTTACAGTTGTATGGCAGCAAGTGTGAAGTTCTTGTGAGTAGAATAGTTCTAGGAGGTCAAGAATCGGGAACCTCGTTGGATGAAATAAAATGCACAATCCCTGGTGGAAAACAACACTTTTATTAGAACAAAAAACTGGTTGCAGCTGGTGGGTATGACTCCAAATGATGCTACATTTAGAAAAAAATAAGCCTAAAAGTTGCTTTCTTACATCAAAAATGAAAATGCTGAGAAAGTAGTAGCTTTTGCTGTCTGCACTGTTTGATGTAGAGCCTCACCATCTCTAATTCACCACCAAATCCATCACCAAAATGTAGTGGTGAGACATTCATCGTGCATGCTTTTAGTTTATGTAAAGGACTGGCCCGAAGCAACGATCATATTCCTTTGTGAGTGGAGTCACGTTTAGTTTACTCATCTTTTCAATAAGAGAATGTCAGGTTAAAAACTAATGCAAAACCAGGGCTCAGGGCAATGCATGCAGTTTGTCCTGCAATGCTGAGACCATTGGCACTTAACTATAATTTAAAAAAGAAAGGACACAAAAATCTTTGATGCCATTAAAAGGAGGCTTTGTTACTGGCAAAACAGATGTTTTCTCATTGAAATCAACTTTGAAACAAAATACAGCTTTTTTAAACGACTTTACACATAGGAGAAATGTTTAAAGGTGATCACCGTCCCAAAGCATAAACAGTGTGGATGTACATACATGACAGCTAGATGTAAGCTTATTTATTGAATCAGCGATTTGAAATGATTTTTGTTTTCTTTTGCGTGTAGTAAGATGAATTGTACTTATTTATCTATTCTGCTGTAAAATGGAATCGGCACCATATCCTTGTAATGAATGATTACAGCAAAAGAGATGAGAGAGGATGAGGAAATGAACAGGGCAGTAAAATAAATCCTCTGGAATGATTTTAAAACAAGTGTTGTTTCTGTTTTTTCCATTAACGTTACAGGTTTATCTTGTTATAAATTGTTTAAAAAAACCTGTAAATCCAAATAGACATTTTTACTAAAATGTTCATCACGTGTTATGAATTTCAAGTACCTGTGTCTGATGTCTAAAGGTTTAATAATGTATAGATGCTTTTCTATTGATGTGCTGTTAGCAAAAAAATAAACAATTCCAATTTTTTTACCGTTTAATATCTGCAAAAGTAAAATAGTCTACTTTAAGTTTCTGTTTTAATATAATTATAATATATATATAATTTCCTCCATAAATACTTAAAAACTCTGCATTTCTTTTCTTTAATTTTACAAGAAAAAGTTGAAATGGTGTAAAATACATAGGTTATCTCGTTGATACCTAAAATATGAATTATTTTACTTTTTTTATTTGATAAATTCCACTAAAAATGGGAACATTAAGGTTAATTTAATTAAATAGTGGACGCACGCGTTATCTATCGGTTGCTAGGCAACCACCGGGAAACGGCAGCGGTGTGGTCTCCCCGTGGGAAATGTCCATTTGAGTGCTAAATTGATTGAGAACCGTCATGGATCGGTGCAGACGCCAGGTTAGACTCCGTCATGACAGTGGCTTTCCCAAAAAGCGAGACACTCCACTGAAATCGACACGCAGGAGACGAGACCGTAAGACGCTCCAGCACGTCAGGCCTCACGCGTGCTTTAGAATCTGAAGCGGAAATGATTGATTATCATTAACCCTCTCCACGTAAATGTTGTTGTGAAACTTCCTCCCAAACTCTTCCAACATTTCAGGACAAAGGAGACTTCTCCCGAACAAACAGTTTGACACCTTAGTGGAGGAATGTGAAGATGGTGGCACGAGTTTCCCCGAAGGTAGAAAGGCAGGCGCAGCATTGGTAAAGTTCACAAACTGACAAAATAACTCTAGAAATGGTTAACTATAAACAACGTATTGTGTACAAGTAGAAAATGTAGACTATTTTGAAAATGTGCAGAAGTTTAGAAACCACTGAATTTTGTTGTAACACCAACCAACCCTCAGCAAAAAGTACTCTAAGTGTACAAGTAGTGTATACTAAAAGTGAGCCAGTGTACCCTACTTCAAGTTGACTTTTTATACATTATCTTTATATTGTAACCTTAAAATGTTCAAATTTAGTCTGAAGAAGTATATAGTATATTTATACTCAATTACTCTTAATGATTTTAACTTCAAGTGTACTACTTTTGTAAAGGGAATCCTTGCAAAAAGTATTCTATTTAAGTATATGACTATACTAAAAGTGGGGCAGTTAGTATACTTTAAGTTTACTTATTATCAATATATTTTATCTGAAGAAGTATTTAGATGGTGTACTTTCCACACTACACCTACATGGTCTATATAGTATACTTGCTAATCTTATTCTCAAGTCTACTTAATAATAATTAAAAAAAACTACAAGTGTATTACTTTTTGCTCAGGGAACCCTTAGATGCAAGTAGTCTATTTCAATATACCACTAGTCTTCATTAAAGTGAGGCAGTATACTTTAAATTCACTTTGTATGTACTATTTCTAAATTTTAAACTTAAAACGTTCCGATTTAGCCTGAAGAAGTATTCAGTTAGCATACTTCCTATACTACACGACATGGTATGGTATACTAGCTATACTTCTACTGAAGTATACTTAATCAAATCAAATTTTTAAAAAAAAGTTCAGAAAGTTCAGTGTTTCTCTCTTGACCTTGTACAAAGTTACCATTTTATTTTTACAGACCTCTTCACTACCATAGCTATCCTTTGCACTTTCAGGCCAACACTGCGCCTCTCCATCGCATTTCTGTGTCATGCTTCAAACCAAATAAAAAACCTGCAACTCCTATTGGTCATCAAGAAGTATTGCAAACAAGCATTAAAGCTTCTCCCATGCATCAGTCTTTTGGAGCTGCAGACACTCCAGAAAATGTGACATCTTGCAGCATGGAAACAAACTCAACGTTTAACTCAGAGGAGAATGGCGACAGCAGATCCTCCTCTTCCTCTGCAATCTCAAGCAGTTATCCCTCCCCGGAGATCTTCAGGGCAGAAGGTAATGATTTGTAAATGTAGCTTAAAATCTCCCCAGAAATATTTGTTATGTTTGAAAAGTTATCTAATTTCATAACTCATTTTAGTAGTGGAAACACAGACTTTCCTTAACAGAAAGGAGATGCTTGGGATCACCTGTAAGATCAAAAACTCCACCCTGCTGGATGTGAGCCATGCTGAGAGCATCCACACGTATCATCCCCCGAACATGTCCTCTATTATAGGTGAAATCAATCATTCTGAAGTTAAAAACCGAATTTTGTTTCAAGAATTTTGAATGCAAGAATTTAGATATTTTTTGTGTTTAGATACATCTACACAAGTTGCAGAAAAGAACAATGAGATCAGGTAAGTGAATGTATAAAAACTGCTTTAAAAAATTAGCATGAAAAGGTTTTAAATGTGGCTTCAGTGCTGACTTTTCTGGGAAGACAGCTGTTGTGTAATTCATATTTTTGAATTCCTCACAAAGCTACCAAAAGGAAACTCACAACGAAAGTAAGATACAAATTGACTCATTTAATTTAGGTTTAATTATTTATAAGCTACATCATTTTTTTTCTTTGTATGGTATTTATCATATTTAAATGTAAATTATAGCTGTTTTTTTTCTAATCTGCATCTACAGATAAATCTCCAGGGACAAAAAATCCACAAAATGTGAGAAAAAGAGGTTTTTCTACATCATCAACAGTGTTTATTTGTTGACCTAATTGTTTTTTTCCCCCTCCAGTTCATTGGGAGGAGGCCCAACGTGTGCAGGAAACGAGTATCATTTAAAAGCCCCATCATTACAGAGCCTCTGAAAGAAAAATATATCCCATCACCTTCAGGCATAAATTACACCATCAGTAAGTTATCTGAAGTTCCGGAGCAAACGAAACAAGATGCACAGATGCCCAAAATTAATGAAATCAGCTCTGAAAAGGAAACAACAGTGATGTTAAAAAGGCCTGTAGATAATGGTACTGAAAAGGCCAAGTTCTTTCACTTTGCCAGCAGCAGTGAAAGGGATGCTCTCTTTCAGAACACGAGAGATAGAAGTGCCAAACTAAGACGCTTCTTTTATTTTCCTTTTACAGTCTGCACCCAAAGTCCTCTGTACAATAGTAGCAGATCTAAGTTAACCTAGAGTGAATATTTTAATGTCTTAAATGTGTTTGATTTGACACCTGAATGTCTTACAAAACAGGGTTTTTGTTGTTGTTGTCTTAGTGTGGGAAACCAACAAAGTAAATATACAAGAGTTTTAAACCTTATAAAACTTTACAAGATTCGGGTGTTTGTTAGTTTGTAATGTGTCTATAGCTTTGTTTCCTCTATATGTTTAAGCTCTTTTAATATATCTGCATATATTATAAAGCGAGAACAATGTGAAAGACTTCACTGAAATATAATTCAAATGTGTGTTGTGAATACTGAACACTAGATGGCACATCTGTATAAGTTTTTTTTGTCCTCTTGAAAAAATAAAAAATAATACTTGTTAAATGTATGTTATATATTTTTCTACATTCTGGCTTACTATTCTATTAATATTTTTACATAATCTTTTGAATATTACAGGTTGTTAAACTTGAAAAGTGTATTTTTAAAGTTTATTAAATGAGAATGGGAAGAGGAGTTAAAAGAATGACATCTTCATCTTTTGAAAAATATGTTTGTGAGATTAAAAAGTGTTGCATTTAAATCATGTCCTGTATAAATTATGCAGATTTTTTTCCCGAATGTATATCTTAAATATGGGATTACTTTTCTCTGTGAAATATATTTTTAAAATAAAGGTGTTAAGTGTTTAGTATTTTGTAAATTAGTATTATATGCTAATTTACTGAATAGTGTGTGTTCCCCTCCCCATTTATTCGAGTTCTAGTCCGCAGTTCTGGTATGAAATCCTAAATTTAGTGACGTAAGGATTATTGACAAAACATCAACACGTAGAACCCTGTGACCACGTGGTACGAGGCCAAAAATATAAACCAATCACGCAATTTGTAGTAGCAGCCGTATCTGGCTAGCCAATCAGGAAAATGTAGATGGTTACCAAGGAGCTCCTGTGACTAATGCCTGTCATATGACTGACACCCATGGAGACAGTTACAAGGAACACATTTTGCTTGTGGATTTGAAACGAACGGGTATCCGTGGCGAGTTCGTTTTTGGTACAAAATGCCTCCAACTCTTTTCCACAAACTTTTTAACAAGAAGAATGCATTTTCATCGCCGCCACCGAGATGCAGCAAAGAAGACGTAGCTTTCAGGTAGCTGTCCTGTTTGTGTGTGTGTGTGTTTGTATGTGGTTCGTGTGTGTAATGTTGTGTACGCTATTTATTTATTATATTTACTGGGTTGTTTTGTAACAAAGTAAAACTTTAGGTAGTAAATGTTTAGGAAATGTGTGTTCTAAGGTAGCTATTGTGCGTTTTTTGTACATAGGTAACGCAAAGTTCGTGTGATACGTGTTGTGACTGATGTTGCTGGAAGCTAGCATGCTAATGCTAACAACTAGCCGAGCTGCAGGACATGCTGTCTTGGCTCAAAATCAATCTCATATTTCATATTTAAACAGATATTGCTGCTTGTGGGTTGTGAATGTGAAGCTAAATTAAACTCCTAGCTTTTAGCGACTTTGTGCTTGTTGCGGAGAAATTATAAGGGATCAGTGTGCCGCTCGTTCCTTTGTTTCTCCTCGTGTCTCCCTTTCGGTGGCTTTTAGCTGTAGTTGAGCTCGTGCATTGGATCGGAGCGGACAGGGCAGCCGCTCTCCCGTGTTGCTCGTCTTTGCTGAACTTGGAGCAAAGTGCAAGTCGCCACACAGGATGATATTGTATTCTGCCGTTTCGGTCTGATGGAGGGAGGACACAGTGTGCTCTATCGGATGACATGTGGCCCTTTTGCAGATGCATCATTGTCAGTGCAGAGACCTGCCTCTGTACCTGTAATAGGATGCATCTAGATGCATACGAGGACACTTGGAAATAAACGGACACTATTAACTGTTTGGCTATAATTGATAATATAATTTTTGAAATTGATATTATGCCAGAATAGGGTCTGGGTTAAAATTGACTATGAACTGCAATACTGCTTCATCAAACTAATAAAACGTATGTTTTCCATTCAAAAACAAGCTATTTTTAATTGTAAATATTTTTTTAATTAAAGCTTCAATTTTATTATTTTTTTATCACGAGTTATCTACGTTTTGGGATCACAATAATGCTTATTTAAATTTTTATTTTTTGCAAAGATTTTGTATAAAAATGTGCAAAGGCGAAGACCAGTATCAATTTACAACTATGGGTTAAAAGAAGTAATCAACAATTGCTTTCCACTATAGCAGGACTTGTAGATTAACACATTGCCGGATAAGTGTTTATAATTGTTTTTCATTCTGCTTTTAAAACATAATTTCAATATTGTTTTTTTTATTCAATTAAGTTTGTGAACTAAATATATTTGAACAAAAGGTGAAGTCTATAGTTTAAAATTATTAATGTTTGAGTTGATTAGAGGAACTCAAAGTTGACTTTTTCTTGAATATTAACTGTATTTAATAATGCACTATACCTTAAATTATTTTCTTAACTTTGTCTTGGGACAGTCTGTCTGACATGCAAGATGAGTGTTGTGTATGCTTGTTTTTTTTCCACATTTTTAATTAACAATGTTGCATCTCATCCTTTCACTGTGAGCTTTCCTAATTATTTGTGGTCATGAAAGCTAATCTTCTTGTTAGGCTGCTGACACTTCAGCTGGTACTTCAACCAAGAAAGAGAAGGGAGTTCTTTTTTTAAGGGGATCCCGCAACTTTAAACAACAAATGGTTAGAAAATAATTTGAAAAATAGATATTTTCAGTGATCTTAACATGAAAAAGATTTCAGCAGCCACACCATAGCTAAGATATGGATACTTAAGGATTGGAATAAAAAAGTTTTCCTTCAACCCACCCCTTCTATGATCTGGTAAACAGTTTATTACTAACAAACAAGTGTTGAAATGTATGTGTGCATAATAAAACTCAGAATATAGTGTGAAAATTAGTGTTTTGTTTGGTTTAAGCAATTATTTATGTATGCACAAGCTCAAAATAAATACATAAATGGAAAAAGTGCTTTAGCACATTTGATGGCCATAAAGGTGATTTAAAAACTTGATGCGTTTGTATGTGTAAATGTGTAATTATTAGGTTTAGAAGTTGGTGTTCGTTGGTATCAGACCTTGAGCAAACAGATAACAGGCGTTTCTCTTAACTCTGTGGTCAGCTGTGCTCTTCATACCTCTGGCGAAAGCTTCCCCATTCGTAAACCATAAAATGTCCCTGAAGAGGGAAAATTTGTCAAAAGACATAGTGGGAAAGGACACTTTGGTGCTAATTTTAAAGGCTAGTATTACACATAAGGGATACTGAATGAATTTTTCAGGGTTAAAAAAATCATTATTATTGTGATATTTTTCACTAGCAGGGATATGAGGAAAACATTAGGACTCTTTAGATACAACTATACGAATCAGTTTGTTAGATCTTTTTTTTTCGTTCTCATCTTGCTGCCTAACATTATACATCAACAGCCAAAAACATAATCAGACCGCATCATTGTGGCTTTCAAAATACCACAGAGGGTAGAGAGTTGGCTCACCCTGCAGTAAAGCCTAAAAGCCTCTCTTGTTTCCATAGCTGCAACTCCTGAACCAGGGAAAGCATACTGTACGATACACTGAGAGTTTCTGGCTCATCTGCAGCCAGTCTTCTATGCCCCGACTCAGATTACCGTACTTGTCAAGGGAGCCTGCTGAGGAAACTTCCCTCTTGACCTGTGTCATGCTGCTCCTTTAAAAATAAGCCTGTGCTGAAATGTGTAGAGTATGTTGAAGCAATGCACAAGAATTAATTAGAAAAATATTTTTATGTCAAATAATGGGAAACACTTATTTTTTTGTGGGTGTTCAAAAATTACACTGAGCATTTCCCTTTTTTATTGGAGATTTTTCAAAGAATGCAAAATGTATTACTGCGCTTAAGTGAACTTTAATTTTTTTAATGACAACGAAGTGATTCTCAGAATACTTGTCCACACTTAGAAATGCATGACATTGCAGTAGGCTTTGCAAAGTCTTAGGCTGCATGGTACATTTATAGTGGTCATTTCATTTATGATAGTTCAAGAGAAGAAGTTTCTCAGGTTCCTTACTGGAATAGGATCTTTAACCTACTACATAGTTTCATAATGTGGTGTGTCATGTGAGGTTTTCATCAATCTGGGCCTGTCATGTTTCTGGAATGATCACATGGCTGTGGGCTGGGTCACGGCCATAGCTGGGTAAGCAAAGAGGCACTTTTGAATGTTAGAGAATGCATATTTTCGCCTGTGTGTCCAATTGGGTCAAATAGACCTCTCTGTCAATAATAATGTTCGTTTCATCATGCATTCTTCATGAAAACTGTCTGATCTTTGTTGTATCTGTGCAAAACTGATTCATGGAAATTTTTTTGTAGTATATTTCGTGGATAACTTTGAATTGTTGTTCTATACTGCAGGATAAGAAAAAGGGTCTTATTTTCTAGAAGAGTATATAAAGCCTGAGATCTATCTTATAATCAGCTCAATTTGGAGCTACACATTTTTCTTTTATTTGTTTTAATTAATCATGTTTTCTAAAGTTATATGTATACATAAATACATTTTGCAGAAAAGAGCCAATTTCCTGAACCTTTCAATTTTCTAAAAGTTTCTTTTTTTAAAGTTAAAATTCCTGTACATGAAATTTTTTAAACAAAAATTTAGTACGTTTAATTGATTATTTGATTTTATTTAAATTATTACTAAGCATATTTAAAGCCAGGTACATTCATGCATTCATTG
The DNA here is from genome assembly GCA_014656515.1 of Oryzias celebensis. Lineage (NCBI taxonomy): Eukaryota > Metazoa > Chordata > Actinopteri > Beloniformes > Adrianichthyidae > Oryzias > Oryzias celebensis. Next base: position 20,287,536 of record BNCR01000013.1, read on the forward strand.
TTGTGTACTTAAGCTTTATATTCCGTGTGTGGTGACTTGTGTGACTACTGTAAGCCTGCCAATGCTCTATAAAGACAGTCGCTGTCATCAGGTTCCTATCAGGACTTTTTTGAGTAGTCATACTTGGGCTTCTCAGAATTGCAGGGTCATTGTAATGATATAGTTTTACAAAAAACTGCCCACAAATCAAATGGAGCTGAATTCTGGTGAGTTAATAAACCTTTGACTCGACTAGTTTTAAATGACTTTAAAATGTTTTGTTGAAAATATCACCTTAAGTCCTATTTGCAGCCCAAACATTGCAGAAAGCTGTATTTTTTGCCTGAGTCTATTTGGCAGATTTATTTTATTTGATACATTAAAACATGCAAAAATGTTAGATCTCAAATGTGGAAACAATGGAGACCCTTCTCTATAAATTTAGCCAAAACTAATTTTTAAAATTTATTTATTATATGTCAGCTCAAATGAGTTTTGGCTGTCACTGGCAGATCAGACAAGGAGGCAAATCTTTGAACTCTTTCTTTGCACAGCACAGATAATCCCAATTTCTTTTCAAGCTGTTGTCCAAATTAATTTTTGGATACATGCTTTCTGAACACTGTAAACTGCCTCTGTTGTCATGCACCTGTAGGAAAAATAAGGCACTAAAGCCATTTTGAGATAATTGTGGGATTCCTGGTATTTAATAAGTCAACAATGGTTTTCAGAAATTTGACCTGAGCTGACATGACTGCAAATCGGAGATCCTTATCGGACAATGAATTGCCAGAAGCTTTTAATCCTATTTAATGCAGCAGACGTTGCTGCTGACAGGCAACATTTAGCTTTACAGTGTTGAGATCTGTGGTCAAGTTAACGTCCAGGTGAAGCCTTAGATCTGTTTATTATTAGCTGGTTAATCTGTTTTTTAATAGGTTAAAGCTGTTTTGTTTTATTATTTTTTTATTGAGCACAAAATTATCTTCACAAAAAAATATTTATGTACATTTCTTTTCAGCTTGCTTATTTTTATGTTGCAAGCTTAAAAATAATTATCTGTACAGATACAAGAAAAACTGAAATTGTTTATCTAACTCGTATTTTGACCAGGATACATTTCTCAATAAACCTGCTAACACGAGAGATTAAGAATTGCAGTTTAATTTGGTTTATTTCAGAGCCCAAGAACACATATTAATAATTGTAGTGATCAAAAATTTCTCCTGCAAAAACACTTTGCTTGAACCAAACACCCAGATTTCAAAATAGCTTTAACCCCAACTTTTTAACCCAATTATTCTTTCATGTGACTGTATGAGACTCAGTCATGCACTCTTGTTGGCACTCCCATAACTCCTAGTCTCATGACTTTCTGATTCACAAGTTGTTATACTGGAAAAGTGTAACACGTAAACTCCTCTTTGGAGAAAATTATGTATTTTTCTTTACAGAGAAACCATGAGAATTACCTTCTTACATACCTTACATACCTAAGTTAGAAAAATCACCTTTAAGCTAAGAACATATTCTCATCAGGCTGTTGTCACTCTTTTCTTTTGGTTACTAGCTTTGCTTTTGTATTTACACATGAGGTGGTTTCACTACAGCGTCTGCGTGGTAATGCAAGGTCTATTCCATTAACTGCAGTCAATTTCAGAGACTGAAACGCACTGTAGCTTGTTTGCACAGAAACTTCTTGAGGCATCTTAACCATCTTGGTGTCTTGTGATTGCTGGAATGGAAACGTCCTTAATTCCACAAAGAATGCAGGGTGTCAGGTGCTTTAAGATTGAGATAAGCATGTCACCTGGGCTGTCTCACTAAATGGATATCCTGTTTTTCTGCCTTGACAAATATTCTAGTGTGAGTTTTATGATCTGTTAGCTACTTATTTTTGTTTCTAAATAAAACAAAACAAAGCTTAGAGCATTTGTCTCATGAAGGTTTCTTTGTTACTTATGTCAAATAGTTCAAGTTTACATAAAGAAAGGTAAACGTTCATCATTCGGCTAAAACTTGGCTCAAATTACAGTTTTTAATTTAAATGAATATTCATAGTTAATATATTGAAAATATGATCCATTGAGTGAGAAAGACTGAGCTTGCCATGTTTTTTTTTTTTTTTTTTTTTTAACATGCAGCTCATTCAACATTGTTTGCATCTCGACATTTTGAGGTGAGCAGCTCCTATTCTAGATCCAAAGATCGCTGACATTTGTACAAAATCTGAAAGTATGAGTTTTGCAAGTGTTGACGATTGTTTCTCATGTATTAATATGAAATCAGTTTGATCAAAAAATTAAATAAACACAGCAGTGCATAAACACTGCAGGAATATACCCATATGCTGCAGGACTTTACTGAATGTTTAGCCCCAAAGACTAAACGAAGGTCACACAAACTGGACTGAAAGGATGTTTATGTAACTGTCCCTATGTCTCTGACACACACACATGCACACACAGAATTCTGCACAGATGTCCTAGTGGCTGTTTAGAGAAGCAAAGCTCTTTTGAGGGCAGTATAGGCTGATGTCAGGCTCACAGCAATCAGGACGAAACTAGACTTCTTTGTTGCAATTCAGACTGGATCATGCTTAGATTTGAGCTCCGAAGCTGTAGATGCTGCTTATTTTTTTTATCTATTCAGACATGACACTTGTTTGAGAAAAAATATTTGGTATATTATTAGTTCAATTAGGCTTTTCACACTTTAAAAAAAATTGACACCTTGAAGATGTGTGTACAAAGATGGTTTTATAGTTTCATCGCTTCACACACTTACTATAAGTATTCGGATTTAGCTGTCTAAAAAGGAAAATTTGTGAAGGAATCAACGTGTGTGAAAAGTGTATGCCATCTTTCAGTTCTTTGTTTCCCTCTGTCTTCTAACACTGCTCTGTCAATGGGAAGAATTGTTCGTTTACAGGACAAAGAGGGACAGAAGAGGGTAAACAAGCAAGAGGAACAAAAAGAGTGGGATCAAGAAGCAACACAATCAGATCCCTGCTGTCACACTCTTATAACAGCACTTTCTGACTGTCAGCAGTCCAGCCTTGCTGCTGTTGCTTCTGTATTGTCCGGCGCACACTGTGTTGCTGCGATCACCTGATAGTCTCATGTTGTTGTGTGAATTTAGTCCACCGCTATTCTTAGTCCTTGCTTTGGCTGGCAGAGGTGGAGAGAGGAGAGGCAAGAGGAATAGAGAGGGAGAGGGCTGAGGAAAGACTGGCAAATTTGCTATCATGCTCAGGTAAGAGTCTGTAGTATTTATCGTTGCATGCATTCATGGAAGCGTACATAGTGTGTTGGTGGAATGAGGTTTTAAAGCCGCAATCCATCCTTAGGTTCCTAAATGTGGATTTTTGCAGCCTTGACAGGTCTCGACAAGATGTTGGAGTTAAGTTTTTGTCTACAGTTGCTTTTGGATGATCAACATTCATCCTGACATTTACAGTCATGTGGCTTTCTGGGATTGTAGACAAGCATGCCTTTTGTTTATAGCAAATATATGTCTGGGTGAAGCCAAGTTCAGTGGTCTGATTTTGAAAGATCAGTTCAGATAAGCTCGACAGCTGTCACTTAACAATCATTTTGCTCCTGAAATCTGTCACAGCTGCCTTGGTTTTAAAAAATGTTTAAGATTAGCAGGTCGGTCAGAACAAGAAGCCTTTCTTTAGAAGTTGAGCTATGTAAAATTTGCTCAATTTTGCCCAAAACCGTTGAGGTCAGACCAGTGCAAGTATGTAACAGTCATGAAGTCATGTGCTACTTTTGTGAATGACTCCCCTCTTTCCTCTATCTATGCTGTGACTGTCACACTGACTGACGGATACTTCCTCTTCTACTCCCTTTCCGCCACGTCTTTCTTTTAGATGTTTTATATCTATGTAAAACAGCTCTTTGCATAACTTTTTGTTCTTAGTGGCACATTATCACTGTAGTTTACGTCTAGTTTCCCCTCCCTGCTCCTTGATCACTCACATTAACTGGATTTTGATCATTTTATCTATCTTGTAACATCGTTTTACCAGTTTTTCCCTTGTTTTAATTTTTTAAAGTGTTTTTGCTTACATTGTCTCTTTTTATAACTAGAAGCACGGAACTTTTATGGCTTAAAGGAATATATTCTCTAAACCCGTAAAATATAAATGAGTTCCTGAAACATGTATTATCATTAAATAACTGAATATAAACTATTCAATGTTTTGTATTTATTTATTTATTTTTTTTTAATTAACATGTTTAAAGGAGTATCTGCTCATGCATAATATAAAAAGTTAAACCACTGACTTTTAAAAAGGAAAGTTTATAGGAGGAAGTACTCAAACCCATAAAACCCCACTCTGTGTATGCTCAAAAATTTGCTGAATTTCTATCCATACGCAATGTAATCCGAGTCCATTATGTAAGCCAAGCAGGCAGGACCTCACACAGGACGCTTGGATTTGGAAAAGGTCCAGTTCTCTCCTTAGACACAAGCCAAGGAAAGAAACTAGCTTCTGGAGTTGTGAAGTGCTCAAATATTTATTTCTAACAACTACAAAGTCAAAAACATGTAGCTGTTGTCAACCATTTCAGTGCAATAATATTTCATTGAGATTTAAGATTCTGTAAGATATTTGGACTTTCAGTGAATGTGATGTGATGCAGGGAAGCAGATTGAGATGGTTTGAGAGGAAGAATACTGAATATGTTGGTGATAGGATGTTGAAACTGGAGCTACCAGGAAAGAGGTTTAGAGGCAGACCAAAGAGGAGGTCCATGGATGTAGAGGACGTGAAGGTGGTTGGTATGAAAAGGATGCCTATGATGGAATTTGATAAAGGCAGAAAATTTGCTGTGGCAATCCCTCTAGGGAGCAGCTGAAAGCCAAATAAGGAAGAAGAAACCTCTACACTTTCAAAAGTAAAACCCGAATGTATTATTGTTAAATGCTGTGATCAATTTCACTACAAAATGTACTAAATCAGTGGTAATTTCTGCATATGGCTGCTCTTTATCTAACTTTTCATCTTCATAGAATGACTATGAAAAGCATTCTGAAGGAGAAATAAGTTGAAAACACGTTGAATTTGAGCTATTGAGTAGATACCTGTATTTCTTTTATTTCATACTTTTCTGTTTCATAATTCTTGATTCCACATATTTTGTAAACCTTTGTTTTGAGGTTTGTTTTTTTGTGTGCCTTGATGAAATATATTTAAATCAAGACTGCTGCTTAAAAAAATCCAGAAATTACCCAAATATATCAAGCTAACCTGTAACTAAAACTTTAAACATAAACACTTTTTCTATTCAACAACGGCTGAATAGATATATTTTAAAAATTATTTTAGAAAAAGACGCATTTTCAACAGGTAGGCTATTTATACCCAAAACCTGGGTCAGAAAGTAAGAAGAGAAAAAGAAAAACAATGCATTTGTATCTGGGTGACATAAAGAAAAACTATAGTGTTTTACGATTTAGCACTGAAACATGCTTTAAAAAGATAAAAACTTGACAGCTATCTATAAATCTGTTCCACTGAGATGATTACAAAAGTGGGTCATACTACACCAGTGTTTGAAAGATGGCTCACATGCATGAGACTGGTACACATGGCTCGTCTCTCACACACATGACCCTGCAGGTATTCCCTGGCCTGCCAAGGATGTTATTTGGCTGGAAAGCCAAGAGGACTTAACTGTTCCTTTTCTACCCTTACCCATCTACCTGTTTACAATTGGCACTTATGTTTAGGGATGCTCTCTGCCCCCCATATAAGACTATATTTAGGTTCAGCTGTGTGTCCATCTGCCTGACCAATCTCGCTGTCAGTTCCATAGTAATCCCTAACCATCAGTCAGTTGGTTCAATCTCCTGTCATCGCTTAGTCTGTTTCTCGGGAGGCAAAGGTGGCTGACAGAGTTCAATGAAGGGCCACAGGAGTTTACAGTGAAGTGTAAATATACAACAACAATATTTACAGTAATTACTGACTTGTCTATCACAGCTGAACACAGTGGAATAACTTAAAGCGTGCAGCGAGGCGTAAACGATCCTGCATTTGTTATGTTTGCTATTTACTAGCTCAGTTAACATATTTCTAAGACTTTTTGCAGCTCTGCACATGTTGCACTGGATAAATTGGTCTGTGACTAGAAACGAGTGTCAAATAATTTATATCTCATCAAGAAAACTGCAGACTTCAAGTTTCAATGCAGAAAAACTCCTGTAAAGTTCTAAACTTTCCTTTGTGAGTGGACCTTGTAGTTAATCGGAGGGCAGTCCGTTTAATGGCTCCCTGCTGCTTGGGGTATGAGATTAATAAATGGCAGCTGTGGCATGGAGTTGGCTGGTTCTGCCACGCCAAGTGACAGCTGTAAACTGTTTATTACACGCTTGCAGGTAAATCATATTTACATTTCCCCTCATGCTTAGCGTTATGGAATATTTTCATCCATGTAGATGATTCTATGCCAATAAAAGTGCTCAGTAATGGAACGATATTTGGAGGAAAGCCAATTTTTACAGTTTGCAGAAATTAGATACCTAATTATTTTTGGACCGTAATACAGAGAGTGAAAGTATTTAAACTAAACTTTTAGTAAATGACCAGAATTAATTGTGTTTAATCTAGAATATATAATTTGAAATATGTTTGCCAATAAAGTTTTTTTAGCAGAAAGTGTGAAGGAATGTTTTAGTTGGGATGTGCTTTGGATAAAACAAACAAAAAAGTGTGCTAAATGACTTTTGACTTTCTCTGCATTGTTTGATTTGTATTGTTGCTCATTTCTAACTATACATATTTTTTCTTTTTTCCTCACCTTCCATCCCCATATCCTCCTTTTTTCAAATCTGGGAACACTCTTTCCATCTCATCTTCCATCTTTTTACTTTCCCCCCTTTTGTCTGCCCATCATTCCTTCCATTTAGCTGGCCACTGCCCCAGCTGGAGCCCAGTCAAATCAGGCTGATAGTGTACCAGGACTGTGAGAGGCGCGGCAGAAATGTCCTCTTCGACTCCAATGCCAGGAAAAAGGGCACGGAGGAAACCCCTGTTAATGTGAGTTACAAGTTCAGTGTATAATATTTTGTCCCCTTTCTTGAAAACTCTTTCTTTTCTAGTAGTAATCCTCATAAAGATACTGTGTCTTTTTGGCTCCAAGTAAGACCTAAATGCTTTTGCAGACACTCTTAGCTGCATATCACGTGTAGAAACAGAACATTGTCGTGATCAAAAGTTACAGCAGACTTTACTGCCTCATAAGAAACAGATCAGAGCACAAGCAGATCTACTTTTGCACTAGGTGGGGTTCAGATTTTTCATTTGACCTTAAAAACTATAAACGTTCTTTATTCTTGAGTTTGTCTTGCATATATATTAAATAGGATAAATTACTCAAAATGTTTTACGTCTTCATGAAACTTTGCCTGCTGCAAAGATCATTTTAGTTAGCATTTAAATGTAAATAAATTTTTAAGCAAATATGTGCAATTTGTCAAACTTGTTGCAACTTTGAATGAAAGCAGAAACTTTTTTTTTAAAAGGACACGTTAAACAGAAATAATAATAAACATGTCACCACTGTTCACATGGAATTCAGATTTTATTACAAACAGTCAACGATTTCCTGGCCTTTTTGTTCAATAAGCCTAATATTTAATAAAGCTGCAGTGTGTTGTCTTACCCTGACTAGTTTGTTCTAGAAACTCTTATCTCCAACAATAAGTTTCAGCTGACAGGCTATGTATAAGCAGCATTCCTTCATCCTCACATGACGAGCATGTTACTCTCTGTTCTTTTGTCTTCCTCTCTTGTTTGCTTTTATCTCTTGTCTAGGCTTTTCCATCAATGTCTTCCCTTGTTATGTCTGTATATTTTTTCCAGGTTTTGTGCTTTTTAAATCCATTTTTGTTTGCTTTTGGTATAACCCTGATTGTGGGGTAATCTTAATGAGTCATTTTCATCCTCTTGGTGATGTAAAAATCTAATGACTATGAGTCTAGACTCAATCTTGCCTCCTGCAAAAATCCTATTTCACCCTGATGTTAAATTTAGAATCCTTGAATTTCTAAACTTTCTTTTAAAATCTCTGATGTTCCTGATTGTCAGTGGCTTGACACCGTAATTGGCATCTGTTTACTGATATTAAAAAGAAAAACCTACAGTTAAAATGTTCTGCAAAAGGGTTCAATGCAGTTATGTGGGCTTGAGCTGTTGCCAGTATTTTGGTGCAATCTGCAGAGTTAAGGCTTTTGCAGAGACTGGGGTTTCATCACATGATGCCTGCTTTTTGTCAGCGCATTGGAATTTGTTTTAGATGGGTAAACAAGTTAAAGTCTTGTTTAAAACAGATAGAGGAACGAAGGATCAAACTGAGGATATGCTTTCATGACAAACCAAAAGTCTTGAATGAATAAGAGGGCGAATAATAAAAAGTGGCATAAACAGCTGCAGGACAAGGAAACGGATGTTGCACAGCAGCAGAGAGAGCTGCAGGAATATCAGAGGGAGGTAGTTTTAGTGTTGGAGGGAGAGAGTAGTTGCAGTGCTGCTCAGTCACGAGTGCGAAGAGTCATATGACTGGCAGTCACATGCTGCTGGACTCTGTGTGCAGACCTCACACCGCACTGCAGCATTCACACACACACCCATGAATACACAAAGATACTCTCACTCAAGAATTGGAGTGGTTTCGCTGCTGCTCATGTGTCTGTTTTCTCTAAGATAACCTCACAGAACTATAAGCACATGGAACATTTAAATGTTTCCTGTTCAGTAAAACCCATCAACCGGCCTCCTTTTGTTCTCTTTTGGTTTTAGTCTTTATCGTCTGCAACAGTAGTTTCGAGTGAGCCATTAGAGCTGAGCCTAAATGCACACACTGCTATACTCACACACGCCCTCTTCTCCCTTTCCCACAGTCCCAAATGCTTTCCGTTTGAAAAGACTGCCAAGTCAAGAAAGCACATGACTCAGACCGATTGAGCTCATGTTGCTGTTACATTCCACGTGATATGAGTTAGGATTTTTGAGCTAGTTTACTTACTTACTGACTTCACATCAGTTCTTTTAAAGCAGTGACATCTACCTATTAACTTTTTTGTTTACCTATTTTTCCCTAACATGAAAATCCACTTTTTTTCATCTACTCTTATTATTTCTGCTTTGATCTTCTCCTGCATGTTCAATTTGTGATGCAACCTTTTGCATTTACATCTCGCAAAAGCTATATTAATGCTCAAAGTTGCCACCTGTCGTTAAATGCAACAACTTTGCAATGTTGGATATTTCTTCACTTTTATAACAAACTACCAGTAGATTAAATTGTGGATCAAAGTCTGTATAATCAAATGCGTTTGTGGTAGTTGCACCCAGCCTTAGCAGTTTTTCTATTCTTTGCTACAGAGCACTGATGGCCAGGTAAAGATGTTTGGGAAATGCTGTCAGCTCCGTCCTGCCAGAGGGAGCTGCAGTTCCTTGGACAGCTCCTCTTCCTCCTCCTGCACCTCTGAAACTAAGGAAACCAAGGAGCATGGCCTCCGCTTCCAGGTAACACTTGAAGTCTGAGATCTGCACTTGCATGTATTCACACCTATGCACTAGCTGTTTGCACACATTAGCAATGTTTAGACTTTCAAATGAAAATGTGCCTTATCAAATTGAGCTCCTTTCAAGAATAATTGCATTCAAATGCCCCCCCCCCAGGGTTCCAGATGTTCGTCTGACGTGGTGATGCTGGGCGAGATGATGTTTGGATCTGTGGCCATGAGCTACAAAGGCTCCACACTCAAAATACACCAGATCAGGTTAGAGAAATGCAGATTTTTGCAAATCAAACTTTGATATTACTAGTTAAAAAAAACATTAATCTGAATGGACTCTAATGTCTTAATAGTAGTGATTGTATACCGGTATTAGCCAAAACAAACAAAAAAAAACTGTCCCTTTCCAGGACATTGTTCTTCAGAGCAGCACACAAGTGCCACAAGAACATGTTAAAAAGCATAAAAAGTAAACAATTTTCATCAGAGTTAGTCTTTAAAAACAATCATACCATTCTAATATTTCAAAATTAAGCATCGTTTTGAAAAAGCAAAAGAAAAGCACACGTGCTAAGTTGATGCATAAACTCTCAAGAGTGATGATCGTTGTCCCTTTCCTATCTTCATGTCAGATCGCCGCCTCAGCTGATGCTGAGTAAGGTTTTTACAGCCAAAACAGGGAGCAGTGTGTACGGCAGCCTTAACATGTAAGGACACGCTCAAACACACGCACATGTTGCTGTTTTAGTCACGTGGCAAGAAAATCCTTGATAAACATCATTTTTATTGAAGCCTATCTGTCTGATCCCTCAACAGGTTACAGGACAGCCTTGAGTTTATTGGGCCAGAGACCAACACCCTAAAGCCAGAGCAAAACACAGGGCCCAACAATCTTCTCGGGAACATGGGTAACCAATGCAACACCCACCACCACTACAACCACATCTGTCTTCATCCTCAGTTTTAATGAAAAACTAACTTGTAAACAGACAATGAGTGATTCATGTTTTTTCTCCAAATATTTAGTAGATGAAATACTCATTTTAGATTGGGATGGTTGTATTTAAACACCAACTTTAAGTAGCATTTTGCATTTTTCTTAGCTTTTTTATTCTTGTCTTTGTATGTATATTATTTCTTACTTTAAACCATTTTAGCAATCTAAACCTCCACCGGTTAGTTAGTAACTTTTCAAATATTTCAAAGGCTAATGATCTTTAGAACCATCAACCAAATATATTCCTCTGTAAAAACAATGTTCATGTTTTTGGCTCTTCTTTACATTTGATAAAACTCTTTAAAAATACTAGGGTTACAAAGTTTAGACAAGTAGCCATCCAGCTAGCCTTATAAATGAAAGTCATTCAAAAGAAAATAATCTAGCAGTTTATTATCACGTGCTTTCATACATTTTCTCTTATTTTCCAGACTAAAAGTCGACTCTAACAGGAGGGTCAAACAGAATGTTTCAGCCTTTTCTTTCTCCTGACTTACTCACTAATCCTGGTTCATTGTTTTGTCACTTTCCCCCCTTTTTCTTTACTCTTTTTTTTCTTTTTATGTTTTTTATATTGCGCAGGATTTTCTCAGCTCTGCAGCCCTCGAAGGGCCTTCTCTGAGCAAGGCCCACTGCGCCTCATCAAGAGTGCCTCTTTCTTTTCAGGTTGGCGCTTCAAACTGGCTGTGATCGCTGTACGCCAGTTGCATGTGTCTGTAGAGGCTATAGCTGGATTAATGGTGGTTGCTGTGGATATGGCTTAATTGGGTGCATGCTTTTGTGTTTATTCTTGCCTTTAGAGCTAGTAGCACTGGCATGAAGTAGAAGGGTGTGTATGTAAATACCCTGGGTCATAAGTCCACCACTTTTGTCCACCAAAAGTATCTGGACAGCTTTGTGTTTTGCATGAAAGAAGTTTAAGCGAAACTTTCAACTTTCCCTTGTTAAAACTAAAAATGAAAGCTACAATAAATTAGCTATCTGTTAATTCATAAATGCATCAGTTTTTCTGACCAGGTTGTATTACTGCACACCCACAAATAGCATGATTTTCTTTGCTGGTGTTGGTTTCTGTAGTCATATTTTGGTCAGATGTTTTGCATTTTCCTCTTGTGTTATTCCCTGACCAGCATGTCTGTTTTTCCTGTTTAATAGATTTATATGTGGTGTTTACTGGCACGTTGTCAATTTATTTCTGTAAACCTTTCAAGGATAGTGTATGTGACCAGAAAACACACACTCTCAGATTTTTTCTGTTATTTTTGTGCAGTTATGCTACCTCAACACCAGGCATGTCAAATATGGTGTTCACACTAGACTATTGCTACTCAATACTAGCGCATGTGCCTACATTTGGAAAAGGCTTTGTGTGATGTGTCAAAGTGGCACAAAAATTGAGAACATGGCTCCATTCTGATTTATGAAAGACTTGGTGTCATATAATCCTGGCCAGGCACAAACCACAATTATTAATTTCTCCTTCTTGGTTGGCCCTTCCATGAATTAAAAAGGACTCTACTTGTACATCAAGTTGAACTGATTCAACTTTAAATGCCCGTTCAACGGCCATGTGTTTGTACGTCCTGAAAACGAACTTAAAAACTTGCGTGGCAACGTGAACGGGAGTTTTGAACGTTAAAACATGCATATAAATACATTTACATAGACTTGTCATTGGAAGGGGTTGTTTGAATGTGCATTACAGAGACCTATGTGAAAGCAGAATTATACACACAAACTTCCACCAGAACAGCATGTCATGAACTTCTGTGGTTATACAGTATGTTCAAGAAAAAGGAAATAAACAATCAGATCACTTCCCCTGTGACCCTTTTTCTCGCCTTTTTCTGTGTATCTTAAGAAAAGTGTATAACTAACACTACCTGCAAGCTGACTGATAAGGCAGCAGAAGTGAGCAATATTTCAACATGTCATTCACTTTGACCCCAGCTGAACATCAGACTACCTGTTTATTCATCTATAAGAGCTGCATGTTCATAAATGTTATCTTGGGATCCATAATTCATCACTGCCATATAACTTTGTTTTTTTTTTGCTGTTGCTAGGTAGCATCTAGTTTGTAAATTAATGAGGAAAGAAATTATAAGTGTTTTTTTATTGCTTATACTTTTCAAAACTGAAAATTTGACAGTATTGTTGTCAAACATTTTAAAAGTAAAGCTTACTTATAAGAGCTGTGTTATTTGTATAGTTGACTGCATGGATCAGTTAAAGCCATCCAGTCAGAACCTATTTTTCCTATGGTTTATGACGGTTTGTTTTAGGCTTTTATGTAATTTTAGTTTTTTTTGTTCGTAAATAATGTGGGGCTTCTTGACACCTTTTGCAATGGTACTGCAAGATGGAATTTACACTTTGGCCAAATTTACAACATTTGAATATTTACATCACAAAAATGGAAGATTTATGGCTAACAGGTGGCACTATTAACATGCTGCAGTTGTTTTCTTTTTTTAATCTATGCTGTGAAAATGAATTTTGTTTTGATCTTAATGTAAAGTGCTCTGTTGAGAGATTTGTCAGAGCAAAAGCCGCTGTTGTTACAGAGTTGTTGAGTAACACACTGTCACAACTGCAGTTCTTTCTCTTGTTGGAGTTACAAAAACAAAAGGTGCTCTGCTTCATACCACTGATCAGTAGAGTCACTTTAGCTTGGATATGGGATGCTATGGATCTGAGGAGAAGCAAATCTCTGCACTTCTCTAATTTTATTAGATGGGAGTGTCTTTCTGCATGTTTTAATATTCAAGTCTGTATAAGTTGGTTGCCTTCTCTGTTTTTCTTATTCCCTGACCCATCAAATTTCTTTGTCTCTTCCATTTTTGTTTCTTCTGATGTAACAGGCCACAGTCACCCCATGGACATGCCAGGTCGAGGGCCACATGATGAGAGGGACAGTGGCATCGCCAGGTCAGGTACGTTAATGAGACTAACGCCAAAAGCCTGGATTGACCTACACTCTGTTCTACATCAGAGTTTTATATCGCACTGTATAGAAGAATTAAATCTTGAAGCACAGGAACATTTTAAACTTAGTGGGTCCCTGAAGATATTTACAATCTTTAGATATTAACAGAAAGGCGTAGGGCAAATTCAGATTGTTTTTGATTACCAGCTACTTGTCGTGTGAACGTTTCTGACCTGAATGGTTACAAAATTAGAAGTAATTCAATCAGTAGTGCTCGGGTTCCACTCTTAAAGTGGGCATGAAAAGCGACTCAGGGATTTCCTCTCCATGTTGATGGGTGTGTGAAACGGTTTAATTATAAACAGAAAAATGTAGTACAGTCACTTTCAGAGCCATGAATAGTTTGAAGGATCTTTCCTTACAAAGGGCAAAGAGAGAATCTTGAAGGATCAAAGAAGGTGCTTGCATAGACCTCAATGATCTTGGAAACTTTGTCCCATGGAAAGTGACCTTTATGCCCCCCAGCCCTACTCCCCCTCTCCAAACATCACCATGTGTCATTGGCACGACTGGCATTGTGCTTTCTTTCTGAACACAGGTCACATGCAGAAGATTAAATATAGCAGCTCTCAAGCCTCCTACTACTAAATGAACTTTTCATTTCAGCCTCATCCTTTGATCTCCCCGCCTGCCACCCACTGCTTGCATGTTCCTTTTTTTAACCTAGTTTCCTCTTGTCTAGTAAAGCTTCCTGTAATGCAGCTTACCCTTTTGATATTTCTCCCCATGTGATGTCATTAGCCTGCACACGCACAGACAAAAGATAACAAATCTTTTTCATGGTTCATGTGACTGTTGCTCTGTGCCTTCTGGCCAGGTTGTAAATAACCTCATGATCAGGGGCATGTACTGTGTTTTGTCTTTATCGTGCCAAGCCTGGTGTAGAGCCAGATTGCCCAACAGTTTCAGCATGTGACTGTTAGAAGGGGAGATAATACCAGATTTAACATAGAAACAGTTTGATAGTTAAAGGCTGGATTGGGGGGGGGGGTGTAATTTAATGGGCTGTATTTCTTGTCAATTGTCTTTTTTTTCTTGAAGTGCGTTTGTTTTCCTCTGCTCTGTCTGTGTGTATGAAGGATGTGTCATTGAGAGTGAGTAACTCTACGCACTCGCAGTCTGATTCACTCTTTTCCCTTTAGTTTGTCACCCACAACTCCCTAAACTATTCCTTCTCTCTTTTCATTGTTTCTCATCTCTACTCCTGTCTCCTGTATTCTTTCAGCTTCACTGAGCAGCCTCTTGATCACTCCCTTCCCGTCCCCCGGCTCCTCCTTAACCAGCAGCTGTGCCTCCAGCTATCAGCGCCGCTGGCTCCGCAGTCAGACTACAAGCCTGGAAAACGGCGTCTTTCCCCGATGGTGAGGAATTATGGGAACACACGTGTTTTCAAATCATTCTGCAAAAACAAATATTCAGAAAGTATACAAAAATTAAACCACACTTGTGTTGCCTTATTGGCGCCTATTGATGCAAATGTGCATCAAATCACCACTCCTCCAATTTCACATTTAACATCTACTTGAAAGCAAAAACTTAAGTTATTATTATTAATCTTTGTAGCTGGAAATAAATTCAGGCTTCAATGGGTTAAAAATATTTTATATATTTTTTTGTTTATTTTTTTCCTAAAATGCAACCAATTACTGTAGCTCATTATTACCTTGTAAAACTTTGTTTTACAAATTTTTAACATTACTAGGTATTATTTTCCATTTGTTTTTGTTTTTTTGTTTATGATCATAAATGAGTTATGGTCTTGACTTGGATCTTCAGTCACTTTTGTGATAAAAGATTAAAAAGTTGACAGCATTTAATCTTTTTTTTTTTTTTTTTAACCACGTACTGTTGTCTCTTATTTATTGCAGGAGTTATGTTGTAAAACTAAACCCCGGTGGGCAAAATGTGTAAAATAGTCATCTTAATTTTATATAATTATTGTAGATTTAAAGTCGTAAAGCCCCTCACTTTTTTCTGGCTTTTGTAAAGTTTACTCTGCAAAAAGGTCCTCACAATCCATTTGGGCATTTGTGAACCAGACAAAATGTCAGTCATGCTAGGATTTATTCAGGGTCGTTTCTACCTTTGCCCTTGTTTGGTAGCTGAATCCTTGTCTACTGTCATGTGATTAGGTCAGTGGAGGAAAGCTTCAATATGTCTGACGAAAGCGGCGGCCCGAGTCTCGGTGTTGCCCGAAAGAAGAAGATTGCCATCGGGGTTATTTTCACGCTGTCTTCCAACTCTGAGGAAAACAGCCATTTCCAGGAGTTCTTCTTCTCCCACTTCCCTCTCTTTGAAAGTCACATGAACAAACTCAAGAGCGCTATTGAGCAGGTCAGTGAATGTAAATGTTCTTCATCTAAACACTGTCACACTGCTGGTATAGTAATCCTGCCTTGCTATAACGCAGTGTTATTAACTGTTGCTGTAATGTGTGCAGCTCTGGAAAAGTTCCATTCCAGTGCATCTTTCTTTTTTCCCCCTCTTCATCTTCTCCCTCACACATTTCTCAGTTTGACAGTTTTGGTGTCGTATATCTAAAGTTTCATTTGTACATTTCCACTTTCAAGGCCATGAAGATGAGTCGACGGTCAGCTGATGCCAGTCAGAGGGCTCTGGCTCACAGCCGAATCGTGGACGGACTGAACGAGTTCAGGTTAGCAACTCACTCACTTTGTCATTATTATACATTTTGTATTTCTTATTCATGCTGTGGTAGAAAGAAAACATTTTCCAAACACAATCGCCTGAAAAACAAGGTTCTGTCTTTTTTCTTTATATTTTGTCTTCTCACTTTTTTGGTCCCTAAAATGCATATTCATAAGGAGGTACTGCACAGATAAAGACTAGAGGAATATTAGCAAAAAGTGTTTCAAAAATGTGCTGCATTTGGGTAGGTTCTTCTTAGTTGAAAAGAAATGTGATGACAGTGTGCAGAGGTTAATTCTGTTACTGTCAATCTGTTTCTGGGTAAGACCACTTTAAAAATAGATCGGAAATTTTCCACTTGTTTTTGACACAACAGTTTTGCTAATGTAATGGTAACATTACTTTGTAAACAATGCAGATTTCCAAATTAAAGGGAACTAAAAAAATTGTTATGGGTTTAAAAACTTTGTGCAAAAAAAAACTGCGTTTGTGTCAAAAGTGCTTCTCTGAGTTGTATGATCTGGCTCTCATAAGCACTCAAATCCCCATATAAGAGCTGCACATGCTAGTCTCCAACAACTTTCACTTGCTCCTCTCTCACTGGGAGGCAGTTCCCTGTTTGAGGTCTGCATTGCAGCAGTCATATGCCTGTTGACACCTGGCCTCAATAACCCAAGCTTCCCAAGTAGGAACCCTATCTACCACAGACTGGTCACAAGAAAGCACCAGAATAGTAAACAGTATGTGAGTGCCAGCGAGACTAACGTGAGTGCCCAGGGCTAAAAATGTGTGAAGAATCTCACCTCTAGAAACCTAAATAGAAATGTAGCCTCCTTTGCCATGGGGGACTTTGACTTCATGGAACATTATACAAGGAAACTGGAAGAAATTCCTTTCACTATTTATGATGATGTGGCTTTGACGTTGGTAGAGGGTGGGCAGACACATGTTGGCAAAGATAAGCAGCACACATTTTAGAAGGACGGGGACATAAGTCACTGCAGCCTGCCCTTGGGTTATGATGGGTGTTGCAGTACAGATGAGAGTTGTGAGTCGTGGGTTGATGCACCAGGGTTAAAGTCCTGTCTCCTGTGACAACATGCATTTCAAAACCAGGTATAATTTACACACTGTGAACAGCTATGAGTGAAGTAAACAGAAACACTGGCACTCTGCAGCCATACTTGTTCTTCAGCTGATGTGAAAGCACAAAACAACAAATGCCTGCTGATGGTAACCGGGAATTAGACTGTACACTTATGGAACAACACTTGGTAAACCGCAATGCCACAAATGGGGCCAGAAATGATCCCCCTCATAGCTGTTCATTTAAATTTGACTCCTCAGCTTGACAGGTCAATTTCTTTGCACCTCACAGATGTACTGTGTAAAGTTCACCTGAACAGCTGCTACAGGCTCACACTAGATTTCACTCCTCACTTAATGCAGGCCAAGACCTTCCTCACAATGAAAGTCTCTCATGGCACGAATGTGCAACATAGAGCGTGCGGTCAATGTGCCTAAAAAAGCCTCAGACAAGCTCATAATATGGGAATGACTGACGTGGATCAGGGTCATTTGATGCCGCCATCCAAAGACAGATCTTCTCTATTGACGTAAAAAGAGTCAGAGACATGTGTTGGATGTAACGAGCTGTAGCTCTCTTCATTCTTGTGGGTTCATTCTGTGGTCATTGTAACTATGGCCTACACTGATAAATTAATTATTTTTAAACCTAGATCTGACGGCGTTTTTTTATCAAACTCTGGATGATACAAATTCAAACAGTAAAGCTTAAAAAATTGATAGAGTTCCTCTGTCAGGAATTGTATTTTATTTTAAAGAAAATGTTCATCTTGGAACTTGGTGCTCAGTTTTCAACAACATCACTGTGACTGCTCTTAAATGTCACTCCACTGAAATGACTGGAAAGGGCAGTTGGAAGGTTATGCAATAAAATCACTGAACTAAAACAACCAGTATTCAACATTTTAATTACATCACTTTTTTAAAGTCACACGGCATTTAAAAGAAAAATCATTTTATCCAAAACTATGAAGCACAGGCATTTATATTCAGTTTAAAAACATCCTAGTTAAGGAAGGGAATCCCTGCTAAGCTATTAACTCATTCAATTCCAGTTCACGGTTTCCTTTCGAATTTCCTACGGAAAACATA
Source organism: Oryzias celebensis (assembly GCA_014656515.1). Taxonomy (NCBI): domain Eukaryota; kingdom Metazoa; phylum Chordata; class Actinopteri; order Beloniformes; family Adrianichthyidae; genus Oryzias; species Oryzias celebensis. Next base: position 20,305,865 of record BNCR01000013.1, read on the forward strand.
ATTTAAATTAATTTTTTTTTATCCAGTCCTAACCATGGTTTTGAAAACTGTGTGATGCCTGTGTTTTCCAACAGCCTACAGCTGTTTTGTTTCTCTTATTCAGTGGCTCCTTTAAAGGTCAGAGATTAATTAAGTTCAACCTGTTTACTGTCTTACATCTCCTGCACTTTCCATTCGGACAAATTCAGTCAGTTTAGCATTTTCAGTCCCCATGATCAGGACGTGGAAGTCTTGTGACAGATCAGAGTGCTGTCGGCAGCTATTCTAGTCCCTTATTCTTGCTGCATTTGCTGAGAAAAGCAAGTTTGATACTTCAAGCAGCTTCATCTTGATTTGATAATTTTTTGTTTTTTAAACTTAGTTGCTGGTGTAGTTATTTGAAGGATTCGAAACATTTTTCCGGATGCATTGTCAAAGCTTGGATCTTGGCCGAGACAAACTCCGGGAACCCCCCATGTTCCATGGAAACTCCAGGCCCCTTAACAGACGAGCTGATTCACATACAGATATGCACATTCCCAGCCGCTGTGTGTGCATGCAAGATTGCGTGGAAGTTTGGCTAACTGTTACACACAGCAGGGCCCTCCAAGAACCTCGGCGTGTGAACTGAGATCTCCTTTGTTTGTCCTCTCAGACAAAAACATGTCTGTTTTCGCTTTTTTCCCCAATCTCTTGTTCATTTTTATTTTCTCTCCCCATTCCCACTCCTGCTTTCATTCCTCCCTCGCCATACCTCCTCTCCAGGATGACCATCTGTGACCTCTACACAATGCCCCGTGTGGCTGAGCCCGTCTGGTTGACCATGACGTCTGGAGCATCGGAGAAGAACCAGCTCTGCGGTCAATTCATGAGGGAACTCTCTCTGCTAATGGAGCAGGCCTCCAAGAACCAGTTGAGTGTCTGCCTGTACTTACACCACCTTCCTCTTTAGTTTCTATTTCTGCCACTAAAGTGTCTCTCAGGGGAAGTATTGTACCATAGAAACTAACTTTCAAACCATTACAGAAAATGTTGGTCTTTCTCTTTAAGCTGAGAGTTGGCAAAATATATCCAAGTAGTTTGCGTTCATCCTTTAAAAACATAATATTTACTGGCTAGTTTTACATTATCCATGAAGAAACACAAGCAGACTCTCCCCACACACTGTTCATTCTCTCTCCAACAAACGCCTTCATTAAACTAAATAGTCCTCATTTGCTGCAACTCCTGCTCTTCAATGGAGTGCCTCCAAAGAGCTGTAAAAAAAGAGGCCTGCTTATTGTTAAAGTTACAAAGCCAAGTCAAACTAATTGTGTGCATCTGAATTGGTAGCAAGACTTTTATTGAACACGCCATCCTTATTTGCTGCAGTTTATTTAAACTGGAAGTCTACCACACACAATTTAACCTCGAGTTGAACTGAAAAGATTCCCGTTCTCAAGTTTTTTCCACAACCGAAGTATAGAAACTGCTGGAAATTTTTTTTAAATCAAGCTTTATGTTTTATTGTGCAATATATATATTGCATATATATATATATATATATATATATATATATATATATATACCCACCCCAAGTTAAATAACAATTCCCACAAGCTCTGCTGTCTCCTGCAGAGTTACTGTTCAGCTGAAAGTTGCAAGCAAAAGTATAAGTTAAAGCCAAGTCTTTCTTAGTGTGTGAGCCACTTTTATTAATAAAATATTTATGACAACAGGCTTAAAAATTGTTTTCCTTGTGTTTTTTCTTTAAAAACATTATGCTGCTTAATTACCTTCCAATTTAACTTTTAATGATCACTTAAACACAGTGTATTGGCTGAAGAAGCATTGATTGCTTGTGGGCTCTTCGTCCTTATATTGTTCATGCCAATTAACTAAGCATACAAGATAACAATAAAAAAAAAAAACAAGTTATGAATAATAGAAGTCAGACAGAAGGAAATTATCTTATAATATCTGGTCCGACTACATCAACCCAACAAGACATGATTATAATTTAAAAGTAAAAGATTTCAGTGAATGCAAATTGAAATAAATGTGCGTCGCATGGAAATATGAATAAAAATATTGTAAATTATTGTAAATTTGTGTGTTCTTAGAGTTGTCTTAGAGTTATGATTGGAGACATGTTGCAAACAGCTCTCATGTGAATGTTTGCAAAAGTTCATGCAGTAAAAGTTCATACACCCATTTTCAAAACCCTCTGAATCCCTTTATGGGTTACAGAGTTGCTGGAGCCTATCCTAGTGACTGTTGGACAAAGGCACTGGATACCTAGGGCAAGTTACCAGTCTTTCAGAGCATTACAAGTTCAGTTTGATTCCATCTGCAAGTTGACACGTTCATAAATCTACTCACAACTTTATGCCTCATTCTGATTTATGAGTCTACAACCCAGTGAGGAGCAACCTTTACAAACGGGGGTTCTTCATTCTCATTATCAAGCTCCTCCTTGCAGCTTCGTCCAAATGCTTTTGGGTCAAGAAATGTTGTTTCCATGGACTCCATCAGACATCATGTACAAGATCATATTTTGTCTGCCACTGTCATTACTCTGTCCTGGCACGTGATGAAACAAGACTTTCGTGATCGGTTGAATCATGAGACAGGAAGGGAAGTAGACACTTGTGGTCAGAACTGGGAAGTGAATCATGCTGTAAGTGTGTGAGTGTGTCACAAGCGTGTGTGTACGTGTGTTGCAAAAACAGAATGTGTTATGTGGTTTAAGAGAAACTCTCAACATGTTCTATGTGGAGACACCATGTTTCAGAAGACCAAACGAGGTCAGGAAGGGAAATTGTGAACAGTAGAAATTTGTCAAAGACATGAACTAATAGGGAAAACAATGTTTATATATGCTAAATTGTGCTTAATACAATGCCTGTAATGTCCCCCAGATTCCTCCCTGCATTGTTGACAGCCGTCCTGACCAATCACCTGGCCTGGGTTCCCACAGTAATGCCAAATGGTCAGCCTCCAATCAAGATCTTCCTTGAGAAACACTCATCACAGAGTGTTGACATGCTGGCAAAAACACATCCATACAACCCTCTGTGGGCACAGCTAGGTGAGCCTTTCCCACACAGACTCACAACTCTTCAAACTTGTCCTGATCTTCATTTTCCTGGCATTTGTTAAATTTGTGTAACAAAACCTAAATGAAGCATAATATCTTTTGTGTCCAATTGATTTTATTTTGTTTTTTTTTAAATCTGTTGTAGCCTTAAAAAATATTTTTGGGGGATAATTTATGTATTTTAATGATGTAATCATCCTGCTGTTAAAGAGAAGTATAGACAGGAAAATATGAAAAATAATGTTGAAAATTTTAACCTTTAATCATGTAAAGCCTGAACCATTAAATAATTGAAAGAAAATTCAAATTCTTTGGATTTGGAGCCTTTATAGATCACTCTGAACAAACAAGCAAAAAAATATTATTTTTTTTTACATATCTATTTATTTTGTATCATTTCTGATACATCAGGTCACACAGCTCAAATATGTCTTTTTTCCTGAGCTAACAAAAATATTCTGAAAAAAAATACAAGAAATTTGAAATTCCTTCTCATTGCTCTTGCAGAGGGCTTACAGACTCATTTACCAAATATGATTTATTAAGTTTTAAAGGGGTTAAATATATGCAATAAACTTTTTGTAGACTATACTTAGCCACCCTCTCTGCTCCTCAAGATCTACAACCATACTTCAGTTATCTGTGCACTAGTTTGTTGTTGTTGGCTGACTCAAGTGTCTCATTTTGATTGACTGACTGAACACAAGTGATTCAGGTAACCAGCAGAAAAAAGTGCAGGGGTGGTAGATCTTTTCGCACCATGGTTGGGTAGCCCTGACCTAGGTTGTTGGATTTCCCTCACTATTATAAGGGGTGTTTGCTATTTTGTTAAGGTGTTCAAATCTACATTCCAAAATCTCATTCTCTGAAAATTTCCCAGAAGTCTCTGCAAAAAAAAAAAAAAAACTATTGTGCAATGATCCTCTTTAGATTGGCGAATATAGATTATGATGCATTCTGTTACAGTAATTCTATCTAAGTTCTCATAATCAGAACAATGGATTCATAGTGTTCGTAAAATGTTAATATTAAAATATTAATTAGGTTTCTACTTCTGCTAATGGATGATGTCATATTTGCAATTATAAAAATGAAAAGATAGTGTCCATGTGTTCAAATTGTGTTCAAATCCAAGGCTCTAGATTGTCTTGCACTAAATAATCTTTAAAGGGTTTGGGCGTAGTGAGGGAATTCAGGCTATACTTTAACTGAAGTCTAAGGATGTTTTAATGGGCTAATGGTGACATCTAGTGTTCAAAATGAGGAACTGCAAAAAGCTGAGTTGTATAAAACATACACAAAATGTAATTATAGGAAGAAAGTTTCTAAAGAGCGTGATTAAAAGTTTTTTTAAAAGGAATAAAAATGCATTTATTGAACTAATTAGACATTTCTTTTCTCTAGGTGATCTATATGGAGCAATAGGATCACCAGTAAGGCTGTCCAGGACTGTAGTGGTTGGCCGTCGACAAGAGTTGGTCCAGAGACTTATTTATGTCCTCACCTACTTTATTCGCTGTTCAGAGCTGCTGGAGACTCATATGCTGGACAGTGCCGAAGATGAAGCCATCGTAATGCCCGGCTCCCTCATCACTACTTCCCTTAGAAAAGGGGAGGTGGAGGAGTCGGACTACGTACTCGTGACCGTCCATAAACCCAGAGGGGATTATCTGTCTCATGGGACCCACAGCCAGCAGGCCGAAGCTGAAGACGGCAGCTACCGCTCAGACAATAGCCTCCAGAGCAGCACTTACACAGACATGGAGGTGGAGCGGAGCTCCTGCGAACCTCCCAAAGATGACAATGAGGAGGAGAAAGATGAGGAAGAAAGCGGTGAGAGTCAAGGGTCCAGAAGCAGCGTGCTTCAGTCTGGGGTTGGCGAGGTCTCAATTCCAGTTATTAGGACTGCAGAAATACCTGAAACTGGAGACCTGCACAGAGAGATGAGCAACTCCCTTGTTTCAAAAGCTAAACTAGAGACGGAGCTACATGTTGGCTCAGCGTGCATGAGGAGGCAGGACTGTTTGATGGATACAGAGACCAAGGACAACCTCACATTTAATGCCTCATCCATAGCCACAGATGTTTCTCCATCTCTCACAATGGCAGACACCACAAGTGCTGGAGCTGAGGCTTGCATAGGTTCCTCAGCTGGAAACCAGCCAAGCAAAGTGGGGATCCCTTTGGAGAAAAAGCCCCCAGACAAGATCCTGGTTGGCGCAAAAGTGATACCGGGTAAAGTAATCTCAGGGCCCAGGGTTGTGACACCAGCAGAAGAGCAGGAGCCTGCAACAAAAGTCACGTTCCTCATTGGAGATTCTTTGTCTCCAGAGTCAGACACAGAGAGTCAGAGAAAAAGGATGGAGGAGGAAATCAAAAAGCACAAGAAACAGCAACATTACCCTCAGCAGCGAGGAGCACATTCAATAACCAACAGCATCAGCTCATCGGAGGACCAAATCAAACCGACCAAGGCTGTCCCTGCACTGCAGCGGACGTCCAGCACAAAGGCCCAGTGGAGCCTGAACTGCATGCAAAAATTTGATGAGTATTACAGTTTGGATAATCACGAAGAGGGTAGGACTTCAGAGGAGAAGCAGCAGGAGGCCAGCGCCACAGACGGTGCACACAAACATTTGTCCAACACTACGGGGATCCCTCTGCTTCACGACCTTGAGGATCAGAGCTGTCAGGGTGCAGGCAGTAGACAGGGTTTGGTCATGTGTTTAGGCCCAGCTAGTGGTCAGGTTAGATCCAGCAGGAAAGGAGACTCTTCGGTGGATGTTCAGGAGAGGTGCAGGTGTGATTCTGCAAGTTCTTCGGACATCTGCTGCTGCAGGAGCTGTCCTGTTGAGCAGGACAAGGACCTCGTGTTGTCTGTTCCTCTTCCCCAAGAGGGAAGCAACAGCAGTAAGGACCAAAGGTGTAAGGTAATGCTCGTCAATGACTGGGAAATACCTCGAAATGAGAGCTCAGACAGCGCGCTGGGAGACAGTGAGAGTGAGGAGACTGAAGACTGGCAAGAGGAAGTGCTGGTTCCCTTCCATGGGCAAGTAGATCGTACACAAACACATTCGATTTGAAAAGAAAAGCAAAATAATAATCAGTTTTAATTTAATAAATCTGATCTACAGGGCAAAATTGGTGGAGAACTACTCAAAGCCAACCATTGCCAATTTTGGCCGGTCTCTCTTTGGAGGCTACTGTCCCACCTACGTACCAGACTTTGTTGTACATGGGATCCCCAGTGACGACAAGCTCCGGCAAAGTCTTACAACCGAATTAACCCATGCGGTTCAGGTAAACTCTCTCTGTATAGCTGCAAATTTTTTTGCCAAGAATTTAAACAAAAAAATATATACCACTGCTCTAATGAACCAACTTATCAGTCAAACATCTGTGGCTTTTTGTTCTTAAACAGTATCATTTGAGTTTTTTTCCCCTGTTTTATCTCCTAAAACAATGTTTTCTTTGTTTAATTTCAGCATCCTGTTTTGGATGAGCCTATAGCTGAGGCTGTCTGCATTATAGCAGACACAGACAAGTGGACAGTTCAGGTGGCCAGCAATCAAAGACGAGCAACGGATGTCAACAAACTTGGGAAAGAAGTGCTGGTTTCCAGTCTGGTTTCAAGTTTGCTGCAGTCCACTCATCAGCTCTTCAAACTCAACCTCTCACCCAACTTTGTACGTTACGTCTTCCAACATTTGCTGTCCTGAATATTTTAAAGCTAATGATGTCTGTGTACTCATCACCTCCTGCTTTTTCTCCTTTAGTGTATAATGCACCTCGAGGACCGACTGCAGGAGATCTACTTCAAGAGTAAGATGCTCGCCGAGTATCTGAAGGGTCAGACCAGAGTCCACGTGAAGGAACTGGGCAGGGTTTTAGGGTAAGTGGTACATTTTTCATCTTAAAATCTTTTAATATACAATTTCAGTAAAACCCTTGAAATATTCTTAATATAAATGTTCACAGTTCCTGCATTTGTTAAAGTCTCACTCTGATCATTTTTGATCTATAGCAAAAGCTGTTCCCAGTGGTCTTTTATATAGGATTTTGTCCTTTTTAACCTAAATAACAAAATGTGTGACGTTTTCGAGGACATAATTACTCACTTCTGAGTTGTGGGCAGAACCGTTGGTGTGAAAATTTGAAAATGAAAATTCTGTTTTTGGTGTTACTAACATGTTCTTGTGGCATTTTTTTATAATGGAAAACATAAATACAAAAAAATGAAGCTCAAAATTGCATTTCTGAGTATGTCTTTATTCAAATCAATGTGAATCAAGACCAGTAGTTTAAAATAGATCATATTTGTGATGTAGAAAATACACTGGGCGTGCCACAAGCTCCCTGCTTTGTTTAAACAGAACCTCTCAGCAACAGGGAGGGGAAGGGGTCTGGGTTTCTCCATGCTAACGTTCCCACCCGCAACTCAGAGGCTAATTTCTGAGGAACTACCGCTGCTTTGCAGAAACTATGTCCTACAAAACGACACAGGTTTCTTGATTTTGGCTAAAAATGGCATAGACATAATTAAAAGACCACCTTTAACGCTTTTAAAATGGATCATAAAATGATTTTAGTGGGACTTTAAGCTTGCAGAAAGATGCAGAGCCTATCTTTGTGTTTGTGTGTAAAATCTTGAAGTTTAGTCTGATCTTCTGATGTCACCTTTTCTTTTGTTGCTTCTAGAATCGAGTCCAGTGACCTTCCACTGTTGGCCGCAGTTGCCAGTACTCACTCCCCCTACGTTGCTCAGATCTTACTATGAGACTATCAACACGAAGAACGTTAAGGCCTTGTTGATGACCTGTTTGAAATTTGCCTGTGGAACACCAACATTGTTTCCTGACCCATGGGTCTTTCTGGGGTTTTATCATCAAGGACCTGAGCTGTGTACACTTTCATGGACCAGAGTTGACACTTCTGCTGATCTTGGTGTAATGTGGATGTTACACCACCAGGTGGTGGTAAAGAGCAAGGAGAGGGAGGCTCTGCAGAAGGCGAAGCTTCTCCGAAAATACCTGAATGTTTTTTTTTTTTTACACCAGACTTTTTATATGTTTGGAATCAAAAGCCAAAGACTTTACATTTTCATGTTGAGATTTAAATTTTTATGAGGCCTATAAATGTAATGTTTTTTTTCTTCATCCAATTTCTTCACTTGCGCAATCGTATGGACAACAATAGGTGATTATTTTTTGTTTTTAATAACTATTCTTTGCAGTAAATATCCTTGGAAGCTATCCCATGCCAGTTATATCATTTTAAATTTTCTTATGTATTTATGTTTACAAGCACAGCTTCATAGAGAAAGGAAAAAGAAAAATCCTTAAACGTTTTTGCACACCTGGATGTCCTTTTGTGTGGTTTCTTGTTTTTTTTTTTTTTTTTTTTTGCTCCTCACCATATTTCTTTCTAGTACAAACTGATTTTTGAAATGGCTCAACCTGGCTTTATCAAAGTTATAGCGCTACCTCATATCTTCAAATGGGCAGTGAATGATTTACAATTTTCCCATACGAAACATTTGAGGTAAATTTTATAAAGATTTAATCAGAGATTTGTCAACTGTGCAAACGAAATGCTGTGCTTTGGTTAAAGGGAAAGTTTTTTAGTTAATTGAATAAGAAAAGGGAAAAAACTTGTTTTAAATGGTCCCTTGATATTGCAGACCTGGGATTTTTTTTGTATTTTACAACAGAAAATGCTGAAGTTTTTCACTTTTTATAGCTCTGTCATCTTTGTATTATGTTTACTGCTTAATATTTGATGCAAAAAGAAGACTAGCAGAGTTCATTCGGTTTACTGGTTAACACTATTATTAATTAAATCAACAGTAGGTTATATTTTTCCTTTTTGGTATTTGCAAAGTTTGTATGAGCAGCGGGTCTTGATGGAGTCTACTGTCAACAGCCTTTGAAAGATATAAATGCTGAAGGAAAGAGTGAATATATTTTCACAAGTCATACTTTGAAGGGAATCTCTGTCTGATATTAGCCTGATGGATGCAAAATGACTGAAAAGAGCTTTAGCCATTTTGAAGGATATATGACAAATCTCAACATCTGGTCAAGTTCAGAAGGAATGGACTGCTATGAAAAAGCGTGCATGTTAAACTGGTTCTCTGCCGAAATTGAATCCAAGTCTTAATCAAAACGTGATATGAACGCTTCAGGTTTTTTTCAGAGTGCACTTTGCTGTTTAAGTTGGAATATTAATTCTTATGTATATTAAAGATTCTCCAGTATATCAGCCTATGTTTTTGTACCAGCCAGCCACCATGTTTAAGATGTATGGATTTAGAGATCTGATTCTTTTCCTTTGTATATGAATAAATTATAGTTTCCAATTTTAAGTATAACAATTTCTGTAAATTGTACATACTCAGTTTATTTGAGTTTATTTGTATAAATTGTCTTTTACAACCTGAAATTTTTTCCCAATTTTGTGGGAATGTTGTGCAATAAAGATGCTGAGAAGTGATGAATGCGTCAGAGTGGTAAAAATAAACTAAAATCACAGTTTTGGATTGTGTAAAAGATAAGACCAGTGATAGAAAAACACACACTATATATGTGACTCATAACATAGCGCTTACATGATGACATTTTTCAAAGTGACTTTAAGGAAAAAAAGTATTACAACATATTTTTAATTCTGCACGTGTTCATAAAGCACTTGAGCAACATTGGAAGATGGAGCTTTGACTCACTGGCAGCTTTCTCTTCACATGTGGGATTATTGTGTGGTTTCCTCTTAAAACACTTGTTAACTCTGTTTAATAGCTGAAAAAACCACATAGATTAATTTTAACATACTTTTTTCTGAGTATAATAAAACAGTGATTTTCATTTTTTAAAAGAATGAACTTAGTTTTTGTGTATTAAAAATGTTATAAACTAAAAACTCTTACTCTGAAAGAACTCTGAAAGGAAATTAGTCTTGACTCGCTGAAAGTAAATGTTTTCAAATCACAAACAAGTTCTGCGTTTTTACTTTTTTTAAGTTCTGTTTAAATTAAAACCTAAATCGAAGGTTAAAAAAATTAGGTTTAATTTTTTTTCTATTATTTTGTGAGTGTTTGATTTTCATGAAGAAACTAAGAGGGATAAGTATGACGTCAAACCCAAATGAACGAAATCCAAGTGTTGCGTTTACAGGAAGTCACGGCAATCTGAACTTTTCCCATGTCGATCATCTAATAAAAGTAGGCACGGTGTGTTCAGAGTTGCAATTTCTTCCAAACATTTTTGAGAAGGTCATTTGTTTGAGGGTATAGTGATAATTTTGTGCCCTAAAACTTTTATAAACATTAATGAATGCATGCAGTCTAGACAAGGACAACCGTATGTTGTGTATGCATGTTTTTTCCTCAGTAAACTTATTGGATTTGAAATGAAACTAGAGAAGATATAGTCAAAGTAAACATAATTTTTATGAAGAAATGCAAAATTGATTGAACATATAGATTAAAAAACATGGTCTTCTTTAGCGATCATTACAATAGTCTAAATAAAACGAGTTTTTGTTATTTTGTTTCTGTTTTATTGTCTTTATAGATTGACAGTATTTAAACGTATATTACAGTGTCTGCGTTTTCTGAGGTTTGGTCATTGAGAAAAAAATATAGAGAGAAAAAAAATAGAATAACTATAATAAAACCACACAGATACACACTGAAACCTGTTGCGTTAGCTAAAGTTACAATCTTTGATTTCGAACTTCCGTGAATGCACCACAGTGTCCGGGCGAACAGATGTCGTAAACTCTCGGCTTTAGAGGAGGAAGGATCAGAAAATCCGAACTCCTGGATTTCACTAACGCCAGCTACCAAAGTGGATTTATTTTTAACCGAATATGTCGCCAAATTAGACAAAGATACTAAACTTAACCGGCTTTGTGTTGATGTTGCAGTATTTTTGGTAAGTGTAAGCCCGTTTTCCATGTATCTTCGTCCATGAGGAAAAGGAGTTCCCGGTCCGTTTGTTTGGAATAAACCCTTTCCATGCTCAGCTGGAAGAGACCGAAATCCACAGGGATGTGAGTTTGTCCGGAACCACGGTGACTCGGATGCGTACAGTTACTAATACGACGGTAAAGTTCGGACTTTGGCGTCTACCGAAGTTATGAAAATGACTGGAGCCATGGAAGCTTCTTTCAAGCTGGCATTGAAGAAGCCCCCGTCGGTTCGGACGGCAGAGGTAAATAAACCAGTTCATTAGCATGTCATTGCTAACGTTCTTAATAAAGAAATAACATTTTTCATTATTGGGGTTAATTGGAATGGTCAAATACTAGTAAATTTTCTTCATGTATTTGTTTTAACGTCATGGCAACAACAATATGCTGCTTTTGCGGTAGTTGTGAAGTCTTTGTGTTTCTTTCTTTGGAGTTAGCCGTCGATGTAGCACAGAAATAACAGACGGGTAAAAACAAAAAGTTTTACTCAAACGCTGTGTAGGGCTCAGTGGGTCTTTGATTAGCTCACATTTCAAGGAATTGAAACTGCAGTTTTGAACAATTCAGATGTTTCTTTTGGAGATGCTCTTTTTTTTTTTTAATTGACCCACATCCTGGGTCAAGTTTGCTTTCACTGAGCATGCGCCGTCCATCAGAGGGTCCTCCATGAAGTTTGGGTAAACCCTGATTTTTGGCTAGTGAGTTTTAATCATTGCTGCTTTCCTGTTTCTCCTTCTCCTCCTCTCCTGGCATCTGCCTCCTCCTTTCATGGAGCTGTGGAAACACAGCTGGTTTGTCCTTGCTTGAGTTGCATTTTCTTCTTAAAATAAATCTTGGCTAGACTCCCCCCCCACCCTCCTTGTGTTCAATAAAAAAATGGTTTTATGGAGAAAAGACTATTTTTAGAGGGATAGGAAAAATGATTCAGAAAGCTTTCAGTTTAGCTAAAACATAAACTTGGATCAGTTTTGGTTGAGACAAAAGCTCTTTGACACAGATTGACACTTTTAGAGCAACACAGAACACTTTTTAATGGACAGACTGGCACAGTTGACGGCGTACTGTTGAATTAACACTTTACATCAAATCTTTGTTAAGAAAAATGTTTCCACATCTATAAACACAATTACAATTACTTTGCAACACCATGACAATTCTTTAAGACCCACGCATATGAAAATCAATTTCTTGAGGGATTTTTCTCAAGATGGAGGACATGTATGAAGAAAATTAAGCTCAAATTTGTATTTTCTGAGTATTTCTTTATTTTAACTGTTGTGAATCAAGAACAGATGAAAAAAAAAGCATTTAAAAAAAGAGCATATCGTTACAAAGAAAATACACTAAAAGGACCACAAGCTCTCTGCTTTGCTCCATTCAAATGCATCCACTTGTAGGCCCAGTTTTTACTTCAAAAGCGATTTGTAATTGCTTGGGTTGCTGATGACATTATCTGCGACTGGATTTTAACGCCCGTTGTGCAGTTGTGTGCAAATTGCATCATTTAACCTGAACATATTTAGAGCGGTTAAAGTACTCGATGACAGAGCCAACCCTGTCCAGAAAACTTTTTCACACTTCAGATGATGAAAACTCAATTGAGGAAGTTAGGAAATACCTAACTTCACACACAGACACAGAGAGGAGAATAAATAGAAAATAGAAAAATTAACTGGACAGATGTGTCGTCTTTCCCATATTTTCCAACACTAATAAAAGCCATTGGCCCTTGTTTTTTTTCCCTCTGTATTGCCTGCTGCTGTTGAGTAGACGAGCAGACCACTTCATCCTCTGCCTCGTCGTGTACCTGCGTGTTTGCAGACACAGCAAGTGTTTGATCAAGATGACCTTCATGTTGAAAACAAACCCTGAAGACAATCACAGCACTTGAAAAGTATAAACACTACTCAGAAGTTCATTGCAGTTATCGAGGATAGTCGCAAACAAACCAGCCAACTTTAGAATGAACTAGACCGCGTGATTGCGAATACAATTGATGCGATGGCTGATTGCAGCACAGTGAAGTAGAAACCGGGCTGTAGACGACTAGATCTATGTAGGTCTTAGTGCATGGAATCTGAAATCTGGCTCAGAACTCTATGGCTCGATCGCTTCAATATTGCTCACCATTTCTGTTGCTTCTAATGTTAGCTTGGGATTGTGAGGGGCTGTAAGCTAGCGGGAGAGAGTGTAAACAAAGGGATGGCAGGAAATGAGAGCTGGCTTACTCCACGTCCATAGTCCCGCCCACAACTCGTAGGCAAATTTCTAATAAACTACTGCTGCTCTGCAGAAATTGTGTCCTAGAAACACAAAGGTTTTCAGATTTAGGCTAAAAATGGCATAATCGTAATTAAAAGACCACTGGAGACGCTTTAAAAACAGAATTAAAGATGATCAGTATGGCTCTCAGTATATTTGTTGCAACAGAAAATAAAATGGAATTTTCAACCTGAGTTTAATTATTATGACTAATCAATGTATGGAAATTCTCAGTGGGAATGTTTACTTTTTCTCCTGTCTTGAAAAAAATAATGCCCCTTTTTTCCTGTGAAGACTTAACTTCCAACCACACTGATGAGTTCAGAATGACTCATTACTCCCCAAGTAATAACAACACAAGATGCAACATGCTCTTCCAAATTTGTGGCAAATATAAAGCTCAAAGGAGTCAGAGACCTTGATTTGTGCTATCTTTGAAAAAAAACTTTCTTCTAAACCTCTAAAATGCCTCACCTACTGGCCAATATCCATTTCTTTTTTAATACTAATAAAAGTTTATTCATGTTTTTACAAGCAAACTGGAATTTCAAGAAAACTTGGAAGATTAAGCAGGTTAATGGTGTAAACAACACTTTGAAGAAATCCATTTTAATCTTTTACTGAGCTGGACTTTTTTTCAAAATGGATTACCCAGCCTCCAATTTTGTACTTAGTTTTAACCTTTGTCATTAATTAAAGAGTAAGCAGTAACGAGTTTTACATCAATAAATTAAAAAGAGTCTTAGCTCTCCAGTTTAATCTTGACCATCCAACTTGTGTAAACTTCAAGTTAATTCAGAAAAAAAGTTAGTAATGCTTTGGTAGGACACCTGAATCATAGGCGCTTGAATGATCTCTAAAGCTAAGCTTGCATAATGCCATTACATGCATTTCCACCTTTGCTCCTGCTTATGCTTTATTGACATGTATGCAATAGTTCAAATGTTTTGTTTTATGGGCCAGGATTATGGCCTATAAGCAGATTTGATTTCTGATTTTAACAAATTATTAAGTAATGTCTTGGTTATAAAATTAGTTTTCACATTTCACATAAAATCATAGTTTTCATCTAAACTTAACAAAGGTGCAACGTCTATAAATAAGATTTTCAATTCTTACAAAAAAATTAATGGACAAACTGATTTACCTTTTTGTAAAAAAGAAAAAAAATACAAAAGGAGAAATAAATACAAAAAGTAAAGATTGATTCACCTTCTATCAGCCCTTTAATCTCAAGCTTTTTCTGTTTTTACCACTTGTTTTTAGAAGTTTGGTCAGTCAAAGGTGTCTGAGCATGCTCAGGTGTGCCCAGTTGTGTCTGTGGGACAGCCAGGTTTGTTTTCTCTGCTCAGCATATTCGATTAACAATTAAATGACTTATTTTGAATATTCCTGATTTGATTAAAAGCAAATGTTCTATTCTGCATTTCTTAACTGTCGGAATGGTAATTGATCTTTTTGGGAAAGCAGAGGAAGTGGCTCGGGCGAGGGAAGTCTGGACATCTTTGCTTAGAGTGCTGCATGGTTCCGGATGGATGGATACAAATGACCAATTATAAAAGTTTGTTGAGAACCGTAAATAGAAATAGGGAGAATTAAGATAAACTTTTAGAGGCTTTTTTCAAGGTGAAGTTGCTGCATTCTAAACCCTGATCTTTTTCAAACTGCAGGTTTTTATCTTCTCCTGATTCAGCACAACTTGAATAAAGAAATACTCAAACACAGTTTTTACCCTCCATTAAAAAAATGCTACAAAAACATGTTAAAAACATCAAAATCACTATTTTGATTGGAGTGGGTCTTTAAATGACCTGAAAGAAGATGTGCATTGAAATCTGTTTAGCAATTATATGAGTGGATTGAAATTTTTGCTGATAGTTAACTCTATGATGTTTGTTTTTGAGAGAAACACTCTTGAGCTGTCTTCCTCTAGCACTGAGAAGCAAAGAAACAAAACATAAAAACATTATTTAATTGAATCAAAAAGACATGTCAACACTGAATAACTGTATACCTGGAATCCAGGATGGCTGAATCAACGGACTGACAGTTACTCCATTGTGATGATCTTAATTATACGGTCCTTTGGGTTAGTGCATTACTATATGGTGTCAGAGGTGGAAAAGAAATATTTTGCTGTTCTGGTCTAGACTCTTCACGCTGCAGAACAGACTGAACAGAAAAGGAACAAAACTGCTGTGTAATGATGCTGTTAAGTGAAGGTGACACTCACCTGTTTCACCATCTGTCATGAGTGGAACCAGCAACCTGTTACTGTTTTGATATGTTTTAAGGGGTTTTGTTGCTGTTGTCGGGACTAGTCACATCTTCTCTAAAAGTCTGGAGGTTATGTTTGTGTTTTACACTACTTAAAGAAAAACTAGTTAGTAGCTAACAGGGGGTAGATGACCTGGTAATAAGATATGCTTCTTACGTAGTATTTTGGCTGTTGAATTTTGGGAGGGATTTTAATTTAGCTTGTTTTCTTTTGGGTTTCTACAATGAGAATAGATCTTTCCAAGTTATAGACACTGAAATTAAAAAGTTCAGTTTATTGATTTGAAGGGTTTGGTGTTTTGCTCATCACTGTAAGTTACAGATGCCTTTTTTATTGTTGGTTGAAAGTAATATAATTTTTTTTACACAATTCCACCTATTATACTTTGAAGTTACTTTTTTATAATTTATGAAGAAGTAGACTATGAACGTCTTAAGCTAAGTAGTGATGTGGTAATAACGGTAATTATTAACAATATAGCTTAGTTTTGACAAAGTGAAACAAATGAAAAACAAATGGAGGACCAGACTTCAGCTGGAATCAGTTAGTCCAAAAAAGTGAAAATGCAGGATATAAGTACTCTGAAAAAAAGCCCCCAATGAGACGTGTGTGCCTCAGAAGAACATAAAACAATAATAATGCCTAAAAAAAATCCAAAAGTCTGTTGACATGCAGGAGTTACTGAAAATGTGATAAGTACAAACTACTCAAAATTCATTACTAATGTCTGTAGTTACTGTAGTTGATTACAAACCATTCCCAAATCCCATGCTGGGAAAGTTTGTACTGTAGATTTGAAGCCAAAATATGTAAACATTAAATAATTTGGATGGTTTATTGTGGGTAATTGCAGTGTTGAAAGTTAAAAAAAGTAATTATTATTTTATCAAAGTCATTTTAATCATAAATCATAATAACTCTTAATTATTTTATTATTGTATTTATGTTTTGTGTTGGAGTTAGTGTTGCATTCAAGCACTAACCCTTTTTCCACACACCTACATCGTCTGAATCAACCACTGCGTTCCCCAGATGTTGTAAAGTCTAATTTTCTTGAAGTAGGAACTGAAACAATACTTTACAGAAGCATAAACGAAAACTTGTTCTTGTAATTCTGAAAGTTATGAAGAAGTTCCTGTGCTTGTAACAGCACCTAAAGGGACGGCCTGGACAGATCTTAACCAGGCTGAATGCTGCTGTGGTTACAGATGACACATCACATCCATATGATTAATGGTGGTTGTTGCAGCTCCCTGCAAAGATTGGACTTTATGAGAATTCCAACCATCGCAAAGCCACAGGCTCTCAAGGGAAAGTGGAAGTGAGACTGAGGGAGAAAAACACGCACTTAAGTGGCGACTGGTTGCTTTCTGAGCAAGCTTTGAGTCTCCCCGGACAGAGCAGTGTGTGGTCTGCTGGGCTCCGCTTCCAAAAATGGTCCGCTAAATGCTAACATGTTATAGCAAATTTAAGCTAGGAAGATATTTGACTTCTCTTCTCTCTTTTACATTTTTTTCTTAATTTATACATTTTTATTCTCTTTTTATTGGCAAATATCCACTTCTTTTAAATTAATACAATTTCATGGAGATTTTTTAAACGAAGTTGCTGTCATTTAAATTGTTATTTGTTGTTCTCTCTTCATTCTTTTTTCATGCATATGAGATTGGATAACATATTGGAGCATAAAACATAAAAAACCTCTTAAAATGATCAGATCGTTTGTTGTTTTAATCCTTCGGAACTGGATAGCACACACTTCTGTGCTGTTTCTGTCAGACCTTATGTGAAGTATCAACATTTTGCAAAAAGTTTTATTTGAAAAATAGAAAATATCTTCTAATCACAAAGAACATTTTATATTGTTGCGTGTGTTTTCTTTTTTAAATCTGCTTAGAGATTTTCTGACAAACTTAAAAGCATATTTGTGTGTTTAGTTTGGTAAAAAGTATGTATAAAGGTTGAAGTGAGCTTATCTCCTTCTGACTCCTGTGTTTATTTTTTGGTGAGGACTGAAATAGGACTAGATTTTCACTTAGAGGTAGGGCTAGGCAATATGGCTGAAAAATAAAATCTCTGATTTTTTTAATCCAAATTCAATTTTCAAAGTCTCCAGAAGTTCAGTTTTCAATGTAAATCAATTTTTCTTTTTTCGCCTCTCTGAAAATTGTGTTTTTAACATATTCTTGTAACGTTTTTCCTATAAATCACAAGACTATGGGAATTGAGAAAAAAGTCACTTTTTGTTTCTTTTTTTCTCTTTTCTTCCACTTTTAAGCATTGCAAAGATCACTTTCAGCTGGTGATTCATTTTAACATAGGTGAAATCAGATGGAGGGGTGGAATTGGATCTTTTTAATAACTTTATGACTTAATAGTAAGGCAGTAAGTCGGACCTGTTCCTGGTGTATGATGGACTCCGCCAGGGCTGTCCATTATCATCGCTTCTGTTCATAATCTTTGGACAGAATTTCTAGGCGCAGCCTGGTGCTGGAGGGGTCTTGTTTGGGGACCACAGGATTTCCTCTCTGTTCTTTTCAGATGATGTTGTCCTGTTGGCTTCATCAGGCCAAGACCTTCAGCATTCATCAGAGTAGTTTGCAGCTGGGACGACGGTCAGTATCGATAAGTCTGAGGCCATGGTTCTTGACCGGAGAAAGGTAGTTTGCCCTCTTTAGGTGGGTGGAGTGCTCCTGCCCCAGGTATAGGACTTTAAGTATCTTGAGGTCTTGCTTGCGAGTGGGGGAAGATCGGAGTCTGAGATTAACCGGTGGATTGGTCCACTATTATGCGGTTGCTGTACTGGTCCGTTGTGGAGAACAGAAGGTGAGCCAGCCACAAAGCTCTCAATTTACTGGTTGATGTTCGCTTTAGTTCTCACCCATGGCCACGAGCTCTGGGTTTTGACCAAAAGAACGAGGTCCCAGATAAAAGCGGCTGAAATGAGATTCCTCAGTAGGGTGGCTGGACACTCCCTTAGAGATGGAGTTAGAATCTCTGTCACCCAGAGAGAGATGGGATTAGAGCCGCTGCTCCAACTCATCAAGTGGAGCCAGTTGATGTGGTTTGGGCATCTGGTCCAGCATCAGGTTGGACAATAATTACAAATACATGGGTGTAATTTTTGTACAGTTATACAACTAACTCCAGCAACATTTATTTCTTAACTCTTATTTCAGTTTCTATTTCTCAAACATCTCCACTTTTTGAAGCATACTTGTATCAGTAAAGGATAAAACCACCCTTTAAAAAAAAGAAAATGTCTGTAAAATAATTTAGCAATAATCAACCTAATTTTCTCTTGTTGTTTATAAAACAAGATAGATTGAATTTTACCTATACTGCTTGTAATTCTAGTTGAAAAATGACCGGGTTGCTGTGGTTTCAGCATTTGCTGATGTGTATGATGAGCTGCAGACTCTTGTTCACAGCTGGCACACTTTGAGCCACAAATAACAGCTCATACATTAAAAAAATAAATTTGACTAATGGGGTTTGCAGGGATTTATTTCTGTGTTCCTGCTCGCGTACTGCCAGAGGTGCCTCTAAATAATTACATTCACACTAACATAATCCAACCCTTTATCTGTGTTTGGGGACACCTGGATCTAAAAAAATGCATCATTCTGTTTGACTCATAACTCGGGAAGTTTACCCAAATTAGTGTTGAATAATCTTGTTTTTTTAGTTCAATTCAAAACTTCCTACTAACATTGGATTTGCTGAAGCTAAGAAATGGGTACGAGAGAGGTGTATCTGTCAAAGGGAGGAGCGTAAGAGCTGTTACTACAGTTGATCTTTGAAACAAAACTTTTATTTATTATCGTTCATTCATGGTCATCTGACTCCACGTGTAACCTCTGTCAGCTTTGCTGTAACTGCCTGAGCCAAAGCAGCAGATAGCTATGAACATTCCTTCAGCTGACTCCTACTGTCATCAGCATGATGCGAGTACAGCTCTACTCCCTGCTCTGGCCACACAGGCTGTCACTTTCAAAAACACATTCCAGTAACAGCGTTTGCCCTCTGAAATGTGCCAGAAAGCTCCAGAGATGTCTAATGTTAAGTAGACGCTTTTTCCCCCCTTCTTTCATGAAAAAGGCAGATCAAGTGTGTAAACGGAGAGGTAAACAGACCCTTTTCCTGACCCGGCACACTGAAAACATGTCTTGTGGATCCAATTAAAGTCCCCCCAGATTGGGCTGAAAGCCTTGTGTCCAGTTAGACACGGACAGATAAAAAAAAATAGACAGTTTTTTCTTTTTTCATGGGTGAGTCAAAAGTTGAGTCAAATAGCTGTTTTAGAGGGAGGGTTTGTTTGACTTTAATGTACCTTTTCGCAGGAAAGGCCTAAAAGAACAACGGAGACCAGAAAAATAGGATTTTTTCTATTTTAGAACAATTTCTGTGATTATTTTGGTTCTTTTTTTACTCTTTCTCAGCAGATGCTGGTATTCTAGTGGGAATCTTTTAAAAAACTTTCTGTTGGTGTAACATGCTCAGATTTTTTTGTCATCTCTAGTCACTTAATTCCTCCAAAGCTGTGAATTGGTTTTCGTGATTATTCCTTTAATCCTTGGTTAGATTCTACACACACTTGACTGTAAGCTTGCCTTGAAACAATTTGCTGCTCACAGCCTTGCTTGTTTTTGAAGTCACTTGTTGGCACAGCATCTGACAACAGCTGAGCTTTGTCTCTGCTGAGTATTGTTTTAAGGGAAACACGTCAGCTGTTCCTGTGGGTGTACCAGCCTGACAGCCTGGGTTTCCCAGTTTGCTCCATTGTGCCTCATCTGCATGGACACACAGTATTGCATGTCGGTGCTCCTCTGTGTTTCATGTTTGTGTGCGGTGTGGGAAAGGTTAGCTATATTCCACTCTTGATAAGTGCTGTGAACAAACAGGTATCATAAGCTTTGACGTGCATTGTTCGGAACACAAATAATGGCTGCAGATATTCTCATTTTACATAGTTTAGTCAAACAATGGCTTTGTAAAATCTGCTATTTGATCTTTTGCTTCGCATTCCAACAAATCATTTGAGTTGTTTGAGTTTTGAAAGCAGGAGATCAGGTGTACTCCAGCAATAATGTAGCGTTCACACAAAATATTAGAAAGAAACGAATTCAGGATATGATTTAAAAAGAGTGGAAACATTAGGGCTGTAATCGTTACTTAGATGGCGATACGATTCAATTCGGGAATCAAGATCAGTGTTTCATCAAACCACAATTCTTACTCCAGTTTATCCATCCTCAAAGTTTTGCTGACTATATTTCCACTGGATATATGACAAGAAGGTAGTAAAAGACAGCAACATTTAAATAAAACTGCATAACACTCATAGTCCTTTAATCTAAACTTACTACAGTGTTTCCAACAGACATGTTTGAAAGCTGACTTTTTTCATCTTAAGTGGAAACACCATTGACTGTATATGAGAACTGGACCGAGTGTGATGTCACCCATTAAAATTGGCTTACTTCCGTCCCCATTGAAATGAAGTGGATTCAGTTGCCATTTATTTACGCCATGTTGGAGCCAGACCTAGTCAATTAGCAGTGATTGGTCAGAAATCTGTAAATCAAATGTTTTAAATGTTGGACATTGGGGCCAACAGGCACCACATACTTTTATTGAGACATCTGATTGGTCAGTTTATAACTTTAATCATTTGCACTACAGAAAAAAAAATCATGATTAAAAAATTTTATTAGCAAGAACATGTTAAGAAAAATGTAGCAGAGCAAGAATGGTTATTCGGACAAATATGGTGAACGTGAATGGAATGGCTGTTTACGCTCTGTTTAAGCAGCGAATACTCAAAAACAGCAGGTCAGTTGATGACTCTTTGAGGTTCGTATGTGCGGGTTGCTGCTTTTTGTGTCCCTGTGATTGACTGGCAAACTATCCAGTGTGCCCCATTTTTGCCCAACAGCAGCTGGGTAGCTCCAGCATCCCACGTGACCCCAAATGGGTCTTCACGGGTTTAGAAAATGGCATTGTGGGTAATTATTTTCACAATAAGTTCTTTACTCCTTGTTCCATGGGGTGGCCATAGTGCAGAGGTAGAGTGGTTAACCTCTGATTGGAAGCCCGCAAGTTTGGTTCTGTCTCTGTGCGCCAAAGTGTCCTTGAGCTTACACTGAACCTCACGTTTCCGCTGGTGATTATAGGGTGGAACCAGTGTTTGGCAGCCGAGCCGCCATCAGTGTGTAAATGGGACAGTGACTGTAAAGCGCTTTGGGCTTTCTAAGAATGTAGTAAGGCGCTAAATAAATAAGTACACGCCATTTACCATTTACAAAGTATCATAATAAAATAATACAATTCAAATCCAAAATTGTACTTAGCTTGACTTCATCTTAGATACTAGTCTACTTATAAAATTGCTGCGCGTCAAAACAAGCCAAATCCAATTCATTAACTTTTTTTCTTCAACAATTATTGCCCAGTTGAAAGCTCTTAATGCGCACAGCTTTTTTCTCTGTTAGCTTTCTAAGTGTTTCATTTCACACACTGCTAAAGCTATCAGTTGCAGGCTTACAGCATATCAAGCATCTTGCCCAAGGGGCATACTTTCATGGCAAAACGTTTTGTGAAAGCTTTCACGAACGTTTTAGGCTTTTCATAACTTTTTAATCATTCAAAAATACTTTTAATATTGAACTACAGCAGTTCCTAATTCAATATTGTAAAAAAATGAGCCAATCGATTCAAAAGACAAACAAACGTGGAACTTTCAGAAACAAAATTGTGAAATCTGACATTAAAAACTAACTGAAAACAATATTTTCCTCTCTCAAAGACAAAAATTAATTCAAATACAAGTTATTGCCTGGATTTTAATTACTTAGTATTGAATTTATCTAAGTAAAGATCAATCAATATTGATTTTGTTGTTTTTTTTACCCTTCTCTAATGTTATGGGTATTTTTAAAAAAATTTTTTGCATCTCAGGATTAATACTGAAACAGCTATTTCAGACAAAAGAACTGCATTGTTTACATTTATATTTGACACTGAGAAGAATAAATCCATCTCTCATACTTGGTGCCCTCAGTGGTCTCAAACAGCATGTTGGCTTCCTCTGCTCTTCCTTCCCTGTGTGCTCTTGTTCGAACAGCCCAGTCAACAACAGCAGCATTCCTTACTCCAGCCTGGCACTGCTAACACCCACTAGAGAGGGGGAGAGAAAAGAGCTTCTATTTGAACTTGTTCCTGCCTCATTGTTTTGAAGTTAAATAGAAGTAAATGTCAAGAACAGCTAGCAGTTAGTGTGCTGCTCTCTGCAGGATTGAGGGATGTTGCTTGTGCGCTAAGCCGCTTTATTCAGTGAATAAACCTTCAGTGTTTTTGGTGTTCTAATTAAAACAATTGCAGAAATTTGTGTTTAAAACAGCTGATGCTTGAATGCTTTTGTAAGTACGCTAGTAGATGTTTCATTTTGAAACAAATCTAATTAAATTTCAGTAAAATAATCTCATATTTATCTTGGCTTTTTTATTTTTGAGCTTTGCTGTTTTTTCATATGGTTTTCATTGAGTTTTTTGGGAGTAGCTTTGTAGTTCTTGGCAGAGTTCTTTGAGTAGAAATATGCAAAATACCACACCTGCTCCAGATCCTTTTTGACTGTTTTTAGCCCCACTAGTCTGTTCTGTTCAAAAAGTTCAAGCTCCTTTACTGTTCCTCTTTGAAGCACATGTCCCCAATGTCCTCTTTCTCATCTTATGGCTTGTAAAATCAATATTTAAAAAGATTTAACAAGTTACTTCTGCCAGTACTCAGGGACTTGCATTTCTCTGTAAAATTCTCAGGTGAGACATTAAACTAAACCTCAATTGTTTCATCACCTGCTTAGAAAATGATTGGCTGCCTACTGCTCCCGTTTTGAACATGATCGAGTCAGGCTGACAAAAGCAGTGTTTCAGGGAGGCCTCTTGTTTGGCAGAATTCTCTGTGGAAACACTGAGTCACTGTCCACATGAAAACACCAACCGTGGGCCTCTGAAAGCCTGTCTGGCCTTTTTTCTCTGCTTTCCAGTCTGCCCTTTGCCCCGGGCCACCACCACTTTTTTAAACTACAATGGGTTTGTATATACTATGAACCTTGCACAGCATTTGGTACGAGGCAAACGGTATTCTGTTTTTCTTTCTCGATCATTTTTACTATTACATATTTTGTTTAATTTTGCAAATACTGTCCTGATGTGTTTTATTTGTTTTAGATTTGAAGACAAAAGATCTAGACACAAGGGTTTTTTTTAAAGAGAACAAGGCACCTGCTAGTTGGACTGCATTTTTTAGAAACAAAACCAATCACCTTGTCAATCTTTAATTTTGTAGGAATGAAGTTTCGCTGGAAATAAATATTTTCCCCTCCTTGGCATCTTTAAGGGTGTATTCAGACTTGACACATTTGGTTCTTTTTAAAGTAAACTAGAGTTCGTTTCCCAGGATAATCCGGAACAAATGTTCAGTCTGAATACACCCCAGCGAACCCTGGTCCGAGATCAGAAGCTGCTCTCTGACCCATCTTTCGAGGCGGTCGCGGTTAGTTTTCAATCAGACTGAGCTTCAGTTGGGTCTCAGATTTCTCAGTCTGAATACAATTCGCTCCCGGAGCAAAAAAACCATACCAAAACGGCCACCGTAGCCGAGAATTACAGAATGTAAACAGTGTAGGAATGACGCAACAAATGAGCCATGGACAAATGTAAAACAACGATTGTCGTGTTATTAGACAGGAATACACCCTAAAACTGTAGAAGAGTCAGATAAGATAGGGTTTTCAGATCATCTAAATGCAAAATAAACCATACGTTGCAAATTGATTTTGGGGTGTCTGTTGTCTTAGAAGTTGTGTAATTGTTTTGGGGTTTTTTCCAAGGCTGTGCAGTAACTTTAGGCACAGAAAATTCAAATCCCCCTGTATGGACTTCAACAGTATTTAGCTAGAAGCAACATCCAAGCACTGATTGTGCAACCGAGGAGCAAATATTTATGCAAAACCCTCTGGGTGTGGTAGAGAGTAGCTTCAGTCTTCAGGGACAAGATACTTAAGCTAAGACTTATCAGAAGAAGTCAAATTCAGATTCACCCTAATAAAATTGCACAGTAGTGCAAAACCTGCACTTTTTTGTTTAATTTCAATTTTCTTTAGACTAAATGTTATTTTTTGGTGGCAGCATTCTTTTGTTTTTTGTCCTTCAACACCTGTGCACTCTCCCTACTTGCTTGTTCAGTCAAAGCACTAACAGGAATCACTTTCATCCATGATCTCACTCATACACCTTTTGATTTATCTGTTTTCTTTCTCAAGGGGATCAATCTCTGACAAATCTCTGAAGAACGCACAGTACTTAGCTCGGAAATGCTTGGAATGTGACAACGGGATTCCACAAGTTTCCCGCCTGCCCAACCAAAACATTTCTCTTCAGCTGTGAAACCTGATGGCTTATTGTCTTGGTACCTAGTTTTGTAAGCATTGTTCACACCGGAGTCTAACATTTGGGACTGCATGCAGAGTTGTGTTAACAACACCCAAGCTGGCCAAAAAATGTCACACTATTCCAGCGAAGTCCTATGATTAGCTGCTGCTTTGCACATCCTATGTTCTAAACATTCTAACTTACCTTGACAGCACAGCAGCAATGGCAAAGCTGGCTTTTTTAGTTACTTAAGGAGAATACTTGCTTGATTTTTGTTACCGTAAGTGATTGCTGAGGAAATGAAGACATGAGAGCATGTGGACATGTGTTAGATCTAAGTCAGATAATGCCGTTCTGCTTCTTTTTTGTTTACTTTGTACACAGCACTTCATTTTGAGAGAAAGTGCCTCACTTTTCATGGAGCATAAGACAGATCTTTTTTAGAGCATATCGTTTGTGGAGACCCTTTTTAAAATGTTTGACTCCAGAAATGACTTTTATTATGTCAAACATTTGAATGACAAAGAACAACAGGGTCTGTGAGGTCTTCAGTCTTTGTGAAAAACTAAGTAAACCAACCAAAGACTGACAAATGAAGCAATATGACAATTTCAACAAATCTTCTAAACTAAGAGTTTATATTTTATCCCACTTAGTCACGATGCTGTTTTTTGAAACGTTCTAGCTGTCACAGGCATACTATTCCCTGAAATAAAGTTTTTATGAGGAAATTCAATGCAGCTACTGTAGAATCTGGGTCCTTTACAGTATAGACGATCATATTAAAACAAAGTTTCTCCCCACCTAATTTGTGAGCCAGTCTTCAATTATGAGACACATTTAAACCTTACATGACTCACTGTCAGTAACTAAATGTTCCAGTAAAAGAAAAATCTAATCTGATTGTTTTTCAACCTTATTTAGTAACTTTGAAGTATTTTGTTTAATGTGACATTAAGACCTTCCAGTCCAGATCATTTCTTATAAATCATATCAATAGAAAGAGTGTAGAAATGTGTTGAAAAGCAAATCAGAAGAAAAGAAGATGGGGTAAATTGGATTCTAATGACCTATATCTACATCACTTTAAAAATCTTTTGTCTATACGAAAGGTAAAATTAGGTGAAGTTGTCTTACTTTTATACAAGTGTATATTTGCTGTGCTTTTGAATGTTGGGAGCATCAGAAAGTACAGTGAATGCAGTTTTGTTTTTTCTAGTTGGTCCAGTGTCGCCTGTTGGTACTGTGTTTTAATCTGTTCTAGATTCAGGTTTACACACCTAATTTATTAAAACTTGTTACCAACTGCTTCAGGATTGTGCATGACCAGGCTTATCCATCACTTCTCAGGTCATAGGTCATATTCTCAGATGACATTGCCAAGTGGAGGAGTGGTTTAAGGGGCATAAGATGCCTTGTCATTTTCTAAAGATTCAGAGATTAAACCCATTGAGAAACTTAGGAATGGCCTGGCAAAGACTGTTGAGATGTGGACTCTCTACAAGGTTAAAAACCTTGGAAATTCTCATTGCAATTAGTGTAATGACATTGTATAACGTAATGACATGCCACCACAGAGAGCTCAATTATTAGCAGAAAGCCTCTTATTTCGTCTCTCCATGGATGGATTTCCTCCTGACTGAATTAATTTTAGCTGAACTGTCTTTTTTCCAGATTTTGAACACAGGAAACAAATGTGTCCTTATGTTTTAGAAAAATGTATCGTATGTTGGGTAATGGAAATCTTTGGCCAGAAATGAGTCATTTTCTCCAGGAGATTTCGTAAGGTAAGTGTTTTCAAGCAGCTTGAGGTCTGAGACTTCAGATTTTGTGATTTATAGTGGCAAACTATGTGAATTAATCAAAATTATTTATAGATTTACATGTGGTTGTACTATAAGGCAACAGAGGGAACAATTGCCTATCTGGCTCCTCATATTTTGATTTGTTTCCTACTTACTTTTTACCTGGAGTTCCTCATTAGACTCTGCACCCACCCAACGCACTCATAACATAAAGGTTAGTTTCTAGACCTCAGCCTCCATTTAAGGACATTTCTTTTCTCATTCAAAGTCACTATCATCTAACCAATAGAAGGAACACATGCGTGTGTGTTCAATTCTTGATTTTTGTGGTAAATTTTTCGCTGATGCTTACGTTACTCCCTCCAAAAGGCAGACATTCCAGTTTCAACTAGTTCCTCTTTGACCCTGGGGGCTTAAGAAACATCTGATACTACTATAAAACTAATCCAGGCTAAAATGGAAAGATTTTCTTCTTGTCTCTCAGGCAGGGTAAATCTATTAGGCCCAGCTGTAAGACACTTGGTAATGTTTGCATTTGCAATCCAAATCAATCGTATAACCTAAACGGTGCTCAACAGTAAGTGTGTGCTTGTCTGAACACCTTGGTGAAGGAGCACCTGTTCTGTAAGTTATCTGACAGCCCGCCCATTGCTACAGGGCCGTGGAGATGACAGCTATGTGGAAGCGGGGGCGATTATTGCATGCTTTTATTTGACTGCTATAGAGAGCCAGTTGCAGCAGTATTAGCTTACATGCTTCTTCGTGTTTGCACGCTTCTGTTTGTGTGCCTGTGCAAACTTAACAGTCTGTCTACAAGCTTTGCCTGCCAGCTGAGGTCTGTTTAGCCTGCAGTTCAGCTGATCACTCTGTTCCCTTTCTACCAGAGCTTAAAAGGTAACGTTTCTGGCTGTTGTGAACCCAGCAGTCATAGAGAAAGTAAGTTGCCCTGCTGAAAGCCGCAGGTGATTAAATGCTTTATGGCTCTTTGTGTTGAGCTTCCAAAAGCTGTGGCTGGAAAAAAAATTAGGTTAAGTGTAAAACATGGCTCACAGTTTAGCAAATAAGGCACAACAATGGTAATGTGTGTGTGCCACTGCTGAAGCAGCATGAGGGCAAAATAAATAGATGTACAAAGGACCTCAATGATGGATTGAATACAGTTTTAATGTTAAAATTGGAATCAAACATTTCAACTGAAATTTATGAAATGATGACCAATAAAATGAAAAAAGGGGAAAGATTTCCCATGAGTTTGTTGTAACTATGTTCAATTATGCAACAGAAACTGGAGCTACAATTCCATGTAGCGTCAGATTTTCCATTTTTCTGGGTGGCTGTTTGAGTTGGCTGGTAGAAAGATGGCAGCTCCTTAAATGCTCTCTGGGATAAACTCGCTTTAATAGTAAGAATTAAAGAATTGCAGATCTTCTTTGTAAAGGATTGCCCCTAAAAATACTAATCTGACCTTTTTTTTTAACAAAAACTTCAAGTTTTACTGGCTGTTTGGTAGTAAAACGTGTTTTCGTTCGAACTGTATTTTGAACTACACGTTTTCTGACCAGGATTTACTCCTTTACCTCCTACTTCTTCACTGTTTCTGTTGGCTATCCAACACAAGCACCACAACTGTCGTCACCGGGCTTTTTATAAGCAAAAGTAACCAAGTTTTTAAAACCATGGGAACTCTGCAGAGCTTTCTCAGTGCAGTTTTTCTCAGTTTATGTTATAGTAGATACTTAAATGTAGACCTAGCATGCGTGATAACAGACTGTTCTTTGATTAGTTGTTGTTTAACTGTTAAGATTTTTTTTAAATGTTTCAAGAGCACCTAAAAAATGGGGAAAAATCTTTTCATTTTAGAGGCAACTTCATATGTTTAGGAAATATCACATTTTTCATTTCGTAAAACTTGAGGTATCAAAAATCTTTTACAATTTCTACTAAACAGAGTGAAGCTTTATTTTGATACTACCTGCGTTTGCACCTTTACTTTTATTTTGTCTAATGCAGAAACAGACGATTGCATGTCTGGAGTTTAATCAAATTTTCTTCAGAATAGACCAAGTGTTCCCACTTGACTGTGCAGGCAGTACATTTGCAGTTCTTTCCATAACATCATTTGTAATATTTGCTCTGTCAAACATGAAGACTGTGGAGTATGTAAATACTGTTTGAAAAGGGGATTATTTAAACTTGATATTTGAAAACAAACGTTGGTCATAAGCCATGTTTTATTACCTTCCTTCTTATTTCCCTCTATATAAAGTTTTTTTTTCTTTATGATGTTCTGTGTAAATATTACTTGTGGATGCTTGAAGATATTTGCATTTTCATATCTCTTGTCAACTTGGAACCTTTAAAAAAACTGGCTTATCTAAAATATGTCTTACAGTCTTAGTCTTTTCAATATGAATAATGTGCAGTTAGACTCTGCTGTATATCTTTCCTCAGTTACAAGGCCACTTAAGTCATTTATCAGCTTGCTGGTGACAGAAATCTGGAGATCTGGTGGTTACATAAAAAAAAGCTCCTGGCCGCCGATGAAGGCAGGACATTTGTGAACCTGTGCAGTCTTACAGCTTGAATGGACCTCTTTATGGGCTGTTGACAAATGTCCTCTGTTTTTTAGCAGTCCTTACCACATACTGTACATTGTAGTGGAGGTGGGTGTATGTTAATGGGTGTCTCTATTAGGCTGAAAGTAGAACCCACTTCATTCTTAAAAAGTCAGTTTTTACATAAAAAAAAAAACAAAAAACACCAGCAAGGTTTTAGTGTTTTTTAGAGGACGATGAATTTGTAATTTATTACTTTGACCTGAAAATTCCTTGAAAATTGAAATGTGGCTTTGAACAAAAAGTCAGTGTACACTTGAAATCCTTGTTTTAAATTTTAAGGGATGAAAACACTTTAAAATTTTACATTTCTTACCCCTTTATGATTTAATTTATTTCCTTTCATTAAAAAAAAACAAACATTTTTCAGTGTTTTTTCAGTCCGGAATCCCGGATATAATGGCATGTTGCAAATTAGCAATATAAAACGTGAACAGGTTGATTTGTCTGTGCTGGTTTAAAAAAAAACATTCATTTGCTTATGGTATTAAAGGGACAATATTTATGACTGTTTATGTCCATTTAACATATATTTAATTCCTCTTACTGAGAAACATTAGTCTTTGCAGATTAGTGAAACATTTTTTGGAAAAGACCTTCTGCCAGGAGGTGGCAGCAGCACTGCAGGTATAAATAAACCACTAACACGCTTATCTAAAACAGTAGCCCAACCAGGCTGAATCACTGCCCAGCTCTGATTATCATTTATGTATGTTTTAGGTTTCATGACAGTTAGTTTTAAAGTTATCTCAAACACATTTTTCCCTGTTTGTACTTATATTTGTATTTTATGTTTCTCAGTTTTCTGCTGCCTGCTATTCTTTTATCTAAATAACTTAAAATTACTTTTATTTTTTGGAGTTCTCACCATTTGTTTTGGTACAAATACAAAAACTGTGCTTCCAGTTTGTAGACAGCAAACAGGTTAAACAGTGCTCATGACTCATCTTGACTCCTGTTGGAAGCTGCCATTCCAAAAAAAAAAAAAAAGCATATTTTTAGAATGAACCCTTTTTCTTTTTTCTTTCTTGTTGTTACTAAGTAAATTTCCCATGTTTCACTGGAACCAAAAGCTAATACTATGTAGGAGCCTGTTGGAACAAGATTGATCAGTTTTCCAGACATTCATCGGATTTTCATAAGGTAATATTTAACAATAAATAGCTAATGCTGTCCCAACAAAATCATTTGATTCCCCAAAATAGAAAAACTAAATTGCATTCTTCCAGTATTTGACTGTATATGCTAAACTGAAGAGCTCAGCTGGCGATGAGTTAATGGATATTTCCTCTGAGGTTGTGATGTCCTTATTACAGATGGGGTCATAGGGTGACCTCATTAGTCTTTGGGGAGGACAAACCAGTGGTCGGGAATCGGTGAGCAATGCTGCCCCACAGTCCTAAGGGAGGATCGGGCAACACAACAACATTGCACGGCACGTGGTCTTTAGGTTAGCAACATATGGGGCGTTTCTTTGATGTTTGGACATTGGGTTTAATTGTTCTTCTTGTGTTTAAAAGGTAAAAAGGACAAAAAAAATGTTTGTGTGTTGACTATCTACTAAAAGAGCTTCCTTTGAATTTATTTGTCAAATCAGACAAACCTTAATAATAAAAAAAAACTTATCTCTGTGCTTAGTTGTTGAGCCAGCAAGTTTTGAACTTGAATTTTTTCCACACTTTACTAAGTTTGAGTCACAGCTTCTATGATCCTGACTTTATATCCAAAGCCTTGGCTCTTTTGCAAACCCAGGGAGCTCAGTGACATCTGATCCGGCTGTGCAAAGATCAGGTCAGGTTCACCAGACCACAGTAGAGGTGAAATCATATCCATGGACATCCTGCTGTATGTCTGCTGACCCACTGTGGACCTACTTTACACCAATCAATACATGAAAGGCAACACATTGTGGCTCAGATTTGTTGATTTATAATCATAGCAGAATAAGCAGTGTTCAGTGAGCTGTAAAGCAATGTCTGCTTGAGATTTTTCTCCTCCTTTTGGTCATGCAAGTTAGTCATTACGAAACCATATGGAACAATAACAGCATGTGTGTCACTTCAAAGCAGAACCAGTGATTAACATGCATTTTAACTGGTAAAAGTATCTGTTATAATGGCAAAAACACTCCAAGCTGGGGTCAGACAGATATTGAGGCTATCTATCTGTATTTATCCCTCCCCCAAATTCCTCTTGTCTTCTTAGGGCTGAATGTTTAAGAGCCTATACCATGTTTTTCTTAAGCCTTTTATAGTAAACACTATCCATAAATATGATCATATCTTTACCTTTGGCACTTGAAATATCAGTTATTTTTGTGAACTCTTTTCACACCCTGAAGTAAAATGACTCGATCTCTAAGACACTGCCTTTTGCAGCCAATTTCAATGTAATCTCAATGGTTTATACGTGAATTGAGGTTCTGCGGTGCGAATTGAGCGGCCGACGCAACGGAATGTCTGGAAACAGCTGGAATTGAGCAGCGCGGCACGAATCAAGCAGCCGCTGCAGCTGGCTGGAGTTAAAAAAAAATTTAACATTTGGGAGGTGGCTCCATCTCCTCAACCAATCAGGGACTTAACTTTGGGTATGTGACATTTGCAGTGACAGCGGGGAGAAACCATTCAATATGGTGGATTGCTCCATAGTTCTCCTGAACCTCCATTCATTTTCTTAACCCACTGTATTCCTTTCTGGGCAGTGAGCTTTCCAGAGGCCGTCCCGGTTACCATTGGACGAAGGCGGGTATACTCTAGAGAGTCTGTCGCAGGACCTATGGAGCTGTAGTGGACATGCTCACTATGTCGGCTCCCGGGAGAGGAGCTCACGTCCAGACAGAAGGCCGCTGCTGGATGGGAAAGCAGTCTGCTCTGACCTCCTGAACCTGATGATGTTTTTCTGATTTTAAACTCCAACCATTTCTGATGAGCAGGCTCTTCTTTGAGAAGGCTAAACAAACACTGAAATCTCACGCAGACTAAAAAAACATTTGCATTGCAAAAAAAAAAGAAAAGCGAGCCATTGTTTTCTCTGCAGAGCAAAAGGAACCACTTCTTCATCAACCATGCAGAACAGGGCTGCTTTCTGCAGCAGTTTGTTGTACTTACTACTTTGTACTTTGTTGAACTAACCCAGTTAATAGTAGATTCAAGTCAATAAACTTTCCTCTCTGTAGCTGTGCACATTAGGCTTTTGCATCCTCTGTCTTTCTGATGATTATCAGTTTATGGATTGGTTATGGCTGCATCCCTTCCTATTATTGACTTTTACTTGATATTTGAGTTAAAAACCTTTTCTGTTAAATTCAGTTTAACATTCGGAGTTAGAAAACCATCTAAGAAAATGGTAAGTTTTTAAAATAGAGAAATAAAGTAATCAGGAACTTCCTAAAAACCTAATGCAGGCAAAGTGGCCATCTTTCAAATGCTCCTGTGTTCATATGGGGAACCTTTATAGTAATCATTGTGGCAGATAAAACATCCTAACCGCAGAAGCACACCCTGGAGGCACACCC
The DNA here is from genome assembly GCA_014656515.1 of Oryzias celebensis. Classification (NCBI taxonomy): domain Eukaryota; kingdom Metazoa; phylum Chordata; class Actinopteri; order Beloniformes; family Adrianichthyidae; genus Oryzias; species Oryzias celebensis. The sequence continues at coordinate 20,338,796 of BNCR01000013.1, forward strand.
CAAACTTCTTTTAAAACCTAACCTGAGTTGTAAACCTGACCCTAAGCTACCCAAATCTAAACTTAATCCAACATTTTGAGGGAGCCAGCCGTATTAAGGAAATCCCCCACCCTGCAGTCAATGGGATTTAGAGGGGGGCACTACCAGGTCACTGTGCTACACCGCTCTGTTCTCCTCAACAGATCTTTTAGAGTCCAGAGCGGTTTTGTTTCAGTAACATGTATTAAGTTTAAATGGAACATTTTCCCATTTCCACTGGGTGTAGTCCAAAGTTAGCTTTATACCATAATATTGTAGATATCTAGGGTTAGATCAGTATGTAAATTGTCACCTTACCTCACTCTTCCATCCTTCCAAACTGGCATCTCTTATTTGTTTTTTGTTTTTTTCAGACTATTGTATCAAATATTCTCCTCGCCTTCCCCTGCATTCTCCTTTGTACTTTTCAAAACATCCTTGCATGCTTTCTCCCATTTTCTCCCAAATCCTTCCTCGTGTGTAAAGCAACAAAACATCAACGCCAGATTGGTTCATTGTGGTAGAAAGTCCCTGTTCCTCATTGTTTATCTCCACTTTGACCTGTTTCCCCCTGACTCGCACAAACGTGCACATGCAATGTTCCCACGTGCATACTCACAATAACGAAACGTAAAACAAAATGCTTCTCTGAAAATATGTATATCTTTTTCATAAAATCTGTCTCTGCTGATCCATCGTGTTCCTTGGGTTTATGAAGTTGCTTAAACAGTGAGCTCTTTTCTCCCTGCACCTTTATTTAATTATGTGTACCTGGAGGGGAGCTCAATTCAATTTAATTTCATGCATTTCACTGCTCTGCATAGTAAAATTAAATGTATCCACAAACAGCTGCTTCCACATCATTTAGCATAAGCAGTGAATTTAAAACGGAGTAGAACGAACAAAAATAAAACTCACAAAACTTTGTATTTATTGTGTGAATGCTGTGTAGCATTCACATTATAGTGATCCATTTTTCCCTGTACACTTTTCAAAATATTCAGCTTTTTTAGGATATGAGTGCTCTAAATTTTCAAATTTATAACTATTCAACTTTTTAAACTGTTCAACTAACTACCTCTTTTATAACTCCTTTAAAAATGGCTTATGGAATCTTGAAATTCCTCTTTTTTTCACTAAAAAGTTTAGTGAAAAAACAGAACTCAAGTAGAATGTCAGCTACAGAAACCATTCAACTGTTAAACCATTCAGCCGACTTTGTAAAAATACAAGTTCAAGGGCTCTTGAACTTGTATTTTTATTTTTAAAACTCCTTACGGTTTTTGATAAATTCATGGTCAAAGTCGACATGTCAGCTTTGAGTCAGTTTTGAGTTATTTATGAAAGTCTATGTGAAACAAACGACAGGCAGCAGAGGGGAGTAGAGTGTCAGAGTGAGATGACACCTGCCCTCTTCGTAGATTTAATTTACTCAAACACTGTCGCTCACAGAACAAGTTTTTACATCAAAACATAGGCATTCTTCTAGGTAATGCTATGCAGTATATCTAGTTTAGCCGAACTTCATATATTTTTTATTGTGAAAGAATGCGTGTCAATCTCACGCTCCAATCTTCCCTCACTCATAAACAAGACCCCGAGATAAGTTTGACTTACTGCCAGCAATGCGGACCAAGCTCCTGCTCTGGTCATACAGAGACCGGATATCCCTGAGTTAGTCTCCCTGGACCCCAAACTCCCATAGCGCCATTTGCTTGAGATAAATTGATATGTGCATGTTATTGTGAATAATGGAGCTTAAGTTTTCATTTATCGTGTTGTAAAGGCTGTGCAGCTAAAGCACTACCAAATATATTTTGTTTAAAAACACTTACCCTAAATTTTTATAGGTAAATAATTTTTAGGCCTTATGTTAAGGGTGATTTGTGTTAGCATTTCTGTATCATGTCATTATCCAGCCAGACTGCCTTTATATGCTTTGTTAACTTGATAGACCGTGTTTGGCACAGGGCAAGTGTGGGTTTACAGCTTTTGATGTGATTTACTCTGAGCTGAGCGTTTTCACTCACTCTGAACAATAAGCTAATCCCTTAAAAGCCTTTTCCCCCCCTTAAATTCCTGACAACACTAACACAGTTTTTGGAACATGTTTATTCACTTAGGATCATTCAAGAAAGCAAGAAATCTTTAGATAAAAATTCTTGATGGTTGGAATGAGGTGGCTTTTTTCATTTTGTATTCATATATGGGGAGTTGTTGATATTGATTTAATTTTCTTTTTCCCCTACAGGACCTGCAAACCATCTACTGCCACTTGTACAACATGGATGTCCTCTCTCATCTCAGGGAACATCAGCTCAGGTGTGTTGTCTGCATTTCACTTTAAAGCAGAAAAATTCCACTATTTAATGCTTAACAAGCATATATTCTTCAGAAAAAAAACCCAAAACTTTAATTAAGCAGTCTTTTGTTAAAAATATTTTCACAAACTCACTAATTTTATGTTTTTGTCGTAATCATACAATATCAAACATAAATCACTGGAATCATTATTCTGTTAGTTAACTGTTTTCTTCTCTGTTATGGTATTTACAACTTATTACATTTTGTTGTCTTGATATTGACATTTGAATCAACATTTCTACATATTATTGTGTAAACCAGACAGCTGCCTTTTGTTCTGGCTTCTGTGACCAACCCTGATATCTTAATGTTTAGACTTTTAAGAAAAATGGCTTAACATTTTTTGGGACAAATATCTGTTGCAGATAAAAAGGTAGACCTTTACTGTAAACACTTTGATGGTTCTTGTGGGCATTTAAAGATATGTAGATACAAAACAGGGAAAAATGTGTTTTAGACAATGACACTCCAATGAAAATAGTTTTTTGGTTGTTTATAACATGTTCTTGTGGGATTTTTCTCATGATAGAGGACAAAAATAAGGAGAATGAAGCTTAAACTTGCATTTCTGAGTATTTTTTTCTTCAAACTGTTGTGAATCAGTAGCAGATAAAAAAATGCAGTTGGAAAAAGCTTGCAGTGATGTAGGTGCTACAGTCAGAGGGCCACAAGCTTCCTGCTTCACTTTATTCTGATGCATTCACCTGTAGCCAAATAAATCCATGTACATCTTTGTTTTCTATGTCTAAGCTGACATCTGGCTCAAAACTGTACCACTCGATCGCTCCAATATTCCTCGCCATTTTTGTTGCACTGCTAATGTTAGCTTAGTGTTGTGAGGGGCTGTAAGCTAGCAGGAGAGAGTGTAAACAAAAGGATGAGGGAATTTTTCTGACATCCATAACTGACAGACTATTGTGGTGTTTTGTGCTCATGTGCGATGGGTTGTAAGACAGAAAGTGTTTTCAGGAAGACAAAAGGTAACATGTTTTCTTATCCTTTGAAGGTCGATGTGCTCCTCCGCTAAGTATGAGAGACACGAGGCAAACCACATCCTGTTTGAGTAAGTGCAAGCACCTTAAACTGCTTACATTGACGCTCTTTTTTTCTCCAAATGTTCAGCGTTGATTCTTAATCTCAGTGTCGTTTCCATTAAACACGAGAAATAAGATACATATCAAGTACATATGTGTCATCTGTTTTTTCATGAAGAATGTTTTTAGCACACATAGAGATCCAGTTAATTTATCCAAGGTAATTCTGTTATCCTGCAATCAAGTTGATTAAATTATTATATTTACATTTATAAATCAGTCTTGTTGGCTGTGTCTTGAAGGATTTATGTGTTACATGAAAAATTACTTTTATCTGTTCTAATATTAAGCCACTAGAATACACCATGCTTTCTAAAAATAGGTAACAGTTAAGCAAAAGTTGGCTCAAGGGTTGTGGAATTGACCAGTTTTTGTTTGCAAACATTGCCTGGTCTTAACTTAAAACTTAAATAATTAAACTGGTAAAAAAAAAAAAAGAAAAGTACATCTAAAAGATAAAACAGTAAGATTATATTTTGTATAAGTTAGGAAAAACAATAATCACCTGTGCTACTAGTAATTAATTTGACCTACTGGTACCTTTCCACCAGGAATTGCAGATAATCTTTATCTGTAACTTTTTTGGATTTACAAATAATTGTGTTGGTTTTTATTAAATATAATTGTTAAACTGTTAAAAGTTTTGTTAAATAGATAGAACGGAAAGGTGTATCTTAACACTGAGTGAAAAATGAATATAAAAATATAACAATGCATAGAAAGTCTTTTAATAAAGCACACTGTGCAAATTTAGAAGGACATTTGTCAGAATTAGGGTGGACAAAATAAGGATGAAGAATGAGTGACAAGTAGGAATAAATACAGTGATAATGGATAATGTGAAAAGGAGGAGTAATGTGAAATTGAAATGACAAGTCACCAGGAGATAAATTAAAACAAGAGGAAGACGGGAAGAAGAGGACAGAAAACAACGATGTTAAAAATGGAGGCGGAGAAGAAAAAAAACAACATAGAAGGAATGAGAAATGAGGGGAGGGAAGGGAAGGTGTTTAGAGGGAGGCAGCTGAGATGTAGGAACTGTGATAGATTGAGGAGGACAGAGACGGATGAAACGATGAAAGAGACGCTGCGCATGTTGATGCATTACTATGCTCACTGGAATCGCATTAGAAACTCAATTTAGCATCAAATAACAACACAAACACACACTTATAGTGTCCCACTCCCCTGCTAAACATGCCAGATAACAGAGAGCAGATGGAAACAGTCAAGTTCTTTTGAAATAAACAAAAATAACTGTTCGTCAACACTGGTCTGAAACTCTGCTGTCTGCTCACACCTTTTTTATTAAAAAAACAAACAAAGAAAAAACAAAGAAAGCTTAATTGAGTTAAATGATTTATCACTAGCATCAGTCTTAACTTATTATTCCAAGCTTTTTTACTGCTCATATACCATCACATTTTGCTTTCTTGTATATGCTACTCAGAAGAGTTGGACAGTCTTTTGATAATGGTATGATATTTAAGTATCAGCGTTTTTCATTGGATTATATGTCTAGTGTAAAATAAATCTCTGAAATTCTGAGCTTTTCCTTCAGATTTTAAGTACAGAAAACCTGAGGAACAGAATCCTAAACACAGACTCAAATAGTAAGTAAAATGTTGCAGAGCAGAAATTAAGTAGTTAGGAAAAAAAAGTTGTTCAGTGGGATCTTGCTAGAATGTACTTCACCATTGGCAGTCTTGCTTCTTCATGGATTTTTTTGGTGTAAATCTTGTATGCCTTTTTTTTAAAACAGTGCAGTGTTCTGTGTCCTAATAGAAACTGGACTTAGTTTTCTGTGAAGGTTTGAACTTTCAAAGTTTAAACGAGAAAGAAATGGGATTGTTTGTCTGAGAAAAGTGTTTAAAGAGTATAGTGAGGGGTCTTATAGGCTTAAAACATCTTTAATAATTGTGAAAAAGGTGACTACTACTTTGCAGATTTTGTCTATTGTGTTTTTTTTTAGAACTTAAGTTCTATGATAAACGAGGGAACACTGTATTGTCTTCAAAAGGGCTTATTTTGTTTACAGAATGCTAACGCCCTTCTGTCATTACGTTTTGTTTACCATCATGATGGAAAGAATTGGTCAACCAAATTCATGCAAATACTGCCAGAGGTAAATATACCAGGCTGTAGTGTTACCAGGAGTGGACATGCAGCACAGTGCACAAGTTTGAAGGGATACCAGTTATGACCAACCTTAGTTTGGTCTCTACAAGTGACCAACTACTTGAAGGCTCTGAGAAGAGCAAGTAAAATCTGTAGGGCTCCAGGTTAAATGGTTCTAATAATTTTTATACTTTGTGTATATAAATTTGATTTACAGAAGGCAAAACACTTAATTAGGTCCTTCAGAGCTTTAGTGGACTATAGAAATGATCCGGACAAATGTAAGTTTGGGCCTAACGGGTGTTAGGTTTAAATGAGTACAGAGGTGTTAAAAAAATGTGCATCTCCACTTGTTATGAGGTATGAAGCTAATAACACAAGTGCAAATTTTCAGTCATCCTGGTAATGTTATTGCAGGATTCTGTTCCTCAGGGATCCTAAACTTTAATTCTGGATCAACCTTTTATCATCCAGTTGGCCTGAAGAATAAACATCTGTAATCAAACTATCAATATTTGTGCCATCTATTTTAGTGTCTCTTTGTTCTTTCTTTCAGCCCAGACAGCATTGCAACCTGTTGGTACATCCTTCTCTCAGGCTCAGTCTTCGTTAAGGAGCACATGTATCTGGCACGGTGCTGGTATGTAAAATTACTCACACACAAAAACTGAACCATAAATTAATGAGACGTGATTTTGACTGACGTGGCATCTGAGGCAGTGCTGTCATGGTAGATGGTCAGATTAAAGATGCGGTGTGGGCCTGTGCGTGCTTATGTGTACTCATTGTTGGGTTGTGATGGAATTTGTGATAAAATGTGAGAAGGAAGGTTTTTTTTTTTTTATTTTAAAGAGAACATTAAAACAACCAGAAAATCAGAAGGTCATGATTGTAAATCTTTACTGTGCATCAAAATTGGATTTTGTATTGTATCATGACACCCGCAATCTGTATTTTCATGAATATGAACTTGATGTATGGATTCCACAATACCGGATGTTTTAATTTGACATACTTTTTTCTTTATTTATTGCAAAAAGTGTAACAATTACATTACAACTATTACAAGTCCTGTTACTTCAGCTAAAACCTGCAGTTCTTCATGGTCCCATTTATCCATCTCTGTTTGGACAATGATAAAACACAAACAAATGAGGTGCTTTTCTATTTTGCTATTGGTAAAACTGAAAACTACCATTTTATTTTATTCGTTTTCACTAAAATTGCACTAATAAGTAAGGATTCACTTCATATTGTATTTGCATTAACTTCATAAACTCTGTCACCACTAGACAAAGGAAAAGATGAAAATTTTGCATTGCTTCATGCTGTTCACTACATCAGTACTTGTGAGAAAATTGTCACTATAGTGCATCACTATATTCTAGGGATGTAAAGGATACAAATGCATATTGAAAAATCAATCTAGCTATGACAGTAACAAAGCAACAAATATGGAAGATTATGCTGTTTAAAGGTATACAAATGATTAGGAAATTAGAAAAAAAGATTTCTGGCAAACTTCAGTTTCTCTTTCTGTTTTGCTCCCCACTGTCTGCCTTTTTACAGACATGTGATCCAAAACAAAACAATGCTCTACCACAAGCTTCCTTCTACCAAGCTGGTTCAATTACAGTTGGCTGAAGGTGAAACACAGTGATAGATGTGTGTGTATTTGTGTGCACTAAACATTAAAAAAAAAAAACAACCTATTTTTAAACAATACTTGAATAAATTAAAATGACACTTTTCTTTGACCACAAAGAACAGAACAGTCTGAAACTAGGTACACACCGGATATTTGTTGTGCGTTTAGCCGATGTTGTTCACACTTGATAAGCAGGGAGGGGCTTCTTCTTTTTCTTTTTCTACTGGTTATTAGCTCATGCCTGCCGCCTACAGTTGGAAGAGGCTTGGAGCGAACTTTTGATGCGGTGCAAATCTTATGATTTTGATGCAAATCTTATGATTTCAGTTCAGTTCATTGCTGGAGGCCTGGCAGATATGGATTACTAGTAGGAGAGTGTCATAAAGAGATGCAACGGATGACTGGTGTGTGACCATACGGATCACTTGTCACAATTCAGCATACAAGTCGCCGCTCAACGCATTTCCAAAAGTGTTTTTATAAACTTGATGCTCCCGCAGCCTGTGGGAGGAGCTAATGTCTTAGGGTTTTCTTGCCCTCGTTATGAAAGACACGGAAGATGTTGAAAAATCAGATTTATTTATTTTGAAGAGCTGTACAAAGCATTGGCAATCACATCACCATGTCTAGGTTCATGGGATCATTCAGGGACTCTCCCAGAATGTGAACAATGTCCTCTTTAACTTGGGATATTTCCGTTTTTCTGTGACCCAGTTTGAAGACTTGTTGTGCTGGGACTGTGGCAGGAGAAAGACGTTGATGCTGTGTAAATAAATAATTGAACGGTCGTAAAAACGTGCATACCTTGAAATCCAAAATGCTAGTTTTCATGTTTGAAGTTCTGAACAAACTAACCAAAAAAAAAGAGTCACAACGCCACAACCAGTGTCTATTTTGTACAAGATAAAGCCTGACGAGGTGATCATTATCATAGATTAATGAGGGACGTGGACAACCAATTGGATTGGACAGTTAACTTAAGAATAAGGTATGTCAACATTTATATTGTGGTATTAATGAGTAGTTTGTAGTCAGTATTTTTTGGATTTCTCAGAAAAGTGTTTCTACTGTTTACTAAGATAGAGCACTCTAAACCTGATATTTGGTTCTTGTGTTTGTTTTTTTATATTGTTCAAGATTGAAAAAATGACCCCTTGGTGGTGTAAAAGTAAAGGTTGGAAGTCTGTTATAAAAAAAAAAAAAGAAATAAAACTTCATAAAGCTACTTTTTAGCTGTATTTGATCTTTTGCTTTGCCATAATGTCACAAATATGAACAAAAAATACCTCAAAATAAGGCTTTTCACAGTAATTAATAGGTCAGATTGAAAATAGATGAATTAGTTTCTTTAATCAGAGGTCATTATTAATTAATTGCACAAAAAAAATCGCATGACAAAACCCATTGTATCGCCACAAAATTAGTTGAAACTTTTATGTATTGATTCAAAGACCATGTATGGAGATGCGTTTTAAATCATGTGAGACAGAAAGATACGCAACACTGCTATATCCTATTACATGTATTTTTTTTGCAGCTGTTTGCATGTGTCATGCAGAACCTCTGTCACATGAAGTTCTTAATGGTTACTTATAGAAGAAAGAAAAGTTGGCCATGTTTAAATAACCTCAATCCATCAAGAATCCTCCCTGAGTTTTACTACAGCCGAGTTTGTGTGTGTGTCTGCTGGAGTAGTAGCAGCAGGGGGTATTGGAGAGGGTTCAGGGGAGTTAAAGTGTGTGTCTGTGTGTGTGTGTGTGTGTGTGTGTGTGTGTGTGTGGGTGTGTGTGTGTGTGTGTGTATGTGTGGGGAATGCGGAACCCCTGGCAGAGCGCTGGATGGCCATGTGTTCCTGAGCAGCCTGCCCGCCTGGAGCCCAGAAACAGATTCAGGCAGGAAATGAGCAGGCTGCACACACACTCAACGCTCACACACACTGATAAACACACACCACATTGGAGCCAGCGGACAGACACACAGACAGAAGTGAAGAGAGTGAAAGCGCACTCTTTCCTCAGTTAAAGTCCGTTCGTCGGCTTCCCCTTTTTTAAAGGAAACTTTACACTTGCATACTTGGGACCACATAAAGCAACGGAAAAACTTTTTGATCTGGGATTGGTTAAATAAAGATCCATTCCTCCTGCTTTTGTGGATAATATGCTGGAAATTAGAAGAAAATCAAAGAAGTGGACCCCCAGTAATCCTATTTCTGGTCAGTAACTTTAAAGCTTTTGTTTCTGTTTGCTTTTAAGACAATCTGTAATGTGATCCTAAATGCACTTAAAGTTAGGAAAGATCTTTATGAACTTACCCACTCTTTTTTTTCAAGTTCTGCATGCTTCATTTCCTGCCTGCCGTCATTCAAACAACTGGGGTAGCCATGAATTCCCTCAGGCACTATGGCAGAGTAACCTGGAACTGCTGGGCCTCTTAACTCTGAAAACATGACACAGACTCCTGTGTGCTCTCATTCTTTATCTGAGCTGACTATCTTAAAGAAAATTCTCTTTCTTCCTCTCTGTCTTTCTTTTTTTTGCATTACAGACCACCTTAAAGACTGTGAAGGGCAAACAGTTTTGTGCTAATAGCTAACACATTTGTGGTCCAGAACATGCTATTAAACTATCTGCACTGTTTTATATGCAGAAGTGCAAATGTATTCTTAAATCAGAATTAAATCAATTAAATGCAAACAAATTTTCTTTTTCTTTTTTTTTTAGCTTTATGAAAACTCTGGAGCTCTGACAAGTTCTGTCAGATTTTTATCTTTTTTTTTTTTTTTTTTTTTTGGTGGAATGTTATCTTCTCATTAGTATATATGAAAACAGCATAGTCTGAAGTGTACGGCCTGAAAAAAAAATCAATTCTAGTCATGTGTGACTGGTTATCTGTCTTCAAGCTATCTTGGTGCCTCTGTGGACCGAAGTTGAGCAGCAGCTGTTGACGGTGGCGTCTCTCAAACAAACTGTGGCCTCTCCGAATGACCCCTTACATCATTTCTTAATATCTGTGTGGCAGTTTTGCGTGCGTGCTGGTGGTCTGCTGAAGAACACGGGCTGCGGGCCAGCATGGTCAGTGTGAGCCAACCAAGCATTAAACCAGCCGAGAGAGCAGGAAAAATAGACATGTGTACCCTTAGTGTCTGTGTGCTGGACTGTGGTTTGTGGGCTTCTTTTCCTGCTGGTCTTTATTACCATGGAGACATTAGAACAGAACTGGAAACTTCTGTTTTGGTTTGGTTTTTAAACATTTCCCAACTTCTTACAAATCTACTTTCTGTTTCTAAACTTTGGTTTATTTTTTACAGTTTACTCATGTTTAGTATATCTAAGAATTATTATTTTCTTGCATATTCCTCATAAATTACACTGGTTGCTATTCTTTGATTGATGTTTTTGACTGAAAGATTTTGAAAAATAAATATTGCCCACATTTTTTTTTAAGATATGTTGTGACTTACTCTTTTTTTTACTAATATTGCAAAGTACTGGTTAGTACTTAACACAAAACCTACAAAAACCAAAAGTATTAAGGAAAAAAATAAAGCTTTAAAATGCTATGAAATTAAAAAAATAAAAGCAGAATAAGTCTTACAAAGGTATTGTTTTCAACACAGGTTATGTGTTACTTTACCTAGTAATGGTTGTTTTAATTGAAATCTAAAGCAAAGATAATGTTGAGTGGTGAATAATACTTCATAAAAATGTGCCTCATGATGTTTTTAAGTCATTTGGATGATGTATCATCTCCAAAAACAATTTAAAGAAGAAGATAATTCCAGCAGTGCCAGTACTTTTACCAGTAGCAAGATTAAAGCTTTTTGAGATAGAAGTAAAAAGAAGTTTTTTTTATTGATATTTTACTCTTTCGCAAATGTCTAATCTGTTAGGATTGGCTGCAAAAATGAGTGATTACAATCTCTCTGTCCAGAGGGCATCTGAAATCCCCATGGGTTAATAAAGTTGCTGTGATATACTTGGCACAAATATATATTTTTTCTTGTCTGTCTGTGTTTTACCGGTTTAAAATAACCACCTCAGGGGGGAGTGTGTTTGTGTGTGGTCGTCTTCTCTGTTGGCTGTCATGCTTTATTGCCCAGGCTGCAGCAGCTGTCATTGGATCGGGGTCGAGCATTTCTCCCCTCTCTGCCAGGAGCTTGTTTCTTCAAGTACACGGGGAAAGAAATCATTACCTGCTGCCATCCAGCGCACACTTACGGGAGAGAAGGTGCTTCTTTCTTAAGGAAAAGAAAGATTTATCTGAAAGCAGGGAAGATGTCTCCTTTCTCGACCAGTCAAGTATTGCTGTAGGAGCAGCCACATATAGATTATTTGATGTTCCAAGAAACTATTAAAGAATTAGAAGTAATATATTTTGGGATTTAAATGTTATAGCTTTGTGGCAGTTCTAAACTGTTGCCTTTACCTATACATTGTTTTTGCTGAGAAGTCATAGAAAAATTATAAAACCCAGCAGAACAAAACTTTGGTTTAATGTAATGATCGTATTCATGAAGTTAGCAGAGTTATAACTTATAAATGAATGGCAGGAGGCACATGTGGGTAAACCTTAAAATATTCCTGAGTCAATTTGCAAAGGGAATAGGTGACCTCAGATAACACAACTTTGCTCTAAACTCAAAACTCTTGCTACTATTGCTTTCATTAGATTTAAATGTACACTAATATTCAGATCTCATGTCAAACAAGCATGTATTATAAACAGTAGACATCTAAAGCAAAAAAAAAGGTTTTTTGATCCTAAAAGATGGAATAAGGTCATTTTCAGAATAGGACTAACGGCATACTTTGGCATACTTTTTTTTTCGTCAAAATCAAAATATCATGCCTGCACTAAACATTGATCATTTATTGACTCCACTCACCTCTGGATCTATTTTGAAAGTGTTCCCAGTGGTCTTTCAATTATAATTATGCTATTTCTAGGCAACCAAAAAAAATGTACATGACATAGTTCTGCAGAGCAATTTCATTTTAATTTTTAACCTTATTTTCTTAATATATATCCTCCGTCATCAGACAAATGCCACAAGAACATATTAAAAACACCCAAAAATTGATTTTCATTAGAGTGGGTCTTTAACAACACATCAAATACGCTCAGAAACATGTGATTCAATACAATGAGTGTTGTCATGTAATTCTTTTTCCTGCAAAATATTTGTTTGCGTAATTTACAAAAAGTACATTATGGAGAGCTTTCGCGTCAGTTGAAAAAATTACATTAGCTTTATTTTTGTTCCTGTTTTTTCAGTAGGTTTTTATGAGTTTTTATGAGCCCAGCCTTGAGCTCATGTTGTGTTGTGGTTTGTGAGGTTTGTCTAGTTTACACTTAGAAACACAGATTTACATCAGCCAGCAGCAGACACGTAGGTATCACTTTTCACTTTAGTCAGAACAGCATTTGTGAGCACACACAAACAGCTGACTCTTGTTTGTTTTGTTTTGTTCAGTAAGGGACTGCATTCAGTTAAAGGAAAACTGCTAGTATTTATCACATGTGCGTTCTAGTAAAGAGTCTGGAAATTTTAATTCTGCTAAAGCTCCCTTATTGTTAGGAAATTGCGTTTCTCTGTTGTTGCTCTTAGACATCCTGTCCTGCCACTTTGCACACGTATGATTTGACCGAAGTGACAGTCTTGGCAGGCTCTCTGAGGCTCTGACAGGGACCAGGCGTCCCGCCTCAGTGGAGTGCAGCGTGATCTCAAGAGTCAGGCTGGCCTCCAGGCAAATGGCAATGAGAGCTCCAAACCAGCTGACTGCATTTCATTCTTTACAGAACTGAACAGCCTTCTATATACTCTGAAAGGATAAAGTATGAATCCACAAGGGACATTAAGACAAATTGATTTCAACTTTACTGTAGAATATATGCTATTTCAAAAGTTTTAATGCTGTTTTGGAATTCCGTTTGTTAAATCTTGAGTTTAAGTAGCCTTCAGTTCAGTGGTCCTCCTCACTTTAAGAATGCAAGTAAATCTGGGATCTGTAGAGATGTTCTTTGCAGTTGATAGTAGTCTCAAATCTGTGAGATAACAGTAAACTTAAAAAAAAATTTGTGGTGAGGTAAGGAACAATCAAAAATCTTTATCAGATTATACATGGAGGAACAAAAGAGACGAATGAAAATGAATGCAGACAACATTAATTTATTAAATAGATGTTCCATAAAATCATTAAAATTAGAATTACAATAATATAATAATAATATTTAGTATGTTTCAATTAATTTAATTGTAATACAAATTAGTTTAATGTAAAAAATACATGTATTATTTCATGGTCTGGTGCTGCAGCTTTCCATGAATTAATTTTGTCTTTCAAACTCACCAGTCTAAGTCAGTGTGTGGGACTTAAATCCAGTAAACACTCTTGTACTGAAGTCTAGATAATCTGTGAGGTCCAGTCTTTTTGACATATTAAATTAATTAATAAAACGCTGGAAAACCACACCAGAGAAATTATCAATTGTGAAATAAGTAAACTATTTCTTGAATGAAATTAGTTGTCATTTAAATTTATTAAATTTGTCACATCTTTGTTTATTTATAAACAAGGATTTAAGGACATTATTTTGATTAAATAATTTTTTTATCAATTTATTTCAATTTTCACTTTTTGTTCTCTACAATTGAAAACGTATTCACTTAGGTTCAAGCTTCACTGCGCTAAACATCTTTGGATCTATTGTGAAAGCATCACCAGTGCCTTTTTAAATTCTGATTTTGCCATGTTTACACAAAATCAAAATGCCTATATTGTTTTCTAAGACATCGTTTCGGCAAAATGTCAGTAGTTCATTGAACATTTTTCTCTGAGATGTTGGGGCCACTGTTGGCTCAAAGCAATCCAACCCCCCTTCCCCTCTCTGTTGCAGTGCGTAGCAGAGCTCCAGTGTTTGTTCTATGTCACAAATGGGCTCTTTTTCATAAGGATTTTTTTTGTCTGTTCCTGATTCATGATTTGAATAAAGAAGTCAAAGATGCAATTTTAATTACTTTATATTTATGTCCTCTATTATCAGAGAAATGCCATAACAACATGTTAAAACTTGTTTTTTGTCTATATAAATCAATATAATTTTTTTCATTATTACAGACTTTCGCCTTTACTTTTACACCACCAAGAGGATTTTATTTTCAATCTTAAACAAAAAAATTACATCCAGAGATCCAGAGTGGTCGAATTAAAAACATTTAACAAAAACCCAGTAGTAACGCCTTTCTGACCAATCCAAAAAAATACTTACCACAAACTTCTTATTAATATCATGGTAGATATGTTGACATACCTTATTCCACAGTTTATCACAACAGCAAGACAGTAGAAAAAAACACAAGTTTTTATAGTTTCTTTTTACCTGCTTGGTGAATTTGATCATTTTTAAGACTGGGATGAAGCACAAGAGAAATAGATAAGATTATGAGGAAATAATGAGAACATGACACCAGAGGAATTATCTATTTAGACTTTGAAATAAAAAACTTTTGCTTCTTTCATGTGGACAAAAACATGTGCTAAGAGGTGAACTTTCCCTCTGAAATAATGCTTTATTTATTCTGCGACGATCTCTTTCCTGAGAGGAAAAAGCGAGTGCAGAGCGCAATTGCTGCTTGTGCTGGAGCTGTTACTATGACACCGCGACGCTACGCGTTTTAAATAGTCCGCTTTAACGATTCAAACCTAAAAATACAACAAGATGTAAAATTCTAATAATTGATTTAAAAATACGTTTTTTTTATAAATGACCATGATATGAGTGGTATGTACTCTTTCAGGTGTGCATTTTCAGACATGAACGGAAGCAAGAGATTAACACGATAAAAAAAAAAGAAAGAACACCATAAAATGTCTGTAATTAATTAATCGTGATTAACACTATCATTTTACAGCCCAAGGTAAAACACAAAAAACATTATTTTCATCTGTGCGTCTTTAAAAAATTGTCAAATTATACGAATTATAAATTAAAAAATTCATCAAATGTTCAAATCAAAATATATTTACACACAGCATTTCTCACTTATTAATTTTTTTGCCATCTCATTTTTCTAAATTAGACTACAGAGTTATCAAAATTTCATATTCCTCTGTTGTGAAACACTAAACTCCTAAATAAACTGAGAGGCTTTAAGTCAGGAGGCTGACCCTGCATACAGTTTGCATGGGTGTAGGTTGCAAATCAAGATGAAGTGAGATAAAAGTTATCTTTTTTTGACTCACAGGAAGACTAGCAGCAAAAAGCAAAGAGAGGATGAAAGAGAATCTTAAATGAGATGTGCAAGGTGAAAGAAAAACAACAAAAAAGGACATTAAAGGAAAAATCTAAGAGATGAAGGGGAATTGATGTGGAAGGCTGGAAGCGAAAGAAAATGGCAGAAAATAAAATCCTTTCGAAAGCTGGCGCAGTATAGACAAAGAAAAATTAACAGTAAAAATAAAAACTAGAAGATGATGAAAAAAAGACTGGAGGTGAAGAGCGGAAGTAATCAAAGGAAGCAGAAGGATGCGAGCTAGAGGGAAGGAAAGGTCTTTAAAACATGACTAAAGCTTCCAGCAAAATAACAACAAAAGTTGATCTGTTCCCAACTCTCCACGTTTCCATGATTAAAACCAGCAGCTTCACCAATCGTCAAACGGTGCTGAATAAGTTCTACATGCCGAGCAGAGGAAGACATGTCGGCAGCCCAATCTGTTCTTAGGGTTCACCACTCTCTCTGATTGAGCTGTGCAGACAGACCATTCCTCACACAGTTGTTAGGTTTTTGAGAAATGCAGAGATATGAAAATGTGCTGAATGCAAAAACACTAGTGCTTACAACAGGAGTGAATTTTCAATGCTGTGTCAAGAATTATTAAAAAAAAAAAAGCTTTGACTTTGAAAACTGAAGCATCTTTTGTTCTCAATTTTACTGACTTTTTGTCTGATTGTGATTTTCTGTTTGGAGCAGAAAGTGAAAGGCACCAAATGCAGCATTACTGAAGTCGTGGTGGAGTAAGGTGGAGTGTTTCAGAAATGAACTTAATGCTCTTCGGGCAGCATGGGTTTGATGGCTTCTTGAATTAAAGAGCCACTAAAAGTCAGAATTCTGTTTTTAATACATTATCAACTTCCACTAAACGTATTGACTGTATTACTGTTTAATTGGGTGGACAAGAAAAGTTCAGTTAATGCTTGTTTGTTTGCTTGTTTTTTTTTTTTTATGTGTATAGATCCCGAATTCAAACAATGGTTTTTTAAACCTTGGTCACAACTGCCAGTAGACTTCTTGGTGAGCCCATAGAGCAAAAGTGTTCATGCACATTTTTTTTTTTTCTATTGGCATCCTGCAAGCGATGGGTTTGGGGACTCTTACAAAATTCAAGTATGAGTAGTACGTGATGAGCAGGCATCTCATACGGACTTCTGATCTTTTTTGACCACCCCTAAGTCCTGCGGACTGAGCAACGGTTCCGTTAGTGCCGTTTCCTTAATAAGTACATACTTCTTGTGTGCAGCCTCACTGTTTGAAATTAGAAGTTTACGCCATAAACATATCATTTGTCTGGGCACCCTACGAGCTCTTTCGTATTATGTGCACACCTCGTGCGTGCGGAATTTAAGCAGGGTCAGTAAGGGCCAGTAATCACACCTTACTAACGACTAAAGTAGCCTAAGGGCACCAAACGACTGCATTGCCCATTTATAATAATTGTGTGCAATTTCCA
The DNA here is from genome assembly GCA_014656515.1 of Oryzias celebensis. Classification (NCBI taxonomy): domain Eukaryota; kingdom Metazoa; phylum Chordata; class Actinopteri; order Beloniformes; family Adrianichthyidae; genus Oryzias; species Oryzias celebensis. Next base: position 20,355,766 of record BNCR01000013.1, read on the forward strand.
TTAGCCCTAAACATACTTCACAATATACTTACCACGCACATGACAATTGTACGTTCCATTTTCATCATGTCCCTTGAGGTAGTCGAACCTTAAGAGAACTGCAGGACACACCTGCACTCTCATTAAGATGTGGCCACTCCACTCTATGACCCTCCACGGGCTGAACAACCCAAAAAACCCACAGCAGGTGCATGTCACTAAGGTTTTAGTTCATTTTTTTTATTTTAGACACGTGTTTGTTCTTCCTGAACTGAAGGACATTCCCTTACTACAGTCAATCGCCACAAACTTACAGGTTCATGTTACATTCGAAGCAAAGCCATACAAAGTTCAGTCAATTGTTATCATTTACGTGTGACTGAATGCATCTGTCTCTTCTGTCGATGCGACCCGATCACCTCCTCCCTGTGTACTGATCATATGCATCTGTCTGTGCGGTTCACAGTTTTGGCAAGCAGTTGGGGGGAAGACGTGGCTGTGAATGCATCACTTTGGAGCCATCAGAAATGATTGTGGTGAGTATAGATGCTTTTGTTTTAACTCAATTAGATCCCTCATCCTGTCTCCTACCCTCCCCTCTCTGTCTTTTTGATGAGTGCTGTTGTTACGGGTCGACCGATGTCAGTATCGAGATTGGCACCGATATTGTCATTGTCGATATTTTCACTCCTATCGGTACTTTTTTTCAATCTGACGGCCAATATTGAACTTGTTGTTTTTGGCTCGGAGGCAGCTGCACCTCTGTCTTCAGCATTGTCCCGCCCACTGCACTATCTGATTGGTTAATCACGGACAGGCAGAGCCAATCAGAAATTGAAACTGTTTGCGTTGAGGGGATTGGGGCACGTTAAAGAAAACTTTTCTCTTTGGTGAGGGTGTATGCGTGAACGTGAATTGTAGTAAACCTCTTTGTCCTCGCCATATCACAACTAGCAGCGTTGTGCAGAATAACATTTATAAAATGTTCTAAAAAACAACAGCAGCTCTGTTACCTCATCGCTAAACGTGTCTGGGAATCACCAAATCTGCCTTTTTACCTTTTAATAGATACTTTCCTGAAAAATTAAGTGTCCATCTATTTTTAAATGGAAAAATTTATCTCAATTTTTTAAAAAATTAACAGATGTGCAAAAATATTATTTCCATACCCAAAAGAAAAATAATGAAATATTGTCATCAAACCTCACAAATATGTGTTCTATTAAAGTGCAATTTCTCATTGTATCCTGATGGTTCTAAATGTAAACAGTATAAAAAATCATTTACCGTCTGTACCCCTCTCACTGGTAGTTTTTCACTGTTTCTAGGAAGTCATACTTCTATTTTAGTTAAAAGAAATTAAGTATAGTGTTGCTGGAACTATTTTATACCATGACCTTAAAAGGGATCTAATTTCTAAAACTAGTCCAATCCTAAATCAGATTACTTAAATTCATGTATACACTTAAGCTTGTCTAAGATCCTCATTGTTTCAAATTGCACATCATTTAAACCATGTTTTGTCCTTAAGTTGTTTTTTTTTTTCTATGGACCAAAACAAGAAAGACAAAGAAAAGAAAGAGAGAAATTGAGAAACATAGGTGAAAGAATACGGAAGCTGGATTCAAGGAAAACAGTACGACTCAGAGTTAAAGAAGCAGAGTTTATTATTTAAAAACTAGTCACAGAAACTTCTTTATAAGATAGTCGGAAAAAGTAACTGTTAGATCTGAAAAGTAAAGGATCAAAATCATTGTTAAATTTGTAATTACTCTTGAGTTCAACTACAGCTGTTGTATTTTACAGCTGTTCTTACGTCCTCTAACATCAACTTATTTAAATGCAGGGAGTTGCTGGGTTTACAGCGTTGGTGCAACATTAGAGCTCATTTGTCCTGTGAGCTGCTCCGAAGGCTGCCAACTCCCTCACAGCTCTTCCAGGAACATCAGATCATAACTTAGTAGTAAAACAGAAATTGGTTATGCAAGAGTTAAGTGCTCTTTAAGCCTGGCATTTCATCTTAAACTGCCACAGTGGGTCTATTTTTGGGACAATTGCTTTACTAAAAGATGCAGTGTTGACAGCCCTAAAGATAAGTTTGTGCCATGCTTTGTGAACCAATGTTTTGCAATAGTGAAATTAACTTAGAGACGGGGAGAAAAAAAAGAGGAAGTTAACCATGTATTCATACAAAACATTTGGTTGCTAAGGGAAACAGCCTTTTTAAATGAAGCCTCCCGCTACTGTTTAAGGGTCATTTAGGGAGGAGGGTGGATTCTTCACTGTCATAGCTGGGGAAGGAAAGTTACTCAAGTATATTAGATAATCAGAACTTGAGAGCAGATATATTTGTTCTAAGTTTTCAAATACAGCAATAACGTGTCTTAAGCACAGAGCAAAGAAGTCTGCTAAGAGGATGTTTTCAAAATCTGTGCATATCCTCGTATTGTTCATCTTTATCGTCTGTGACACTTCCTCAAACTTGTGCACAAACAGGACTGGGGGCATTTTTAAGGTTTGTGATTGGAGTGATGAACAAGAAACAAAACATTTGTTTGAGATGCCTTTGTTTATAAAAACAAACAAACAAACTCATTAATAAAGAGCAAAAAAACAAAGGAGATTAATTACATTTCTAATGAATGTGTTTGTTTGGCTTATCTAAAACTCTGAGATCTTTAACTATTAGTTAGAGCAGAAAAAATGGCTAAAAACTGCACAAGCTTCTAGGTGTTAAATATAAACTACAAATGGCAGGCCACAAGCTCCCTGCACTGCTCCTTCCCATCCACTTGTAGACAAACAGATCCATGTACATCTTTGAAGCTAGCAAGAGAGCATGTAAACGAAGGATGATGGGAAGGCTTACTCTGCGCCAACAGCCCCGCCTACAACTTAGAGGTCAACTGCTGATGAATCTCTGCTGTTCTGCAAAAACTATGTTCTACAAAAACAAACGAAAGTTTTTTTTATGTAGGCTAAAAACAACATAATTTAAAGATCACTGGGAACACTTTTACAATACATCAAAAGATGATTGAAGTGAGACGTTAACATTTAATCTGAATGAAAGCGGGGAAAGCATGATTGGATGTATGTTTGAAACATTTGTAAATATGCCAAATCTTTTTTGTTCTTGTAAATTGTGAATATTTGTGCTAAATCAACAGTTTTCTTTCTATTTTCATATTTAAAATTTACTTTTGATCCAGAGTTCAGCAATGTGGTGTTGTATTTTTCAGAGATCAGCCTTCATGGAAGACAACTGAAACGATTGCGTGTATAGTTGATTATAGCCTCCTTTTATTGGAATGAATACATAAACATAATTTAGAAAGCCTTTTATTTTTTAAATAAGACATTTTTAAAAACAGAAAAACTGAAAGCAACATAAATGAAACCTTCCAGGAACACACATGTGCACGAATAGGGCTCCAATCACATGCTTCAGGATAAATGCATGGACTCACAAGGGCAGGGGGACTGTGGTCTAGTCAGACTGCATTGCAGCTCATCAGCTAATTGGGGCCATGGGAATAGTAGAAAGAATGTGATGTGTGCTTCTTGTCGTCGTTGTGGTCACAGGATCGACAGCGACTGGCTCTCAGGGTGAGCGTTTTGTCTGGATTGGAGGGGTAAACAAAAGCAGGTAAATGAAAGAAATGATAAAAATAAGAAGCAAAGCACATCAATGTTGGCTGACAGGAAGCCCGTCACATAGAGAGGAAAGTAGACCAACAGACAAGCTGAGCTGACACTCATCAGACACACTAATTTCAATGCAGTGAACAGGAAGTGTGGTCAGCTGTGACTCCAAGTCATGAAATGGCGACAAAGGTGGAACATGTGCAAAACGGCAAAAGTGTTTTTCAAAATGGTTGTTGCTTCTATCTTTTGTAAACCCCCCTCCTGAATTCTTGTTCATTGCCTTTAGGCTGTTTAACTCAGAGGCTCATGAAGGTCTAGCTGAGGATTTTTTTATTGTTGTTTTTGTTATGAGAAAGAACACAAAAGTACAACACTGGGTTTTTAACAGCTATAATTTTTTACCATTTATAAGTAAAAAAATCTTTCAATACACCAATGAAAATAATTTCTCACTTTTTCTTCGCTGCTTGATCTAATATTTAATAGGAGTTTGACTTAAATCAGAGTGAACTGTCCTTTTAATTGCTAGGTTCACTTTTACTTTGAAATGCGGGAGGAGGAAGCTATTTAAACAGAAAAATATGAGGTTGGATTTTCTTGTCTATTTATCATTTGCTTTTCTGTGTGTCCTCATCTGTGTTAGCAGCCTGTTACCATTCCTGAATATACCAGATGTCCATAAACGCATATGACTGATGTCAGAAAAAGAATAAAACCACGGTCAGGAACAAAGACGCTGTTTGTGGTGTTGGTACACTGTGACGAAATGTTTAATTTACATACAAAGTGGCTTAATCGGAAAAAATGCACATAAATAGAACTTAAATATCACATGTTTCTAACACTTGATGATAAACACATTGTACACATATATTCTAAAAAAAAATCCTTTTGAAACAAGTATTTCCTAAAAAGGGCACAGGACCTAACGAGGACTCACACCGGGGATTAGAATAATAAAGATGGAGAGAATAAAGAGGGACAAGATTGAAGAGGTAGGGAGGATATGTGAAAGCAATAAACATCTTCAGCTCCTGGTTCCTCTTACTTTTGTTCTTCTCTTGACATGTCAGGTAAGTATATTCAGAGAAGTCAACAGCACAATCCCGTTGAATACATTTCTGCGTTTTGGTACACCAATGAAATTCCCCTTTCCTGTCAGCTTTTTTGTGTTTTGTTTGTGTGTTTGATTTCTTTGTGTTTACTCGTTTGCCAGGTGCAGCTCGTGCTGCACTTGCTACAAACCTGCTTTTCAGAATTCAGCCTTGTTTTTATTGGAGTTAAATACAGGTCAGGAATTTGTGTGTGTGGCGGGGGGAGGAGACACATTTTCACCTGTTCTAAAACTTGAATGTCTTTTGGAATGAATGAACTAATGGCTGTGTTACTCACTTAGATAAGATAACGACAGAATGTACGCTTCCCTTTATGCATTTCCCCTTTGAAAACGGTCCTCTCTGTTTGTATTTGGGGTGAGATTTGGCCTAAAACTAATGTTAAAAGCAATTTATCTTGAATTATAATTGCTTTGTAAAAATAACTGACACAAACATCAATCTTGTCATTTTATCAGGGTTTTTAGTGTTGTTTGTACATTTTAGAGTACAGTTTCAAAGTAATTTGTTTCAAATATCCACTATGTCGTAGTTTGTTAGGATGTTGTTGTCGTTGTTAGGTGCAAAACTTAGATATCAGATTGATACTGAGATAATAAAAAACATTTATTTACCCAATTAATTGATTAAGTGTTTTGAAAACTTTAGTGACTTTTGAGGGAAACCAATTCAGAGAAGAATTAAACAAAAAGTAGCAAAATGTCCACCAAAAATCCTCGTTACCTTGTGCTGAGTTGTCTTCTCAGCAAAAGAGAATGCCATTTTAAAATCACACACAAATAAATTAAACAAAAATGTACGTGTTAAAAGATTTGAAAAAAATGTAATTTATAGTATCAAAGCTTGTTGACATGTTTTTGTTTATAACATTGCTAACATAATTCGTCTTTATTCATTCACTCAGCATTATAAAATGGAGGGCGAAGAAATTGTATGGCCGGAATCTGTTAGCTGTGCTTTTTGTTTTCTGCCTGTGGATGTTTGTGTATTTACGGCTTCCTGGAGGAAACAGTGGGTTGAGTGTATGCTCTGTGAGTGTCAGATGGCGACAGAGAGCAAGCATGTGAGCAAGTCCATCAGCATGCAACGTGTTGAAACTCTGCCTTTAGACAAGAACGTGTCATATCAGCTGTAGGACGGAGAGAGCTGCAGCTCTGAAGTTTTTGTCTTCGATTTTTCATCCAACTTTATTCAGCTTGTTTTTCATTTGGCTGCGGAGGCTTGACTCAATGGATGTAATGTGGAGGAATCCCTTAGAGATTGTTAGCTTTGTTTTAAACTTTTGGACGCAAAACTCCTATTCATTTTTTGTATAGAAACATTTGTCGGCTGTTTCTTACCCTCCCCTGTGGTATTTCCTGCTTTTATGTGTTGTTCTGATCTTGTATTTGAGTCCGGATGAATGCTCTCCGTTGGCACCGGCTCTCTGCACTCTGGAAGAGCTGGATTTTCAACCAGGAGCCGGCAGAAGAGCAGAATCAGATATCAGAGTCTTCAAATCATGTTGAAGACTCACGCCAAGCGGAAGGAGTAACGACCAAGGATGGGAGCACAGAACATCACAGTGTGGAAGTTCTAAACCAAAACTCTGAATATTTGAGGAAAAAATCTGAAACGGACATCCAGAATGTGGAATCTACAGATTCAGATCTTAACATCCAAACAACTGAACTGCTGAAGCGCAGCTGTTCTGAGCCATGCCCTCCAGTCTCTGGCAATGTAGACTGGTCATCCCGATGCCCCCACGCAATCCAAAACTGTGGGCGCAAATCTCACAGAAGCTGCCATTCTGAGGGGAGTGTCGACTGTTTTTTGCAGGTGGATAACGGCAGCGAGGGCAGCGACGGGTTTCTACAAAGAGAAGGGTCCCAACGGCAGTCCAGGCGGCGCTTCAGGAGGGTCAACCCTCGTGGAGAGCGGGAACTTATCACAGATGGCCAGGAGCCCACCGGCTACAGCACGGTAAGAGAGAAACCCATTATTACAAAGGAATACTAATCTTCTCTTAAGGACCCACTTGTCGAATAGGTTTGCTAATTTTTTCTAATAAGTAACTGCTCTGAAAAAGGGTCTTCATAGAATCCCAGAAATAATTTCAATTCAAAACATACTTTTATGTTTTGAACCATGAAATAAAGACAATTATTATTTACACCTAAAGTATCAACCAAAACGTATTTTAAACATAAATGAAAGCAAGAAGAGTTCTTGACGACAACTGCAATTTTCTGGTTAGTGTTAATAGAATACAGAACTTAATTGTTCTATCAGCTACAAAATATTGCATACTTTTCAAAGGAACCAAACTGGCTTTTGCTGAAAGTCAGTTGGTTCTGTTTTATCTCAATAATGTCGGCATAGTAAAAGTATTCAGACTATGTACAGTATGTCTCGCATGTAAGGCTGAGTTTCCCTCCCTCTGACACATCAGACTGTCAGTTACTTCTTCAGCTAATCATCAGAAGCCACACTTTGCCACACCAACACATTTTAAAGACGCATACACACACACAACCAAAAACTTCTGTTCACACAGTTTAGAACTTTTTCATGTTCATGCAAATTTGCCGGAAGAGTCACAGAGGAAGCTAAAAAGTGTCCTCTGTTGTTATTACCTGCCTCTGTATTCTGTTGTTGACTGTGCCAATTTTCAAAATTACATTTCTAGTTTTCAGTGGCGCTGAATCCCATAATATTATAGCCTGTGATGGGGTTTATTGTATATATCCAATTCTTGTAAAAGTGCTGGGGCATTGGTGCTCCATACACGAACACACTGAAATGGCATGGGGTTGGTAGATGACTAAGATTAAATTCAGGCAAGACTGGAAAGGAGTATGGGCTAGACACATGTGGAGAAGATCATTAGAGATGAGAGATGATTGTGCTGTTGCATGCTCCATTCTCTTGGGATCCCAGGCCAAACAGCATTCTTTTTACCCAAACATCCAGTAGTAGAGTTGTAATTCTAGCCTGATTTTGGTTTCTCTTTCCATTATCTGTGTGCTAGCTAAGGATTATGGCAAGAAACATGTAAGCAACAGTAAGTATTAGAGTTTTTGTCTGGATTCTTGCACCTGTTCTTTAGAAACTGTCATTTTGGGGCTACCACACAGGTGTATTATAGTCTGCTGCTACTGTGGGGGAGCAGATAGGAAAGAGGTTAACTGGGAAATAAGTAGCATCAGACAGAGAGCAGTAACTGAACAAAAATCAAGTTTTAATCATTTTTAAGAGTGCGTCTTTAAAGGCACCACATGACCGCATCTCCTATACATCATAAATGTGGGCATCTTCCACTAGCCTTATGAATACTACTTATCACATGCATGACAATTGAATGTTTCAATTTTCATGACGTCCCTTGAGGTGTCCATATGAGTCACAGGGGAACTAACTGCAAGACACACCTGCTTGCCCCACACGGTATGGGGCAGTTTGAAGGGATTCATTTTCCATTTTTCTACTAAATGTGAATCTTTTCATGTGCCTTGTAGATTACACCTTTAAATCTTCTTTGGGCTTTATTTCCTGCCTTCCAGTGTGCTGCTGCATAAAGAAAAAACAATGTCATGAGACTATATCATTACCTGGCTCTATGTTAAACAAATTGCAGCGGTTGTATGTGGAGATTTACTTAGAGGACACTTTAGATTGGAAAAATACAGCTTAGGCACCATTGTTCTTTACAATTTGCTTTCAGTATTTAATCCCGTAGTCAAACTAATGAAATGTCTTTGAAGATGAATGGCATTTCCTTTATTTTTATATATGTTGTTGTACTATCTTGCATAATTCAGCAATGCAGATTGTGAATTGTGTCAATGGACCAGAAGATGCTGTTTGACTTCTAATGGATTATGCCTAAATCTATGATCATGGAAAACCCCCATCACCATTTGGAAAAATATAATAGAAAAAAGAGGTACCTGTGTTGTTACAAAAAAAAAAAAAACACAGCAGATTTGTCTTATGCAGATTGAATAAAAAAAATGTTAAAGATAAAAAAGGAAGATTTTCTTATTAAATTAATATATGTTGGTTATCCTAATGAGGACTTTCTGTTTTTCTGAAATCTAGTTCCTCATCCAGTGGTGAGAGAAATTGAGGACCATGCACATTTTCCCATTACAAACATAAACTACTTGGATTTACTAAAGCTTTAAAGCTTCATATTGACCTTACCCACATAAAGGTTACAAAAAATGAACACAGTGAAATTCTTTCATTGAAACGTCACATGTTCTTGTCCTGTAAGAAGGATATGTTGATTCATAAAACCTTCACTTTTCTTCTTTTCCGGTAGAATCCTGTTTAAAGTGCTTTAACTGCCAAACTGCTTTAAAGTATCTCTTTAATCTCAAGTTTGATACTGGTTCTGAACACCGTTTCTTAGCACACACCATGGAAATCACAGTTTAATTTAATGATGTGTTGCACCAGTGAAACCCATGTAGTGTGTAAATATAAGCACCAACTTGGACAGATTCACTTGAAAAATGCCTGTTTAGGTTTTCTGTCAAGGATATTCACATTTTTAAAGCCTTTTGGCTCACAATTCATCTTGGCTTCACTGAACTTGCTGGTAGAGCGTGAAGCAGCATCCTCTCTGCTGTTTTCAAGCAATCTGGTGTCGGTACAGACCACGCCGGAAACGCACAGCAGTCTCATGCAACGTCTGACTTCCTGTTTTAGTGGGAAAAAAAGACTGACGCGTTTTTTTCACAAGTTGTTTATGCTTGTAAGTGTTTATGCTTGAGATGAAAGATGGTAGTGGTTGTATAGGGTTGAGACTTTGCTCTACTGTTGCCAAGCAGCCATTTAAATTACTAAACAAAACTTGTTACTTGACAATTTTCTTAACATGAGTCTTAACATCAGGTAATGATTGAATCAAGACTGACTCTTAAGTTTTTTAGCTCTTGTAGTTCACACAATTCATTAGGTAAAGATTTTTGGTTGTCTGTCGTAGTTCGACCATGACAGGGTCTGTACTTTCCTCAGTGTGAATGTCAGTGTCTCCACAACCCAAGCAAGTGTTCACATACGTCACATTTTTGGGTGGTTGGTTTGTTTTCTAAGAGTGCTCTGTGGCGCCAGACTCTTCCTGCTGTGAGACGGTTTCTACGGTCTTCCTCAAATTTGGGGGACCTCCACTCACAGAGAGTCTTTTGTAAAATTCTCCAGGTCATAGGGTTGGGTGCCATACAACTGACGGTTTTTCTTTGTATTGTAGCCAGTGTCTTTCTTGCTTGTGGATTTTCTTTTGTCAGATGGTTATACAATGTTCCCTTGTTTATCACAAGAGTTACATCCATTAACAACCTCCGATAGGTGAAATCTGCAAAAAACGATTACAGATGTTTCGAAGCTGTAAAACCCCTAACTACACACTTTGTACACTTTTCTCAAACAGACATTAACATTTTCACACTTTCTCTCTTGTTTAAACTCCTAAAGTTCAAGCCTTTGTAGAAAAAAAATCAAGTATTATAGAATAAAAGCAAAGATCGGCGTGCAATCAAAGATTTATGTAGATTTGGTGAGCTAAATGCATTCTACACCGCAAAAACTCAAAAACTGAATTTTAAGAAAATAAAAAGATAATCTTAATGAGAAGGTTTTTGAATAGCAAAATAATTTTAGTTTGAAAATACATGTCTTAGTGATTAGAATTTTTTTCTGAAAATATGAGTTCTTGGTAAGACCCATTGACAAAGTTAACAACCAATCAGGACGCAGAACACAGTAAGCTGTTTTAAAAAAAAAGATGGAAATTGCACTGAAAAATTTGCAAAACAGCAGACTGCACAAATTGAAAATCGAAATATCTAGACCTAAGACCTAGACTAAGATTCTAAGTTAAACTTCCAATCAGTAACAGAAAAAATGTCAAAAACAAATATTTAAATTTAGCTTTTTTTTTGGTTTGGACAGATGAATTCCTATTTTTTCTTTCTTTTGTGGGTATAAAATTTTCCCATACGAGTCACTCAGGTCTCATAAAGTACAGTGTCTGTGACTTTATCACAATGTCACTCCTTGATGGTATCATCTAAACTTAACATGAGAAGCTATTGCTCACCCCACACTTCCATTACTCAAGTCACCCTGATGTCACTGGTTACAATCAGATTAAATCTAAAAGTTGCATCCCACGCGTAATTACCTCATATTAGCTGTGACTCACGAGTATGCTTTGTCATAGTGAAACTCTCCTGTCAGGGGTGAAAAAGTCCATTTGTTTACTTTTAGCCTCAGATTGGCAGATGCCGATACAGAGTTTGCTTTTTGAAAATGTGGTTTAACGCAAGTTCACTCATTGTAAAAGCTTTTATTCTTTTGTTAAAAACATTTTTTTATAAGAAAACAACAGGTGCTTTTATCTTGAAAATTTGTGCAGCTTGTTTATTGCTTGAAAAGACACTTTCCTGTGATGACTGTAATGGAATTTCCTCTGGTAGTTTTGAAAGTTCCTATTTTGGCTAATCTGTGTTCCTGTAAAACTGCGATTTACTTAGTAGTCATAGAGAATTTCTTCATCTAGATGAATCTAGATGAATGTAAGTGTGTACATGAAGGCAGGCTTCACATCGTTTTCTCTCACTGTGCTGTCCAGATTTAACATATCCTAGGCTGCTAGCATTTCAAAGCTGCAGGCTTTATTAATGCATCCACAGTCCTTTTCTGAGCGTATCTGGACTCATTCTGTCACAATGCAGGTGAGGCTAGGTTTATCCCAGGAGCCTGAAGCCTTTTCTGGCTCTGCTAGACCTAGCATGGCCACTGAAAGATGTAAGGAGTTCAGAATAAGAGGGCAAGAGAGGTCAGAAGAGTTGCAGAAATTAGTGCAATCACAAAGGGTTATGACATGATGGAGGAAGATGGAAAAGGGGTATAACAGAAATTTCTTATCAAAATAAGCACAAAAAGAATCGTAAAAAATTGAACTTTAGAAATACTTCTTAAAGATAGTATGTTTAAGCATTATAAGCTGCTTGGATTTAGGAGTTCTCTCTTTTTTTCTTCATTAAGCTTTTTATTTTAAAGCAACAACTTGGAACCAAATTTAAATATTTCTGACTGAAATGTGCAATATGCTAAATTAAATTATTATATTTAAAAATGTTTTTAGTTTAGTAGTTTATCGATTAAATGCCACCTAAAAATGTTGTATGCTGTTTGTCTCTACAATGAATACGTTTGTTTACACTTTTTTTTTCTTAATTTAAATGTTTTTAAAGTGAATTTTATATAGTGCTGTCAATTGATTAACAAAATTATCAGATTGATCACTCTTTTGGATTGTGATCAGGATTAATCCCAATGTTTTACTCAGTAAATTTTATACGACAATATGGAGCTTTTGAGAGGACGTTTTTCATGTATTTTATTGTCTGAAATGTTTTATTTTGTAAAATGCTAACTCATAAATCCCAGAAATGTAATTTGTGTGCACAAAAACACATCAACAGTAAGATAAGTAGAACTCTAAAGAAAAAAAAGATGCTGATATACAACCATAAAAAACAACATTGTGTTTCTGTGTTCCTGATGAACACTCAAATCTGATTGGCTACTAGGTGTTGATGCACACCTAAAAAAGAAGTTCTGGTCACATAGCCCAAATGTTCAATATCACTGTGCAAGGTTCTTCCGAACAAACTTTCTGCTTCATACAAAAACGATCTATGAGAGGTGAACTTTCTCTCTGAACCCATGCTTTGTTCAACTTTTCATGAAGATCCGCATATATATTGCTTTCCTTGGTGGTTGCAGTTGAGGTCTGCTGGCTTAGCAACGTATTCTCGTGTTACCATGACAATCTGCGTTAATCTGCTTAAACAGCGCATACATTATTTAAAAATTAATTGCGTTCCTTAAAAAGTTTAAACTGACAGTCCTTATTTTATAGTTTTATTCAGCTACTGAGCTCCACATATGTTTTGCTCCAATATCCTGCCGAGTGTGTGCATAAGTGTTGAACAGTGCGTTGGGCAAAGCACTTTACCAGCCAGAGTACTGTCTGCTGCTGTTTTTGCTCCTAATTTTAGGGATTACATCAGCAGCACCAAGATGAAGACCTTGTTGAACCCTCACTCTGCATTGCTTGTTTTCCCTTCTGCTTTCCCCTCTTTCTCTTCTCTAACTTCAAACTCTTTTGCTGCTTTCTTGACCATAATATTTTTAGTTATCTGTTGCATTAATAAAATGTCTGTACATCAATTGATATTTTCCATCTTATTTGTTGTTTATTGAGTTTATATGAACTATTTTTTTAAAAAACTTACTGTTAGGTAAAATAAAGGGAGCATAAAAGCATAAGCGAATTGTTGATTTCAGCTACAAAAAAACAGAACACTAACATCCTATTTATATCTACTTTAACTTAAAAAGCATAGTTTTTTTCTCGTAATTTTTAATGAAAATGTGTCTTCTAAACACTAACTTTCAATATTCTTCTGTCCTTCCATATTTATGTATTTTTTTGCCACTTATTATTAGCAAATTTGATTCATGTTCATGTAGAGGGTTGTTGCGTCTTGGAAAGGTTAAAGCTTTTATTCCTAGCTCTGCAGAGATCAATCAGAAATGAATTAAAAGGGATTTAAATGACTGTACTGGTTTGAAGACAAATATTTAAAACACAAGATTTAACCATTATTTCCATTCACCTTGAAACTTCATAGTTTGTAATGCTTAAAATATAAATTTTCTGTAAATATGTTAGACTTGAAGCTTTGATTGTCCTGTATAACATACATGAATTAAATATTCAACTAAAACTAATTTCTAAGATGGTTTGAACTGCTGTGTTTTTACCTTTGTGCTCTAGAGTAACTTAAGTCGTGTTAATTAAAAGAGATGTGAGCTTTACATCCTACCAAACTTATGTGAGGATGTCAGAGTGTGGAAGTCAGTGTGTCTGGTGTCTCACTGGGGCATTTGTCCCAACAGCATCAGTCTGAATGACAAACAAGACATGGAACCCCAACGGTATTCACTGATACTTAACCACACACACAGGATGTGATGCGGGTCTAGTAAACCATGCAGCATGTGTGACTCTGTCGTCTGTTCTTTCCTACCTTTTAGCAACATGTCAAAAGCAATATGTGAGTGAATAATATTCTGAGGATGTATCTGTATTTTATCATTTTCTTTTCTTGCAAAACTTGATTTCCGTATCTCATTTTTCATTCATTTCATTATTTTTTTTATTTTCTCTATATAGAAAGTAAACTGTCGCCCTCTTTCACATGCTGCCAAAAACACAATTGCAGGTAGACCATTCCGGAAGTATTTCCTGTGTGACGTGTTTCCGGCTCTGTGTTTATCTGCACTTACTGTCAATGACCCTCTTTAAAAAGTCTGCATGTGTGTCTTCATGGAATGTTTTAATTTCTAACCAAGTATTGGTTTAATCTGATATGATCCCACGACTGCTTTAAAACCACATTATGGTATTTTTCCTTTTACTACTAAGCGATCTAAAAAAAAGTGATTAAAAAATGTTTAAATAGAATTATATTTGTTATTTTGTGTCTTTAAGCATTTCTATGAATAATTATTTTAAATTACATTATATTATAGAATTTAAAAAATGTCAAGCATTCAAGAAAAGTGGCATTTTCTTTGTCATCTCTTAAAAATTATCACTGTGGGATTTTTTTCTAATGTCACAAAAGTCTTGGTTTGTGACTCAATCGATGTTTAAAAATTAGTTAATGTTATTACTTTTTGCTCTTTCTGTAATTATCTGACTGCTCTAAACCAGACTTCTGCATATAGTTTCTTAGGTTTTTTCCTATAAGGAAGCTCCTGAATTATTTTCTCCCAAAAAATCTGTATGATGTGATCAAAACCCTTGGAGAAAATGTGGCAGCTGGTTGTGCACAGGGATGTTTTTATTAGGGCTCAGACTTTGCTGGGGGAGCAAAATATTATGCTGTTTTGCACAGGCTTGTATGCAAGAGGGGAAAGCTGCAGAAAGTGTGCTTGCACACAAACACACAATGACATTGTGAGCAAGTGCACACACACCGTGTATCCTTACCAGCCTCCATTAGACCCAGACTCTTTAATCCATTCATCTTTGGTAATTTCATTCATGTGCCACACTGTGAGTTAAAGGCTGATGGTGTTTGTGGTTCTGTGTTTGTTTGATCTCCTCAGATCACCAACCAGCTTTGTTCTGGTAGTGGATCTATCAGTGCAGCTGTCTTACCCTTTTCCTGATTCTGTCTTTTTTTTCTGTCTTTTTTTCCTCTTGTGTACATTGCTCTCCACTGAAGGCAGAGCTCCATGTGCTTACATCTGATTGGCTGGAGAGTAAAAAGATGATGTCATTTCTTGCTGGGGGTGTGTCTCTCCCAGCTTGCACAGAAGAGAGAAGAGGGTAGAAACCCAGGTCTGAAGGGAAAAAAATGGTTGCATGAAGGAAGGATGGAAGGAAGGATAAATAATAAAAAAATAGACACTAGTTATTTTTAAAAAGACTGTTTTGAATCAGTATTGTAAAAATAAATGGGACTGGGAAAAAGTTGTTTTTCTGCAGACGTTTTTCACTCTTTTATTCAATATTCATTTTTTCTTTCTTCTATTCCTTCTTCTTATCTTTGTGTGTCTTCCAAATCATTTTGACAGATTATTTAGAAAGGAAGCAAACACAAGATTTAGCTAAATTATAATTATTTTCATGCTAAACAGCACATTTGTTAAACATTTAGACCCTGTTTTTAATCTTTAATTTAGGAACACATGTTTGTCATTGGTTAATATCAATGAGATATCATCTGTCAATAGATTCAGACTTGTAATCTAATGATTATTATTAATTTGACCATAATTAGCAACTTATGTGGGTTTAAGAATTTGCTTTTTGTTTTGTTATTTATCAAACAAATACATTTTTTATTTAACTTGTATGCAGAATTAAAGACAATCACTTCTAAATTATAAATCATTGTTTGCTTAATTTAGAAATGTGTTCCTGTGTTAATTTAACTTTCAAGCTACAATGAAATAAAGATTTTTTTGTTGTTGTATTTTTGTACCTAAAACTGTAATGTTGTTTTAACAGTAAATTTATATTTCTGTAAAATTCCAATTTGGAGTTGTGGAGTTGTCCCACATAGAGATACGCTGGACTTTTTCTGGATCCTGTCAGAGCCAGGCCGAGCTCATATTATTTAAAGCTGTAGTCTACCAACCCTAATCCTGTTATTACGTCAGTGTTTAGTCAAGCGGTGTACTGCATCATCATGACTTACTGTACGTGGGATAAATAGGCCTTTCTAATCTGTCAGACTCTGATTTTTGTGCCACACATCATCCAGAGTAGAGACTTAGCAGTAAAAGCATCTATTGGCAACCATTGTTATTGTGTCGCATGTTCCTCTTTGACAAAAAAGGCACCAAAAAAAAAAAGCAGCAGGATGTGTCCTTGTAAATCAAACGGACTAGGATTTATTCCCCCTTCGTTTTTTTTTGTAATTTATGCATCGCACTGACAAAGGGGAAACAGGGGGTGGGGTTGGGGGGGGGGGGGGGGGGGGGGTTGCCTCCAAATCCTCGGCTTTGTGTTCCCTCCAGATCAATGGAGATATTCCCTGTCTTTCTTCTCTGTATCTTTGGCTGTCGTTCTCTCCCCCTGTCCATCACTTTCTCTCACCCTACATCTGCTCAGCAGCCAATCCATCTAATGCAGTTTTCCCCCTGCTCCACGCATTTGTGCCATCACCCCCCCTCCCGCTGCACAGGTGATGTCATTCTTTTTCATCTGGATTCCCCTCCCTTGTTCTCGCTCCCACTCGTTCTATTAGCGGCCGGTCCTCCGCCGTGCAGCATCAGTTCGCTAAAGCTTTTCTTTAAGAGTGGGAGGGGGGAGGAGGAATGCCGGCATGAGGTGCGAGCGCTAACTGGTGATGAAAGCTCACAGGGAGGATATAGGAGTCGGATCTTTGGACCCAGAGCCTCACCACTGGCCATTCTCGCTGGAGCTCTGTAGAGATGAGAAGAGTTGCAAAAAAGATTGAGACAGGAGTTTGACATACGCAGACAGCGACTGAAGAGAAACGAAGAACTGCAGGCTGCGTTGTTTGAGATGCATCAAGAGGACCGCTTGGATGAGTTGAAGTCAGACCAGGGGTTTCTTTTCCTGAAGCTGCAGATGCACTGACAAGCCCCTCTTTTTATGCAGCATTGTCTCATCTTTTATGGGGAATCCTCTACTCCTTTAGGAAGTAAAGTGGATCTACAAAAGGACAGAAAGGATTTGATTTGCTTTCGTTACCTGCAAGATCAACTCAAGTAGCACGCTAACTTTGAGGATTTTATCTTTAGCCTCCTTCTCTGGATTTAGTTGTATTTTTACTGAATTTCTTGAGTCTGGGAGTGTTTTAAGCTTTGCTGCTGCAGTTCTCTTAAATGTTCAATTGGAAGGCACAGCTCCTTATAAAATTATTTCTAGACTTTTTTTTTTCCTAACAAAAATGAACGTCATGCAGCTTATTTAATCTTTTTTTTTCTCAAAATCTATAAAGATTTTTTTTACCCCTTCAGGGCAATTTTGGCAGCGTAAAGTAGCATCAGCCCTTGCTTTAATTCTTGACCGTTTTAAAAAAAAATCATCTTCTTGCCGAACAGGGGAAACTTCCCCTCGCTGGCTCCTTCCCTGCTGTGGAAATGGCTTTCCTGGTCCGTTGCTATGCCAACTGCTTGCAGCCGTGGTCCTCCAAAGTAAGAGATGTCGTAATCCCTTTTTTGGCCAGCGCCTCTGGCTTATGATGCCACTGCCTCTGTGTGTATTTGTGTCTGACAATGTGAGAGAGCTATTCAGTGAGGATTTAACATTTGAGTTTTAATTATTTGCATATTGCTGATATGTATATTATCTCCTTGGGGACACTTGGATGCTGGCCCTTTCTCTGCAGTAATTTAATTCAAACACATGTATTTTACTGATTCGTAATAAAGACCTTGAATTATTTAGTTATTTCTATTTTCTAGAAGATTTAAATAGTTTTGAAATTGCAAGAAGAAATCATTAATAACTTAAAATCTTGTGTTAAAGCCCTTTTTTTCTTTTACTTAATTGAATAAACTTAGAAAGTTGTTGCCCCTGGCTTTTTTGATTTGGGGGTTTCTGCATAATCGTAGTTATGATATTTCTATTTAAGGTTTTTTTAATTCCCTAAACTAAACTTACAAATAAAGTTATGGACCTTAAAGTTACTTGCCTCACCATACTGCTAATGATTGAGCTGTGTATATAATTAACAAGAGTTTGATGACCTAGTTTCCGTATACCAATATAGTTTGCAGGGGAAGGCTCTGGTGAACTTTGCGATGACGAAAGTGGGCGGCTTCAGTCCATGAGCTTGTGTGCTTTAGAGACTTTTTAATTTGATGTTCTATTTTAAAAACAAAAAAGGGAAACTGTCAGAAATGATCAACATCATGGCAGCAATCCAGGTGGTGCAGCTCTGCTGTGCCTCTTTTGGCAGAATGAGTTTCACATAGATCTGTGGATGTCTGTCAGTCTGGGAGCATCTGTCTGAGCTTGGAAAGCCTTAGAGATTTTTGTGTGTTTGTTCATTTGAATGCATGTGTGTTACCATCGGGTGAAGTTGTAATTAGTTCCCCTGAGATAAAGGGGAATAAAGAAACAAGATGTTCAAAGATGACACACAGAACAGAACAATTTCTTAAATGCCCCGTTACCCCGCTGTACTTCTATCCTCCTGCTGCCAAAGTTTCTCTTAGCATGAATCGTATGGACTCACCTTTTTAAAGGTTAATTATGTTTCTGCGTTAGCTCCCATAAGGCAATTTTTGCCTCTCATAAATGTGCAGTCGCATTTGCAAAGACTTTTTGAAAGTGAAGTGAAGTTGAAGGGCAGTTGACAAAAAAAAAATAAAAAAAAATTTGAAAGTAAAAAATATTTTAGGGTGTGATCAGTTGGTTGAGAGAAAAGACAAGCGTGTAAAATGGAAGGAAAAGAAAGGTAAATGGAAGCTTATGAGAACGGCTAAAAAAAAGTGTGTAACATTTGACTGTTGTTTTGGAATGACAGAGAATTTCAAAGACACCAGTAAAATTATTTTACTGCATTAAATTTCACATGGAAATAATCCTTTGTCTGCTTCAGTCCCTGCAGTTTTGCACTGAATGGATTCAGCAATACAATCATAAAGCAAAAGATCTAAGACCTCTTGGAAAAAAAAGAAAAGTGGATGTTTGAGGCTATACCCAAAATGGATATATATTTTTTTATGGAAATTAAACTCAACCTTCATTTGCACCTGGTGTTCACATCAGCTGGTGTTTCTAGTAGCACACATGAATCTGGTTTTAAACCCAATACTTTTAACCCCATTGTAGATAGCTGAAAATATATTTTTTAGAACCACTGGTGAACTTTAAAGTACTCCTTTACATCACAGTTACGTGTGTGATCCACATACTGAATACACCCCCCCCCCCCCCCCCCCCCCCAAAAAAAGAAACAATTGGTTCTTGTTGATTAATGATTTTTTTCACATTTTGAAATTTAAAGTAACTTTCAAATAATAAAAGTAATCTAAAAGACTGTTTTTGCAAAATATGTTTTAAGAAGAAAGTAATTACGGTAAATAACTTAGTACATTCCTGGTTAAGTGTAAAATTAATGCAAATTTCCTATAGTGCTCTTAGAGGATTTCAAACCATTTCTGTTGAAATGAAGCAAGTTTAGCCTAAAAATGTCAATTTAAACAAACTCATAATCTATTAGGGTTACTTTTTTGATGCCCTATTCTTTCAGAATATTTTTCTGTTTTGATTTACCATCATTTTGGACTAAGCTATTCTGGAAAACACGCCTTTCGTTTTGCTGTTCAGGGTCATATTTGCCATACCACACTGGCATGCTCCCGTTTCTAACAGCAGAGGACAGTTTTTGAAATATTGACTGGGCTGATGGCTGGAAATTTGGCGTCAGATGACAGGCAGCAAAATGTAGGGCAGGAAAGCTGCTCTGTGAGGCCAGAAGAGTTTTTCCCCTGAGACTGTAACCGTTTTATGAGGCCTACATGCACATTTTCTCTCATAAACAACCCAGGATTATTTAAAAAACTGTCTTCCATGGTCAGTTTAGTTCTTAAAACACCTTTAAAGATTTTGTTGACCTTTTTATATTTTGAATTGTTTGCAGTGAACTGTTCCTTTAAATCATATCCTGCTCATCGCAGCAGACATCACCCTGCAGCATAAGGACATGTCAAAATCTTACAGTTTTTCTTGCTGGCAATGTGGGTTCACTCTTGAGCCTTTGTTATGGTTCTCCTTCCTCTTCATCTTCATCATCTTATTTTTGATTTCTCCTGCTTGTACCCTTCTTTTCCATACTGTTTCCTGTCAGACACCCCTTCATCTTCTCTTACTTGTTCAGCTTTTCTTCTGTCTATCTTTCCATCTTTCCAACCCTATCTATTATTCAAACATTAATAATGGAGCCTTTTGTTGTTGTCGACCGTCTGACGTTGCTGCTTCTGCTTCTGTTGTTTCCCTGGTGGGCTTTATTCTCACTTATCTGCTCCTTGCTGTCCTATAAATCACACTTCTTTTGCTTTGTGTGTCCACAACCCAAGCACACATACTCCCTTTGAATCTTTTTTTTTTTTTTTTTTTGCTGATTTATATTTTTGCTTTAAAATATTTGCAGAACAGGGACCCTAAATTACTGGATCAAATCAGAATTTGCATAAATATTCTGCTTGGTACCATAGTGCATACAAGGAGAGTTTTTATTTATTTATTTTTTAACGTGGGAATTATTAACCCTTTTCCATTTCTAATTTAATAAGTTACTCCAAACAATAAACAAGAATCTTCATTGAGGAGCCGTCAAACCTGGCAGTACATATCCCTGGCAGAGTGCATCATGGTCCGTGGTACATTTTGTTTTGCTGTTCTCAGCACTCAATGGCTCCTGTGGGACGGACATTGGCATTCTCAGTTTGTCCAGATGCTTTTTATTTTGAAAAGTTATGTGGCTTTAGAAGTGAAAGCCTGACTTGGATGAGGGATTTATCACAGGACAGAACCCAGTAGGAATGATGGGTCACAGATAGAAAACCCAGACAGATAAAGTGTATAACACTTTTATATGCTTGTGTTTACTGAAAAACATTTTACCAATTGGAGGAGTGTCTAAGCAAATCAAAGGAATCTCCACCTTTCAGGTAAAGAGGAATATTTCTAAAATTATGTTTTGGGAAATGTTAATGTGTTCGCTTCTGTTTAAACGGCAAGATGTTTCCTTTTATTCAAACTTAAGTAAATATCTGCCCTAAAACATTAACAAAAATAAAAAATGTTGACCATTTTCAAGAAACACTTTTAACAAGGATTTTGGTAGATCTAAAATGGACTCAGAATAAAGTTTGAGGTGGTGGAACCGTTTTTTTTTTTTTTTTCTTTTGTTTTGATTGTCAAGGTTATCAGGAGCCATGAAAACATTTGTTACAGTTCAAAATAAAAAGAGCAATAGTCTATTTGTCCACTATATAGATTCAAGGTGGTAATAAAAAAAGGATAGCAACCAATGTGGTTTATCTTGTGGGATAAAGCTTTATCTATTCTCCATTACTGAAATAAATCTCAACTGTTTATACCCTCCCTTTATTAAAGAGGCTAGATCGAACAAGTCGGTTAAAGAAAAGAAACTTTTCCCACACAAAATAAGCATAGAGAGATTGCAGGCACCTTAAAGTAATCATTGAGTAATTGTTCTGTTGCTCCCTTGATACACTAACATGTTTACAGAACCATTTTTATGCTCTGAGAGAGTCTTTTGCCAGGTGATGTTAAATGCCACTGACTCTTCACATTGACCTCGACTGATTTATTCTGACCTCAGTTGTGCCTGACGTGCGCTGAGTAACACCCCCACACACACACTAACACACATACGCACCGCGGATAATAATGCAATGCAGCCTTTGAGACTAAAGTGGTGGAGAGTGGATGTGGAGCATGCAGATAAAAACATGAGCTGAGAGAACTTGTGCAAAAAGCAACAGAGGCGAGGGAGGGAGAGAACGGGCTCTTTTAGCAAGCGGAGGGAGGTCCAGCATATCATATGCACAGGAAGTGGGGGTGATAAAGATCGATATGGATTGCATTTAGCCAGGCCGTGCCCTACTCGTCTCCTATCAGCCATATACTACTGCTTTGTCCTTCTAATAAACACAGACACTGTGCCAGGCCCTCACTCCCATATTTCTGTTACCTCTTATTCTCCATTCTTAGTGTGGACAGTGTCTGTAACATTAACATATGAAATGTTAGTGCAAATAATGACATGTGCATTAAATGAGTATTTCTGAAGTATTCTAAATTTGAGAGAAAATCAAGTTTAATGTTATATGACATTTAATAATGTTTTTTGGGAAAGAATTTCATATTTGTTCTTGATTTTCAAACATTTCTCTTCTGCCATTTTGTTTGTTTTGCCACAGAAACTAAATTTTTACTTTATCAGTTATCTCCTTTAAGTTCACCTAATTCACATGAATTCTGTTTTTGAAGGTTTTGGTTTGATATAAAAGTTGGCTTTAGTGTATTTTTACTCCTTGTCATATAAAATAAATAATAAAATAGCTGCATAATAATTTTGGACCGATCTTAGCCCTTGTTATCTCTTGGTTTACATATGTTATTCACATAGATTTCATTACGTTTTTCAATATGATCTGCAGTCTAGAAACTAAGTCCCACAACCTACAACTAGTGTTAAATGTACATTATGTCCATGTAATTTCTCAAAACTATTAAAGACCCACTCCAATTAACTTTTCATCTATTTAAAAGCTTTCCCAGTGGTCCTTTAACTATTTTTATGCCTTTTTTTGACAGAATCAAAAAACTTGTCTTTGTGGACCAGCCAGTTTATTTTCTAAATTCACTTTTTTTCAAATGTCCTTTTTAGTCTGCTCCTAAATTTTTACAGTTTGAAAAAAAAGAAATGCTAAAAAATGCAACTTTAGCTTAATTTTCTTTCTATATGCCCCCAATAATCAGGAAAATGCCACAAGAACATGTCAAATACACAATAAAAAAAACCTTGTGAAAGAAAGCGGAGCTCCATATGTCTAGCAGCATTGTGAAATTTTGTTTTCTGCATTAATGGAGTGAGAAGCTCACTCAACATTACACAAGTGTGATGAAATTGAAGGTCCTGTATTCAAATACAGTCATTCAAAGTCCATACACACTCATCCTCCAATGTAACACTTGAACTTGGTGGCCTCTTCCTCTTCACTGCACACACACTCTTATTTCAAATCAAAGCACAGGCAACTCATGCAGATGAAAATACATGGTACTCCCCATCAATTTATATGCAGACTCCACCTACCAGGGGGGACGTCAGTCATGAGGTACTATCCCCAACCCCCCACTTTACCCACATATAGTACATCAAAGTACTGATATTTCAGCCACTCAGGGGCCCTACTCCCTCAATTTGACTTGCTCCCATTATCTCACTGCAATTGATCCACTTCCCCTCCTCTGGATTCACGTCCAGAGAGGCTTTGCTGGATGATTTTCAAGGACATTTATAAATACATAGTGGGGTGGGTAATTGCTCCGTGGTCTTTCTCAATTTGTAAATAAGGCAGAGAGGGATAGTATGGATAAGGTAATGAGTAGTAGCACGCTAGTGTAAAAAAAATGATATTCTAATCAAAATGTTGTCTTTGGTGCAATTTAAAGACCCTCTGTGATGGAAATTGTGTTATTGGTGATTTTAATTTGTTCTTGTGTTTGATTAATTTGTTCTAATCACCTGGCCTGGCTACAGGTGTGTAAAATCAAGCACACGGGCATGCAGACTGTTTTCACAAGCATTTGTGAAAGAATGGGCTGGTCTCTGGAGCTCAGTGAATTCCAGCGTGGAACTGTCATAGGATGCCACCTGTGCAACAAATCCAGTCGTAAAATTTTCTCCTAAATATTCCACAGTCAACTGTCAGTTTTATTATAACAAAATGGAAGAGTTTGGGAACAACAGCAACTCAGCTATGAAGTGGTAGGCCATGTAAACTGATGGAGATGGGTCAGTGGATGCTGAAACGCATAGTGCAAAGAGGTCATCGACTTTCTGCACAGTCAATTACAACAGAGCTCCAAACGTCATGTGACCTTCAGATTAGTCCAAGTACAGTACACAGAGAGCTTCATGGAATGGGTTTCTATGGGCGAGCAGCTGCATCCAAGCCACACATCACTAAGTGCAATGCAAAGTGTCGGATGCAGTAGTGTAAAGCCTGCCACCACTGCACTCTAGAGCAGTGGAGATGCCTTCTCTGGACTGGGAAATCACGCTTTTCCATCCGGCATTCTGATGGATGAGTCTAGGTTTGCAAGTTGCCAGAACAACAACAGGGCAATGGTGAAGAGAAGGGGAGTGGGGTTGCACCCAACTACAACTCAGTCGATTTTATAACAAACTTCTGCTGCTCTGCAGAAACAATGTCACAAAAAATTACACATTTTTGGATTTTGGCTAAAATGTCAATCATAATTACAAGACCAATCGAATCCCTTTTATGTAAAATATAGATGGATGGATGGATAGATAGATTTCTATCTAAGAGATGATTGAATTCCTGTATTAACTACAAATTTTTCCTTCGGTTTCAGGTAGTAACTTTAATATGTGTGCAGTGTGATTTATATCATTTTTGGAATAACATTTTTTAATAATAATAAAAAACGCTTTCTACATTCTGGATTTGAGTTTTTGCTTTTGAAATCTGTGGTTTTGCTGAAAAAAAAATCCTATCAGTCTAACCTCTGAAGCTATGGCTTTTCTTTTTAGTTAATTTCCTGTCCCGCTGTGGTGTGTGGCCAAAATAACTGTTAACCCTGTCTGTCAGTTGGCCAATACTGTGAGACAAAATCTAACTTTAACAAAAAATCACCACATGAGAGCCTGAGGGTGTAGATGCCCCTCCAACCAGCCCCTGAGTCAACCTGCAGGGGAAGCAGGAACACACTGCTCATGTGTGCTTGTATGTGTGGAGCACTGTAGACTGAACTTCAGGGCAGGAAGCATCTGTTTGTTGAGAGGTGGGGGCTGGGAGGTACAGTGTTTTATGTATTTACTCGTGTTTGTATTGGTATCAGAGCCGACTGCCTTTCCTGCTCTTCTGTATCCGGCAGACCTGGCCCTGGCCCACCTTCCTCAGAGGTGGAGATGGCGACGCCTTGCAGCTTCCTGAGACACACACACGCTAATAGTACAAAGAAAAGAGAAAAATACACTCAAACACTTCTGAAGCAACAATTTACTAACAGTTTGTGATGTAATTCTCCTGCAGTATTTCTTTTATTTTTATATGGATATCAATCAATATATTTGAAGGACATGTTTCATTTTCACACATTTTTCTGAGGGTTCAGAGAAGGCTTGTGATTCAGTATACCACAGAAATACACTTTTCACATCTTGCTTTACCTGTTAGTCTTAACCTGCAATGATTACTTTAGCCTGTAAGGGAAATTTGTAATTAAACATATTCAGTAATTTAGCCCCTCTCACTTCTTTATATTTTTAAATGCAGACTTACCCATATTGTTGCTGCGTGGGAAGCCTGAGACAGGCTGTGACAGATTTCTTCTTCTTCAGAAACAACAACACTTCTGAGTAATAATGACTGTCTGCTGCCGGCTGCCAGAAACACACGCAGTCCCTCTAGATGCCACCTGGAAGGAGCTTCTTCTTAAATTCTGTATTTATCTGTGGATTAGTGATTCTGTAAAAAAGGCTAGACTGCAGGGGTGCTGATATGTGCCAGTAATATTATCCACATTGTAAGCCAAAAGAAAACTAAACCAGGGAAAGCTGGGTTGGCATGACTGAGTTAAACCAGTTTAACACTGTAAAGCTGTGAATTCATCTTGTTTAGATTAGGGCAGACACTGTGCAACAGATATTTTTACTTTATATATTATGTTCTGATTCTAAAAACAAGTAGACACAGACTTTAAGGTAAAAAAACACTGAAGGTTTCGATCAATAGATTTTTGTATGTATCATAATATGTTCGAAAACTGTACGGATAATTCTCCGAAAATGAAATTAGAACAAAACGCCATTTTTGTTTATTGGTTTATTTTTCTGTACTGGCTAAATTTTGTTCCAAGATCAGACAATTGGGGCAAAAGTCACAGGCCTTTGGCAGTGTTGATGCGATCCAGCATCCCGTCTGTCACAACACTGGCAGAGCAAACTGCTGAAACTGCCAACTAATGGCTGTTGATCTGCTGGAGAAAGTTGCCAGCCGGTGTGTGTCCGGGCCAGAAACCAATAATTGCTGAACTTTGTGCCTTACCACCAATTGGTTGCCAAATCACTATTCTTTAACAAAGATAAAACCAAATTTCACTAAAGTTTATTACAGCAACTTGTTGCCAAGCAGAATTCATTTTGTAAGGAAGACATTTTTGTTTTACTTTTTTTTTTTACTTCTTTTGTGATTATTGGAGAAATAAAACACTTTTATTTAAATAAAAAATATATTTGTTATTTTATTATCTTTCACTTACTAGGAGTTTTAGTTGTAGTGCCTGTTGAATTTATTATTTTCTTACTATTTTTAAATTAAACCCCTTAGTTTTCACAAATGCTAATGTATTCATATTGTCAATAGTTGTTTTGTTTCCTCAGAGTTTTTGATTTCTTTTCTTTAGTTACAGAAAATGTTGTACTTCATGTGACTATTACATTTAATTTGAAATGTTAATTTGTGGAACGCACATGAAATAACAATAGTTGCAGGTATCTTAAAATGTCTACATTTAAACTTTTTGCTACTTTTCTAAAATTGTTCTTGACATGCTGTTTTTATCATATCTGAGCACTGATTATATTAGACACATCCAACATTTCTGAATCGTATTAAACTAGTTTAGATTTAGTCTGTTTCCCAATAAAAGAGCAAATAGAAGCACCATAATTAGCTAATTAGATAAATAAATGAGCAGAAGTGTTCTCATTTGTGATCAAGAAATAAGGATGTTTTTCTCTTGTTGCATTCCAGAGTCAGTTCTTAGTTTATGTGCAGTAGTTTAGAATATTAGAATCAAGCTGAATGAGTTATTGATCTGTCAGACTTTCACCTTTGTGTGTTAAGATTTGTGTTGCGCTGAAAAGCCACCTCACTGTGTGAAAGCTCAGGGAAATGTCTGAGCAGGAGAAGGCGCTTGCGTTTCAGTTGCCGTTTTTGTGCGTTTGTACACGTCGTCGTCTTTGCTTATGTGGTCTCCTGCTAACTCCAGACACGCTCTGTCTCTTCCTCTCGTCTTCTCCGTCTCAAATGTCTGACTTTGCAGTTGTCACCTCCAATTTAAGTTTCAATTCATAACATCTCTCAATGCTCCAGATTTGAGGGCACACAGTCACATTGCCAGAGTTATAGCAGTGTGTATATTGAGACAGAATTGGTGTCTTTGGAGACGCTTTTTATCCTCATCTGTTCTCACACTTTCATTTTATCCGTATTTTACTCCACTTTGTCAAATTCTATCTGTATTATTTTCCTGCCGAACATTTTGCTACCTTGAGATTTTTCAATCTTGCATACATATAAACTACTGTAGATTCAGCCGACTCCTTTGTTTAAACCTACTTACTCATGTGGACTCCAGGTGCCTCGATTGTGTTTTCTCATCATTTTTTCTTCTGTTCTAATATGTCTAAAAATGTTGGAGAACCCAATTAAACAACATCAAATTGAATCCTTAGATGGTGATTCAGATGGCTATAATGTGGTAAAGTTGCTTTCTCATGTGGATTTTTTTAAATACGAAAGTCTGTGAACTTATGTTAGGAGGTGCTGGTTTCCTGCCAACTGCTCGAAACACTGAAGCCACCCATGGTCAGCATTGATCAAAGTTTGCTGTGCTTCTACAGGGTTAAATCTGGAGTGCAGTGCCTATGTGTGACTGCTCACCTAGTGTTCTCTGGCTTGAAAAGTTCCTATGTGTACACTTTTTTTTGTCTCATTCTGCCTCAATTTAATGTAAATTT
The DNA here is from genome assembly GCA_014656515.1 of Oryzias celebensis. NCBI lineage: Eukaryota > Metazoa > Chordata > Actinopteri > Beloniformes > Adrianichthyidae > Oryzias > Oryzias celebensis. Next base: position 20,383,592 of record BNCR01000013.1, read on the forward strand.
GAGAGTCTACTCAAGAATTAAAGGGGAAGTGGCAATATTTAATGAAAACAGACAAAAAGGGTGATCGCTAAATGAAAAAGTGACGGCAGGAGTTGGTGATTGGGGAGCAGGGCTGTGGCAGTTGATACGTTGAAGGGAGACACAAGACAGAGTTAATTACAACAAAAAGGAGCAGAATTGGGCCGGAAAGAGATGATGCAAAGAAATGGAGCAGAGAAATCAGAAAACCCATAGGAAATCAAACTGAGGCAGTAGGTTAGATGCTGTGTCAAAGAAGAAGCGAGTCGTGTATGCTGCGAGACAGTAGCAGCCTTGTTTTTGTGCTGAGGTGCTCAGCTGCAGTCTGTGATGTGGTTTCTGGTCTAGTAGCATGCTTTGAGAACAAAATCGACTTACTGATGGCTATTAAGATTGGAAAAAAGCAAGTTTTACTTTGTTTTTTCTATTTAAAAGTGGATTAAGTCCTTAGTGATGAAACTAATTAATTACCATACAAAAAACAAAAGAAAGAAGCCCAGAACTTTACAATTTTTTAATTTGTTTAAATGTTGTATGAATAGTTTTTCAGCATTTTAATGCTAGCACACTCATGAATTAGTTAATCTTGCAATTTTATGATGGAATCTTTCTTGCATGCTTCCCTGATATCGGTTGCCTAATATCAAGGCAGTTTGTCACTGCTGACATCTACAGGCCAGCTCAGTTAGCATCAGGTACCCTTTCTGTGACCCTTGATCCACCACCATAATTGTTTTTATTCAGCGCTGAGGGTTTTTTTTTTTTTTTTTTAAATGTGATAGGTGAAACTTGCAACAAAGCAGTGATAAACCACCTTTGGTTTCTTGAGTTTAATTCAGGTTAGGGTTGAATTAACTACATCAATCTCTTGTTGTTATCTTGAAACTATTTTAGTCATTATTCTAGATTTTTTTTTTAATTTTACCAGTTTGTTCCATGTTTAGACTGTAAATTACGCATTTTCTTTAATTGATTAGTATTTTTTACCACTTTCTTGTCAAATTAACAAATAAATGGTTTGACTTTCTCAAAAAAATGTTTCCCCCAACTATCACTGAACATAAAAGATTCCCAGCTGAGTCTCTCTAAAAAATTCACAGTCCCTCTCTGATATGATGTTGTTTTTAGACAGCATAGTTGTCTTTAAATATTCATTGGTCTTTGTTTGCCATTGTTTGTTTACAGGCTTTAATCACAACCCTCGCCTGGATTCCTCATCCACATCCTTTTTTAATTACTTTGCTGAGCCAGTTATTATCCATCATATTGTGTATTTTTTTAGCATTCATTATTCATTTCCCTTATCTTGCTCTGATATGGAAATATGCCTGTTGTGGTGATCTTTGTTCCAGTTTAAATCTGTCACCTCTTCACTTGATCTTGGTGTGTTCTTGGTTTTTGACTTCATTTTATTATGTTCATCAAAATCAACTTTTGAATCAACTACGTATGATATTTCATCAGTTGAAAAAAGGAAAAATAATCAAAGTTTTCCCAACTAACAAAGTTTTCTCTAAATTCAGTAATTTATAATTTATAGCTGCAAAATCGGACAGATTAATGTTAAGAGTGTTAAGCAGTTACAAACTTTTTTCTTTTTTATAATTTTGCTGCATATTTAAAAAAAAAAAAAAAACTAATAATGCATCAGTTTTGCAATATCTTGCTTGTATTATTTATATTTTATACAGATTCCTAAAAGTATGGTGCTACTCTGCCCTATAAATTAAAGTGCAGAACATTTTTTCCCTACAGGATTTGACTTAGATATTGTCATCAGACAAAAAACTATAAAAAATCTTGCAATATGTTTTCCATAATGATGAGGGCCAAAAAATATTCCTCACAGTAACTTTAAAGACCCACTCCAATCATCTTTCTGTCTATTGTAAAAGCGATCTCAGTGGTCTTTTAATTATGATTTCGCCATTTTTAGCCAAAATCTGTGTTGTTTTCTGGGACATAGTTTCTGCAGAGCAGCAGTGGTTCTTTAGGAATTCACTTCTGACCAACCCCTTCCCCTCCCCATTGCTGAAAGCTCAGAGAAGGGAGCTTGTGGCCCGCCCAGCGTATTTTTTATGTCTCTAATACGCTCTGTTTTTTAAAATGTTTTTTTCTTTTGTGCCTGATTCACAAAAAGAACAAATTTGGGCTTAATTTTCTTAATACAGTGCATCCGAAAAGTATTCACAGCGCCTCACTTGTTCCACATTTTATAATGTCACAGCCTTATTTTAAAATGGATTAAATCAGTATTCTTTAAACCTATAAACCTCAGCTCACTTTGGAGCTTCACAGCAAAGGCTGTGAATACTTTTGTACATATAATTATTCAGGTTTTTCATTTTTAATCAATTTTAACAAATCACTGTAATTTAATTACTTTTGTCAGTAGCAGAGTTAACAACGAATTACAGTTCACATTTTTGTAATTAATTACAATTGTTGGACTATAGAAACCCTTGTTACTTTGTTACTTAGATTTTCTAGGCTCTGACATTTTCTATTGGTTAGATGAAATGAAATGAAGGTGCACGTGACTTGTGGTCAGTATGAGTTTGTTGCCTACACAAAAATCATTGACTTACTCTCTAAATCATTTCTTCATGAGCAGTCAAAGAATGCCTGAATTTGTAAAGCTCCAGGACTTCTTTATTGATTCTCCACATCTTTTGCGGCTTACTTACATGAAATCTTTCTTGCACCTTAAAAATGATATGTTTCAGCAAATCCTCGGAACCCCTATAATTGTGCCACACTCCTTGACATGATAAAATTGTACAGCCGAAGGAACCTTGAGCATTTATATTTAATCTCCTAACTCATTGTTAATGCATGAGGAGAATGGGAGAACCCCGTCACCTCCACCCTCTGGTTTGGCCTGCTTGGAGAGGGAAAGAGGGGGATTAGGGCAGGATTAAGTATGTGGCGTGAACAGGAGCCACAAGGCCTCCACTTCCCCATCCACTCACTCCCCCCACCTTCCCTTCGTCCATCATTCTCTGGTCCAAGTGCAGGAACTTGCTCCATCAATTCAACCCTAACACTTGCATTTGAACCAGAAGCTAATTGATTTTTTACATGTTTATTTCATGTCTCATCCTGAATACATGTAGCTCATGCATAAAACATGTATTGATATCCTCATATTTTACTGTCTTTCCCTGTACCGCTATGTCACTTAGAGTAAGACTTTCAAAGCCAGAGAACCTTTTAACAAATTTCCCTCATGTTTCTTCTAGGTTAACTTTCATAGATGGATTCCTGAACTGATCTTTATGCTCTTTCAAAACCAGTTTAAGCCAGGAAACAGAGGATACGCTTCTTCTGGTAGCCTAAAGAATCATCCAGACAATAAACAAAACATTACAATGTCAAATTCAGCACAATTCTAGCTGCTTATGTTTTTGTCGGTTAGTATGGCAAAGTACATTTTTCTCTTCAACACTCCTGCTTTTTGCATCTGAAACCTGTAGTTTTATTGCCCCAAAATGTGTCTCTAACCCTCTTTTGTGTTTGTTAGTTTTTTTCTTTGTTTTACTGATTTTCCTCTTAGCGAGAAGTTGTTGGGCATTTTGAATTAAATTTAGATAAACACGAGATCACTCATAAGTGCTCCATCATTTACAAATCAATACGTTTTTAACACTGATGACATTAGCAATCACTCACTGTCCTCCCTCCTGTCTTTTCTCATTTACCAAGAAACACAGTGAACTTGTAATGAGGGATGTTGGTTAAAACATGGAAGCAGAGCTAAGACAGGGAAGATGTTTGTGTGTCCAAATGGAGTTTATTTAAAAAAACGGATGTTTTAAAATTGCTTTGTGAGTATGAGCTATAATGTAAAACTGTAAATGAAATGCCATTGGGTGTACTTAATAGAAATTGATTTTTTCTGAACGCTCATTTGGTCAATAATTAAATCTTAAAATTAGAACACAATTGTTTAGAGGCTATTATAAGTGTTGCTAGTGTCTTACTTTTCAAGTCATATTGTGTAAATCAGAATATTAACCAAGTAACAACCTTGTTACTTTACCAAAATAGTCAAATTTTGGCTTTTAAATTCCACGTCTTCATCTGCTTTAAAGATAGGCCACCGATGACGTTGTACAGCACAACAGGGATATTTGGAGAGAGTAGTAAAGGGGCAGCATCCCCAGACTCAACGTCTTTAATATTGCATGTTGGCACCGCCGTTCCTCGCTGCTTCAAACAGCCTGCATTTAGGTTTGTTGCGGCTTTGCTTGAGCAGCGATTTGAGTTCTGGGTCTATGTGTGTGCCAGGATAATCAATCCTGTCTGATGTGGCGATGGAAGAGGCATGTTGTAGGTTTTTGTGGTGTCGTAGGAGGACATCTTCCCTCACCCTGACTCTACCCCGATCCCAGCTGGTAAGACGTGAGATTTAAAGGTTGACAGGTCTTCATCTGCGTAGAGACAGCTGTTATTTGATGTAATACCTATATACCCCTCTGACAAATACGAATCAAAAAGATTTTAGACCAAAGGTTACACTGAAAGGCTACTTCTAAACATTGTGTCCAGGTATTCTTCAAGCAAAAATTCAATATCTGTATACATTTCTTAATTTTCTGTTACTGCTACTTAAGTCACTCATTAAAAATCATTATCATCCTTATAATTAATTAAAAAAAGCCGAAGGGAGTGTGTTGTGGTTAGGGTCGATTTATTTACTGAGTCATATTCATGGAATCTTTCATGTTTGGCAAAATCTACTCTATAATCACCTGTACCTGTATAGGAATTGTTTTTGTGTCTAATTGCATATACATTTTTATTGATATAGGGTAAATATTTGAACATGTATACTTGTAGATTTATGAAGTAGTTGACTATTTTGCTTTGTAAAATCTGCAGATGCTGATCACTGTCAGGGCTTTGAATTTTATTTGTCTGCATTGTCTCTGCTTATCTCAGGTGTAGCAACTAAAAGACCAATATTTGCAAATACATTTTTTTCCTTTCAAACACACCTCATAATTATCTGTAGTTATTTGATTTATTAATCTTGTCTTGGTTGAATGCTTGAATGCTTATCTTTGAGAGGGCATGTTTGCAGCATTAAAAAATGCTGACATTGAAGCAATATATTCTTTTCTAATACATCAGAACTTGTTTACCGTGTCATTGCCCTGCAGCATCTCTATTCGACACACACTACAATAGTTTCTACTCTTTGACTTTAATTTGAGGTCATCCGATATGTTTTTCTGAAGAAAATTTCAAAGAGTGTCGCACACTGTATTTTTTCCTTTGTTTTATAGTGCATGTGAGAAAGTGTGACCTTTGATGTTTTGCTTTGATGCTTTCAGTTCTCATGCTTTGTTATCTCTTCCTGTATGAACAGCTTCCTGCTGACCTCAGTAAGATGCACCTGACAGACCACGCCCACCAACAGGCAATGCACATGGCCCCCAGCCAATCGGGATGCAGCATCGCTAGTGATTCAGGGAGCAGCAGTCTGTCAGATATTTATCAGGTGGGTCTTTTTAAACTTGTTTTAACTTTTTATTAGAATGTGCAAACTTATAAAGTAACTTTACATGTGTTTAGCTAAATATTTGTATTTTAAAATTACTTCAACTGCTTTATAAGACTAAATCGTTACAAAATTACTTTTCCATTGAATAACAATGAATATAAATTTTCCTGTTTTTGATTTGTTTTATTTATTCCTTCTTACCTGTCACTTGTCACTCAGCCTTCTTATAATCCTTCCTTTCTGCTTAATTATGATGCATCATGGTGGCTCGTCTGCCTATACTCCGCCAGCTGTGAATTAAAGGTCATGACAAAGAGGTTAACCTTTCAAGTTTCCTCACTTACCTGTGCTGCAGGTACTTTATGACATCATTGCAGCTGGGTTTTTGGACAGATTTTATTTTACTGATTTTTTTGTTTCTTTCTTAACAGAAAGTCATACAATATTAAAAATAGGTATGAAACCATATGATTAAAAAATGTATTAAAATGTAATCTCTTGAATCTTGATAGATTTTGGTGCGAACGCACGAAAAATTGACAAAAAACTAAAATATTTTACAATCAATTTTCTTTTAAAGTTAAAAAATAAGGTAAAGCATGTACTTCACCCAATAAAAATATTACATTTTCAGAACACCAAATCAGAATTTAACTACAAAGCTTATCTATAGGTTCTGTATTAAAATATAGTGGGATTTCCAAAGCAAAAAAGTCATTGTTTTTGCTTAGGTGTTGTTTTCTGCAGATTAAAAACTGTCGTTTGACATTTATATGCAGAGGTAATAAAACTCAATCTTCTAAAATGACTTAGAATTGGAGCAACAAAAGGTTAATCTAGTTGCTGAAGTTTATGACTCCATATTTATGGATCACTGAGCGATGGCCATTGATGATCCCAACATTAAATAATGAAACATTATGTAGATCTGTGGCATTGATGCATGATCAACCTTTCAAAGTGGTTTCCAAGTTCATAAATGCCCTTTATTTATTATGTTAATAACTCCAACTATAATGCTACACAGCTGCTGGCTTCATTCAAGCGGAGGTTTTGTTAACAGGAAGTATTTTCTTACACAGCCTCTTGTAGGTGAAGACTTTTAGGAGATGCTATTTAAAGTGTCACTTCTGCTGAAGGGAAATGTCTTCACTTACAAGAGGCCGTGTATTATCTGTAGGATTTTTTTGCTTCTGCATTCCTTTTAGTCTGTGTTACATTTGATACGTGAATTTATTACTGGACTTAGATGTTTGGTTTCGTTTCTGCTTACCTTTTTTTTTGTTATACATGTTGTTAAGGCTGGAGATCGGAGTTACATATGGATGCGGCCATCCTCTGCAACTTCTGTTCAAACGACCACTTACAATGAAAAGTCTATATCTATCTATATAGATATATATATCTATATATATCTATATATATATATATATATATATTTGTGGATTTTAGTCTCCTCATTCAAAGCTTTCACATTTGCATGTAGTTGCGCAAATTTCTACAACAGTTCTTGGGCGCTACATACAAGATGTACCACCATTGCATGTAAAATCAGGTTAAATTTTGACCAATCGGGGTCTCGGATTTGGTACTGATGTATTGATGTATTGAAGATTTAAATCCGTTTTTTAAAAACTTTTTTCCCCAAAGGAGACTGTCACAATTTCCCCTTCTTTGGAAGCATATGATGGCAAAACCTAAAAAAAAAACATAACTCTGATTTTAAATGATTAAATCCCAATTCGTAAAATGACAGATGAGTAATGCAAATTGAAAACAAAAATGTGGTATTTATTACACGTATCTGATCCAATAGGCTTGTCTCTGACTGACCTGACTGTTGTTTTGAAACTGTCTGAAAGATCTGACCCTCCAGTCAGGCTTGGACCTTAACTGTCACTGATGGCACCATGTTGTTTTTGTTGTTTTTGTTGGTGCATAGATTATTTTAATATTCTTCCTTCTTAAAATTTCATTATATTTTGTGCTTCTCAACCTTTTCTCAAAATCATGTCTTCTCATTCCTCTCTCTTTTCCTGACTCATCACTTATAAATACGATGGATTGGCAAATATGTTGTGCTAAGAAACGTCCTGGTCCAGAGCTGTTCTGAGACCATAGGTGCTGGACTGAAAAGACAACTTCTGCAAACTAAATGGAAATCTACACTGAACGTGGTCTGGTGAGAAACAGGATGAGAATATAGCAAGCTGTTATTGTTGCAGTCTTAATTCCACTGCTCCTCATATAGTCCTAATTCACTTCTCCTGTAAAGCTAAGTCGTCTTTTCTGCTTCTCTGTAGCTGATATGATAGATTTCCCTGCAGGCTTTTAAAGGGCCACCATTTATTAGCGACTTCTTGACCTTTACATTATTGCAAAAAATAAATCCAGAAGACAATTTATTTACCAACAAACCATAGCAATGACAGTCAGCAGGAGGGTGGGGATCTATATAGAAACTATCTATCTGTAAAGATATATTTTACTTTTAGTTGAGAAAAAAAGCATCCTTCTGACTACCAGGGGAAATGGGGGGAGAGGGTCCTGCCTTTTTTTTTTCAATGCCCAGAACCCCACCCTTTCACATTTGGTATTAAAAAAAAAACAAATCAAATGTCCTATGTATAAACCAAAATAAGTAAATTTAGTTGTATGCAGTGACTGGGAGATATTCAGGTTTAGAAATGAATGAGAAAAAAAATAGCATTTCTGGGAGTCAAGAGGAAATGTATGTCTATTTCTCTTTTCAGTGTTTTTTTCTGGCCTCAGTTTACATTTTAAGTGAAAGAAAATGTATTGTAGAGAATATGGAAGGTAGAGTAACTCTTCCTTTTCTGTAGGTTTTTTTTAAATCAGTTTGTAAAAGCAGGAGTTTATCTGTGAGTGAACTTGGGCTGGACCCCTGAAGGTTAATCAAGTAGCCTAAAAAGCATTCTGGGCTTGTTTCTCCTGCTCTACAGAGGTGAAAACCTGTGTATAATGTTTAGTGCTTTCATTTTTTGAGTTGCAGACAATGAGATTTAAAAAAATGAAGCAAGTGTATTAATACTTAGTCTAAATGTTTTTTAGTGTACCCTCCTGCTTTTAATGAAAGTTCTGCAAATTTTAGTTTCCCCAGAGTAACCATTAAGTGCGAGTTGCTGTACTCACTATTTCTCTTTAAATGTGTTCTTCAACCCCCAACTAACCCACATTTACTTTCTTTTTCTGTCATTTACGGCCACATTTTTATTGTCAAAGTGCAACAAAGGAGAAACATTTAATTGTGAAAAATTGTTATTCCATTTTTATGAAAATGTGAATTAGAAATCACAAGAAGAGCAGAGATGGAGTTGAAATCTCTGAAAGTCTCTTTACTCTCAGAACAACCAACAAAAATCAACAGATGGACTGCAGGGCTGGCACTGCCCTCAGAGAGCAGAACCTTTCACCCTTTAGGTTGATGGTTCAAATCCCAAGTGACCTCAAACGCCTCTTTCGATTCATACTCTGCCAACCATCTGTCTACCTACAGGTTGTGATATGAACTGATGAGGGTGCATTTGAATATTTAGCTGGTGGCCTCCGTGTTTGAGGCTGGAACTTGGTGTCGGGGTTTAGCTGAGGGTCACAGGTACAGCTGCTCACGTGTATGTTGTTTGTTGACCATGGGTGCTATATCTATCCTCAGTTGCTAAAGTTTAAAAAAATGCATGATATTGAATTTTCCTACAAAAATAAATTGTTTAACACTGTTTCCACTTATTTTTGTGGCCAATAACACCACAAAGCTGATCTCTTTATTCCCCGTTCGATGTACTACTGTCTCTGAATCATCGACGTACAGCTCGAGAATGTGAATTAACCATTTAATAATATTACTGCTATCTGTTTTTTTCAGGCCACGGAAAGTGAGCTGGGCGATGTGGACCTGTCTGGACTTCCAGAGGCGGCTGTAGACAGTGAGGAAGAAGATGAGGAAGATGAAGATCTGGAGAGGGCTTCAGACACTCTCCTTGGGCGAGATGTGGTCCGAGAATGTCTGGAAAAAGAACCAGCTGACCGGCACGATGACGACATTGGTGATTAAAATCATCTTGTTGCTTTCTTTGAACTTAGCCTAAACTATTAAGTGTTTCACAGAAGAACCGAATGAAAAAGTGCATCCTCTGGAAAAAGTAAATGAAAACAAATGTTATTATGGTTTTTTTTTTTAGCAAACAGGTAACAAACAAATGTCATTTCTTAGTTAAAAATAGTGTGTAAACTGTGCTGCCCTATCAGTGTGTATTTATACGTAGGCAATCAGAGTAACATACTCATTAGTGAGAGCCTGTGGTGTCTTAGAGGAGAAGGTAAACACATCAGAGAGCTCAGAGAAGTTGTGAGATTGCCTGCTGAGTACCTGCCTGGAGCCTGGCCTTCTCTTGGCCTTCACTTAAACTGCTGGAACACATTCTGTGTTGAGTGTTGATTACATCTAACACAAGTGTTACTCTGACTCATTGGATAACAGTTTTCTTTGTGTTTTACACAACCAAAGAGTTAGAATAAATGTTTTAAATGAGTTACGTTGCTCACAAATCTAAAAAAACTTAAAAGGACATTTTGAAAATGTATCAAGGATTAACTTAGCAGCAATACAGGAAGTAGGAAAAAGACAAATGGCTTTTAGCATTTCATTTACAAAAAAGGTTTCGGAACAATAACATGTTTTGTCAAATAACAGACTTTTGCATCTCTCTGTCTACTGAAGTTCATGTATCAAGGTTCTTCCTTTACTAGTTTTCTTGGATTTAGCAAGATGATATAACATGTTTCAGAGGAAAGTGTTTTTTTAATAAATAAAAAAAAATCAAGATAATAAATTAGTGAGGGAGTCGTAACTAGAAACAGAATAGGCATTTGTAGAATATTGTGAAAACTGGAAATAGTATTTCTGAGGAAGGATCAGCTTCAGCTCATCACTTTCTGAAACCTGAAACATCTCTCTGTGACCACTTTTATTCACATACATTTAAAAGATCAATCAAAAGTTTGTTGTGCACACCTAAATAGTAATATTACAAATCATATTGTTTTATAAAATAACAGCAAATAGGCCCTTTTTACTGTTTTGTGTCAGTAGCTGCACATTTCTTTCTTTGTATTATAGATTTTTTTTCCTTTTGCCTTGTATTTACTTTCTGTAATTGGTTTATTCCAAACAGAACAACTGCTGGAGTTCATGCACCAGCTGCCAGCATTCGCCAACATGACCATGTCTGTCCGGAGGGAGTTGTGCCAGGTCATGGTCTTTGAGGTGGTGGAGCAGGCTGGCCATGTCATACTGCGTGACAAACAAGAGGTATGGATAAAACCACAAAGAACTTTGGGAACACTAAACCAGAAAAAGCTGTTTTAGGTTGCAGAATTTTTTCAAAAAGGCTTGTTTTATCGATCAGTAAAGTAGATTTTCTGACATCTACTTGTTGAGTTTTCTGTGTTGATGAATCAGTTTTAGAATAATTATGACATGCATAATTCTGGTTCAATAACACAGTTACTTTGAATCATTAAAATTAAATAAACTACCTTCTATTTATTGAAAAACCCTTTACTCTAACTTAATTGATGATAAATGATTGAACTGTTATAATCCTTCATGTTTAAAGGAAGTTCCATTTGTTTATCAACTCTTGCAGAAGAGGCGCTAAGATGCAACTATAGAAGATGTATGTCGGAACAATACATAAGCATTTGATGATACTTGTTTCAAAATTCGGACACTCGCACCGTAATTCAGTCTAACCAAGGCTTATTTACACAGAGGTTGGTGTTGAAAGCAGTCGGTAAGACCTGTCAATCACAGTTACATGCCTGAGAAGCTGGAGCGGTCTCCCAGCTGTTTTAAAGAATACTGCCGGAACTGACAGGGCGGTAAATGACTGAAAACTACTCGCTATTTAGCCTAGGAGGACCAGAACACAGATCAGCATCAGGAAACTGCGAACGCATTCACAAAAGTTTAGATGAATAGGAAGTGTATTTCTCCAATCAGGCCTCTGTGCTGCCTGTGTCATGTTGATCGATGGGCAGCTCTGCATTTCTGTCTCTCTGTGGACTCATGTCCAATGTCTGAGAGCGGCAGTTGGCTCCTTTCAGAAGTCCAGATGACTTGTCGATGTGAGAATAAGAGGAGAAGAAAAATATAAAATGGTTGAAAAAAACAAAACAAGAAACAAGTGTCGGATCCAACGATGAGCTGCCAGGAAAAGCAGACGTTTTATTGACTTGTTGGAGCTGAATGTATAATAACTCTGTGTTTACCCACGTCTGGAGGCTCCTACATTTTTTATCAAGTAAACCCAGAGGCTATACAATAAGAAAAATGGGAAAACTGTACAAAAAACTTCCCTCAAGAGGTTTTATTTACAATAATACATGTGCGATTACCTTTCCTTTCCCTCTCCTATTTATCAGTCCTGAGGAAAAAAGAAGGGGGAGCCCAGACAGAATTGAAAAATACAAACTGGAAGAGACGCAATTGGAAGAGAGGATAATTGATTTACTTGGTAAGAAAGATCTGGAGAATGAAAAGCAGTGAGGAGGAAATACCAGTTGTTGCAGAAGGAGCTGAGGGCTTGTTCGTACTCCCTCCATCATCCTCCCACCCTGCAATGAAAAGACTGTTGCTTTATACCTGCCAGCGTTTTGCTTTTCAAAGGCTGCAATTTGACTCTAAGGCTTTTCCAGCTCCAGTATATACATCTACCTCATAGTTTTAACCCTTTAACACCGGAGCTTCAACTCCAGTGTTGACAGTCTTTTGACTATTGTAACTTTTCAACCATTTCTGCATATTCAGCAAAGTCTGAAGTGGAAAAGCGGCCCTGCCCTCATGTGCAACGCTGCACGGTAGTAAAATGCTTACACAATAAATCAGTTGATTTTGTTGCAGAGAAAATCAAGTTTTTGCGCTGTTGTGCAACACTCCCTGTACGTAATGTGTTTCATTAACGATATGAAGACCCATTTTTCTCTGTGTCAGAATCAGCTTATTCACGCTGAACGAGTAAACGGTTGAAGATTCACAGTATGTCAGAGAACTTGTGCTATTTAGGTGTCGCCTGCGACAGGTATGGTGTTAAAGGGCTAAATATGGTTATGCGTTGACAAGAGTCTAAAGATATGCATGCGCAATACACATCACAACACGATAAATCCCAGTATATCCCAAAACTGTAACAGAGACAATATATCACTTTTTTTTTTAAAGAGTATGACTTTGAAAACTATCTAAATACTAATGAAGCTTTCACATGGACAAAATTCAGAGCATAAAGCAATGCAACTGTATCTAGCATACCATTTTTTTTATAACCTAGGCAAATTCCAATGATTCATAAATGTACTTTTTGTGGTTGCAAATGGCTTCTAGATTAAATGTCCAAGGAAACAATGAACAAACTCTAATAATATAACAATCTTCCTATTTCAATTCAAACTGTATAATTGTTATTGAGCTGTGTAACAACTGCAAGACTAATGATGTTAGTTGGGTGTAGTGCATCTGAAAGAGGCTTGGTGTTTTGTGCTGGCAGCTAGCGGTCAGGGATTTGTATGGAACACAAAAATAAGACTTAACTAAATGTGTTTAATTATAAATAGTTTAAAATTGTTTTGGAAGAAATTGATGCAAAAATTGGCAAATATAATATTGCATTAAAAAAAATCCTTTTCACCAAGTTTTAATTGTTTCTCAGTAACATGCAGACATGTTCTCCCATTTGCAGTTTTGACAATTAGAAGATGAATTATGTCAGTAATTTTTGAAGATGACAATCTCACACAATAAAAGTAATCTGTCTGCTAGTTCTTTTATTTTACCCTCTTATCTTAGGGTTGTAGTATCATGCCACATCTGGGTTTTAAGTTCCAGAATGTTATACTAGTCAATCAAATGAAGTATTTTACACTCTAATATCAATGCAAACATAAAGATGAACTGTTTTTGGTGTAGTTGCTGAAAAACTTACTAAAAATTATTTTTTTTAAAATTAATTGTCCTGCTTTGTGTTTGTCATTAGCTTGACAACTGGCGTGTCATTCTAAATGGAGCAGTGCAGATAAGCTACCCAGATGGAAGAGAAGAAACTCTCTGCATGGGAAACAGCTTTGGCATCTCTCCATCACTGGAAAAACAGTACATGCGTGGAGAGGTTCGCACCAAGGGCGATGACTGCCAGGTAAAGAGGAATAAATGAGCATATCTGTTAAGAAAACTGATTTTTCACAAACTGCTGAAATATGACATTTGATGATCTTCCTCTCATGAGAAGGAGGTGAAAGATGCATTTTTTCTTTTGCCATGCTAAGCTCAACTTAACTTTTGCCTAATCTGTGCCAGTCAAAAAAAATGTCAAAGTTCAGTCCTGTTTTCATTTCTTGTTTTGACCATAAAGTCGACCTGCAGCCACAGCAGAAATGAGCAGCAGAATATCGACTTCCTGATAAACATTTTACTTACCTAATGAAACTTGCATCTTTTTTACAGGGCTGGGAGCCGGTGTTTCTCTTCTAGTTGTTTAGTGGTTTGATCACTTTTAACTAGAGCTGAGATATGAAAAGGGAAGCAAGCTCGACATTAACTTGCAGTCCTTCTGTCTGCATTGGCCACTTCCTCTGTTGTACGCATCATTTCCTTTACTTAAATTTGCAGGAAGTTGCAGAATTTGTCAAAATCTCATCTAAACACATTCTGCTCAGCGTGATACAATGAGAGGCAATGTTTTTGCGGGTTGGCTCAGATCCGCAGATGATTTTGTCTTCTTAAACTGGGCCTTGTTTACTTAACTCTGGGGAGAGATTTGCGCTGTTCCTGGCTGTTCCTTTTCTCCAATGACTCTGGCTAAATGCTCTTTGGCTTCTTCTGTGCTGTTGCTTCAGTACCCGACCGTGGTGCAAAGCAACATTTTACTCTACTACAAGTTCACCCGCTGTCCCCATGTCATCCTCGACCAGTTCGTCTTCATCGCTCAGGAGGACTACTGGCGTATCCTCAACCATGTTGAGAAGAACACACACAAGGTGGAGGAGGAAGGGGAGATCGTGATGGTGAAGGAGCATCGAGAGCTGGACCGCAGTGGGACCAGGAAAGGACAAATTGTGATCAAGGTTTGACACTTATTATGTTTTTTCTTTATTTGTCAAGTCATGTACAAACCAAGTCAGGGTAAAACGTACATAAAAAATGAGTATACAATAACAAAAAAGAAAGAAAGAAAATAAAGAATTGTCAGAGGCGAGGCAAGAGAAAAAATTAAAATAACAATAATGTGCAATACTTGGATAAATGCTTGTAGTTTTCCTATTTATGCTTGAAATATGTTTAATAGAATTGAAATAATTAGAAAAATGGGAAAAAATAAGGACATGTGTCTTTCCATTAACATGTGTGAATAAGCTATTTGCACGGAATAATTACAGGTTTGACCCTAATGCATACTAAAAAAATGTTCAATTTTTCATTGTTTATTAACAAAAATTTGGTAGAAGTTAAATCAAACGCTCTATGTTTTTGTGAGCTTTTTGATTATGTAGGAAAATATTTTCCTTTGAAATCTGAGTCTCATTGAAAGTATCGAACAATCTAGAATCCTCATCTTTAAGGAAGTCTCTGAAGTTTATCTTTACTGAAACTGTCTAGCAAGTACCAGAATTATCTTCAAGCAGAGACAAAGTGTGTCTTAAAAATAGGACAGCTTTTACATTTGTGGAGTTTAGTGTGCACAGGCTCTTCTGTGCTGGCCTTTTGTAAACTGTCAGCGTTTATTCAGAGTTTTGGAGTGTAATTAGGGTTTACTAAACTGCATTAGTAGTTTACATTGTTCTGAATAGAAATATAGATGTCGATTGTTGTTACGATTGTTGATTGATTTATTTTTAAGCAATTTCCGCAATAAACATTACGGTGGCCTTAAAGCGCAAATCACATCAACAAATCACCCAACACAAAAACATATGAAAGAACACAATAACAAATAAAAAAAGGAATAAAAAAAAAAATAGAAAAGAAAATCAGAAAACGATTTCCAGAAATCAAAAGAAAATACGAAATAAGATTAGAAAGGTGGTAAAGATTAGGGGTGTAGGAAAAAAAATCGATTCTGCAATATATCACGATATTTGGTTTGGCAATACTTGTATCAATTGAAAATGCTGACAGGACGATATTTAATTAATTGTTTCCAAGCGTCCATCAGCGTCTTACTTTCGTTTTCCATCTAAACCCCTGCTCACTAGGTGGCAGCACTGCACACTCAGCCTCTTTTGGTAGCTCTACACCCCACCAAAACAACAAGATCTTGTGAGAATTAGGTTGTGTTAAATGTTCAGTCGGTCAGCCTCACATGGTTTTTGTTGTTATGAGATGAGAAATAAACTTTTTAGAATGTTATTGATCCCCTGGCTGAGAAATTATCTTGATATCGTAGCTCTGCTGGGGACAGGCAGGACCGGATTATATTGGTCCAGGTACTGCTTTTGAGCTGTTTTCCACCACTTCTGGGTCTAACACAATCTGCATTGTTTACACTATCATCTGCTGTCGCCTGACAACCGCAAAATCCAGCCAGAGATTGCTGTAATATGATCTGTTGTGTTCAATTTTCAACAGAGCTTTGACTGTCAAGATCATTTTCCTATTACAGGATCAGACATGTTCTTATTTTAGTTTATTAAATAAGATTTAACAACACGCATGCGCAATTTCAGCAATTGATGTTTCGGGACTTGATGTACTTTTGACAGAGGGTTAACAGGACCAATTTTGTATTCAAGACAAAAAGAGTTTGTATTCCAAACAAAGACAAATCCTATTCAAAACAGACATGTTAAATGTAAACCTAAATGTTGTATTCATATTTTTCTGCAAAGTTGTGCTTTTTTTTCCTCTTCTCTATGCAATTCCAGGACGTCTTAGATTGATTCAACAGCAAGCTTCTTTTTTCCACACACAGCTTCTTGATAAAACCTCCGTACAACCTCTTAAAGTTCTTTGTTGATCATTACAAGGCACCTCTGGCACTATTAGTGTTTGCCTGAGCACTTTCTTGTATGCTGCATTGCTATGCCTCCCAAAGCCTTTTGATCCTTTCCCTAAAGCTCCGGAGGAATCCAAGTATTGATCGGATAATGGGTCTGAATGATTCTCTTGGCTGGTGCTCACAAGAAAGCTGCTGGTTCTAAAGCTTGTTCAGTGGAGATGAGTCAATTCACGACTGTTAGCATTTCCGCTCCTCTATTTTGACTTTGTTCTTTTGTGTCAGACAAAAGTGGTTGCTTCTCTACTTTCAGTTCCCTGTCAAGTAAATCGTTTTTTGGCTGCTGCAGCACCATTAGCAAACTGTTTCCAAATTTAGGATTTCAGTCCATATGTGTTGTTTTCCTTTGTAAAGATGAAGCTCTGTCCAGCATGTGAGCGCCTGTATTTGCTGTTGTATTTTAAAAATAGATGACTGACAGCTTCAGTCAATAGGTTTTGTTCTGTTTTTTGAACACTTTTTACATGATGTATTCAAGCTTCAAAGTTTATTTAGTTTTTGTTGCTTTTTTGTGTGCTTTTGTGCAGTTTCTGTGTTTCTAAATGTGATTTTTGCAATAAAGGTGTATCATTCACTTTTTTTCAACATGTATTTGTGTTTTTGTGGTTGGTAGGGAACACCAGGGCATCTGATCATGCATCTGGTGGAGGAACCTTCTGTTGTAGATCCCACCTACATTGAGGACTTCTTGCTTACCTACAGAACTTTTCTTTCAAATCCTATGGAGGTTGGAAAGAAACTTCTGGAGTGGTTAAAGAAGGACAATCATCAGGACACAGTAAGTTATCTTGCTTATCCACCACCACAAGACAAAAACATTCAACCTCTCTGTCTTTAAGACATTTTATGAGTGTAAAATTGTTCAGAAGCTTCTTCTAAGGTTTTATGCTTCCTCTCTTCAGTCATTGTGGAATGATCAGCACTCCTTATTTATTAATGCATATTGATGTATTCATGTATTTTGCCCCTCACATGACGATCAATACAGGTGCAGCAAGCTCAGCTGTCCTTGAGCCAAGTAGCGATTTGCTTTGCTTTGCTTGACTCCTTTGGTGTCCATAACTGCTTTAAACTAAAATTAGTCTTGTAATGTCAATATCCTTTATGTAGCTGTCAATCTGGTTTATAATCTTTGATGGCTCTTTTAGACTGCAGATGAGCGTGACCAGGCCAAACGAGTACAAGCTAACAGAATACACGAGAGGGAAAACACAAAAACCTCCACACTCGACAGACTGTTACATACATTATCTATCTTGGCATTTTTTGAGAAGATTCTTATAAAAGTAAACTTTAAAAAAATAATTGTTTTATTTTTTTTTACTTTGACTTTAGACCTGTTGCTTACAAAAGGGCTGTAAACGGGTATAATTAGCTTAAAATTACAAAAAACAAACAAATGTTTGTTTTATGATAGGACACTACAATTGTTCTTACTGTTGTTTTTTCATAGCTTTTAATTGTAAATAAAAAATAAGTAACCTTTTATAATGGACTACTTGTAATGAACATTAACAAACTTATTACTCACTAATTAGTATCTATCTGATTAAATATAATCTTTGGAAATTAATTAAACATATTTATGAGAAATCTTTTTTTTAAGCCCTTTAAAGTCCAACTCCAACAAATTTTTATCTATATAAAATTTTTTCAAGTGGTCTTTTTACTATGATTATGCAGTTTTTAGTAAAAATCAACAAGCCTGTGTTGTTTTTTGTGACATATTTTCTGCAGAACAGCAGGAACTTATTACAAATTCACCTCTGAGCTGTGGGTGGGACTGTTAGTGTGGAAGTAACCCTACATTAATATCCCAGCATTCCATTGTTTCTCTCTCTCTCCCACTAGCTGAAAGCTCCTCACAACACCAAGCTAACATTAGCGTGGCAAAAAAACGTCAGGCAATATCGTAGCTACGCAGGCGTACAGTTTTGATCCAGATGTCAGCTCAAACAAGGAAAATGAAAAAGTAAATGGAGTCATTTGTCTACAAGTGGAGGATTTAGAATTGGAGTGGAGCCAGGAGACTTTGGCCCACCCCTGGCAGTCACAAACCTGAGCTTTTTCAAAATGCGGGTTTTGGTCTGATCTTGATCTTGATCGTGATCACAATTTGAATAAAGAAATAATCAGTAAAGCAGTTACAATCTTAAATTCTTTTATAAATGTCCTCTATCGCAAGAAAAATGCAACAAGAACATTTTAAAAACACTGTTTTCATTGGAGTGGGTCTTTAAAAGAAACTGTTTTGCTGATGTTAAAGGAACATTTTGATTAAACACAATTTTCATCCTTGTAGATAATATGAAGCCATTTGTTGATGTTTTATCTCACAGGTAACCAGAATCGTCCTGCTGTGGGTCAACAACCACTTCAATGACTTTGAGGGGGACCCAGCTATGACGCGCTTTCTAGAGGAGTTTGAGAAACACCTAGAAGCTACAGTAAGATTAAATAATAGCTTGACAATTGTCAGTGAATTTAAATGTAATTTTTTTCCCTGTTTTGTTTCTGTTTGTTCTTTTTTGGGGGAAATGTATGCTTTGGTTAAGTCCGATAAACAAAAAAAGAAGCTGTTTTTAGCTAATTCAAATTTTATTCCAGTTTACCGTTTATGGGTATCATTATTCCATTGATCAGATTTTTTAAAATGTAGTTATTTTTCTCTATGTTGTGCACTATCAGAGACACAATCTCACTATTATCTCATTTCCCTGTCTATAAAAGAAAATGAAGGGCCATTTGAGGCTGCTAAACATTGCCTGTGCAGCCAAGGCGAAGCTGAGACAGATCACTCTGCAGAAGGCGTCCCGGGAGTCGCCTCTCTACTTTAACCTTCTGGGAGGCAGCGAGAGAGGTTTTGGCATCTTTGTGGAGGCGGTGGAGGAAGGAAGCAAGGCTGCAGAGTCTGGGCTCAAACGAGGAGATCAGGTGAGCAAATATCCTGCTCTGATAGGAAAGAACTACCTGGTGCTGAAAAAATTCAATCTGGTCAGAAATATTCATGTATTTTTCACCTAAATCATAAAATATTTTGTTTAATGAGTGCTTCAAGGACTTTCTTTCTCAGTATATTAGGCAAGAAATGTTTGTTATACAGGTGAAGTTGTGTTTTTGAATTAGAAAAGTATTGGGGAAAAGATTAGACACGGATATGGTTATTATTTAGGTTTTTTACTCTAAGTTGTGTAACAGTTTAAATTTCAGTGGACCTGTTTAAATCTTGACAGGAAAACAATGTTTTCATCATCATTTTGCTCTCTACAATGTTCACGTTCAGCATTTCCCATAACAAATAAAAGTATTAAGATAAATGAATGAATAATGAATCTAATCATTGTATCAGATTGTTTAGCTTTGTTAAATTTATGAAAAATATGAATTTGCTTGAAATAATCTGTATTTGAGGCTTGAAAAAATATCTTGATCTAAACTTATGTGCATTTTTACATGTTATTATATTTATAATATGTATTTTAGATCATGGAGATCAATGGACAGAGCTTTGAGAACATATCGTTGTCCAAGGCTTTAGACATCCTGAAAAACAACACACACCTGTCCCTTACTGTCAAAACTAACATATTTGGTGAGTGCAGTTCTCAAAAAAAAAATATGGGAATTGTATAATTCAACGGTTGGATTTGTGATTATTGATTACATTTCTTTCATTTGTACAGTTTTCAAAGAGCTCCATAGTAGAATCCTTCATGAGAAGAAGAATGGTGGCCCTCATATTCCAAAAATTCAGGAGAAGAAAGGCAATCGCTTGTCCATCCCTGAGCTACCAGGAGACATGGAATTTCCCACAGATAACAAGGCCACTCGGAAAATGAAGGCCAACACTGTGTCGGGAGGACGGAATCGGATCAGGAAAATGCTGGAGAAAACTCGCTTCAGTATACTCCCACCCAAACCTTTTAAGTAAGACATTTTCTCCTCAAATTATAATATTTTAGATGGTTACAGACAGTAATGTTATCAAATGCAAGATTTAATTATTTTTATTTGGATTAAAATAGTTCAGACAAATTGGTGTTCTTTGAAAGATTAGCGATAGAAGGTGGTTTCATCTAAACAAGCTAGCTGCCTTTTTATTCCAGTGTTGGTGGCCTTTTTGTTTTAAATTGTTTCATCTCTGACATAGTTCCACTAATCCAAAGCTAAGAAATGCAGGAGATCATCCTTGTATGAACATCATCATGCATAACCTGTTTCTGTATTGACAACTCATATAGCGGTTTTGCAGAATCGTGTTTATAGTCAATATTTCGCCCCTAACGCAGTTATAAAGACTTGATTTCTTTTCTTATCCTCCACAACTTTTCAGGCCTCATTTAACTCCACCCTGTTGGAGACGGAGCGCACACAGCTCTTGCATTGTTAATTAAAGTGCTACCTTTTTTCTGTGTAACTCATGCATGCTCCGTCTGTCATTGGCTTCTCACT
The DNA here is from genome assembly GCA_014656515.1 of Oryzias celebensis. NCBI lineage: Eukaryota > Metazoa > Chordata > Actinopteri > Beloniformes > Adrianichthyidae > Oryzias > Oryzias celebensis. The sequence goes on from BNCR01000013.1 coordinate 20,404,637, forward strand.
TTCCTGTCTGGCTGTAACACTTTGTAGCTCAGCTCAGATTGTGTCTTCAAGGCCACACAGCTGACATGAAAACTCAATGTGCTCAATGCTATTGCACATTATGACACCATAGTTTGATCTGACTCAGTAAACAGCTTCCAAAGGCTTTTATTTGGGTTTTTTACTGCCATCTATTTATCAAGCCAACAGTGACTTTTATTGCTCTTCGCTTTCTCTTTTAGTTCAACGGATTTAATGGTTGATTAAAGGATGAGAAAAGAATTGGGACAGGTGGTTCAGGTCAATCAGGATTCAACAATGCGTCGCGTGGGCCATTACAATATGAGTGCGCGAGTGCGTGTGCATGCCAATACAACCAGTACAAGTGTGCGTGTTTTATGATAATTTAACCACAGTGTGAAATGTCAAAAAGCATTCAGTGAAACGTTACTATAGAGAATAAAATTATCCCTGTACAATTTTATTTGTACTATTTATAACCTGGGCCAAAAAAAAATTCATCTGATGTGTTCTCTTAGGGATACTTTGTTTTAGGTATTTAGTTGACAATTATTTTATCAACTGAAATATGACTTTTGAATTGTATTGAGATTACACTTAAGGATCTAACTGAAGAAAATATTTATAATGAGATCTTTCTGTTGGTTTGAGCTGGTAGTAGGCTACAGTTTTGATTTGTAGAGTTTCCCTTAATATTCATTGTTGCACTGCTTTACATGTACAATATTTTTCTGCAGAGCCCTGTTTCTGTTTGAATTTGTTTTATTACTTTTTTTTTTGTCTTTTTCTTGCTTTTAAATGTTTTTTTCTTGTGTGTCTTTGCTGCTTCAGGGGCCTGTTTGGGTAAGATACCTCGTGTAATTTTAAGTTTTCCAACTGTCATCTGCAATCCAGCACATTGCAGGCAGCCAAACGCACACAGCTAACTTTCAGCGACAAACTGCAGCTCTAATTCTCTAAGCTTAGTACTTTTCCATTACTCAGTCAATTTAATAATCTTTAGAGCTTTTTGGCAAATAAATAATGAACTGTGGTTGTTTAAATATTTTAAAGAACTGTAGCAGAACGTATCAGAAAGAATCCCAGTCTGTTCTAACTTCTGTGACTTATTTAGCTCATGTTAAAAATAAGCAAAGAAAAGACAAAAGTGTACTTTTTTGAACAGGAAGTGTCTAAAAAAAAGAGATAAAAGTGTACTTTTATAAAGAAGTGTCTCAAAAAAAATTCTCTAAAATCTTAGAAGCCCCCTGCTGCAACTTACAAGAAATTTGGACCCAAAAAAGGCTGTAAAACTAGCTGCTCAGCCATACCAGGTTATTAGGATTAAAAAACCCTTTTTTTCTGGCAGGTAACTACTAACCAGGTGGTTGCTACAGCCATCAAGGCTAAAATGCATCCATCAGCCGTTTATTGTTTGGACCAAAAGACCGTTTCCCATTAAAAGTAGGACTTTTGAAAGCTGAAAAGCCCAGCCACCAGGAATGAAACCAGGTGCTTACAATGTATTTGGACAATATACTTCTTTTTTTTTACTAGTAAAATACAGTCTAAGGAAAATGGGATATTTGCAGAAAAACACTGCTTGTGTTCTGGTTTCATGATATTTCAAGTTATGTATAAAAGTGCCTATTGTTAATAGAGCGGAATACCTCACAAGTCTAAATATGACCATACATTGAACCTCCTTAAACATTGTGTAGACACGTTATAGGATCATTCAAATGAATGGAGCTGGCAAATGCTGCTTAATATTTATGAAGTAATGATACAATAGTTTTGTATTCATTTACTTCTAATAAAAAGAAAACTTTAATTTCTATCGTGCTTTGTCTTTGTGAAAACTGTTCCACAGCTTCAGTCTCATTACAGTTTTAATCAAAGTTTGATATAAAAAGAAGTATTTTAAGCACAATGTTTAGTCCCTGTGTGCTTCATTACTGTCTGACTATTTCCTCAAATTTTTTGTTCCATATTTAAATGCTATGTACCATTTTAGCTTTTTTGTTCGTGTTGTTTGTCCATCTGTGGCTTTTCTTAATCCTTTATTCTTTTTCCTACTGTTTTGTTCCATTGTGTTGGGATCTTTCCCATCTCCAGTGACTGACATATTGCAGACTTTGCCATAGCCTGACATAACTGTTTTAGATGAAGACTTGACAGTTGTTGGATATTTCTTCAAGGCTGCTGCCACTAGTTTATGAACAGACCAACATTTAAGAAGTATTTGGAAGGTTAATATCTATTAGATTCAAAAACGTAGACAAACTTTATGTATTTTTTTGTCTTTAACATCCAAGAGAAAAAAAATCAGTTTGTAATAAATGTGGAGTAAATGTCAAGGTCAGTTTGTCTTGAGGTAGGAGCTCACAGTCACTTTGAAAGCCATGAAATTCAGTTTAAAGCATTTTGTGTGATCTAAGTGATGTAAACCATTTATTTTTCATGAATTCAGCTGTGTCATGTCTGTAGAGTGCTTGGCGAACATGTTTATTTCATTCCTGTCCTTCCTAAAACTCTCACAATGATCCAGCTTAGCTGTCAGTGCTGCATATTACAATGACATTTTGAATTCTTTTTATACTGCAAGAGTAAACTGTTTGATTATATCTCAATATTATAAATACAAATATGTCTTTCTATCCTCATCCTCACCTTGCTGTATCTTTTTTTTTGCAGTGATGGTGGCATCGGTCTGTCTCAGGATGACAGCATGGTGGGTACCAAGCAGTGTCGCCACAGCGTGGTCATGATGCCAGTTCCAAGCAACCTCTCGTCCAGCAGCCCTGACCTCCTGCAGCCGGCGTCCAACATCCTTGACTTCTCCAACCCTGCAGGTAAGAAATGATCATCCAGACTCTGGCATGAACCCAAGCCTTTCAGTGAAGCCCAAGTTGACCCAATTGTTTTTCAATTTGTATTAAAATGCTTCACTCTTCTTTTTGCATCTCAGTAAGCTTTTTTTTCCATGTTGCAGCAGAAAAATCATCTAAACAAACAAAGAGCAAAAACTTAAATCCAACCAGGAAGCAAACAGACATCCAAACGTTCATCTTTTTTTTCCTAGTGTCCCCCACATTGTAATTAGCTTGAGTTAATAAGGAGCCTGACTTCATTAAAAGTGTTTAAAATGAGAAGATGTAATCTTTACAACCATGAGTTGAAAGAACTAACATTGTGTGACAAAATTACAATTACACAACTTTACCCTCCCAAATCTTGTTTGTTTGGCAGTTCTTTGGATTAGTTTAAGTAAAAAAAAAAAAAGAAAGAAAAAGGAGTTTAATGTTACTCTCTCTAGATGAAAGGATTTGACTGGTAGTTGTGAAGATACATTTGATGCTATTTAAATGAGAATTCTTTTTATGACCTTTTTTGGCTTTGACTGTCAGTCTCCATTCATATGTCATTGTCACAAAACAAATCAAAGGGTAATTCCAAAGTAAGTCTTTCCAAATGAAATCCAAATGAAATAAGGTCCACATTTTTTTTCTCTTGTGGATCGCTCACTTAAGTTACCTTTCTGGATGTTTAAGAGCTGCTTTCTTTGATTATGGGTTTATGTGTCTAGACAAAAGGTCTGCGAAGAGAAAAAAGCAACCAAATCTGGGAGAAGAAACCATTCCTGGAGTTATTCCACTCGCTATTCATCTGAGAAAATGAGACAACGAGGGCACTCCCCTGCCAGTAGATCTGTTATTCTTTGACCCGTGTGTCACGTGTAGCAATGTCATACTGCAATACAAATACTGACATTTATCACCTGCCATTATGTCAAGTTTCTTGCAGTCCTCAGGCAAAGAAAGGGAAAGTGAGCTGAAAGCAAACCTTTTCCTCCAGGTGATGTGCAGAGCTTGTAATGCCCCCAGCAAATCCCGTTCAGTAATTACATTATCATAGAAATAAGAAACTCAGATGACTGTGGCGCATACAGAGTACTTCAGCTGCTGCATACTGATTCCAGAGATATTTGGAAATAATTTTCCATTTTATTCAGAATGATAGCGACTTTTATCTTCAAATATGTTTTAGATAAAAGGTTTGAATGAATGAATTGAATGGAGCAGTCATTAATCCCTATAATCTGTAGTTGCAGATCTAAATATTCCTACATGCAGCACGCTTTATAGCAATGATAAATCTTTGATCTAAAGATTATAAGCTTGCGCTGTCTGCAAAGTACAGATTGAACTTTTAGGTCACCGTGAACTGGTTTTAGCTTTGTCTCATTGTTGATTGGCAGAACGGTGTCTTCCTGTGCATGTCTGTGTGAGGCCAGCCTTGTAAATTTGTGTTTTCTGTGTTATCCTGCTCTGATTTCAAACAGATGTTCTTGTGTCGACATGTTGAGTCATACTTTCTGGTTTCCCATGAGCAGTTTGAAGCTGCAGAAAGAACTGTGCTGCTCTTTACTCTTTTTTTTCACTCTTGCGTTTTTGTGCTTTCTCCCACTCTCTCTTTCATACTTTTAATTACTGTGCTTTCTTCTCCTCTGCTTGCCAAGCTTTGGGACTTTATTGTAAGTATAAATATCTACAGCTTCACTATTTGAACACAAACTTCTCATATGTCTTTGGTGTTCTAAAGTTTTCCACTGTAATCCTTTGAGCTCCTGCTACGATCTCCTCCTTTGATTTTCATTATTTAGACCTTGAATTAGGTTTTTATTGGGCTTTTACCTTTTTCTATTTTTTCCAGTAGAATATTTAATAGCTTAAAAGTTTCAAAAACAGGAGAATAATTTAATTTTGTAAGTGAAATAGTTCGTTTTTCCTTGAACAAAACTCTAAATGCATCCTTACAAGACATACAAAGTGACATATTTTGTGTTGAACTCATTTCTCCCCCAGATGTTCTCATATATGATTACTGCTTTCATGAAGCAGAAGTGGGTAAATGGGGAAAAAGGGAAAAAAAAGGAGGGAAATGCAGAGATTTTAGTGAGGATTGCTTAATCTCAATCAGTCCAGTGTTTGTAAAAAGCCTATCCAGACCCCTTGGTTGGCTTCAGTCCATAAGTAGATCCACTGGTGTTGATGAAGACGAATGACACTTTATTAAAGATAATAATTGATTGGATGTTTGGTGGGTGAGCAGTGATTGTCCTCCTGCACGCAAGTCAGGTTGCGACTCGTCCACAGAATTGAACACGATTGCCTCAGCCCTCCACTACCCCCTCAGGATGTAATAGCTAGCTATTTATCCGAGGACTACCCACACTCTAATCACAAATCACAGCTAATGAGACAGAAAGCATTTAGCTGCCAGTCAGCCCCTCTCACCACCCTGCTGCACACAGACAAAGAGGCCTTTTTTTCTCTGCTGTTCCAGACAGAGAAGAGAGAAATATGTGGAATCCAGCATCTCTGTGCACGCTATAAAACTTAGTTTAAGTGTGATGGTGTATGAAATGTATGCTTCATGTGAGAGCCACCATCTGCAGGGAGTGTCACATATGCTAAAGCAGGATCCTCACCAGGACTGGAAAACAGAATTGAAAGAAAAGAACAGAACAATTACAATTATAATCTAGAAGAAACTGCAAGTCCCCACATAGTTTTGTTAAAACCTGAATTCATGGTGAAAGGCAGTTCATGTACTAACATGGTTTTTGAATTTGGGTGGATAAATGGATTTCATTGTTGATGATTTTTTTGTTTGTTTTTAGCATGTCCTTGTGGCATTTTTCTCATGATATATACAAAAAAATTAAGCTTAAATTTGCATTTCTGAGTATTTTTCTTTTCAAATTGTTGTGAATCAGGAGCACTCAAAAAAGTGCTGTTTGAAAAATAGCTTATTTGTGATAAAGAAAAAATGATGGGTGGACTACAAGCTCTCTGCTCCGCGCAGCGACTGATAGAGGAAACGGGCGGGGTTGATTTTGTTTAAAAGACCACTGGAAATTCTTTTAAAATAGCTCCAAAGATAATCAGTGGGTATTTAATGACTGTAATGTAGTACTTGCACATTCACTTAAGTATGTGATTATCATGAGTCAAGCACCACACTTATTTTTTTTCCAGCAAGCCTCAGATCTCATGATCACCTCATGATCTCTCCCTGCTTTTTGCACCCTCATATGATCAAACTGAGGCTCTGAGATGATGTGGAGACAAAGACGGCATGTTTTCAGGTTGCTTCTCGACTCTAACCGTTCTATTAAAGCTGTCTGGCTAACGAGCCGTTGCGTACTTTAACACAGTGACAGTAATTAAGTGAAGAAAATGTTTCTATTATTTAATTGGAGCGCTGCCATGAATGTTGCATGCATATTCTTTCAACATCAGCTGCTCTATGAATTTTAAATTACTATCAGCTTTTAGGCTCTTGAATGCTATCAGAATAACAATGTGCAAACTAGAAACATTTTCCATGTTTTGCTAAAAAAAAAATCGTGACATTGAAAAATGGTGATTGAATTTTGGCAATGTATCTGGGAAAAAAGTTGTCTACAAATATTGCCTCACGCACTCTAAGCAGTGGCGTCATCCACTCTCTCCTGAACACCTCACCCATTGATCTCCATTATAAATCACAAAATGACCTGAAGTTTTTATAAAACCTGAAGAATTATAATTTAAAGAAAAGAAAGCTTGTATGAACACGCAATACAGACATTTCAGCAAAATGTAAAAACAAACCACCTATATTTGATTTGACTGTTGTTAGATTTAAATTCAGCTGTTTCTCCACTTCTATTTTTCTTTTTTTCATTTGTTCAGGTTTTTATTGGAGCTGAAATTATCGTATTGTTTGCTACAAAGCAAAAGAAAGCCCCCAAAAAAGTGTTTTCCTGAAAATGTTGACTTTGTAGTTGTTTGTTAGTAGTTGAAAACATCCTATGTTCCTCTTTGTTTCACCCCCAGACATCCCAGACCAGGTTATTCGGGTGTTCAAGGCAGATCAGCAGAGCTGCTACATCATCATCAGCAAGGACACCACTGCCAAGGATGTTGTCACCCATGCTGTCAATGAGTTTGGCTTGTCTGCAGCCCCCGAAAGCTATTCCTTATGCGAGGTGTCTGTCAGTCCGGAGGGAGTAACCAAACAACGGCGACTACCAGACCAACTCTCCAAACTAGCTGATCGGATTCAGCTCAACGGCAGGTAAGCGGGGGCATATTGCTCATCCAAAAAGAAAGTATTTGCTTTATAGCTGAATAGAACTATACACAGACAGTGCTGGTTGACAGAATTTCAAAGTGAGCAGAGAAAACGTTTTGGACAGTTGACCCGTTTCCATGTTTCTGGGCCTTTTAAATATGTTGGTAAAGAAAAGCACTTAAATGTGATGCGCAGTGTGAGTTCTGGGCAGAGAGCAGCTGGAAATGGAACATGGATTTTTGAGAATGCACACAAACGCTAGTAGTTGAAAGTGATTCAATGAAAGCATAAAGACCTAATGGATTAAAAGTCCAGACCTCTGAGATGTTAAACTTGCTTTTTCTGTCTTTGTTTCTAAAAGTGTTCAAATTAAGCAGTTCCCTCTGCCTTCAGCATCAGCACTATTTTAAATATAAAAGAAATGTTTTGGATAGATATTTTGCTTGAAGCTCTTTTTAATCTTCTGCATCCCATAATCCTTTAACATTGCAAAACATAATGTCTTGTTTGTTTCCAATGACTTTCAGCAAACCATAATCAATTACATATCTTTATTTTGGACTCCTTTCAAGATGAAATTTAGTGGGGCATAAAGGATAATTGGAGCCTGCCTCCTCCTGCTGCATCACTTTTCACAGTTTTCTCTCTCCTCTTGTCTCCTGTTGTGCCTTGTCGGTCCCCTCCCATCAAGGCTGGCATGAATTTTTCATTCAGCCGGTCTCTGTAGACAGCATAGCATGTCTGGAATTATTCATGCAGACAAGAGCAGACGTATATTTTTATACCATTACTTTCTATCCACATTTATGTTTACAACTACATTTGTGGTTTTTAATTCATTCAGTATCAATTTAGACAAAATTTCCACATAAATAGCAGTTTTTTAAGGGTGATACATGATGTGTGAGTGTGTGGAGAATCTGCATTAAAATTATGCTTAATATATTTTTTTTTTTGTTTTTTTTGTATATAAAAGCAAATATATTATATATGAAATATATTTCAGCTTTTTCTAAAGCTGCTCCCCTTATCTCTGCCTGCAAGTGATTGACAGAAGTTCTTTCGGTGAGGGCAGGAGTAGCATATAGCTAACATATCTCACATTGCCAAAATAAACATTCAGGGATTGAGCCAAAGCATATTATGTACGCTGCCCACAGCTATTTCCAGTAGCATGGTTCCAGAGATTTAATGCATTTAGTGTCACTTTATCTGTTTTGCTTTCTATACCTCGTTTCCTTTTTTCTCTGTCCTGACATGAGCCTCCTCTTCCCAAGCTCTCCATTGTCTTTGTCATTGCAGCTACCTGCTCTCATGCTTGTTGTATTTTGCTGAATTGAAATTATTACCTTTTTATCATTCCAGCTCTGTCAACACGTCCCCTCTTTTTTTGTGTTAAACAAACTATAAAAGCACATTTTTTCTGCTTTTTATCATTAGCTTTAATTTTATAGAAATCTGTATCTGTTCTATCAGTCTTATATATATTATTTCCTCACATCAACGTCAGGTTTCCACTTTTGTTTCTATTTGTAATTTGAGTTTCATTCATATTCATTTTTATGTTTCATCATGTTTGCTGTCGGAAGGTTTAGAGCCTTTTGTGTATTTTAGAATTTTAATTTGAATTGTCAAGTCTGTAAAGTGCTTTATAAGTACAGTTTCATTCAATTTAAATTGGTTATCAAATTGTACATTTTTTTTTTAGCTTCATTTTTCTATATCGTGCTTTTGTTCTTCAGTAGTTAGCTGGATGAGGAAATGTTTGAAGAAGCGTGAACATAGCTCTGAATCATTGGTCTCTTTCTTCTAATTCACTTGCTTTTCTGTAAGTGATGACTGTAATCTATTTGCACCCTCGCTATGGAAGGAGTTTTCTCTTCTCATTGACAGCAATTAGCATTAAATGAAAGAAAAAAATACAGTGACCTCTTGAAGAATATGAGGAGCAGTCCTTTTCAAGAAATGTCTTTCCAAGTATAACTTACACTGCATGTCTTATTTGCCTCACTTTATCCCCTAAACATCCTAAAAAAAGCTGTTCTAAATAGTTTTAGATGCCGTCCATTCAGTCAACTGTTCTGTCCTCTAGGGGACTCTTGGATTAAGGGATTACATTTTTTGAACCTCTTAAATTGCCTAGAAACACCAGGCTAAGCCTCATATAAACCTGTGTTCTGTGTTTTTTTGAAGGTACTACCTGAAGAACAACATGGACACCGAGACGTTATGTTCAGATGAAGATGCTCAGGATCTTCTCAGAGAGAGTCAGATCTCCCTGCTGCAGCTCAGCACCATGGAGGTCGCTGCCCAGCTTTCCATGAGAGACTTTGAGCTCTTCAGGAACATTGAGCCCACAGAGTACGTGGCTCTTAATCCTACTTCCGATTATTTTTGCGGCATTGATAACCTAAAGATTTATAATTATCTTAACATCTACAGATGTATACAGTTATGAACATTGACTTTCTTCATTCTCAGGTATGTGGATGACCTCTTTAAGTTGGACTCCCCTCTGAGTCGTGGGAACCTAAAGCGCTTTGAGGAGGTGATAAATCACGAGACCTTCTGGGTCGCCACAGAGATTTTAAGGGAGCCCAACTCCATGAAGAGGATGAAGACCATCAAGCACTTCATTAAGATCGCTCTGCACTGCAAAGAGTGCAAGAACTTCAACTCCATGTTTGCCATCATCAGGTGAGGATTGCATGAAAATCCTTGTCTTTTTATTCATGAAAGTCCAGATGACATGCAGTCAAGATCTGGAACTTTTCAGCAGTAAAAATTGGAGTTCTATAATAATTGGTTTACACTTAATGACTTTTGAAGTTTTTACGGTTTGGAAAAGGAGATAAAGATAATTTAAGCCTTGTATTAGGGTAAATTTGCCTGATGAAATACAAATATTTAACACCTGAAAATAGAGAAAAGGTCAAACATTCCAGTGTTTCAATATTCAAACATGTAGAAGTCACAAAGATCTGTATGGATACAATGTGTGATTATTTAAGAAGAAAACTGTTGCAATTAGGCAAAGAAAAATCAGAACAATGACATACATTTTCCATATTGTGTTTTATTACCTAAACAGAAATGTCACAGAATCCTGTTTTTCTTACAATAGGAAACAAATACTGTGGCCACCTCAGGGCTCTTATTTTTTTTAATAGAATTTCCTGTAGGACCCTATAGGGGCCTCAAGGCTGATAGCATCTTTGCCCAACTTATAGCTTCTTTACCAAGAAGGATCTTCTGCATTTCTGTTGAATTTGTTCTTGATAAAAATAAACAACTAAACTCTCTTTGTATTAAAGAAAAAAACGACATTATAAAAGGTTCCTGACCAAAGCTTCCCCCCTGCTTATCAAAAATTATCTTTTACAGTAAATACAATTTTTAAAATACAAAAAATACATTGGAAAGAAAAATTCAAATTTAATGTTTTTCTTGGAACATTTATGAATCTTGGCTGTAATTATTTGTGTCACTGAGAGCTTTAAAAAAAAAAAGCAAAACAGCCATAGAGTAGAGATCGAAACAATGATAGAATAGGATAAAATTACCTCTTTCAAAGGTTCATAAAGTGTCTATAAACCAGACAAGACCAACAGAGTGTTGGGGGGGGAAATGTTCACAGGAGAAATATTGAGAATTTTATGAGCAGAATCAAATAAATCTGGTTACCCGATAACATTCCTGTTTCACTGCCAGGCCATCTTTTGACCAGGCAAAGTGATGATATCATTTGACAGTGGCAATTTCTCGCTCTGTGTTTGTTCCATCTGAATCCCATTCTCAGAAGGGTAGACACTCCACATCACTACATTGTGTTTTCCCTTTTCGATGCTTTTTACGTGATTCAGAAGATGATATGCAGTATTGCTTTTCTAAAGAGGATTATTACGTTTTATGTGTTCTCCTTTACAAATTAGTCACAATATAGTCACAGTCACATCATCTGTCCAGTTGTTTTCACTAATAAATAAAAATCATGTTCCTCTGTCTATTTTTTGTGAAAATCCCCATGTTGATTACTGTATTTTTTATACTATAAATTGCTCTGGAATATAACTCTCACCCCTGGCCAACCTTTGCAAAAAATAACAAAGTGATTTATACTACACAGATTATGGTACTTTTAAACAGCAACTAGTCAGGCTGAGTCCAGTTTTGCTATTTACACAATATCACCCAGAAGGATATCTTAGAAGCAATACTCAACAATACAAACTGGATGATTAAATATTCATTAACTCTGAGTAATCTGGTTCATTTTGAGAGCTTTTATTTACTTTACAATATTCTCTAAATTGTAAATACTTTTTTGAACAGATATTTATCTTTTAATTATTACACAAAAAATCCACAATTAACTTGAAACTGTGCAAAAAACTCCATTCCAAGTAGTAAATGTCATCTTTTTTACACAGCAAAAACACGAAACAAACATGTAGAGACAAAATAAAAATGTTTAAACCAAAAAGCAGTTGTAGTTGGTGGTCAATGTTTGATTTTTTTTGTACAGGAGTCTGAGCCCACCTGCTTTTTGGATTATTCATTTGACAACATATATTGAAATTAATTTGTCCAAAAAAGTCAGCTCTGCTTTCTTTTGGCCCTGTCGTTTTACTGTTGACTGCTCCCTGGTTTTCTTTCTGCCTTCTGGCTCTCCCTGAACTCATTCATCTTTGCTCCATGCACCCCGTCTGCCTGGCTTTATTGGAGCTCTTCTTTTCTTTCTCCCATAGCGGGCTGGACCTGCCTCCAGTGGCTCGGCTGCGGAGCTCTTGGGAGAAATTGCCCAGTAAATATGCAAAGCTCTTTGGGGACCTGCAGGATGTCTTCGACCCATCCAGGAACATGGCCAAGTATCGCAACGTGCTGAGCAGTCAGAGCATGCAGCCGCCCATCATCCCACTGTTCCCAGTGATTAAGAAGGACCTCACTTTCTTTCATGAAGGTAGACGACCCCAAACAAGCCTGTCACACGAGGTTCTTTTTAAGGAAGCTGAAAACTAAGCTTGTTCCTTAAAGGTGACACGTCATCCTGTTCTGCGAATGTTGCCTACTTCCTTCTTCTCTTAAGTTCAAAATGTCAAACTCAGCCAGAGAATTTACCTCTGCTCAAAGTTTCTTGTTCTAAAATATGACAGAATCTAGTGAAAACCACTCAAAAAGACCTCTCCTTACTGACTTTCAGTTTTTAAAATGTTTTTGCTGACCCCGATGAGCAGAGAGATTTTGCAGAGAGATTTTGTAATTGCAACACTAAAAATAGAAATAAAAAAACATCTGTGCTTAGTCAGGGTGACTAAGGAGTATAAAGATGTTGATCTCTTGCAGAAATGAAAAATGAAAGACAGCAAATAAAGTTGTACTCATTTAACTGAATGCTCACAGGATGATTCTTGTGCTTGTCTTGTGTTTGTGCATGTGATTCTGTCCCTTCAGGCAATGACTCCAGTGTCGATGGCCTTGTGAACTTTGAGAAGCTGAGAATGATCGCGAAGGAGATCAGACACGTGGTGCGCATGACCTCTGCAAACATGGACCCCGCCCTCATGTTCAGACAGAGGTTGGTTATCGATACAAAAGCTCCTATTATCGTTCGTCATTTCTGATTTCATAAAGTTACTTCACTATTTATATGTTTTTTTTTTATTCCTAGTTATAGAAGTGTAAAACCTTCACAGGACACAGGTAGTTTTTCAGTGGGTTGATGTCCTGTTACTTCCTTCAGACTTTTTCTTAATGACTTCCTCATCCTGTTTCCAGTCAGTCAGAGTGGAGTAAAATAACAATAAATTCCCAATTTATGAAAAATGAAATAGTTCTGCATCAGCTTTGATTTTTAGCACATTTTCGGCTGTAAACCCCTCAAAAAACTTTAATGTCATTTGCCTACATTTCATTTTACATTTCAGGTTATTAATACATTTGACAGGTTCCTCAAGTTACAATTAAAGAGAAAAAAATCTACTTAGTGATAAAAAAAGAAAGATCTACAAAACCCTGAAACATTAGATGAAAAACTCTTGAAAACATTGCCTTCTTAAGGAAGAATGTGTGTGATATCTTAAAGCAATTTCAGGAATCTGGTTGCTTTAGGGATTAAGCTTGACACCCATGATCTTTGATCCTTCAGGCAGTAAACTATCAAGAGCAGTTCCAACAACTGGTCCAGTTATGTGGGCAGAGGACTGTATGAAAAATGCTCCACCTACATGAAGCTACATTCATCAAAACTAAAAGACATGGTCATATATTTAAAAAAAATGTCTGTTGAAACTAATTTTCCTTAACTGTTTGAATCATGTGCTACAGGCTCATCTGGTTCGTTATCCAAATGCAGCCTGCGTTTACATTTCTAGCATCCTGCAGGGTTTCATCATAAAATCAATAGTTTGCAGCCCTCAGCAGTTTTTAAGAAATGTGTGTACAATTTCCTTGCTTGTGATTGGCTGAATTATGTTACAAGCCGTTGTAAACCTGTGATAACAACCCGGTCTTCAAATCAGAAATTCACAATAATTTTGTTTAAGATACAAAGTGAAGAAATGAAAAGTATCCCATTATGAAAAAATGTTCAATAAATAGTTCATTTGCATTAAATGTTATTATAAGGGTTCAAAGAACGCAGGCTGAATGGTTGACCCTCACACATTTTCACCTCATCATAACTGGCCTTCTGTACAAAAGGTTTGGACACCCCTGCTTTAGGTGCTGATCATACTTAAAAGTTTGACTTAGCTAGAAACAGGTTAATGAACGACAGCAGGCGGTCTTTTACAATTTGCAAAGTTGACCTGAAATCCAAAACTTTATGAAAATGGACAAACAAGTGCATTAGATTTCTTACCAGCTGCAGAATATTGCAAAAGTAACTCATCATCTTTTGATCGTTTTATCATTGTTCCAGTATATTTGGTTTTAGTTTCAATTTTTGACAGCCTCTCCTCTTTGGAGACTGCAAATGTTGGCAAAAAGGGAAGCACATTTGTCATACCTCCAGCAGGAAGCCTGGATCCCTCACCGATGGGATCAGGCACACACTCAAAAACCAGTCCAATCAATTTCCATTCGTCCTCCCGTCTGCCTCACAGCTCTTTGTGTTTGCATCACATTCCTCTGCGGAATGGAACCACCTGAGAACACAAGGCATTGATTAAACCCAACTGAATGGGGAACTGATGCCAGCCAAAGTGTGTATTTGTATCACTCAGTTCTGTGTGTATTTATCACAGTCTGTCACTGCTGCAGTGCATGACTGCCCCCTGCAGACACTCTCTTCATACTACAATTTCTTGACATCTCAGAATACACTTTCACCAAATTCATGGCACATAAGGTAAATATTTAACCAAAAAAACCCAAAACAACAACTTCCTGTAGTTGAGTCCATAACCCACAAAGTTCAGGTTGATGTGGGGAGATGTCAAACGTCTGGTGTCCTCACATCTCCAATCATTTCCTGTTTGTTTTTGGTGGCATGAACTTCACATGGTGTTGTCTCCTCCCCCTCTCTCAATCCTTGAACTTGTGCTTAAGTCACACTTCAATCTTCACACCTCTTGCTTGCAGGAAGAAGAGGTGGAAGAGTTTAGGGTAAGTTTGTTCTAGTTCCAGATTCCACCCTGTTTCAGCCTGAAACAGCAGAAACTCCACCCATCCTGCATCCCCACTGCCAAATACTCTGCATGACACCGTCTCCCCTCCACCCTCAACATTACTAAGTTTGTCTGCCTGTGCTTCTGTGTGATTAACCCTCCCATTTGCATTCACAACCACACTGAGAAATAGAACTACCCCCAGTTTTAATCACATGCTTCACATAACACCCATGTAAACTATAACTTTATTGTAATTAAAGGCTCAAAATAAATGTATTTAAACCTAAATAAACTATAGGAAAAGACAGTCACAATATGTATGATTTTAAAATGTCACATGGTTAGTTTAAATGTGGAACAACAGGTTGCCACTTGTTTTTTTAGTCTAGTTTGAAGCTTAGAAAATTTTGTGTGAATATTTTTAAAGGTCCCTTTTCGATAGCATTCTCTTTTTTTGTTGATGTTTCTAAAAGTGTTTTTCTTTACAAGTCCATTCCTAATATTAGATTGACATCTCTGAAAGCTACATACAGTTATAGAACTTCAAGTGAACAATTGGTCATTTTTTTAGCATATACTTGACCATATCCTGCAATTGCCAAAGTTGAAAGCGAGCTGACCTGTAGCTTAATACTTTATTGATATCCTGCAGAGACCTTCATGAAGTAAAAAAGGGAGAAAAAAAAAGTTTAACACTTCTTCAGGGGAATTTGTTGCTTAGTTTTATTTGAAAAACAGATTTAGTTGTCTATTTATTATTTTAAGATGGTTTTTATATATTTTTTTAACTCTTTTTTGTTAAAAGAGCTGTCTGAGATGATTTTTTATTTTTATTTTTTACTCCTAAAAGAATTTATACATATTTGGAACATATTTTAATAGAATACTTTAATTTGTTAACATTTAAACAAGGGGAAAAAAAAGAAAAAACGTTTATATTTTCGTTTATTTCTTGCATGTATCTACATTTATAAATGTCAGTATATTAATATTTTTTTTATATATTTAAACTTTAAATATCTGTTGCAAAAGCAAAATTATTGATAGAAAATCCATGTTGAAATAAAAATCATGCAGTTTGTGGGTTTTCTTGGGTAAAAAATCCATAAAAAGTGAAATACATTGTGTAAAGTATTTTTATTTTACTATTTGATTCGAGTTTTGTGTTTTTATCCGCATTTGGCATACGTTGCCCTGTGTAACATATGGTGCATCTCGTGTTCCTAAACCCTTTTTGCCTCCACCTGACAAAATGTATTGCTGTTTGAAACTGTGATAGCATGGCACATAAGGGAGTGCTGCCTCCCTTTCTTTCCAAATGCATGGTCCTGTTTTAAAATGTTGTCCTTAAAAACAAAGTTTGCAAAGTAGCTGTTTTTTTTATCTGCCCATCCACTGACTTGCATTATATTATTTTCTCTTTTATTGTTCCTCTTTGTTTCTCTGCACGTCTATATTTACTTCTGGTCTATTTTTCTACTTATTTCAATTTTTTCATCACTTTCAATTAATTTTGTTGTCTATTATTGTCTTAAACCTTTTGCCTTTGCACATCCCTTTTTCTTGTCTTTATTTTTTTTTCATCAACTTGGCATCATTTCCTGAAAAAAAAAAAAAAAAAAACTGCTTCCTTCACCTCCATTCCTCGTTCTTCTCCTTCTCCGTCCTCTATCATCACTTTTTTAGGTCTTTGAGTCAAGGCAGCACCAACTCCAATATGTTGGATGTTCAGGGCGGTGCACACAAGAAGCGAGTGCGTCGCAGCTCGCTTCTGAATGCCAAGAAACTTTATGAAGATGCTCAGATGGCCAGAAAGGTGAAGCAGTACCTTTCCAACCTCACTGTTGAGACAGATGAGGAAAAACACCAAATCATGTCCTTGCAGTGTGAGCCGTCTTACAACACCTGTGAGTAACAGAGTCTAAAACTGTCAAAATGACTTTTTTCATGTTTATAAAAATGTGTACGTGGCTTACAAGTAATGATGCCATTTGGGTGCCACTCATTGTGTGAAGAAGCTGAACATTTCTTTAAAACTCTTTAAGATAATATAAGTAAAGAGGATTCATGCAGTATTTTTGTATTGTTTTTAAGGTGAATGTAAACCTCCACATGGAAACACACCATAGGAATTGTGTAAAGTCCCATTTTTGAGCACACAATCGAATTACATTCAATTCAGACCGTCATCACTTTAATTTGTTGTTGTTTATGTTGGTTTCATACCACAAATTCTGCCCTTGGCGGCACAGCGGCTTATAATGAGAATGAACCATAATAACAACCACACTTTGGTTGTGGTCTTATCTGTACAGAAATCACAAGTGATGCTTATCACACCTTTCATCATTGATGCTTGATCTTTATGGGAATTTTACCAAAAGGTTTTATATATAATTTTGAGAGTTAGTTACAATTATTAGTTCTGAACTGTAATTTATTTGACTAATCCAACAACTGCCTTCTCAACTAAATGGTAGAGCACATTTGGAAAGCATAATAAAATTTTTTTTGTGTATCACTCCCCCAAGGCAATAAGCAGCAGAAAAAAACTCTTTTTTTTTCATTGTTTTTGTCTTGGTTGGGTAGTTAAAGGGTTAAGGAGATCTTTAATGATTCAACTCTTTCTTTGTTTGCTTTTGTTGTTGTACGTTGAGAAAAATATGATTTAGTGCCAAATTTGAATGTCTTGTATCAGCAGATATAAAACACATCACCATAAATTAAATCTGCATCCCTTGCTTTCGCACTCAGTGAGTAAGAACTTGAACGAGAGGCGCCCCACTAAGTCGAACATGTCTCCGGTGTCTCTTCGGTCAGCTCTGCAGTCTGGGAAAACTCAGAACAGAGTGTCCCAAGTCCTCCAGGTCCAGGTTCCACTAAACCCTCTACGAAAGAAGAGTCTTGCTAAAGACAATGGTACACCCAGTGAGTACATCTAAAGCAAAAGTCAAACATACACTCATTTTTATTCTGCTTTTAAATATCCTTTCCCTCTGGTTTCTTATGTTTAAAAAAAACTGTTGTATAAGGACACAATTTGGTAATTTAGCAAATCTTTAATAACATTGTGATATATGCTTTTTAGAAATGTTGAGTAATGTTTTTCTCTTTTTTTTGCCATATTTAGCCTGCAGCTCTCCTCAGGTAGTAAAGAAGCCCCCGGTGAACTCAGAGGACTGGATAACAAAAAGACCATCAGATGACACCATATCCAACATCTCATCTCTTCACTCCAGCCCCTCCTTGTCTTGTCAGAATTCACCACTAAAAGGTTAGTTTTAGAAAGTTTTTACCTCTGCAAAGATTCTTATCCCATTATTTGTTGACTTCCTACAGGATAACATGTTATTTATATAGTTTTTAAAAAAAAAAATTTTTTTTTTGCCTTTTTTTAGCAGGATTAGCAAAGTCCCAGAACTCCAGTCAGATGAACTTATCAGGATCTTCATCATCGCTGACGAGCGACGCCAGCACAAAGACCGGCACCGTCAGTCTGCGAAGCTTCGGAATAGGTGGGGCACTCCTCCACAAGAGGATCCTGCAGATGACCAGGCAGCACGTCAGGGAGATGGAGACAGAGCTGGAGGAAAATCCAGAAAAGAAGAGGCAGGAGACAGAGGCAGTTCAGAAAGGAGGGAGTTTGTCAGAAGAGAGGAGTGGAAGACTACCGCAGTCAAAGAGACAAAGAGTTCACACAGATGCAGGGTTCACGCTGATGACAGCAAGAGAAGGAGGCTCTACGCAGAAAGGCAGGGGGGGGCACTTGGGGGTTTCTTCTGGTCCACAGGGGCTGGAACTCAAACCTACTGCCAACAACCCCCAAGTCCACAAACCCAAACCCCGATCAGAGTTTCCCATAAGGAAGAGGCTGATGTCGCCGTTCAGGGTGCTGAGAGACAGGAGTCAGTCCAGGGAGAGGCTGCAACCTAACAGTGAGGAGGAAGCTCAGAGGACATCTCAGGATGAGACCCAAGAACAGGCAGAGCAGGAAGCCAGATCAGTCAGCCCCACCCCTTTCTTCTGCCTTTGCAGAAACAGACATTCACGGAGAAAGACAGTCTGAACCGTTTACTGTATGATTTCAGATGACTCTGTTGAGAATATCCTCCAAGATAAACTTTAGTTTCTTAAAATATGCAGTATAAAATATACAGTGTCTGAGGTGGCAAAACCATTTCATGCTCTATTGGAGAATCTTGGGATTTTGTTGTTGGTGTAAAATATGATACTCAAATTTAGATCCAAAATTAGCTGTTTATTATAAAACAGCTAGAACTGAATATTCACAGGATTTTATGGCTGTTGTTGTAAACTTTCAGCTGTGTATTCACTTTGTTCCTCTGCAGTTAAGTTTTTTCTGCAAGTTTTTGATAAAAAGTTCAAATAACAGCTGATGATTTCCACACAGGCTTTTCATTTTTGCTTTATCTTTATCTGCTACATCATGCAGGTTTGACTGGATAGTTTAACAAAGGAGAAAGTGCTAACTGACCTCAGTTTTATGTAACCTAATGAAGGCAAATCTTTTTTGCAACTTAATTTATTCCTTTAAAGTAGGGCTAAAATCAATTCCATACACAAGTTCACAACTCAATTAGATTTGTTTTCCTTTAAAACATTTTATTTTCTATGAAAAACACGTTTCACACATGTATTTTAAACTCAAAAAGGTAAAGTTTTCATTGAAAAATGATTATTATAATGCATTACTTTAAAATTTTCTTGCTGCAAAATATTAACTACTTTACAGGAAAATTTACTCATGGATTTAATGAAACCTTATTTTTATATATAAAGATTGATTCAGTATTGAATCATCTTTTTTAACCAGCGTTATTTAAATGTGTTTATTACATTTTGATTTTGTAGCTTTAAACAACAAAATCTCTACTGCTTACAGTACAACTGATATGTAATCAAATTCCTTCTACTTTGATGTCCATCCTTCATGTTTTCCTCACTTTCAGCATCTAGACCTTCTTCTAGTTCATCTGGTAACATCTCTAATCTTCTTTTCTTTAGGTTATTCCCTTCTTCCCCCTGGAAAAGCAGACAACCTATCAGACTCGAGTCACAGTGAGATCTCCTCGCGCTCGAGCATCTGCTCTGTGGACTCTGTGCCGGCCCCCGGGCCTGATGATCGATGCAGCAGAACCAGCACAGGAACTTCTACCTTCACTCCATCAACAACAACAGCTGCAGCAGTTGCTGAGAGCTCAGCGGCATCGCATGCACACATAAATGCTGACTACAGTCAGCCCAGCACAAGGTAAGAGTTGATATCCATTCATTTTTTTGTGTCAGTCTTCTTGATAATATATAAATATATGAAAATATACAAAAAAAAGCCTCTTTAGTCTAAAGGTCATTTGAAAAAACACTTTCTGCCTTGTGGGCAAAACAGTTCACAATAAAACATTTTCTTCAGCTTGAACTCTCCCATTGATCCACCTTGCCACAGAAAGACCTCCTGTACACCATCTGGTATCTTTTTCTATTACGTCTTCCAGCTGCTTTCAAATTATGTCTCTTCCTTATTAAAACTCTAGTAACAGGAACTCGTAAAAATTAACAGCCTTTTATTAGCATCCCAGATTTACTGCTGGCCTCCCTTTAGCCATGAACACAGTAACTGCTTTTTAATATGGCTGAATAAACAGCTCAGCTTTATACTGTCTGCTGTTTGTTTATTGTTCCTCCATGATCAAGTTACTTTTTCTCATAAAACAGAACCTTAAACATCTTCTTTCAGGTGTTATATCACCTCAGCAGCCTTGGTGTATAACGCCAACTTGATTTTTATGGCGCGTCTTGGTTTCATTGATTGGCTTATTTGTCCTGTAAAATGCTGGCTATAAATCACACTGGTACTTTAGCTGAAGAGAAATTTCAACCTCTGAAGGTCACGGCTTGAGATTTTGGGGATGTAATCTTTGAAGCATTCAATTTATTTAGACGTCCTTGCTAAATGATGATTTGTTGGTAACTCTTTGACCCATGTCACCCCTAAAATTATCTCCACATCTTCTCTTTGCACCTCAAGTTCACAGATAAGTTGTTTTCCAAACTGAACTTTTCATCTGCTCATGATTCACAACAATTCAAATAAAGTTTTACGCGCAAATGCAAATTTAAGCTTTAGAACACGTCGAAGTCACCAAAAACATTTTATACCAATTTTTTCCTATTTAACCAAAAGAAACTGGACTAAAGCGTTATCAAATCAGAATGTTTCTCTCTTCTTTTAGAACCGAGTGCACTGTCAAGGTCAAACTGTTTTGAAGACATAAAGCAGAATTTTGAACATTTTTCTTGCACAATAGTCACAAACTTCAATGTGTTTTATTTGTCTTTAAAGTATAGCTGGGAAATGAAAACAACTATGTTTCACTGTCAGTTCAATCTTTGGATCAATATTTGTTTTGTATTTTCCCTAAATTTCATCACAGTATTGGAAGTATGGAAGACATAATTTTGCATATAGAATGTGCAAGCATTTTTGCTAAATAGTCTTTTGGTTGTGTGGTTTATTCCTATAGCTTTAAAATGTTTAAATTTTTTGAATTCAACAAATGGTTTCCAGGGAAGCTAATGGTTAAGGAACTTTTTTTCACAAAAACGTTCACTTTCTACCCCATCAAAATGAAGTATTTTAATATAATTTGTTTATCTCTACCAAAAACCATACATGTTTTCTTTTAATTTATAAATAACCATCTTTAAACTGTGTAAATGTGATTACCTAAACACACAAAAACTATCGGCCTTAAATATGAACCCCCAACCTCACAATCTAAGTCTGTCAATTAGTTGGCTGGTAGGAAGATTTAAAGACCCTCTTCAATGACAATTTTGTTTTAAGTGTTTTTTTAACATGTTCGTTTAGCATTTTTCTCATGGTGGAGGACAAGTATAAAATAAAAAAAGATTTAAACTGTTTCTGAGTAATTTCTTTATTCAAATTGTGGTGGGTCAGGAGCAGATGAAAACCCACTGTTTGAAAAAGCTGAGGTTTGTGACGCAACAACTGCCACGAGTGGCCAAAACTCTTCCTTTTTCACTCCAATTCTTTTCTTTCCAGTTGCAGATAAAAAACTGTAGATCCATTAACGTCTTCGTTTTCTTAGTCTGAGCTACCAACTTAAAGCTGTATGGCTGGATAGCTCTGATATTGTTTGCTTTTTTTTTCCATGCTAATGTTAGCTTGGGCTTTTACAATATAAAAAAATATAGTTGGAGTGGAACTTTGAGTGTTGTGTAAATCAGTATCTCCAGAGTTTCAAAGCAGCAAAAAAGAAAATTTCCATTAAGTTTCAAACCAGAGTTCTCTTGGTTCTTTTATTGGTTGAACAAATAATTTACGCTCCATAAAATCTACTGTAACTTAAATTTTGCAACTTTTGTATTTGTGATTTGACTTATCACTATTAAATGCCCTCATTCTAAGATATGTTTGGTTCATTTCCGTTTTTTCTTTCTTTTCATATGTGACCAGATGTTTTATCTAAATCTCTTAAAGCAAATAACGATAACGTTTGTGTTTTCTAAAATTGAATTTCTGTATTTGCAGTAGTTCTTCGTCTCTAGCACGAGGACACGCGCCACGAGCTTGCAACTTCACCCCTTCTCTCTCTACTGAGGAGTTAACGCCAGACCTCACCTCCCTGGACTCTGTAGCCGACAGCGGCCGAGGCAGCTGGACGTCCTGCTCCTCAAACTCCCACGAATCCTTCCAGAGCTACCCCACCTCCTCCTGCCGACCCTGGGACCACGGCATCTACGGCCACCCGCTCTCTCTACCGCACACACACTTGGGCAGCTTCAAGCACCCGACCAGGCCAGTGGCAGAGGCGGAGTCCGCCAGGCCTGTGTGGGCCGGCGAGGACCCTAAGCAGCACTCTAGAGACTCCGGCTCAGATCAGTCCGCTCCACAGAGCTGGGCATCTTCCAGCTCCATATCGGACAACTATGAGGGGAATTATGGGACTGTAAAGAGGCGAATCCCGGAGCACCCCTCCTCACCTGCCAACGAGGAAGGAGCGCAAAGCACAGAGTCCGCCTACAAAACGGTGACATCAAGCACAGAAAAAGGCCTGATAGGTGAGGGGAAAGGCGGCAAGATTTGAAAAAAAAAATGTAACAGCAATTAAGGCAAACTTTGTTGGAAATAAAAAAAAAGGATTTAGATAAATAGTTTATTTATTTGTTTAACTACTTCTCCAGCATTTGCTTGATCCAAATCCAAAAATGAAAATTAGTGAATTTAAGAGGAATTATTGTAGATTTGTTTAAGAGAGCATCTCCCAGATTAAGACTTAGTTCTTTATTAAACAAGCATTAAAGAGTATTAATAACAAAGCTCAGCTCTCTGAAGCAGTTGATTTTTGAGTATAGTGGCAACATGGAATTGTTTTTTTTAAACCGCCGTTGTTTCTATATAAAGGGTTCTCATCCTCTGCCAAAACACTGATTTACAGACATTTTTTGGTCAAACGTCAGTCACTTAGGTCACTTTTTCACAGCTTGCCTCACTTTGCTTGTTAGATTCTTTATTTTGTTTTACACAAATGAATGTTTTTAGGTTTTTGGCTGTTGATCAGACAAATACAACAATCTGATGACGTTCAAAAAGTTGTATTTTTGCTCAGCAGCCAGCCATCACATTATTTGTACACTTTTCATTTCACTTTTTCAACATTTTGGTGCATGTGAAGCCACATGTTGTGTGTGAAACATCACATTTATTTAATTTTTTTCTGTTATTTCTTTTGTTTCTTTTTCTTCTCCCTTCACTCTCCCTGCCCCACTTCTTAAATTCCTTTATCCTTTACTCCATCTTCTTCGGTGCCATCCATCCCTCCATTCAGTGTACTGTGTCACCTCCCCCACAAAGGATGAGCGTTACCGAGCTCCCCCTCCCACCCCTCCAGGCTACCAGGGTCTGGCTTTGGGGGATCTTGGCCTCACCGATGGAGCTGTGGGAGGGCCGGGAGGTCTGGTCCCCCGGCCTCCCCACCTCAAACCTCCAGACTACAGCGTGGCTGTGCAGAGGAGCAGACTCCTGCAGAGCCCCGGAGCGGCTGACGGTCTGGCAGAGGCACGAAGGGTTCAGCTCCAGCACCAAGACTCCCGGACCTCCGTCTCCAAACAGCACCTCCACAGACCGCCCAGCGTCTGCTGCCCCCATCAAGACCTGGCTGATAGTGAGGATGGTGAGTTGCAGTCATGTTTGTCCTGTCATGTAGGAACTTCTGCCTTCATTAGATAATTTCATTTCAGATACAGATAAAAGTGTTTAATGGCTATTTATTTTTGCATTATATTAGCTAACTAAATTATCACAAAAATGGCTTCTATATTCAAATAAAGGTCAAATTTCACACAAATCGTTAGCCCTAAATATATATATATATATATATATATATATATATTTGGAAGTCAGACTGAAATATAATTTTAAATCCTATTTTTATGTGTATGTTTTCTGTTTATATGTTTTATAGCACTTGTTTAAAGTAATTGTTATTTAAACTTGCCGTTCTTTGAAAAAGAAAATCTTCATAAAAATGTATGCCTACCCTTATATACTTTATTAAAAGTTTTTTTTTATATATACTTTTAATTCAATTTGTTTGCCATTAAAAATCTATCTTTAAAATTATAAACTCAATCCGTAAAGGTCTTGAAAAAAACTATTTAATGACTTTAAAATATTTTGTGATTAAAAGTTAGATTAACTGAAAGAAATACTCAGATATCTGAAAAAAAGGTGTTTAGCTTTGTTATTAAAATGCATTGTATTGGCCTCATTTTATACTGAATTATGATGTGTTTATGTTGATGTTTCTAACTTTTGGACTGGTTTAAAAATATTGAATATTTAAATCAAATCAGACAAAAAGTGGAAAATACAACACAGATTTATCAAATCCAATTTTTTTCTTTATAAGAAATTTCTTCACACCAAAGGTATGTTTTTTAGTTAGTTTTTTAAATTAAATTCATAAATTCATTAATAAAAGTCTCACCTTAGATTAGAATAGACAACCTTGTGTAAATGTAGGTAAAGAGTTTTTCATGACCATAATAATGTGATTTTAGTATGAATCTTTGTCAAATAATAATTGATAAAATTGAGTTGAAGTAGAAATCCAATCAAATTTCAAGCTTGTGAATGAAAACCGTATCAATTAGGTAGTTTGGCTGTGAATCCCACCTCTTTAAACCCCATTAAATGAATGAATCCAAACTTTTATCCGTGTTTAAATGAGAAGAAGTACATGGGCCTAAAATTAGAACTATAATCACCAGGTCACTCTTAAAATGTAATTATTTCCATAATGATCATGATACATCACTGATTGCAGACTGTATTGCCCCCTCTGG
Source organism: Oryzias celebensis (assembly GCA_014656515.1). Taxonomy (NCBI): domain Eukaryota; kingdom Metazoa; phylum Chordata; class Actinopteri; order Beloniformes; family Adrianichthyidae; genus Oryzias; species Oryzias celebensis. Next base: position 20,429,740 of record BNCR01000013.1, read on the forward strand.
CTGCCATCAGAATTGCAGACCTTCAAATTACTTAATTAAAATGTGATTGCACTGAACCAAAGGGGGTATTTTAACCTTTTCCGTTCCTCCACGAACCCTTTTGTCTCCTGTCTTTTCCAGATGAACAAGTTTCAGCAGTGTAGATACGGTTGTGACTGTCACACCTGGACCAAGTCGCCCCCATCAGGCTTTGGACTAAACACGCAGCCTGTTATGGTCGCACATCGAAGCACATTTTTCAGGCCCCACCCACAAAGCAGCGGACCTCCCTGCCTCCCAGGATCCTTTTTGGGCTCATTTTTTTCAATCCAAGAGCAAAGATTTTCAAACAGTTATGGAAACAAAACTTTTACAAGATGCATGAAAATGGGATTTAATCTGAGAAAAGAAGGAAAAAAGTGATAATAATCAAGCTTGTACTTCCATTTCTCCAGTTAAGGCTCACCTGGCTGAAAGGGTTCATAATCTTTTTACAATTTAAATAGAACCCAGTGAAAAGTTGAATTTTTCCATCTTTTTTATTTCATCTTTGAAGGTTTTTTTTTTTGTGGGACTTAAAAGAAACATCAAAGAAACTGCTTTTAAAGTTTAGTTTTTTCTCAGCTTAAAATAAAACAAATGTAAGCAACTGGGGAAGGAAATGCCACAGTTGTAGGTTGCAACTTCCAGGAAAATGCATAAATGCAAAGCGTATATGAAGCCACAAAACCCGCTGGACCCACAAAAAGTCCTTTGCCAAGTTTTCAATTCCTTTTTATGTAGTGAAAAGAAATACATTTCCCCCCTAAAGAAATGGTAGGCACGCCTGCGTCTTTTTAGCACTTACTTTGCTTTGCTTACCTTGACAGAAAAACGACAAACGGGCGTCTCTCGAGCAGTTTCCGCCTGTCGTGTGAGCTACTTTAGTGGCATGCTGCCTCCTGGATGTTCTATAAAACCTGTATAATAACTTTTTCTTAATGAGCTGATGAACAAATGCCTCACTGCTGCCCACAGAGTCAAACGCGTGCGGTTATTTTATTGCAGCAGCTGTAATAAACAATATATTAGCACTGTGTGGTGGCGCCATGTGCATGCACATACACCAAAATGTTAGCCGGTGTGCAAAAAGTCAAAGAACAGCGTTTACGCCAATGCTTACATATTTTCTTTTGTGTTTATTAAACTAGTAGTCTGTAGAATTACAAGCCTGCAAGTGTCGTGGTAAATTTCTTTCTAACACAGCAGGAATTTGCAGATGCAGCAGTCACCTCTCATCTCCATTTGTGCTTCCTATTTATCACCCAAACGGTCAGCCGACGGGCTGTGACGTCCCACCATTCGAATATTTTATGAAATATTTAAAGACCTTTCACGAAAAGATTCTTTTATTTAAAATCAGAAACAAATTTGTGCGTTCAGGTAGAAAAGATTTTCCCCGTTTGTGTTTCCATTCGGGACAAACTGGAACCATGGAATCTTCCCTTCTGCTCTCCTGTTTTTTTTGTTTTGTTTTGTCACACACAGACTTGAAATGATTGATGCTAATATATATAAATATATATATACATGGCATGTAAATGAATTTATACATATATTTTTGCTGTTATCTGCCATAAATTAATGCTAAATGATTATCTGTAGATGAGAGAAGTTAGTCCTCTGTAAAGGCTATTTTTTTGAAAATTTTGTTACAAGCTAAAGAACTATATATCCAAGGTTGTGATTGCCCTGCGACTGTGGTGTGGGGCAGGAGTCTTTCTGCAAGCTTTGTGTTAGTTTTTGTCATTTTTTTAATGACGTGTTTTTGGCTCTCACTCTCTGTTGTTTGTGTTTTTGGTGCTGTTTGTCATGTGATCTTGGTGAAGTTACTTTTATGAGATTAAGGATAAAAAACCCAACTTTTTTCCTAATTTCTTTTGTAGTTTTTTGGGTTTTTTAACGCATTTATTTGCAGATTTTCTCTTTAGCCAGCAGAAAGTACAGGATGACTTGAAGGAGTTTTGAAGGCCATCCTACCTGCTTTGGGTTTCTTTTTGTTTCCTCTTTTGTCAACTCAGCTTACATTAAAGTTAAAGCCCGCCCTTTTTGTTATGTTTTTTGCCCCTTGTGTTTTATGATTTTTTTTGTCGAATCATCAGCTTCTACTTTGACCTTTACCTCATCTTTTTCTTCTTGCAAGTGAAAACCTAAAAGTTGACTTTGAAAGTGATGTGAAACCGATTTTGCACAACTCTCTTTTTAATTTGTCAGTGATAAACCAGTATTAAAACATTGCGTTCGATGTTCTTTTTCTTTTGCAGAAAATGCTATTTCCTATATGCTGTGAGTAAGATAAGACCAGCACGAAATGTTGAATTTACAGCAAAAATAATCCAAATTTTGTTTTCTTTTTGAGATAAAACTCCAAAGCCCCTACAGGTCAGAGATAATTAAAAGTTTAACTTTTTTTTTTTTTTTTACTCCTCACACTTCTATTACTTTGTTTTATTCTCCTTCAAAGCTTTTTGCCTTTATTACTTTTTTTGTTTACTGAATTCAGCCAAGAACAACGTGTTTCCAGAAACGACCTCTCATCCAAAAATGTGCCGACTCTTTGAGTCTGGTTGTTTCTGGCCTCTCCTCCTCTCCTGACAGGTTTCCTGGAATGCAATAAGAGAGATATGAATGTGTTTTTGTGTAGATATTTCTTTTGGCATTACAGCAGAAATGCACAACAATAAGCTTAAATGTGGTGAGTGAGCTGCACAATCTGTACAAAGAGGTATTAACTCAGTCTGTGGCTTAAAGTTTGCTTTTGTCTCACACATGTAGCTGTTGTAACTTATGTCTTTTAGAAAGACAACATGATTTTGCCCGTACGCTTTTTATGTATTTTTTACAAGTGATTGTAAATAGTTGTTATATTTTTGTTTAAGAGAATGTTTAAAAGAACTGAATGAATAATTTCTCTGAGTCTACTGATATGAATTTAGATGATGAATAAAAGCATCAAACTGTACTGATTTGGTGTGTATTTGTTGAGATTGTGGTGTAATTATTGGTTTTGACACATCAGATGAATGAATCTTTAAATGTAAAAGGAGGAGCCTGAGCTTCTGCAGCTTGGATGTCTTCACTGATCCTTCGCCTTCTGCTGCTGTCAGCACTTAATCAAATCAAATCAGATCAGAGCTGCTAGGCTTCATGTTGCGTCCAAGGTCGGCCTCCTTTTATTACCCGTGTGAGGGTTACTGTCACACCGACAGGAAACCAGGATGACCTGAGTGTTCCTGTTCTGTGGGGAGTCTTCCTGTTTGTTTGGATGGGAACTTCTGCATCAGATGCACATTGACAGCTTCAGTCCCATGCAGAAATGTGCTGTTTTTGCTCATTTTGGGCAGGCTTGTATATTTTTACACACTGCACTGCACACTTTATTTCAGGCTTCTACGTCCAAAACTCTCATGTTGGAGCATAACAACATACGTTTTTATGACTGTTTTTTGGGATCTATACACACAATGGGTGGCTATTCAATCCACATTGCCAGTTAAACCAAGTCAAACTGACCAATCAGGTTGTCAGTTTATGTAGTGCTGTACGGATTTGGTTCATCTGGTGAACCCAGACGCGGTGACGAGCCTGGCCATGTCTGCGTTTGTTTTTAAAAAAAAGATGAACCAAGACCACTCTCCTGACATGATGGGAATCCATACACACCAGCTAAACACGCATTAAAAAATGCGCGTCAAGTGCCTGGTGTGTACGTAGCTTCAGATGTTGAAGGGTAATTTTGCTAATTCCTTATTCTAGTTTAAATGGTAAATGGAATATACTTCTAAAGTGTTTTACAACCTTCCTTGATGGCCCAGAGCGCTTTACGGTCCCCGTCCCGTTCACCCATTCCTACACATTCACTGATGGCAGCTCCACTGCAGAACAGCGGCACCAGAAGCAACGTGGGGGTCAGCGTCCTGCCCAGGGACATGGGAAGACGGGAAGTTTACTTGGGTTTTTAAAATGTAACATTTTTACTGCTTTTAAGCAATAATCACAATCAACCATAAAAGACAGGGCTGTAGCATAATGCTTACCAAAACCCATCCAAAAAAAGATGAAGCAATTCACTCAAAAACAAAACTTCATATAATTAACTAACTAATACCAGTAATTCAATTTCACTCACATTGACCAATTATTTGACATTTTAGCAGTAAACTATTTTTCTCACTGTATTAACTAATTCAGAATTATATAACAATTATAACAATTCTAAGGTTTTGTTCTAAAAACTAAAAAGAATTGGCGGCAAAAGGTTAGAGTAGTCTGATTGCACAAAAAGGCAAGAATTGTGGTTCCAGAGATAAGACACATTTTCACTACAACAATCTGAAAGAAAAGAAAACAATTAAAAAGCATTTGTTAAAATATAAATATATACATTGATATGTATAAATATAAATGTTTTTTATGACACAATTGATAGCAAACAGTGTTAATGTGCACTTCACAAGAGACCTTCTGGAGGTCTTTTACTGCTAAACTACACAAGAAAAGCTTATAACTGAGACAAAAAATGATATTTTAATCATATATTTGAATGTTTTGTCTTTAAAACTGGAAGCTTTATAAATATGGTTGCGTTGATGTACTACAAACAGACAACAAATAGAACAATATAGTACTTTGTACTAAAAATGTTTCCAAAAAATGTGCAGAACAGCCTAATTGTAATGACACTGCAAGGATTTGTGGGTAAAGTACAATCTTTCGGCACCTTCAAGCTACTTTTTAATGGTTATTCTTTTTTTGCCAGTAGTATTTTTTTTTCTTTTGTAAGATTTTCAAGTTGACTTTTCTGCTTTATTTATTTCTTTATTTTGGGTCATCAAGTTGGAATGGGTCAGAGCAAAAAATGTCATCCTAACCTGCCCGTTCAAGGACCTGCACAGAGAATTTCTCCCAATCGACAAGGAAGTGAAGGTTCAGTTCCAAGTGGGATTTGTCCGGAGGCGAGTTGCTAAATTATACACAGCTTCAAATAAACATCTCAAAATGCGAAAGAGCCCCACCGGATGACAGGAAATGGAAAGTAGGGGGGAAAAAGTGACTTCTCGTAATATATTTGACCCTCGTGCACATTTCTGCTCATACGCAGGTGCGTGTGTGTGTCACACCTCGCCACTGTTTTGACTTTGAAGTTTTGACTTTGTCACAAGCCGAGAGTGGAGGGTGGGAAAACAGAAACGGTGCCACCTGAGGGTTATAGGCCCGTAAGTATGTATGTGTGCTCCTTTTACCATATTCCTGTCTAAATGAAAGTTTGTAAAGCAAAAGAGTTTCAAAAAACCCTGATGTCACCTGTACAGTCTTGGCTGCTCTGTCCTTGAGCAGCAGTGTGTGACTGTGCATTTGCTCCCACATACATGAGTCGAAATGTTTTCTCAAAGTTAGAACCCAACGACCCCACAGAAGGACGCTTTAGTCGAGAACAAATTCTGTAGGGAGCAAGGTGTCTGTCAGATGCCTTATTACTATTTGTCTTGTTTCTGTCCTTTGTGTTGAGTTTAAATGTCAGACTTTCCTTTTGACTTGATATATTTCCCCTGTTTTATTGGATATAAACATTTTAATCAACCGGACTGACATAAAGTTAGTTGTTATTTAGTGTTTTATATATCACTAGAAATGTCACATTTAATGCATTAAATGTTAGTTCTTTTTTGTGTCCATATTTTCAAAAAAGACATATGTGTCTTTGTGCTTTAATAAAATGACAAAGAATATTGTAACTTTAAACTCTAATTTTTGTCAAATTATCTGATATAAATCGTTTTTTTTTCAACTAAGTTCCTAATGAACCCAAACTGGATGGAGAAAAAAAAGTAGTGAAGATGACAACTCAAGTAAATACCGAATCAGAATCCCTTTTAAGAAGGACACAGAGGCACCAATCATGGCAGCACTGGAGAATATGTTCAACAGGATCTACCACATCAGGCAGGACTCTGGATGCTCCCGCAACCTGAGCCTCTTTGACTTCTCCTTTGTGGCTCTCTGGTTGAACCATAAATGCGTTGTTTTTCATTTTAAAAAGTATTTTTCAGACTACAAGGTGCATCAAGCAAAAACGATTCAAACTTTTATGATTCAATTCATCACAAACAGCTGAAGCACAGTTTGCATCACTAAGCCCTGCCCTTGACTACATTACCCATAATGCTTCAACAAGCCATCAAGCAGTGGGGCTGGAGTTTACCAGTCAAACATTTGGACAGATGTTTGAGCGCCGTGTACTACAGAAAATGAAGATAAGGTCAGTCAGCATAACCAGAATTTGGACAGTCTGTTATTAAACAAAGTTCAAGGATTTTTTGCGCCTTATGGTCCAAAAATACACAAAGAGTCACTTAATTAGCGCTAATTAAATTTTAGTTGGGTTTACTAATTTCTGTCTGAGTTGCACCAACAACAAAATAAACTGTGAATGTATAACTTTTTTGTTGTTTGTTGTTGACATTAAACAACCTACGTCTGCATTTGCTGCATTGAGAGGAGTCTATGTGATACTTTTGTTTTGTGAGGATGTTTATTCCCTTGCAAACTATTTCATATTTCCCCCCAAATTGCTGTTTTTTTATATATGCTTGAATTAAACAATTGCTCATTTGGGCTATAGTTAAAATATCAACCAAACTTAGAGAAAAAATATATTGGGAAAACCGGGAGCTAAGAGGAAAACTGGGGGATAAGTGGAAGGTGAAGGTGAAGGCTCCAGCAGATTCCATGAACACCAGAGATCCCTACCCAGAAAAGTGCAGTCATAGGAAAAGCTAAAACTCTGTAGGACCCTTGTCTTTTGTTCACAAATAAGATGCAGAGGCCAAATTAATTACCATCATTAAAAACAGCTGTGTTTGCACAAAGCAGATAACAAGCAGGAATTTGGTTTCTCAAGGTTGAAATAAACGTTGATTAAATTCATACAAAAGACATGACTAGGAAATGTCATTTTCTTTTCTTTTTTTTTTAAGAAATAAGGTGAAATTTGAATGAGATGATTGTCAGATTCAAAAACAAAACAGAAGGCGGTGAAGTTCAAAAAGGAGGATGACCTGTGTGCTGATAGTGATGTAAGTAATGTTTTCTTGATTTAAGCACCTTTCCACAAAGTCTAAATGCAACTTTTTTTTTTTTGTTACATTTGGTTGACAATGAAATGAGAGTAAGGAGAAATAAATCAACAAAGGAGAATCAAAAATACTGTAATTTATTTTTTGGTAATTATTGATGAAATGCAAACCTAAAACCTTACGCCTAAATGTTGTTTCCACTATTAAAAAATATTTAAATCTGAGTATTTACACAAATTAAATGTTTCAATTGAATTATTTGAAATAAATTTTTTTTTTATTTGTATTTTACCTTTTTTTTTTTTTTTTGATAATTCAGAGTTGTCAGTTTTTTTTTCTTTTTTTTTTTTTTTTTTTTCCATCATATTCTTAGTCAATATCTCCTTACAAGCTTTTGTCAGTTTTCTAAAAATGTTTTAAATGAGACCTAAACAAAAGATTAAAACAGCATTGAAAATTTCACTTTCAGTTACATAAAATGTTTTTTTTTTTTAATAGTCAATCTGTCCAACATTTCTTAATCCCTAACCTATCATGCACATTCTCTGGTCCAGAGAAAGTTTCCTCTCACTTCTGTCATCTGCTCATTTACCTGTTTTACTTCCACCTGCCTGTCAAAGGTGAGATTCAGGTTCATTAACACCTTCACTTGAAAATGTCAACAAGGTCTCACGACAGAAGCTTGGTGGTTATTTTTGAAGCTTGAGGACTTGCTTGTTAACTAACAGAAGGTTATTTTCTTTTTCAAAATTGATCACTCACTTTTTTTTTTTTTTTTATATATGAGGGCAGGCAACAACATATGTAACTAAATGCACGTGTCATTTAAAAGTGGAGAGAATCCAACTGAAAGCAAAAGCTGCTGTTCTGCACAGAGAAAATGACACAATGGCTCGATTCCTCTGCAGAGGTTTGCCTCCGTGGACCGTTAGAGTGGTTGTCATGTGTTCAGGTGAAACTCCCCATTGCTGTTCTAGACATTTGTCAGCAGGCCCCCAGGTTTTCAGCAGCTGCTCCTTTCAAAAAGGAAGCCATGTTGCAGTTGCACGACATGAAAGGCTCACAAAATGTGACATGTAGGGAGAAAAAAAACAAAAGCAAGTATTCTTTTTTTTTTTTTTTTTTTTTTTTTTTTTGCCAAAACTCTTTATTTTTATGTTTTTGTTGGAACTTTTAAAGAGAAAACAGATTTGTTCCATTCCAGATACAGATGAGCTGTGAAATGATCATTATTTTTCAGCTAAATGCTGAATTTTAAACGTTTCTGTTGCCTTTTGTCCTCACCTGCTGTTCCGCTGTCGGTCAAAGGGGGGCAGTGTTGCATTGTGTGCCACCATCAGTGGACCAGCACAACCTTTCCAATGTCCTCAGGCAGGATCTAAGAAAGAGGAACATTTGTGGAGAAAGTTTCACCCCAGAGGATGATCATTGTTTTATGGCTGAAATTGTCAAACCCAGCTTTATGTAGGTGATGATCATCTTCCTAATTCTGGTCTCTCCTTGCTCTGGAACTGGTTTCTGTTCTTGAGTTGAATGTCTGTTTAAGTTTTCAAACAGTTCAGAGATTCGTCTTTAAATAGTCACGAGATGCTACATAGGTCATTATCTGCGTATGAATGTAGATGTGAGAAATCAGAAAGTGTAACCTTTCTTGGACAAAGGAGAGGGCTTCACACGGTCACCTCATCATGATCATTTGTTCATCATTAACCTTGGCTATCAGAGTGAAATGTCTTTTTGAGGGGGGAAAAAAAGTCAACTTTTTGAGTAATGAGTTTGTTTTCAGTCGTATAAAATATGTTCTCTCACTTGGATGATGTATGAAAATGGCTGTAGTGCAGAGGCACAGCGGTCTACCTCCGATCTGAAGATTGCAGGCTCGGTTCTTGTCTTGCATGCCCATGCATCGGAATGTCAATATATTGATGCCAGTGTTTGGCAGTGGAGCTGCCATCAATGTGTGGGTGAATGGGACTGTAAATCAGGAAGAGAAGAACTATTTAGCCAAGTAAACGTCATTTATGATTTTATAAAAACCAAACTTTCACCACAATCTCCTCAGAGGATTCACACTAAAGGTACTCTGTTTTCTGTCATTTTTGAGAATCGGATCTCAAAGGCACTTGGACTGCAGAGACCACAACCCTGAAGCTTCACACTGCCCTTGGCAATGCACATTTGAGTGACCTGTAGCGCCCAAAATGGATATATACATGCATGTCAGGCTTCTGCCATTGAACCCCTAGCTATGCTAGTTTTTAGCAACCATTTTTGGGCTCAGTGTACAAAATATATGGCCACTGAACGCACAATAGTACTTCTACCAGGTTAAACTCTGCTTTGGATTCGGTAGTGAGGTGAGGATGGTGTCCCATTTTGTTCACTGAAGTGAAAAGAGACGACTTTACTTTAATGGATTATAGCTGTGAAAGAAAAAGTTTGAAGTAATGTTCGTGAGATTTGGAGCTGCTTGATCATTTCACACCAAGCCTCCTCCAACTGTAGATGGTAGACGTGCTGATAAACATTGAAATGCCCAGTGTGTAAAAAGCTTGAAACAAACTTTAAACAAATGCAACGTTTCTTTTTTTTTTTTTTTTTTTATTGTTCCATTAACCTTTATTTCTTTTTAATTGCAATCTTCCTAAGATTTGGTTTCAAACACGACTATTATGGTGACAGTCTGCTGACTGCAGGACTGAATCTAAAGCTTTTTTCTCCCCTTTCTCTAAATGCAGTAGAGTAAATGCTTCATTAAATCCAGTTGCAGTTTGGTCCCACCCTCCACCCTGCTGACATGATTGCTACCATATTTATCAAAAATCCCCTGCCAGTTGTTTTCTCTCATGCCTCCCTCCCTATCATTTATCAATCTCTCTCCTCTGGCTGCGTGCTGCTGCAAGTGTCTCTTCTCAAACATTCTCAACAAATGACTCAAATTTAGCTGATTACAGGCCTAATTCTAAACTCTTCTAGGATTATTTAGAAAACTGCCTCTGAACAGCTCCTCCAATTTGAAAACCACCAGCAACGCTAGTTCTTGCTGGTTTCTCTAACAGCTATTGCACTGAAATGGCTTTGCTGACAGTGACTAATGCCATTCAGTTGCTTGTAGATAAGACGGAATTGTCTGCAGTGGTTATGTATGATTTTTAGCTGCAGCATTTGACAGAATCGATCATTCCTTCTTCAGTGACAGACTGCTGATCTGGTATTTTACAGCACGTTTAGTTTTCTTTTGCTGTGGGGCAGATTTATGCTAATTGTCTTTCGGTGGAGTACCTCAAGGATCCTGTTTGGGTCCTCTTCCTCTCTGGTTAAATGTGCTTTTTCCAATTATTTAATTCACTGACAGTTTAAAAATATTCTTGTTAGATCTCGTGAAAGTGGTAGTTTATGTTAGCCCTTTCATCAGTATTTTGTTTGCTTTCTGCCGTAAGTCTCTTGTTTTTATCTCAGTGCCGTCTTACTCTTTTCTTCTTATACTTCAGTTTTTTTTTATGATTTTGTATATTTAGACTTTTTGCAGCAGTTGAGAATTGTTAATATTTTTTCCATAAAATAAACAGAATTTCTGCATAGATCCCTGAAGACTTTGCAGCACAGATCCAAGTCTTAAGACAGGAGGGAGACGGTTAGAGGGAGCACTTTTTTAAAGAGGGAACATGAGAATTGAGTGAGGGATGAAGAGAGGAAAAGACAGAAAAGGTGTCAAAAGATCTATGGAAGCCTCCTACTGAGGAAACTGGAGAGAAGTGGATGAGAGAAGTGGTGGGAGGTGCTTGGTGGGAGGCCTCTCTTTTGAACTAAACTTCAGCAGAAAGTGAAAAGAGAAATGGTGGCATCTCGGATTTTAGCAGACAGATTAAAGACAGATTGCAGCAGAGAAACAAATGAAAAATATAAAAGTAAAGCCTGGAAGTTCTGCGGCTCTTCAGAAATGGGACAGAGGAGCTAGAAGGGAAGATGAGTGGGAAGAGGATAAGGGGGCTGAAGGTCTTTTGCAGTGCTGCAGCCAGGGCTTTGATCATGCATTTCATTTAAGCCCCCTGTAGGGGACTTTCTATGATGCAAAAGGATTAAAGGATCTTTTCTGACTTTATTTTTCCATAATAAATATTCAGTTTCAATTAAAAGTGACTTGCAGATCAGCATGTCTTGTGACATTCGTGAGGTCAGATTTATCACTTTGCTGTTGTCTTGAGGGAGTTGAAGGTAAAAGGGATGCTTTTGGGAAAGAAGTGTAACTTTGCTAGCATTTGTGGTTTACATTGCTATGAAGGGCAATGGAAGGACTGTTGAGGACATCATTTGGGAATACTAAAGAATGGGACACTAACCTTTTAACTCAAAACTCCAACACAGATGTGTGGCTCTGATTTTAATTTTTCAGTACTACAGTATACTACAGTTTTTCAGCAGTATCTGGTTTCTGTTGTAAATTTGAGAAAGCCACCCAAAAGTTGAATTAGCTTTGCTAAATAGATTGCACTGCTGTCATTTGTTTGGTCAAATCCCAGCTCATTCTGATGTTGCAACCACATACACCCAAAAAACCACAAAATTGCTTTGATTTATCCATTCACCCATTGTTAGAAACCCACTTGCTCCTGGGGCCACAGGGCTGGTGCAGCCCATTAGACGCTTTGCTAGTCCAATGCCGGGACACGCAGAAACATGTAACCACTCAGTCACACCTCAGGGCCAACCTAGAATCATCAATGAATCTATGAAGCATATTTTTGGACTGTGGCAAACCAGAGTTCTTGGAGAAAACCCAATGCATACGTGAAACACACTCACAAACCCCACACAGAAAGGATCCAAAAGAGATTTCAACCAGGATCTGCGATGCTCCAGCTCCTGTTATGATGGTCTTTGACAGATTAATACATTTAGTACAACTTTTGTTTTTCAAAATAAATTTAAAACAAGATAACCCAGATGTGTTCATGCAATTATGATAATGGTAACTCCTGAAGATGTGAAATAAAAGGTCTTTAACTAAAGTACAAACCACTGCAGTGTTCTCTTTGTCAGTCTGCATCAGAAATCAGATGATCTTTCACACCTGCCAGGAAAAAAACAGGTTTTAATGTGGACCAGAGTTCACTTCTTTTGGTAATCTGAAGTGTGAAAATCCAACTTTGTACTGAATAAAGAGATTCTTGTCAAAGTGAGACCTGTTTTGTATTTTTTAAGCTTGGAACCAGTTTTCTTGTTAAATCCATGAATGCAGGAGACCACAGGCAGATATAAAATGATTATTTTTTTCTATGAATCTAATAAAATGTGACAAAGATCAGAACTTTTTGCAGACTTATTTTAGTGTTTTACCTTTTTTATATTAAAAAAAAGATCATGGCTAAAATAGTGATGATGTAGCCCAATGTATAAAACAATTGAAGGGGGGGGGAAAGCAGACGTTGCTGCAGTTTAGCCTAAACCGTGGCCAACAAGATTCTGAGGTTTGAACCATCCAAATATCTCAATATATTGAGTTGGTTTCTTTATGTGAACAACAGTTTAATCAAACAAAGTGAATAAAAAGGCTGTAAAAACGGCAGCATTTCATATCAAAGAAGAAAGACGAGGCTTAGTTTAAAGGCTTAAAAGTGTGATGAGTGACTCGTAAAAGTCATACACTTCCTGCTGCTTTGAACTTGGATAAACTGTGTTGGCTTTGACCCATCTAAAGCCTTCCTGCTTTATTTTTCATCTCACTTGTGTAACTCTCTCACCTAGCCAGCACATCAAAATAACACAATCGCACACTGACAAGAGCATGAGTTAACATGAATGCGTTAAAGACTCACTCCAGTAATAATTGTTTTTTAAACGTGTTTTTGTGGCATTTTTCTCACGATGGAGGACATATTTGAAGAAAATGAAGCTTAAAAAGACATGTCTGAGTTCAAGTTTTCCTTTATTCAGTTCACTGTGAATCAGGAGCAGATGCAAAAATGTGTTGGAAAAAGCTTAAGTGTGATGTAGAAGCTACGACTACTAGCCACAAGCTCCCTGCTCTGCTCCTTTCTGATGCATCCACTTGGAGGCAAATGGATCCATGTACGTCTTCACTGTCCTCGTTCGAGCTGCATCTGGCTCAAACCTGAATGTCAAATAGCGTCAATATTGCTCCCCATTTTTGTTGCACCGCAAATGTTAGGTTGAGAGTGTAAGGGGCTGTAAGCTCGCAGGAGAGAATGTAAACAGGTGGATTATGGGAAGCAGGGGCAGGCTTACTCCTTCCCAACAGTCCCTCCCATGACTCAGAGGTGAATTTTTATTGAACTAGAGGCAGTCTGCAGAAACTGTCTTTAAAAAATAAATAAATTTATTTATTTATTTTTTAAAGTGATGTGATCATATTTTAAATAAAATAAAACATTTAAAAAACCAAACCACTTTTAAAATGAATCAAACGTTGATTGGAGTGGGACTTTATTTATTTTTTTTCTCATAAATGGGCCTTCAATCTTGTAATCTATGGTTGATGACCTTCATTTTGTCGTTTTTTTTTTTTTTTTTTTTTTTTAGAACACAAGATCTACAATGAGAAGTAATTTTTAGCTAACTTTCTTATTTTAAATATTTTTATATTTTGTCAAATCTAATGTCTTTAACTTTACCTCTTTCTTTAATCTTATTCTTCTCAACCAAAAGTTTTTTTAAAAATAAATTTAAGCAACTTTATTCAACAAATTCACTATAAAAGGCCCACAACAGTTAATCGTATTTCATCAACTTCTATTTTTTTTTCCTCCTCCATGTCTTTTCAGTTACAGTAAAACTGAAATGGCTGACTTTGGTTTGATGGCTGCCTACAACCTACAATGCCTGGAGGCAACAATTTCTACGTGAGAGCTTCCAACTGCATCTGCATGCTGTTTTGAAGAAGACTCCCATCCAAATAGGGGGATTCTTCAATCCTAGTTCTATCATTAGTTTTCACCACTGCTCTGCTTTGACTGGATCTCCCGGGCAGAGAGAGCCTGCAGTGTGTGTGGGTGAGTGTATATCTGTCTTGATTTGTCTCAAACAGAAACATGCCCCTCTCACCAGGAAAGAATTATGTTTTCAGCCTGGCAGTGCCTGTGCTGTAAAGAGAAACGCTGCCATTCTGCCAGGCTATTGTGTTGTAGACAAAATCTCCTTGTATTAGCAGCAAGACTGACATCTTCAAAGAACTCCTTATACCTTAACCAACTGTGCAACAGCAGCTGCCTGTGTTTTTGTGCCCTGTGCGCGTCCTTTACAAGTGTTTGGTCTTCTTCAGCATCTTCTTTACCATTTGCACATGCAGGTAAACAACTTTAAGTGTTTTTATAACCTGCAAAATGTGGTTGAAGGACAGAAGTCATGAGGTAATCGGATGATTTAATCTGGTTCTTCCGTAGGCCTTCATTTAGTGATGTGCTGCTATGTATACTGCTGGTTATTTTCCTGCACAATTTAGTCAAGCTGCTGACCTTTAAAATTAGACTTTTGCCTTTGTGCTTAAATAGATTAAATTTTCAAGTTGAATCTTCAAGACTTCAACATGCCTCTTTTTTTGACTTAAATGTCTTTATTCGGGTCAACCTGCTTTATTGTATTTCTAACAGTTGAATCGCTAACAGATCAAAGATTAGAGCTCAGCTGCTCCGTACAATTCAAACTAATTGAAAAGAGTTTATAAGCTCTTTGGCTTTAGAAATCGAAGTCTGGTTTACAAGCAGAGATGCAATTCAGAACTAAAATTAAGGACATTTTTTGTTTCAATTAAAGAAGTCAAGATATGGAACAATCCAAAGCAGTTAAAGAAACTAGATCACTTAAAAAAAGTGTTAAACAAGAACTGCTTCAAAAATGCAACAAATGAGCCAAGTTGCCTGATTGCAGGTACGACTTAGAGAAAAATAAGAAACAAAATTGTGAGTGTTTGGATTATTCTAAGCAAAATACTTTGAAAACCACAAACATACTTATATACTCTAGCTAAAGTGCATGAATATGTAAGTAATGTAAGTATCTTTTTTTAAGTTTTATTAATTCTTTAAAATGTGTTTGTCCAAAAAGATCTTTTTATTTTAATTTTGTTGAAATGAGAAGAAATGAAGGAATTGAAAACTTTAAATCTGTGCTTGTGATTCTAGTCATTAAAATCACTAATCTGTGCTTGCAAATTTAAAGAAGTTTATTTAGGAATAAACTCTAATCCTTGAACAGATCATTTAACTTGGAGAGAAGTTTTCTCATGATCTCAACATGCAATATTTTTTAAGGTATATTCCAAGTATGAAAAGCCTGGTTTAGCCATTTTAACTTGAGCTATTAATGTATTCTTGTAGAAGTTGGACGAGTTTAATCCTAGTGCCGCAGGGCACCATTAAAGCTTAAAATTAGATGCTTGATGACTTAAAAAACAAGTATTTAGATCTGGAAGGAGAGGGAAAAGAAAACTGAACACACAGCAGCCCCTCACTCATGGCAGAAGTTGTTCTACAAATATCCCGCAATAGGTGAAATCCAAGTGTTAAGATTCCAGATATTCTTACCTTGTGCTATCCTAGGCATGCTAATGTTGGAAAGGTCATTTGGACCCCACATCATAAGGGTTAAGGCTGTAAAACCCCTTATTACACATTTAAAACACTTCTCTGGGACAGACATGAACATTTTTCTATCTTTTCTCTCTTTTTTTTAAACTCTGAAAGTTCAAGCTTTCATATAACAATAATGATGATGATGAAACTTACAGAAAAAACAAACATCTGATCGCAGTTGAAGACTTGTGTGAATGTGGAAAACTGAATGCTTTCTGTAAAGCAGAACACAGTGCTCTGTTTTTAAAAGCATTTAAATTTGTGCTAATAAAATCTGTGAACTGGACAGTGAAAGGTGGCTCGTGATATAGTCAAGGAACGCTGTAAAGAAAGTGTTAAGAATGAATGTTCTTCAATGATAGTGGATGCAGTGGAAAGTTCTTTAGAGTATAGTTCCTACTCTTTTATTTTTACTCATTTATGTGTGCATGTCAGACCTTTTGTAGGGGCTGCTGAAGGTGAGCAATCACCTCGCCCTGTTCTGTGTAATCGCATTGAGACAATACACCTGAGGCTAAAACTGCTCTGTTGTATTCACCTAAGTGTGCACATGGACACGAGCAGCTTTTTCCCATCAGCCCAAGAAAAGCATTCAGTGCTTTGGAGCCATTTTGACACAAAAGTATTTTTTTCTCCTCCTAAGGGTTAAAAGAAAGCAGTTTGTAAGCTGAAGTGCATGTACAATTTTCTACAAACAATGTGAATTCTGCTTGATGGTCCAGTGTATTTCCTTTGGTAAAAATGTTTCATGTTTGGACTGAGGTGCAAAAGGAACATTTAACTGAGCAGAATTCACTTTATAATAAAAGAATGAGATAAAATGATCTTTTTTTATGGCAAAAAAATCTTGTTACAGAATGGAGCCATTATGGATCTTATTGGTTACACCTGTGCTCTGTTAAAGGGTCATCTTGACCCTGGAAAATGAACTTTACATCTAACATCCAGTTGAGGAGATTAGAAGTTATTTAAAGGCTCTTCTGCATTTCCAGTTTAGTCCTGACTCTTCTTCTTGGGCATGTCTGCCTTTTTATTCATACTGTCTTTCTGTTCATACTTTTATTTTATTTGTTTAATATTTATAAAGACAGTTGTCTCAATGACTAGTTGTAAGTAATGTTAACCCAGCAAAACAGATTGAAAACCCCAGTGACCTGCTTATATTCATGACCGTTGAGTGTTTATTGTGGAACACAGATGTAAGTTGGATTCTTACTGCAAGGCCCCACAGATGAACGGCTGCTCTGCCTCGCCTGCCAGTGAGGTTGGCAGATGTACGGTGGCCTTGAAGTGCAAATCACATCAACAAATCACTTGACGAAAAACTTTTTAGACATCACAATGACAATTAAAAAAGCAAACCTAAAAATAAAAAACATTACATTTTATAAATCAAAACAAAATTCCAGAAACCAAAGCACAATAACCCAAAAATTATTCTGGTTTCTTTCTTTTTTTTCCCATTTTCATTATGGAAATTACTTTTGTTTTTCAAAATGTACTTTTTTTTTTTTTTTTTTTTTTTTTTTACAGAAACCCGAAATGTGACATGTCCCACAGTGCCTCCCTCCCTCCCTTCCTCCCTTCCTTCCTTCCTAAATATCTTAAATATCTTTTTTCCTTTTCTTTTTTTAGCATTTCATTCTGATTTCTGAAATTTGCTTGCTTTTCTGTAAAATTTCATTATTTTTTATTAACTGTCATTGTGATCTTTCAAATCTTATTGCGTCCAGTGAAATCTTGATGCGTTTTGCACTTCTGAGCGACTGTACCGATGGGGGCAAGTGTCTGCAAGGCTTTTAATGATTCCAATGGTTGCTTTTACTTTTGAATGTTTATTTATTGTTGACATTTTTAGTAATACGCGTTTGCGCCTTCTTTCCTCTGTGCACTTTAGAATTGTAGAACAGGAATGTTTTGTTAGAAACTAAATGACTTGGGGTGGAGAGGAGGCCCGCTGTGTGCTGCTGCAAAAAAGTGAGAGGTGTCTACAAGTCAGAAATTATACACTCAAATTTGGAAACTGGAACTGACTTTGCTTAAGGGCACCTTAGCAACAATTGCATCACTGCTTACAAACAAACCTGACCCTTTTTTTGTACAAGGAGCTTTTTTATAAACTCTAATCCCTATGATCCCGCTGTACAGTCTCCTTGACTTGCTCCTGTATGATTTTTTTTTTTTTCTCTGTATGCTGTTACATTTGACATTTGATCTGTGGGATCAAAGCTAGTCCTTGTATGCCTTCACTCTTATTTTTTCCCTCGAACAGTAAGTGACCTTAGTCCCATAACAGTATCAGAGGGTCTTTCTTTCCTTCAGGTGCCTTTAAATCAGATTAATGCCCTAAAAGGAAAGATCATTTCAGAAGGTTTAACTCATCTGCATCTGCATGCTTTTCACTGCAGTCCAGTCTTTTGAATGTTTTTCTAAAATGAGGAGAAACAGTTGTTTTGTGTCTCAAATGACATATGAGGGCTAAAACTCTTCTGTTCTTTGGCCTGCTGGTCTTGTGACATTTCCAAATAATCAATAATTAATCTGTGTGTGACATTTGCAAGAGGTTGATAATTTAGTTTGTCTGCAGATGTAATAGTTTAGTTCAGATTGTACCAACAAAGGTTGAGGCAGTGATCCAGATGATGCACATGACATGTGCTGATTAGACTTTATGTAGGTTTTCTCTTTTTTGTTACTGCTCTCCAAGAAATGTTTTGCAGCCTTTGCAGATGAAGTCATGAAGCAGATACCACAAGGCTGTGGAAACGGAAATGACTTCCCGACTTTAACATCATACAGAGTTATGTGATCATTGAGCACATTATTTATTAGATCCAAAGATATAAGCTCATTTTTTCTGAAATATTCTGTTCTAGCCATTTCTCTAAACCTTGTTTTTGTAATTCTTCAGAGCATATAAGGTAATTTCCGATTAAACACCAGTAAAGGTTTATTACTCCCACAGTAAAATCATGGAGGTTCTAAAACTTTGATTAGTGTTTAATTTTGTTGCCTCTGTACTGCTACTAATTAGAAAATCTGGCTTATCTGATCTTCATTTGCCTGTCAGATTGGCTATTCAAAATGTTTTTTTAATTACCATAACAACATACATTTAATATTCTCAGTTGTTTATTTAGGTTATCATTTTTTTTAGCTGAATTTCGCACAAAAAACAGTTCAGCCTGCCTCCAAGTATCTGCATCAATTAGCAAGTTTTTTGAAATAATTTAAAAAGCAAGCAGTTGATCTCAGAAATCCTATGTTCACTCCTCTCTTCACAAGCTCAATAAAGGAGCAAACTGCAACTTTTGTGTTGTTTTGACCATACAGTGTGGGGAAAAAACCAGCCATCAACAATGAGCTCCCCTACAGTGTAACCAAACTTTGTGCCTTCAAATAAATATTGTCATGTGGTTTTAGGTTTTTTTTTCAAATGGGATCAGTCATATAGGAACTCTTAATGATAAACATTTTTACAGAAAATGCTGCCAGTAATCTAAACGTCAAATCTATGGTTTTTCTGGAAAGGTGGGTGTCCTCCATAACAGAGTTGGAGTTGTGTTGAAAATGGACGTTATTGTGCACATGCTTTTCTGGAGTAGGGGGTTCCATGTGATCCTTTTGACCTTTTATTGGAAAATATCCACAACACAAATGAGATTGTTGGAGGTGCTGTCAGTCAGCTTTGCTGTTGCTTTGATTAATGACTTCATGGGTTGTGTGGGTTGTCAGGTCAGACTGTGCCGCATGAAGGTTGGAGCACTTTCGCTTAATCTGCCAAACGGGAGAAAATGGGTGATGGCTTTTAAAACTGGCTTGCTTTAACAGAAGGAAGACAAAACTGTCCTTAAAACGTAGATGATTGGAGGGCTTACTGTGGTTTTAATGTGGAACACTCCTTTAGAAGTGGCAGTGAAAAGTGTCATGACTACAAGGAAAAACTAATTTTTGTTTATTCTTATGAACTGATGTTTCATTTAAGACAAGAGGGAATTCATTTCTGTCTGGAGTATAATCTTAGCATCTTGAAACTAAGGGTGTATTCCGACTGGACACATTTGGTTCACTAAAAGTGAACCAGAGTTTGTTGCCCTTGATAATCAGGAACAATTTTTCTGTCAGAATAGGCCCAGAGCAGAACAACTGGACCAAAACAGCCACCGTAGCCGGTCACTCTGACAAGGATTGCAAAGCTTAGGACTTCCATTGTTTCTTCACTCGTTGCTTTGCCATGTCCTCATAATTCCAGGCCAATTAATGAAGAGATCATTAGTCAGGTGGTTTTGTTTACAGGCCTCAGTTTGGAACAGAAATCTTTGGTAGACTGCAGTCTAAATACAGACCAAACGCAAGGCTCAGGACTCAATCCAGATCAAAATAAAGTATTAAAGTACAATATTCCTGAAGTTCTAAATCACTGACATATGCCTTGCACTTTAGTTGAATGGTGGACCTTAATCGGATACATTTTAAGTGAGACTACAGCATGGAAGTCCTGTTAGACCCTAAAGAACCAACTCACTGCAGAGCTTTAAAAAATTTCAGCAGTAAAAATCTTTATCTTGTTTATTTTTTTAAACCAGGGATAGGCAACTCGAGGCCCGCAGTGTCTGCATGATTTCCAGATATCAAAGTCCTTCTCATGACTGATTACCTGGTTCAGGTAACATGCCAGAGCATGGCATGTTCAAAAACATGCATTGACGTCCGTTCACAAAGCCAAAGGAAATGACTGGAATAAATGCATACGTAATTAGAGTTAGGGTCGCGTTCAGTTTAAGAAAAAAAAATGGACAAATTTGGCAATTTTGACTGTCGGTCTTTAAAAAGAAAACAAAAACTTGTGCATGTTAAATGTGAACTAATACACTATCATTATTGTAAATTCAACTATTCAGAATCCGCTTTACTGGCCAAGTACAGTTTTTACAGTGTTGTGTTCTCTGGTGTGAAAGTAAGGAAATGTAAATGGTAAACAATAAATAAATAAATAAATAAATAAAGGTTACATTTACATATGAAGAAAATGGAGGATTGTAGATGCAGCAGCTAGTCTGGTGTATTGTTCTCTTATTTATGTTCTTTACTCTGTGGCCTGTCGGGTGTTTATCATAGTGATGGCTCGGGGGAAAAAGCTGATTTCGTGGTGAGTGGTTTTAGCGCATAAAGTTCTGAAACGGCGCCCTGAGGTGAGGATGCCAAAAAGACTGTTTGGGATGTGAAGGGTCTGTCGAGATTCTACCAGCCCACTTTCTGACCCTGGACCTGTATAGGTCCTGAATGGAGGGAAGGTTAGAATTGCAGTTCATTTGTCATGAGTGGACAAGATGTTAGTCTGGTATGGATGGATTGTAATTCCACTGCAAGCATACACAGTGTGTATATGTATAAAGAGTCTGTAAGTGGACTTTGCAACAGCAAAACCAGGGGTCTGCCTGCAACCTTTAACGCTGAATCATTTTGTCCAGTTTCTTACTGGTTGACTGGTTGAGAGCCGCAAAATCTCACTACACAGTTTATAAAAATACACTTTTATTTATAGTATGTAGCTTTTAAATTTTGTACAATGATTAAGCTATAAGTATTATTTTCCAATAGGCTGATCTATGTTCAAATGTGATTAGATATACGTATTTGGTTTATATGATATATCATCACCTGATATGAGGAAAAAAATCCCAAACAATAAAAGAAATGAAAAAAAAAAAATCACTATTGAATTCTGGGTCATGAGCGGACGCACATCTTCAGCTCTCCTCATCTTTGTTGTCTTCAAACGACTTTAAACTTGAGTTATCACAGAATTACTGCAATACAAGTAGTTATTCTGCAATATAGAGAGCTAAACATAGCACAGAAGAAAAACCAAGACACATCTGACCTTACACACCTCAGAATTGCGCTTGCTGAGATTCAAGCTAAGCTAACTCCATTGATGAACTCAAAGCTCAGCTAACACCTCTGATGCAACTAGTGGAAGAGATCTGACAGGACGGTGTTCGTAATGAACGAGATAATCAGCCTGACCTGCTGGAGAGAAGAGTGAATGACGTGGATCAACGGTTAAGAATGAATAATATAATTCTCACAGGATTTCAACTCACTTCCCGAGCTAGGCCTGGCGCTGCTAGCGTAACTGTTGGTGCTGCAGGCGAGAGCGTGAAGAGTCAAGTCGGATAATTTCTTTTGTCTAAGGGGATTTCCTTTGATTTAAATACTATCAATATCAGCCAGCTGCTTCCCAGGAGAAAGGAGTCAGGTAAACCAGCGATCTTTATCAGGTTTGTGAATCAAAAGCACAAGATGGCTCTGATGAGGCATAGAAAACACCTGAAAGATCATTTTATTTGAACGACCATCTTACAAAAAGAAACGCTGAACAGGCAAAGCACACCAGGTTCCAAAAGTGATGCAAGCAGAGCCAAAGCACCTGGGTGCTGAATTCAAAGATCTTCGTTAAACCACTTGTTCCACCGGACCTGTCCAAGGTAATGGTTATTAACACGAGACTTTGAGAAGTGTATGATTACGGACACCTAAGCCCTTAATTGAAGCAAAATAAGCCTAATATGATGCCTAAGATCTACCACTGTCTCTGAGGCCAACTTCGACCTTGATTTCCAGCAGCGATTTCTGCCTTGCAGACAACTTGAGCTCAATTTACTTGCTATATCAGCTGAAGGACAATGGACCTGCCAAACAAAGTCTGCAGTCATGATAACAAGGTGAACTTAATAAACTCTGTTCAAACTGGAAGAACGGCTGTAAATCAGGCAGCAGAAGAGGGAAGACCGTCTTGGACAAAGGCCCTAATTGTGTCACTAGACTTGGTTCCCTAAAGTGTGTTTCATGACTTTTTTTCTCTAATAAAATAATTTGCATATATTTTTTTTATTTTTGAAACTGTTTTTTGTATACTTGATCTATGCTCAGAATGTTTCTAATGTAAGAAAATAATTATGATCTGAATATATGTTTCTGATGTTGGAGACTTGCTCTATATTTCTGATATTTAGAATGACTAAAATTATAAACATTTGTGATGTTTGAAACTTATTTACATGATTGATTTTTTTTTCCCCTTATATTTCTAATGACACATAATCCGCACATATTTTTGATAATTGATTCCAATAAGATATTTTCTAGTTTCGTGTTATGTCTACTTGCATAGCCACGTGATTTATTGTTAAGGATTCTTAAGGACTTGAACCAGTGTTGTTTGTGGTATTAAAATCTGATCAACAGTTATGAACCTGAATGGTGTGGTCAAATTGGGGTGGGGTTATACAAGTTCGCTTCCTCTCACTCCCTTTCAAGCAATTTATCATCAGATGCCTGGTTATCCTGTGTTTGACATTTTTATGGATGTAAACCTCTGTTGATTGTGTTCATGTCTGATTGCTTGAAATGAACCATTTCAAATCCAAATCAAACTATTTCCCAGCCTTAAGCACAAATTTATGCTTGTTTAAAAAAAAAGAACGAAGAAAACTTAAACTATTTGTTTTCTCACTAGTTTCTGTCCCCTCCTCTATTTTTGTCTTCACTAAATATCCTAGTATCTTTCCTTTTTGTCAGAAAGCTACTCACCTGGTTTTCTTTACTGCAATTCATCTCCGTGTCATTTTTTTACTGGCACAACTGCACAGGACACACCGGAGACCTCTGTGGTTTTGTTACAGTCATATTTCATCTCCTCGGGTCTTTGAGGTCACCCTTCTTTGTTAGTGGCTGCAGAAGAAGAGGGGAAGGTACTGTACAAAGGTGAACTGTGAAGGCTAGCTCATTAACCACAGCTTGAGGAGCGGCTACAACCTTACCTAGGAGTGCAGGAGGTCACCGATTCAATCCAGACAAAAGCTAGAAACTCCCTAATTGATTAATGAAACTGGCTCAAAGAAAAGGTGAAAATATCCAGGAGAAAAATGGGCAGCAGTTAAGTTTCACTTCTCTCCTGCAAGTATGCTCTTGCTTTGAACTGGGGACCCTGCAGAGAGTGTGCGCTCTAAAAAAAATGTTTGCTTGACCCCAAAATCTGATGGGTTGAAGGGGAACAGAAGAGGGGAAAAGTGATTCCGATGTTTCCACATTTTGATGGACGGCATGCTTGATTCAGGTAATCAGCTCCAAAAGGCAGAGCTAGAAAACAAGCAGGGTGGTAGATCTGGAAGACCAGCCCTACACTAAAATCACCTGCTCAGTCCTTCCTTTTAAACCATTGTTTTCATAAACTTAGTTCATCCACACACCTTTTGTTCTTTTGTTTACTGTGTTCAAAGTTTAGGTAGGCGGATATCTTTTTTTTTTTTTTTTTTTGTCTAGAATTTATTTGGTGGTTAATCTGTTAGAGTTTCTATAGTTTCCACAACAGTCTGCCAAGAAACACACTGCAGACCAAACAGACTTGCTATGAATGCATATTTTAAACAACCTACCTATTAAGAGTGAAGAAAGTGCCTGCTTTCATAGAAGAGGTACATATGAAACGTATCTGCAAAAGCAGCAAGAATGAGTCATTTTCACTCAGCAGTTGGATTAAATTGTTGAGAAATATGTGCTTGTTACACTGCAGCTGTTCCTGTTTTAACTACTCACGTGCTCCAATAAGGAGCACAAGAAAAAAAAATCTGTGTTTAAAAGTATGATTGTCGTGTCAATGTAAAAAAAACCCAAAAACATAAAAACAAAAAACACTTTTTTTTTGCTTCTTAATTGACCCAGATTTTAACTTTGGCTCTGTTGGTACCACATAGGCTGCTACAGAGGTGATGCAGAGAAATGCTGCACCGTTTTGGATTTGTGGAAGTAAAGCAAAGGGTTTTCTCACAGCTTCGTAACTCATCTTTTTCGTGCGTAATATAAATATATATTTTTAATTAGCAAAAGTAAGTAATAAAATAATGGAAATTTAAACTTGTATTTTAATTTAATTACATTTCTTGGTAGTAATAAGGCAGAGGGGTATGATAGCTTCAAGAAGTTAAAGGTCAGGTTGAGGTAATCATGTTTTAGCATTTAATTTGTTTGTATTTTGGTTTGCATAGAAAACTAAAGCGCTCTTCCAAAAGCCAATTAAAACAGAATTAACAAAAACCAGTCTGTGAGCTTTTTCCTGAAACTGAGATTTTCATTTTACAGTTTTGTCTTACTTATAAAATATTGAAAGGAAATACATTTTTGCATGTTTTTTTAAAGGTGGAAATGTATATTAAACATTTAAAACAATTTATCTTTGCAACCATATATATGGCTGCCCTAAAAGGTAAATCAAAAAAAAAAAAAGAAATCACTGACAACATATAAAAACTCACGACGGTTAATGCAAAAACAAAACAAAAAGATCTACAAATTTTAGGGAAAGCGACACATTTACATAATAATGAAACAAAAAAACATTTACAGAGTAATTTCCAGAAGTCAAAAGGAAATGTCAAAAAGTGAAGCCCAATGTGATTGGATGAGTTTTGTCAATCATTTCAACTGAAAGTGTTGTAGCCTGAAGCGATGCTGCATAATGTGCTCTGGACTGATCTTAAAAATGTTAAATTTTTCAATGTTAAATTGAAGACTCATTTAAAAGCGTATCATCCAATCAACTTTGTCCCAATGTACCTACTTTTTCTGTTTTTTTTGTGTTTTGTTTTTTAACATTTCATTTTTTTTAACTGTGTTTCAATTTCACAAAATGTTGTGTTTTTTTATTTGTTTTTGCTCTTTTAAAAGCCGTTGTGATGTTGAATATATATTTTAGTCTTGAATGATTTGTTGTAATTTGCACTTCAGGGCCACCGTACTTCTCTGATCTTTTTACCAGAACTGATATTTTTTCTTCATAGCCTTTCTTGGAATATTTCTTCAGGAAGACAGCCAGCAGGTGTCTGTGGGCTTTTTCACATTGAACGGATTTCTTTTTCTAGTATAAAAGCAAAGACTTCACATCAAATTTGTCAGAAATCACTCGACTCATCAATTCATCACAAAGCTAAAAGAAAAAGGAAAAGAAAAACCTGGCTGTCTCGCAGAAAAACACATCAACTTGTTTTTTTTTCTTTTTTCTTTAAAGCCATTTTTGAGCCAGTTCTTTTTCTCAACATTTGTTTTTGATTTATTGCTTTTTCAATATGTTATTTTTCGAGAGAGGCCAAGAAAGCCCTGTGCACTCTTCTGACATTTGCTGAGCTATGGTTTTCCTAATCAAAGCGTATTTACCAGATGATAACCTTAGATATGATCTAATATTATCAAATTTGAACGTCTTTAAGCAAATCAGAAGTTTATTTGGTGCAGCAAGAACTTCATCTGGCAGGGTTCCACGTCTGTCCATTTGCTAAGAAAACATGGTCAGAAGTAGTTCATTCTTCTTTTTCATTAACTCTATATCAGAAGCACTTTCAATGCTTGTCAGGGCTAATAAGTGAGCTGGTGCTTGGAAACCAAATGCCTGAGGCCTTGTTAGGGACCTTTCAGTCACAGTCAAGTCCCGGCTATAAAACATATTTGTGGCGACAGCATGACATCCCCTTAAAAAAAAAAAGGACTGCGGAACTCCATTCCTGTCTTCTGTATTAATTAGGAGTGTGCGCTTCTGTGCCAAGAGTGGACGGTTGACATGAAGTGAAAGTGCCTGCACTTAACTAGCTTTTCTGAGAAACTGAGATGTTTTATTGGCCAGCATCCCACCAGCACCTCTGGTGCAAAACAATGAGTCTGCGTAAACGTATATTTTTGTTTAATGTCAACTGGTCTCTTCTTAAAGACTTTAGACCACTTACCCCACAACAGAACAATCCTTCAGATGTTCTGGAGGGGGCTGAAAAATCATTAGCATCTTTACTTCATAGCAGGAAGGTCCTGCTTCTTACTGTGCATGCTTGTTTCTCCTAGAGGGCTGGTTTTCTCCCACAGTCCAGCATGTTTCTGAAGGTAATTGGAGGTTTTCAATGACCTCTTAAGACTGAATGTCTGTATGTTTCCCTGTGATTGACTAGAGACCTGTCCAAGACTGCCTTCTGGTACAGAGATCAGAAACCCCCTTGACTCTAATTAAGAACAAAGCGGTTAAAGATGAAAAATTGTCTTTTGAGGTTGTAATGGCAATGTGTAAAATTTGATAACATCCTTCCCAGTGGTCCATTAATTATAATTATACGGTTTTTAGCTAAAATAAAAAAGCCTGTGTTGTTTTTAAAGACATTTTTTTTTCTGTAGCGCGACAGGAGTTAATCAGAAATACTCATCTGGTTTGTGGGTGGGACTAATGGCACAGAAATGAGCTCTGCTAACTTTCCCATCAGCCCTTTGTTTCCACTCTCTCCCGCTGGCTCATAGAATCTCAAAAGTCCAAACTAGCAGTAGCGTAGAAAAAAAGGTGAACAACATCAGAGTTATCCAGCCGTAGCATTTTGAATCAGGTGATGTCTCGGCAGAGGATAATGAAGACCTTAATGAATGTATTTATCTGAAAGTGGATACTTTAGAATTGTAGCAGAGAAGGGAAACTTTGGACCTCCCACGGCAGTTGCTGCATCACAAATCCGAGCTTTTATTAAACATCCGATTTTAATCAAATGCGATTTGAAAAAAATAATTTTGGATAATTTTTTACATTTCCTCCATAATGAGAAAAATGTTTTTCATTGGAGTGGGTCCTTATACTTTAAGTAGTATTTATGTCTGTTATTGCTCTGCAGACTCTGCAATTGGTATAATTTTGTGGTAACATTATTTGTTAGTTGCTTATGGCTGTAGGGCAGCTAATAACAGCAGTTCTATGTGAAAAATGCACAGTATTTGGTGTAAGAGTTAAATGATGGGAAAGTATTAATAGGTTTACATTTTTTAGAAAGTGAATCCTTCAAATTGGCACAGCAGATCAATGAACAACATGGGAACACCATCTATATGTTAATATCTGTTTTGTCTCACTAAAAGAGATCAATTTGTTTTTTGATTTAAATGCACTTTGATTTGCACACTGTTCCCATTTTGGGGGTTTACTATCAAACCCTCTATGTTTAGGCCTTTAGGATTCAGGTGTGTTTTATGCTATGTTCACACCACCTTTGGCAAAGTTTGTTCAAGCGACCACTTCAAATGAAAATTCTACGTAAATGCTTTTATATGTGCATTTTGGGTTTCCGGATTCAAAACTCTTGCATTCATGTGTTGTTTCTTGAGTTTTAAGTCAATTTTCAGGCTTTACAAATATAACATGTGGCCATTGAACGTGCATCAAAAGATAAACAGTTCAACTTTGACCAATTAGGGGCTGAAATTTGACAGTGCGGTATGGGTAGCATCCTTTTTAATTAAAAAGAAGGGCCAACCATTTATGATTTGATCATGGAGGATTTCATTCCCGCGGTTTGTGCCCGGCCGAATTTATAGAACACCGCATCTTTAATTTATCGGAATAGAACTGTAAGAGAAAAAGCTGAGGGCAAAATTCACGAGATTTGCACTACTTTGACATGTTGCACCAAGCCTCTTCCAACTGCAAGCACATACACAAACATCTGTTAGCATTGACAGACAGTGTGAACACCAATGCTAAAAGTGCATTCAAGAACTCACATTCAGCGCATTCTTGAATGTGGGACACTTGTCCTGGTGTGACCGTAGCATTACCCAGAAGGAGCAATTATGGCGATCTTAATGGCCCATCTTTTAAAGAGTTCAAAATACATACCTTTTGATGAATCTCCTAAACAACTCAAAATGCCCAACTAAACAATGGTTTTTGCTGATTGCTTGGTATCTGACAAGTGTCATAAACGAACCCAAACCTAGTTATCATTTTTGACAAGAATTTCCTTAAACTTTCTTTTATTGTCTTTATCAAGTTCCTCTAAAAAGCTTTTCATTAAAATGAGATGAAGATGCACATTTCCTTGTCTGACTCTATCAATATTAATTCCAAGACAAAACACAGAATATAACCATCCAAGCTAGAAAATGTCTTGTAACATTACAAGTTAAAAAAATAAAGCAAAAAGATATTTATTTTGAAGATGAATTTAGGTAAATGACAAGAGGCCTAGTGAATATTTATAATAGAGAAACCAATAACTTTGAAGAAGTCCAGTTATGACATTTTGTTTCCTTCAGAGATTTCACGATTTTTGTTTTCGGTGTATAAGGAAAAATAAATGTAAATGTTAATAAGCCAGAACTGATAATTATTTGCATGAGTGATATCACTATTGACTTAATTTTGATTGCTTAAAAATGGCAGGAACCAGTTCAGAGTGTAGTGTTTTAATAAAAAAGTTCAAATGTTTTAAATGCTGTGTGCACCAGATAATTAGCTGGATATCCCAAGAGATTTAGATTTGACCTTCCTACATTCCATGAGTCACCGCAGCATATATTGGAATATAAAATCAGAAGTCAGTGTTTTAAATGTGCTCCTATTTTGTGTGTGGAGTAAGGCAGAGCCTCACCTGCCATCATCTTCACCTGTCATCATCAGACGTATACTAATAGTAAAAATAAATATAAGCTAATCTGTGCTTTAAATGCTATTTTTATGTACAATTCTGATCATTTTAATCGCGATCATACCTGCTGTATTTTGCGAATTTACTGTTTAAATAAGTTATTTTATTTTATATCCTCACTTTCCATAACAAGTAACGTGTTTTACATATGTACAGCAATTACAAAGTATTCAGTTTTGACATAAAACAACATGGAAAAAACACAAAGTGAGGCAGTAGCTCTGCTGCAACTCTATAAGGTGCAGATGAGCTTGTTCTTCTGTAGTTGCTCAAAAAAGTTGAGAAGGAGTTCTTTTTTTAATGTTTGCTTGACTTTTAGTCAAAATACAAGTTCTAATTGAACACAGTGTATTACACTCAAATGTGTTCTCACTTTTACTAAATATTGCTTTGTCAATAAAGACTGAGGAAAAAATACAGCAAAAATAGCAGGTGTAGTAGTTCAGCGCCAAAAGTTTATTAAAGTTTGTTGGTCAATCAAAACGTGAAGGTCAAAACTGGAGATTTTAACGTTAAAAGTAAAAAAAAAAAAAAAAATAAATAAATCCAAAAAGCTTGTAAAACTAAACAGAGGATTTTATGCCAAAGTCAACTTTTGTCCAGGAGGAGAGGTGTGTAGACTTTATTTACCAGTAGTTGGTGGCTCACCAGTCAAACACAGCTTGACTTTTTGAATATAATAATGGAGCTGATGAGCTTGATGGATATTAAGTTTTTCTTTTTATCCAGACTTAAAACACTCAAAACATAACTAAAGTAATTAAAATGATGTATTTCTTTTCCTGCCACTAAGCATGACAAGCAAGAATAGCAGGCTCTGTGTAATGAGAATTTATTTCACCCATCTCTTTGGCCAAAAATAGTATGGAGAACAAAGATTTGAGGGAAAAAATTAACAGCATGCCCCAGGCAGAGATGATGAAGCGGGGCTAATGTCCTTTTTGCTAAAAAAAAAAAAAAGTTAATTTATTGTTCTCCAAAATCTCCAAAATCAGTCATTTTTAGACCAGTCTAACATCTACTAGTCAAATCTGCATTCAAGAATTGCACATTGACGAGCAATTTTTTCTACAGGATGATAAAGGTGTAAAATATATATATATATATATATATATATATATATATATTTATATTTGCGTTTGTTATTAATTGTAATACGACTGTATTTTCCTTACCTCAGTTCTGATAGTTTTTGTTTTGCATGCCAAACATTGTAACATAACTGCCCCGAGGGCAGTAAATATGACAAAAAATAAATTATAAATAGATGGTGTGGATGCCATGCTGACATCTGTGATTTTCCTGTTTCCTTCAGCAGATGGTGAAGTTTGTTGGTGTGAATTTTTTCCAATTATATGTGTTGAGAAAGTGAGCCAGTTAGTGAAGCGTTAAACTGGAAATGATGCACAGTGGAAATCCAGATGTTTCAAAGGGTGTGTTCACCTCCTCAAAGTAACAGTAAATGAGTGAAACTTTAGCAATGAGCCTTCTGACCTTAAAGTGGATCTTTAAAATTCTGCTGTTTGTTTTGTGTTTTACTTCCTCCTGAAATGCCTCTTGAAGAATCTCGCCCTAATGAAAGTCTTGCCTTATCTGTTCTCATGAATTTTAATGTAGACGCAAAGATTACATTTCTCTATATGTGGTAAAGCCAGAGGAAAGAAATGGCCAGAGATCAGATTGTATTTATGGGAAAGAACACTTATTGTATTTCATGAATATATCTACTGCTAAAGTCTGGGATGCATAAGGCAAAGTGACTCTTGGAATATTTTGAGCTTCAACATTTCAAGAAAAAAGATTATCCACTCTTAATGATGATTGCTTTAAATGATGCTGACTTTTCTTTTGTAACATTTTTAGAATTTAAAGCATTTCTTTTTAATATTTTGTGTCCAGATTTATTATCTATTTGGAAAAACACGCAAACCAAATCAAAAAGACGAAAATAGTAGTTCTCTGTTTCAGGTTCTGCTCTTCAAACCTCAGCGGCTTCAAAAAAAAAACCTTCATCACTGGCAACAATTGAAGCTTCTTCCCTTATTTTGTTTTATTGCTTATAAAAATATCCCTGTTTGTCTTTGAATTCTCAGAAGAACAAATGTTCTCCCAATTTGCCTTTTTTGTGCCAAGGGGTCACCTTTTTCTTTAAGATGAAATAAGGTTGCAATTGGCCACCAGGTTGCTGTGGCACCAGGAGACGCTGTGTTCTACTTTTGGAAAACAGCTTAGGGACCAGCGAGAGCATCTTTACTGAAGTGGCAAGGGAAAAGGCAGGCAACGAATGCTCCAACACAGGAAAAACATAAACCCAACTTTTGGTCTTGTCATTTCTTCCCTGCTGGCTTTTTCCAAATTTATATATAACTGAACATTCTTGTGACTTTACTTTGAACTTGTGGCAATTTATTCAGTTTCCTGTGCTCAATTACTGACCCATAAGAGAAAAAGAATAGAGATGGCAAAGAAAGGCAGTAACGCCAACCTATCTCAGTGGACACTCCACTTGATTTCAACAGCTTCACCCCCTTTGGAGAAATACTGTTCCCTGAAAAGGCCCATATGCCACAGTGGGTGTGTAATGATCTGATTTGCCATGAGAGTTTGTCGTGTTTTTCTCCCACTGCTGCTCAGCTAAGCATTTAGATTACTTTGACTTGATCAGCCCACATGCTCTTGACTAAGACCTTTGGGACATTCTCCCACATGAGTAGATGTTTTTACTGTACTGCATGCACTTGTTTGTGGGTGAGTGGGTTTTTAATGCATGAGGTAAGATAAGGAATGAGGGAGAGGACAGAGGGTGAAAAAAGCTGCATTCTTACATAGACTAAGAATAAAATGCAGCTAAGCCAATCGATGCTGTTTTGTAATGATTAGGACTCTAAAAGTCATTATTTGGTATAACTTTGACTTTTAAAAAAAGTTTTAAACTAGCTAGGTTTGGCCCGATTTGTATTTTTACTACTTTTTAAATCGATGGGGTCACGAATGTAGATGGCGACCGCCAGGCGTCAGTCAGATGGGGATGGCGCTATTTTGAAATCGGGCAACCACAGGGTGGCGGCCCCATTCAAATACAGGATCCACGTGGCTGGAATTGCCACATAGATGTCTGGTCATCGCCAGCCCACGTCAATGGCCCTCGTAGAGTGCCCATGTTGCTACCACCCAATTGTTAGAAATCGTACAGTGGAAGTGGGATGACAGCACAGGGGCGAGGGGGGTGCCTTGAGGGTGGCTGCGACGAAGAGGCTCTGACATTTAGATCCACGCGTAACCCTTTTATTAGCAAAGCAAACAGACAAGGATAAGGCAGGATGAAGTCTAAAACCAGCCAGGAGTCAAAACACACAAAAAGAGAGATGAAGGACGGAGACAAGACAGACAAGGGGCAGGATAAACGGAGAGACAGCAGTAGAAACACTCAGACTATATATGAAAACAATACAAGACTGCGCCTTAATACGGTTTGTGGTGATAGCTAGATGCGGAACAGCTGGAGAGACCTGGGAGCAGGGGGCAATGGCTGATGGGAGATATAGTGAGGAAAGTGATCAGTAGAATACTCAGGAGACAGCTCCCTCTGGTGGTCGGAGGGGGAGAAGGAGGCTTGAGCCCTCCCAGTGGCAGTCTAAAATTTGCTGATCATCAAACCATTTTATGGACCTTAGAGACCCTCTTATCAGTGGATTATTGAACTGTTGCTACTTGCTTGTCCCTTAAATATCAAATGTGTCCGGACGGCTACTCACCAATGTCAACTTCTGGAGAAAAGTCATCAGGTTGGCATGAAATTTTAACTTTTTCTTAAAACCTCCACGGCCACCCCACAGCAACCTTCCTATTTTGCTGAAAAAGCTTGAATTTAGGTTGCTGTGGTGGCATTTTGGGATATGTGATCGTAGTCCAATGGTGGCATGGTCTTCCATCAGCAAGAAGCCTCACTGTAGGGTCAGTTTTACATCTACACAACACTAATAACCTCAGCCAGGGCACCAGTCCTTCAAGGTCGGCAGAAAAGCAATTCAAGGCTGTCAGTTATTACATCCATTGAATAAAGGTAATATTTTCTGTTGCAGGCCCGTGCTGCTTTCACCTCTAAATGACACCAAACCCTTGGGGGCTGTCCACTGTAGACGCTGAAGAGATTGCAGACTATTAGATGTATCAGACATTTACATGCATCACTGCTTCACTTCCCCTCATTACCTGTAACGTTTCCGCTGGGAAGGAAGGCGATTTTTAGGTGGAATGCTCAAGAGACAGGTTGACAGGCTGAAAACCCGTTTCCCAGTTATGAACACAGGCTTTCTTTTTTTACGATCAATCATGTTATCCCAATAAACATTTAATTGTTGGCAATAAACAGAGGACCCCCAGTGACCTTTGCCAGTTTACCTCTTAGCAGATTAATTTGCCTTCTGAATTGCTTGGTTCAAAAATATCTTTTGATGAGCTTTTACCATTTGTGTCTAATATGTTGAGAAAATAGACTGCATCTGCATCCAAAGACATTTTATTTTTGTCCTTTTTGTGCATAACAAATACAAATTGAGCTGTAACCTTTAAGTTGGAACAAATCTGGTGCATAGTGTTCTGCTTGCATCAAAGAGCTTACTGATGGATGTCATTACTGCATTCAAGAGCTATTTAAAACCCCCTCCAAATTCTCTGCAACCTGTTCAGGTGTTTGTTGTGCACAAAAAAAAGCAAACCAATGTGCGGAAATGTTCGAGGATTACAATAGCTTCTGTCACTTTCAAGTTCACAATTTCTTAAAAAGTTTTTTGCTAGTAGTTTCCCACTTGTCAACGGGTGTTTGGCAGGTCTTGCAACCTTTACAGCTAACCCTAATTAGGCAGCTTGTCTTTTTGAAGGCGTTTTCATTTGCTGCAGGCAAAGTAAAATCTCATGAGCATAGGATTACCAAAATGAGGAGACCAGACAGCTTCAAATTTAAGAATGAATTTGGTAGTTGATATGGCTAGTCTGAAAGTCATGTGTTTTTAACATGTTCTTGTTTGATTTTTCTGATGGCGGAGGGCAGGTATAACGAAAATTCAGCCCCAAACTGTATTTTGGAGTATTTCTAGATTTAATTCACTGCAACTCAGAAGCAGATGGAAAATGCCCTCAGAAAAATATCACAATTGTGGTGTAGAGAATCCAATGGGTGGTGCAACAAGCTCCCTGCTCTGCTTTATTCTGATGCATCCATTTGCAGACAAATGGATCCGTTGACATCTTTGTTTTCCTCAAATGTATGGCTGGATAGCACCAATATTCCTAGCCATTTTTGTTGCACTGGTAATAAGGTTTGGTTGGAGGGGCTGTAAGCTAGTGGAAGGTAGTGTGTGTATATAGGGAGCACTCAGCTACGCTATCGTCCTCAACAATAGCCCCACTCGCAGCTTGGAGGTGGATTTCTGATGAACTACGCTCTGCAGAAACTGTCCCAGGTAACAGCACATTTTGACAAATTTGTTTTTTTGATTTTGGCTAAAAAAAGCACAATCATATCGTTTTTAAAATGGATCAAAAGATGCTTAGAGTGGGTCTTCAAGGTGAAGGATTGATAGCATTAGATAAAATGACGCTGTTTTATGGGGAAAAAAGTAAGTGCTTGGAAGGTTAAATTATATGGAAAAGTACAACACGCTTTCTTTTTGGATACATTTTCCAATTGATCAAATATATATTTTTATTTTTTTGCACACATTGAGGGATTTTTTTTTAGCATTACTGCTTAGGGTTTCACTCATAACTTGCATGTTTGCAGAGTGTTTACTGTCAAACTTTTGTTTAATGAATTCCCACCTCCCAACCTTTTATTTCTTGTAACACACAGCAAATCAACCACATGGAGGACCTACATGCCACATGGCTTAGTCGTATTTAGGGTATATAATCCAACATTCTCCATTTCTTTTTCCATTCTCCTCACGTCACTACAGCCTTCAGTTATTTCACCTTGGGGGCCTACGACCACAAACACCCTCTTCAAAGTCTCTTCAATATATGACTCAAGCACTGTGAGCATCAGCACAAGCATTAGAGATCAATAATCAATATTGAAGTTTAAAAACACGAGTGTCTAATGGCCTGATGTCCATGGAGAAGTAACATGGTTTAGAGAGAGATTGAGCAAAGAAAAGAAATTGGATTTTGAAATGATTGTGAGACCTTTCATTTTGGTCACGTTTCTTTTGCTTCTCCTGCTGATTGGAGTTTGTTCAACTTTCCACAAACAGATTGCGTACAAAGCTGCCAATGCTTCTGCAGTCCTGATTGCTAATCTTTGTTTCAAACTTAATGAAATACATTTGTTATAATCGACAATGAAATGTGCAGGTTTTTACTCACGTTAAATGCATTTTAAAAAGTCAGTTATATTGATTTATGGCTTTATGTCTCGCTTTTATTGTAGTAAACAGAGGGATGATGGGAAATGAGGTGGGCTTATGCCGCCAACAGTCTCAGTCTAGGGCCAATTTCTGATGAATTACTGCTGTTCTGCATAAACTTTGTCCTTAAAAATTATTGATATATTTTTTTTAAACAGATTTTGGCTAATGTCATAATCATGATTAAAATACGTTTTGAATGGATCGAAAGATGATTGGAGGTGGGTCTTTAGATGTCAGTGTAAACTAAAATCTCTTGCTTCAAATTTATTGATTACAAAATGCAACAAAATGGGTCAGGTTCATTAAAATCTCTACGAATGTACATTACAGAAAAAACAAAACAAAAACCTTTTGCTCATTTATGATCAAGCTAATCTGAGGCTTGCAGAGAGGTTTGAGCAGATGCAGCTGTACATTAAAGTCTGGCCCTTCCACCACCACCAAGGCGGATGCTAACAAATTAATGTCAGAACGCCAGAGTGCTTCACAATTCTGGCAATGCCTTCTATTCCATGAAAAAAAGTGTTTACATTAAATTTCTGAGTGTATGAAAGGATGTTTCCACTAATGATGATGACATAGACCACAGGTGGTAAAACAGGACTCAGTTTTACCACCTATTTTATAATGACAAAGTTTGTCCAGAGCAGCAGGAGTTCATCAAAAATTTGCTTCTGAGTTGTGGGCTGGACCGTTGGTGCCAAAGTAAGCCTCTGCTGATGTCCCATCATCCCTTTAACACTTCCTCTCGTTAGCTTAGAGCCCTTCACAACCTAACATAACGTAGCAGGGCAACAAAAATGGCCAGCCATGTTGAAACTATTTATGCCTTACTGCTCTTGGTTCATCACGATTTGAATAAAGAAATACTCAAACATGCAGTTCTGCTTAAATTCTTTAATAAATGTCCTCCATTTGAAAAATGCAACAAGAACATGTTAAAAACACTAGGTTTTCATTGAAGTAGGTCTTTAAAACTGACATGTACTATAAAATTAAGAAAAACATTTCAGCAAATAAAGTGTTGAAATTGGCAGTTTCACACTAGCCCAAATTGGAGCCAGATCACATCTTCATTCCCTGCCTCCCAAATGCACACAATGGCAATTGCACAGCACTTATGGCACTACAAGGTGAGAGCAAACAACAACTCTGGCTCATCAGAAGATGGAAGGACAGCATGAGTGAAACAGTATCCTCTGATTATTTAGTTCACAAGCTGTTAGTGCAATGGCTTTTTAATTGTTGCTAATGGAGTTCCTTCTAACTTAAGTGCCCTGTGGGAGTTTAGTGTGACTTTGGTCCAGTCCTTCCCCATATTCTCTCAGAACATCTATCACTTAATGATATCTTGCCTCACATACATCTTTCCCCCCCTCCCTCCCCCGACTTACGCAGCAATTATAGACCAGGGAAGGAGTGGTTGTTATTTTTAATGTACTCCTACTCTCCATCCCTTTAAAAGCAAACAAACACAACATTGCACTCAGCAGCAGACAGACTCACTCAAGGGCAATGTATTAGCTGCTGAAGTGGCTATTTAGAGTGAAGGTAAATGAGTCAAGAGATGACAGGTGGGCTAAATGTTTTTGAGTTTGTAACCACCAAGGACACTTTTCATTCCCCTGCCATTTAAAAAAATCTAACGGGACCCTTTTCCCTGTATGCAGTACTTTCTTTCACCCCACGTACCCAACTTTTTCTTCTCTGCCACTTCGTTCTTTTGGATCCTGCCACTGAAAAGAGCATCCTGCTGTGGCATTGTCTACCCTGCCCATCTTCATCCTTTGTGTCTTTCCACCTCTCCACCTGCCGGTGCTGACTGTCAGTTGAACTGAAATTTGAAAGTACTTTGTGCTGGGGAAGTGCACTGCACTTTGTGCGGTCTCACCCACACCTAAACTTCTCCTGCTGCGCTTCAGGCTGAGCAGACCTTATCTAAATAAAACCATGTTAGGAGCAAAGAAGACACATTGTCAAGAAAACTCAAAAAACATCAAAGTAAAATGTCTGTTCTTGAATAAAGGATGAAGAAGTGGAAAGTTTTTCACAAGCATTTCTCCCATAAAAAATAAAGTTGAGTTTTTTTCTTTTCTTTTGTTAATAGTATTTCCTACCCAACCTTCCTCGGCTTAAACTTGGCCGAGTTTTATTAAGCAAGCGCTTAACTTGTAATTCAAGATTGTGTCAGCATTCATTGTAAAAGGTAGTAGCAGTGCCTTAGTTTGGCAGTGCTCACTCAATAAAGAAGATGGCTTTAGAAAACTGAAAAATCCTTTGCACTGCTCCCAGAAAAAAACTCCAAAATAAATATACTGTTATATGTGGGATGAATCATGTCCAGGTTTTAGCTTTTGGCTTTTACTGAAGCAAGTGTTTCTCCAAAACCGCATATAAAATGTGTTTTTAATAAAAGCAGCAAAATGAAGACTGTTCGTACTTTCTTTTTAAAGTCGTACTCCAATCATCTTTTGATCTTTTTTAAAAGCGCTCCCAGTGTTCTTTGAGTTATTATTCTCATGTTTAGCCAAAGTTAAAAGAAAAGTTGTCTTTTAGGACAGTTCTTACAGAGTAGCAGAAGTTTATTATAGAATTGCATCAAAGTTGCAGGGGGGACCTGTTGGCACAGAGTGAGCCTGCCCTCATTTCCCATCTTCCATCTCGTTACACTTTTCTCCAGCTAGTTTACCTCATAACCTCAACCTAGCATTAACGGTGCAGCAGAAAATGGCAAAAATATTGGAGCTTTCCAGCCGTTCAGTTTTGAGCCAGATGCCAGCTAGGTTGAGGAAAATGAAGATATACATGGATCTAGTCATCTACAGGTGGATGCATCAGAATGGAGCAAAGCAGGAAGCTTGTGGCCCACTAATTGTAGCTTCTACATCACTGCTAAAAGCTTTTTAAACAGCTTTTTTTGTCTGCTTATGCTTCTCAATGATTTGTATAAAGAAATACCCATAAATGCAATTTAACCTTCATTTTCTTTATAGATGTTCTCCATGAGAAAAATTCCACATAAACTCCAAAAAGACCATTTTCACCAGACTGGATCTTTAATGACAAGTGGCTCCACAGTTGAAGTTAAAAAGTTCCCATTTGAATTTGATTAGCTTATTTATTTATTTCAATTTGGTCAAGAATGGGTCCCCAACATGTGCAGTTGACCTCAAAGAAATTGCAAAAGTTTCAATTTGCCAATTTTCCCCCCATTAATACAGTGTTCCTTTGTTTACTGCGAGAGTTGCATTCTAAAAATAATTTGCTATAGGTGAAATCAATGAGGTAGTCATCTTAATTTTTTAAACTCATAGATGTTTAAAGACTACAAAACCCCTCACTACTTATTTTACTCTACTTACTCTATTTTAAAACAGACGATAACAATTTTCTCTATTGCCCAACCTCTCAGTTATAACCTTAATAGAAAATCTGTCCAGTGTTATAGAATGAAAACAAAGATCTGCAAGCAATTGAAGATTTATGTGGCAAAAGGAACTCTGTACAGAAGACACGGCGCAGAGGAGACTACAGCCAATCAGGATGTACTGTAGAACACAATGCACGGGGAAAACACAAAGCATGCAAAACTGCTAAAAAAAAAATCAGTGAAACAGCAAGACTGCAGAAGGTTATAGTGAGGGACCATAGTATAACTAAATACGTGTAATTGCCACTCAATGGACATGCTGTTAAGTTTTTATAGTATATACTGAAGCTACATATGTGATTTGTGTATCATTTCCAAATGTTTGCCCTTCACCACTATGAAGCTCAGATTTGGAGTTCAGAGACAGATGTTGCGTCATAACAACAGTTGGAATGACTCCTTGGAAATGTTGTAACCTGTTTAGCGAAGAAAGCGATTTAACTTCCTCGATTTAACCTCTTTAGACTTGGGGTTCACATTCAGTAACATCACATTTTGGGTTATTATCACAGTAGTTAATTCTGCTTTATTGGGGTTGTGTGACTATGAGAAACAAAAGGAATAACAAAAGATCTCTGGTCTTAAGAAGTTTAAAAAACACTTAAAAAGGATACAGATTTACTCCACCACTTTCTTTTATTTTTCAAGTCATTCGCTGTTGAAACTGCAACAAATAAAAAATGTTTGAAGGACTCGTGATGAATTGCAAAACAATGCTGTGTTTTAAATTTGAGGCAGTCCTTTAAAAATTAAGACAAGTTTTTAGTAGAACAACTTCAGAGATGTTGAGCAGAAACAAATGTTTATGCAGATTTGAAATACCTAACTAGAGGGCAGAAGTAGCATCAAACATGTATTTCTTTTAGCTGTTTTTTGTGAGGATAAGTACAAGAACCTTTTAACTGATGTCCGTACTTTTCAATAATTACTCTGCAGTACATCAGGTCATGCAAACATGATTTATTCATTATAATCCTGGTCCCTGAGGTAAAATGCACTGCTGTCTGTACAAAGCTCAAACGGTGTGTATTTACACTTAAAGGTGACTTTATTAAAAAATGCACTCCATCTTTGTCCAGCAGAACCTGGCTGCAGTACTCTGTTCCTGACTCAGCAGTGTGGTTTAACTGCCTCACTGGGCCATTCTATCTTGGTGCAGGATCTGCTGCATATTTGACCGCAACAAAAAGTCCACCTGGGATTACCTGGACTCATTTACACTGTTCTTCTACATCAGTTGCTCTTGGTATCACAGTGAACCAATGTCTGTCAATGCTCTCCTGAAACACATTTGCTATTTAATCAAGTATCTTTATTTTTATTTAGTTGTTTGATTCAAAAAAGTCATGTTAGGTTTATAATCTGTTGCAAAGTTATATTATAGATAATTCCTATGTTGGGACATGATGTTGGTGTGTATTTGGTTCATCATCTGTTTGTGAAGAAAGGGGAGGTTCTTGGGTCATAAGTCATGTTGTTTTCATTCCTCTCCCAATCCTAAAAGGCAGTCAATGATTCAGTCAATCTAAAAAAATCTGATATTCTGTCCACTCATAGAAAAGAATGGGGTTGGGGTTAAGCAGGGAGCATGTGAGCTGCCGATTGTAGCTTCTACATCACAACTACAAGATTTTTCTGGTGTCATCTTTTAGTCTGCTCCTCATTAACTATGATTCGAATAAAGAAATATGCAGAAATTTAATTTTAATCTTAATTTTATTCGTTTGTCCTCTATCATGAGAAAAAGACTACACAAACATGTAGGAAAACACAACTAAAATTTCATTGGCGTAAGTCTTTAACTTATCTTATATAATCTTCATATTTTTTTCCTCAAAGATGGTTATTTATTGTGACTGTCATTATGATGGAAAAAAAAAAAGAAATTGCTTGTTTTTTCCCAATTGTTATGCATGTGTCTTTTTTTTTTTTTTTTTTACTTTACTATAATGTAAATTATATCAGGGTATCTAAGTGATTTTAACTAAATTAGTGGTCAAAGAAAACTATACATTTATATTGAGTTTATGCAAAAAAAAAGTCACAAATCACTTGCATTTTATAGAGTTACTTTTTTTGGTGTAAGGAAACTATTAAAATGAACTGAATTAACTGTTTATATTCACTTTTTGTTTCACACTAAATAAGAAAACACATTAGGACTGTCCTGAACTATATGGACTTTATTGCTTTTAAAAATCTTGCTGTATCGCTCAAAATATAGAACGCCATTTGTTTTAATAATCTATCCCAATGTCTAATGGCAGCTACGCTATTATATTTAAGGAACACATGCTTGATATGTGCTTGGAGTCTTTCTGTTGCATCATTTAAATCGCTGTAGCGGACTATTAGAAATCCATACTCTCAAATATGAAGCATGACTTGACTGCTGTGGAATTGACTGGGTTTGGGTTTGCTGCAGTTTTGTTTTCTGAAGAGGACAAAAGCAGAGGGAGTGGGGGGAGACAGTGCAATCAAGAATAATTTGCACCAACGGTACAGTGGAAAAGGTCAGAGCCGTGAGGCAGCCTAAGAAAGAGACTATTACTCTTCATGACGACAGCTAACTTGTATTTGTGGACTGAATGTGGAAGTTAAGAGACTGGAATGGCTGCGATGTGGCATGGCTGAAGGTAATTTGGCCATGTACGTGTCATCATATAACCAAAGGGCATTTCTCGTGTCTTGTTACTGTCATCCAAGTAATTTAGCTATGAAGGAGCACAGCGATGAGAGTTTGCTCAGGTAGCATCTATGACCTCTATGACCTAACTTCTTTGTGCCATCTCTTCTCCATTCCTTTGAGCTGAAAATCTCAGAAAAGGCTCAGTGTTTTCCGCATTGTGACTGATAATGGAGTTACAATTACAATAGACAGCTTACAACACAGCTCCTCTTTATTAAAGCTGCTGTTTGTACATTTTTTTTATTGACAAATACTCATACAGAGTCAATTTTGTTGGGTTTTATAGTCATTTTTCAAAGTAGAAGTCCATTTTGTATTCTGTACAAGCATCTTTCACGGTGCAAGAGAATGTATGTGTGCAGAGTTTGCAAATCGCTGCATGACTTGATTGCTTCTTTGTTTTACTGCCCATCCCTAGACGGGCATTAGTGGCGGCCTTGGAGTAACTGCTGCATATGCCATCCTAATCTGTTTCTCCTGCTGTGCCAGGTGTGCAGACAGCAGGCACTTCTGCAAGGACAGCCAGCTATGTGTAAACTCTGCATACAAGGCAAAGCTTGGAGTTGCAGTGGTATAAATCTTCTTGTAATTAAGTCGTAAACAGCGACGGGACAATAAAACTTTGTGCTGAAACACAATGAGAGTCCTAATCCTGTAGAAACAGCTTCCTATTAAGCTTCATCTACTGACTTAAGTAATGCTGCTTACACGTGGAAGTGACTGGATGCTGGTAATGTTTGTCATGTGACAGGTTTGGCCCATAGGATCTTTGTACTTGCTGACTTACTTTGTGCTGTGTAAATAGCGGTTACTGTTGTATTAATTATTTAATCAAAGGTTGCCACCACTTGAAAATATTGTTTATAATGTAGTCTAAAAGCTCAGCAACTTGTGCTCAAGTGAGCTTTTCAATGAAAAGTCTATGTAAACACGTATAAAAAGGCATTTTGAGCCTCCCCTTTCAAAACTCTTCATTCACGCGTCGCTAGTTTTTCAGTTTTTGAGCGCTCAATGACCGTGCATTGAAAGTTAAACCAGTTGAACTTCGACCAATAGGGGACTTCAATTTGGCAGTAACATTTGGATGGTGTTCCTTTGTTTCATGGAAGTGCCAACCATTTGAAAATTTACCATGGAAAAGAAAGAAGTAATTGTGGTTTGTGCCACTCAGGGATTACGACACCAAGTATTTATTTATTGTTTTTGTACAGCTGTGAAAGAAAAAGCCAAGAGCAAGATTTGGAGGATTTGCACCACTTCACTCTTCCAACTGCGGGTACATGCGCTGGTAGGTAGCAACGGTCTAACATCAAATGCTAAACGCACACTCAAGAATGCACGTTTAGCTCCTTCAATGGTTGTTGCATGCTTGGTGTGAACGTAGCGTTAGACGACTTATTTTAGTCCTAAACACGGAATCTCTTGCTTTGCCTTAAAGTTTTTTGGCTCTAAACAAGCCAGTAAAAGCTTAATCCTATTTGTAAATCGTAAGTTGGAGAAAAAAATAGATTGTTAAATTGCAGAGCTTCACTTTTGTTGCTTTTTTAAACATACTTGCTCAACAGATTATCTGAGACGGATCGGGCTTAAGCCAGCATAGTTAACTGCAATTGAATGCTACTTTAGAATTCTCCCTCAATGTCTCATCTAAATTCAGTGAGAATCTAATTAAAAATGTTTTTCATCTAATACAAGCTCAAATGTTTTTTTTCTTTTTGTTGTTGTAAGTGACCCATTTTTTTTTTTTTGAAAAATGAGTTTCACAATTGGAGAAAAGCCGCAGCAATAATTTAGTTTGCACCAGAATATCCACAAAATAAAAAACCCTCCAGACTTTTCACACAATCCAATCATCTTTTCATTCTTTCTGCTTGCTGTAGAACTGAAGCAGCAGGAGGCATCTTGTTTGAGCTGCTTCCATGCAGACCTGTTGTCATATCTCACGCTGCACTGAGGAAGATAGTATTCAAAAGAGGCATAAAAATGTGTTCTGACCCGACCTGACCAGCTCTGAAACCGCCACTTGCTTGCGTTTGATGGCAGAAAACACTTGGAGACTCTTCAGCTGATTATCTCTCCAAGATTGTGTCTCTTTGTTGCTCTCATGCGTGTGCTGACATGGCCAGTGAGCTTTTTTGTCAGCTACGATTCTCTGTTGCTGCGTTTCTCAGATTGTCATCCTAAGCAACGCTAAATGACAAATGTACTAAAAGAAATGTCCTTCTGTCTGAGCAGGTGATCCTTTCACTTATGCAATAAATGGACTTTCAAGTTCAGCTTACTGCTTTTGCAGCGGTAAGCAGTTCAATGGTAATACATGGCTGACTTGATTTTCTTTGTCAAGCTTCTATTTGCATTTCAACTAATTAGTGACAAATATAAAATAAAATTGACATATTTGACTTTAGAAATATGTTTGAGATGCTTGGTCTTCTGACATTTTAAGGTACATTTCTAAGAAACTATAGTGACTTGGAATGGGATCAAAAATGGGTTTTATACTGGAACTGTCTAACTTTTCTATAAATAAGTAATATAAAACAATCACCAAAATACTGCTGATTAAATATTAACCAATTTGGTAGTGCTTGGCTTAAAAATAAAAAAGAGAGCCCATTAAAAATGCAGTAGCAGATTTTAAAAGTTACCAGTGTAGCCATCAGAAGCTTGGGGCACTTCGTGCTGAAGCTATAAAGCCAGATACAAATTGAAAATGAAGGAAGCTAATGGGCTTTATGCAAATTAAAGTTGCCATTAGACCCCCCCCCCTTCTCTGGTCATTCTGAAAGGTGGGATGAGGTGGTCAAAAGCATGTGCGAGTATCATCATTCACATCAATCGGGGTTTAGATGACGGCAAAAACTGTTTTACACAATAAGATTTGGGGAAGAAAAAAACTAAAATGTTGGCTATTGAACGGTAAACATTGGCAAAAATGAAGATCAGAAGGTGACTGATGAGAAAAACTAAAGCTGAAAATGGGGAAGAAAAGCATAAAGCTGCGATGGAACAAAGGAGGAAGAAGGCAAAGCGTTAGTCTGTCATTATCATTAGTCACTCAGCCAGAACTCTTTGGTTTTACAGAGAGTTTCCTGTCATGCTGCTGCTTTTT
The DNA here is from genome assembly GCA_014656515.1 of Oryzias celebensis. NCBI lineage: Eukaryota > Metazoa > Chordata > Actinopteri > Beloniformes > Adrianichthyidae > Oryzias > Oryzias celebensis. The sequence goes on from BNCR01000013.1 coordinate 20,474,568, forward strand.
AATTGACATTAAAGTGCACTGACCATTCTCCATCTCTCTAATGCTCCATGTATGATTGACTTGGACTGTCATTTATATACAGTGTGGCAAGACGGAGAAGGCACCCTTTCATCACAGCTGTGATGACCAGCAGTTTCATCCTGTCAGAAGAGTTTAGTGCATTGTGTAGCTTCACAAGCATCGTATGTGTGTCGGTGTCATATATCATGTCCCTGTCATGTGAAGATAAAAACTGCATTTAGGAAGAGAAAAAGCTCCCCCATAGGAAGGTGATGCCAGCTCCTGGGGGGCAAGCAAGCTCTCTGAAACAATGACAGGGACGAGATGGAGAGTCATACGCCTTGAGATTATGGGAATGAAGATCTATGCGACCAAAAGTTTTTCCTATTATAAAGGGGTCAACGCTTGACATTGTCGATAAGAGTTTACTGTGAGGTGAAAAAAACACTTATGAGCAGTACATACAAATATTTTCCCCTCACTTTTATATCTGTAACAGGACATTTCTGAACTATGTTTTGTTTTTAAATGTCAGAAAAATATTTTTATTACTCAAATGCAATTTATTTTAATCAGAATCCAAATCAGAAGAAGCCACATTTGTAAGAACTTTGTTCAAATTACATAAAAGAAAGAAGTATCACAATTCAGTCCCAGTCAAAGGTGCTTAGACATGAACAATAATAGAAGATTCTTCTGTCTTTCATAGATATTTTTCGTACGCTGTACAGTTTAAATTTCCTAATTTACATCACAACTGTTTTCTTACAATAGAATGCCTTTTCTTTTCTCTGAAAATGACATGATTTATCAGAAAAGTTATCCTGACTTTATATTTAATAGAATCAAAAGCCTATAATCATTCCTAAAAGCCTTTTTCTAGATGTTTTTAAGAGAAGAAAACATTTGGAATGGAAAAAAAAAGAAAAACAACTTTATTAGCTTTCTTTTTTCCCCTTTAAATTAACACATATACATTGTGTTCCCTAGCGATACAAAAAGGAAAATACAGTTTTTTTAACAGACTTGTAAAATTGCATGAACATGAAATAAATATAAATCTAATAAAGTGTAGCAATGTATTCAGAGGACATGCTTATTCGTAAAAAGAGGTCAGTTTGTGCAGAAACGTCATGGATTGTTGTTAATGGAGAAGGCCAAAGATTAGACGTGAGAGATGGATCGAGGGAGGAACAGAAGGAGACAGATGGGCCATTAGAGAAGATAAAGGAGCAGACACGGATAAATATAAAGTAAAAGACGGAAAGATGGCATACAAGGAGAGAGCGAAACACGAAGTGTGCAAGCGTCAAACTGCACGCCAAAATGGTTTCAAGGACATGGTCCACCTCCCTGTGGTAGAGAAGGTTCTGGAAGTAAAGTTCGTAGGTTCACGTCCTTCAAGATTCCCGCTCTGCTCTAGCTAACCCGCTTTATTTATCTTGATGATAGATGTGGACTAAAGGCTCATCCCAATCCATCAACATTTATAGGGGATATCCACAAAAACAGAAACATGGCACACAAACTGAACCCGCCTCACCATTTTCCTGTTCAGTTAGTTGATGTGATTTGTCTGCTTTTTTCCCCTCCTTTAGCCTCAATATAGTTTCACTGGTTTCTTCCAGTTAGATCCCCTTTGCTTTTCATCATGACAGCTGTGATGAAGAAAATACTTTCCTTTCAGATGCAGCAGCAAAACACATTAAACTGAACATCTGTCATTTTGATTTTGTTTCAAAATATCAAGAAATCTTTTGTTTTAAACAAATGTTTCTACCCTGTTTAACTAGTTACTTAGTTCATATTTAATAGTTCAAACCTCTTAAGTATGTTTAGCTTAAAGTGGATTAACTCTAGCAGAAAATGACTTTAATTCTTCTAAAGTTCAGAGCATTTTTACACAATAAGCCACAATTTCATTGCTCTACCTTATGGTGTTTCTATGTCGTTGACCATATTCTGTCTTCACATACTCGTCAACATTTATGAGTTATAGTTTAGTATTTCTGTTCCAGTTGCATTTACAAACTGCAGAAGTAAAGGATCAAATTGATTCTCCTTTAATAGGCTATAAATCCTGTATTTGAGTTTATTCAATGCTTTTTGCATTATAAAATATCTGGTAAAACATGCATGTATTTCATTTTATTTGTAGCGACACTAATGTGCTTCAATTAGTTGCGTCAAACATTGATATAACCCAGTCACAGCTTGGCACTCCATGCGTCTTTGCCGTCCCACAGACTTATCTATTAGATATCTAAACCATGGCTGTTTTAAAGATCACAGCTTTAGATATGCATCATGTATCTGACTGACAACCATTCATAGAAGTATGTTGCAGTTTGCAGGTTAGATCTCTGGCAAACGACTTTCCCGCCGCCAATTGTGTCGCAATCCCATCATGCCTTGCGTGTTGTAAACATTCCAAAATACATCTACAAATAGATGTATGTTAGATAACTAAAATACATCTAGATTTCTATTAATCGTCCAAAATACATCTATTGTAGATGTCCACAGGACATCTCAGACAACTCGTGTAACTCAGATAAATATTTATTGTCTAGTTATAATGTTCTGCTCCTACACATCTATCCGTAGACATCTAGTCTTTGGATATTTTTAGATGCATATTAGAGAACTTTTTTAACACTTATTAGATTAGACTTATTTTATTCAAAGATAAACATGAATTTTTTTCTTAATCAATACATATAAATGCAATTTTATACTTTTTAGAACTTTGCCTCTGAACAGCAGCTAGACACTGTTGTGCAGCAGAAGATAAGAACATGCGCTTAAAGTTCATACTAATAATAATTCACTCTAAACAACAGATTCAACTTTTTACAAACATTTTGGTTAGTTAAAAATCTAGACAAAAAATTCATGGTGGATTGTTATTTTGATGCAAGTTTCTGAAACCATCAACCCCACGAACAATTCAATAGAAACGTTTGCTACTTTTTGATTACAGGTTTTCTGTGAATTGAAGGGCTGCACGGTGGTGGAGTGGTCGGCTCTCACGCCTTACAGTGAGAAGAGCCTGTTTAGAGTGTACTCATTCTACAACAGTAACTGGGTTGGAAACCTGTGACCCCAAACGTGATTCTGTGGGTTCTGAAGATGAACAGATGGATGCAAAATTGCAGTATTTATTTTTTAACTAGCAATTATTTTTTAAAAAAGGCCCCTTTAGAAATCTAAAAATATCTCATGATTAGATGACTACAAGTAGATGTGTAGTAGATCTCTAAATGAAGATTTCTTTTGAGACACTTCTGTTAGACATCTGATAGTGAGAAAAAAGGGATCAGAGATGTCCTGTAGACATCTACGGTGTATGTGTATATATATATATATTAGGTTTCTATTAGACATCCTGTGTCTGGTGGGTCATAGACATTAAACTCTTCATTATGTAATTTTATTGTATTTTAGTGTGATTGTTATAGTTAATTACTGTTTTTTACTGCATATAATTTATTATCTGTTGTTTTTTAAAATTAATATTAACAAAACTATTTCCCTGTTGTGGGATCAATTAAAGTCGTATCTTCTCTATTCTAGTGTTGCTGTAAGTTTGTTTATAAAGTTGAGTTATAATTAAATATGCTTTGTGTGTTTGTGCCACCTAGGTTCTGTGCTGCTGAGAAGCATGGGCGAATTTTTGGTTCTGCTGTGACTGTTGCAAATGAGAAGATCCTTTGGGTGAGTGAAAACGGTTAATAAAACCCCAAAATGTTGCTGTTAGAGTTTACATTTGTTTATTTTTTTTCAGCAGAAATGTGTGTTATAAAAAATACCATTCTATAAAAGTATATTCTGCATTGAAACAAACTTTGGAGTCAATGACATCATTGTACACAGTAAATTGACAAAGAAAAAACATAAAATATAAAGAATTTTCTTTTTGAAATAAAATCTGTGAATTTTGCCGTCCATAAAGTGTTTTTTTGTGACAGTTTTAGCTTTTGAAAATGTGTGAAAGAACATGAAGCAAAAATAAAACATTTATAGCTTTGCGTAAAGTGGAGATTTACCTGTCATCTTTATATTTTGAACGAGTATTAAAAAAAACACACATTACACTTGCGAGAGGAAAAAGCCTCTTTCTGCACTTTTTCTGGCAGTCATATCATTCCTGCCCAAACCTTGAAGTGGATCACTACATTCACTAGATTGTAGCCTGAAGAAAACCTCAAGAGGTGGAAGCTTCTGTAATTTTCTGTGTAACAGAATGACAAACATGATTTTTAGTAAACATTATTACTTTTAAATTAGTATTCAAACATTTCTAATGATAATGGTTTTCCCTGAAAAAGCTCATCTACCTTCTATTTTGATGTCATTTGCAATAAATTAACTTAATTGCAATAAATTCATTAGAAGTTTACCTCAGAGTTGTAGGTGGCACTGTTGATGCAGAGTGAATCCGCCTTAATTTCCCATGATCCCATTGCTTACACTTTCTCCCACTGGCTTACAGCACCGAACAACCCAAACCCAACATTATTGTTGCAACAGCTGTACAGTTTAGAGCCAGATGCCAGCTCGGATGAGGAAAACGAATGCATACATGGATCTATTTGTCTGCAAGCAGCTGCATTAGTATAGAGCAGAGCAGGCAGTTTGTGGCCACACCTACAAGCTTATAAAATCTGCTTATTTTTTTTGCCTGCTCTGATCTACAACAATTTGAATAAAGAAATACACAGAATCGCTTTTTTCGTCTCAATTTAAAAAAAATGCCACAAGAACATGTTGAAAACACCAAAAAAACAATTTTCATTGAAGTGGGTCTTTAAAGCAAATGTTCTGATTAAAAAGCAAAGTCAGAGGGTCTTAAAAGTGTATTTTTTCTTCCAGATGTTTGGTGAGCTTCGGATCAGTCGTATCTTTCTCAGGCAGTCATCTTCCCCACAGCACCAACTGCAACCACTCTGGATGTGAGTGACAGCCTGTTGGATGACATGAAAACACCTCATTGTCTGAATGGTGTTCCAGCTTCCAGATATGGTAAGTGCTATTGGAGATGCCAGACACTGATACAGGCAAGTGATTTTCTTTCTTTTTTTTTTTTTCTACCACAGTGGAGGGGAAAAAAAAAACTCCCAGTTTTATTGTGAAGTTTATTCCATTAAATGAACATCTGTTGTTCACTTTTTGGTCTAGCAAAAAATGGTGTGAAACAATCATACAAATGATTAGAGTTTGTGAAACAACTTGGGGAAAAAACTTCCTGTCAATGCAATTCAACCAGCATCTGCATATCCTTTTAATTATATATTTATTTAAAAATCCACCAGACCTTGATTGAGCCATTGTCTTCCCATGTCTCTTAATAAATAAATATATATATATATATATATATAGCTATTTCTCCAGTGACCAGAGGCTGATTATACAGTTTAGCTACTGAACTGTTTTGTTGATGTCAAGATATAATTGGCTTTGTGAAACTCCGTGACTTGCGGGCCTGTGCACAGCCATGCTCCCTCACTGCTACACACAACTCCATTGTTTAAAGGTTTGAAGGACCAGCCCTGCAGAAGCAATAATCGGTGACATTTTCAGATAAATGAATCCTTGTTTTGTTACTCTCACATCACCTATTGATGAAACACGATGGTGACTGAACCTTCCGATGTCTTAACATTTACTGTTGTTGATATCAAACGTCGCTTTTCGTTTGTGAGCCAAGGGTGTACAAAGTGTCTTGATGTGGGAATCAACACCGCGCATTATCTGAATTGTCAATGTACTTCCTGAACTTGTGGTCTAACTCTTCCACTAACCTGTCTGGTAAATGCACTTATGTCATTCAAAGTTAACCCATTGTAGTTTGAGGGCTTTTGTTTTTTTTCTATTTTACTATTTGCTCTCACATAAAAATTTGAATGAATTTGAAGTGTCATTCCTACATCAGGAATAGCTGACGTGATTGGCAAACACACTGGTGAATTCAGAGACTACTGAGGGTTAATTAATTGCAAAATGAAAATGCATTTTGTTCTTCAAATGAAAGACTGGCAGTTGGTAGTGGAAAACTGGGAGACACTGGGAGTTTTGAAAAAAATCCAGAAAAATGACCTGATAAACTAAAATGAGCCATTTGAAGGATTTGTAGTTTTTGGCAGAGTCTTAAACGCATCTCTCTCCAGTGGGTGTAGTCACATGGGAGTTTAAATCAGTAAAGTACGTTTACTTTTTTTTTGTTGTTAATTAGTTTTTCACTTATAGAGCTGAAAACAATTCTATCACAGCGTTTGTTTCTACAACTATAAATATTAAAATGTCCAATTTCTTTATTTCTATTGATTGCTTGGATTTTCTTTGTGGCTTTGATTTAAATTTATTTGTAGATTTACACTGATTACAGATCACAGTAATAAAAGTATAATTTAATGGAGAGCTTTTCTTTTTCTATGTGTACATAATGTCTATAGTTAAGATCCCCTGCATGCTGGGAATTGTGTAGGTTGTGTTGTGTTAGTTGATCTGCTTCCTAGAACCATGTAATTTAACAATGTGCAATTTTTAAAGGCTTAATTAACTTAAAATATTGTGCCTTAAAATAAAACGGTGAGCATTTTATGCAGAAATGGTAACATTTATGTCACATATTGTCGACGGCGATCAGAAAAGTCAGGAAAAAATAGACTAATATTCATATTCATTCATGTTATATTGTTTCTTGCATGATTAAAAAAATATATAATCCATTTCCCCCAGACATATTTCATGTTAAACACATTTGTAACTACTTTATTTTATACTTTTTTTTATACATTGTCCTCTTTCCCTCCTGCTGCTTGTTTGTTGTCACTCCCACCTTGAAATCTCACCTTTTCTTTTCGTCTTTCCTCTCTCCTCTCAACCTTCCACTCTGCACAGTTGTCAACACATTCAAATACAGCCGGGGGAGGTGCTACACGATAATGAGTCTCGCTTGCCCCTTCCTGCCATTTGCGCTTGACATCTCCCAACCTTATTTTCACCTTTACACAAACCCAGCTTCCTCTCCATCCTCACTTTGCCTCTTCTGTTGGGGTGTTGGCAGAGACGACGGTTCACAGCAGATAAATATTAGCCAATGTTGCCTTTATTTATCATAAAATTGCAATTCTTTCTGAGTAACAAGTAAGTTGTTGTTTTAAAAAAACTTTTCTGTTTTCTCTGAAGCACAAATCCAAATGAGAAGCTAGCATTTGGGTATTCGTATCAAGATTATATCAGTGAAACCTCATTTTTATCTTTTTGGAACAAGTCAAAATTGGTGACATTAAAATAAAAAAACATTTGTCATTTCTTGCCGTCTAAGGGGACATGAACTTTGGGCTGAAAGCCATCCTTCTATGAATACATTGCTGCTCTCTCTTTGGACTCAGATTTTTCCTGCAGAGGCAATGGAAGAAGGAGTCCTTATAATTGGGCTTGAAGTGAACTTCTCACAGTTAGAAATATTCTTACAGACAATACTAAAACTTTTACGCTCTTGATCTTTTCTCGTCTCAAAAATACTCATTTTTGGAGAAATTATTTTGTTTACCCAGTTTTACATTTGCATCTTCGAAATCATATTTTAAAAAATCACACTATTATTTATTAAAAAGCCTTCTGTCATGAACAGGTGAGAGATCCTTTCAGTCTCTGGCCTGTAAAAGGAAAGTTAAAGGTAAATGGAGAATCTCTGTGGGAGGGCAGGAGACTGTTCAGTAGAGAAGGTGCACTGGCTGACACAGGAGCTTTCTTTTTTTAGGTTACTCAATAAAAGCATGCATAACCCTTCAGTGATTTACTTTAAAACCACACTTAGCAGACATGGTTTTTATTGCTTTATTCTATTGATATGTGGATCAGTAATTGTATGAAAAAAAAAAACAGTTTAAAATGATGCTGTAACATATCACATAACAAAAACAAGCTTTCATCTTGTGTACCTGGATAAGTTAGGGTTTACTGCAATCTTCTGGGTTTCTGTTTCTATGTAGTTGATGGAACACAATACAGGCTGAGTTCATCAATGAATTAAACTCTTTCTTGGTTGGTTTACAGGAAGAAATTGGTCTTAATGCAGGAGTTTTGGAACTTAGAAATTATGCAATGTACAGTCAAGCTTCACGTCATGCTCAGTGCTGACCTGACCAGGTCAGGACAGATGGAAGTGTGGCAACTATTGGACTTTTTAACAGTATTCATAACACAGGAGTAAACAGTTAAATAAGTATTTGCAAAAACATCAAAGTTATCTGATCTGCTCCTATTTATGGGAAACAAATCATCAAATACATTCTCAAATCAGATTTTAATCCTCTCACGTGGAAGGACTCCATGGAACATGAATGCATCACACTGAATTATCTTTATAAGAATGTGATATATTTTTCAAGCATAGCAAAGATTACACCTGTCACTATATGCTGTATAACAGGGGATCTGAAAGTTTTTCACTTTGGGGCCCATTTTTTCCAAAACGAAGAGGTCCAGTCAAGTTGTTCAAAATTGTTTATTCACAGGAATTGTTTGATTCACTTTGCTTTTTGAGTTACTGTAGGATTCGTGACGTTTTTCACCTCATTTTGTTAAAGTACAAATAGAATATGATCATCATGTAAAAAGTTAAATATTTATGCTTTGTCAAAGTAGCCTGCAACGACTCCGGAGTTAAAGGGTTAACCCATTTGCAATCTAATCAGTATATATGATTTCAGCTTTTCAGCCATTGGACACAAACTGGAAATCTGGGTCACTGGTTGAGAAACCCATGACACAGTTCTACTTGAGAACACATTTTTTTTAAATTTCACAGAGTAGTGCAGAAAAGCCATTCTAAGTCAGTAAAAATAACAATAAAATACAACTTTAAAGACATTACAATCAACAGCAGTGACTGAATCTCCACCATTCCTGGTTGTTGGTTGCAAGCAATATTTTTTTTTTAATTTTAAGCTTTGGAAAACCCTCCCCCAATAAATTTTGATGAAAATGACATGGCAGGGGATTTGAACTTCACTTATCTTGGAATGAACTTTGGGTTTGGAACAGTTCTCGGGCAAGACTGATGACTATTCAAGTATAATCAAGAATACATGTGTAGAAAAATATACAAATTGTGAAAAACCTTTAATCTTTGCTTTCTGCATGTGTCCACACAAAAGAAAGTAGAAATTTGGATGTTGCAAAGTTGAGCTGTGTGACGCTTAAATCCAGAGCTGTTTTTAAAAATTCAGTCCAGAAGTAAATTAATAATCAATGGCTGATTTGCTTTGGGTTGAATATTGTGTGTTTTAAACATGAGGTGCTCCAAAAAGACCATGAGGCAACACAGAGTAACGAATGCAGTGTGCATGGGACTTTTTATGCTTCTTTTATTGACAGTGAAGAAGACCTCATAAACCAGCTGGACAGACATTCATTTGCCCCATTTAGACTGTAACATGTCTTCAGTTAAAACTTTGTCAGAAGGACATGAAATTTTTACTTCATTAAAGTATTTAGTTCAATTTCTCTCAACATGAACATTTCAGTTATTCGTTTTTATATGTTTCTTCGCTTTAAAACAATGGCTGCACATGGTTTAAATAGAGTTTAAAAATGCATTTTGGAAAGTCTACAGTTGTTTTTCCATGCTCTAGAAGATGCTAGATGATGATATCCATTATTGCCAATTGTCCTGATTTGGGTTAAATTAATGCCCTTGAGTTGTTCGTTACCTCCTTGATAATAGACTGTTGAAGAAATACAACAGTTTTCCTCAGCCCAGAAAAGCCATCTCTCGATCGTCAGAACTGGCTCTGGTGTCGATTGAAGTTGCTAATGATCAATACCAATCACAGAGTCAGTACTTTTAACAGGATGGAACAGCAGGATGGAACCCACTAGAGGCAAATCTGTTAGAGATTTTTAATTATGACCACTTTTCATGGAGCAGTAGAGGTCAAGTTGTTTGTATTGTTTACTTCTGAAGGAAACCAGCTTCATGTTTTGCTTTTCATCTAAAGGGAGACTAAAATAAAGCGAGAAAACCAAAATACCTTTTTTTTTTCAATCATATGTTGTGTTAAGCTCAAGTTTGCCCTCTTTCTGCATCATTTCATTGGCTCTGCTTCTCTAATTTTCTTTTCTTGCCTATATTTACACCTCTTCACCTCCGGCTCAGTTTTTCCATCTGAATATCATACAACAGTAAACAAGCATGAAGCGCTGCAGGGTTTGAACAGAAGATTGCCCAATAGATCATAAACCCCAATAGTTGACCCTGTAACTTGGTTTTCTAGGTTGTGTTTTCAGTGGTTTTGCCCTCTGAACTTGGAATCACTTTGATTTTTGATTTTTAGTAATCCTGCTACTTCTATACTTGCTTGCCAAAAACATTTGGACAAATAGATTTTTATTCTGCTCTGAACGTCTAACAAAACCAAAATCCATCAAAGACCTTTTTATCTTAGACTTTACAGGAAACAATTTGCTAAAATATAACACAAGCATAGTGTGGGTATTTAGTGGACATAATTCTTGAGACCATGGAAAAGTTTTCTGCCCTCCAGGGAATGTTCCATTTAGACTGGTGTTGCATGAAAACGATCAATAGGGTGATTTGATAACCTTTAATTCTGTCATATTTCATCTATCTGTCTTCATATGTGTTGGTGTAGTGCATGGCAGTCTTCAGTGGTTAAAGAATTCTGATTTGAGTAAAATCAGTTGATCTGGATGCAGCTGAAATGTTGTTCTTCAAGTTTTCTATTATGTTCTCGTGTTTTTCACTTATTACATTTTTTCAACAGTTTTTACTATGTTTAACTTTAAATGTACAGTGTTTAATTGTGTTAAAGCTCTTTATAAAGAAATATGATTTTGAGCTTACCTGTACAAAAGGTTTGTAATGTATTTAAACTTTAATATTTTTAATGAAAAGAAGGAAAAACTGGACTAATATATATTATAATTTGAGGATATTATTATAGTGACACCATAGATGTTTAATCTGATTCCAAAAGTGGCTTCATTAGACAATAAATATCTGAGCTTCATCACATATTAGATACTTTTTATGCGGGAAATTGTACTCTAGAAATGCAGACCATTTACAGATTTACCACTATTTTATGTAGCTCCATGTCTGTTATTTTAAATCTCCATAGTCAAAACTAAGACATAACTGTCTTAATGGATGGATGAAGTAGGTGAGACGCAGGTGAGTCATATGGATTTTTTTTTTCTCTTTTCTTTACGCCACCTCACAAATGGCAAGGAGCACGTTCACGTGATGAATGCAGACTTAGACTCAGAAGCACAGTTTTGCTTGAAAATTATTTTACATATGTCCTCTATTTTGAGAAAAATGCTACATGAACATGTTGATGCAGCTGCTCCTTTCTACAACCCTCCAACAACCTGAACAACTCAAGAACCCCAGAACCTGAACAGGTCAACCCTCGTTCTGGTGTTTGTAACTAAAGGCTTTATGCAAAGATGTTTAAAGAGCCCTGAATCACATTAAATAATAATAAAAAAAACATATAGCTGTTATTTAATACACAGGAAACTGAATGAAGAACTTTTTTTTTCTTTTTTTAACAAAGAGTTGAAGGATGCAAAAGAAAAATGCACTTTAATTTTAAACCTTTTCTTTGTGTGCTTGATTTTCAAAATTGACTTTAAAAACCTTGTTTTAATTGAAAAAGACAAAACCACTATCCTTCTAAATATTAATTTTAAATATTTTCTTTTCACACAGTTCAATGGTATTCCAATTAGTCACTTTGAAGCAAGAGAAAACTAGATTTTATGCATAGATTTTCTTTATTGACAAATATCAGGACTAGAAGTTGAGCCAAGTGTAAAAAAAAATGAAATTTTAGAAAAAAATGGTTCCAAAGTTACTTTCTGAATGTCAAACTACACAGAAGAAGTTGGGAGAAAAGTCTTGTCCATATTTGCTTGGTACACATTTGAGGAAAAACTCAATTTCACAAGAGTAACAAGCAGTAATTGCTTTTTATTGACACAAGTGTTGCTGTAGTAACGGTATATTATTTAAAAAAAGCCATTGACAGCAGGAATAATCATGACAGCAGTTAGATTTACTAAACTTTTGAATTAGTGCAGCCATTAAGTTTGTTGCCTTGCTGAGTTTTGTCTTGACTTTTTTTGAGTTGAAGTGTTTTGACATAAAGATCAAAGTAATAAAGTTTGCCACAGCCGATTTAAACTTTAATTCACTGCTGCTTATCCCAGTCCAGAGCTTCATTAGAGCCTCTGTAACAAATTTCCTCATTATTGCACTCATCTTTGACATCATTCTTCCAACTCTCTGTCCATCTGTCTCTCTTTCCTTCTTTCTCTGGATCATTTGGATTCCATATCCGTATGTACACTTTTAACTTAGAAGCAATGCCTCTTAATCAAATACAAATGCATGGCATGATGTTGGAGATGACACAAAACAACAGAGAAAATAGCAAAAGTGAATCTTCAGATCAAACAGCTGTTTGAAACAAGACAGAGGACAGAGAGGTGTTGTTCAAAATGAAAGGAGAACAAATTCAAATGGAAGAGCTGAAAACATGTAGAACGGGAGCAGGAGAATGTGAGAAGGAATGGAGTCCTTTTGTCCAGGGTTTTTAAGTAGACTCTACAGTCATTTGAGATTCAGTGATGTCTAGGATCCCCCTAAAGAACTGCATAGAACGGAACAGATTTTCTTTTTGTTTTTTGTTTTGAATATTGTTTGGAATTTTTAAGAAATGTGTGATTTTTGTTTATTGCATTTCATGAACCACACTGGTTTAGCAGGTTTAAATAAATAAATAGGAACGATTTGGATATAAGTAAACTTTAAAAGTAACCTGTAAGTAAGGTTACTTAATTTAATAAGAGCATTTTTTAAGGAAAAAAAAATTAAAAGCCTTGCTAAATAAAATGTAACAGGCCCTGGGGTTAACCAATTTGTTTCCATTTAAAAATAAAAAAACAAAGTCCGTGGTGAATCGTATTTTAATTTTCCATGTTTATGTAACCAATTGGAGATATTTGGTCTTTTTTTTTTTTTTTGATTTAATGATAATTTAACTGTTTAAAAAAAAGTAATCACAGACCACAATAATGCAACTGCTCTTTTGAACATAGAGTAATTTTGGTTCAAGTCAGCATTTGCTACAGTAGCAACGTATGAACGTCAGATTTTAACGTAGCCTGAAATGCGCATTTTCACACGTTTACAGACTTTTCATTGGAAGTGATTGCTTGAATGTTTGTTGCCAATGGTGGTGTGAACTTGGCTCAGAAGTACATCTTACAATGGTTTCATATGTTTAAACATTAGAAGTTATTTCTTATTTATGCAGTAAAAAGTCAGTTTAATTGTAAACGCAAAGTTACATCAGTTGGCAAAATCTGTGACATAGAATTTAATGGTTTCAAATGTATAGATTTGTTGTCTTTTGCAAGGCTTTTTTTATTAAAAAAATGAAAATGGAGAAACCCCAACATTTCTGTTGACGAATGGGATAATGGCACAGTATGTTTGCCAAAATGCAACAGGCAGGAGTTTCTCATTCCCAATGGATGAAAGTAGACAAAGCGGTTAAATCTCTCCCTCTGATCTAGCCATATTTTTATGAAACCAGCAATAACTATGCTGCAAAGAAAAGTAAAACATAAGACATAGAGGGATGGATAGATGAAAGGTTACGGAGTTCTGCTAATGAACATATTGACCATGTTATTGCAACTATTTGAAAGATGGGCTGATTTAAACAAACACACAAAAAAAAACTTCTGCGGTCAGCTCAGATCTTCTTTCCCACTATTTAAACTTTTGGAAATGATGGTAATGCACTAAAATCAGGGAAAATGAGTGTGTGTGTGCATGTGTGTGTGTGTGTGTGTAGAGCTCCTTCACAAATTCTGTCAAACATTTGTATTTCACAGCTTGACAAAAAGAAACTCTCTCCTGACCGTGTAAGACCTTTATTAATCCGACGTGACATTTGAAAAAGGGGACCTTAGTGAAGAACTGGATTACTGTCCTATTCTTTAGCTGCCGTCTGATCTGTCTTCAGCTGACGGCAGCTCTTTATATCTTGCATTTAGATGGACAACTGTTACCCCCCAGACTAATGGTGTTCTCAGAGAAAGCATTAACATTTATATGGAAACACAAGGCTGTTTGGCAAGCGACAAATAGACTATTTTTCTAACTCTGTTTCAGAAGAAACGGTGGGGACAGAATGCGGCCAACATGTCCACTGTCACGCAGTAACCCAGCCTAACGGCTAAATACATCAATACAATTGGTGTTATTAGTCTATCTCTTTGACTTCATTGTTGGATTTCTTGTATCTTCGCACTGATGGGTGAGTGGGATTTTTGAATCATGTTTCAGGGGGCATGGCAGTGAATAAGTAGGGGTGTGAAGCAAATATGTCAAACCAGTTTAAGAGGCTCAGTTGATTGCAGCTGCAATTTGAGTCCCAAACATGATAAATATGCTGTAAGGGGACTGTGAGCAAAAACAAACACAATTCCCCAAAGCAGAAACAAGACAATAAATCATACGAATAAATCCGCCGGCTGACCACTAGGGAGCACTAATAATCTGAACCCACCATGGCCCCCATTGCACTCAGTTTTTTCAGTATCTCTTTTGCCGTTTTTATTTATTTGCTTTCCTGCTTTCACATGTCTTCAAGCCCCAATTCTTCTCCTGGTGTCTCCAGTTTCTGAACCGTCAGTTATGGTTTTTGCTTCTTGATTTTTCAACAGAATTAGTCCTGGACCAGAAAATCTGGGATTTTTGTGCACTTGAACAAATGTAACCGTAAAGGTATAATTAGCTGGATCTTCAAAGAACAATCCTGAATTTCTGGCTGGTTTTAGGGCTTCCCCCAAAAAAGGAACATTTTCTGACCTTTTCCAGGCCACACACCGGTTTAATGTCAGACAATATTTTCACGGACCAGCTCGAACTGGGCCAAAGTTGGCATTTAATGTTTTAAAGCTTCCTGTTTCTGAAAAAAAACTATTTTTCAAATTAAAATGCTAATACAAAAGATTTAGTTTATAAAAAAAACAACAGCTGTCAAAGTTGTTGATTTGTAGATTTCTAAGAAATCAAAAAAATAAATCTTTACAGTTTTTCCCCCTAGAATGCCGTCATAACACTAAGAACTCAATCAAGGCTCAGATCATCTTTCAGGGCAAAAAGATTTACATTTTATAATCCTTTTTTTCCCCAATAAAAATGAAGACTTTCTGAACCAACGTTTTTTTCACAGACGCATGCCTAATTTATACTTGCTGTAGGAAAATTCTTAAATGTCCCTTTTAAAAGTTTCTACAAATCAGCAACTTTATTTTAAGGAATCTTCATTCTCTGTAAAATGTTTGTGGCTGGTTTAGACATAGACTTTGTGATGAAGGTTTCCCTTTAACGTGAGGGTGGATGCAAACAACTGGACACTAACTTCAGCTGCGTCCAACTTTAAAAGTGTGATGCATAAATAAAGCAAAATAAAATGACTCATCTGTTGTAAAAGTGGTATTATTTAAAATAACAAACATGAATCCATGGTGTCTGCACCTTTATGATCAGTGTTTGTGAAACGATCAATAGTCAGTCGCAATAAATCAAGAAAAGATTGTTTGTAAATATTTTTCTTTTTTTTAAGTTGAAGGCTCTTCTTCGGGTTCCGCACTGGTTCTTTTCTTCCCAAAATTTTCAAATCAATTTCTTTTTGCTTGTTTTATTTGAGCTTTTCTTCTTAGGGCTTTTAACTGGCAGTCTGAGCAGTCGCTTTAAGTCACATGACAAAGGCAAACAACTCCGTGGTCAAGATTGAGTCATAGGTAGATGTGGTGGACAGAATCCGGAATTTTTCCAAAAATATATATTTTTCTGAATTAAAAAAAAACAAAAACAAAAAAACACAAATAATCTAAGTTATGGTATTTTTTTCCTTTCTTTTTTTTTTTTTTTGGACTAAGTGACCCATGGACTGGTTCCGGTCCACCGGGGACCCCTTGAGTAGCTCTTTTCACACCTGCACTGAACAGTGTTAAATAAAGACACCCCTAGAGTTGAGGGCAAGCTTTGGTCCATCTCATTGCCTTTTTTCTGTCCTGCTTCAAAGCCCACCCTAATTTATGAACGTGGTTAAATGTACTAGCATCTTAGTATGAGACGTATTGTTTCATCTTTAAAAGGCTGAGTGACCAATCCTTTAAAATGACACGTTATATTTAAAAAAGAAATGTTGGTAGTTACCATGTTAAGAGCATTACCTGAATCAAACTCTGATGGAAACAACTATTTATATATGTTTTGGCCCTGAATGTTGTTGTATGAGTATGAGAATATGAGTTCTTTTCTTTTGATACCTGCTGTTAATTATGACAGGAGAAATGGGTGGATTGATTATTTGCAGTGTGCACTGAAACACACGGCTGTTCATGGAAGCAGTGAATCTCAATGAAAGCTACAGTCTTCTAACAACATCAGTTCTTTTTGAGCCAAAAGAGTGATGATCATCTGTCGCATTTCACACATTTTCCCCTCTAAAATGAAAACAAAAATGCGAACACTTGTGAAAAGAAACTGAGCCAAGGCTCAATAAACTTTAATTCCTTTTCTAAACCCACTTTTTTCTTTTTCGGGGTCCCGGGGCTGCCGAAGCCTGACCCGACCACTTGTGGTTGAAGGCAGGGTACGCCCTGGACTGGTCGCCAGTCTGTCGCAGGGCCACACTCACACACCCTAACACACTCACATTCACGCCGAGGGACAATTTAGAGTAACCAATTAACCTATGAAGCATTTTTTTGGATGTGGGAGGAAGTCCCTGGAGAAAACCACACATGCACGGAGAGAACATTCAAACTCCACACAGAAAGGTTCCCTCAATGGTTATTCTGTTTCAGTTCCCCCAGCCAGGACTTGGACTGGGAGACTTCTTGCTGTGAGGCAAGATCGCTAACCACTGCTCCACTGTGCAACCCTGTAAACTTTGATTTCAGCAGTAAATTTAGTTTACAGATTTCAGTTAAATAGATTTTTATCAATGTAACAACTCCTGGCTTCATCTTTTAGGTTGTGAGCACATTTTAATAGGATTTAACCTTTTCAATGTAACTAATTTTTAGCAGTTGGATGTTGCTGTAGCTTAAGCTAGTTTAACCTTTCAGTCCAATGTTTATAAAAAGTCACGTGATTTGATAACATCAATTAAAGACTAAAAGACTAAAATCTTGATAGGCTCAGCAGCATTTGTTCAGGAGCAGCAAGACAAAGACAGACTCCACTGTTTTAATGTGTCTGTGGGACACAAGCATAAAAAAAAAGCAGAAAAATGTGTAGAAATGTTACACCGGCGCCCTCTAATGAAAGGGCTTTACATGATAGATGACGGGTTTGATGATTCGTTCCATTAAAAATATAAAAGCACACATTTTATTTTGAAATGTTTGCATTATATACAATTCTGATTCAACAAAAACCCCAGCTATTTGAGGGTTTAACAGACATTTAG
The DNA here is from genome assembly GCA_014656515.1 of Oryzias celebensis. NCBI lineage: Eukaryota > Metazoa > Chordata > Actinopteri > Beloniformes > Adrianichthyidae > Oryzias > Oryzias celebensis. Next base: position 20,492,108 of record BNCR01000013.1, read on the forward strand.
TAATAAAAAACACGCCTGTACATGAAAAAAAGCTATTTTTCTATAGGTAAATAAATATAGAGATATTGTTCCATATATATATATATATATATATATATATATATATATATATATATATATATTAGTTTCCCTAAAGTCCAAACAAAAAAAACCTGCTCTGCACATGTACTAGTAGATAACAGCTGTTGTTACTCTTCCTTACTGACCCTTCGTTTCTTTATCCTGACGGGTACATCATTCTCTCCGATTTTTCTCCTCACTGAGGCTCGTCTTTGTCAGCAGCTGTTCTTACCCACACTATTGAACCAAGCCCTATGCACAGGAGGCAGCATTACGGCAGCATCACGTAGATCAGGAACAGACAACTCCAGGCCTCGATCAGGCAGTGTCTACATGATTTCCAGATATCCAAGCCCTACTCATGACTGATTACCTGCTTCAGGTGTGTCCAGCCAATTAGAACAAGCCAGAGGGTAGTATGTTGGAAAACATGCAGGAATGCGGCCCTCGAGGCCTGGAGATGAAAATGAAATGTCTGGCACTGAGGTCAAAGTGATGCGTTAGGAGTCCTAACTATGCAGCAACTACAAGCATCGAAATATGCACTAAAGTAAAGCCATTTGCATAAATTAAATTGTGTGAAAGAATGCTAATTATATTGTTACTACAGATGATTCATTATACAGGCAAGCACCAGCTTTTAGATGCATACTGTTTCATTTACAGACAGATTTACGTTATCATTGAACTTAAGTGTGCTTTATCCAGCAATGGTTGTAAAGCTTTTTCTAATTTTCCTGCAACAGTTGATGCTAAAGCATTTTGTAACACGTCTAGCCAGCCTTCTAATTTATTATTTTTTTTTCAAGCCTAAATGAGCTTTATAATATTTTAGCATAATGCCATCCTCCTGTCAGATAAATTCGTTTCATTCTTGATTTTTTTTCTTTATCAGCAGTGTTTTATCATCTTTATAAATCCAGATACGTCAAATATGGGTCAGAAATGTTTTAATCTAACAAACTGAAGTTAAATCAGAGCTAAATAAAAGATCCTTACCATATTTTTCCATAAGTTGTACTTAAAATCCATAAATTTGTTAAATGGAAAATTGGCTTCATACTCCGGTGCGCCTTAATTCTGGTTGTGCCTACTGACCTCCAATTAATTTTCTGTGGTACACAGTACAAGAGGCTACAAAAATCTGTCAAAAATGTTTTAGTTCAACTTGTGATTTGAACTGTTCTACTGAATAAAGTTTGAGTACTTTGTTTATTTTAAAAATAAACTTTACTAATTTACTTTACACTTACTTTAATCAAAGAACCACATGTGGCTCGGGTTGCACACCCCATTATAGATAAACATCCTGGTGAGATCTAACTAAAGGGCTTCACTGAGAAGTGTTGGATAACACAGAAAATCATTTCCACTGCTGCTTAACATCGACATCCTGAAGTCCTTTTACAATTTTGCTTTTAAAAGCAAGTAATTTTGTGATGATTTCAAAACGCGCTTGGATTCATTGTGATCCATTTCCCCTGCTATCACGATAAATCTTGTTGCTGATTAAAACCTGATGCGCATTTGCTTCTGTGTGTCAATGAAGGCAGCGTTGCCTGAAAGTGTTCTTTGAGGAGCACAAAGTCGCAAATGTCAGACAAGCATCAACGGCCTTTGATACGACTGATCATTTAGTTGTTAAAATGAGGAACTAATCATCTCTTTGAACATCTAAAGTAAATGTACAGAATAGTATATTTTTGTGGTTACTTTATTGTGATATTTGCTGTCTTTGTTCGACATGTCTGGGAATTGTTTTATGCTTACTTGGATAGTTTGTATCTGCATGACCAGTGGCTCTCCGTCACCTTTGACTTTAGTTGTATTCAGTAATAATTAGTGAAAGCCAATCTGAGCATGAATGATTGCCGTCTCTCCTGAAGTGTAAAATAACATTTTATGCATAAAAATAAGTTTGGTAGTGAGGTCAACTTTTTTTATACTGATCATTCATACTGAATGCATGAACACAGTATTTTGGTCTATAAATGTTAGCTCAATTAGATAACGAGTAACAGATGCTATAAAAAAATTGGCAGCACATTTTTAAACAATATTTTGTAATTAGTTTTCATGTCATCCTGTGGCCTTTTGCAGTGGAGCAGGTCAATCATCCCAGAAAAAAACACCTTATTTTCCAGATGGCCAATTTGTCAATTAATAAACACACACTAGAACATTCGCACACATGCACACAAGTCTAAAAACCAACAGGGTGTGAAAAACGTACATGTGGAGCTCATTTAGTTGCTTCCAGATAGTAAAAAGTTTGAGGTGTAAAATGTAAATTATTCCTGTTTTTCATCAAGTAAAGTGAAATTGTAAAACTAATTTTACTTTTAAAATAAAAATCTTTATTATCCACACACTTAAGTGTTCAGTATTGTATTAATGTTTGTGTCCAAAGTATTTCCAGCCCATTAATTCTCCTTTTTTTTAATGTAGCACTGCCATCTTGACATCACCTTTAGGTTTTAAAGCTGACATAAATAATCCAAAATGTCCACATTACTCAGATTCAGCCTCCCTAAAACTGAAAAATATTTTTTATTTAGCAGTTTACACTTGTGATTAGCAAGAAGTGCGAATTGTACCTTAGGTGGCAATGTACAATATATGCTTTGAGTTTGCACTTTAAGCAAATACTTCCATGAGCGTACCATCTGCACGTCTTTTAAGAAAAGAAAGGTACTGGGTTAATATATTAATGATAATATATATAAATAATATATTGTAATCAAAGTGGTCTCTCTCTCTTTTTTTCCAAAATGCCTTTCTCTTTTGCAGAGACTTAGGTTTATTGCTTAATAACTGAAATAGATTTTCTTTTTTGCTGATATGGTTTAGTAGTCCTAGATGCATGTAAGAATTGCATTTTTTAAAATAATCATCACCTTTTAATCTTTTACACTGTTTTCATGGCTACTCCAGTCAGGAAGATGTTTCTTTCATTAACAAAAGCCATATTTATTCCTTATATAAAGCAAGCAATACACATTCATACAGAATTTGAACTTTGAATTTGCACTCTCATAAGCTGCTTCTTTTTCTTTCCTGGTTTTCTTTGTAGGAATGACCTTAAGGAATCAGTTTGATATAGTTATTAAAGAGAAGACCCCACAATTTTACACAACCTGGTCTTTTCTTTTTGTTCATGTAATTTTAAGGCACTAACTATACTGTACGGACAAATTGAAAAAAGAGATAAATGTACTAAAGCTTAACACGGATGGATGCAGAATGAGGGAATAAAGACCTTGAGGATGGTTAGAAAAAAAAGTGCGAAAGCATTGGTTTGCATAAATGATTTTTAGTTTAGCACTTGGACAAAAAGCTATTTTTTGGTCTCTTTTTAAGATTTGTCTCTAAGGCTCGCACAGACAAATGGTATTAATAATAGTATTAGTATTAAAATGTTGATTCTCTCGATCGTTGATTCTCTCGATCCTTTTGTCATACTAAAGTGTAGAGTCTACTTTAGGTCATCTGGAAAAAGTCAGAGGTTGCAGAATTACTGCAAAAAAGAGCGCAGAACATGGCCCCGAACAAAAACCAAGTGACAACGAGGACATCAGCAAAGCATTCAAGGACCTGACAGCGTGTGGTACACTCTTAAAAGCTGAGCTCACGCTGCTTTTGGGGCCAGCGGAAGAGCTTAGAAGACTTCGAGCCCCAGAGCAAATAACAAGACAACAGGGTCAACTTTCTGAAAAAAACGACATGGATCAACACTCAAAGTTAAACTACATGATCATTATTGGATAACATATCAAACCCTGAACAACGGCAAGCGCAGCCAGAGTTAACAGAGCTAGCAATCCTTCTGATATATAAAATATTAACACAAAACTTCTCATTTTAATATAAAAATATTGGCTAAAATCTGAAAAGATTTCACTTGGAAAATTTGGTTTTAACAATGATTTCTGGACAACTACTCTCACAATAAAAATACTATCAGTAAAGAGTTTTATGGTCCCCACATATTCATTATTCACTACTAAAGTATATTAACTTTCCATTCTTTTAAATGAGGCCTGAACTCCTGTGCAAAAACATTTTGTTAATCAAACACGACTTTCCAATTAGACGTAATAGATTGGTCTAATAGTCAGATAACATATTTAAAATCAATGCAAAAGAAATATTTTTATGAGGAAAATCAAAATAAATAAAAAAGAAAATAAATGGTATTCTTTACTTGGAAAAAAATGGTTTTTGGTGGTTACCTGAATCTTTGAAATAATACAATTAGACACGACAGGTGACTGCAGTAGGTTGTTTTTTTTTTTTTTTTTTTTTTTTTTTAAAAAGCATTTTGTCAAAGTTTAACACAAATATTTTAGGTAGAAAAAGGATGAAAGTGATTATACAGTGTTCCCTCATGTATTGTTCCATATATAACCCACAGTAGGTGAAATCTGTGAAGTAGGATTACAGATGTTTTAAGACTGTAAAACCCCCCCCACAACACACTTTGTAAACTTTTCTCAGACATGAAGATTTTCACACTTTTCTCTCTTGTTGAAACTCTCAAAGTTCAAACGTTTATCAAAAAACAAGTCCAATTTAATGGAATGAAAACAAAGATTTGTTTCTGCTTTGTGCAGATTTGGTGAACTGCATGTACGTGTACAGGAGACGCAGCATGGAGGAGATTGATTGACAAGATCTCTACCCAATCAGGATGCAGAACAATGAAACAAGGATGCTCAATCACACTTAAAAAAATCTGTGAAACAGTGTGACCGGAAAAGGATAGCCATGGAGAGGGAACACTGCGTTTGATTATTTCACTAAATTATTAAATTTATTCAGATAAAATTATTTTTGACGTATTTTCAATCTAAGTAAAAAAAAAAATGTTATCCTATCAAGGTGAGTGGGTGGGGAGCTCTTGCCCTAGGTGGAGGAGTTGAAATATCTTTTTCACAAATAAGGGAAGATTGAAGCACAAGATCGACCGCCAGCTTGGTGTCCGCTGTCATGCGGATGCTGTGCCAGCCAGCTGTAGTGAAGAGGGAGCTGAGTCAAAAGCTAAGTTCTCAGTTTAGAGGTCGATCTTTGTTCCAACACTCCTCTGTGGTCGTGAGCTCTGGGTCATGATCGAAAGAACAAGGTCCCAAATACAAGCGGCTGAATTGAACTTCCTCCGCAGGGTGGCTCCCTCAGAGATGAGGTGAGGAGCTCGGTGAACTTGCTGCTACTCTATATAAAGAGAAGCCCAACTGAGGTGGCTTGGACATCTTGTTTATAAACCTCCCTGGGGAAGTGTTTCAGTTATGTCCCACTGGGTGGGCACCCGGGGTAAGACCCAGAACACCCTGGAGAGACTACATCTCTTGTCTGGCCTGGGAACGCCTCAGGTTTTCCCCGGAGGAGCTAGACAGGGAGAGGAAAGTCTGAACATCTTTACTTCGACTGGATGGGAGGATGATGCAAGTCACCCATTGGAAGCAACATGAACACTTTTTCAACAATCTGTTTGATTTTGATAAATGACATGTTTAATAATCTGTCTGAGTCAGAGCTCCAGGAAAACACCAACATTTACTGTTGAAATGCCAAAAAGGAGGCAAAGCAAGTAAACAGAGTTCATTTAGCCAAGATTTCTCTAATCCCCTTTAAAGTCTGCATCTGTTCTCCCTAGCTTCTGCTCATGTTTCCCTTTGACTCATGGCGAAGTTTAAACCTCAGTTAGTAACCTTTTTCAAACAGGAATTCAACTTTTCTCTGCAAACATCAAAGGTATTTCAAGTGTCTCAGATTTGTACTTCATTGTTATGCTTTTCTTTATTAATGTATCGCTAAATTTTTGCTTCATATTTAAACTGACGTCTTTGTAGTCAGTGGAGATTTGCCTTGACATCATGTTTGTTCAGTTTTCTAGAAGGAATGAAACTTGCAGAAGCACAAAGCAATGTTTGCAGTTTTTGTTGCATCCTGAGATTGTTTCTTGGGGTTACAAATCAGTTGGTGAACAAGAGAAAAATACCTATTAAAGGCCTTTAATTTTCCTGTGGTCAATTTGTTGTTCCCATGTCAGGGTTAGACTGAGAACCTGCACTCTGGTTATTCAAAAGCGACCAAGTCAAGGCTGCCTCCTGATAAAAAGACACTTGTGAAGGAGTACAAATGGAGACCAATGTAAATACTGTGGAGAATTTAAAACAGAAAAGGTATTTTTGCACTTTTTACTACTGAGATGTTTTTTTGTATTTCTGTGGTTTAACCTTCATCCTGGTCGACTGAATTTGAATTCAACTTCTGCCTTCTGGTACACGGTGCTGTGGAGGTAATTGTTGTCTTGTCACTCATGTGCGCTTGAATGGGGGGAAATTGACCCAGACGAAAGCCTCTCTCCTCCTGCAACACACTTTGAAGCCGTTGTAACAGGATTCATTGTCATCGGATGAGAAATTGTGATCCCAACTTACCACTTCTGGCAGACTGTTGTTTAATCACATGTACTTAAACACAACAGAATGTCAAAGAAATATTCTTTCACCAATCCACTTACTGTGCATGGTACTTTAAAATGTTCCAAAGCTTCCCAAAATGTGTGCTACTGAGCCAAATGCATATGCTGAAACTATGAAAACTGCATCTGTATTTGCCGTCTTGCTTTGATGCAAGATCATGCTTAGAGACCCTAATAAGCCAGGAATTCAAGCTTTTTAAATCCAATCAGTAGGTTGGTTATTTACATAGTCAGATAACCTCAGAGATACCATTCTGCAAAAACCTACTTTCAGCTTTCAAGAGAGAAATGGGCTAAAGCTAAACCAAGTTGGCAGGATCTCTTGGAATAAAGATTCCGCTTTTCTCCAGGACTCCAGGATACAGTTTGCGTCTTCCAAATTACTCTCATGAGCTTCCAGAAAAACTTCAATGCATCTGTTGCATTAGGTAGGAAAGTCCTGATCGGATTTATTTATTTTTTTTTGTTTTTTGGCCTGATCCGATTCAGAGTGATTTGAATTTTGAGTATCTGCCAATACAAGTTCTGTTCCGATACTTCTGTAACACAACTAAAAAAAAAAAAAAAAAAAAAAAAAAAAAGTGTAATGAACAGATCCAGGTTTTTCCTTGTTTTTATGTTATGAACATTCTTTTATTATTTAATACCTAAACAGTGCACTCCTGTGAATAAGCTTAAATAATTAACCAACAATTGTACAACTATCAACTGGGAAAAAATAGTTTAATTAGTAAAAATTGGTGGAATTAGTCATTTGGTGACTGTAGCTTGAGATTCTTCAGAGCCATTGAACATTTTTGATCAGATGTGATTCAGGTCTCTTTTAACAATTCCTAAAAATGAAAAGCAGTGACTTTCTTCCAAAATCACTGTTGCAGCATGAATATGATAAATATTCATGACAAGCTCTTATCAATGTGAGCATTTATTAGTGTTGGTTGTTTTTTGAGAGATTATGAATTAATAAAATGTAATCGGTTTTTCCCTGAGCCTGCACTTTGTAGACAGTCCCTAAGCTGCCATCTCACTGCCGTCTTTCTGTCAACAGCACAGAGAGAACCAATCTCATTTAAAAGAATCAAAACTCCAGTCTTTTTCTTTTGATATGTCGTTCCAGGTTGTTGTTTGAGCTAAGACAAACCAATAGAGATATTTGCGGTCCATTTTAAACGTGTTTTTGGTTCCAGAATCGGATCCTGTGAATATTTCACAAAATTATCTCAAACTGTTTTTGTGCGCATCCTGCTTAAAGTAGTGTTGTATTTGGCTGTGCTTTAGGGCAATAAAATAATGTGATCTATTTATGATATACAGACTTCTTCCTGAGTATTTTTTTCTGTAGTAATAATAAATATATAGTTCTTGCTGATCTTAATAAGAATAAAATTAATCTCTGATCTATGGTATAACAACAGATTCTGATAGTCTGAAACTACCTGATCAGCCCAATTTCTGATCGGACATCCCTATTATTAAGAGCTACAATGTTGTCTAACTTCAATCTCCACCTTTTATGAGTTGGTAATAGACATTTATTTAATAACTTACAGTTTCAATAGCTGGCATATCCACTGGTGACTTTAGCTTGCTCTTTCTCTCTATCTACATTTTTCAAACTAAAACTCCAATGCATTTCTCAACCTGCTTACTATCCCACTTTTCTCCATGCTGAAGAGGGAATTGGTGAATTCACAAGGTTCTCTATTGAACCTTTCTCTAACTTTCTCCCTTTTCTGTCCCAGTTATTTATAATGCCTTTTGCGGTCATCTGACTCAGAAAAAAAATATCAGCAGTCAATAACAGACGTAATGACAGATGGGGGGGCATTCTCCTGCAGTGTAGAGAACTGACAGGCACACTTGTTCTTTTTTCTTTCCTGTCTGAGGTAATGCTTCATCGACTGCTCTCATCCAGACCATATCATAAGCGCTGATGTGACATTTCCTCCTAAAAGGCCACAGATAGATCATTATTTGCAATCGGGGTGCAGGAGGACTCCGCTATACAAAGAGTAATGAGACTTGGTGTACAGGGAGGAGCAAATCTGTTAGTGTTACACTTCAGATGGCTGACCTAAGACAGAGGTAATAAACGTCACTTGTAATGTCTTTCAGGTGTGTAAGATAAGAGGTGAAAACTAATGAAATATGTTTACAAATCTGCTGGGACAGATTGCACTTTATTGATTAAATGTCAGCATGTTGATATTCAAATTAATAAAGCTGTATTATTAATAATATTTTAATACATTCAATTTTATTCATCTGTATGTACCAAAATATGTACAAATCCAAGAAATTCAAAGCTTTAAGTCATCTGCATTACAGCATTTTAGAAAAGTTTTAGAAAAGTATGTGCTTGAGAATTTTTTTTTCTGCCAACGAGCTGGTCATCAAGCTTTACTGGAATCCTGCCCATTATGATAATCAGTGATTGGTAAGCTTTTGCTAATCAAAGAAATGCTCTGTCACCCCAGGAAACTAAGATTTTAATGACACTGGGTTTATTTTTATTCACAACAGGGAAGGTTATGAACCCCACTGAGATTTCATTGACTTTGCTCAATTCTGGCAGCTCTTAAAAAATGCAATATTTCCCCAAATAAGAATCTCAGATGAAATAAAACTGGATCAGAAACAGCATGGCAGAGTACTGTTTAAGATCTAAGCAAAGATTAACCAAAGTAGCTTTTGTCTGACAGAAAAAAAAAAGAAGTTTCGGGGGGAGGATTTCATTTTAGCCAAATGAAACATGGCGCTGCCGTTCTGCATGGTTTGCTCTGAATATTGCAACAAAGTTCATAATAGAGAAAATTAAAAACGTTCACACTTTAGATGGAAAATGTAATTTTTATATTTGTTTTTTATAAGTTACTGTTGTCTCTTACTTCATTTGTGTACTCTGCATCACCACCAGAAAAGCAAGAAAGGAACAAAAAAAACAACCCCGATATGAGGTCAAAGCTGGTGAGGTGACAAGCATTTCACACATGGAGACATCTTTGCTTCATAGCTGTCATTAAAATTAAATATGGCTTGTGACAAGACTGCGTCATCTATGCATTGCTGATTGTAAACTGTACTTCATTATTTTTTGGTGAATGAAATGCGTAGAAGCCCCAAAGAGCAGCATGAAGAAGCCTGTTAAAAATGGAATCGGTGGCTCAGAATGAACAGTGGACCACGACAAATGAGTGCTTGACAGAGAATGACGCAGTAGAAATAAGATCTGGAACTCCAGTTCCCACATCTGTCTTTATACTCTTTGAATCCCTGTCCTCATGGCCATGTCGCTAAGCTCAGGATGGAAGAAGAATGACAAAACATCAATATGAGGGGACAGAGATGTATTTTTAAACAAAAAGATTTGAAAAGGAAGAAACGATGAATAATGAAAAAAGAGACAGCTGGAGATGATGTGACAGAGGAAAAGAAAACCTGTCAGTTTGCCGGGTTTAATTGGAGAAGATGAGGGATTTTGGGTTTTGGGGAATTGTAGTGGATTTGGACACAGACCATGTCAGATGCCTCACAGACTTCTCAATCACACTACTTTGGATAGATTTTAATCCAACATTTCTATTTGAAAAATAAATAATATGCTCAGATATGATTTTGCCTGCTCGTAACTCATGCTTGAAATGCATAGAAGAAGAAGCTTTTGTGCCTCTTCACACCTCCAGAGACCTGTGACTTTGGTTTGCAATCTAAACTTATACAGTACAAATTCTCAGTGTTGAAACAAAATTCCAATTAAGGCTGAACTTGAGAGGATGTCAGTGATAACAGTAAGATTGCTTTCTTAACCCTCTGTGATTATCCAAAAAGATCTTCCTTTGAGGCTCAAAATGCCAATTCCTGGGAAGAACGATAAAAGATGTCAATCACTCCATGTTGTCTTTGATTTTAATTTAATTGTACTTTATTTTGTATTTTTAGTGTCCTGTGACTGTAGTTTTAATCCTTGAAATATTTTTAATATAACAAAATGAGATCACCTACTGTAACTTTTATTGTTTTTTTGTATAAATCAAGTTGGCAACAAAATATTTTTTAGCTTTAGCGATAAAGTCAAAATGTCAAAAAGCTGTTGTTTCTAATTACAGCATTCTTGTTAGTTGTTTTGCATCATTTGAATGCAATATGTAAATTAAATTGCTTGTGGATCATAAGGTTGGTTGATTGTCCATTAATTAAATCAGATTTATTCCCAAACCACAAGCCAAACTGTCCCTTGGTGAGAAACTGAATCCTGCATTTCCCTAGAATTAGTCGCTTCAGAGAAAGGTGTCAGCTTAATTAATAATTTGGAGTTTCTTTGTGCAATGGGCTGTTGGAACAACGCAAGCTGTTTTATTTTAAACTTTGCTCATTTGTTTTTCTAGAAAAGGATTTCTTAATTATATGCAAGTCTTAAACTCTGTTTCCATCCTGATGCTTGACTCCTGGTTGGTTATTTTATATTACACTGAGTTGCAAAGCTTTGGAAATGTACTTTCTGTAGGGCATGACAGGTTAAGACTCCAGCTGGTTTCTCAACTACTTAATTATCCGTTATCACTTGACATGTTTTCATTTAATGTAATTTTTTTTTTTTAAGAAGAGCTGGTTAAAACTTCGCAAAAACATCTTTTTCCGAACAGATGTTTGAACAGGTGATAATTATAAGTATTTGGAAAAAACAAAATGAGAAACCTACAGAGGACATGGAAGCCAGTTTTGAGTCCCAGCTTAGGCCATAATCACAACTCCACTTAGGTGGATAAGCCTTTCTGTGGATGAAAAAACGACCAAATCTGTACAACATCCACACAAAATATTAAGATTGTAGTCCACTCCGTATTGATGCACATTTTCTTCTAAAGGAATGCTGTGGAAGACTAGTTGTAGGAGTCTCTTATACAACACGCAAGGGTAAGTAAGGTGGAAGTGGGTCAGACTCTGGGAAGTCGGATGGATTTTTCATTTTTTCAACTTCACTAAACCATGTGCTTTTTGCAAGGAGCCTGTTAGTGCTTTAAAAGTGATAAGTGCACACTCCCTGCAAGCAGTCTGGTTGTTAGAAATGAGGAAACTTCATAATATTCTTATCACACGCATATTTTCATGACGTCCCTTAAGGTGGCCGTATGAGCCTTAAGGTAAAAGCAAAACACACCTGCGCTCACCTCATGATACAGCCGCTCCTCCACCGCCCCTAAAGCCCAAAACCCTGCAGCACCTGTACAGGTCACTCCCCATACAACGTGTGACAAAGGCCTTACTTTTTGAACCACAAAAAGCTAAACCTTCAGTTTTACAAATGCCAGAAATACTCCCTATCCTTTACATCAATATTTTCACTTCCATTACTTTTCCATTCTTCATTTTAGGCTCTAACAGGCAGAAGCTAAATGGTTAAGATTTCTCAACTTGTCTTATAAATCTAGAAAAGTATGTAGAAATCTGCTTCTATCTATTTATCTAGAAATATAAGATATACTTTTAGTAATTTTGTTTATTTGCATTGAGTTGGTTCTCAGTTGCCTTTTTTTTTTAATCTTTCCCATGTTCTAGCAGTGCTGACGTGTCTAGACAATGCTCAGCAGCAGCAAGGATTGTTGTGACTGTGTTGAGACATATATCATTCAGTAAACCTGTTAGAGACCCCAAAAAAAAAGCTGACAGGAGAGGGAAATCTGATAAAAGGCGGAGTGCTGCATTCATCACTCAGCCTCTAGACAAGGCAGGCGACACCTGTATTTATTCCTTGTTCAGTTTTTCAGGGGATGGATTGATTTTCTTGTCATACACGGTTGAAGATATTCATTTACAAAGACGTGGAAAAGCCTTTTACTTCGAAAAATATGTTGCTCATGAAAGCACAAACTAAAGTTTTTATCCTTGTTTAACATTTTTATTGTATTTTTTAAGTTTCTGGACGCTTTCATGTGGATTTAGTATTTATCTCTGGATTCTACAATTTATTTTTAAAAGTATTCTTGTCAGACTAACTACTATTTGTTTACTGCAATACTATCCTAACGACCCACTCCAATGAAAACTTGTTTTAGGTATTTCTAATATGTTCTTGTGGCATTTTTCTGATGATTGAGAACATATATTAAAAAAATAAGCTTAAAATTGCATTTTTTTAAGTAATTTTAGTAGATATCGTGCTCCTATCTTCCCTCACTTGTAAACAAGACCTCAAGATACTTAAACTCCCCCACCTGGGGAAGGAGCACTCCACCCACCAAGACAGTCCAAACCACCTTTCTCTGGTCGAGAACCATGGCCTCAGACTTAGCAGTGCTGACTCTCATCCCAACCGCTTCACACTCAGCTGCAAACTGAGTTCCAATGCATGCTGGAGATCTTGGCTCGATGAAGCCAACTGGACAACATCATCTGGAAACAGCAGAGAGGAAATCCTGTGGTTCCCATACTAGACCCCCCCTGGCTGCACCTAGAAATTCTGTCCATACAGAACAAACAAAACCGGTGATAAAGGGCAGCCCTGCCGGAATCCAACATACACCGAAAACAGGTCTGACTCACTGCCGGCTGTACACACACTGTACACACACTGGTACATTTACCAGGTTACAATGCATTTACACACAATGAATCTGTGTATTAATACAGCTTAAGTCAAACCAAAGAGTACAAAATTAAACTATTGTAAATACAAACCAAAAGAATTAACTGGTGAAAGCATATAAAACAACTGTAAATGTTCAAAACAAAAGTCAACAAACTTCTCCTTTTAAAAAAAGGAAAAAAGGCAAATCTAAAGTAAGTGCTGGGAATGAAAGCATGTTTACAGGAAATATGGGAGATGCAATCTTGTTAAAACAATTCCTAAGGGGTTATGGACTAAAGGTGATAGAACCGGTGTAATGTTAGAGAAAAAGGCGCAGGAAATAAACTTGCTTTTCTCTCTCAAATATGCAAAACAAAGGTAGGTTGTGTAAATTTGGCTCTAAATTGGAGTGAGTTTCAAAATATTTGTTTTTGAACATTATATTTTAACACAACTCCAGGATGTAAGACATCTGCTTAGTTATAGGTGTCGCATAGTGTTTTTTTTTTTCTTTGAAGCTAGACTAACATAAAAAAAAACCAAACCTTTTTTTTCTAATTACTCTTTCCTTATTTTAATGAATTTGTGTTTATAGGTATGCATAAAAAAATGACTCTAAATGATTTAGTCTCTTAGGTTTGATCACTTTCTCACCATCCTTTAGAATTTTGTGTCCTCTTCTACTTTTGGGAGAGAAAAACAATTTCCTGGTAGTACTTAAATTGTTGTCTTGATTTTGATTATTAATTTGGCTGTTTTACTGGGATGCTCTTTTAGATGCATTTATCAGGACTTGGGACTGGGCCATGATAAATCACATCATGTTTAATTTAAATTGCTGGTGGATTTTATATTTTAAGTTACAGAAAGGACAATGTGATTTTTAGTCAATATATTTTCTCCAAGGTGTTCTAGGAGTGATTTATGTTGCAAACCATTAATTGATGCCTGCCCAGCAAGCACTGCTGCCTAAACTAGAACAAAATATATTAAATAAATGGATGGATAGTAGTAAAGCTGATCGCACTGAAAGTACATCATAATTCTGAGTGTTGGAGGACCTTTTATCCTCAGCTACTCTTTGAAACTTTCACGTGAATCATGACAACAAAGCATTTTGTTACCTGGCAAAATGAAACTTAAAACCTTAACCCCCAACGCTCCTTACAGAGAAACACTATTGAATATTGCATTTGATTTGATGGTTTGTGTTTTTTGACTTGTTTTTTGACTGAAGTGAAGTATGAAGTCTCAAAAGGATATAAAGTGAAAACTAGCAGTCTTGCCTACAACCCCCTCTGATCCCAATCTTTACTCTAATAAGAGATAATCCAACCACCACATGAAGATGAGTTAGTAAATATGCAGAAAAAAGGGCTCTTTCATATTCACTCAAGTTATGGCACGATACCTAAATTGTAAATTTGTTATCTGGCTAGAAGTTGGCTTAAAGATGAACTATTCTCATATCTGTTTATGGTGAAGCATATGCAATGGTACACTTCAGCGGTTTGTAATTGTAAGCAGGATAAAGAGGGTACTATTGTGAAAGGGTGTGCAGTTGTTACCCTGTTCATAGATGACTGCTTGTTTGTATCTGTGAACAATCACTACCGATGAGTTATTGACTTTTCCTTTCAAACCCAAATAGGCTGACACGTCCTGCATTTGGAAAAGATCCACAATAAGAAACCATCGTAATTACAGAGTGATGAGAACAAATAGCTGGTGTTGTCCAATCTCAAGTACAAAGGTATAAAAAACAAAGCAACTTTTTGTTCAGTTAGAAGCATCTTGATGAGTTGGAATTTTGAATATCTTTTCATTATGCAAGGATGTTTTATCATTCAGTTTTCACTTTCTAGGATAAGAAAAAAAACTTAAATTGATTTCTTTTCTTTCTTTGTACAGCTCACACAGGAAAAGTCCAACCCGTTAATTATAGGCTTTGTTGGATTTAATTTTTCCTGTGACACGTGTTCTTTGTTCTTCCACATTATTTGATGAAATCTCACTTGTTTAGAAATGACTTCAATTATTCTTCTCTGATTGATGCAATGTTCTAGATATGTAAGTATTAAAGGATCAGTTCATTTATTTCAACAGCAAGAACATTTTTTACATTTTGTTTGAGTATGAATCAAATCAATTTTTGTTATTTCTTGTATTCCTAGTTGATTCAAAACACAAACGATAATGACCTAAAAAATCAAATTGTTGTGCATAACTTTATATGAAAGTTGTAAAACTGAAGAATTTACACTTGCGTGTTGATTTAAAACCCTTTGATGCCTATTAATGTAAATATACATTAAGCCACTTCACCTAATATATATATATATATATATATATATATATATATATATACACACACACACACACACACACACATACATGCAGGGGAACCATACCATGTGTTTAAAACGTCTCAAAATGATGACACAAAGATGGTGAATCCTGTCTCTTCGGCTTGTATGTTAATGATCTTAACACACACATATATATATATATATACATACATATATATCGTAAAAAAAAAAAAAATTGAAACTGTGTTTTTGAGTATTTCTTTATTCAAATTTTGTTTGATCAATACCCGACAAAAATAACCGTTGTTTGACAAAGCTAGAGTTTGTGACACAGGAACTGCCATGAACAGGCCCTTCTCTGCTCCAATGCTGATGCATCCACTTGAAGACAAATAGATCCATTAATGTCCTAATTTTCCTCGTCTAAGCTGACATCTGGCTCAAAACTGTATGACTGGAAAGCTCCAACATTGCTTGCCATTTTTTTTTTTTTTTTTTGGCTACAGTAATGTTAGCTTGGGCTTGTGAGGTGCTATAAACTAGTGGGAGCTAATATAAACAAAGGGCTGATGGGAAATTAGCCGGAGCCCCACTTCCACGCCAACTGTTTTTACCAACAACCCAGAGGCAAATTTCTATTCCATTCTTGAAAAAAAATGACACAGGTTTTCTGATTTTGGCTAAAAACTGCATAATTATAATTAAGAGACCACTCGGAATGATTTTATAATGAAAAAAAAAATCACTAGAATAGTATAATTTGTCAAATCCTTCCAGGCATTTTCCCCATTTGGCCATTTTAGAAAGTCATGTTGTTGTTTTACCCTCAACACCTTGAAGCTGAAGGTTAACCTTCAGTGTTAACAATTTTTTTAACTTTTGTAAGTCTTGAATCTTTTAAGTTTCATTAAGTTTCATCATTAGTGTAAATCTTAATTGTGATGTTCTCTTTATGTCAGACACTCTGGCTTTCTCTCCCTTGGTCTATAACAATAACAGCTAACACAGAGGGGTAACGATCCAAGAGGAAATGTTTACCAATGATGAATGGATCGGTCAACACAATTGTGTTATAAACCAAAGTATGAAACACTGTTTTGCTGAATTGTTTCTAATGCAGTAAAATTAACGTTATCCTACTGTTTTAAAATATAGACAAGATAAATGGTTGTCTTTTCTTTTTGATTAAAAGACAGTTTGATTTGAAACTAAAATGGGTAATGCAGAAAACCTCAAAATATAAGAGCAAAAGCAATTAAATGTACCACATTTTGGAAAAAATCACATGAGAAATAGCAAGCAGACATGGGATCTTGATTACAAAGAAGCTTTACAGTGGAACATTTTAATATTTGGGGATTTCTAAAATGGTTTACCCAGGATCCTGTTCTGACCAGAATTAAAATGAAAAGAAGTATTAATTTAACTTAAGAGCTGTCTTCAAAATGTCAGACTCTAGCCCAGATTATCACCACCACAAATACTTTTTATTTAGTTTTCAGTAGATTAGATTAGCCTTTTTTGGGATTTCAGGAGGCTCCTTGTTGATGTGCTGCTTTTTTCAAGTATTGTGTGTTAATGAAATCCTGCGTGGTGCTCGGTCCTGCCAGTGGCACATACAGCAGACTTCATTGCTTTCTGAATCCTTGCCTACTGAAGAAGAATGAGCCTAAATCCTCAGCGTTTCTAAATCGGTTTGGTTAAACGCCAAATGGAAAGCACATTTCACTGTCTGCAGGAGCGTTTAGAGCACCGCCGCTGCTGTTTAGACATTTTATTCTAAGCTGGATAACTAAAACTGCTTTGCATCATGTGCAATTAATCTTGAAAGATGTCCTCCCTACCACAGGGTAACTGTACTCAAGGGTATTACATCTAAATCTGTTGGACTTCATTGATTATGAACTAAGATGCAAACATATACACAAATGTCGCAAACCATTGAAACGCGATAATGAGGTCTAAAGATGTTACAACCATTCAGTTTATCAGTTTTCATTAAATTTGCATAACACTAATATATGTGAAGATCTTGTAAACTTTGGATTTTGAAATTGGTTTACTTCAAGAAATCAATACAAAAGCTTACAAAATAAGTCAAACAATATATTTATCTAGAATAAGATAGAATCTAGCTGGAAAATAAATATAGGTTATGCATATGTATGTATCCATATAGACATGCAAATGATGCCATCATAATTACTTTTAATCATAAATGGACATATTTGTACTAAAAAAAAAACAATAGATGACACATTGAATCAATTAAATGTGAGGTTTTGCAAAAAAGAGTTAATTGTTATTTAATAAAATGAATTGTTTGAGAAGGAGTGTTATCCTACCCATACTATGATTTTATCTTTTAACATAGTTGTCATAATGTGGTTCTTAACTTTTGATTAGTTATTTTACCAGTCCTTGTGCAAATAATGTGTCAAATCCAAAGGTACTAATGAAAACAAATAACAAATATGAAATTCTTATTCATGCAAAAAGAAATTACATTATTCCAGATATTATTATTACATGTCACAGATCAAGTAACTTTGTAATAAAATGAAAGTGTGTACAATATAAGGCATGATATTTCTTTTATTTTTTTTTAAACTTTGTACTGGTTTTCTTTAAGAGATTTTGTGCACTTTGTGTAAAAAAAATGTATAGCCTTGACTAAAAATAGCATTTCAGTAGACATTTCAGTATTTTTGTTTAAAATATAAATATATATATCTAGTTATATTAACTTTGTTAAAGTTCCAATTTTGGGTACCTAACCACCAATAGCTATCTAACATTAAAAAATGTATCTGAAAGTTGTTTTGTTGAGGCACACAATTCATGATCAGAATGAAAATAAAGTCTTATCACCCAGAACTGGCCTATTTCAACGGTTGGACTGTATCTAATGTCTGCAGCAGTGCCACTTTTCCAGTGTTACTATTCATAAAGTACATTTTGCTCACAATGTCAGTGTAACCTTTATAAAGAATGGTGGCAGCTGCAAAGTTAAGGCAGATACGTCTTCATGCTGTAGGACCTTTCCACAGTGGAGTTGTAGAAATTAGATCTAAAAGTCATTTTTACACAATTGGCTTCGAATCTACTTGTCACATTTTAGATTTTAAGGCAGGAGATCATAGAAAAGATTGACTTTACTTGTCTGTTTGGGTGAAAGCATCCTGACATCCAGGAACTGAAGCTGTTGGTGATTCTCAGAGCTTAATTCAAATGGGCACAATTAATTACTGTGCAACACTAGAGAAGTTAACTTTGTTAACTTTTCATGATTGAAATGTATCTTTAATTTTTTTTTTTTTTTACAAAACAAACAGACATCACTTACATCTTTAGAAATTTTCTCCCAGTTGCTGCACCTGTTGCATGAAAAACAGAAGATTTTGAATTTCTACCTGCTGACTTAGATTGTAAATGTTATTAAACGTGGAAACTAAAATAGCATTTATTGTAAACTAATTTATACTGACTCCAGACGGGAAAAGCTAAAAGGAAAAGAAATATAATGACATAAAAAAACAGCCACAAGGAAAAAAAATAAGATATTAAGCTTGTCAAAGCTCAGCCTAAATTTGTCTAATGCATGTAAAACATGGAGATGACTATTGTCTTTTCCTTTAAGAAGAATGTAATCAATTTAATGTAAACTGGTTTTGTTTTCACTTTTTGGCAAGGGAATGGCCTTCTGCCAAAAAATAAAACTCCTACAGATTTTTTTGGGGCTGTTTTACAGCTTTAGGCTCTTAGGACCTCATTTTTCAAACATCATGTCAAACTAATATTTCCTGCCACTTAAGCTTTTTACTGTTACTTTATTTTTAACAAGATATTGACCCAAACATGTCTAAGTTTAAAACTTCAACAAGCGGCCATAATGTCACAAACAAATCAAAAATAATAATCAGGGATTTTTGCCACAGAAGAGTTACTATTAGAAGTTGTTTTTACCTGCACGTCAAGCAGGTCGCAAACAAAAAAATCTTGCTTCATAAGCGACGTCCTGATTGGGTTCAAATGATAGCCTTGTTATGCACCCACAATAGAAGGAAAATAACAGTTGTCTTGAAGAGCACGCGAGACGGAAAAACCTAGTGGGATGTTAGCTTTTCTGCTGAGCTCAGCCTCTTACTATGGCTTGCTTCCCAGACTTTTCTGCCCAGTTTTTTTTCTTTCCCAATGGGTCATTAATTGGGCTTTCAGGTAATTTTCACAGTGGAGATGCAGATGAAGCCTTAAGACGGTATCAACAAGAACAGATCCTTGTTAAACATGTTTTTTTTTCATTAGCACAGAAGAAGAAAGAATCAGAGGTTTGTAGACTTCTGAAGGTTAGGTTTCAAAGAGTGTTACGTTTTGTGCACATTTCACTGGGGTTGCTGACCTTTAGTGTAATTTATTTCTTTTTAACAGGCTCTTAAGACAAAGGGTGAGCAATAAAAACACTTTTTTTTCATTTAAGGTGGAACCAAACTAATTAAAAGTCAGAGCATGTTGAACTTGAGAAAATGGATTAGGATTTCCTTTTGTTTTGCACATTGTAATTGTCCAAGAAAAACATACTTTTCATATGGCACACTTTTTAGGATTTCTTTTATGACCAACTCTGATTAAAATGTGCTTTGGTGTTTTAACATGTTCTTGTAGCATTATTCTGATGATTAACATATTTAAAGAAAGTTAAGCTTAAAAAGCATTTCTGGTATTTCTTTATTCAAATTGTTGTGAAGCAGGATTAGACAAAAATAAAGTTAGAAAATGCGGCTATTTTTTATGTAAAGAAAAAAAAAATCACTGCTCCACTCCATTCTGATGCATCTATTTGTAGACAATTAGATCCATGGATGTCTTTGGTTTTCCTTGTCTGAGCTGGCATCTGGTTCAAAACTGTTCAGCTGGATAGCTAATTTTGCAAGTCATTTTTGTTGCATCACTGATGCTTGGTTGGGGTGTGTGTGAGGCTGTAAGCAGAGAGCTCTCAGGAACAAAAAAGGGGGGAACGATCCCGCCCAGAATTCAATGGACTTTCTAAACTAAACTACTGCTGCTCTGCAGAAATTATGTCTTAGAAAACGACACATTTTTAATTTTGGCTAAAAAACTGCATAATATTAATTAAAAGACCACTGGGAGCACTTTTAAAATACTTCAAAAGATGACCGGAGTAGCTCTCTAAGACTTGTGGTGTCACATACAATTGTGATTATTCTTATGAGTTAATACTTTACTCATTTAATAAACTTTTAGTCTGATTGAAACCTGCTCAAGTGGTGTGACTTCTTGAGTCATCGAGGGAAGCATTTTGAAGATTCACAAGGCTCAGAGCAATCTAGTCAGAAGTCTAAACGGTGTAAATTAATCTTTTCTTTTCCCCATTTTTGCACAACTTGCAGTCTCATCAAAGGCATTCAGAGCACGCAAAACCATTTTCTTTGGCTAGATTTTGGATTTTGGATTTTGTTATTTATAGAAATTAGTTTTATTTTCTTGTAGTGAGGAATTTAAATGACATATCTCCAGATCACACTTTTGAAAAATGTTTTTTTTTTGTCCATCTGTGTACTGCCTGTACTTGATGTTATAGCGTTTAGCTATATGCCTCCACCATCTTTATTATAAGTCTAAAATTAGCTATTGCTTCTAGGTAGCAATTAAAATGTGGTCTTCAAATGGCCTCACATTTTGGTGGCAGCTGGTTCTTACAGAAGCTATTGCAGCTTTTGTCATCAGCCCCCAGCTTTAACATAATCAAGTCAGTTATGTATAAAACCTGGGAGAAAAAAAATCTGCTTTAAATCTTGGTCTTTTACAAAAAAAAAAACAACTTTTTTTTTAACTTCAATTAATGTTTTTCTTCCCTTGTGTTTGTCATGGTAATATTTTCTGTCTAAAGTATTCTTTACAGCATATCACAACTAATGTGCTGTAAATCAACCATCAAACTGTGAGTACAGTTGAAACAATCTTGGCTGACATTACATCACAATGTTTTCTTCTGAACCTGATTGCCACCTGAATGGAACTTCAGTTGCTGCTGTCACTGCACATATGGACTGGGTGCTGTGAAGCTCAGTCAGATAACGGCTGGTTTTCTTTGTGTTCCTGATTTGTGGAAAACTGAAGCAACTATGAACAGGATGCTAAATGTCAGCAAGATCAGATTCTCTATCCTCACTGATGTTGGGTTCATTGGAGGCTTTTGTTCTCTGTCAACCTTTTCTGTTACTCTGACAGTGATGGAAAGTGTATTGACAGCACCTCTCTGTATCAGTGTTGGAAGTAATGGTCATGGATTGTTGAAACGTGTTTAGCTGAGGAAGACAATAGATTTCATTAACTTCTACAGCGGTGGAAGCACATCAGCTGACGGTGATAGCAAGAGCGAGTGGAGGAATGGAGGTTAGATATTGCACTGTGGTAGATGATTATTTTTACAATTATTAGAGATGTTTTCAGACTTTTCTCAGACAGACATGAACATTTTGATATTTTTCCTTGTTCAAACCCTCATGGAAATTTTTTTTTAGTTTTATAGACTTCTGTTTCCATATGAAGGCAGAGAACAATGCGCTGTTAAAAAAAAAAAGAAGAGAGACTACAAAAGTTGAAGCCGGATTGTATAGCTAGTTTATTTTTGCAAAAACCAAGATCCTAAATATTTCTCCTAATATAGCAGATGAAACTGGATTTAGGAATGTTGTCGAATAGATCAACTTTAGTTGGCTTTATTGCATTTCAGCAGCAACCATTTCCATCATCTCTTGTGAAGACCAGTAGGCAGTTGTTCTTTGTTGGTGCTACAAGCCTAGAGTTTGTGGACATTCATTAATAATCCAGATTTAATTTGCTTGATAGTAAGTAATGAAAACCACATTTTAGGACATCGCTGACAAAAAGTGACTCATTTTCAAAGTGATTTTTACAATATATTTAATTCGTTTTTTTTCTTACAAAACAATTCCTTCATAAACCAGAACACACAAAAATGCATAAAGAAAACTGTACAGTCACTTCTGTCATATCTGAACATGTTCTAAACATGTACAGTATTATCTACAACAGTGGTTCCTATCAAGGGCTATCACACTGAGCGTTTCAGCTCTGCAGCTCCTTACTTCAGGATTAAAGGAGAGCTACAGGAGTGGTCATGTGATACTAAGGATAGATCCACACAAATAACATGAGCTAGCCAATAATATCAGCAAGCACAAGTGCAGTGTCTTTGCTGTTGCTCTCCTTGGCTCTAGTAGCGATGTCTTACTTCTGAATCAACAGGTACTATGATGACAGGGCTGGAAAGTGACTTTTCACAAGCAGGTGGTGAAACTGACAGTGAGATCACTGATCATCAGTGGTAGACGGGTTGAAGATCGGCCCTTACATGCATGTCTCAAATCCAATTATAAAGTGAACTCATTTGAAGAAAGTATTGAGCAACATTTGATGTTAAAGTCACTTTAGAAAGTTTATTTTTGTTCCTTTTAATTTTTAGAAAACTAGATCATCTTTTCAAATTTTCATCCAGATTAGATATGCATTTGTTCTCAGTGCAACAGTGGTCTAAGAAATACCAACAATGCTGTTTTAATCAACTGTGATTTTTAATTCTTTTCTTTTAAGACAGGAAAGTCTTTGTGTAGGTTTAGCAGCAAACGCCAAAGTTACAAGAACACCAAATCTGCTTCAATCCTCTGTTTTCTGACACAGCTTGGCTTCTGCTCTACACATATAATCCAGGTGAGCTGCTACAGGCACAATCACTCTGCAAGAGGGGGCACTTACTATTTACTTAGGTTACTGTTTATCAGGGGAGCCTGTAGCACCAGTGTTTGCCAAACTAAAGATGCTACAGCTGGACTTTAACTTTATGATTGCTACAGATGAACATGGCTTTAATGTATCTTCCTATAAACATGAAAACAGGTCACCAACTGCAAAATCTGAAAGGCTGCGGGAATTTGTACATGTGTTATTTGTCTTTCTAGAGCACTGCTGGCAAGGATCGAGGCAGGAACATTTTCAATAAAACTTGATTTAGCTCCACTCTCAGCTGCCTGTAGCAAATCCCTCATCCCATATTTTTACTGTCTTCTAATTCATGTTTGATTGAATCACCAAATATGCAAGAATTGTAATGATAGATTGATAAGTCACTCCAAAACTGCGCAAAAATAATTGGCAATATTAAAATAAATAGAAGAATGGTTGAACTGAGCAACAGAAATTAGGAAACTGATTAAGATTTGCCAAATTAAGATTCAGGATTTAAAGATTTGCTAATTTTTTTTGTCAAAGAATTTACCACTTCATGATCCATTATTCTGATTTTATTTAAAGTAACTAAATTCATACTGCTTAACATACTGTAAGTTGTATGGCTGACTGACCTAAAAGTTGTCTTAAAAGGATAAAAAACTTTTGTTTTTTTTTTGCTTTTTTGCCTGAAGCAAAGTAGTCCATTGATTTAGCAAGAAAGCAGGATTCCAATTATTTACATTTAAATAGATGTATCATCTAAAAAAAAGATTGACATACTGGAGATGAAATATTATTTTGTTTTGATTAAAATGTAGCATTACTAGATGTGAGCTGGCAATGATGTAACTTCTCTCTTTTTTGTGTTATAAAACAAACGTAATCCTCATTACAAGACAAAAGGAACTTGGATTACAGTTTTTTTTTTAATTGCTTCAAAAGGTTTTATGCTCTTCATGGTTATTAAAAAAGAGAATAACTTCTTGCTTAACCTGTTGTTTTATCTGACAAATCAGGATTTTTCCTTCTGTTTTTGTTCTTTTTCAGTTTAACAAACTGTCCATACTCATCTTCCCTCAATTCTTCAAATAGCCATTAAAAAGAAGATATATTTTTTAAATCGTATACAAATGTTATATTTACTCTGTCCCTAAAACATTGGAGGCTGAACATCTTTAAGGAGCAGTATCATATACAACCAAGTGGGGTGGTTGTTAGTCTAGTTTAGGCCCAATCAGTCCATGTGAACTTCTTGAATAAAATGCAAATGAATTTTCTGCAGTGGTCATTATGAGGTCGTTAACTAAATGAATTCCTTTTGACCATTTTGTTGATGGCCATTTTTCTCAGAATTACATATAATTAGGCAGATGTTAGATCTGCAAAGTAATGCATATGTGACACTGGCGTTGCTGGGATGATTCCATTCTTTAAAATGACAGTTTTCAGTCGAGCAGTCGGCTTCTGTACAAATCTTGCAGTTCCTGATTGAAAGCAAAAATGGAAAGATTAAACCTTTGCCAGAAACCTCATTTTAGACTTGAAAGTCAGTGAGTCGTTTTTCAAACTAAGTATTCATGTGTTGATCAGCACCGCTGTCAAGAGGCAGAAATACTTGGAGACAAATAGTTCCCGTCATTATTAAACTGCAGAGAAAGCTGCAGTGTTGTCTTGTTTGATAATGACTCATCATTATGATTAACACAAGCAAAACAACACAATTACACTAAAGATGATGCAGTTTACTCACAAGGCCTAAAATATGTGCTGTTAGAGGGGAGTTGCTGGTGTTTATTCAGTTACCGTCGGCACAAATGTTTGTTTTTTTTTAAAGTGGCTACGAAAGCCTAGAATAGCAATATTTTATAGAGAGGAAAACCTGACTCTGCTGCCTGGCAGTCTTCTTTCCAAATACTTTTTCATCCTGTTTCAACAGTAATAAAAAAAAAAAAAAAAAAAACGTGCATCAATAAGTGTAATAGCTAAAGTCTACTTGACTTGAGTTTTGGCTTTACTGCGCAATTCTGTTTGAGGATGCACAAATGCTCACAGCCCTTCAGATGGTGGAGTTGATGCTGCTTTTGCTCAGCCTTGGCTTATGGGTCAGTGTAAACCAGAGTCATTACCCTGAGGGAATCTGCTAAGTGGTATAAGTGGCATTTTCAGGCTTCACAGCACAGAGTTGAGCTGGAGGTTTCGAGTAAAAGTGAGAGACAGCAAGGGACAGATTACACCGTTACAAGAGACCAGAGGATGTACTTTTCATTTCCCCCACGACCAAAACACCCATTGTCGACAGCTAATGGACCAATTGGGCTCTTTGGATAGATAACGAAAATAGTGGGTATTACACATGTGCATAAAGCCAACCTCTGCTGGTATGAGAAGAATGAAAGCTTTCAGAGAGAAAGTACAGTACATTACCATGAAAAAAGCGAGTAAACAGATGGTATCGGTAGCTTTTTAAAAGACTCTGAACACGTACACACTAAAGGCAGACAGGACAAACAGCTTGTGGTGATTATATGCAGCACTGGTGATAACGACAAACATTGTTGAAATAAAGGAAAAACTGGAAAGCTTTTTATTCTAAAAAAAGTGAGCATTGTGCATAGTTCATAGTTCCTTAATAACACATCTCCAGGTACCTATTTGCTGTGATAACATGGAAGGAAGTGCAATAATGTACAATTCTGTTTAGTTAAGTGCACATAGATCACTGTTGCACTGAACGGCATTGACACTTTCTCCCAATAGAAACATCACAACATATTGTCTTAATATTTTCTCAATTGCTCTATTTTTAGGTGAACTTTTATTACAGGAAACCCAGCCATGTTTACCCTCCTGCTCAGTCCCATGGTTGAGTCCACAACTTCTTTTCAAATAAATCTTATTAAGTTATTGGGCCTGATTTCTTCCTCTTGTTTCTTTTTCATTTCTTGCAATAATTCTACATCGCCTGCTTTTCTTTATTGTCTTTAACTCATACATCGCCAACCCAAACCACTGTGTTTCCTCTTTTGATGTCTGACACCTCGCAGTGTGGCGTTCTCTGCTTTCCATTAAGGACAAACAGAGACTCAATAGACGGCGTCACCAGGTACTGTCCAAACAACCCACTGGAAACCACCACTCTGTTTGGGCCTGCCCAGGGCCAAGCCTTGGGGGCCAAGGGCTCTTTGAGACTCTGGAGAACCTCGGTTCGACCCAACGAAAGATCAGCAAAGAGCAGGTCCGTGCCTGAGCTTGATGTGGCCACAATCTCATGCTGGTTAGACTCCGTGAAGGATCGCTGAAAAACGAGATCAGAAACATTTAAAGACTTGTCTATTTCCTTGTTAAGATTTAACTCCCCCTGGAAAGAGACTGTTTGTACTGTGAGCCTTGAGCTTTGTGGGTCAGGTGTCACAATGTAACGGCCATCTGGTGACACATACGCCTGGCCTGTGACATTGAGGTTAGGGCCAATCACAGCGTCTGTCACGCTGTCGATGAGGAGTTGGGGCGGGGCATGCAGATGACTCTTGCTCTGACACTGGACAAAGTAGAAACCGCTCAGGTGTGTGTAGGCCATGCTGGCTGGTATGCAGCTGTAGTTCTTCAGGCTGATGGTCTTGACACGGTGAAAGGTCTCCAGATCAATCTTGTGGATCGCAGGTTCATTTTTGAGGAAGACGAAGGCAAACCTGCACCGACAAAGTTCAGAAGAGAGGTTAATTGCCTTTTGAGATTTTTGGGATGTGATTAATACACATGGTGATTCTCATTAGAATTTTCATTTGATCTTTTCGCCTTTATTTTACAAAGGCAGCTGTGATGAGCAATGAGGTTCCTGGTGCATTTAAGGTCAGAGTTGGTTAAATGTGGGCTGCTTTACCTCACATGAGTGATGATGAGGTTAGTTGGAGGGATGAAGAAGTCATTCACCCTCTGGAAAGTTGTCCGGATTGTATGATGAACTTCTCCCACACTAGCTTGAGGAATTACCTGTTAATAAACACAGTCAGACTTATTAAACCAACATAAGAAAATACCTTATTATCAACCTTTGTTTTCCATTATTTTCTGGAAAAAAGTAGTAAAAGAGGATTTTGGCTGTTGGACATGTAACTAGACTAAATAATAAAACACATGATTATGCAGCACTTCCAGATGTAAAAGTTCCTGTTTAATGTGTTGCATAGCAAGTGGAGGGTCTATTTAGTGCATCTATTCCAGGAATACAGCATTTTGTTTTTTTTCTTTTTCTAAATACTCAATGTAAATGACAATCAGTCATAATCTTCAAGTCACTAACCATATACATACTAACCTTTTTTTTTTCCCCATATGCAGTGGGAATTGAAAGTCTGGGCACCCCAGGGAACATGTTATACTATCCCTGCTATATTTTGAACATGTTCTGCTAAATAATGTGGATTGTCCATTTTTAGTAGTTGTTCCTTGTTATATTTGCTTACAATATTCACTAGAGCCAAACCTTAAGTCCAAATTAATACGTAGAAGATAGACTATATGAAATAACTAATTAAATGAATCCTATAACATGTAAATTAATTTATAGGTTGTGTAGAATATTTTATTTAAATTAAAATGATTAGAATAAAAATAATTTGTATTCATTGAAAACAAAACTTTAAAATAGAAATTCTACCAAATATGCAAAATAAAACTCATTTTTAGTAGATGAACTCATAAAAAAAAAGATATTCATAACTCATGCAATCAGACTACCTGATGTCAGTTCAGGTGTGATAGCATGACAGGGTTGGAGACGTTTAAAGATTCGACGCAGAAAATGGTAAAAAAAAAAAAAAAAAGTATTGTAGCATAGTAATAATACTAATTGTTTAAACTGTATTTTGTCAGTTGTATTTTTATCTTTTTTTTTTTTTAATTTACTTCCCTGAATCAGTTTGAAAATTATATTTTCCTAGTACGTGTGTACATGCACGTGTGTCCATACGTTTTCAATTTGTAGCTGGGTCCTGGTCGAACATTTTAAGTGGAAACAATATATGTGAAATCACTGTACAACTAAAATTAGGTAAACATAGCATTTTTGACATAATACTAGTTTGCTCACAAATTTGATCATTTTTGCTTAATCTAATACCTTCCAAAATACTTTGTTGTAAATATCCTAGTATGTACATTGCCTTTAGTCTCAAATGTATTGAATTCCTTGATTTCAGTCTCTTATTCTGAAATATTGACACCTTTCTTGTAGGAAAAAAAAAGGAAAATGAGAAAATCAGCAGATGTTAGGTGTCCTGTTCTGACTTTGAACACAGCATGCATACATAGCTGCAAGTTCCAGGCTAATTAGCTGTCACCTTGACAAAGATGACCCAAGGAGTTCAGAGAAGTAAGGAGTGTACCACTTGTGATAGTCAATATGTAGAAAACGTTTAAAAATCATGACTAACTTTACATTGTTGTACAATTTATTATATATTTTACCTTATGACTTTAATTTATTAAGGGCGCAAGAACATTATTGAAGATATGTCATCTTATCTCACTAAGTCCAGACTTCCAGCAGGAATGAGAGTGTAAGTCGTCCAACAAAGATGGAGCAAGGTCTTCAAGGATCCTATCTAATGGATGAAATTTGAGTATTCAGAGATTAATGAACAAATCTTTATAGTGGTCAAGTATTTGCGCAGTAAAGCTTCTTATTTTCTTTGTCTCTCTAAACGGGTTGGAGTGGAGATAGCTAAAGCATATGTGGCTGGAAATATATAAACTTTAAGGAAGTGTGAAGCGCAAAGAGAATAACTAGCTGTCAGTGTTCAAAAGTAGTTCCTTTTTCAGAGCACAGTGGGGAGTCGGGCTCCTTCATCCTTTAGGAACAAAAAAAAAATGCAAGAAAGCAAAAATTGCAGTTTAAGTTTCAGACCTCCTGCATTAGCAAAACTGCTGAAATACTTTTAGGCAGTACTTGCAGTGTCCTCTTTCCTAGACTTCTCAACTTTTCACAAAACACACACGCCTGTTTCGCATCTAAAACCCAATGAATGAATTGAATTAGCTTCAAGGCACAAACACTCATGGAGCTGTTGTGGTTGGCAGGCCTGCAGGTGGTTCCCTCTTAATGTCACAGACTTGCTTTTGTTGTCACTCATCCTTTGATTTTTATCCTTTCACTGCACCGAGGACCAGTTGAGTATAAATCTGTTTCTGCTTCATTGGCTGAACTAATGCCTGAGAGGGACTTGGTTCTGAACAAGTCTTTTTTTTTTTCTTCTTTTATGTAACAATTTCTTGGTGAATTGGTTGAAACACAGATATTGACACAGAGTTGTAATTTTTAAATATTGAGTAAAAAGTACTATTTTACGGAAACTGATAACAGCCTACCCTACTTTTTTGTATTTTTTTTCTTGAGATAATGAGGAATGTACCATAGCGTCCCTCTTTCCCTTTCGTGGATCGAGAGGTCAAAATGTATTTTATTTTAGGTCTCGATTTTGTGATTAATGCGGGCTGTAACTAACTAACACCTTACAGTTTACACAGACAACTCTCAACAACGGCAAAAGAAAGGCTCTCCAAAAGCTGTTTATTTTGTATACGTTTTGATTTATTTTTGGAGCTATGCTCCTCAAATTTTAGACGCCAATAGTGGCCAGGCATGAAAGCGAGGAGAATTTTTGATCCAGAGATTGAAGATTCTTAAAAGAGACAAGAAACTTTTACAGCCAGTGATAATCAAAACATGATTCAATGTTCTCATCATTTCAATAAATCCTGAAATGTTCATCCGGTGCGGTTGTCTGCATTTGGTGACTGAATTTCATCACAAAATGAGCCCAATAGCCATCACCAAGGGAGAGAGGAAGGTTACAGTATATTAATTATGTTCTTATCACAAGTAAACACAATTAATTTTTTTGTGATAACAAGATGGTGGATCTTATGAGAGATCACAAAAAAACCCCCAAAAAAGTAGGGTAGACTTTTTTCGCCCTCAGTCTAATTTCTATAGAACAATATACAACTATGCAAGAATAAAGTAATTGAACATCTTAACCTAAAAAAACTCTATTTTTTTAACTTTTCTTAAGACACAATTCAAAAAAAAAAAAAAAAAGAAACCCATTAATTAGGTGAATAGTAAACATCTTTACACATTTTTATTTTCCAAATTACTTTACCTATGAATTGTATTTTATGTACCCGGTAGGAACTGTAGGAATGTGGCTTTTTTGTTATTAAATTGTGTAAAAACAAAAACAAAAAAAACAAACGGGTATTTTCCACATTTTCTTTAGTAACGAGTTCTCTAATTTACTGCTTTAACTGGACAAATGTTGAAAAATAGACTATAAACTGTTTTCATTCATTCATCTTTTATACTGTTTTGTCCCTTTCGGGGTCACGGGGCTGCTGGAGCCTAACCCGGCAACTCATGGGTGAAGGCAGCTGGACAGGTCGCCAGTCTGTTGCAGGGGTCACAATCACACACCCATGCACACTGCATTCACATCTTGGGACAACCTTAGAGTGACCAATTAACCTATGAAGCATGATTTTACATGGAATCCCCAGAGAAAACCCATGCATGCACGGGGAGAACATGCTAACTCCACACAGAAACGTACCCCATCGGTGACATTGTTTTAAGTTCCCGAGCCAGGACTTGGACCGGGGGCCTTCTGCTGTGAGGCAAGAGCGCTAACCACTGCACCACGTGCAGCCCTTAAACTGATTTTTTTTAATGATAAATTTGAATACAAGTACAAAGTTTGGTGCAGTAAAGCAATTCTCATGAAATGAAAACTTTCATAAAAAATAGAGTAAATGTCAGTGACCCACTTCTGTAGGCTATACATTTTTATTTCTCCACCAGTATTGGTACATTTAAACAGCTCTACTACTTATAAATGTATTTTACACATTGAAATTACCTATCTTGAAAAAAAAGTGGATGCTAAATTGGCAAAGATGCTGGAATTATTATTATTAAGCAAACTTTGTAAATGTTTACCTACTGATTTATAGCCAATCTGAATCTCTTATGTTGGATACTCTGATACTCTGATATTATGCACGTGCACAGTGGAGTTTTGATGGTTTTCTGCAGTTGTGTCATGTGCACACACAGACTTACAACAGTACCTCTTGAGTTGCATTTCTTCCTGCCAGGTAGATGCAGATTGGACTGACAGCCTTAAAGGCCATGTCTCTATCTGCGCCTGGCAGATTCCTTCATTTGTCTTCTTTAATGAATTGACAATCACGCTCCCTCTGATATTTACACAGAGTTATTGAACCGTCTTCAAACTCGCCTGGTTAGACGTGCCACGCGCACACATGAATAAACACTCACGTTTTACTCTGTGTTTGCTCTCAAACACAGAGCCACGCTCACACACGCGTATGATCTGCTGAAGCAAAGCCTTGCCTGTGGTAGCGACAGGCTGTCGCTGAACAGGTCAATTACTTTCAGTCCAAATGATGATGACATTATCGGACCATTTATTTGTGCAGGAATCCACGTGGCCTCAAATCTATTATGTGGTTACCCTGCGATTGCATTTTTGATAAATTTGAGCACTGCTCACTTATAAATATTTCTGATGAATGCAGTGAGGAGGAGAAATTAATTGAGTAAAAATACTGCAATGTTGTCTGGTTTATATAGTATGATCTACAAACACATTTCATAAATTAAAGCCACATTTTAGCAGTTTTATGCCAAATTGAATTTTCTGACCTATGGAAATTTAAACCAGCTAGATTTAGAATGAGTCTTTTTATAGCACTTTTATTAAAAAAAAAAAAAAAAAAAAAGAAGAAAATACAAGGACAGCTCTGTTTGTCCACACAAATTGTAAGTTAATGAAAAAAACTGTTAAATCCCACACACAGATGGAATATTCTTCTTACTATTTATTGATGCCAATTTGTAGTAAGA
Organism: Oryzias celebensis; assembly: GCA_014656515.1. Taxonomy (NCBI): domain Eukaryota; kingdom Metazoa; phylum Chordata; class Actinopteri; order Beloniformes; family Adrianichthyidae; genus Oryzias; species Oryzias celebensis. The sequence goes on from BNCR01000013.1 coordinate 20,524,222, forward strand.
CCGTATCCTGTAATGTTCCAATCTTTTAGGAAGTTTAAAAATACTATTGCCATCTAAATTTTTGCACTAAAATGCATATATCTTCCTAAGGCTATTCAGATTGGGAAATGCTTGGTTTAGCTTTAGTGTCAGACAAGAAAAATTAGTGCTGTCCTGTGAATTATTTATTTTTTTATTTTATGTATTTATTTTTAACAATAAATTAATTATGACCTGTAATTATAATTATTCTAACCTAATTATTGTGAAAAGCCTCATTTTGAGGCATTTTAAAATTGTGACAATCTGGCGCTTAAAAACACAAATAAAAAGGTGATTTTAAGTGGTTTCCCTTTTATAACAAACTTCCAACTTACTTTAACACCAACAAGGGATATAGTTTTTCAATCTTGGAAAATGAAGACAAAAGTCCAGAGTGCTCTAAAACTACACAGCTGTAGCTCTATTATGTCACAGCAGTGATGTAAAATGCATTTTCAGCTGAGTTCAAATAAAATGTTCAAGCAAACATGAGAACATGATAAGCAGTATAGATTAATAAAGGAGATTATTGCAATAAAAAAGTCATAGTGTTTCTGTTAATAATCACAATTAACACAATAGTTTGACACCTTAAATAATATAAGCACATTTCATTGTGTATAATTTCTCTCTAGCGTTTATAATTCACATAGATAATGTTCCTAAACCTAAAAGACACATTCAATGTTTTTAATGGCATCAATACATGTTTGTGCTAAGCTTCTTCTATGGCTTCACTGTTGTCTTCCACTGTTGCCAAAGCAAACAAAAACTTGACGACTGGTCCTTTAAAAACAGCATCACACCTTTTCCTCAGTGACACTTCTGCTCCTTTCCCTCCCCCCTTACACCTCAACGATCTCTGCATCTTTATCTCTCTTCCCGCATCCCGCCTGGTCCCCTGAGGTGGATTAAAAACAACCACACCTGTGATCATTTCTCATTTGTGAAGCCTCCAACACCAGTGGTCCAAAGGGAGGCCAGATATAAGCAGACAACTTCACAGCTGTGAATTGCTGTTTTGCTCACTTGGTAAATGCTGCAAAACCCATATAGATTAAACGTTGTCAAGGCACATTCCCTAATATATTTCCCCAAACTGGGATTTAGATATGCAATTGGACCCAATTAGTTATGAGCAATATTTTTTACAACTTGAAGTGAGACTAGCTTTTTCAGACTGCCTTATGTAAACAATGCAATGGTTTGTTGGATTTAGAAATACAGGAACAAAAGAAAAAAAAAGTAAATAATACATTTTGATTTCCAACAAATGAATGGTTAAACTGAAATTGTATGCACAGTAAACAGTTAGACATGGCAGACATTTTGACAAATGCTTTGAGAGGTTTAAACGGGGAAAAAAAGGGAATCCTAACAATTTCTGCATAATCTGGACATGAATGCAAGCTTGGTTGCTCAGTATTCTTTTCCCAATAAGTTTGTTTCTTGAAAACAGAAAACATACAATATTTTTTGCAAAAAAGAAGTTGAATATGTTCATGGTTGCAGACTGTGATGGGCCTTTTTCCTCCTAAACTTGATGAAACCTTGTAAATGGATGTGATTGATTAGCCGTTTCCAAAAAGTAATAAATCCCTGTGAAATTTATGTAACAGGATAAATAAAAAGTTTATATTTTATTAGCATATGGGACAATTTCATTATGAAAAATATGGATAAATAAAACAAAGCAAAAACATGTACATATTGGTTAACATTTTAATGATGGTAAAATAAACCAGTTTGGTCTTAAAATATATAACTATTTTAAAAAAATCAGGAAACATGTAATGTGATCTGTTATGATGCTGCATTACTATCTACCAGAGCACAGGGGCTCTAAAAATGAATACAGATCACTATTGGAGTCTGCTGATAACCATGACTGCACTGAAATGAAGCAGATTGGAAACACTTTATTTGTGAGGTATTTTGTTCTCCTTTACCTGCAGGGTTGGGTGTGTTTTGTCCATATCTCCCCATGTTAGAATCCACACCTGGTCATGAGACTTGTCATAAAGCAGCTTCACTGGAAAAGCATCTGTTGCCACAGTCTAAAAGGCACAAGGAGAAATTCATCATCTTTTTAATTATTCTAAAACAGTGTTGGAAATTCAAAATATTACAAAATTTAAACTAGAAGAAAAGGATAAAGACTCTGACATGTTAACATGTTCTGATGACAGAGGACATATGTAAAAAAAAAAAAAAAAAGAAAAAAATAAGCTCAAAGTTGAATTGCATTCAAAGTATTTTTTTATTCAAATCATAGAATGAGAAGCTGATCAAAAGATGCAGTTAAAAAAAAGCTCATTTGTGTTGCAGAAAATACGCTGGCCGTGTCACAAGCTTCCTGCTCCGCTCCATTCTGATGCATTCGCTAATAGACAACTAGATCTATGTACGTCTTTGTTTTCCATATCTGAGCTGGAATCTGGCTCAACGACAACATGGCTCCAATATTGCTCACTGTTTTTGTTGCACCGCTAATGTTAGGATGGAGGTGTGAGGGACTGTAAGCTAGCGGGAGAGTGTTAACAGATAGCTCTTGGTGACAATGGGGGAAAGGGGGTGGGATTGTGCCACGCTTCTGCTCTCTACTCAGAGACAAATCTCTAATGAGCTACCTCCACTCTGCAAAAACTATAGAAAAAGACTGTTTTTTTTTTTTAATTATGGCTAAAAACAGCAAAACCATAATTAAGAATAACAGGGCCCTAAAAAAATGGATCAAATGATGATCAGTGTAGGTCTTAAAGTTAAATCTGATTATAGAATTTAACAAGAACATCAAGATCAAAGTTACATCTAGATATATTTCGGATAACTGTTATAATTATACATTCACTAACAGGCACCAGTCAGCAAATGTTTGTTTTGAGGGAAAACAATCTGAGGCGAATCAATAAATGGCACAATACTGTGCACAATATTGTGCAAATATGGAGGTCAAAGGAGCCACGCCCACAATGACGACTAACAATAATGAGCAATGACAGTTTACAGAATTTTCAGAGAAAGATGGTAAAAAGGAAAAAATAAAAATGAGCAAAAAAGACTAAGAAGATAAAGTTAGCTAAACTAAAATTACATCAATGTAACAACACTAAACAATGATGTTAAACTAAGCTAAAGTTAATCATTTTAAATCGGGAGAAAATATTCAACTAAAAAATACAAAGACATACAAACCAAATAGTGAAGGCTAAGTTAGGAATCTGTCCCATTTAGAGGATGCTGGAAATGATGCCCTGCATACTTAGTCTCTTAAAGCTCTTCAGCACAGCCCTGTCAGTTTCATTGTAAGTTGGGACCAATGGCATGACTATGATAAAGTCGAAGTTACTGTACTTTCTGTATTTATTCAAAAATAGTATTTTTAGTAAAAAGACAGCAGGAACTCTGTACCAATAGGTGTTGAACCAATAATTCTTCTCAGATTAAACATTTGGAGTTCATGAACTGTAGCTGTGAAAGATGTTTGGAACCCAAAATAAATGTAATCCTTTAATTTTTTTAAACAAGCCACCTCAGCAGGCAAAAACAGAAAACACTGGAAACAAGAATCCAGCCTGAATGTTTACGAAGTGTCTTTTATTGACTGTACCTGACACACCTGGTAAAACAACAGAAGGAATGGACAATTACGTATAGACAAACAAGAAGGAGAGGGACAGAGTATGGGATGAGAGGCGGTGGAGGGATGCATCAACCTCAGATCTGCTGCAATGTCAACAACAAGGAATAACACAATCCATTACGCTGCTTCTGGCTGAGCTGACGAGGAGCTGTTGACACCTCCGCCAGCAGAGCGAGACCACAAGCTCTGTGTTCGGTAATGTGAGGTCCAGCCCTTTGCACTAAACAGGTCAGCTAAGTGTCAACTGGACACATGCCTTAGTTTAAGACAAAAGTAAATGTGCTCCGTCTGTATGTTTGGTTCCCAAAGAAATGGAAAAACGAGAATAGAAACTGGTAGAATAGTTGAAGAAAACCTAAAAATCAAATGTAGTGAATACTGGTAAATTCATTTCAAGACAATTATGGTTATGTTGTTCATGTAGTGTGATGGACTGGGGGGTTTGTCCAGAAAAGCCCCACAGGCCTCGCTGGAATAAAGCAAGCATAGAACAAGATAAAAAAACGAATAGAAATATTTTAACGAAAGGAAGTTTTGATACTAGGTTTGATAATAGCACATTCAAAACTTCACCGTTTCTCATTTTTGTTTATAAATGATCCATAAATAATCATAAAAATGTATTCTCTGGTTGATGTTTTTAGAGACTTAAGCAACAAACAACATCAGGGGCAAATTAGAGATTCAGCTGCTGCTAATTAACTAATTAACTTCCACTTCTCTGGTTAACTCAGCCTGGCATTGCGAATTGAGCCAAGGAACACAAACAAAGGCCTCTTTAAAATCCATATTTTGTGTTTTGAAATGATCAATGAAAGGATAACATTTGATTAAAGCACATAATTAACGCCTCATTTCTGGTGACTGCAAATGCTTTGTCAGTTGCCATTTGATTTCAGATCTTTACAGAAAACTGTTAAGAGATCACAGATGCCTTATTGCACATGACAGTAACAAGCTTCTTGTGTAATTACATTACCCATAGCAGAGGCTTTTATCCAATGCAGTTCACAAGTGAAGAACACAATGTGAGCACAGGTGAACAGCTGCATGTGCAGATGCAAACACGCTTTTGATGGATTAGGGACACATATGGATGTGATAGCTTGCCTCGTGCTCAGAGGTGGTATAGGTCACATACTAACACAACACACATACCAACTGACACAAAATATTGTACAGTTGTTAGCTTTTGGAGCTTTTTCCTGTTTCAGTGAATCTGCAGTTTGTTGCCTTGTACCTGCTTTTACCTAATAGAAATCAAAGCGAGTGTGATGCTGCTGTTTTAGTTTAATTTAGAGATGGTTCTCTGCACACAAGTGTTTAAAAGGTTAGCATTAGGTTTTTGCCTTCTCTTGTCTTTTTTTTTTGCCCATCACCAACAGGGCAATTTTGGTCACAGAATCAACCCTGTGATGTGCCTAAGCTATGGAGAGAAAATAGTCTTAATGGATTTGTATGTGTAATACTTGATTTGTATTTCATACAATAGATTTTGTGTGCAACTGTGTGTATTTGGAATTGTGTATACACATGTGCACTCATTAAAAAAAACACGAATACAAAACACAATTTATGTACGTATGAATTCAAAACTGCTCTTACACATACAAATCTTTAAATAGTGTGTACCAATCGCTTGATGCACACAAAAGTGAGACATCGTTTAATCCAATAATTAGTTTTACGTCGTCCATCTTGACTTGTTTTCAACTGCAACCCCCCCCTCGCCGTTGACCCCCTACGTTGATCTGTACGTGTTTCTGTTTTTTGTGTTTATTCTCATCTCTGCAGTCTGTTTAGATACAAAAATCTGATCGCATTTGTCAATCGCTGTGTTTTATTGTGAAAGTTGACCGGATTTTTTGACGTGGATCACTTGCGGCTAATGCCAAACATAGCCTAGATGCTAAAATGTTCCGCTGCACGGCACGAGAGGGCCGTGGCGCTTCGCATCTGGTGTGAATTACACCATAGGTTAACAAGGGCGGCCTTTGTTCTGCGACGCTTCGCAGCGCTTTCGCGTCCAGTGAGAACCAGATGTTAATCTTAATTATCAGGGCATATGTTCAAGAAAGAAAAAATGTCAAGATTTTACTAGATATTGCAATATAAGTTCAAAGCAGTAGATAAGAAAACTGATGACATTCTATCAGCATTTAAATGCATAATTTACACATAAAACTTGGAAGATATGAAAAAAGTCTCAAAATTCCTCCTTCACTTTTAAGTGATTTGTGCGTGAATGTGTTTTCCTAATAAAAAATGTGTTCTTATTTAGTTTTAACCTGGTGTAATCAAATTCAAGTTGTGCGTACAACAATTGTATTTGTACGTTTTTATATTTGCATGTACTTGTGAATACACAATTAGACACAAAATGTATTGTATGAGTTACAAATCAAGTATTACACAAATCCATTGAGACTTTTTTTCCCTTCAACATAACTCTACAAAGTTAACCAATCATGAAAAGTCTAAAACATTTTTTTGCCTTTCTCATCATAAAAATAAGCAACATTTATTACAAACTGGTATTTGCATTTATGGTGCCCTCAGAATAACATTAATGTTGCTGAGAGGATTCTGGCATTTTGCAAAAACATTTGTAGACTTAATAAAATGTTTTGTTGACCTTTACTGGCTGTTTAAAATGCAGCATTTAATTTCTGGCACAGCGATTAAGCTGGAGACACGTGAAATAAACACTTTGCAAGCAGTTCAGTGGATCATGATTCATGTTGAGCATTGCATGTTTGTAAAAAAATTAAAAAAAAACAACATTTTAATGTGTGACACAATGTAGGTGCGATAAACAGATGACTAGAATGAAGTTTAGGTATACGTTTTTACGCATGTCACATGCGAAGAACAACCTAAGGAAATCTTGTAAAGAGCACTGGCTGCAGGCACACTTTGAAATTTCAAGGTGAGACATGCTATAATGATGGATGCAGTTTTGTTAGACAAGCTCCTGAAGAGTATTCAATGCCACAATGGAAATAAGAATGATAATGCAGTTCAGGCACCCAATATATCTTTAAACTGGTTTGCCTACAAGGGCTCAAAAATGACAAAGTAAGCCTGACAACTACAGTTTGTCTCTCTGATTTGAAAGAAACTAACAAGCAAACTAAAAATTAAATATTTAACGAGTTTGGATTATCTTGTATGCTGTTCTTTTTCAGGTACAGTGGAAAGGTTTGAAAAGACAGGTCTCATACATTTGTTAAGGTTAGATTCTTTTTGTTGAGAAAAAGACTTCTTTTTTTGGAGTGGATCAATATGAAAATCTTTTTAAGCTTGTCTGTGCTTTTATAACCTTAATCTGCTGTCTTTGGAAACTCAGACCGACATGAGAGTACAAAGCAGAAGAGAATCGAATATGAGAGAGGTGCACAGATGCAATGATTCAGACAACAGCAAACACAACCCCATTCACTCTGGGGTGTAGGGGTCCAGGGGCAGGGGAGAACGGCAATAAATGGTGAGAATGGGGTTTAACAACCTGTGTGACTAGCTGGTTACCATGAATCAAAGGTTATGACTGTCAAAAACATCCAACAACACATTGTTCTTTGAGAGCACAGGAACTTTTTAAAAAAATAAAGTACTGATTTAATGGATTTCATTTATTCATAAAAGGATCTGTTTGACCTAAATAACCCAACATGAAACTATCTGATTTTGCTAAATAATTAAACACTGTATGTACTAGTCAGTGTCATAACCTCCTACAAAAAAAGCCAAAGGGTCTCTTTATACGTCTGTGCCCAGAGGGCCTTCGTTTTATAATCCTTCCATTGCTTTAATCCCATTTTCCGAGCAGGATAATAAGCTCAGGTAACTGGTTTATGGTGACACTCTTTGCGCTGCCACCTGCTCTGTGCCACGTCTCTCTCTTCACAGGCTTCTGCTCACATCCTCTGTTGTCACTTGCTTCCTTCTCCTTGAGTTGCGCCTATTTCCTCTCATCCTGCACCTCAGTATAAATGACACTGACCCTGAGGGATTCAGTCTCTAAACAGCCGTTACAGGAAAGATAAATGGCAAAGCAGCCAGCACCCACCTGGGCAGCAGATTGTTTCTTATGCTTCAGGTGCTTTTGATTTATTTATTTGCATATAGCCTCTTAGATTGGTTGCAGCATGACCTGAGTGCATCTTACAGTGTCAGTATGTCGGGCATATTGCTAAACACCAGAAGTATTAGTTTTTGTTGACAAAACACATTTTTTGACAGAAAAATGAGGCATAACCTGGAATATGTTAATGAGCAATAGGCTGTTCTTACTTCTCTATTTAAAGCAGAGGGGGTGTTTTGAGTCCAATTTTCAAATTTTACACTCAAATCTAGTGGGGCATCAGTCTGCCAACTCCGGTAAATAAATGTTTACGCACAATTAGTCATTTCTATATACATCAATTACCAATTCTAATTACTTTTTGAAGTTATACATTCAATTAAATAAGCAAACACTTGTAGTTATGATTGGATCTCAAGAGAGCTCGTCTATCTGGTCAGTAGCCCTGGAATCATGAGAATGCCCATCTTTTATGACCAGAAATTGTTGTCCACACACAACTGCTGCTGTTCAGTTAAAGAAACCTGCCTAGAAACAAGACAGAAGTAAGGATAAAATGTAAAACTACACTGAGCAGTGTGTCATGCACTTGTAGTGAGCTTAATAGCTCTTACAGTGTAATGCAAATTAGCCACAAGGTCTTTAATTTGTCATAAATCATAACGTGGAGTGAAACTAAAGCACACATTTATGTTGGGAGCTGTAATAAAGGGTGTAAGCTTTACTTGTGATGCAACCTTTGGATGGAAAAATTATAAAGCTGACAATTACTTGCTGAGAAAGCCTAATTTAAAGCTGTATTTGGCACAATGCATGAGTTTTGTGTTTTCATAGGGGGAAATGTCAATTACAACAAAGAACCAAAAAGTCCCACTCCAATCCTCATTTGATCCATTTCAAAAACATTCTCAGTGGTCTTTCTATTATATAGAGTTCTGCTGGTTTTTGGCAAACAAAACAGAACTGTTGTTTCTCTAGTACAGTTAATGCAGAGTGGCAGGAGTTTGTCAGAAATGCATCTTAGATGCGAGTAGGACAGTCGGTGGGGAGTGAGCCTATGCCGATTTCCCATCATGCATTTGTTTACAATCTCTCCCGTTAGCTTACAGCTTCTCACACCCCAAAGCTAGCGTTATAGATGAAACAACAATAGTGATGCTGGTTACAGTTTGTACACAAAATTTACAAGCTTTATCAAATTGCATTTTTTGTCTATTTCTGTTTAACAATGGTTGGAATAAAGAACACAATTTTAAGCTTAATTGTCCTTTTATATGTTTGTCCTCCATAATGAGAAAAATGCTATAAGACCGTGTAAAAAAAATGTTAAAAAACATTTAAAAAAAACCCACAACTTTCATTGGAGTGGGTCTTTTATATAAAACAGTAATAGCTTACATTGATTAAAGTACAATTTCTGCGTTCCTGCATTGGACTCAGGCTCAACCAAAATGCATTTGCCAAAAGCAAAAGTCCCTGAGTGAATCTTTAAAAAGATATTAACTGAAGATTCAAAGGTTTCATGTGCTACTTTTTCACCATTACTACCCTTCTTTTTTGGTTTTTTTATCTGAGTATATGTAATAAATCAGTTAAATTCCAGCTAATATGCCTTTAGTTTCTTGGATCCTCCATGACAAACTCTTTTGAAACTTTAACTTGACAGACACTAGGCTACTTGTAATCTGCGCCACTCACCTGAACAACTTTCTGCGCTTGGATATCGACAACTAGGAGGCGGCTTTGAAGAGGTTGTGTCACATAGATATATTTATCCCTGACGTTGACTGCTGAGGACCACACACAGCGCTGAGGAGAGACTCCCTCACCTTTGGGGCACATCTCCTCCTGAGAAGATGCGACAGAAGAGATGGAATGATAAGAAAAGACGAAGGGAGGCAGGAAAAAGTCAGCACTGGGATTTTTATACAATACTTTTTTTCAAAGAGAAAAATGTATTTTGCTTTTAACTGTAACAGTTTGTAAAGCAGATTGATGTAAAACTAGGGGTTGAAATATGTTATCACCTTTGAAGGCTATGAAGTGCTCTGCTGAATAAATACATGGATATTTCTACTTACACTGCATACGCTGACAAACGCTATTTGTGGAATGTAACATTTTTTGCATTAGCCAAGGAGCTGTACTGACAGGTAACTGATAACAAGTTTTAGTTTTTTTTATTTCCAGTTGCTTTGAGTGGCACATTACATTGAACATAAAGTTCAGTTTAACCTCTGTAGTTGGATTAATTTGGATGAAAAACAATAAAATAAAAAAACCTTTTCTAATTGTGTATCATTAAAATAATAAATAAAAAAACTAGAGATCTGAGTATTTCTTCCTCAAATGACCATAGCAGTCCAATTGATGCCATGCTTTTTACAGAGGGTGTCATTTCACTTTAAGCTACATTTTCCTGGTATTTTTTTTCTCCTGCTCTGTTGTCTTTTTTTATCCTTTGAAGCTAAAATCTAGTCATAGCTTTATTGTAAACCAAAGAGAGACAAAAATAAGAAAAAAAAATATAGGATGGGTTGAATTAGAAAGGACCAGATAAGATAAATATTTCAAGAAATAAAACTAATTTGGTGATCATATTTTGGTGACAGTGAAACACTCGATTGTTATAGTTTTTATTTTATGTCCTGATGTGATACAACCCTAACCCCAAAAATATTTTTACTAAACACAGATCATTTTTGATCAGTCAAAATGACTGTCATGATCTTTATTTAGGACAAAATGTTTTAGTTCTGCTCAAGTTGACCACATGAGACAGCTACGCACCCATGTGTGGTGCGTTCAAGAACGCGCTCAACCGGGTTCTGGAGCACGGTTTCAGCACATGGTGTTCACACAGGGCTGTCACTATTCAATACTATTGCATGTACTCACAGTTGGAGGAGGCTCGGTGCAAAATATCAAAGCGAGCAAAAATTGGGAATCTTGCTCTAGGCTCTTTCTTTTACAGGTCTATTCTGATATCTAAGACTTGGCGTCATTTAATTCCAGAACAAACTGCAAATTTTCATTTTCTCCTTGCGTGTTTTGAAAAAGACACTCCGTACATTACTTCCAAATCAGAGTCCCTGATTGGTCAAAGTTAAACTGGTTTAACTTTTGATCGCAGTGAATCTTGTACGCAGAGCCCAAAAACAGACTTAAAAACTTGCATAGCAATGTGTGTTTTGAACGCAGAAGCCTGAAATGTGCATATACATATGTTTACAAAGACTTCTCGTTGAAAGTGGTTGTCTGCGTTTCTCAACCCGGTGTGATAGTAGCATCACATTTTTGGTCGGTTAATTGCTTCTCAGAGTTCACTTGTGCGCTAAAAAGGTGAATTTCAAGCACTAAGATAGTTAATTGTAAGTGAATTTACCTCTCCTTAGCCTTGCCAAAATGGAGAAACTGCTGTTTATAGCAGGAACCCACCAACACAGTTTATTGGGTTTGTATCGATCCCTAATACAATTACACTATCCAATAAAATCCAATACCAATCCAAATACCTCAGAGAAACAAAGAACTCTTACCATCGAAAGACCTCTTCTTTTTTTTGTTTTTAGATCGATGCTCCTGTGAAACTTGATGGTCTGCTACACTGACTATATGCACTCTATTGATGCAAGCTGTTAACTAATGGACACAGGTAATCCCATTACATTTAGTGATGTAAGCAGTGACTCTTTAACATCAGTAAGGAGAAGAAGAAAACTTTTCTGTCTTCATTGAGCTGGAATTCAATACATTTGAAAGATTTTTAATGGTTTACTGCTCTTTCCCTTGAGGAAGAAACCAAAATGAACTTCACAATACTTCACAATGTGGTGGAAAAACTTTTTCTATATTGTGGGAACAAGCTGTTCTTTTGCAATATTGCACATGAGATGAGTTTGTCTAGTAGTGCGCATACATATAAGGGGAGTCTCTTTGATTTCTGCAGAATAACATTTGGAAGATTACCTTATTTACACTAGGAAAAAAATCAATCTTGTGAAAATCCATCTATTTTTCAAACCTGAACCCATTTCCCTTTCCGTTAAAACCTACATGCACTCACATATGTGGTAACAATCCTCTCTGTCCGCTTGATATGTCTCCGTATTTCACATTCGCTGGGTTGCAGAACGGTGACACCCTCGTCAGAAAACACATAGAACATGTTTCCTACACTCAGCCCTGAAAGAAAAGACAGAAAGACAGGGTAGAAATGCTGTTTGAAAAGTGACATGTACAAGCTGAAAACGCCAACACTTTAAATCCCACTCCTGTCTTATCTGACACGTTTGATGGGCTTTTCAATTCGAGTGCATGTCAGAGGGGACGCTGAAGACTGCCCACCCCCCCCTCAGCTGGGACATCATTGTGAAGCTTTAGTTTGTCTGCACCTACAGAGGGTCCTGTAAAACATCCACTGTACCTGCCCCCAAACAGAGCAGTCTGTACAATTTGTGACTGAACTGTCATCTTTTGAGGCTTAGTGTTGGAGATTCCTGTGTGTTCAGGAGCCGAAGCCTTCTGTCAGGTATTAATGTTAATAGGAAAACATCCAAAACCTTGTAAAAGTTTAATGCCATTAGGAAGTGTAACTACAATGTAAGGTTTTACTCTGTTCTCCTAACAATGCTGGCTTTAGATATATGGAAATCCTATTCATTGACTTCTGCCCTCTAAACCACAGTGATTTTGCTGTGCGGTAGTAACAGTGTACTTGTGATAATTTTATTTACAGCACAAAAAAGAATGGATTTTCATACAGCTTGAAACCAAATGTCTTTTTCTATAGCCTTGAGAATGTTGTTTTATCTAGAAAATACATTAGGCTCATTTTTATGTGTGACTACTTTGGCCTTTGGTATCTGCAAAACAGATTAGAAAGCACAAAAGGATGAAACATCTTCAGCTCTTGAGGGAAGAGGAAAACACTTGAGGAAAAATTTCCCCTCAAAGCAAACAAGTTTGTGGTTTGTCTTGGAAGCAGAGCAAACGAAGAAGTTGTACAGTAAATACAGGGCTTCAGGCCCCAAAGGGGTACAAAACGTGCTCACTGCAATTTCTTATTCACCAGAATACAGAAGCATTTTTAGGAAGTGTAATGAATTACCTTCTTCTCTCCAAAGAATGTTTGCAACTGCAGAGTCAGCCGATGAGCAGCAAAAAGGAAAGGTGGGAAAGGGGAGGAAAAACATTAATTAATCTTTGATAAAACAGAATGGCAACATAAAAGAATTCTACATTGGTGTTGATGTAACTATATTTCATCCTAAATCACAAATTAACTTAAAAAAAAGACTAATTTCTAAAAATGTGTTTATTGTTCAACTCTTTCTTGTCAGTGAGCTTTATCCTCATAAAATTATAATTCCATTTTTCCATAGGATTATGTTTTTGTTTTGTTTTTGAAAGACCAAGTTTAGGCTATCATCAACAAAGGAGGCTAAATTTAAAATGGCGTGCAAATGTTAACGATCATCTCTGATTAGGTTTTTGGTGTTTTTCCCACATGCTCTTATGGCATTTTTTTGATGATGGAGGACATATAAAAAGAAAATTAAGCTAAATATTGCTTTTCTGAATTTTTCTTTTTTCCAATTGTGAGTCAGGAGCAGACAAAACCAAAAAAAAAAACCTATTGGAAAAAAAAAACTTTTGTGATGTCTGAAATATCCTGCGATAGACACAAGCTTCCTGCTCTAGTTGAACACAGAGCTCTCAGTAATGAGTGACAGGAAGGCGGGGGGGGCAGGGTTGCTCTGTGCCAACAGTCCTGCCCACAATTCAGAGGGGAATTTCTGATGAACTGCATTCCCTCTGCAGAAACTATGTCCCAGAAAATGAGAGAGCTCTCATGCGAGGTGTTATTATGCTACTAGGACCAATGTAGGATTCAGTGCCTTTCCCAAGGATACTTTGACACATATGAGCAGGTACAGTGGGAATTGAACCTCCAGTCACGGGTCAACCTTTTTTGTCTGTGCAATGACTGGCCTTTCTTAGTAGTGCCTTCCTTGTGTGATGTGAAACAAAAGCTAAAATTCCAGTTGAAACCAGTGCGTTTCATTCATGTCAACACATAATAGAAGCATTTTTGATGGACGACTTTGTAAGTCTTGTTTTATTACACAATTTTACACAATTAACTATGAATCACATTTGATTGTACTCGTCTAACAAGCCCAAGTTAAACTGCAGTTGTTCTGTGCAAGTTCGAAATGTTTTGATTTCAAGCTTACCTCCTATTTACAAAAGCTTAGAGCAAAGATAAACAAAAATCTTCATTTTTTTTGTCTTTTGAATGATTAAAAGTGTAAGAAGTGAGTTTAGAGTATTCCTGTACATTGACTGGATCAACTTACGGGTCTTCTTGGCTGAATCTTCAACAAATAGAGAGGAAATGTCTTCGTCCACGCCGACCTCATTCTTGGCTATGCATGTGTAAGCCCCCGTGTCCTCGTATCGAACACTGCCGATAAAGAGTTCGCTACCATTTGCTGTATAAAAAGAAAGCAAACAACAATGGTCATTTCAGCAAGTTCAGTACAAGTTAACTGGCAATTTATTTAAACGTAAAATATGTGCAGTATATGCTAGGAATCAAATACAAATCACCAACACTTTAACAAATACAGTTTTCTGTAACTTTAGAACGTTGCCGTATACATGGCTGCCTCAATAATAGGTATAGTACTTTTCTCACTATGTTTCATCAGCAAGCAGTGAAAACACAATGATCATCATCAGAGATGTGTCTGTGTTAGCTTTCAGCTCAGGTTTAGGGTTTAGCTGCACTGCCATCGTTCTTATAAGACTGTAAATAAGTCGCATGACATATTAAAGTCACAGTAGAGCTGCTGTAAGTCATGTTTTAAAAAAAGACAGCTTTGTTTTTCATCTTTCCCTCATAAAAGAAACATTCGTAATAATGAACCCTTTAAAGACTGCCATGTATCCTCTCTTCAGTCTCTCCTTTATGTTGGATTTTATTCTGCTTTAATGTTTTACCTGTGCGTCCTAAAAGCCCTTCTTAAAACCTCAATTTAAGCTTTGTCTTTTTACTGAAAGAAGATTTAGAAAGTTGCACTAAAACACTCATTTAAATGTAAAAGGTGTGCTTAGGTTTAAGATCTAAAGATTCCTCTAACCTCTTTGATTTTTGCCTGCTGGTACAACAGACTTCAAAGTAGTTTATATTTTAGAAATTTGAATACTGATGATTTTATAATGAGTTACTCAATAACACCTTTAAGCATTTCCCAAATAAAAACCAACTAACTTGAGTTTTCTTAAACTACTAAGAAAAGGTTTCTGTTGAATTTTCAGATGGATTACATCAGTGTTGAAAGGACATCTCCTGCATGGTTTTTTTTATTTTATTTTGCACCCTTTGTGTTTGTTTTTCTTTAATTCCAAAATTGATCCCTTTTACTATATTTTTCAGTCATTGTGATTGAAAGAGCACATATTTTTTAAGAATGTAACTTTTCAATTTATGATTTATATATATATTTTTTATTAAACGTCTAAAATCTGTACTGGTTTATTTATATAATTTCATGGGCCCTTTAAGGGACCTTTGCCATTCTCTGCTTTGGTCTGTAAATTTGAACCTTGTACCTCCTCCTCTGACTGTCTGAGGGATGGCCATAGAGCTTTGTGGGTACTGACCCAACTATCAGTCAATAAACTCAATGCTGACTGGGGGTGGGGGGGGTGTCAGCTCAAATTCTTTTTTTCTCTCAACGAATCAAATACACATCTTAGGAAAATGTACACGATTTTAGGATGAGCTGTTCACGTGTTGCATTTAAAATTTAAAAATCTTTGTGTTGTGATTTTTTTTTAGTTATAAATGTTTAAAAAATGGACACAATTGCAAAAGCTTCATGATTTTGGTAAGGAATGAACATCCACATCAATAAAAAAAAATAAAAGAGCAGACAGTGACTTTTGGTTCTGATTCTGATTCTGGTTTTTATGTGATGGCCCATCACAGTAAATCTTTAGAAAAAAAAACTTGTTACTCGTTTCCCCCAATTTACTGCTGATTACACAACTTTCCCTACAAGTCCACCAAGAATATTTTTTGTCTTTTAGTTATTTTAAGACATTTTTTTATGATGTCAGAAAAAGAAAAGAATTTTTGAAGAAAATACTGAGATGAATAATTAAAAATGCCAGAAAATTACAATTCCACTTTACTCCTAATTAAGAGAGGTGAATCAAAGCCGATCTGTAAAACTCATAGAAACAAAACAAGACTGAACACAAATATAAATGCAACACTTTTGTTTTTGCTCCCATTTGTCCTGAGATGAACTCAGAGATCTGAAATACTTTCTACATACACAGAAATATAATATATGCCAGCCCAAACCATGAGCCCACTGCCACCAACTCAAAAATCTGTCTATGCGAAGGATATGTGTTGCATTGAATGAGGCAAATGGTGGTCACTGGTGGTTTTTCTGAGTCGCCAGTCCTTTCTCCCCAATAAAACAAAACAGCACATTTTCAAGCGGCCTTTTATTGTGTCCAGTCTAAGGCACAGCTGTGCGTTAATCTGATCAGTATCTTGACATGACACACCTGTGAGGTGGGATGGATTATCTCAGCAAATGAGAAGTGCTCACTATGACAGATTTATCATTGTGTGTGTCGAAAATATTTCCGATTTTTGAGTTCATCTCATGACAAATAGAAACCAAACAAAAGTGTTGCATTTACGTTTTTGTTTAGTATATAAGAATTCATTTTTGTTTAGGGTTTTTTATTAGTCTGCTGTTGAGCCCTTAAACAGAAAAGAATAATTCTGTTGAATTTGCTGTAATTCATAGAGGTTGAACAGCATTTTTCCTCTGAAGTCATTTTTAATTCATGTGATGTTGAACTGGTCAGTTTATGGAATCTGCTCTGTAGTCTGCTGAATCTTCACCTAGGAAAATAATTTAAACAGTCTAACCTATGAGAGTGAGCTGTTTAGAGGAGCTAGCTTGCAGATCCATGCCATTTTTCAGCCAGAGGAGTTTGGGATTTGGGATCCCGTCAGCATGGCAGTGGAGGCTGGCGGACACACCGGGCTCCTGGGCTTGGGTCTCTGGGTAGACCAAAATCACTGGAGGGACTGAGCACACAATGAAGCAAAGACAAGAGAAAAGAGAAGGACAAGTGAAAACATAATTATGCACTGCTTCATGGTAGACTGTTGCTCTTGGGGGGGTATAACACAAACACCCACAGTGGGCAGAGAAGAATTTGTCTCACCCCAGCATGGAATATATTCACAAATAACAAGAAACCCACAGCTTTGGGCCCGCTCTATTACAGCTCTAGTCCTGCATGAAGTACATGTTTGAGGTATCTGCCACATAGTGCTTCCTCTGGGGAAAACACTGCAAATTATTTCAGGGGAAATCGAGGGGGGTGAAATAGAACAATTATAGGAACAAGTAAGATCTAGCTGACAGACTCAGATGCTGAGCACACACTCAGCCTTCTGGAAGGCCCACATCCTGGTGGTTAGACATATATTTGTTTAATAGGATGCCTTTCATTCATGATCGATTTTTCTTTTGATCTCACATATCTGTTTATAGGCACACTGGTACTGCAGGACCATAGATTCACAGGATAAGGGACAATGGTACTAAACATTATTTGTGGTTCCTTATGCATTGCAGAAACTGCATCATTACTCCTCTTAGTCTAAAAAAGGAAGAAAAGGATGCTGCTGCTCGACTACACTCGCCTAATATAATCCAGCACTCATTTTGCACCTTTTGTTTCCTGTATACCTAAAATGTTCTGAAGTGCCAAAACAAACATACAATAATTGCACCTCTGCTAATAACTTGCCCCCATAGACTCATGTTCTCTCAAGATGAAGATTTCCCCTCACAGCCTAACATTTTTAATTAAGGCAAAATATCAAACATGTACTGAACTTGTAGTATTTTCCACCATAAATAATAATAATAAAAAAAGAGTTAAATAGATTTAGGTGAAGATGACTTTTTTTTCATGTGAGGTTTGTTTTCGTTGTCGCATAGCAGCTCTGCTTGTGAGCATGTTGTTTGTGGGTGTTTGTGAGTTATGACACAAAGTTATCTTTTAGAACTGTACTCAGCCTGAAGCGTCTGTGTCGGGCTAATTTCCTGAGTTATTAAAAAGGTAACTGCAGTTTATGAAACAAACGGAAATGACAGTTTTGCCAATCTCAAACTAACGGCAAGGACCCATTTGTAGCAACATCCATCCTGATCCAACCCAAAGCTCAAGAGATTGTAATCTGAGTGTCAGTGATTAACTGCTTTGATTTGACCTATGTTGCAGAGCTTATAACACATTCTCTTTAAAAACATACTGAGCCTTTACATTGGAAATAGTACCTCAGCTAAAAGAAAGGCTGTTTTATTATCAATAATAATATTGTTCAAAGTATGTATTTTGAAAAACTATGTTCAAACATGTATGCTCTGTTGTTCCCATTTTCCACCCTTCCAAAGTCTTCTGCACCCCATTCAAATTGTTCCAGCTCCGCCAAATGGTTTGGTCTAAAGAATTGCATATTCTGATCTGAAACTGTACTGGTAATGTTGCCAAAAGTATGACTTCAATGAAAACTGTCTATGACAAACAAAAAATACATTTCTAAATATTTATTTTTACTGGAGGAAAGAAGATCCATTACTGACCATTCACCTGCAGCACATGTATCTGGTAGAGGTCTTCGTAGCCATAAGCATGACAGCTGTAGTTTCCCATGTGGATTGTTGTAACCTTAGTGATGTACAGGGAGCCATCGTCACCAAAGTCCTGTGATGCAAACGCAAATGAGGAGTTTGAGCTTTGTAGCTTAATTACCAGTCAACTTGAGAGAAAGAGAAAGTGAATAAGGAAAAAAAAAACATCTTTAGCCTCTTCAGATATTTACAGGGGTCCTTAATCATAGTTTATCTTTTGTGTGACCCACTGTGATGTAAAAACAAACATAACATCACAGTTTACACTAATACACAAACCACACAGTCACCTCAAGTGCGTTCAATAAAATCTCCTCATGTTCCTGTGGTATTGAGTAAAGCACAAATGTGCTTTTCCACAAAAACACACGAACACGGCTTAATACAGACAACACTTTTTGCACATTGTGTTTTCAAGATCACATTTGTTTTTGTTCCATTTTCAAAAAGTAAATTGAGAAAAAAAAAACATGTCCTGTGATTCAAGTTTAAAGCTGTGAAATAATCAGGTGGGTAAATTGACTTTTAATAGCCTTTTGCTGTTTTGATCCATTTTTTTAAAAGTTTGACAATGCACTGTGTTAATTTTATTGTTGCATTCATTTCATTTGAAAACGTGATGCATTTGGCAGCTTGTTAAAATGTCTAATCAGTGGAATATGTTTTTATATAAGCCATCATGTTTTTCTACCCTTTTATCACAGTATGCTAATTAAAAACAAACAATTGGCCAGTTCAATTATATTATTAATCTGCTAAAAATGCTTGATTATTTTGCAATAATCGTGACTTCACTGTTGATGCCATGCAATTTATCGCGATTAAAAATTTAATCAATTGACAGCTCTAATTAAAGTTTGGGGAGAGAGCAGAGAGTATGCACATAACAGCAGGGAATGATGGGATGAGACAGGAGGGAAAACGAATGATGGGAAAAACGAGAGATCATGAATCAAGGGATTTCCCTGTTGAGTTTAAGCAGGCTTTGGGGAACTCGATCCTGCTTTTTCCTCGCATCACACAGTCTCAGCCTGATAAATGGCAATAGTTAAAAATATAAAACCCATTAGGTTGATGAATGGAGACGCTTGTTGTTGGTGCAGCATGTGGCAATCACCAAGGGGTTCCAGCCACAGTTTAGGCTGGATTAAGGCATTAAATAGTTTGCTGTCTCACCAAGCGGCAGAGCATGTGCTTCCATGCAAGTTCCTTGTGGTACGTAGACTACAAAAATTGCAGTTTTGTTTCCTGAAGGCTCTACAAAATTAAATTAATCTGATGGCGAGTAGCTCTCGTGACAGAAAAAAAAAAAGTAAAATCGTTTTCTTGCAGGATTGATGAGGGAGCTTAAGCAGTCAAAGTTCAGGGATTATAATTAACCAGAGAGATTCAAGTGCGCTGGTAAGGACAATTAAAACAGAATGGCTATGACTCAAATATAGCTGGTACTAAAATGTGAGTGCTACAAGTAAAACTTGTCATTCAACGCAAGGGCTGCTCTGCAATGAGCTAGACTGTCATTAATTGCAATCAAATTTCAGGAAATGAAACATCATCAACGTGAGCTTGGCAAGACTTTCTGAAAAGTCATGTCCTTTTATAAACAACTTTTCAGGCGGTAAAGTTTTATCTTAATGTGCAAATAGAACAAAATGCTTCAATTTTTTTAAACAAAACAGTTCACATTTTCATGAAACTGGAATATTTCAGTTAAAAGTTCCTTTTCTTTAATCTAAACTCTACAATCTAAACTCTCCATCTCACCATTTTCTACAAGACTATTTTTTTTTATTATTTTGGAGAGGAACTAAATATATTGTCAAAGCTTGTAAACTACATGTTTAGAAATGTGAAACATTTGAGAGATTTTCACTGCACTACAACCGCGCTGCTTCTCATTCTTAAGCACATATATGTCAGAGTGAGAGTCTAAGCTCTCGGTTTTGATTTAACTGATGAAACTTTGAAAACAATCCTTTTCCCCACACGTTTTCACTGAGTGCAACAACACTTTTTAAATGGTTTTGATGATTATCTTCAGTATAATTGGAAGTCCTCCTTCTCCAATCATCTCTTATGTACTGTTCACTGATTTGCATATTATGTGTACAGATTAATTTATAAGCAACACATACAAACTTTAATGGAACTGTAGTGTTCCCTCGTTTATCACAGGGGTTACGTTCTAAAAAATGTCCCAAAATAGGGTGTAATCAGCAACGTAGTCATCTTTATTTATTCACTAAATACTTACCATAGTTATAAAGCTGTGAAACCCCTTACTATACACTTTTCCTAGACAAACATTTAACATTTTCACACTTTTAGTTCTTGTTTAAACTCTCAGCTTTAATCTTCGTTGAAAAATAAGTCCAGTTTTATAGATGGAAACCAAACATCTGCTCTGATTTATGTAACTCTGGCAAACTGAATGCTTTCAGAACAGGAGACACGGCATTGAGGAGACTGATAAGGTCACCAGGCAATCAGGATGCGGAGCACAGTGCGCCGTTAAAAACATAAAGCTTGAGAACTGTTCTATAGTGAGGGAACACTGTATAGCTAACAGGTTGTGTACTTGTATTAAGATTTTTTTATGATTGTACATAATAGGTTCATCATATAAAGTTAAATGACAAGTTTTTTTTATTTGATCTAGAAGACTTGGTTAATCATAACATATTTAGTTTTTACATAAGTTTGTACTGACTTCATTTATTAAAAGCCAACTTATTTTTGCCGGCAGTAGAGATGGGATTTTTATGAACTGTCTCTATCGCTACAGAAACTGAGAACTTGCATGCAAGTGGGAAACTTTGGCAAACCTTTTAGGCTTAATTATTTTCTTTAGAGTACATAATGTGATTTGCAAAGAAAAACAAGAAAAATTGAACATTCACTGCATCAATGTGAGGAACAGCCAAAGGATCATCTGGGATGCTTAGCTTTGGCTCCTAAAGGACTAATTTATTTGGATGTCTCATTACTTAATGGATGATTTATTTTCATTGCTATCCGATTCATTTAATATTAAAAATAAGTCTTTAGTATAAGATTTTCTTACCCAGCCTTTGCCAAATTGATCCACCTGGTATAAAATCTTTACACATTCCTTCAAATATACAGTTTTTCCTGTTTTCATCACTGATCTCTTGGATTCCCATATATAACTACCACACAGAAAACACAGAGGCTGTAATTTAGCCATTTTCCGAGTTTCCTTCTTGACTTGATGAGCTGTAAGTCAAACACAGCCTTCGCTCCTGTCTCACGTCTCTTTTCAGATCACTGATCTCTGTCTAAATCCATTATGTGCGGTCATGAGCTCAATGATCCTCTGTTGCAATCACCTCTCCTTCAGTCTGTGCCTTAACATTTCATGTTGTTAATCAGTTCATCAGCACAGCAGACCAACAAGGCTACTCATTAACATGCAATTAGTGGATTGTGATCTGGTGGCAGAGGAGGCAACTGCCACATGTGCAGATGTGTCTCATTAACTATCAAGCTAACATTCATTTCACTGTGTATGTGGGGCCTTTTCTTGTAGTTTTTCTTCTAACTAATCTTCTATCATGTTCCTTTTGTCCTTTTTTGTCTAATTATTAGTTAAAAATAAAGATCTGCTTTATTCAAAAGAAAAAACAAGATGCAAATGTGTTAACCAAGGAAGTTAAGCTAATAGAAATCCAGAGTTTAGATTCATTTTTTTTGCAATAATGGAATTTTGAAATTAAGGGTTTTAGTCAATAAAAAACTTACATTGCTTAACATAATTCTCTAACATATTTTTGTCTTTGTATTAACACATTTTAAAGCTTAAACTCTACTCCTAAATGTGGTGGTCTACATAAGGGTTTTTTTTTTTGTTGTTTTTTTTATTTAGGTTCTGTATAATTGATCAAGTTTGCAAATCTTATGTTGGATTAGTATTTGTTCATCTGTGTATTTTGAGTAAATACTAACGTTTTTAATTATAACATACTGAAAACTACTTGCTAAACTTTAAAGGTACACAGTGCAAACTGTAGACGTTTTTTAATCACATTAAATGTTAGAGGCTGCAGTAAAGGGCTGCGCTTCGCTGACAGGTGACGGCTTCTTGCCAATGCTGCAGTATTCTATGATCACAACCTAATTCTCTAAAATATGATTAATCTTCCAAATCAAAGTTTTCATAAATGTGTATACAATGACAAATTCTGCACGTTCGTAACTAAAACAAGCTCACTGGTCAAATTGCACAGACACCTATAGAGCTGCAGTCTAAGATTCCATTAACTTGATCGTTGACCCAAAGTCTGGTTTATTCTGGTTGGTGGTCGTTCCTTTTTATGTCCTCTTATTAACAAGTTGCCCATAATTGATCTGAAATTGCCCAATTTTTGTTGGGACAAAATGTTGCTTGGTAACAAAACAGAAAATGTTCTTGACAGTGGTTGGAAATATTCTAGTCTGTTGTGTTTTTTAAAAAAATTGTTTGTTGACTGAAAAACTATAATAAAACAAATAAGCTGACTGTCCTCAGAGACCCTTGAGTTTTCCCCAATTTCTTGAACAAAAACCAGAAAAGGCAAATGAAAATAAAACAATCATTTTTTTAGCTCAAGTATCTCTTCACAAACCTTGTTGAAAGTAATTTGCACTCACATTGATATCCTCCAAGTCCAGAAAGTTTAATATGATTCCATTTCTCTTCCAGATGATTGGTGGACGCAGTGTTCCCTCAATTGCACAGGTGAGAACAGCGCTCAGGCCCACTGTTACCGTGGAGATGCTGACTCTCTGGTCCTCTGCCAGACTGAGCTGGACAACCTCTGCAAAGGTAGGGAGAGACACGGTTGGTGGTCAAATAAAAGGGAAATCAGGAAGAAGTTCTTCCAAGACAAAAAAAAAAAAAATAGAATTTGCAAAAGGAAATTGGACAAAGAATAATTCACAATCTTCACAGTGCTGATGCAAGTGGAACTGTGGCAAACTGTACAATTTTGATGGATCCTCCAATTCTAACAAGAAGCACAATCAGCAGTTTTAGAGGGGGACAGATGTGCAATCTCACTAAAAATAATTCCCAGAGAAAAATGTTTTTCCTACTTGGAAATTATGTTTTTACTTGTCCTGTTCAGCAGCGGAGCAAACAGATGAGACCCTGGAGGCCTCTTGTGTTGGACAGATGTTACTGTTGCAATAGGGGGTTTTGAATCTTCGGACAAACGAGATGTACATCTGTATTAACCCCCTTTGTTGAAACTAAACATGTAAAAAAATATGCTTTACATGTCCTGTATATATCCAACATACTTCTCTGCCACTTCAGCTCTCATACAATACCCTCTCACAGCAGCCAATCATGAGCTTTCTCTAGATCTATAGACACTATGCAGTTCCTACTGTCCTTGGTTGTTCTCCCGACACATTGTCATAATTGGTTTTGCATGTGTGGTTCTCTTACTTAGCATTGTAGTCATATTACTGCTCAAAAACATTCACTTCTGACCTCAGTTTAGCTTCCACGACTCTTTCCTTTAACTTCATTGTGTGAATCATCAGCTTTATTCCTCTGTAGTTTCCACATCTCTGGTCTCCCTTCTTCTTAGAAATAGACATCAGAACATTTCTCTTCCATTTTTCAAGAATCCTCTTACTCTCCAAGATCTTGTTAACCAGCACAGCTTGAAACTTTTCTGCTACGTCTCCTAAACACCTTCATACCTCCACAGATACATTTTCAGGATCAACCATCTTTCCACACTTCCTACTCTTCAATGTCTTCCTCACTTTATTGTTACCATCTTGTTACTCTTTACAAACTTCCTGCTTCTGAGCTAGTTTCCATCCTAACATACACTGAAACCTCTTCATTCTACCAAGTCTGCTTATCTGCTGTCCTCATTCCAGATTACATTAAAGGTACCTTCCTCCCAGCCTTCCTCGTCACTTTAGTGGAAGCTGTCTAGTCATCTAGAAAAATGTTCTAATCTCTCAAAGTTTAAAAACAATTAAGAACATTGCATGCACTCAAGATTTTCTCTCTGAATGGTATGTTAAACTACAAAAATGAACCCAGAATAAAAATGGCAGCTTTAAACTTGCATAGGTCCTTTTTTCAAAATAAAAACAAAAAAAAGAGGCATTTTTCTCTTAAATCTCATTTAACAAGCCATACTTTGTTCTACATTTCTTTCTCTGCATTCCCTGTACATACTGGTTTTGCAAAATGACATTTTTTGACATTTATACAACTGGAAGAAGTTTTCTGTTTGGAGGGCTGTGTGGATTTAAAGTTCAGGCACGTTGCCACTGACATGTCCCTGTGTCATCCTGTGTTAGCACTGGTTGGTGTAACAAGTTACACTTGGAATACAAATAAATTAGGAGATACCTGAGAGAAATGTAAATGAACTAAATGGATGACTGAGCAAATAATGTTTACTTAAACCATTTAGAAATGTACATGTCTATTTCGCGTATTTATTTATTTTAAGCTAATATGTTTAAATAATGTCTGAGAACTAGACTTGTAATAAAAAAACACCTAGAAATATAGTAATGTAAAATTTGAATAAAAGCAAAGTGTTTTTTTTTAATTGACATGGTTTTGCTGTGCATAGGAAACTTTTAATTTACATATTTATTTTCTTAAAAATAAATGCAAAAAGGTTGATTAAAGATTCAAAGTAACCTTGAGTAAAGAAAGAAAAACTGTGACACAAATTGTATTCCACAGCAAGGGTAGGCTCCAGCAACTCCTGTGAATAATTAGATAGAAGTATTGTAAGTATTTGAATATTTAAGAATATAGGGATGATTTAAGGTTCGGCCCTAAAATCTGTATTACGGTCTTTGATTAGCAAGTTGTTTTTTCAATGTATTTCTTATGTTAAGGGCCTATATCATGCCGTTCTTAAGCCTTTCAGAGTAAACTAAATCCCTACATATGATAATATATTACTTTTGGCACACTAAAGAACTATTTCTTAAGAAATATGAGTAACTTCGGGCTGCATGGTGGAGCAGTGGTTAGCACTCTTGCCGCACAGCAAGACGGCCTCGAGTTCAAGTCCTTGCTGGGGACTTGAAACAGAATCACCAATGGGGACTTTGCATGAGTTTGCATGTTCTCCCCGTGCATGCGTGGGTTTTCTCCGGGGACTCTAGCTTCCTCCCACCGTCCAAAAACATGCTTCACAGCTTGATTGGTTACTCTAATTTGTGTACGGCTGTGGCCCTGAGACAGACTGGCGACCTGTCCAGAATCTTGCCTTTGCCCACGAGTGGCCGGGTTAGGCTCCGGCAGACTCAAGACCCTGAAAGGGACAAAACGAATACAGAAAATGGATGGACGGATGAGTTATTTTAATGAGCTCTGTTTCCTTCCCAGAAGTAAGACAACTTGATCTCTGAGGCACCACCTTTCACTCCTTGTGGGTGCCGGTCATTTCATGGCATCATCCTAAAGCTGACCTCGGCAGCGTGTTTGTGTTTCGCCCACAAAAACAAACAACATCTGAACTTTTTCAAAAATGAATATGCATATTTCGCATATCAAATAAAAGTGTTTTGCTGATCACTGCTAGCTCCACGGAGAAAGTGTGCGTGTTAGCCTGGAGGCGGTGCTGGCAGTGCAGACTCTTCCCCTTTCATCCACGTCACAAAGTGAGAACCCGCTTGTTTTAGTGGATTGAGAAGGGCTGGTGTTCAGAGAGCAGGATTTTTGAGGAATACTCAGATGCGTTAATGGAGTAAAATAGTGCTTTGGGTCTGTTTTTCATGAGGAATGAATATTATTATACATGTAAAAGCTCAAAAAACTTTATTTTGCAAAATACAGCCCCTTTAATGGTTATACTATTTTGCAAAAGAATTTCATTTTTCACAATATAAACAACATTCATTTTAAATGGTAACATACACATAGATTGTAAAAAAAAAAAAAAACTGGACTTTTAGGTAATAAATCACTCACAAATTAGAAACATTAAAAAATAAATGTCTAAGATGGCATTTCTAAAACTTTTTCTTGCTTACATGATTTTTAAAAATCCTTAATTATACTTGCTTCTGTATCTTTAATTGCAGTCATGGCTGGAACTAACATTTAGAAAAATTATAAGGAATTGGTGAGGTCATTTTACGTTTTAGACTTCATAACCAGACAGCAGTAATAAAGCCACTAAGCCATCTGATCTTCATTTCAACATCCACGGGGGACAGAATTCAATTTCCCAAACAGGCTTCGAGTAGATGGCTAACGTGAACTGAAATGTTTATGGGAAGTGTCCCGTCTCGATGCAGACTCTGACAAACGTTACTGTAAAAGACCCTGGGACATTAGCTGTCCGTGTCCTGTAGGTCTTCTTGTGATAGATGTATCTGCGCTGACAGCTCGGTCTGTCAGTGATATTTCAGAATGCCTTGGGTACAGTGCACTGCCAGGCCCAACAAAGTTATTATTCAACAGATCAGTAATTTGGCTGGCAGAACAGGCTTTGAGTGCCATGTCGACAGATGAAAGATGAAGTGCATTGATTTGACATGGCTTGGAGGGGCCATTTTTGGTGGTTCTATGAATTTCAACTAGACCACCACTTGCAATGAATTC
Source organism: Oryzias celebensis (assembly GCA_014656515.1). Lineage (NCBI taxonomy): Eukaryota > Metazoa > Chordata > Actinopteri > Beloniformes > Adrianichthyidae > Oryzias > Oryzias celebensis. The sequence continues at coordinate 20,551,317 of BNCR01000013.1, forward strand.
GGTACAGTCCATGATAGCACTGTGTGGTTTGCTTTGTCAGCACCACCTCACTGTTCAGATGGACACCCAACAAAAATGTATCGATTCTCTTAGGATAGACAATTGGAAGTTGTGTGTTTAAAAGTTTGCTGCTAATGGACACCTCAAAGTTTTCTGTGCAACTGCAAAAATGTCGTTTTTAGACTCTTACAGATAAACCTTTGTGACATGGAGATGATATCCGACGACTACATGTGGAACACACTGTAAATGTAGGTACTAGTGCAATCAAGTTAAGAGGCTTATTTATGCATGAATTATTGGAAAAAATAGACTTGCTCTCAGAACATGCCCATAATTATGACCCTGCAATAAACAAAAGTGTAAAATTGGTCCAGAGGTTATTTGTCATGATATGTAAAGCGAGACTATCAAAAGATATTGTATAAGATCTCTTCTTCTGAATATTTTGTTTGTGTCTTTGGATTTCTCATTAATTCTCAACAGGTTATATCAAATAGCCACAAATTACGACTTATAGTCTGAAAAATACAGTAAATGTGTTCTCATCTTGTTCACATAATTTGGTTTCCTTTTTCAGTAAAGCACTTTATACTCTTCCCTCCTACAGTTTTTTCCTTTTAAGTTTCAAAAAGTATTAATGGGTTTTAAGTTTTACTCAAAAGTGGCTGTATATACCCTCTCCAAGGAATTTATAAAGGACCACTTACAGCATTTATATTTGGAACCAAAAACGCACATTTGAGACAGGATTCAGAAAACGTTATCCTGCAGCTCCTTAAAAGCACTACAACTAAATCCAACAGCAATCCTGTTCTGACCAACCTCAGACAACCCAGACGAGCTGCATTCCCACAGGCAGGGTTTGCTCTACCCTGACCCCATGTCATGGCATTAGCTCGTTAAAGAATCCCACAGTTTCACACTCTCAAAATAACTCCTATGTGCAAATCAATAACGGACTTTCAAGGGATTCAGGAACTCCACTGATTGATCAGACCCACTGACATCTAAAAGAGGAGCTCCTGTATTAAGATCTTCAGGCTAAGGCTTTTGAAAATCTTTAAAGAATTAATTTAAAAACTCAAATTAAATGTCAGAGTTGGCATGCAGCTCAGTGTTAAACAGAGTTCTAAAACAAGGTTGTTGTAGACTTCAATATCAACACATGGTTTGTTTAATTTCTGTTTTTTACTCAAACAGCCAGACAGTCCAACCAGAGAAATAGAAAATATTTTAGGAGAATTGATGCAGGCATGTTCCGGAGAAAACCCACCAATCGGCATAATATAAGCAGATTCAAGATCCAATTATCACAAATACATACACACGCATCCAGCTCTGAAAACCCTTTAAAAAAGTAAACTTTTATTTCTCTGGTTGTTAATCAGACATCTTGCCTGTGATAATACTGGGAAGAAACCCTGCAAGAAAGTTTAGAGCTTGTAAAGTAAACTGCTTGAAATATTTTGGCACTTTGTACTTTACTGGAAAATCTGTGGTTGCAAGTTGGGTTTGGTTTACATAGTACTCCTATTTTTAAATTAAAAATGATTAATTTTTTTTTATCACTTAAGATCATCATCTGCTCGTCCGGTGTAACTAAACAGCTTGGCCACAAATGATATTAGGAAATAGATAAGGCAACACTTTATAATAACTGTCCACTATAGATAACAAATCCTAAATAAACTGTTAGTGAATCAGTTAAATGACTCTTCAAATAACAGTTAACAGTTTGTTAAGGATTTCTAAATGCGCCTTTAACTAACAATCTGTTGGTTGCCATAAGATGCCAGCTCAACATTGGCTTGTTATTTAAAACGAACTCTTTTACTGGGTTAGTTAGTGGATTATCAAGCTGAACTAGAAAAATGGGCAAAAAAAAAAAACCCCTAAAACTAAAACACTCTTTACAGGAAATCTTTACCAAAGGCTGCGATGCTGAAGACACTTAAACTGAAGAACCAAAGAGATTCCCCTCTTTCTGACACTGACTCTGTGCCTTGGAATGGAGGAGTTTGCCAGTCATGTCACATACACATCCTCCATTATAAGCCATTTATGCAAATTAAACACGACACACTTATTTAAATGAGACTGTTATATACAAACCTTTTTTCTCTTTGTAAATCTATCCCCAAGTGTTAATCTTAAAGATCCATGCTGATTGAAAAAGCAGTTTCTAAAGTAGTGTGCTTGAATTATTAGCATCAGCCTTTCATTCAAATTCATCCTAGAAGATGCCAAAATGAAATAAGATTTGGATTTTCTCTCCAGGATTAGCCTAAACTATTAGGACATACTCATGTCCAAATAATGTCCCTACAGCTACAGCGACATGGTATCTGTCATTAACATCCAGAAAACAAAAAAGCAAGTAATTTGCTGCCAAGTGTTTCCATATGTTTAGCTAAAGATTCGTTCTAATTTCATTTCCCCACATTAAATAGTTGCCTTTATTTGTTAGTTAACTTACAATAATTAAAATAATTGTGTTTTAAAAAGTATGTACTTTTTTAAAAAGTAATGCCCTGCCAAACTGAAGGTCACGAGTCCAGAAGAAAGAAGTACTAAGTGTTAAGTTTTGCAGACCTTATGGGCCCAGGCTAAATCATGACATATTAGCCTCTCCTCTGGGTTTGGCTCTTTAGAGTTGGTTTGTCAGGCTGTGCAAATATCAGGACTCCCGGTTGAATTCTTCAAAAAGACATGAAACCTTTTACCTGGCAGCTGACCAAAGGTCATTTCACCTTGACTGTAACTACACAGAGACACAGCCCTATACGAAATAACTCCTTAGATCTTCCCCTTCAAGGTGATTAGTTGAAGGTTATGTGAATAAAAACTGTTTTTTGTTTCCGGGTATCTCTGTTAGTTTGAGATTTATTTTTTTTTAATAATAAACAGCACATTAATTCATACAAAATTTGAAAATACCCTTAGATCTGGGACGTTCCACATCAGGGGGATTGAATCTGCAACCATATGTCTTTTACACTGAGGGGAAGAGAGGGCCTGGATTGCCAAGTGATTAGCAGTTGTTCGTGATCTGGATCAGATGGGAGAGGAGAGTACTTGAGTTTACTGAGTGTATTAGAAATATTTGGCTGAAGTTCCCAATGATGAGGCATTGTATTTCACTAAAGAAGCAATACTTAAACACCTCTAGGGGAGGAGGGGTTAGTTTTTGAGATTCATCATAAGTTTGTTTCACATCACATGATGTTTACACAGGTTTGTTGCCACCCAAAACCAGCGCATGGACTCAGGGATGTAAGAGGCTTGGTGCAAATCTCTCCAATCTTGCTCCAGGCTTTTCGTTTTACAGCTCTATTCTGATATATCTAAGACTTGGTGTCATATTATTCCAGCCAGTAACAAACTGGAATGATTAATTTCTCCTTTATGATCGATTTTCAAACACTTGGCACTTCCATGTTTGAAAAAAGTTCAAGTGGTTTAACTTTCAGTGTGCGTTCAGTTGTTGTGTGTTTTGTACATAGAGCCCACAAACTGACTTAAAAACTTGCGTAGCAACGCTTGATTACAGGTTTTGAACGTGGAAGCTTGAAACACACGTATGTTTTCATACTTTCCATTGGAAGCAGTTGCTCAAACATACTTTTCCGAGCCTGATGTGAACGTAGTAATGGAAGGCCAGAAGGGCTTTACAGTCCCATGCACACACATGTTCACTCACAGGTGCCAACCTTGGAGCATTATGGGGTTCAGCGTCTTCTTCCCCAAGGACATTTGAGACATGGGTGGGCAGGTTGGGAACCGAACCTGTGATCTTCCCATCAGAGGTCGACTGCTCTACTATTTTTTGTGTCTGTCCAAAAGTGGAATGAGACATTTCTGGAAAGATGCTTGCTTCTTTAAAACTTTTATTTCTGGCTTAATTTGTAAAAATATGCTCCAGCTTTGGAACCCTTGTGAAGAAAAAGACTAAACTACAATAAATAATTTTAATGCTAAAAAAAGAACACCAGTTGGCAAGCTGATTTCAGAAACTGTCCATGTTTCTGATGTTTCTGGAGTTTCTCGTGATGGAAGAGACAGTATCCATTCAAGGTTTGTGGCAACTGAGGGAGCAAAAGATGCTACTGTTCATTTGTAAAGTAATTCATACCTCAATTACTATAACTAATACCAGAGAACCATTTCTTGACATCTGTACCCAAGACATTAAAAAGATAGACGCTAAAGTAGTAACTGCACAACTATTTTCTGGACAGTGGTTAATGCAATACATGCATAGAGACAGAGATCCCACTGAGACACCAGTGGTCACAAATTATGTTGTTCTGTCAGTTTGCATTTATTAGGGGGTGTCCTCTCTGCAGGGATGCTGCAGCTACCAGCACATTTGTAATTATTACTTTAACTTTACTAGCGTGTTGGATATTATCCTTCATTTTGTTTGAGTCAATAGAAACTATAATTTTTCTACATGTCCAAAGTGTCTGTACTGTATCGCATCTTGTTCATAAGCTGCACATGCACATTTTTAATTTAGTATCTTCATGCACATGACCTTTTGTTGTTATCCTGTCTGACTTCTGCTCACCAATTTACTCTTTACTCAGTCTCTCTCGCACTTACACACACACACTGAAATTAATGCTTTCTCTTTGAGAGTGCTGCTGGTGATTATTCATGGGGCGGATAGTAAGGGGTAGGGATGAGCAATCAGCAGCCAGCTCATTAATCACACTGTATGCAGACCCTTAATCTCCTCCACAGGTACAGAGGAATCCTCTGCTGCCACTCCTCATTGCTTCTCTACTCCCTCCTTCTTCTTACAGTACCTTCTTCTGTTGTCCACCCACTATCTCATTTTCTCCTGGTGCTATGCTTGCATCCATTACAGACCTTATCCCTTTTAGACTCCTTCATCTTAATATATGTAACAATGTAGACCTACCAGTCATAACTATCTTCACAATTTTTAGCTTTCAATGTCTTTATCAGTTTTTTCAGTTTTTTCCGATCTTTTTAAAGTTAAAGTACTTCATTCATTTTTATTGTTTACTGATTTCTTTCTATGCAACATCTTCATGGAAGGAATTCTTTTAAAGACACAGTCTAATGAAATTGTGTTTTTTTGGTGTTTAACACGTTCTTGTAGCATCTTTATGATGGAAGACGTATATAAAAAAAACTCAAGATTAGAACTGGGTTTCTGAGTATTTCTTTATTCAAATTGTGGTGAATCAGGAGCAGATGAAAAAAATTCTGTTGGAAAAAGCTTGTAGTTAAGTACAAGCTACAATCTACAGGCCACAAGCTTCCTGCTCCGCTCTATTTTGATGTTTCCACTTTCAGACAAATAGATCCATATATGTTTTTGTATGAGCTGACACCTGGCTCAAAACTGTACAGCTGGATAGCTTCAACACTAATGTTAGCATGGAGGTGTAAGGGGCTGTAAGCTAACGGGAAAGACTGAAAACAAAGGAATGACGGGAAATGAACTCAGGCTTACTCCCGTCAACAGTCTCGCCCACATTTTAGAAGCAAATTTTGGATGAAATTCTTGCCACTCTGCAGAAACTTTGAGAAAGTTTTTTTGATTTTGGCTTAAAATGGCATAATCCTAATTAAAAGAGCACTGGGAACACTTCTACAATCGATCAAAGGGTTGATTGTAGTGGAAAAAAAACTAGCGCAAAAAAGACTAACTTTAAGTCCTGCAATTGTCTTTGGAGACTAAGTAACTCATTTGAGAAAATGATGTCTTTTCTGTGTACACTAAATATTGAAATATAAATGGATCACTTTTAGTAGGTTCTACTTCCTGTTTCATATACAAAAACAGCAGATTCACCATTGTGTGTGTTCTGGAACACGGTCAGGATTCTCCTCCCTGCAAGAGCTGTGGAAAATGTACGGCCAGAAATCACAGTTGTTCTTAGTAAGTGAAAGTGAGTAAGTGAAAATTCACAATTGGGATATGAGCTCAAGAGCTTGGAAAAAAACAAACAAACTAGTAATTACACTATATTATGCAGTGTGCCAATTGTAGACGCATGTTTATTTCCTTTGTTTTCTGCTCCAGTAAGGTAACTGTCAGCAATACTTCTAATTGTAAATCACACTAAAAGTGTTTGACTTTTACTTAGCAGCTACAACAAACAGGTGGAAACAGACTGTAAACAAAGTGATGTTCTTATTTTGCTTTTTACCAATGTTTATATCCATAAATAGCAGAATATACACATAAATACAGCTGTTCTTGATTAGCTGATTTAATAGATTTTAAACAATAAATCAAAACATGTTTAAACTGCTACTCTGGGCTAAAGTCATGTATTTAATATTCAAGTTACTCAACTATATGAATGGCTACATATACATCCATAAAAGAATTAATACTATTTTACAGTTGACAATTACTTCAGTACCACTTTGTGTACCCCACTCTGTTTGTTCAACTTTACTTTTTATATTTTCTGCAACTACTTTGGTTTTGTTTTTGCACAAATCCCAAAAGAGAAGCGTGATAGAACCAACACAAATGGCTGCACACACAGGACTATTTCCTTTGCCAAACAGCTGTCAATTCTTAACACTTTCACAAAAATGCTTTTGAATACATTTTGTAATATATTAAGCTAAGGAGCTTAATTTTAAACACAGGGGATAGTTCTATTGAACTAAAAGATGAAGTTAAGCTGTTGAATTTTCTTTCATTTTTGCCTGACATTTACTCTAATTCTTCAAGCTACTGATTGGTTATCTTAGTCACATGTGTTAAAGAACAGAACTGTCTCAAACGTTCACAAATATTTAATCACATTTTGTGCTAAAGTAAAAGAGAGAAATTAATTAAAATGTATGTATTTAGTGGGCAAAACAAAAAAATGTTAATAAGTAAACAGATATTTAAAAGTGCAAAAAAAATTCTTTTAGTTTCTGTTTGATTAAGAGGAGAACATTTTACATTTCAGAGGCCAATAAGGTCATCCTGCACTGAGGAGCTTAACGGAAACAATCTGACAGACTGGAGCTAATCTCCCAAACTTTAGATAGCCAGATGAGGCCCAATTTCTTAAGGCTATGCTTTCATCTGATAGCAATACAAGATCTCTTACAATCTCACTAATCTTACATCTGTATGAAAATGCAAGAAAAAAAAGCTTCCTTCAACATTACGACCCTCCTGCAGAGTTTTTGGGCCTCACTTGACAGAACTGACTAAGTGGTCTCGCATTTTCAAGCTCCTTCTGCTTTTTGGAAGAGGATTAGTGGCCTGGAGCACAACTCAACTCTGCTAGAGTGCCGGTGCGACCAGATCTGAAGGTCCAGTTTGGCTGTGAAGGAATTCAAAATGAAACACACTCAGCGTTTTATGCCTGATTGTAAATTCATGCAGTAAAACGGGGTCCTCTGTCCTCATCATGAAGGCATGTAACTTAAGTTTGTGCCTTTGGATCTTGTGGGAATGTTTCTACTTTTAACATTTATCAACTAAACAGTGATTGGAACTATAGGGAGAGCAGAGCAATCGTTTCTCTCCGTTGTCTCCAGCAAAACCATATTTCTGCAGAAACCTGAGACAGACACTGTCATAATGGTGGAACCACAATACCATTCTTTGTACCTCTATTTTAGTTTTACCTTCTACAACTCCCTAATATTTGCACTTTTTTTAGAGAGGGGAAAAGTGTTTTCATCTCCGCAGCTCACTTAAAAAATGACTTAATGAAGTGAAAGAAGTAGAGTTCCTTTAAATATTAAAATACAACTATAATGTATGGTTTTTAAAATTATCATAATGAAACAAAATGCTCGTTAATTAGATAAAAAGGTGAACAATTATACATTTAGCAATACTCTAGTTTTGTAAAAACCTTTTTTAAAAAAATGGATAAGGAGTTTGATGAGATTGATTGCTGCACGAGTTCTCGTGGAGTGCTTTCTGTTTTCCTTCTTTTCTAGGTTATAACTAATTTATTATGGATTTTCAAAGCATAGGAGTGATCTTTCAAGTAACAGTTTCAGTAGGTTTACTGATAGATAATGTTGAGGTGGCATAGCGGTCAGAAATATCAGCCTTAAGGAGTAAAATAAAGTCTGTTATGTTTACCAAATGGACTGTTTTAGCTATAAATCACTGCATTGTTTTGTTTTAGAGCTGCTGAAGCTTTCTGCTACTCTGTTAGGCTTTAGTGTATGAAGAGAATGTCTTTCATGACAAGTGTCTTTAGATGACAAAAAATGTCTGCTAGCATTAGCTGTCACATTAACTATGCAAACCAAAAGAAAGGCGACAAGCTAGTGACTTGCATAGGTCAGGGTGATTCAGACTGCTGATTCAGACTTCTCCTACTTAAGAAATTTGTCTTCTAATGTTGGACTTACTTTAAATATGTCCACCATAGATGTATTTAAAGCCTAATCATGTCTGTTTCATATTAAAAACCTTTTTTTTTTTTCCCAGAAAATAAAACATTCTTGAAACAAGGTTAATTTTATCTTCTTAAGATTCAAATTTCGCTGTGATCGTGGTGTTTGGAATGCTTGTAAAAGACATTTTCGAAATGTAGTAGAAAATGCTTTATATATTCATCTCAATATTTGAACGTGTAGTGGAGGTGCTCTAAGCATAACTATCCATTCAGGATGTAACCTCACATAACCTTTAGGAGTTGTGCATTTGAGTGTTTGCCATCGTTACCATAGACGCGGGTCAAGCCTAAAGCTTTTTGAGAGTGTGAGCACAAAAAGAGGAGTAATTAATGCAGGATAGATGTAATACTTTCTTCAACCACTGCACATTCAAACACCCGTTTTTTTCTTTTTTTTTAAAATAAACATGCATATCTTATTTATCTGAATAGACGATTGCTCTTTTCCAATTCTTTTTCCTTCTGGGAAAAAAAAAACATTTCGGACTAATCATTTACATTTTACCCAGTGAGTTTAATCTGCAAGAAGAATGTTTTCAAGAAGAAAAAAGAATGCAATCACAATAAAACCCCTTCATCACAGGAGCTGTTTGACACATGAGTTCTTGTGTTCTAACACTCAGGTGGGAGCCTGCAGTATTAAGCTGCACTAGAAAATCTGATCACACTCCTGAGAACAAAGGCTTACCTGCTCCCTCATCGTCAGTCTTTCTTTGTCTTACACTGACGCTGTAAATTCTAGTCCATCTTTGCTTCCTGAAGCTTTCAAAGCTGCAACTTCAATTTTGAATTTACAAAATCTTTGAAAGTTGGTGAAACCCTCAAAAGCGTAAGTACGACCTCAACAGATTTTTTTTTAAGTAAATTAATTAAAAAAGATTTGGATTTAGACATTTTTGCTGATTTTTTTGCAAATTGTTGACAGACTATTAGTGATTAGGAGCAATGAAGATTACAGGGGTGGCATTTTATAAAGCCCTTTATAGGTGTGTTTGTTAATAAACTAATTAGACATTTTGATAAAAGAGCAACCATGCAAGGAATTACATTAATAACAAAAAATATAAAGATGCTTCCTGGTCGAAGGAAAAACAGAATTATCTTTTTGTTATCCGACTTGGTGAAAATAAATACCTAGAGTTCACAAGGAACTGATTTTGCCTCTTCTTTTCCACTGAAGCTCAACAACTCCTATTTTAGTCCACTGTATTGGTTTCATGTTTTTTTTTCTTTGATATCCAATGTTTTTCATTAATACTTAATCATCTCCAGCCTTTGGTTTTATTTTTCACTTTTATTTCTATCATGTCTCAGTTTTTTCTTTCTGGAAAACTTGTGGGGTGGCTGTGGGTTTTTGTTTGAACTTGCACTAGATCACACTACAGGTTAGCAGAATTGCAGACCAGCTGCACAGCATGCACAAAAGAGCTAAAAACCAACAGAGGAGGGAAAAATAACAATTTATCATTTTTGTAATTATTTATACTTCTCCCAAAAATGTTAGGACACCATCTTATTTTCAATCATTCAGATGTTTTAATCTATTAAAGCTTCACACATTTTTTTGAAAACTATCATTAACAACTAGATTGCGCCATTACCATCTTGTTGTGAGATCATTTCATAACCAACTTTGCTTTTTGGGAAAAAAAAAAAAGTCTTGATCATAGAAAATCCTTTTCCTGGAATATAACAGACCATTAGAATGACCACATTTCATAGCTTAGTTGTAACATTGGAGACTTTGATGCGAGTGCAATCAGACATGCAGGACTCGTGTGATTAGGAAGTTTAAGAACAAAAAAAACATTAGTAGCTTGTGGACTCTTCAAACTTTACTCAATAAATGCCAAAAGAACAAAAAATACAACACAATTTAAGATTAAAGGGCATTTTTAGTTATTCGTCCCCCATACAGTTAAGACGTCTTAAATGTATGAATACTGCCCAATTTTAAAACAGCGAAGACTGCTGACGGTAGTGAACAGATATTTTAGTAAATTAGTCTCTACCTTTAGGGTGCCACACATCTAAATATGAATTATGACCTTATTTAATTATATCTAGAAATGCTGATCTCTTGGTTTGCGGATGTTTGCAAAACATACAAATGGTAGTTTATTAAATCCTTTCAAAATCTTTTTAAAGAAAAACAAAAATCCATCCACCATCTTTCTATTGTCTTTTTTTTTTTTTAAGTATTTGGAAAAGTGAATCACTATGGAAAGGAATAGGTTCTCAGTAATATCAGGCTACGTAGATTTTTTCTCAATATGCAGACACTAAAATAAATAGATAAATAAATCTCTCTTCTAACAAAATCATTTTTTAAAATATTGATTTTATTAGAACACATCTCATCTTTCCCAGTGTAACCCCACCAACTGGTGATTTACAACAATGGTCTCCAAAAAAAAAAAAGAAAAAACACACATTAACAGTTCATTTTTATATTATTAATAATCTGATTTTAAAGGAAATTTTTTTTTGAAAAACTATTGGATTCTCCTCACCACATCTGGCTGATTTTCGACGCAAGTCGTCAAAGTACATCCACTAATTTAGCTCCACTGACAGCTAATTTGAAACCCCCAAATTAGCAAAGTTAACAAAAAAAAAATCAAACAACTTTGCATTTTATTTTTTTTTAGAAAAGATACAGTGATGAACTAGAAGAAGTGCCTTTTACTTTAAAGGAAGCTGCATTTTACAGACAAAAACTAGAAGTCTTAACTGAAAAATCTGGATTTATTGCAACAGTTGTTCCCATACACCATAATAATACTTCGCAATCAGAAACCCGACTGTCTAATGTTACGAGGATGCTGCTAAGAAAGGTGCTCAAACATTGGATTCATGTTTATTATTACATTTCATAATATGTTTGTTGACTTCATGTTGTCGCAGAGCACCAAAAGTTTTGACATCCCATGTCAAATGACAAGTCACATTTTGGAGTGGTTCTATTTTAAGACAAAAAATAATTTATTTTTGTCCTTTTGGTTGATTTGGTATTTCAGAAAAACACTTTTCTTTTTTTTTGCACTAAAAGGGACTCATAAATGAAAGAAAGTTGTTGAGCAAATGAGAGAAAAACAAACTACTACCAAGTAGGAGCAGAGGGAGAAGACACAAACCCATATGGAGGCACTTGTCTTTGAAAGTGAAAGAGTGTGTTAAAAGTAGAAGTAGAGAGGTGGGACAATTCTGCCACAGACGCAGGAGAAAGGCCAAATCAATGGAGGCATGATAATGAATTATTTCCTCACCAAAGAGAGGTTAGAGGAGGAAGATAAAAGCAGACCACATGCTGCGCCACTAACAGGCTGGAGGCTGCTGCCTGTGAATTATGGTGTGCTAGAACACACTTACTGCCCTCGGGACCCATTGGTTGCAAACAAAAAAGAAAGTGGGGGAAAAAAAATAAAAGTAAGAAGCCGCCGAGAGGTTATGCGACAAGAAAATAGATGTCAGGAGACTGTAACCGGTCAAACCAAGCTCTCCTGCAAAACATGGATTTACATCTCTATGGCTTATTAAATACATAATGATGGCATTAAAAATGTGAAGAGAACAGACAGATAAAGGAGAGTGATAATACCTGTCTGGCTGAACAATTAGTGTCAGTGTCCAGCTGTAATGAGCCTTATTGGATACTTTCAATGCACCGACAGACTGGAACAACTGTTTGATCTTCACTGCATTATAATCTTTGCTTAAAAACTCTAAATTGCTTATCAAGTGAAAATGGTATAAGTTTTCTATTTGTTCTGCTTTCATAAGTCATCCTGGTGATCATTCAGGTACCAGCTCGAACTGTAGCTAAAAACTTTAATTGATCGTATTTCAATTGCTGCGCTCCTCTCATATCGACTATTAAGTACCACTCACACTTCCAGTGCTTTTGGATTTAACGCATCAAGCTCTACTGTCAGAGACATTTAAGTCAATTACACATTAGAAAGAAATGGTGGAAAATTAATGGAAATGAATATGAAGTTTAAGGATGCAGCCTGCCTGAAATGCATAAAGCAGAATCAAACTTCAAATGAAGTCATTTTTCACTGCAATGTTTCAGTGGGAGTTTTTCGTGTCTCATCTATCTGCGTAACTTTAGTTTTCTGCAAAACAATTTGTTAATTCAGGCTATTAATCCTGATTTGTAAATCAACAATACATTTGTATTATTACATCAGGTTTTTTTTTTGTATGACATAAAATATTCCTGCAGTTCAGATTAAAAATGTCCTCATGAAAATATAGTCAGAAAGATCAAGGTCAAATGTTAATCAATTGAAAAAAAAATGTTTGTAACATTTTAGTTTTAAACATAGTCACTTAGCGTTGACATTCCAGTCTGAGTATGTGCCATTCAGTCACCCCCTTTGTCCAGTGCATTAGTAACGGGGGATCTTTCACTTTTAAGATTCTACACAGATTCCTTTTGGCATAAAATATTTGTTACCAATTACAGATACCGATTACTGGCAATTTCTTTTGGGTGAATTATTATTCTCAAGCATTTTATTTGTCATTCTAAAAACAAGTACCGTCAGAAATTGGCAAAGTAACAACTTTAATGTGCAAGGTTATATCCATTCTTTGAAAAATCACCTACACATGCTGTGCTATGTTGTCGTCAGTATGGGGTAAGCTATTTCTAAAACGTAATAGATTACTTAGTTACTGAATCAAAATTGTAATTAAATTACTTTACTTTTTTTCCACTCATAAAAATTCTCAAGGGAAGAACAGCTTCGCACTATCATTTAACAGGGCGCCTTTGAAAAAGAGATTTTGAATTTCAATAAGACTGCTGTGGTTAGGGAGAGGTAAATAAAGTAAAATAAACTATGATTTTTTAGCAGTAACCTTGTGCAAGGTGTTAACACAATCAGACAGCAGTGTGAAAAATGACACCAAAATAAATCACAACATACGTGGTCTAAGTCAGATGTGTAAAACAAACTTTTACATCTAGATTCATCTCTATCAAATCTGAAAGAAAGCCAGTTTTTGTTTTGTTCCATTATCGTTGACTTCATGTATTCTATTACAATAAGTTGCACCAGTCTCTCTACGTCTGCCTTTTTGCGAGTACTGAACTATGCACCCCCATCCGCAGAGAGCATTGAGCGCAGACTCATATCGACCACTAGTCATGTGCAGCTTAGTTAGAAAAGTAAAGTAAGACAGGGTGAATTAATATAGAAAAAAAGAAGGAGCCGGCTCTCGTCTTTCATGCCAAAGAGCGGCTTTAGAGTCGTTTCATTTGTTACCGACACATCAGTACACGGGGCGGCTCTCTGCTCTGCTGCTCACCTGCTGCTCCCTGTGGATGAGAGGACTATTTGCAACATCTCTTTTTGTCTCATCTTTCAGCAATGAGGGTATGTCTGTATTTTGACCGATCCCAAACTCTGCACGTAGATGTGTCAGTTACTCCATTTTTTTTTAATGAATCTCTGTTTCGTCTCATTTAACCAAGAGAAAATGTCAGAGCCCAAAAAAATCAAAGTAACAAAGTAACAAGGGTTTCTATAGTCCAGTATTGGTAATTAATTACCGACATTTGAACTGTAAATTGTTACATTACTCCTTCAGTAATTCCTGACTTTGTAATCCGTTACCCCCAACACTGCTTGTTGTTAAGGGGTCACATGCACAACTCGCGGCTTCTCTGGTCACGCGACGATGAAGCAGTAATGCTGTGGGCTAGGGGGTGTTTCAGCATCATACACTAGAGTAACTCGCCTAATAACCAAAAATATCTAGAAATGACACATGGAGTGGTACTACCAAAATTGATAATATGCTGGTATCAATACTTCCATCACTACTGTGCAACAGGACCTTAAGAGGATGCCGAATTTTATAGTCCTCATTTCCTTCATAGGTCACAGCAGCAAATCAACCATTTCCTTCTGACCTCGTGTTTACACCTTGCTCACCATGTTCATTAGCTTTACGTCCTCTTTTACCTCAATCATAAATCACCTGTGCTTTTCTGGTCCACTATGGCAGCCCAAGTTTCTACTTCTCCATGCATCCAATCCACAAATCCAAATTTGCTCATCTGAAAATCATTTCTCTCCCTGGTTTTGTCAACATAGCATCTCCTAAGCTGTCCCCTTTATTTGCTGATCAATCACTATTTTTTGATCTTCATACCTTCATCACTGCCTCATGTCATTTTTAAAAATAATTTCTCTGTTTAATTTCAATGCGTCACAGGACAGTTGTAAAGACAGATAGCACTTCCATTGATGACGCGAAATATGTTGTACTTTAGATGTGGTATGAACTTACACAGAAAATAGCCATTCTCTAAGTTTTGTGTATTTTTGCTTAAAGACTCACTCCAATGAACATTTTGTTTTGGTGTTTTTAACATAAAGAAAATACATATATATAAACAAAGAAAACATGCAGAAAAAAACGAAGAAAATTAAGATTAAAACAACATTTCTGAGTATTTCTTTATTAAAATCTTGGTGAATCAAGAGCAGACATTGGAAAAAGCTTCTAGTTGTTACGTACAAACGGCTCCACCTCATTCGGATGCATCCATTTGTAGACAATTAGATCCATGTAATTCTTTGTTTTCCTCTTCTTAGCTAAACTATACTTCTGTAAAGCTCCAATATGGCTCGCCATTTTTGTTGCATCACTAGTGTTAACTTGGGGCTGAGAGGGGCTGTAAGCTGGCGGGAAAGAGGGATGTTGGGAGATGAGGAAAAATACATTTGTGATAACAGTTCCACAACAACTTAGAAGCGAACCTCTAATGAACAACTGCCTTTCTACAAAACTAAATCCTAGAAAATGACCTTTTTTTTGCTTTTACAATAGATCAAAAAATGAACGGAGTGAGACTTTAACAAAAACTGTTAAAACATATAAAATTATTTAATAATTGTGACCACACAAAGTTTTTTTTTTCTCCAGCTTTGTAAGTGTGAAGCCATCTGTTTCCATCTGTTTCCATTTTTAATTAGAAGCTGTTATGTCTGATTTAGTCATGATGGTGGCATCACTTTTGAAATCTTGAAAAGCAAGAGGAAGTCTGTGGTGCTGCATTTGTATCTTAAAGCATGTTAGGGAATTTCAGCTGTATTTCGACAGGAACTAGCCTATGCACGGACAAATGTTGAAGCCCCAGCAGGATGTGATGATTACATGGCAGATGTATTTAAGCCAGAGGCCCCCCCAGGAGACCCCCATATTCTAGGGTTTTGTGCGACTGTGCGGCATTGATTTTCCGTGTGGAGAATAGGATTGCACTAGCAGAGAAGTATAAATAAGTTGAAAAGTACAAAGTGAAGAAATGGAAGTGTTATATTTAAGTAAAACATTAAAATACTTTATGGGGTTTGTGAAGCCACAAAAAACAACTAAGATGGAGGTTTCAGGAATTTTTGACGCTGTTATTCAAAAGTGTATTTGTAGAACCCCCCCAAGCTAACAAAACTAACTGACTTTGTTTAAGCATTTAGAGAGTTGCTTGTCTGTAGTGTATGTTCTACTGAGTTATGTATTTTTGATCAAAAACACTTGTAATCATAATCTGTCTTTTATGTCCAAATTTGGAACCACCTACTTTGCTGTTACTTTGGCTTCATACTTTTACCATTTACTTTGTGTTGGGCATATTATGCACTAAATTAATGATAAATTGATTTCTGGGAATCTCTTAGCATTGAAATCTGAGACAAATTTGGTGACTGCAAGCAACTAGATACACTTTAGAGGAGTAGAAGACATTAGCAAGTGCATACGTGCCTAACATTATAAGGCAAACTTGATACAGAGTTCATGGGCTTGTTGTGAGTCTTTATACTAAATGCCTTGTTTTCACAAAATTGGAATAAAGAGAATATTTAAGTAAATTTCTATGTGAAGGGCTGGCGGCATCATCATAAACATGGGTAAGCTAATAAAAGAAACAATTTCATCAGCCATTTACTGAAAGTAAAACACCCCTACAGCTAGCTGTGAATCATTTTAACACATTGTTCAGAGTCCTGCCCCTCATGCAGTCACCATGGCAACTGTAGTACCAACACTGGGTCAGTCAAACTACAGTCAATGTTAATTTATATGAGCTGTGTTTTCAGGCTCAGATTATAGAAATGTGTGCAAAGGAAACAACTAAGACAGAAGGTAGAGGGAAAACATGTTAGCAAAATGATCATTTACTGGAAAATTGAAAACAAATGTGTAAAAAAAGCATGTTTTAACTCATGTGGGAAATCCAAATGAGATGTAAGGTATAATGTTTGGTCAGGGCTATTTAAGGCAAGTTACCTAAAAGTCTCTCATTCACTTACATGTCAGATAACAAGGATTTCTAAATTCTGCAAGATCATTTGTTTAGTAACTGTTTTTAATATCTGAACTGATGCCTTTTGAGTGGCAACACAGTTTCATTTGCAATAAAAGTGTTTGAGAAAATGTTGCTTTTGAACAACACACAGCTCAGTTGAAATGCCTGAGTTGAAATGTTCAGCGTGCACATTGCTCATTGATGGCTCATCTGTAACTATGACCCTGCTATTCACATGCCAATTTTGTTTTTTTACTCAACTTAAACCAGTTCATTTTTAAAACATATCATGCTTTTGCAATTTGAGGTTTATTTTTCTTACATTTAGTACAAAACCTTTGTGCTTTTTATGTGTTTGGGTATCTCAAAACTTAAGTAAAAGGAGGCAGATGAAGAAAAATTAATCAAATCAAATAAAAAAAACAACTTTCAGATAAATATTGTTCTGGCTTGGCTGCTTTTAATCAAACCTCTGAAGTCACAGTAGCATTTAACAGAGTGCCAATTACAAAACAATTTTGTGATAAAGAGTCCATGCACTGCTGGAAACCTTTGTGTTGTGGTTTATAATTACCATTAACAATGCAACTAAAATTCACATCATTTGTCAAATATGACAGTTCAGTAACATACCATAACAGTTAGCGAGTTACCCGTTACTCAAACCAAGCCACTCAAGCTGCTCTTCAGTCCATGGACCTTTGCGTTTTCTCTAACTTTAAAAGATTTGTTATCGTTATCACCCTTCTCCTCTTTCTTTTTCAAGAAATTAAGATTTTTCTTTTCAAACATGTTTCCTCTCCCACCCTTTCTTAATTTCTTCATTTTCTCCTTTTTTGGAATTCCCTCTTTTCTTAGTGATCTTTCCCTTTCTCATCCTCCTTTATATTACCCCCCCCCCTCCCCCTCGTTCTCGCCCCACATCTCTGTCTCTTTTTAGCTCTCATTTAATTAGGAAGAATTGCTGAGTGGCGCTGACAGTGCAGCCCATGTTCTCTATATAATTCCTCTCCTGATTTAAGCACAGGAAAGCAAAAAAAAATAAAATAAAATAAATACAGGAGAAGATGGACTTTAAGAACAGGATGATGGAGAAGAACTGGTAGAAGAATATGTATTGTATTGAAATTATTAGACATCATAAAACAAATGTTTTGAGAACTCTTTGAAAACAAACATTTTTCATTTTACTTCTTTATTTCTCTTTTTTTATTCTACATTATTCTGTTCAACCCTAAGTCTTAAACTTTATTTCAGCATTCTAATGTTAAACTAGTTGAAAACAGCTACACTTTGAAACCATCTCAGATCTAAAAGCAGCTTCACCCTGTTTGGTTCTTACTGGAGGAGGTGACTTCCTCCAGAAGTCAGAGTCACGCTGGGTTAGGGAGCCACAAGTAGATAAGATTAGTATTTATTTTCAGTTGGTATGCAGTGAGTATTTATAAAACCAAGTGGCTTGTATTCAAAGAGCTTCAATTCACAAAAAAGACAGTTGATATTGTAACCTGGGTGAAAAAATACTGCAATACTGCTGAGTACACAAAACATAATCTACATCCAGTCAGCATCTCACGTGCGATTTACTTAAGAGTTAGAATTACAACTTACAGAATCATCTACACACCAAATCACAGCAAAATGTCCTAGTTTAGTGATATACTTAATTTTGATGTGTTCAGAATTTCTACAATGCAAAATACAAAGTTAAAAAGTGCAACACATCAAAAATGCAAATGAGATTCTCAAAACTCATCATTAATATGTTGTACTGCGACTTACAATAGCCTATAGACACACTGCACATTCAGCACATCATGTGCTGAAGCATATATCCCATAATTTCTGACCACAAAGGAACTCTCACCTTGTGTGACCGTGAACGAAACATCTGCAAGCTGCAGATATGTCTCAGCAATTCTGCTCTCTTATCAGCTCTAATACTAATGTGCTGCTGTATTTCAGTTAACGATGTACAATGATCACATTCTTTAGCCAACTTCTTTAGCCAACCTTTGGATAATATTTGGTTGATTTTGGGATTCTTGTAAAGGTGTGCTATGATATGAGCTGTAACAATGAATACTGTTCAACCAGAAATCATTACCTACTAAAGATAACCTAACTCTAACCCTTTTTTTGCAAAGAAAAAAAAAAGTTGGATTTATTCATCCATAAAACTGATGACTAAATGTTATGAACACCACTTAGAGGTTGATTGGTGCACAAATCCACATACTAAAAACGATTATTGTTGCATGATTTTTAAACAGACTAAAAACACTATTAATTAACACAGGCAACAAAAGAAATTATAATTAGACTAACACGACAAATTAAAGCATATTTTTACTATAAAAAGCTTCAGTACAGGCATTTGAACTTCATCCTTTAATAGGGTCCCATTTAATTGAGGTGCCAAAGAAGCAGTTGTGCCACAACATTAAAAAGAAGAAAAGTCCACAATAAAAGTCAGCAACCAGCCAGACCTATAAAAGCTTGAGGAGCAGATGTTGGATCAATGCAAATGTAATCTAACATTATTTTCCACTTACTTTGTTTTAACAAAGAGTAAATGAAAAGGTTTAGGTTGGAAATGAACTGAGCTCAGTAAAGTAGAGTGTTTGTCAAGGTTGATTTGTAAAATAAGGAAAAAAGAAATACTTTTGCTAAGATTTTTTCTTCAGAGCAACTTTACAGAGCAGACCTTCAATAGTGAAAACAAGTAGTTCTCTTGGGGAACTGGGGCCACTGCAAAGATGTGGCACGAAAACTCGAGAGAGATAGTCAACAATGCTATACTTTCTGCTTCAAATTATGTAGCACTTTTGGAGGGAAATGTAACACATTTTTATTTGTACTTCACTTTTTTGGGCAATATTTTGGTGATGGTGAATAAATGGTGAATAAACTACTCTGTAGGGCTCATATGTTTATAAATCTGACTGATGACGCCGGTGCCTCACCAGCTGTGAACTTCACCGCACATCACTGAAAGAATACGATGCAATGAAACAATTTAACAACTCTCTGGAATTAGTGGGAATAACATTCTTGAAGCTTTAGCCCATATGTATTTAGTATTTTATACGTCACATGCAATACCTAAATAACACATGCTCTCTGATTTACTATGAATCTTCGACCATTTGTGCGAGCAATGTGAATCCGATTCTGACGTGGAGAACAGCGCCTTTGTTTTCCCCCACGTGCGACACTTTACATTAGTAAATGTTAAGTGTCGCATATTTCAGACACTTTTCTTTGTGACAGACTCAGCTGATTTACATTAACTGCTTTAGCACTTCGAAACTGTAAAGTGTTGAATATCAGCGAAAGGCTGCTTTTCTGCACTTCAGAATCCACTGAAATTACATTAATTGTTTAAACGGTTGAAGAGTTACGATAGTCGAGGGAATGTCAACAATGGAGCTCAAGCTTTGGTGTCAAAGAGTAACAAACACGCATTCCTCTCAAACAAACACCTAAATGAATATGGAAAATAAAGATTATTCATTTGTCTTTTTATGTTAGATTTTAATACTCAAGCAAGATTACAGGGATTTAATTACATTCACTTTTATACCTTAAACTTTGTATTTTGTCCACACCATCTTTTTTTCCCAGAATCTCAACAATTACTTCATTTGGTTTGACAATTTGAATTTTAACAGCAAAAATATAATTATTCTGGCCTGTAATTATTGGGTGGTCATTTTCCATGTCCAAATCCAAATATTTCCACTTTCAGGGAGCACCTGCGATTCCTGGCTGCTCATTTTCCCCACCAGAGAGAGTCCCGACAGTTTTCCATAACACACATATGCACACATTCACACTCACACAAGTTACCCAGTTTAACTGTAACAACACACACTCAGAGCACCAGATGTGCCATTCAAACATAATGGCTCTCATTTGGTGTTTCCGTCCTGCTGTCCAACACTTAACCTTGAGCGTCATCTGATCAATGGTTTGTTATGGGTCCCAGCCTACCTCTTCAAATGCTTGTCAAACATAAAATCAACTGACGAACTCCATCTAAAACGTGACAGACAGATCTGCATCTACTCACAAATAGCAGGCCATATCTACTCTCTGCCCATCTGGAAGGTAAACCATAACAACAGTAGCAGGACAGGAAGGTTCCCATTAAAACCAGCCTTTGGTGGGTTGAATTGCTGGTGAGGTTTCATAGATCTGCACCAGCTGATCATAAAGCCTTCGGAAATGGCTGCTGTCATGGCTAAGAGCCTTTTTGGTAAACCTTGATAGATGTTATTGGAGTATTGAAGTCACACCTCAGGTATTTCACTGCAAATCCAAAGCCACAAATGAAGAAAGAAAGTGAAATAAATAAATACATAAATAAAATCAGGAGAAGGTTAACATGCCTTTGGAAATATGGTAGAGATTTTACTCTAGAATTTGTAATGTAATTGTTATTATTGGTCCTAATGAGGTAAAACAAATCTGTGTAACACTGACTGAAGTACAATTACCAATGCCTCCTTGGCTGAAACATTTCATCCTGGCTGCAGTGGAGGAGATGTGAGGATACCAGGTGGTGAACAGTAGCAACAAGATGCAGTTATGCATGAGATACAGTTTTCATTAGACTGCCGGCTGAATTATGCAAAGAGAGCAAAATGCCACTCAAAGTTCTGGAAGAACATCCCAGTTAAAAAAACATTTTCTGAAAAAGCTGACACAATGCTTCAACATTTAGATGATTTTTACAGCTTATTATATTGTCTGTACCAGTTGTTTGTGTATCATTTTGTGCAGCAATAAAAACACACTTACGGAAGGCTGTGTAGAACTCATGCAAACTGAGGTGTCCATCATTGTTGTAATCATCGTAACGCAGTAAGTCTTGCATGGTGCACTCCAAGAGGCTGTCCTCCAGATGTTCCTTCATCGAGATCTAAAAACCCCAAACATGAACAAAACACTTCACTGTGAAGAAAGTGTGACACCTCATCAAAATCTTAACTCAAATGTGTTTGTTTTCATTATTTGATTCATTTTTATTATTTGTTGTTTTCAAG
Organism: Oryzias celebensis; assembly: GCA_014656515.1. Classification (NCBI taxonomy): domain Eukaryota; kingdom Metazoa; phylum Chordata; class Actinopteri; order Beloniformes; family Adrianichthyidae; genus Oryzias; species Oryzias celebensis. The sequence continues at coordinate 20,573,111 of BNCR01000013.1, forward strand.
CAATCTGCAGGATGTCTATGTAGATTTAAAAGTTTTATTTGTCTGTTTCTTAGGAACTGGTCTTTACTCACGTAACACAATTCTCATTGTTATTTCCAAACAGGACTCAGCATGTTTAGTTCAAAGCAAAAGTAGAAAAACCATTATGTTTCAGGTGTGACATTTACCCCACAAAGGCTGTAAGCACTGTAGTTTCCTGTATTTGCAACTTTATTGTAAATAAATGTTAGGGTTAAGGTTGCAAAATAGTGTTTTTGTGTGTGAAGGCTAATTTCAAAATAAAATAAACAATTTGCTTTTGAAAGTAACATGTTTTATTAGAAGTTTAAAACATTTAAGTGAATTATTGTTTTTTTTTTTCATTTTTTATTAATTGTGTTTGTCTTTTTTTATTTTATCAATTCAGTAAAAACAACTAAAAAGACAAATATCTTTATTCTGAAATCAGGATAAAATACTAAAACTATTGTCTGCTTTGTTTTAGAATCAGGGAACAGAACAGCAGCACTTTTTTGTGTTCAATATAATACTAAAGCTCATTACACAAGGTATATTTGTTCTTAACAGCAATCTCTGGATTCACAAAATATGGTTTAGATATACTTTATATGTACTTTTTTTTCTTCTTGAACATGTTGAGAACATTTAAAGACTTTTTATTTATGCTCACATTTTCATGAAATGTGCTGTTGGCGTGTCATTACTGAAAAGATCAATTGGACACATTTAAACTTTTTTTTTTTTTTAATGAGTTTTCCTTCTGGATCAAGTCTGTTGTCAGTTTCCAGAGTCAAAACCAAAAATAAAGAAGCTTCATTTTGCTTCTGTGCTCCACATATCTGGAGGAAAGACTTCCAGAAAGTCTCAGATCAGCTGAAACAGTGTTTATTTAAAGACTCAAAGGTTAAAGACCCGCCTGTTCTCAGCTGCATTTGATCTTTTTTTTTTGTTTGTTTGTTTTGTTTTTTCCTCCAAAATTTTACATTTGCACAATGTTATCTTAAGCCAACTTTAAATTCAAACTTTAACTTTCTTTGCATTTTCTTTTAATCCTCACTAGATTAATATTTATTTTTTTGAATGTCTTTTTTAAAGCACTTTCAATTGTCATTGTGCTAAAAAACAAACTTTTCAAACCATAGCTCACTTTAGAGTTAAAATGGGTTCTAATTACTTCATGCTTAAAATGATTAACTCTTGATAATTATCAACCAAGAATCAACTAAGAGTTCATGAGCTTAAGAACAAGAGCAGAGATTTCAGGTTTCATTCATGTATGTCTGTGCTAAAAGCATAATTTTGCTACTTTCGAGTAAATCGGGCTCCATTCTGCTGTGGAAATTCAAATGTGAAGCCTGTTTATGCCACAAAAAAAAAACAAAAAAAAAAAAACACAAATTGCCTTCATCGTTTTATCACAATCACTGCAGACCTCTGGTCAAACTGCAAAGTGGATTAACATCTGGGTTCAACATTTTGTAGTATTGTCAAACAGTTTACTCATCTGCCAATGTTTCCTCAAAATGAATGGAAATGTTGAAAGAGTTGCGGGAAAAACAATTGACATTGTTTAATTATTCATCTCATTCATAATCTAATCTACGTAACTATCATTTTTTGAAGCTCAAATTCTTTTTAAAAATGAAGCAAAATTTACTCTAAACTTCACATAAAAAATTGTAATAGACACAATTTTCAAAGTGTCCCTGTAACTGTTAACTGTGATTGTAATTTTTAATCTAATTTATTTTATTTTAATGTGTAAAAAAAAAAAAGTTAGTTTTGACCCGTTTTTTTAAGAACTGCATTTTAAGATTTAACAAAGCTGGTGTGTGTGTCACTGAGAAGTCTGAAGATGAACCATTTCTTATTCTGAAGGAATTCGTAAATACAGTTTCACACAGATTATGCTTTTAGGATCAAAGAGGAATTCTAGTCATCCATCCAGACTAGCTTCACTTTGGGATCTGTCTATTGTCAGAGATAATCTTTCAGGGTAAATTCTTGTACTTAGGTTTTAAAAAATGTTTTATTCAAATGCCCAAAGGCATAACAGTCTGTAGTGACAGTGAACATATGGATGCAGTCAACTCCAGGCAGCAACATCAAGGAGAGAGAAAAAAAGTGACATCTTTTAATCTGTCCTGACACAGGATTATTTGAAAATAAAGAAAGAATGGTATTTATACTTTAATGTTTCTCTTGTCTATTCTTTTTCATGAGTGGTAAAAGTCACAACTGACTGCTGTTTTGGCATTTGCCCTAAAAAATGGAAATAAAAGTTCTAAAAGTTCTAAAAGGAAATGAAAGTTTAAAAAGCATGCTCCTTTGAAGGCTTTTGAGAGTTGAAGATGACCCAATTTCCAAGTATCTGGAGATTAAAGTGGACAAATTTATCCAATATTTTAATGAAGACATTTTTTTTTCTACTTATATCTTTTGCAGTTAAGGATTATCAAACAAGAAAAACGATTTGGCCCCCTGTAGGGTCTTTAATTACGTATGCCTTTTTGGCATCAGTCAAGTCGGTTAATTTTGTCTGAAATATTTGTCTTTATTTGTTATTAAAAAATAATCCTTTATAATATTTTAAAGTATGCTAATTTAACACAATTTGGGTTTTATCTACTATTCATTTCCACAATCTGCTGGAATTAGTGGAATCAATGATATGTTTTCTTTAAGATGGGTTGCAATGCAAGCCCATAGCACGAATAATCCATCCATTCACTTACAGTTGGATTTTTAGAAATTTTACATTCACGAGATTTCTTTTGATAAACTCTAAAGCTTTTATATCCTTTAAATCTGTCAATGGCAAAGTCTTTGATTTACTGTTAAATGAGGTTTGCTTTTTTTTTTTTTGTCCTCATAGCCATTCATCCATGTAGAATGGGTCAGCCTTGACATCTTTAATTTAGCATCTGTTTTATTTGACAGGCACCTTTTCTAGTTCATCAGCGATGAGTCTGCCGTCCTGGTTCACGTCCAGGTATTTAAACATGGCGTCCACCAGCCCTCTCTTCTCCTCCATGTCCCTCTGTTGGTTCTGCTCTCCACTCTTCAGTACTTTTGGCTGCATGTCCAGCAGTGTGTTCTTCAGCTTGTTGTACTCCGACATGGTGCATGCGCTGCCTGCAAGGGTACACACAAAAAATGAAGACATTTAATTTATATTAAAAAACCAAACACACTTAATTTAAATGACAGTGAAAGCTACAGTATGTTGAATGGACAGACGGTAAAAAAAGAATTGTGGAAATAGTGGATTTTTTCTTATCTTCTGCTGCAAATAGGAGCATATTTGATTTATCAGATTGTACAATTCAACAAACCAAAGAAAACATAGTAATTAAAGCTAGAAAAATAAGACCAGGTCCAGATGGTGCAGATGTCTATCCCAACCTATTTATCTGTTTCAACATAAGAAACGATATAGTTTTGTATTCTTGCATTGATTTAGTAACACCTTTGTACTGCTGGATGGCAGCAAAAGAGATGAGAGCAGGAGGGAGAAATGCATGCAAGCGTGTCAGAAACATTAAGCTTAGATACCGAAGAAAAAAAGCTTTTCATGAATATTTAACTAGCTAACACCCATCTCATATCATTGCAGAGGAAGACCCCCTTCTGAGACGACATGAGCAGGGAGCTCTCTGCCACATGTGGTCCATCCTAACAACCATGAAAGCTAATAAATACAAAATCAGGGGACACGCTGTGTTTAACTAAAAATTATGCACCAGCATCACTTTTTGATCAGAAAATTGCTGACTGTTTTCAAAGCATATTTCTAAATACATCAATCCACCAAAAAAAAAAAAAAAAAAAAAGTCACTTTTTTTTTTTACTCTTAGCCTGAAAGTGTTAAAGACGTGCATGCTTTGGAATATAATTCATAAATTGCAACATTTTTATCTCAAAACAGGTGCAGAGTTGGTAGTCTTAACCAGTTCGTGTTTTTCTTTCACCTTAAATGAGCCACCTGAGCTTCCTGCAGTGAGGTGGCCTGAGGGCAGACTCGCTCGAAGAAATATACCCCTTGAATTGCTTGTGAACACATCATTTTCTGCACCCTGGAAGAGCTTGAGGTTTGAGTGAGGGGAACAGAGGTCAGAGGATATCTGCTTAAAATAATAAGTACGTAACCTGGTCACATATGAGCAGCAGAAAATAGATGGATAGATGCAAAAAAACTATATTTAGGAAGAAGTAACAACAAGTGCTTAAATTGTAGAGTGTTTGAGTATCCTCCACTTTCATTCAAGTATACAGGAGTGAATGGCATACTGAATGGGCAATAGAATGAGAATTTGCACAAGCGGTAAGTATAAATCTAACTCTAAACACTTTATACACAAGCACTTTCATGATATTTCACACTGATTGTTACATTAAATTATTGTAGTGGATTTTTTTTTTATAAATCATAGAAATTGATTTAAGAGGATATTAGAAAATGGCTCAGTGGGCTGGATGTAGGACACAGGAAACCTGGGTTTGCTGCCCAGAGCGTGCAATGAGCTGAATTCAGCGTAGATCCTTAGGCAAGACTGTTCATACTGCTGCCTAACTATGTCTGGGTCTGCCTGTGCCGTGAAAAAACAGGCTTGTGTCAGGAAGGCGATCCGGTGTAAAACTCACAGCCAAACCACTTGTGCGAATCAACGAAAGCTGGTTCGCATGGTGACCCCTGACAGGATAAGCCAAACGGTGGACAACAAGGACATTTTAGAAAGTGATCAAAGACATGTGTGTTTAGAATTGACTGCTTATGAGAAAGGAAATGAGTGACCCCCTCCTCCCTCACGTTTCAAACAGGAAGTACATGCTGGTCCCAAAAAACTGAAATCCTATAGACTTCAATTAAGAAAGAAACAGCTGTTAGCCAGTTTTATTTTTTGTAGTGCAAGTTAATCAAGTTATAAACTGATCAACCAGATGCCTCAGTATAAGCAGGTGGTCTCGCATTGAACCTTCAAAACCTTTGAAATATTCTCCTGAGCCCACTTTCAAGTGCTAGGGGTGTGGACTTCCAACAAGCTCACTCCTGATTGGCGAGAGTGGTTGCCATGACAATATTGACCAACTGGGACCAATGACCACTCACTGACAATTTCTGGCTCCAACATAGCAACATCTGTATCGCTAAAAAATGGTGATGCACTTCACCTTGTTGGAACTGGAAGTAAGTCGTTTTCTGTGGATGACATCACACTCACTCAGTCCAGTTCTCAGACATAGTCAAAAGTTCCAATATGCAACATTATTTTTAAGGTTTAAAAAGCATAACTACATTCTATATGTGGGGTAAACTGGGCAGACTTTTTTGGGACAACAATAGAGTGATCCCAGAGCTAACCACACTGAAGTGCTGCCCCCAGTGGATCCACTTCAGGATATATCTGACTTTGCTTCCTTAAGGTCCATAATCTTCTTTCACTGGTACAAGTCCCTCTGGACCTGTACCCGAAATGTAGTATCTCTGTCTATTCAACAGGACATTTAATCTCACGAGTCAATATGTGACATTTGATGTTTTTAAAGTCAAGAGGATTTTCTCTGCATTAATCCTTTTCTGTCTCATCATTTTACAAAGATTTGTTAACTCAATCCTACTTATATGCTCGACATAGTTCAGACTTTGCAGCACATCAAAATAAACTCCACTTCTGTCTTGAACACTGCTCCACTTCCTAACAAACTTGCATCTGTAACTGAACAATGTATGGTGAAATTGGCACAGGGTGACTATCAAGTCACCAGAGAGTCAAATTTGCTGCTAACAAAAGGCGTAGTTTCCAGTTATGGACCTTCCAACAGCACATTGTCCCAAAACAGACAAAAAAAGGCAAAGTGTAAAGCATGGAAGTATTATGAAAAAATCTTTTTTCTGGGACATTTATGGAAAAACCTGAAACATGTTTGGAAAAAAAGGCCTTTTAAACCTAAAACCTATCGAAGCACTTTGCTTACAACAAGTGGATGAAAATACCTGCTGGCCGGTACAGATATTCCATTGACAGTTACAGAAATTGTTTACAAAGATTGCTTTCAAAAGTTGTGCAGCAAAATGGCAATAATTTACTGCCAGACCCCTTTATTTATTTCATCTTTAAAAAAGATAAATAGCAGTTTAGAAGCTACGTTTAATTTTTACTGGTTGATTTTAATTGCAATTATTTATTTTTCCAGGTTAAAGTTATTTTAGAGAACACTTTGGGTATTTTTTGTTTCATTAGCAAAGGGGTAACAATGATTCTATTCACGTGTTTATAAGTTCAGCGCTGTCCCATCTATTAAATCTTAAAAAAAAAAAAAGCTTTTTAGAAAACCTCATTTTATTGGACCATCAATCCTTTGATGAATTGCCTATAGAATTAAGTCATGCTGCATATAAAACTATGAGACTAGAACTTCTGTTTTCAAGGAGCCTCTAGTCTTGTAATCAAAATCATACATCAAATTGATTTGCTTGATGGTGGAGGTCACTTTAACATACTGTGAGTTACAAAAAAGAAAGTAATCAGTCCAATAAATTCTGGTTACCAACCTGCTATTTCTGAGTTGTCTACATGAAATGTGACAGGCACTCAGTCACGCATGAAAACAAGGCAAAATGAAACTCATTTTTGTATCACTGCCGACCCTTTTAATCGCTAAACAACCTTTTCACCACAAGCAGACATTTGAGACTAAATTCCTGTTCAGTTTTCCTCTAAGGACCAAGAAAAACAAGACCTAAAAGATCATCACCTGCCTGTTATGGGTTCCCTTTTTCTGAAAATGATGAGACAAGTTCGTCACCATAGTGATTTTCTTTCATTTTGTCACAAAAGGAAAAGGAATCTGTTTTTCGTAATACGCCCACTGTTTCAGTTTATTTGCTGTGAATATGGAGGAAATTTACAAGAAATTCAAAAATCTGTTTTTTTATTTGATGGGTTTGAAAATGCTAAGTAACTGATAGAAGTTGATTAGAGCAAAAAAGAAAAAAAAAAAAAGTTGCAAAGCTTCATCTTCAGAAACAAATATGTCCTTGTTTTGCTGCATGAAGCAGCTGCAGGAGTGCCAAAGAAATCTCTCTCCATACTTGAGCGTGCCCGACTATTTTATTGTTCTTGGGAGGGGACGACCACTCTCGTTACTGCCGGTTTGAAATGTTGGCTGCCTAAGCTCGTGATCTGAAGCTGCTGGCACCTTGTACACCCAATGTCCCAGAAACAGAGCTCAAAACAATCTACAAGGCCTCCTATGATAAATGTCAGGCAGAAAGAACTGAACAGAACCAGTGCCACACATTACATTATATTGTGTCATAATAAAACATGGCAGATGGTTTTGAGTTGATTGTGTTTTTTGTTAATTTACACTTTTTAAAATATTTTTGTCTTCTTTATAGACTCACTCTGATCGTCTTTTGATCTGCTTTTTGAAAGCGTTCCCAGTGTTCTTTTAACTATAATTATGCAGTTTTTAGCCAAAATCCTAAAACCTGTGTTATTTTCTGGGACATAGTTTCTGCAGAGCAGCAGTAATTTATCAAAAGTTTGCCTCCTAGTTGGCGGGATGTTGCCACAGAGCATCCCCAACCCCCTTCCTGTATTTGAGAGCTCTCTGTTTACATACTCTCCTCCTAGCTTACAGCCCTTCACACCCCCAACCTAACATTACCGGTGCAACAAGAATTGCAAGTAATATTTGGAGCTATCATATACAAACATACGTGCCAGCTCAGACGAGGAAAACGAAGACGTTCATGGATTTAGTCCTCTACAAGTGGATGCATCACAATGGAGTAGAGTCGGGAGCTTGTGGCTCATCCAGAGTATTAGTATTAATTTAAGTGCTTTTTTTTTCTAAAAGTATTTTCATCTGCTCCTGATTCACAGCAATTGGAATAAAGAAATTCAAGCAAATCCAAGCTTCATTCTTTTTATATATACAGTTTGGCAAAAAATATATTTATTTAGTCAACCACCCATTGTGCAAGTTCTCCCACTTAAAAAGATGAAAGATGCCTGAAATTTTAATCAATTATATCAAAATAAGAAAAAAAACATCTAGAAATTCCTATTGTCTCATTTTTAAATAATTTATTTGTAAATTATAGGAGGAAATAAGTATTTGGTCAGTAACAAAAGTTCAGCTTAATACTTTGTTATATACTCTTTGTTTGCAATGACAACTTTCAAACTAAAAGAGGTTATTCTTGAAGAATGGAAAAAGATAGATGTTGCAAGATGCCGCCAGCTTGTTCATTCCATGCCTTGAAGACTTGGTGCAGTCTTTACAAATCACTGGTCTTACAAAATACTACATGTAGTCATTTTTGATGCACGGTGTATTCATTTTTGCTTCAACCGATTTGAGTAAAACTGAAGATTTTGTGATCTAAATGACATTATTCACCTTCATTTCATGTTTTGGAGTTAAATAAGAATAAAACTCATCTGTTTTGTCAATTGTCCGTTTTTTCGTTACGCTACTGATTCAATTAGTACTTTTTAAAGAGACTGTACTCATTTATGCTGAGCACTGTACTTTTTTGCCCTACTGAATGTTCTCAATCATCAGAAAAATGTCACAAGAGTATAAAAAGCACATTTCTCATCGGAACGCCCCAAAGACAGAAATAATGTGAATAAGTTGATAGGTTGCAGGCCCTTGCAGTACAAAAAAAGTTTTTCCAAGCACTATGTTTTCATGGCAATTTAAATAAATAAGCACAAGTGAGGAAATGCATTCCCCTCCATATCATATTTGCTGCTCCCTGCAGCACCTCCTCCAGGCAAAAACTGTCAGAACCACATGAGAACAAAAAACTTAAAATGGACTGTTTTTCAGCAGTAAACAGTTGTGTAGTTACAAGTACTGAAGTGTAGCAAAAAGATTAACGCTCAACATGATTACTTCCCTACCTTCATTTTTCCAGCCAAGCACTCTGAAATACGTAAGGTTCCAGTGTGGCACTGCATCAGTTCACAAAAGCTGACAGTATTTTTAATGTCAGAGCAGGATTGGTGCCAGAAAATACGGTTTAACTGTGGAAGTTTCTGAGGAAACGAAAAACAAAATTGCTTTAATCTGTCTGCCTGTGTGCAAGCGAGAGTAAAACACATCATCTGCCAAGGCCTATGCTGTGTTTCACAGCTTTAATGAAAGTGATCAGGATCGCACCATCATTTATTGCTTTTTTCCTTTCCTTCAGCTCTACTCATTTGAAAGATTTTAGCTTTGTGTAATTTTTGCAAACAAATGGCCAAACTACTGACAGCAATTCTCTTTCTATGCTAAGAAATGGCGAAAAAAAAATACTGCTCCTCCAAGAACCCCTTTCTAGAACCTTGATTCTTTCATTTAAACTATATTAACTATGTTAGAAATGTGTGCTTTACAAAAGTCTCCTATTTAAGATGTGTCTTTTAAGACAGCATTAAAGGAACAATGAAAGAAAAAAGATACATATATAGGAATGAAGTCATAAAAATATAAGGAAAAGGTCAGAATTAGCAAGAAAACAATTCTTAAAAATATTTTAAAAAGTTACAAATTCATAAATTAAAAAAAAGTAAACTCATAGAATTTCAAGTGAAAGAGAAACATTTTTTTACAATAGTTAGGTTAGAATTTCATAAGTTATGTTCTGAGTTTATGAGTTTGAAGTCAAATTTATGGAGCAAATGGCTGTTTTCTAAGAAAAATAGAAACATCATAAAAAAATGTGTTTTACTGTGAGAAACGTAGAGTTAATTGTAAAACTTCAGCACTCGTATCACTAATAAGAACATACTAAATTTGTTTTTGAGTCAACATTGACTTATTGTATGTATAAGGGCATTGAAGAAATTTAGCAGGAAACTGGGCGTCTTCAGAAGAAGATAGAGTCAATTTCCAGCAGGCGAGCCTTTTTACGCTGTTGGGGACTATAGTTGCAGAGGTCCAAAAGCGCCATGGCACATAGATTCCTATAATAATCGAAAGCCTTATGGTATCACCAAAATGGCTGCATTGATGGATTTAGTAACACCAGCTTTGTTCTCAAAAAAAAATGTTTTTATGTAAAAATAATGCTTCTTTCATACTATTCCTCATAGTTTTACAAGTTTATTCTTGTAATTTTTGCTAACACTACAAAACTTTTTACTAACGCAAGACATGGAGCCATGCACTGTTTTCTAACATGCTATGAAAATGGAAATATTGAAATATGAAGCATCTTTGACACTCATGCAGACTTAGTTTGACAAAGTATTTTGCTAACATCACAGTTACGTGACCTTCAACGGAAACTACCAAGTGATACTTGGCCAGAATTTTTAAAAATAATTTCCAAGAAATACAAATGGCCCACCATGGGATATACATTAACACAAGACATACATTTATGAGCTAAGAAAGCCAAAAAAAAAAGAATAATGTGTAAAAGACTGAAAGAGTCAGGAGAAATCCCAGGAAAATGTTCTTTTGATGATGAAACCTAACAATGCCCTGCAGCATGTAAATCTGTTCAGTGTTAAATTTATGTCTGCCTGACCTCCTCTGGCAGAGATGATGGGATTATTTACTGCCCTGCTGACTGTGTGCGGCTAAGATGCAATAGTGATGGACCTGCCTCCCAGATAATTATGGAAAGCATGGACACACTTGGCTCCTGAGGGGAGTGAGGTCTGAGAGAGTGGAGCCAATCACAGAGCGGTGACAACAGTCTCAGTAGAGTCTCATACTGCATAATGGCAGCTGTTTAAATCGGCTTACTGTGGGCTTCATAGTTTATCCAGCATTGCCTCTGTGACTAATGTGACTGAAAATACTTAAACCTTTTAATTTGTCTATTTTAGAACTTATCGTGTTCGGTTTACATTTTCATTAAAGACCCTCTCCGACAAAAAAAAATGTGTTTTGGTGTTTTCAACATGTTCTTGTGACAGTTTTTGGATGATGAACAACATATGTAAAGAAAAAAAAGGGCTCAAAATTGTATTTCTGAGTATTTTTTATTCAAATCACTGTGAATCAGAAGCAGATGTGTTACATGCAGAGATTTTTCAACGCTTGTTTCTTCCCTTTTCCTCTAAGATACCTGACGAGCTGTCCAATCAGGACCCAACGCCTGCCACCAGGACTGCATAAAAACTCCTCAAGCTCTCTGAGAAGGAGGCTCTCTCCTCCTTGTCAACCCACTTTGTGAACACTTCTGTGCAGCTCAATCTTCTGTGTGTGGGAGGTTCATGGGCATGTAAAAGGGGCTACCCTATACATCTTGTGTAGCTATGCTATGCACAATATACAAGTTGGTTGGTACCACGTATTGTATGTTTTGGACCTCATTTTTAGAGAAGTGCAGCAACACTTATTTTCTTAGGTTTTTTTTTTTTTTTTTTTTTTTTTTTTTTGTATAGCGATAGTTAGGTGTTGTTTAGTTCTTATTTATTTCCTTTGGCACAACCTTGGTCTCTACTTCCCCTTTATTGTCAAGTGAATGATAAAAATCATTCATTGTGTGTCTTATGTTGGGGCTCCACCCACACTTCTGTGGATATAAGATGAAAAACTGCTGTTGGAAAAAAAAAAAAAACGTATTTGTGACGTCAAAAATTTGCTGAGCGGGCCACAAACCCCCTACTCGGGGCGAGTGCTCCACACCAATAGTCCCGCCCACATCTCATATATTCTAATGAACAACCTAATAACCTTTGCAGAAACTATGCCCTGGAAAATGACAACAGGTTTGACTAAAAATGCATAAAATCATATATTTAAGACCACTGGGGCCGCTTTCACAATAGATCAAAAGATGATTCGAATGGGTTTTTAAACATTACAATATTACACTACATTTAGCTCAAATGTAATGTAAAAATGTCTCAACAAGAAAACCAAAATAAATAAATACGTTTTAAGCACCAAGGAATCTATTAATGGATTAATGTTAATCTGTTAGGATCAGTGATGGAGACCAAAATAAATATCTACCAAAAAAAAAAAAAAAAAAAGAGAAAAACACAACTTAAACATACGTTTAATATTTTAGAGGGAATATCAAGACTGGCAATTTGTGGTTAAAAAAGTGTGTTTTATAAGCGCTTACTTGGAGGAAAATAAAAATAGCCCTCTTGTGGGAATACCTTAAACAGAACCACAACAGAATTGGTCTCATATTACTCATTGCAGAAGATCAAAAAATAGCTGTGCTCATATACATATCACAGTGATCTTCATGATTTAAAAACAACATAAAATACATTTCCTGTAATTATTTATATGCATTTGTTGTTAACTGAATCTAGACATTAAGCCGAGTAGAAATGTTTGTGAATAGAATCATATGACCTTTAGTTTCTTAAAGTTGATAAAAATGTGGTGACTACATACATTATAATTGGCACAAATGCAAAAGGACCATTCTTTTAACAGTTTTAGTCCAAATAGTCTCAAATAAGTCATAGCTATGTCACTCAGGTGTCTTCAGAGTTCATACAAAACCTCAAAGGGATTCTGTCATCATGGTGCCCTGGTAACATGATCCAGAACCCGGAGAAAGTTTCCTGGGATAAAAAGATTTGAGATTTCTGACTGGACAACTGGGATAATGAGTAAAAGGGTCTTTAGGGTTGCAAAACGACAATCGGGAATCAAGATGACGTGATGTCTCAGCAACTGCCTTATCATTCAAGTAAAAGCATGAAAGGGTCTTAAACCAAAAGGTAAACCAAAATGTTTTACATCTAAAGTCCTTTAAAGTTATGGATCTATGTGAGCTTTGACAGAAAGCTCAGTGGATTTGATAATCTACTTGCATCTCAGAAAAATAAATAAGTCCACTTGGGGCAAGATGTTCTTGAAAAACGGTTTTCCAGCATAACATGCAGAGATTTTTTTAGACAATTTTCCCAGTAGTTTTTATTACAATTCATTAATTCTATCTCCGGCTGAGCAGCAGGGAAACACAGTGCTCCGTGGATTGAGCTTGCAGAGCATCATTGCATGCTGAGGAGGAGTACAGGGTAGTGATGTGGATTTATAGTGAGCTGTTGTCAAGAGCAACACTCACATGAAAGGAGGAGTAAGACGACAGGCTGCCAAAGTTATGAAGATGTCACTGACATGCTATTGGAGGAGTCAGCTCTTCGGATCAGCTGAGACCTGTCACTGTAGACCAATGAGTGACAGATCATGTTCCAAGCGATGGATTTCACAACAATCTTGTCCCCTGCATTAATATCCCATTTGAAGTTGCAATTTGATAGCGTGACCAATGCTCTCATATCAATCAAGGGCAGAGTGATGATTTATAGTTCAGACCGATTCCCACAGCACTCAGCTGACATGCAGCTACAATGATTTAAAAATTTCCTGAGCCAGCTGCCAGGTTTTTTTTTTTTTTTTTACCCGTACATTCAATTGCAATCAGTGTCCCGGAAGCCTTATCAGAGCGTGTGCAGGTTGGCGCCAACTAAATGAGAAATCCTCTGCAACACCAAAGTATTGGTTATTGTATTTTTCTGCTATTAAGGCAAAAGTAGTACAGTATCCTTCACAAGCTGCCTGCTGTTCTATCCACAAGCCTATCTTCCAAAACTGCATTCTGAAATTGAACATGAGGTCTAAACATATCAGCCCAATCTCACCGTCGCTCCTTTCCTCACTGAATCAGATGATTCCATTTGCTGTGGCAAGGAAATCCAACAGTAAACAGGAGTTCTATGGATGTGTTCAGTTAAGCTTATCAGTTCCAATGGCTTCTAAAATTATAAAATCTATGTATTGAAATAAAGAAAGTGTCCGTTTTTTTATTTTTTTCTGTCAAAAAAAAAAAAAAAGTAAAACAGTTGCTTCATTGCTCTGCTTTAGTGATGCTGAGGCTGGCCCTGTATTGATTCAGTAGTAATGATGAGAAAACTGGTGCACTGCCCCAAGTTAATGCAAACCTCCCCGAGATGTTCCCAGGCCAGCCGAGAAACATACTTTCTCCAGCGTGTCCTGGGTCTTCCCCGGTGCCTCCAACCAGTAGGACATGACTGGAACACTAGATCCCAAGATACTTAAACTCCTCCACCTGAGGCAGGTTCAAGAACCATGGCCTCAGACTTAAAGTCCCACTACAACTATGTTGTTTTCTATCTGTAAAATTGTTTCCAGTAGTCTTTTATTTATGATTATGCCGTTTTTGGCTTGGATCAAAAAGCCTATATCATTTTCTATGACATAGTTTCTGCAGAGCGGCAGGAGTTCATCACACATTTGCCTATATCACATTTTGAATACAAAAATTCAGAATGGAAACATCATTTGGTCAGCACAGAAACCGCTGAATTTGGTCTGGATTGAGTCCTGAGCCTTATGTTTGATTTGTATTTAGCAGACTTCCCTGTTTGGAACTAAAGCTTGTAAACAAAACCACATGACTAAAAATCTCTTTACTCATTGGCCAGGAATTATCAGGGCGGGGCAAAGTAACTAGAGGTGGAAATTTTGAAAGTCCTGTGTTTTGCAATCCTTTTCAGCATATTTCACTATTTCAACCTTAATATTTCGTTTGATTCAAAAACAGATCTAAATTTGACCTGGTGTGTTCTCCAGCAGCCTAATATTTATATTTAGGTATCTGACCTCAGTTTGACCTTCACTATACATGATGGCTCTTTAACAATAGCATGGGATCAACCGAGAGAAAAAATCATTTCCTCAATGGACAGACTAATTACAAATACAGATGCACTTGCAGGCTCCTCTCTAATGCAAAAAAAACACATATCCAGCTCATCTTCCTGCTAGAAGAATAGGACCATGAACAATATCTCTATCACAATGCATGTGTCTAATTGTTTTTGCTGAAATCCCCAAGCAACTGCCTGGACATTCTATGAATCTGCACATTGTAAAATGCAATATGGAGGGTTTTCTGCCATTCCCAAGATCACAAAATGAAAAATATATATATATATATATCAGCACTCTCTCACCAATACAAAAACAACTTAGTATAAAAACTTTCAAGTCTTTGCTTTTTTCAGCAGTGAGTTTAGTAAAAAAGAAAGTTTTAATTTGACTTAATTGCATTAATTAGTGTAAATGATAAGGAGCATTCCATTGATTCTGAATTCCAACCACACAGAGACAAAAACTCATTCAACTGAAGGAGATAAGACCACAACAGAAACTAAGCCATCAAGCATACACACACTCTCCAGTGAATGAGGAGAATTTACCTCATAAATGAGAAACCACTCCTAGGAATACAAACTGGTTGCCTACAAAGCCTAGTTAAACATATTCTTAAGAAGGATGGAACATGAGCTGGGAAAAATAAAGGCAAGTTTGTTTAAAAAGATAATCATAGAAACCCAAATATCACATGTGATTCTGCCAGAATCATAGCTATGAACAGTCCAAAAATCAGAGCCAAAAGCTCATATCAAGGAAAGTTAACATTTTATTTAAAAAAAAAACAATGAATTAAAATGATAACTGATGATGATTGTGGCAGACAGTAAGGAAATCCAAATGTAGCATATTTGATTCTACCAAAGTCAGGACTATGAACAGTTCAAGACTAAGAATTCCTTAGTACTCACTTATAGACAATTATTTTTGATCAAAGTTAAAGTTTCATTTAAAAATATACTGAAGAAAGTTGTAAGTGATGATGACTTTCAGATTTTTAGACTTTAATTCAAAATGAAAATTAGGTTAAAGATCTCCAACACATTGTCTTTACTGTATTATTCGAATGGCAGTTTCACTTTTTTGTATGTTAGGACACATCAGTACTGCAAAGTGCTGACACCTGAGTAAAACAGGAAAAGCAATAAGAGGATGAAATGTGCCACAACAGCTCTTCTCCTTAGTAAAGAAAATGTTCTTGTTTTATGTTTTTCCTTTTTTTTTTTTCAGCGACACTCTTGGTTTGAGGTATGCCTTAGGACCTTTTTTTTTATTCTTTTTGAGAATTCAACAGGTCAGAACTTCACTTTTTTTTCCCACAGCAGTTGAAAGTATCCTGTGTGGAAGTCCCTTGACGGCAAATTCAGTGTTTTCATTCATCCGTGTGAACCCAGCAGCATCAGTTACTTACTGGAACTGCTTCTAGAAAAATGCTATGCTGGCATTTAAGTGCAGCTCCAATTTCTGGTTCATCAGGTTGAATATTTTGATTCAGAAACTAGAAAATAATGTGTTTTCTTTTAATCTTACAAAACAATTGTTCATACAAAGAGTATTTGTAAGAAACAATTTAAATAACTGGGCTTTCAACAAACGTCTTAGTTTAGGAACATCTTAACATGAGAAGGATTTTTGTTGAATTATCAAAATTAAAGCAAGAATATAGTGACTTTTAACAACAGACCTAAATTTAAGCGAGTTTTTTTTCCAGGGGTCACCCTGTTCCTCGTGAGCTAGTGCCCTGCTCGTTTTGCAGCTAACCTTGTTTCAGTAATTGCTGATTGAATGAACCCAGTTTCTGATTTGACTGAACACACCTGATTCAAGTGACCAGAAATGCTGATGAAAAACATGAAGATGAGATCATGACAGACTTTTCCACCCTTTTAAGACTTTGTAATGATTTTGTTGTTGGTTAGTTGAAGACAGTTGAGTTCATTCAAAGGTCAAACAGCCTGGATATAGTGTAGGAGTACATGCAAGTACTTAAACTTTGCAAGAGTTTAATGCATCCACACTTGAACATGTTATAGACTAAGAAAACTGCTGAGATCATGCTGGTCATCGACTCTGTCCAGCAAATTTCCTTCAAAATTCTGTCATTTCCGCCAGCAAGAAAAGCTGTTGTAAAGAAGGAAATCGCCTTAAACACAGAAGGAAAAAATAAATGTTTACCAAAGGAAAAGCTATCCCAGTGTCTTTCAGAGTTTACCCCTTTGCCTCTCGTTTCATCTGTGTTGACACCTTCTGTCTTCCCTCTAAAATGAAGGTAACTGGGTCATATCTTCTACCAAGTAATACCAAAGAGGAAATAGGAAAACATAGATTTTAATTCACCATAAACAAAAAAATGGTCTGAGATTTGTAGTTTATTAAATAGATATACACACACATGTACAGTATTGCTTGGAGAACAAAAAAAGAATAATACATATCTGTTTAAGAAGCATGTACCCCATTGTAACTGTCCCTGTGAGATTGGCTTTAAAAAAAAATTGAGGACATTTATTATACTTCAGCCAAATTCTTTTTTTTAATGTCCTGTTAATGGATCTCTTCACATGGGCACGTGATCTTTTTTACAGGTCAAGTGTGAAACAAAAAGAAAAATCTATTTGCGGACAAAACATTTGTTTTTCAGGAAACAGAAAAGGAAACGGCTTCAAAAACCACCCGAGATGTTCAGTAGCACAGCAGTGGAAAGGTACAATGTTCTGTTCATTTGTATTACATGACCTGACCTTCATCCTTCACCGTGCCAATGAAAAAAGCAAAAACACCTATGACAAGGATTTTTGTATGTTAAGGTGAGGAACTCAAATAAATGGGTAAAGCTGGTATTGTGAATAAAATGTCTAAAAGCGGTGGAGTGAATTTAGGCCAGTTGGTCACATGTGCAGTACAGTGCAGTATAACAGAGTGTACCCTGGAGTACGCTTGCTTGTAGAAGTGACTAATTAAGGAGCACAGGGAACGCACAGTTCACCTGTACTTTCTTTAATTACCCAAGCCCCTTTGTATGATGAATGATGGAGGACACGCTCAACTCCTCCTGAATAACATGAAGCAGCTGCATGTTAGGGTGAAAAGATTGTCATGACTGAAATCATCTGTACACCTCGTCTTAAGTGGTCACGCTGCATATTTGTGGATTATTTTTAGATGGCAGTTACAAAAGATACAGTGAAGAGCATGTTGTCAAGGCAGCCAGCTCAACCTGAAGATACCCGATGGGTTTCTAAGGCAAAATATCAATTCTCTTTCCATTAGGAAAAATTTCTTAACTTGTTTTCTTCTCCAACTAATAGAAAGTGCTTTAAGGCAATGGTCACATAATGCTACGGCGAGGTGACCTAAATACCTGTTTTCTGCAAAATCGGCCAATGGCCACGCAGTGGCATTTGTAATCAGGTGGTGGCAGAAGCATTAGAAGTAAAATTATACAGAAAAAAACAGATTTATCTTTTTTATGAGTTTTAATGCATTTTTAATCATTTTTGTTAAATTTGTTAAACAAACCACAACTCTGATCAGAATTTTCTTCTATTTTGGGTGGCAGCTTCAAGGCTTCAATAACGGATTAAAAAAAGCTCAGTTCCAAAATCACTGGAGAAAAAATGTGCGGAATTCACAAGCAACTCAATGAGGTTTTTTTTTTTCCCAAGTGATAGGAATAGTCTACATATTTTTACTCTCAGATGTATGATCACTTCTTTCCTGTCCGCAGCATGGTTACATGTACAGTATGGTTATGGTTATGGCCGCAGCATTAAATGTGTTAGCAAACCGATGAGTCTCAGGAGCAGTTTTATTATCTTGTCTCATTAACTGACAGAGAAAACTTAATTTATGAACAAAGGATATTTGAATTAGTTACAAGCATAAACATTGAATTTAGAGCCATCTTCATCTCCATGGAAAATGGATACCTGTCAGTCAAAAAACTTTAAGATGACAAGTTGTAAAGTAGCTTCTATGTTAAGATGCTTGAAACTTTTCCTAGTTTCAATTACCAATTAGTGAACTTCACTTATGTTAGTACTTCAAATAAACTTTGTGACAGAATCGACAGATATGAGGTTTTTTTTTTTTAGCAGCATTAAGATGAAATGTCAACACTTATAAGTTATTAAAATATGAAAGTACTTTTTTGTAAAAAAGAAAAATGTACATTAAGGTACAACAGACAATGTGATCTACTTTTATATAAAGATTATGTTAATTGTGCTTTCCATGTGAACACTCATATCTGGCATTTTAGCTGGATAGACTTCTGTCAAAATCAATGAAAAATGCCATTTATTTACTGCTCCTCAACTTGGAATTTGTGGTACACAAGTGTGAAAACAGATTTTTTTTATTTGTTTTTCTTTTACTCAATCTATGAGTTCATCGTACTTTTAAAATTACAGACAGATGATGATCACATGACGGGTAAAGCAAAGCTTATATTCATAACAAAGAAAACAAGAATTTAACAAAATGTCTCTTAATTCAAAGAATACTCCAAACCTCTTCTCATTTACATTTAACCGGAGATTACACATCAAATGTGTAATTTTGTTGCTCATAATTTACCACCTGCTGATAAACTAAACAGTAGGTTTGTTTGCTGAGGACTTGAAGCAGTTTAAAAAAACTCTTAATTAGGGTTTTCCATGTTTAAAACAATAATGTTATAGTTTTTTTGGATAATATTCTATCTTTATTTTTAAAGGAACCAGAGAAAAAAAGTGCTGAAGGAACAACCTGTTATTTAAAACATATTTTTTTATTCTATGTATTTTTTTAAATCGCAAAAGTTATACTCAACAACTACTTTGTAACTGGAAAAAATGGAAATATATTACATTTTTATAATCTAATAAAAAATGTATGGGATTAGCACACATTTTTGTTAAATTTTAGGTTCAACGCAACAGTGTGCTGCTCCTGCTTTTGTAAAAAGCTGTTGCTCAAGCAAGAAAACACGTATCAGTGACAAATATTTTTCTTAAAATACGAATTTTTGATAAGACTATGTTTTTCAAGTCATTGTCAGTTTTATTTTGCTTATTTAAAAAACTTTTTTTTAATTATTATTTAAAGGGCCTATATCATGCAAAATCAACTTTTTTTGAGATTTTAAACGCACTATAATGTTATTTTCTTTGTGAAAAAACAACTCCAAAGAGGAATTTTGATCAGTTCCCACATCCCAGAGCATTCCTTTAAAACCCTGCATTCTGAGCACCAAAAAGTGTGGCGGTTCCCATTTTCATATGTATGAATGCAGGGGAACAACCCCTTCTTTGCAGATCTGCAAAACGCTTTCAGTTTAGCATAGACTGAGAAAGCATTCCTCTTTCACCTAATCTGCAGAGACAACAAGTTTGGATGTCGTTTGTTTCGTGGGTGAAATGCAGTCATGTAACCGAGGTTGGCTCTGGGTTGACTTAGTGAAATGGAGTGAAAAGCGTGGCCTCAGAGATCGAGGCGTCTTAATTCCGAGTAGAAAAAGGGGTTCACAAAAATAACTCATTTACTTAAAGAAATGGTTCTGTAGTGTGCCAAAGATGATTTCTTATCAAACTTAGGGAAATTGTTTACTCAGAGAGGCTTAGAATAGCATGATATAGGCCCTTTAAGAATGTTTTACTTTTGCTTCAGGTGCTGTTCTTGCAGTTCACCCTGTCAATGCAGCACAGTCACTGCAGATAAAAGATTATTCAGATGACTATGTGCATAAAGGCAGTATGGTAAGTAGTTTTAGCATAAAAAAATGGCCAGAGAACACATTATATGGTCCAAAAATAAATGTAAGGTTTTGTTTTTTTTCCCCTAATTGGAACTTTTCTAATTTGGATTTTCTTTCATGTAAAGACAACTAGGTCCAAAAGTAACTACAGGCATTTAAGAAAGACTGAATGAGTTTGACTCTAATGACACAATCATACTGTTGTAAAATAGACGCAAACAAAAAAGAACAAATCTGCTTCATTAACTACAGCATCGTTGTAGATGGTTTACATTCTGATCTTCTCCCATAATCCCATCTTTGATTTCATAGGAGCTCAGGTTCAAGGACACATGCAGCTGTTTGTGTTTGTGCTGTGTTTACTTACTGCAAAATGAAAAGGCAAGCCTAGAATAGAATGCTTGGAGTACCCTCGCCTTTAACTCCCCAGCATGGGAATGAAAATGGCACCCAGGTTGACAGCAGTATTCTGTCACAGAGTGACATTGTTGCAAGTAACTGAGACACAAGCGTACAGGCTTTTACAAATGTCATCAGCTCAACTCTGTCTGTGAAAAGACCCAGGCAGTAAACAAAACAAACTCTTCAGCCACATACAGAATAAATCTCCTATGTTGAACTGCTAAACCTACGGGAAGAGTCAGAGGACAGAATGCAACTACACTTATTTCAGCTCAGGGTTGAAAGAGATGTTTATTTTTGTATTATTTTTATAAATATTTGTTTTTCTTTGCACATTTATGAGATGCACAAAGTTCAAAGCAGGCAGACTTTTCTGTTTGCTTGGTGGCAAAACAAACTTCACACAGGAGATCTGCAGCAGTTTTCTTTTTATGTTAACCTCCAACATTTCTGGTCAGTCTACAAAAAGGAGATTTTTTTTTTTTTGCATTGTTTTAGCTTATTCCTGTTCTGACTAAAGTTTTGCACTGCCTTTTCCCGTCATCACAAAATCATATCTGCACCATAAAAAAGTGTTTTTTTTCTTGTAAGTCAACCATAACATGTTCCAGAGTGACAGTTTACTCCACCGGTGCAGATTTGCCATATTTTTCATAGTGTTGACAATCACTGACAATCCACAGTTTCCAAAAGCTTTTTCTGCCACTTGTGATCTCCTGCAGCAAAACAGTTTAGGATGCAACTTTACAATAACTTTACAACTACTTACAATAAATATACAAAAAAATAAAATAAATACAACGATTGTCAATTCAAAATTATCAGCAAATAAAGTGAAATCTACTAAAGACTCCCAACCTATTTTTTTTATCAATGCCTTTGCAGAACAGCTAAAAAACAGTTTTAACTCAAAGAAAACTTTACACATATTAAGTGTTGCCATGCCAACGTCTGCTGTGTTGCATTGCACAGTTAAGTTTCTCAACAGGAATTTTAAATCCAGATTCATTTGCCAACAGGAGTTACAGCACCTCTACAAACTAAAGAAAACAATACGCACGTGTTTGATATCAACACGTGAATGCCTTTGTGCTATGATGAACACCAGCATCGGCAGGGTTGTGACACACAGATTCAGTCTGAAAAGTCATTTCATAAACACAGTGAACCAACATTACAAATTGGCAGACGAACAAAAGTTCTAAAAATAAGTCTGCTTGTGTGAATCCAGTCTCCTCAGGAAATTCTGGGCAGGAAAGCCAAGAAGAAACACGGCTGTGAAGTGAGGGTTGTTGGGATTAAATTCTCCTGGCTGAGCAGGAAAAATTGGTGGGTTGCAGGACGCAATGAGCAATCCCTCTGTCCCCCTCTGCAACCAGTGGTGTCAAGATGTCCTTTTGCGAAGAGCTGAAGCCTCTGTCACAACCTGTCCTTTGGAAAGTGGCCGCTTGTACGCGCGTTTCTGAGGCAGGTGTGAATGTAGCTTTACAGGTCCTAGAGGCAGCTTTTGTATCAGCTTTTTCTATCCATGCTAGCATTTTATACAAATACGATATTCATACATTTATTGTTTGTTTATTATTGTTGTTTATTGTTTGTTCTTTACAAATTGCTACTGTCGCAGAAGAAGAATTCAAAGTTACAATAACACAGACTTGTTTTTTCCAGCATTTCTCCATTGAGCTGCCTCCCTCTCACCCCTAATTTCTCCCTCCAAAGCATGTGTGATTTCTCCCTCCTCGGAGGGCTGCATCGCACGCCAGGGATTGGGCATATGCCCGCGACGGCTGCTGCAACTTCATGATTTAATCAGGATGAGACACAGTGACTTTGTCATTGTTTGTCTGCTAGGTCCACTGCATTTCCCTCCTTCCTCTCCCTCCTGGTCTGTCGCATGCCTCACTACACCAGTATTTCTTCATCCCCGTTCATTCTTGAAATTCCACCTGTGTGTTCTAGTATCAGGGCTGATGACAGATCCATTATCAGTAGCTCCTTGTAAATAATGCATGTTATTCATTTGCATGACTGTACAATAAGGCAGTGCACATGCAAAGTTAGCACACTCAGCTCTCCGCTTAAATAAATCGTACAGATGTCAACACACCTGATGATCCATTCAATAGACATCCTCAAGACCTAGTTTATAGCCCAGCTCACCATATCAATCCAAGTTTGTTGGGAAAACTGACACTGAGTTAATTGTTTACTCTGACCAGCATGGTATTTCTGTGAGCTGTTTGTGCTTTAGGCTGAAATGATGGTGTGCTTAAGAAAGCCTGAAATGTCACCCTGGTTTCCAGGATACCGCTCTAACAATTACAACAGATGTGCAGCATTTTAACAAGTCATTTGCATCAGTTGCCTCAGTTTGACATCATCTGTGCAGTGCTTCGGGCAATAGCAGATAACATTAAAATACCCCTTTTACCAAACTGAAACGAGTAAGTACAACTGGTCACCAGAACTTTCCCCTGTGTTTAATGGGACAAATAGTGGTTTTTTTTTAATGGGTAAACCTTTGAATTCAACTGATCCTACATCACATGTGAAATAAGATGATGAATGATTATAGAAGCTGAAAGACCAAAGGAAGTTACAACTCTCAAAGGTCACAGCTTTATTGGATCAGCTGGAGGGACCTAAAGATGCACATTTCCAGGAAGTAAGAACAGTGTGGAAATGTAATTTGATATTTCGTAAAGGAGCAGCATTACACATTAGCTTCAGAGTTGTAACAGGTGTGGAATCTCATAATTGTTTGTCTCTACTCGAGTAAACTCTGCACACCTCCAGTTCAATCCTTTTCTTGTATGGACAGCTGTGCTCTGTGTAAGTCAGCCATCTGTGTCACATGCTCTTCAACAGTGCAAAAATGTAAATTGGCGACCTTCCAGTCTGATAGATGCATTCCTGAACGCAAAGCTTGCACTTAAAATTACCATATAAGTGCCACAGATGTAGATGCAGATTGATCTAATCGAGATTCACACTTACATTTATCTTCTTTTAAGAAAAGTTCATTCTTAATGTCTTCAAATGGTGCTTTCAAGCTCCTTTTCCATTTATGCCTTAAGTGTGAGACTGCCAGCATTTAGAGCAAAGATGGAGCATTTTAGTCCATGACAGCATTTCTGTGGCAGTGGAGACAAGGACATGCGGGTATGAATGTCTGAAAAACACCCAGTCATGGTAAATTTCAGCCCTGATTCTTTTAAAGTGATTTTCAAACATGATGATTCAGTTTAAGTGTTTGCTTTTTACTCAATTTTAAGAAAAATTCAAGAAATATATAGCTTGTCAAAACTATCCGGTCGTACTGTTCATGTAGTCCAGGGGTCTGCAACCTGGAGCTCCAGAGCCACATGTGGTTCTTTTACTCCTTCAATGGGTCTTTTTGGTTAAAGAAAAATAACGTTTTTAATTTTGATTAGTAACCATAAAGGATACGTTGAAATGTAAAAAAAAGTCATACAAACAGTTTAAGAACAAGACTCCACAAGTTGAATTGAAACATTTTGACAGATTTTTGTGTACCATGTATCACAGAAAATCAATTGGAGGTCAGAGAGCACAAACAGAATTAAGGCACAAGGGATTATAAGGCACAACTTTCATTTTTGAATACATTGTAGGATTTTAAGTCTGTTTTATGCTTCAAAAAATACTAAAAACTGATTTAATTTTGGTCAGTTCAGTTATCAAATTTCTGTCCAAGATGCACCAAAACTGGTCAAATAAATTGTGCTTTTTTTTAAAACACTGCTGACATTTGATTATTCACTGCATTTGCTGCATTGTGACTGTAGGGTGTCTTTTTTTGGAAAGAAAGACATGTGATCCTTTGTCAAAAGTTATAAACTACGTCAGATTCTAGAAAAAAAAGACTAATTTTATAATGTATTATATATGGGGAAAAAAGTTCATTTGTATCAAAAATATTAACCATAACTTAAATAGAAATCAGTATTTCCTAAAGGGTTAGGTACAACTTTGTGGCTCCTATAGAGTTGTAATCATAATTAAATAAATGGCTCCAAGTGTTGAAGGTTGCAGATCCCTAATATAAACAGCTTAAACACAAGTAAAGTATTAGTAAAGTCATTCGTATTAAAGCAAATGGACCATTAGGATAATCAGATGCACATTGAATGAAAAATAATTTCACAGCAAAAAGAAAAAAAACCAGAAAAGTTTGGAGCAGATGTTAAAAGCATAGAAATTCTGTGGTGGTCTGATGTGTTTATGCACGCACATGTTCAGCAAAGCAGAGACTGCAACTGAATATGTAAACGAGGATTATTGCAGAACAAGATCTTTCATTTTTAAATGTGGGATAAACTGAACAAAAAACATACCAAAAAAAATCTATTTTAACTAAGACAAGTTAAGAAAGCTTAAGAACATGACGCCATGACTCACTGGGGCTTGAAGCGAGATCAAATATAATTTAACAAAAGTACAGTGTAAAGTTTTAATAGAAACCTTGTGATAAAACGTATCATTTACAGAATTGGTGTATGTCATTTATGTTTGAAGCTTGTAAACAAAAGCATGTGACTAAAGAGCTCTTCAGTCATTGGCCAGGACGAGGGCGAGGCAAAGCAATGAGAAAAAGAATAATGGAAGTTAAATGCTTTGCAATCCTTGTCAGGATAGTTCACTTATTCAAACTTGATATTTTACTGACTAATTTTCAAAGCCTGAATACAGTCTATATCACACAAGCAGAAGAATAGTTTTACCAAAATACTTTTTAAAATCATCACACTGAAAAAAATACAGAGCTTTATTAGTGTTGGGAACAAAGCTCTTTCTTTCACATCCACTGCAACTGGAATTAAGATGCAAAAATGAAGATTTGAAAGAGGATAAACACAAACTGTGAACGAAATATTTCTACAAAAAACAGCTGTTTTCATAAACCAAAACATTAATAACGTGATCAGCTCCCACACCAGACAGTCACAGCGATGAAAAAGGACATGACAGTTTCAACATGGAGGAAACGCACTTTAATACACACACAAACAAAGCTTGGAACATCAAAGTGGCGCCTTTGTGTTTTCATCATGTAGAGCCAGCTGCTATCCTACAACACAACCACTGTCCTTTGTTCAATGAAAGCACATGGAAGGAACTGAGGGTAGAAAAACAACAGCATCCTTCAAAAAGAATCCATCAAATAAAGTCATTTTTGATGTGACGTCCACGAAGAACTGAGCAGTAAAGAGCTCTCCAATGGGGGAAAATAGTGCTCCTACTTATCAAAAATGTTATCTTACACAGCTTCATATGGTTGCCACATTCCCACTGAGTGAATAAAAGAATGTAACAGAAAAAAAAAACAAAAAAAAGCAAGCTAACCCTTAAGTCAATCTTTGAACCACCATACATAACTGAACCCTCCATGTGTTTACCTTAAAGAAAAGAAAAAAAACCCTCAACATTTGCTCGTTGAAATGATGCAAAAGCATAAGCAAGTATAACTCAGAAGAAAAAAAAAAAGTTTTAATAAACTATCTTTGGGAACGTTAACATAGTCTCACAAGCTGTTACAGAACAGGGGATAGAGCTGCTGCGGGTGTTAATTTCAACGGAAGCGGCTCATGGTTTTCAACAATGGCAACACTGACAGAGTGAAAAGATCCAAATATGGAACAACTCCCATCTCCACAAATGAAAAAAAGGAGCTTGTTTTACTGCTGAGGATTTAATGACTCAAAGAGCAGGCATGTCCTTAAGTACATGCAGATATTAAGCCAGGTTTGTGGGAGCAGTTTACCAACAGCAGTTTTTTTTATCCTTTATTTAGTGCTTGTTTCACCTCGTTTACCATGTTGCTAACTGGTAAGGAGGCAGTTATTTTCAAAAATGTAACAAAATTGTCCTTGTTAGGTGATAATATCGACACAAACAAAAAACAAACTGAATTTAACTCATAACCAGCACTTGAGGCCAACACAAGTGAAGTTCAAATGACATTTTGTAAAAGTTAAGTATTTTTCCTGTTTCTTTTACTCTGACGAGACACCAGATCTGTAATAAGCAGCTGTCCAACCGTTTTTGCATGTGTAAGTTGAATCACAAGATAAAAAATAAAAACAATGGAGTCTAAAATGCCCACAGAGATTATTTTTCAAAGTTCTGGTATTTCTACTGCTTTAATTGTATTTTTTCTCCACTTACAATGTCTATCAATTACTACAGTTCCTTTAAATTTACATGAAGTTTTTATCCTTCGATGACATAGCTATTCTTCATTTTTGTATTTTTACCCATTTAGAATTTTGGTTTTTATGTTTATGTTGCATTTTTGCTGTTATTCACTGTTTTTAAGAAGACAAGTTTACCATCTGCCCAGGAATTACAGAGATTAAAAAAAAAAAAAAAAAAACTGGTGAATTTCCATTTGCCACTGTCAAATAAACAAATGAATAAATACAAATAAACACTGCAAAAACTTGCAAAAATAAATTCAATGAATAATTCAATGAATGAAAACTGTACATCATCAGAGATAGAAAAAAAAAAACAAAAAAAACCGAATTTTTAGCTCTTTATTTGTGATTAGTATTGTTTGAGGACCAAAGTACCTGGCAACAATCTGAACTGCAAAAGACAAACAGCACAGTAGACACTATACCATCGACTAAAATCCGTGTTTATCTTACTATGACTTAAAAGTGTAGACAATCTGTTCTTTGTTCATTTTAGAAGCAAACACTGAACTCAAAATAACTTTGGGAATTGTTACCCAATTCTAAATGAGTGTGGATAAAAAATAATCTTTAGTAAGAATTATCAGGAGAATAAAAAAATTGCAACAGAATATCATACTCCTGTAAGAAAGACAGAATACTCTAATAAGATAAATGACTAAATTAATCCACTGTAAGATATTTTAAGAAAAAAATAGTCACAGTGCAGCTTTTTTTTGCATTGAAGATGAAAAAAAGCAAATAATGGAAAGCATCCTGCTGTGATACATACTCTTCACAAGGACACAACCTCACCCTAAAAAAAAAAAAAAAAAAGGACTGTAATTTATGCATAGAAAGCAAAGAGCTTCTAGAATGATGCTTTCCAAATATTACCAGTGATCTATCTGCTTGCCAAAGGCTGTATCATGATGAACGGTGTTTGCCTAGCTGCAGACCGTCCTCTGCTATCAGGGGAAGTGTTCAGGGCTCTGAGGAGATGTGTCCTGAAGTCCCACCTGCTTTTTGAAAATGAATATCCTCAGGCGAAAACCATCACTACTTCCTCTTCCATCCAAGTGAAAATCTATTTATCAGATGATATAATAAGGCACAGCCTTTCTTTGGACCACTGTATGTATACACACACATCTGCAAGCACAGAGCTGTCCACACACTGCTATGCAAAAACATGCCTGAATCTGCACTAAGAAAGGATTTAAGTGAAAGTGGGCGAGCAATAAGAGGATTTTTTTAAGTTTAAAAAATGGGCACAGTATATAAGGTTTTCAGGAGACAATTTTTAATAAACATGACTTTATCTACTGAACTGTGTCACAAGAGCAAATAAGAAAAGATGGGAAAACGTGTCCTTTAACCTAAATAAAACACTAAAAACAAACAAATCTGCATAACACAAAAAAGGAGGGATTTCTTCATCATCAAAACAAACTTTAGATGGAAGAATAAGACTGCAACAGTGTATGATTCTCAATATCAACTTAAATCTGTCCTTTTTTCAAACCCATACGTTTTCTGTAAGTGTTTGCATGTTAATAGTTTTGAGACAGAGAAGGTCCAAATGTAATTGTGTGCCAGGACAGGATTTGTGTTCAAAAAAACATTTTTTTTGTTGCAGTTTAAAATGTCAACAAAGCATCTTATTCTTTCATTTTCATGTTTTTTTTTTAAATGCAACCTACTTTGAAAAACTAATGTCCCAAACTAAAATGTTTTTTTTCCTTAATTTTGGCATTTATTAACTCAGTATTTAAAAAAAAAAAAAAGGATGAAAAAAGTAATCACACCAACGCCACAAATAATGTTTTTACCCACTTTAAGGGCCACCAAGTCAAAAGAAGATTGAACCACATGGGAGTAAATCATTCCATTTTATAAAACTTTTTAAAAATAAATTGAGAACAAATAGTTTAAAAAGGTAGTTTTGGAATTGTGCATTTTACATCTTTAATTGGTCCTCAAGGATGAAGAAAACATTATTTTTTAGAAAGCCAGTGAACTCACATCTCACGCAGAACTTTTCTCGGAACTCAAAACTTTTATTCTTAAATGTTAAAAATGACACACTGACCCTTTTGTCATTTGCTACAATGAACATTTGTTAAAAACAAACCAAAAAAACAAACAGACAAAAAAAACTTAAAGGTGTCTAAGTATTTTTTAAGCACATGCAGCAATGAGTTATGTTTATCTCAATTGCATTTGGTGCTATGACAATAAAAAAAATTTAGTTGAAAAAAAAGATGGTAAATTGATGGGAAGATGTTTTTCCAGTTCTGAAGTTGGCATTAAGACATCAGATCAATTTACACCACATCTGTGCCAGTGACAGATCATCAGTAAGTTTAGATGAGCATGTCAAACACAATTGCTATTACAATATGTCAAACATAAACCAGTGAACTGTCTCTTTAAAGACCCACTCTGATGAAAAGCTTGGTTTTGGAATCTGGTTCAAAACGGTACGGCTGGAAAGCTCCAATATTGCTTGCCATGTTTTTTTGCCCTGCTAGTGTGAGGTTGGAGGTGTGAGGGGTTGTAATCTAGCAGGAGGAGCAGGTAAAGTCTCAGTAACAAGGAGAGAAAGGCAGGACAGGGTTGCTCTGCAGCAAATGCCCCACCCACAACTCAGAAGCCAATTTCTAATCAACTATTGCTGCTCTGCAGAAACTATATGAAATTACCTAAAAATGAAAAAAAAAAAAAAAAAAAAATTAAAACATCACTGGGAACGCTTTAAAAAAATAGTCAAAGATAATCGGAGCGGGTCTTTAAAAATCCCATGAAAAGAAATAACGGGCAAAAATTCTGAACTGAATCTGCAGACTTCACTGTCAGCATGTGAAAAATATTGATGAGAATATTGACTGAAACAGACAACTCCACCTGTAATCAGTATGATTCATTTTACAAAGGAACTCTCCAAAAAAAAGTAGGGTTTTAGAAATAGGTATTGATTTGAAAACTATAAAACCCACATGCCGGGACTTGTAGCCACATTAGATTCCACTTTTATCCTCAGGTGGGAGTTCTAAATTTGCCAACCCGAAGGTCAATGGTTCATAACAGCAGGGGAGCCGCACCATGAGACCAGGCTTCAGCAGAAAGTGGTTCATTGCAGTCAATGGATGGGCTTTAGTATGCTCATGGCTTGCTAAATTAAAGATCCTGAGCTAAACCAGCTCTTGCAGCTCTCTGCAGGGGTGATGATGGGCTTTTAAGATGGGATCTTGAGTAAGCCATTAAGGTTTTAATCACTGAAAATCAGAATTCTGGAATTTGCAACACTGGCAGATCATTTTTAGTCAACTGCTTTTGAAGCATTCCTTTGTAATTTACATGGGTGTGTTCACTTGTAGGTGAGGTTACACAAATAAACAGAATGAAAAAGAAGCAATAATATATATATAATTCAAAATAAAAAATGGTCATCAGCTTACATGTTTAAAATTAGGTAGAAATTAGGTAAAATTATAACTATTTATGAATTACTTAATAAAAAAATTGTATTTAGTTTTTAGTGAATGATTTTTTCACTTAAAATTGGCACATGAAAATCTGAATTTTATCATAATATGTTGATGCTCATTTATATATATATTAAAATTAGCAAAAACTCCAAGAAAAAGGTAAATTTTTTGACAAATGTCACTTGGCTCTGTGCACTCACTGCCTTTTAAGTTGAATGCTCACTGCCTTGGAGGGTGCTTAGCCTTAACTATATTAACTGTTTAACCCAGGAGACTTTGACTTGCAGGCTGTTAGGCAGAGCTGCACCTCTCTCATGCATAAATCTGACAAATGTCAGCCAGAGTTTACTGCTGTCATGTTGCCAGGTGGCTCTGCTTACTAAGAGATTTAAGTAGATGGGCTTTACTTTTGTTGAAGCTTTGGTAGAAAAAAGATTTTTTTCATTCTAGAAGAATCGACTTGGAATGTTTTTTATGGAAAGGTAGACCTCATGTGTTACTGCTAAGTTAAAAATATAAATTCTAGTTTATTATAAAAATATGTTTCAGATTTGCAGCGTCTGGCTCCAAGTTTCCTTTGTATTTTAATTAACATTTTCCACAGAGTTTGAGGACAATTAATGAATTAAAAAGTACAAGTTTTTTTTCCTTTAATTATAGTTGCTATTCTCTCATTTCTCTCTTGAGAGGCAATAAATAAATGTTCTTTTTATTACAATATGAAACATTCATGAAAGCCTCCACCCAAAATTGTCCACAAGTGAAAAGCTTTTTTTTTCTTTGAAGATTTGTTTAATGAAGCAAAACAAAAGCTCACATTCATTTTGATGCCACTAAATTGTTGTAAAAAAAATCTCATTAACACAGTTGATCCCTTTGTGTAGCTAAATTAAACCTGAGAACTGGGAGATAACTAAGTTCGTTATTGAAAATGGGCTTCAATTAATTGAGTGGTCTTAAAAGATCCACTCTGCCTCTGTGACGACTCTCTGTTTTGAGTAATTAAGCTTCTTGTTCTTTTGGTCTAAAGTGAGGTTCCCCTGTAGTTGCAATCAAAAATCAGAAACGAGCTGTTGTGAAAAAATAGATAATATAGAACAAAGACCCAGCTAAAATCTAGTCATGTTATTTACTACATCATATAAAAAACATGATTTTAAAACATAATAAATGTCAGTATGCAGCAGTTTGGGTTATTCCAAACATAATTAACTATTTAGGACAAACTCAAAAAACAAAAAAGGGCCTAAATAAGTTGTATAATTTATGTCAAAATATTTGACAGGCAAAATGTCCAAAACATTGTTTTAACTTGACTTTGTGATTTAAAGAAAAAAAATTTGTACATATTGTATCTGTATGTTACAGTGGCCTTGAGATAAAAATTACATCAAATTGCTCAATGCAAAAACATATTTAAGATCACAACAACAACAACTTAAGGAACAAGATGAATGATAAAAAAGCAACATTACATTATGGAAATCAAAACTAAATTCCAGAAACCCTAAACGAAAAAAATAAAATATTTCAGAACACAAAAGTATTTCCAGAAATCCAAATGAAATGTTAAAAAAAGTACACAACAGGAAACTGGAAAAGGTAGATATTGTGGGCCATTGCTGACTGGATGATGACAATTGAGTTTTGAGGAAGAGGGAAAACAAAAGAAAGTTTTGCCCGAACATAAAGATTTGATTGAGCAACCAGCAGATTTCTGCAGTAGCTGTGACAGCAACTTAAAGAAACGTCTTCTGTTGGAAGATATTGTCATGTCTAATAACTTTCAGCTGAAAAACGTGAACCAACGCCATTGTCCAATCAGTGACATCCAATAATACCTACCTTTTCCATTTTCTTTATTATTTTGTTCTTATTTTCTAACATTTCATTTAGATTTCTAGCAATTATTTTTGTTTTCTGTAATGCTTAATTTGATTTTTTGGGGGGATATTTGTTTTGTAGAAGTTTATTTTGGTTTTGTGGAGTTTTGTTTTCTAAAATGTAATGTTTTTTTTTTTATTATTTATTGTTTTTTTTTAATTGTTGTGTGATCTTAAACATGTTTTTGTTTCGAGTGATCTGTTGATGTGATCTGCACTTCACCATAGTGTGTGGATGATCTTGGTGAAACACAGATGCGAGTCACATCTTAAAAGAAATAAAAAGCCTTCTGTTAAGCCTGAAATATGGCGTCCACTTTCTGCACAATCTCCAGCATAACCGAAGAAATGGTAACCACTGCAAAAGCAGCAGCTGATATTTAAAAAAAAAAAAAAAAAAAAAAAAAGGATGTACTTTAATCCATGAAAAGGAACTCAGCTGAAACAAATCCAAATGACTTTGTAGAAAATTGGTTTACTCCAGATCTACCTCTTATGGTTTATAGTGACACATACCTGTTTAGTCCTGCTCAGCGAGTGGAAAACTCAAGTTTTTACAGAAAAGAAAAAAAAACAGCAAAAACTTTCTTCCATAAAGGCCACATTCACTGTTAAATCTGACTCACAAAAGATAACTACGACAGCTTTCTGTTATTTGTAGCTCAGGACCATTTGGAAGCCTGGCAGTGACCTCATTCTACATCAAAAATCTCAGGACACACTATGACTGAGTGACTGCAAGTTGCTTGAACGACTGAAAGGAACAGTCACTGTAACATGAGTTTGTGGGTGTAAGAAAATAACTAAAATCAGTTGGAGCGTAGAGTGAAAGAGCCAACGCTATACAAGCTATCCAAACCATCAAAAAGTTTCAGTACAGAAAAAAAAGAAAATTGCAGAAGGGTAAAATTGAGTCCTGCAAATATGTTACACCAAATGAATAATTAATTTCCTAAGATTTGAGAAACTAGAAGCTTGCCTTGTGGGCTTTAAGTATTTTGAGAAGCTGTACCACGAGTTATATTTGGATAAAGTTTGAAGTTCAAAAGTTCAAGTCGTCAGTGTGGCATCCTTTTCTGCATCACGCTCTGCTCAAAGATTGTTCAGCGTCGTCAAATAATGGTAAAAAAAAATAAAATGTTGGGTCTCACTGCAAAAAAACAAAGGAAAGCAGTTGGAATCTATATGAAGAAAAGGGCATCGATGAGCACAATAGGGGGCTTACGGATGGAAAATGAAATGGATGAGTGAATAACTCATGAGGGCAGAAAGTAAGGAGCAGTGAGAAGGTAGGAGGACAAAAGCACAGAGAAGAAAGGAAAAGGAGATGAGCAAGTAGAGGGCTGAAGGAGTGACAGGCTGAGGCTCCAGGGACACAGGACAGAACAGGTTGGGAGATGATGTAGCTGCAGGGATGCTGGCTCCACTACACATTTAACGGTAGAAAAGAAAGAGATGGAAATCAGTTTTTGAGCTCTGGGGACTAAAATCCAATGTGCAAGTCAAGTTAGTGGAGGAAGTAACTGCATAACCCGTCGCTGAAACTATCTGGCCGATAGTTAGTCCCTGGTCTCTTGGTAAGTAACCCTGCAGGAAACAGCTGTGTGTGCATTTGTTTTCCAAGCGTGTTCAGATGTGCAGAAATCTTGTAGAACGTTACTGCAGCGGGTCCTCACAAGCAGTTACTGAAGCTCACGCCTGTTTACCATGAAAGTGACCTGCCACTCAGGATTTCAATTATCTCCCTCTCTGCCTCATAGCCAAGGATTACAAACAGAAGCTGCATCCTGCTTCGTGCACAGATAAGTCCACACATGTCAGATGTGACCAGAGTGAACACATTCAATTAGAGGAACATTAAAAAAGAATACAAAGAATTGTTCTAATCACGTGAAGGAGATGTCATCTGTGTTTGAGATCACAAAGAATAGACGAGTGTCTAGGAAACTGAGATGTGCACGTTTTAAAGACTCAATATGAAACAGGATGCAGGATTTGGGTGCTTTTCCTATTAATATTTTTGAGAATTGTAGGGAGGAAAAATGGTGTAATGACTGTAAATGTTCTTCACATAATTGTGTGAAAGTTCAAATTAGATGATTTTTTTTATTTATTTTTGAAAAAATTCAAGCAATCTTTTATTTAAAACTTACAAAGATAAAAATAGCTAAATGGAAAATAAATAAAATAAAAAAAAAAAAAGTAGAACATTTTAAAATAATCAGACGAGAAACTTAAGAAGCCATACGGATAATTATGAACTGGGAAGTTGTTTTGGTACCTTGGTATTTTCTGTTTATGTAAAAAGATTTTTTTTTGTGTTTATGTAAATAATGATCTGTGGTAGGGTGTAAAAATATATGCTTAAAATTTGGCAGTTTTCTTCTACCCTCTCCTTTTTTGAGCAGTTTATTTTTTTCGCTTTTTTGTTAAATCTACTTCTTTTATGTTTGAATATAAAATATCAAATCAAAGAGATTTTCTGTTTTGAATGTCAATAAAACTTTGTTTAAACAATTAAAAGACATGGATGGCCTTTGTTTTGAGTTTTAGTCACTGTTTTAGTTTAAAATGTTCATTTTAAAACAAAACTGTCAATATCAAAACTGTATACAGCAGGAATGTGTAAACCACACAATTATAAGAAAACATCAGAAAAAGAGTCAGTAATTTTTCACTGTGCACAAAAACACAAAATTCCAGGTATTCCTATGAAACGAGAAGCTCCAGATTTTTCTTAAGTTCAACATTGAGCATTTTACAAAGCTGTGATTTAAAATTAAATCAAAAACTTTCAGTCTAGGCATGTGGTGGTATGTCTAGTCTAAATGTGCTTGCTTTATTGTAAATAAAACCTTTTTACTGAACTTAAACAACTTTTCCTGTAGTTTATCTGTTTATAAGAGTCAAAGACTGACCTTTTTTTCCTACAAATGTCTCCCTCACATAGAGTTTGTAATTGCTTATCAAGAGAAATGCCTAACATGTGTAAAATGACTGCAGATGAATGAACAGCAAAAAAGCAGAATTAGTAACCTAACTAATAAGCAGACCTCTCCTTCCACTTAGCTATAAGTAATTTAGTTCAAGTGCGGTGACTAAATCATATGAAATGGCCATCAGTGAGTTTCTGAATTACTATGCGGAACATTTGAATAATTAGAATAACTGTTTTGCATGCAAATGGCAGGGAACTATATGCTCCTTCGAATTAAATATTAAACATAAAACAATTCTAATTTCAATGATACAAGGAAATTAGAAAAGTTGTTGGGTAAAAATTGTAGCTGGTTTCCTTCTTCACTTTTTTGGGTGTTTCATGGAAGTGATATTATTCAAACCCTGAACACATATTTTAGCTGATAAGCTATTGTCCTGTATTTTTGAAAAACCATGGCACATCAAAAACTAAGAATTATATATTTGCATTCCAATATTAAGCCATAAAACACTGTCATTCAGGGAAAAACGCATTATATTAAAATAAGAGATGAAAGCCAATTTAAAGATCAGAAGGGAAAACCCTGAATACCCAGCATTGCTGAGCATTTCGTGGGCAGATATTTAAACAGCATTGGGACCAGATGGAGTCTTCCATCAACAGAAAGCTATGGGCCCTTGCTAACATCAGTGACACCTGTAATGAAGGTGCTAAAACATAAAGGTCAGCAGCATCACTCATCTCTACTCAGGTCCTCTGAGGAAATCTTGTGGGAAGAGCTTGAAAACAATAACACGGCTGATAACTCCCTAGAAGCAGCTGTTGGGGTCATTACTCCCTTTGGATCTTAGAATGAGAGCATCCTCCCTAGTCAGCGCCTTATGGTGGGATGGTGACTGAATGATGCAAATGAACCTTGTTGTGCTGAGACGCTCATGATTAACACCAAGGTCACTGAGTCACTCAATATATCAGGGGTACAACAGCATTTCATTGTTTTATGAAATGTCCATTAGAAAAAACTTCATAAGATCAAAACTCCCTCAATTAAAAAGCAAATGCTTCAAGTTTCTGTTTTGCAAAACAGTCGCCAAGAGAAAATGTTCAATACACTTTGCGTTATTGGAAATGAAATCATCCACTTATGAGCGGTGGCTGATACTCCTCTGACAAATAGTGCCGTTAAAATGAAGAATTGCTTAAAACACACTGAGTTTAGCTTCTCATATTGTTTAATGTCAGACAAATTACTTAAATGTCACTTAAAAACACATTAAAGTCCCACTAAGATCATCTTTTGACCCATTTCAAAAGCGTTCCCAGTGGTTTTTTTTAGCTTAATTGTTATCATGCCGTTTTTAGAAAAGAAAAAAAAAACACTGTGGTTTTCTAGCCTGCCCCCTACTTCCTGTCATTCATCTGTTTTGCACGCTCTTCTGCTAGCTGACAGCATCACACCCTCAACCTAACATTACTGCTGCACTAAAAAAGATGAGCAATATTGGAGCTATCCAGTTGTACAGTTTTGTGCCAGATTCCAGCTCAGATGAGGAAAACTAAGATGTATATGGATCTCGTCACCTACAACAGGATGCTTCTAAATGGAGCCGACCAGGGAGCTTGTGGACGACCAACTGCAGCTTCTTCTTCACAACTACAATCTTTATCAAGAAGCATTTTACCATCTGCTCCTGATTCATAATTATTTGAGGAATAACTAAGAAATACAATTTAAAGATTAAACTTCTTTAAATATGTCCTCCATCATCAGAAAAATGCCACAAAAACATTTAAAAATCACCAAAAAAAACAAACAACATTTTCATCATAGTGGGTCTTTAAATGCAAAACATCATGGAGGTTTTTCCTAAATAAAACTCAAATAGATGCTCGGAGCTTCTGTTTGCTGAGTAAATCAATAGCCAAGAGAAAATTTTCAATACACTTTGCATTATGAGAAATTAAACCATCTACTTCTGAGAGGGGGCTGATACTTCTGACAGAGTGTTGTTAAAATGAAGAACTGCTTAAAAAAATCCTGAGTTTATTTTCTCTCATTGTTTAATGTCATACAAGTTACTTAAATGTCACATAAAAGGACATTAAAAATTCATATCAACCCAGACTAAAGAAAAAACAAAAACAATGCCTGTGGTTTACATCTTTTTTTGTCAAAGACAATTGATGAATATTTGGCTTTTTTGAGAATCGGTTTTAAGGATATCTTTGTTGAGAACAGTGGTCACTGTGCGAGTAGTTCAAGTGCCTTGGTGAAATAGACAGCTGTGTGATAAGCTGGGCCGTCATTCAGAGGCTCATTCAGACAGATAGGGAGCTGGCAGCACATTGAGCTTTTCTAGCTGTCGATCTGGGCTCATTCTTTGCCCTCTGGTCAAACTGTTGAGCTGGCAGAGTGGAAATGTATAATCTGACAACTCACATTACACAGTAGGGTGGAGAAACTGCTCAGCTTTCTGCTCCCATTAAGATCAGGTGGAAGAAACGAGAACGAGAATCATGGCAAAAAGACGAGGGAGAGGATGAGCAGAGCAGGGGAACATGACAAATGGAGACCATCTATGCAAACACCAGAGCTGCTGAGTATCGTTTGCCTTGTGCGATAACCTACACACATGCACGGGAGCATGAGGACGAAGAAAATGACACGCTGTGCAGTTGAAGTTGTGCAGCTGTAATCGAACATTATTAAGATCTAAATCAACTATATGCGCGTAGAAATTTGAGGCCAACTTAATCCTAACCATTAGTAGGGTTCTGATTGTGAAATTACTGGGCTGATTACACGGTACATGTAAATTATTATAATTATTTTTCTTGCAATTGACTCGTCAAATCTCTAATGATAACCACAGCTAAGAGGAGCACTTTAATCTTTTGTACAGGTAAATATACATTTTTTTATTTTGTAAGTATGCATAATCTTAATTCATACAGAGTATCCTCAGGATCACAGTGTTTTCCTTCATAATTCTTTCCATTTTTCCCCCTTTTAGTTCTGTGTAATCAAACTGGATTATTTAAGATGGTAAAGTTTCACAAAAACAACCATCCAAAAGAGCATCTTTAAGAAAATCTGGGGGGTTTCTGTTTTGTCTTTTCCATTCACCAATTACGGCTCCTTTTTTTTTTTTTTAATTTGTTAAGCTCTTAGGTTTAGTCACCCAAACAGTATTTGAGTTAAGTTTAATAAAAGCTTAAAGATAATAATAACTTTACTTTTTTGTGAAACTATAATTCAGGACAAAAAGAGCTAGCTAGCTACCCAAAAGGAGACAATCATCAACTTATCCCGACACAGAAACACACTGTGGAGGCATATGACTGAAATCTGATGCATCATGTGGGCTTTATCTGTAAATCTGATTTTTTATTTGAACATAGAAAATTTAGTCACTGCACAGACAGCATTTAAATAATGGGATCAATTGTTGATGTGTGATGATGTATCTATCAGAGTCTTTTATTTTTTTCGCTGCGACAACTAAATCCCAAAAAACTGCATTGATATCAATCCTCAATTTATTAAATTATGATTAAACTTTTATTTTTACGGGATAATCTCTTGAGACTTGTTTAATTTACTAGAGAAACTATCGAAACATTAATAAAAACCATTATAATAAACTGAGGGCTAACGGTAAAAGTAAAACGTGTGTCCGTCTTTTAAAAGGCATTATGCCATCATTGTTTTGTATTTTCACTCAAAAAAAAGACAGTTTTTGTCAGGAAGTCTCGTGCAAAGTGTTTTATTTACATCCATTGAGGTTGATCTGTTCCACATGCCCTGGTACTCTTATAGGAGAGGAGGTAAGCTGTAAGTCACAGGTCAGTTGTTGTCGTACCCTCTAAGAGTGTTCCTTACTTTGGGTTGAAAGGCAGCATTTGCCATTTCTTTACTTTGCATATATTTTGATGTTGCAAGTACATCATTGCACCAATGCCAGAGGACAGAGTGTGCATCTCTCAGAAGCAACATATTTGATGCCTTAGGAATGAAAAGGGCTGGAACTGTGCAGCGTTCTATACTAACATTTCAGCCACAACTGATGAATGCGTGAGTCAGTTTGTGTGTGTGTGTGTGTGTGTTTCTGTTTGGCAGGGACATAGCCTACGGTATATAACTTCTTTTTCTTTTTTTTCAACACAGGGTCACTTTGCCTCAAGATGTTGTTTATATTTTTATTTTTTTTTCACTCCCCTTAAGCTCTGAACCAATTTAACACAGGCCGGGAATGTAGAGAGAAGCTTGACAAAGTCACTCAAATCCCCGTCTGCACTATATCGGGGCCACAGCGAGTGAAAAATGAGGGTGAAAGATAGAGGGGACGAAAGGAGTCTGTAAGGAGGGGGCAGAGCAGGGATGTCAGGAGAAGAAGATCTGCATTCACTCTGAGGGTATAATCTGCAACAAACCATACAAGGCAAAAAGGAAATTAATAAAAGTTCAAGAAAAATATATTGAATAAGCAAAGTCATTGAACTCTGAACTGGAATGCGTTGTGTTTGGTTCCTTTCAGTTCCAATGAAATTGTATTTTCATTGCAAATTAAAAAGGGTGGACAAAAAGATTTCATTTCTGGTTTCTTATATGCATCATCTCAAAGAAAGTATGAATGAATGGGCAGTAAAGCAGTGACTTGTGTTCTTCAAAAAGGATTATATAAGCTCAAACTACAGCAAAGCAGCCTTTTCTTTCAGGCAGTTTGAATCATAAAGAAAATAAAGCAGCCAGGTTGCTCATTTTAGACAGAAATACAAAAAAATAAATTTCAGAAATCTAGATTCCAAATAGCGTGTCATTTCCTCTTGGTAATCATATCTCACATTTCAGGTATGAGCCAGTCAGAGCAACACACATCAAAGGCCAGCGAACAGCTCATTGCTGAAAAGAGAAGTCAACGTTGTGACAAGCATGTCAAATCTCTTATGCATAAGTAAACATCCTCTTTTAAAAGATACGATTGTGCTCGTCATGCTTTTATTGCTTGCTCTTAAACCCATATAACATCAGTATATTTTTTTTATCTTTTTGTAAACAAAGTGATGCCATATCCAGAATTCATTTTAAATCTCATTAACCACACCAGCCTGCAATTCTATCTGGGCCTTATAAGGGGGATTTTTTTGATATATATATATATATACACACACACACACATTTTGGTGCAGTATCCTTGACAAAGTTCCTCTACAGCTCCACAACAGTCAGAGATGCCAGTGACCAAAGGAGATCTCTTTTCTTCATAGGGGAAGTTGATGCTTATGAGGCTAGGGACCAATGCTGGACCAGGGGACATCTCTATCTGGGACAGGGCATCCATTTACTGCAGCAAACACTTCCAAAGTAATGAATCTGCTGGGAGGAAATCAATTTAATGAGGTATTACTCACAATGAGGAAAAAAACAATTGGGAAGGTGTTGATGTGTGTGAGAGGGATGCAAAAATTAGATTAGTTCATTGTTAACAGACAAAAAAGGGTGTCAAAGCAGGTCTGCAGTGTATTGTAGTGAGATGGTGTATCGCTCATGAAGTTCTAGCCTTCCTTTAACTTATTAATAAAGCTGTTGATACTTTTGGTCCACTAATCTATCGGCCCAACTAAAGTACTCCTCAAAGGAGTATTTTTAGAAAAAGAAAAAAAAAACAAAAAACATTGAATTAGCTCAAATTTGAAAACAACTCCCCCATGAAAAAATAAAACCCGCTCCAATAAAACTATGTTTTAGCTCTTGTAGTATTTTGATCATGATGTAGGACATCTATAAAGAAAATAAAGGTAAAAGCTGTGCTTCTGAGCATTTCTTTTTTTAATTGTTGTGAATAAGGAGCAGATGAGGAAAATGGGGCCAGCTAGCCCCCATCTCAAACGTTGGATTGACAGATTCTCCCGAGCTCAATTTCAGTGAAAAGGGTGAGGACTTCCAACAAGTTTACTCATCATTGGCAACAGTAGTTTGCATAAAAACCTTGAGTAAAACCAACTCAGACTAATCACTGTCGTCTGGCTCCAAGATGGCGATGCCCATTTCATGAAAATGGAATCTGCTTCATTTTGCTGGAGGTAAGGTATTTT
This sequence comes from Oryzias celebensis, assembly GCA_014656515.1. Classification (NCBI taxonomy): domain Eukaryota; kingdom Metazoa; phylum Chordata; class Actinopteri; order Beloniformes; family Adrianichthyidae; genus Oryzias; species Oryzias celebensis. The sequence goes on from BNCR01000013.1 coordinate 20,614,528, forward strand.
CTATGAGTGACATCACACCCGCCATGTCCATGTTTTAATGTACAGTCAATAGGCTGACTTTGCACCAACATTCCCACCTACAACTCAGAGGCAAGTTTCTGATCAACTACAGCTACTCTGCAGAAACTATGTCCTAGAAAATGATTTTTAATTTGTCAAAAAAGGGCATAATCACAATTAAAAGACCACTGGTAATGCATTTAAATTGGATCAAACGATGATTTGAGTGGGACTTTAAAGCAAGCAGATCAAATCCTTAATGTTTTTAGCACAAGAGATAATTAATGGTATGGTAGCCGGGACCGTTCTCCAGGCTCCGTCACAAAAGATCAACCTTCTCTTTTTGCTTTGTTTCTATTTTCTTAGAACGCCGCCAAAGTTGTAGGGCCTGAACTTAAATCAAAAGTTTATCCCCGTTGTAAATGCAGTGTTCTTGTGTGACAGAGTAAATGGCTGCAGTCACAGGAGGGAGCAGAGGGTTAGTGAAGAATAAGACACTGGGGCAGAGTGCTGCCATGGTGCGCTGAGAGTGGAGGGAAACACATGAGGCCAGCTCTGATGGCTAACACAATAACCACAACTGCCAAAGATGAGGAGAAATCACTGGTTATGGCAGCTTTCAGAGTGAGAGGTGGATGACAAGTTCTGCTGATGATGGAAGGACAAGGATGTGCTTGAAAGAAGAAAGGGATGAATTATTGGATTACTTTAAGAATGCATTTGTTTGTTTAAAACCTGCCAATGTATTTTTTAAGTAATTAGTTAAATAAATTAGTCAAGAATGACCTTACTGTGCCTGGTAAAGACAACAAAAGCATATTGTTTTGAATAGAATGCATTACAAAAAGAATATTGACGATTGTTGGTAATTTATGGCATTGTATTTTCCATTAATTTTATTTTTTCTTCATACATATTTTAAGCTGTTTGTCAGTTAAATAGTTGTACTAAAACATTTTACCATCAAAGATAACCTGAGTAAATTGAAAATACAGCATTAAAATCATGTCTATTTAACAGGAGACAAAAAAAATATCCTTTGCTGCTTTGGCTTTTTGTAAGGAAGGAATCACGACAACCTTTCCAGCATGGAAAGAAAAAAAACCACAAAAAATGTAAAGTATTGGAGACTTTGTTTATTCTAAACAACAAGATGGCCAATTTAAAGTCCAGACTTGCATTGATTCTTGGTCAACATGATTTCTTGGTCAACATGAAAAATAAAACTCCGTTAACTGAGACAAATGTGCACAAAGAAAATAAAAGTACAAATTTGGCAGAAACAACTTGTATGCACTTAAATTAAATATATATGCAGGCTGACTTTTGATTAAAACAAAACATTATTTTTTATGTCATTAAATGATGCATATGCTAGCACAGTTATACAGGAAAAAAAAAAGATACTTCGCCTAAGTATAGCAATATCACCGATCAAATCTGAAGGTCAGCGGATCTCCAACCAAATATTGCCCGTTGGATCCCTATACATAATGAAGCAGTTATACCCAGGTACACGAAAGACCTCCTGGCTGAGTACACTACACATCCCCAGTGGAAGCACACATCTCTTTGGACTGCTTTTGCTGCAAGCGTCCTATTCATCAAGAAGATGAAAGCGATTAATCAACTTGGGTGGGTCTGAATTTGCAGGGTTGTAATCAAAGGCAGGATCAGAAGTGGTACGTCTCACTTTGCAGCACTCTCCACGGGAGAAGAGATGGAAAACATCTGATATTGTGATGCTAATTTTACAAATTGGCAACCTGATTAATGAAAGAAATTAGATTTTTAAATCTACAAATGGAATTTATTACATCCATGGCGTTCATTTAAAAAGTGTAACAATATCAAAGAATATTACATTTTTCTGTCTTTTTTAAGGTAATCTGGAATGGGTTTTTTCAGATTCTGTTATTAGGATTTGTGACTTGAATACTTCAAATGATCAAAAAAGTATACCAAAAAAAATCCTGTTAAAATACAAAAATTGGAAAACTTATTCTCCATGTGGTTTTTTTTTTTTTTGGTTTCCAATATTTATCCATTCATCTGCACACAAAATATTTTTATGTACCACATCATGTCTATTGATATGTCAGCAATCCCACCCTCTGTTTAGATCAAGTGGATTAAATGTCAGCAACAAAGTCTCTAAATGCGAAGGAAGTGACAGAATCAAACAGAAAGCTCCATCCAGAAGTGTATTGTTTTTATTTATGCCCATCACCTCTGCTGTCCGCTGAACACACACAAAAAAAAAAAAAAAAACACCACAAGTTTTCAACACAAATCCTACAATGTCAGAAAAGACCTCTACTTCAAAGTGTGTATGTGGTCGACAACCAGTATTTCACTACAGTCCTTCAGCTTTGCAACAACGTTTGAATTCAACCATGTCATTGTTGCCAACTGCCTGAGGTCAAAAAAGGGGGGAAATAAACCAAACAGTTGAGTAACTCTGTCCTTCAATAGGTCAGTTTTGTCTTTGAAGACCATATAAAAAATTCTGATTCATCATAGAAACTGGAGTCCTAAATCTGAGGAATCAAGGAAAAGAAAGACAACCAAGAAAGATAAAGGTATGGTTAAAACAAAAACAAAGTTTATGTGCATTTTTACAAAACTACAAACATACAAACACCCATATTTTTTTATGTAAAATATGATGTCCCCTGTTTCCCAAAGTAAAAACCTAATCAGTATGAACATTTTAAGAAGACTATTCATACATTCATAAATCCCAGGTGAACACATTTTACTTTATTTTTTGCATACATTTTGATGGCAGATGAGGATGATGACATGTGAGGCACTACCTCCCCTGACCGATTGCTTCTGCTGCAAAGGTTGCAATGATCCAGTATGTTCTCTGCTGAAGAACAAACCACACTTTATCTTTTTCAAATATCTGCCTTAAATCTTCATTTCCCAAGTATAAAGTTACTTCTAGGCCATCTCATTTATTATGGATCTTTCCTATTCAAAAGCTGGTTTTGAATGAGTGAACACACCAGATTCAGGTAAGCCAAAATAACTGCAGCACAAGAAGAGCGCTGCCCTAGATTTTAGAAATGGAATGCCACATTAATGCCATGTGTACCTCTGAACTAAACTTGTGATGTCATCAGTCCTGGATGGAAAACAACATATGGAAAACACAATGACATGAGAAAACAAAATGTCCAATAGCTAGTAAATGTCAGAAATGTGATTTGATTGAGTCATTTTGTGTGCTTTACGGCCCTGGAAAATAAATTACGTCAAATGAACACTATTGTTTAAATGAAATCACACTCAAATATGAAAAGATTAAAAACAATTTTTGCACAATTTGACAGAAATGATCAAAAGTTGGATTGTGAAACCAGTTTCAAAACACTCAACATACCACCAATTTAATGGTTAAGGAAGCAAAACCCTGAATGCTGCAAAGTTGCCAGTTAGCTGTTTGTTAAAGAATGTCCACAGATCCGAGGTAACTGGTTGTGAACATAAAACAAGGTACTTCTCATGGCACCTGTGACTTATTAGAAAAGCCTACAAGAGTAAAACAATAAATAAACACCAGCTGTAATCATGTTTGTGAGGAAGGTTTTCAGTGCAAAGCATGCCAGAGCTGTGCTGCATTCCCTAGCACTAGTCCTGCAGGGATTGAATTAATTATAACAATGTTTTATCATTAAGAAACTCGTGCATAATATCTGAATTCATCCATTTTGCCTGCTTTACCTTGAAATGCATCTTGGGTTTATTGACTGCGTAACTATTCATTATAACAAGCTGTGAGACACTGGAGCATCAAAAGCCCATTTAGTTAAACTATTGACCATAAGTGCTCCGCAGTGTCATTGCTTCATTCTGCCTGAAAGAGCTTTTAAAAAATAGTGAGAAAAGAGCTTGTAAATATCTGCGTAGCCATTCATTAATTTGTGCACAAACAAAATGATGTTGTTCTTAAGTAAGAAACAGTACAAGCACATAAGGACAGCGAGGTGACCAAAGTTAAGAGTCATAGAGAGGCAGTACTGAGTCATGAAAGGAAAGTTTACAAAATGCTTCACAGATTTGATATTATGGCTTTGGTCATGTCCCATAGCTGAGTAAACAGTCCATCATAGTAGAACAACACAATTTATCAAAACTGAAAGCAAATCTACCCATGAAAAAGAAACACTTTTGTTCATCATGTGGCTTTGGAAAAAGAGAAGTCGACAGTTGCTTTCTCACTGAAGCTATGGGATATTGATAGAAATAGGAACTATTCATCAACAAGAGCACATGGTTCTCAAAGTAGCATCACAAAATGATGAACAACATTATTAGTTGGGACTGTAGCTTCAGAATGATAGGACACATCCGATCCAGGTAATCAGGAGTAAGAAGAGCAAGAAAATGTGGAAAGTCAGATGGACAATTGCCTTCAATCACTGCTACCAGTTGAGCTACACTGTGGGTTATAAGTAATATTACATCTGTAATACTGTCATAGTCAAGATGAGCCAAATAAAGGACTAGAAATGTGATGTTTTGTTTTAATTTGAACATTGTACCATATGAACATCTATGACAAAAGCAGCAAGGAAATGAGTGCACAGTTTTTCATGATGGTTTCACAGCTCTTCCCATCAACTGACAGTTTGCTGAATGAAAGGTTAAAATGTTTTCCCTTGTTGGTATTGTGAACGTTTTGAAGAAAACTCTCTCAGAAAGTCTGGACATAAATAACATCATCGACATTTACATTTAGTTACTAAGAACAACAAACGAGTTGAATTAAAGCAACTTAGATTCTCCGTACAAGTCCATCCAATTACGGTTGTGCTATTTGTCCAAGGACACAAATGAACAAGAGGCTGCTCAGATATGAGACCAAATCATGCTATTCAGTAAGGTCATTTTATGAAAAGAGCACAAATTTATTGTCGTATTGATTTTTACGAGCAAATATAATCTCATAGGTGCTTATCAACTCTTGAAACATTAACAGTTTAACATGGGCCACATACGGATGGTAGTATGTGCAAAATATATACAAAAGTATACAAAATCTAACAGCTTTATATTTTATTTATGTCTGATATTCATTGGACTTCATAAGACACCAAGCTATGTTTTAAAATTTGACAATCCCCTTTTTTTTTTTTTAAAGATAGGCATGCTGCGTGTGCTGGTGATCCTCAATAGCCCAGCAGTGAGTCATGTCTGGTAAGATGCTGATGAAAAAAAAATGAGACTAAAAGAGTGGAAGCTTTGAAATGTATTAAAATAAAACAAAGACAACCCCACGTTCCTCAAAGGAGAAGCGGCCTTTAAAAATACTGAAACTTAAAACACATTTTTCTATGCTTTCATAAATGACAGAGATGCTCATTTCAGCAGAAACCTTGCATTTTGCAAAGTTTATCTGATATTAAACAAACTTCCCACACTTTCCTCATACCTGAAAAGGCTCTTAGTGCTGCAACTCACCAAAACAAAAGCTTTTGTGTTCTGCATCTTTTTACTGAAACGTGTCCATATTGTACCAAAGCAAGGCGCCAACATTACTTTGAAGACAGCACATTCAGTGTCAAAGGTATCAGAGGATCATTTTAGTGCAATTTTCCCTTTCAATAAGCTTCAAAGCATTAACCTGCATTAGTGCCTGTGATTCACAGAGACATCAAAGATACAGCTGTAGTTCAAAATCATAGGTGTTTTCGTTGCTGTGCAACAACAGCTCCACTGCAAAACTTAAAAATCTATCAGATTAGGTCTTTGTAAAATCAAAGGCTTTCATAATACATTTAAACCTCATATGGCAAGTACAGCACAAACAAGTGTATTCTATTTTAGAACTAACAAAATATCTACATAAAATGTTGGCTTTTTGAACCCACTTCGGTAACGCTTTGTAATAAGTGTACTTATAAGACATTAACGAGAATTAGTAAGGTGTCATTAAGCTGCTTATAAATATGTTGATTAGCATTTGGAAATGTCTTACAAAAGATTTACAAGTTTAAATAGACTTCTTATAAAGACATTAAAAGACCTCTTAATAAACTACTTAGAAGGCATTGATAAGCATTAGTTAGGTGGTAATTAGCTGCTTGTAAAGGCGTTTATTAGCAAATGACTTTGTTTTAATAAACTGTTCAGGAAAACATTTATCAGCACGTGTTAATCCTTTATAAAATAGGTGTTAACATTTGTAATATTCTACAAATGCTTTGCAAGTTATCAATAAATGTACTAATTGTGTCTTTGTTAACAGTATATCGAGTGTTTTGCAGTCCCCAGTCTAAAGCGTGATCAAGTAGGGATTCATCTTCACAAACTATTTGTAAATCATTTGTAAGGGATTAACCCCTTAACATCAGAATTTATTTACAATTTCTGTCAGTCATGTTTTTCTATTGGAAAAACACTGAATAATTTCTAATTTGTCAGTTCTAAACTTGAATACAAATTCACAACAACAGACACAAGGAGGCGCACATCATCCCTCAGCTACGCCCTGCAGTAGTCTAAGCACGCATGCTCATTACACTGCCAAGCCAGTGTTAGGTAGCTGGGAAGTCAAGTGTTTACTTATTAAAACTAAAAAAGACAGATAAATGGTCAGGGTGACGTTAAACCAATAAACCTAAAAATGTTGATCTCAACAGTTCTCAGGAACTCACAAAACTCTATGATGTTACACCAGACGACAAAGTAGAACACATCTCTCAGATTTACTTTAAAAAGTCAACAAGCTTTTCAAAAATTAATGGTTGCTCATCAAACTTTAGAAGACCCACTCCAATCATCTTTTTGAAAGCATTCTCAATAGTCTATTAATCTTATTGTGCCGTTTTCAGCTGAAATAATAATAATTAAAAAAAATAAATAAATCCAGATTTCTAGGACAGTTTCTGCATAGCAGCTGTGTTTCACTTGAATTTTGCCTCTGAGTTGTGGGTGGGACTGTTGGCATGGAGTAACCCCAACCCCCTTTCCTCTCCCATTGCTGAGACCTCAAAGCAGGGAGCATGTGGCCTGCCTAGAGTATTTAATACGTCACAATAAACTTTTCAAACAGATTTTTTTTAACATTGGTACATGAGTTCTACACATTCCAATCACTAAATTAATGTAAAAAAAGACTAAATATACACAGTTCTTTAGTAATAGTACCCCAACAATTTGAACTGACCCAGTGCATCTTGCTGCTGAGCTTGTGCAGTGCTCCAAGGCTTACCTTTAAAGAAGCAGTCTTTGCTGTGTATCACATAGATTCGTCTCCTCTCCAAACAGGCAGTGCGGTACACCTCACAGTGGTTTTCGTAGAACCTGCCATCTGAACCACACACTGGTACAAAGGAGGGCCGGCAGTGTTCCTGGCAAACGCACTCAGCTCGTCCAGTTTCGACCATCACAACACACTGTCGACCGCGGCCACAGTTGGTTCTCCGACACGGGTCTCCATCTGGATCAGAGGGAGCTTGGGGAGAGAGAGAAAACAGAGGGATTTAAAAGTGATAAATAAACGCAAGCAATCAAGAAAACTGTCCGACCCAATAAGAAACATAGTTTACCATTTCGTTTTATAAGAAATGTACCAAAGACTGAAGGGAAACAAATAGTCCAAACTACACAAGGTAATAATGCAACATTTTTTTCAACAGAAGTGTAACAGTGAAACAGGATTTGGGAAATCAGGAGGTTTTTCCAGATGACTAGACAGCTTCAGTTAAAGTGATCAGGAAAATTGAGAAGACAATCCTTGGTGTGTCATCTGGAATGAGGAGGTGGAATGAAGGAACAGAACAAGATGAAGGTGATAAAGGTTCTGCACAGGTCGTCTATACAGAGAAACAGAGATGGAAGGAAGTGTGGCAGCTTAGGGTGATCAAGCACAGGGATGGAAATGTGGTGACAGGTTCCACAAAAATACGACAGAAAGATGGAAGGGGAACTTTGAAGAGCTGATGAATGAGGAAAATGTGTGAGAGCACAAAGGAGAAGATATCGGAGAAACAGAAAGTAAAGATCAGAACGAGTGAAGTGAGGAAAGCAATGAAGAAAATGATGAGTGAAAATGCAGTTGGTCTTGATAACATATGGAAGAGTTTAGGTGTCAGGAGTTTCTGACTGGACCGTTTAACAAGACCTTGGAGAGTGAGAGGATGCCTGAGGAGTAGAAGAAAAGTGTCCTGGTGCCCAGTTTAAGAACGAACGAGGATGTGCAGAGATGAGATTGTCCTCTGCAGTGAGAGCAGGGAGCTGGTGGAGGAATATGTGTAGAAGTAGGAGTTTGCTGTGGCAAAAAGGATGAAAGTCAGCTGGAGAAAGAGTGAGCAAATGAGAGGAACTCAAGTGGAATGGTAAAGTTACAGCGAGCAGAGGTGAAGAAGGTGGAGGACTTCAAGGACATGGGGTCAACAAGAAAATCTGACTTAGTTCTTATTTAGGCAGTGTTCTGCACAACTGACAATGTGTTCAAATAAACACTGCAACTGCATTCATCTCAATGAGTTCAAATCCTGTATTTTGTGCAAAAAAGGATGGACTATGGCAGTGCCTTTATGATTTACAGGGATGACTAAAATTAGAAGTAGCACAAACCAAACATTTCCCAGATTGACTGCATGTGCCAACATTGACAAAATCCCAGGGATTTTTTTGAACATCACTATGCATACTTTCACACATACATTGCAGATTTGCATAAACACAAAGACAGTCGTATTTGAATATAGATAGAATGCAAAAATAAATCCTTCTGATCAACACAAATTCAAAAAAAAACCTGAAGGTCCTTTGATCTGTACAGTCTGAGCTACTGTCAGCTCCTGCTCCTTATGTTCACGCACAAGTGCAGTTCCATCAAAACCGCTGACTGACTGGGGCACCTTGTTTTTCACCTTGATTCAATCTATTTGCACTTAAAGCTGGTCAAAAAGCTGCTGATCCAGCCAGATACTCCACCTTGGATTTATCACTCCTGACTTCAGGAACTTGACCGGCACCTTTCTCTGTTGCTGTGTTCTGAGGATTGCATTCCTTTGGGCAATAAGATCAGAAAACAATGAAATTCTCAGTGTTCTTTACTCAAATATTTAAGACACCTGTGTTTCAAATACGTGCAAAACTCTAAAACATTGTATGTATACTTTATTTTGAACTGCACTGACAATGTTTCCCAGTGTCCATTTCGCCGTGAAGCCCTGAGAAGTCATCATTAGCTCGAGTGCGATACCATTCTGAGAGCAAACAAATTAATTGCAACCGCTGAGTTTTAAAGATATTTCTTCTCTCAAAATCTCAAGCATTCCAGTCTGCCCTTTTATTTACCTTTGATGTTAACAAGCAGAGCAATCTGCCATGGAAACCAGAACAAACACAAAAGAGACGACTACTGCCTGAAGCACACTGTGACAAACAAATTGCACTGCATGAAAAAACGTCAGTGTCAAAGCAAAAAGGAAAAAGTTTGAAATTGATAAAAATGAAACTACGGTTTGAGAACATTCGCCAGCAATGCTTGTTTTGCTGCCTCTAATACGACAATGAATTTAGGAGACATTGAAGAGCACTTGACAATTACAAAGAAATAAATACATGTCCCAGAGGGGCTTAGTGGCCATTGTGTTGATTCCGTTTTAAGTTGAGTCGGTTAAGATGACGAGAAGTGGTGAGGCTTATCCCTCTGTGGAATAAAGCTAAAAACTAAACTGGTTTGGTTTAAAAAAGAAAAGTCTCTGCTCCTACAATCAAACTGCTGAAATAGAAAAGAATTTGCCAGTAGCATAATTATATCTCACCTCACAGCATATTCAATAACAGAGGTAATGCTTTGTTGTCAGAGGACAAAAGTCATGTAATAACATGAAGGCAATTTGTGAGTCCGCTGGTGCGCACACACATGCAGACGCACAAAAAACTACCATTTCCAATTTGTTCCAATGTAGAGACAAAACTCATTCTGTGGTCAAGTTCATGTCATGAATATAGATTTTGTAATACACCAATAAACTTAAACACAAACATTTTTACTTTTATTTATATATTCTATAGAAATATACATTTTTCTTAAAACAAAAATGGAAGACATTCTTCAGAAAGTTTTACTTTTTTCTTTTAATATTCCACAATATGCAACTTTAATTAATATTAAACCAAACGAACAATACCGGATATAGTGTAATCAATAACTGCAGGTGGATTCAGCCGACAGGAACGTAAAATTTGATTTAACACGGCTCTTCTTTATGATAAGTATTTGTGTCAATGGAAACTGTGCTTTGGGGGTGTGCCAGGTAACTACCCCAAAGGGAGCGCGAGTGAGAAGGGTAGGGATGGAAAGAAGGCAGGCTCATTTCCTTTTTTATCCAGTTTACTAATTGTTCTGCGTGTCTCTGCAAAGCATCTGTGGGAAATGCAAAGCAGCCCATCTCCCTCACCACCTCGCCGTTCGTGTCAAGGTCGGGGACGATTACAAGATTGTTTGTATTCTCCAAGCGTGAGAGATTAAACGCTTAGCAGCAACTGTCCAGCGGCAGTTATCCGACCGGTGCCGGTATTTTGTTTTTTTTTTTTTTTCCCCCAGTAGTTTTCTTCTTCTCTGCCTCATCTTTTGCTCCAACAAACCTATTGTGTTTTTTCTGTTTTGTTCAGAGAATAGAGCGCACAAGTCGGAACAACAATAGAGATTAAAAATTGCTCAGAATGCAAGACAAGTATTCTGACATTTAGCTAAATCGTTGTGCTCAAATTCTTTTGGACTCTAAGCCCTTTGTCTGAACCATGCTGGCTGTGATTTGTTACTTGCTTGAGACTCAAAAAAAATGCCATCTGATAATCCACCCCGTCTGATCTGCTGGCAGAGTCCTTTGAATAAACCAGTCTCTCAAAAATGCCACAATACCAAGCTGACCATCCACCAGCATCAAGCTTTTCACTCTGATACTCTATTTTTTTATTCATGCTTTTATGACAGAATCCCTTCTGTGCCCATTTATTAGTTTTGACTGGACATTAGAAAAACAGAAACAAGATATTGTCAACAACAATCAAAGATTTGCAGTGTGTTTTGAAAGGCAGACGTCATAATTACACGAGAGCATAAAGGAAGGGATGAAAATGTTTTGACATATCGCTGACATTTTCCTATTCATTCCCCAAGCAGACGAGAGTACGACCTGAAGCACGATGCAGCTTACTGACTGTCTTTTCAGTCATTGTCAGTCTCAGCCTTGCAGTCGAGGCGATGAAGTGATTGAACAATTGAATTTTTTTTTTCTTTTACATCTACACAGAGGGGGGGCGAGTTGTTGGTTTTGATGTATTTTCCTGGGGGAATATCAGACACACTGATGGACTTTTTGCTAATTGGACCAGAAGATTTTTTTTTTTTTTCTGCCTATGTGGACTCCGCCTGAAGCATCACGGTGGTATTAAGCACTGTAGTCTAAGGAGGTGGAGAATATAGAGGCACAAAGCTTTCAAAGTCTGAGCATGTGACATTTACAAAAGTGCCCTTATAAATATACACAACATAAGAGCAAGAAATAGACCTACGTGAATTTGAGTTTTGAGCTGTTCTGTCAGTTTCTTCTTAGCAGACAGCTTGAAATCAACCTTAAAAATGCTTAAAATACAACGCTACAGTAATGAAGTGCATTGTAACTTAGTGCTCACATGCGGTGAGCTGCTAATGAAGCTGTGTCTCCAATGCAGATTTCTCTGTACTGCTGTCAAGCTTTGCAGACTTAAATATACGCCTGTTCATCACTGTGACAAAAATAGATCTACATTCCTAATTTCAGGACACATTTACAGCCTCTTTAGGCATTTCTAAATTAGGTGTTCAAATTATTCCAGATAGCTACAAGCCAGTTGGAAGAAGCAGCATTTGCAGATGTCACACACAAATCATTATCCAGCACAAGACCAGGGAAAATGCACCTTTCCAGATGTAATTCAGGACTGCCTAAAGGCACATTGGAAACTTTGGGAGGTTTTTCAAACAGTGCAAGCAGCTCACCTCAATCCTTTAGCTTCTATGTACAATCAAATATTGTGCGTCACACAGTCATTGTACATGTCAGGAAAGGGGGAAAAATGGAAAAGAAGAAATTCATTTATCTGGGGTTGGGCAAATGTGGTTTAAATTAAATGGATACATCGTCTCAGAATTGCATGGATTTCAGTTAGTCTGCAAAGGGCACACGCATGATCTTTGTGTATATATAAGCTTTACAGCTCAAGAAAAGCACAGTCACGTATGCAGACACTGCACATCCCTTCCATTTGTTCAGTTGCAGCTGTGGATAATTAAATATTGAGACACGCCGTCAAACACAGTCTAACCTGTGCTGCACAGTTGGACAAAGCACTCCTGGCATGCATGCAGGGTGGAAATTTCAAGGAACACCAGTCTCCCTCAAAGCTACGCGAGATATGCAGAGGCATAAATGCACAGATAAGGACAGGCTGTAATTGCGTTTGCTTCATCCTGTTAAGGGTGGTGGGATGGCTGGAGCACAATCCAACATTTTGTGCCAAATGATGCCATTTTCCTGAACAAACAAAATAAAGAAAATTGCAATACAAAACATCTGGAGATTGTTTTTTAAATATTTTGTCTTAAGTGACTACATCATTTTAATGTGGCCCTTAAATGCAAATCACATCAACAAATCACTCGACGTAAAAACTTTTTAAAAATCACGACACGATACTTTCTGGAATGTTTTATTCTTTTACACAGAAACTGGAAAAGGTAGTTTTTTGGGTTTTTTTTCCTATGTTTTGGTTTTCTAAAATTTTGTTTTATTTTCTGTTTTCTTTTTTTTTTTTTAAATTAGCTTAGCTTTTTTTGATCATCATCATTGAGATTTTCAAAACATTTTTTGTTTTAAGTGATTTGTTGCTGTAATTTGAACTTCATGGCTACCAAATCATTTTATTTTACAAAATATATATATTTATAGCTTAGTGTAACATTATGGAGCATCTTTCAAAATAGAAAGACAGGAACTGTCATTTACCACTGAGCATAAACGTTACAGCAACACAATTTGCAGCAAACTCTAACATCCATAACATCCCCCACAAACAAGTAATATAGACATCAATACTGCACAACAGGACGTGTAATTTCCTTCATAATAAAAGCCTTACAGTTCACCACCTGATAAGTGGTAACATTTAGAACTTGAACAAGATTCTTGGCTTTCCGCACAGACACTATCTGGTCCTGCCATTGTGTGCAGTGTTGACAGTTCAGGCAGAATCATTTCAAATATCCAGGTAAGAATGACAGCTAATGGGATAGAAATAAAATATGTCATTATTCATATTCTGCTCTATTTAAACTTATCCGGAAAGAAGAACAAGTCCTCATGGATTCTTTTTTTTTCCTGTGCTGACAAAGAAACCACATCTAAAGCAAACAGAGAAACTGTTTTCTTGGCAGCTTTGATGTGTCTGTTTTTTTTTTTTTTCTGAGGATTTCTTAAGGCTTAAATTAAAAAGAAATATATATTCTATTCTGTATTATATAATATATTTGTATTAAAAGTAAAGGTGAAAGAAAAACACTCAATTAAAACGGGTGTTTTGGAAGATTTTGACAACTTTTAAACCAATGAGTGCACATGTAGCAAATTACTGACAACATAGATAACATGATTGTCCAAGTGCTTATGATTACAGTGTTGGCATGCTGGTGTTATCACTTTTGGCACATTTATGCAAACAGGAGCTGTCCTGGAGATTATCTGTTTGTTGTGTCTCTCATTGTTTGTGTTGGATATTATCAAGGTTAAAATCACTTTGTTGTGTGGATTTTGAGAGGAGAGTTGTCTAATTTTTGCACTGTATGTTCCCAATTTTCCTTTTTAGATGAAAAAACAGGAAAAAAAAAAATCGAAATTTTTGATGAAATGGACAAAAGTGAAGTGCCAACTTCAGCTCATAAGGGAGAAAAGAGACCGAGAAGGAAGTGGACAGATGGCCCTGCCTTTGAAACATGCTGCCACGTTTCAACTCCCTCTGCAAACTAAAAACAGCTAAAATAACAGCCATACATGAAGTAACTTAAGATAATTAACTTTAATATTAACTTGCTACCAGAGCCATTACTCTCCATTAAATGGAGCAAATTACCCATTACCTTTACGACCTCTTTCTGAATAAAAGGTTAGCCATTACCTGGGATTTGATGCCAGCTGCCTGAATAGATACAAGAATAATTTAACTCCATATTCCCTTATAGAGCCGTCTGAAAATGAGTTAGTGAAGTTGATGACAAGCTTTCAAGTTTGAATCTGAGAAAACTAAACATGTCAACGAAAGTAGAAACTTTAGTACAAAACTTGCTCCTGTGGAACTTGTGGGAGTAAAACCTTAAATAATTACAATAGTTTACAAATATATCTTTGTAGAGAAAAAGCACATATAGCATAAAAAAAAAAAGACGGTCTTTATAGTGTTTTACCACCTTAAGTTAACTAATTGAGAAAGAAGACATTTGAAAAATGATTGACACAATAGAAAATATCATGTTTGAAGACCCACTCTGATCATCTCTTGAGCAACTTTAAAAATGTTCTCAGTGGTCTTTTAGTTATGATTTACTGTAATTTAATTACTTTGGTCAGTAACGGAGGAATGTGATGAATAAAAGTTCAGATTTCACTACTAAATTACAGCTACTGGACTATAGAAACCCTTGTTACTTCATTACTTCGGCTCTGACATTTTCTCTCACTTAAATGACATGAAACAGGGATTTTATTATTTTTTTATTGAGTTACTGGGACACATGCGCAGTCGCGCATGCATGCGCACTAATGTAGAGTTGGAGATCTGTCAAAGTACAGACATGCCTCCATTGCTGTAGTCACATAGCTATTCAAAGTCTGATGGCTCCAAAAGGAAACCGAGAGAGATGATGCGAAGAGCAGCAGGTGAGCCCAGCGGAGCAGAGATCCACCCCATGTACTGTAACTTCATTTGACCCAGCAAACTGATTTCTGATCACTTTAACTGTATCATAATGCACAAAACTTTACTGATTTCTGATAAGACTTTGCTGATGTGAAGAGTTGTTGTCATGACTGATTAATTGAATTTGTCAAGGCCCCTATTAATTTGTGCTGACTCTGCTCCTTTCCCAGTTTTCATGTTTACTTTGCTCTCCCTGCTTTTCTCTAGATTATTGACTGAGAAAGATGCAAATAGCAGAGGTAATCAAATAATAGATGAAGTGGCCACGGCTGCTGTTTATGAGCTCCTGCCACCTCTTGGGATGCATGTAAAGCAGTTCCAATAGTAATGAGAGCAAAATAGGATCTTGCTTTACAAATGCAATGTTAGCTTTGCTCTTATGTTTTAGTATCATTAGATCTAGTCTGGTTAGATTAAAACTGAGCAATAGGTATATGCGTTAAACATTATTATGCAGGACAGAAACAGACAAGTTGACGTGCGCCTGACACAAACTGTCACAGGTCTTATCTGGACGGTTTGGCTCTGAGGTCTGACTTTATCTCATCACCACAAGAGCCTCCCTCAAACTAAAAACTTCTGAGTCAGCTGAAGATTTCAGAGGTTTATTTGTTATTGGCTTTCTAAAACAGATTGGGATGATAAAAGATGGTGCCTCACTGCATTTTGATTTTATAAATAACCAACATTTTTATTCTAGATGTGATAATTGTATTAACACAGTAAAAATTGCTTAAATACAGTAAAAGTCACTTTTTTTTCTTTTTGCATTGTTTGATCAGGGGTGCGTCTTATACTCAGAAGTGACTTATATGTTTCTTAAAAGATAAATATTGGCTCATGTGTTAGTTTTCCCACCAACATCTGGTTGCCCTCTATTTTCTTCTGCCCTAACAACTGCTAAAGGTAACAGTAGATGTGTATCAGTATTTGCTACTAACAGTAACAAAGGGAATCTGATAGTTCTACTGCAGCTAGAAGGTAAAGATCACCGTTAAAATTAAAAATAAAAAAATTAATGAATTAGGATGGTCAAAATTAACGTGGTAAGGATTCATTTTAAAAACAATTTAAGCGTTAATATTTATTAAGGCAGATTAATTACACTGTCTGGTACTATTCCACTTATTCTATGGTCACTTACAAAATAAATATTCAATTGATTTTTAGTTCTTTATTCTTGTTATTTTTTCGGTTTCGGTTTCACTTTTTTTACAAAAAACGGACTATTTGATTGGTGGTGCAGCCCCTTGTCACCGTAATATGATTATGTTGTTGGCCAGTAGACAACGACTGCAGCGGCAAAGGAAAGCAATATATATGCTTAATTTATATGCATGATAGGTTCAAGAAAGTATCAGTTCAGACCGAAAAATTCACCTCTTACCGCTTGTTTTTATCCAGAAGATGAAGCAGAAATCGGTTTTAAAAGAAGCCTGTGAAGTGATACAGAACATTTGAGCTATGTGACTGAAACGTCTTTTTTTTAGGTTTACGTCAAACCCAGCAGCCAATCAGATTTGAGTATTGTATTGTAGTATTGCAAATACATAAATCATTTCCTTTTTCATTTTTAGATACTTTTGAGTATTAATTTCACGTCATCTGGTCAACAACAGCGGATGCATGCTAGGAGCTCTTCAGAATTAGCTTCGTCTTATAGTGTCTTAAAACTCTATTCGTCGCAGGAATCCAAAAAAAAGACCAAAAAAAAAAAAAAAAAAAAAAAGAGCTGACCATGGCCCTGAATAAAAACCAAAAGACAAGTGACAAAGACATCAAAAAAGGGCTCAAAGACTTGACTGCGTGTTACAGTCATGAAAGCTGAACTAGCTTTTTCTGGAGCTTCCTGAACAACTCAGAAGACTTCTAGCCCAGAACAAACAACGTGACAACAGGGTCAGTATTCTGGAGAAACAAGTGGACAAGTTGGATCAACACTCAGAGAAAAACTACATAATCATTACGAGATTACAGATCAAACCTTAGGCAATGGGTAGCGCAGCTGGAACTAACGAATATTGCATCAATGCTTCTGATCCTGGTGAGAGCAATGAAAAGTCTGTTGCATATCAAGTGGAAACATTTTTCAAGTCCAAAAGGATTTCCCTGATATAAACACCATTGAGACCAGCTGGCCAACTGCCTGGCAGAAAGGAAACTCATAAACCAGCGATCAACATCAGGTCTGTGAATCTGAAACACAAACTAGCTCTGATGAAGCAAAACAAAAATCTGAAAAGATCTGCTGGTTATCTGAATAACCATCTGACCAGAGGTAAAACTAAAATTGCCAAAAATGCCAAAGATTTAGAAAAAACATCCAAAACACTTGAGTGAAAAATTTCAGGATCTTTATCAAACCACACGGTCCAGCGTGAGGTTTAGTCCAGGTCAAAAGTTATGGTTATCATTAATGTGAAAGACTTTGAGAAGTGTTGTCATAGCAAAAAAAAGCAGAAAATAATGATGATGATAATAGATCGATAGATCGATCGATCGATAGACACACACACTCACACACACACATTTTTTTTGACAAATAGTTGATGGTTTCATTGTGCAGTGAACGACATACAAAAGGGCCAAATGTTTGTTTATGGTTAAGAGTAACAATTGAATTATTTACTGGTGTTGTGATGTATACATATTTTCTAGTCAATGCTATGACTTTTATGTTTGATATATCTTTGTATAAGTATTGTATAAACTTCTGTTTGTTTTGTTTTTGCATTATTATCTCTTTGATTACTTGAAATTAAAAAAAAGAAATGTTGAAAGAAAAACCAATCCCATTTGCAGATTTTAATATTGAAAAAATGTTTCAGAAAATGCAAATTTATGAGTGTTGGGTCGCACAGCAGGATTTCTCCCAGAAAAACATGGGAATTTGCTGCCTGCAGGGCGTACAAATTAGAGCAGGAAAATTAAATCAAAGTCAAATCGAGTAGGCTAAGACTTAGACAGCGTGTTAACCAACTGGGAACAGAAGACTAGAATAGAAGATCGCACATGTAAACCAGTGTGAGACCAAGGTGATTCACACTTGGTGCCTGATAGTACCATGGTCACACGACAAGGCCTGACAGGTATCTGTTTGCACTCAGTGGGCTGGCCAGCTCAGAGGAATGGCTATGATTAGGGAGGACTGCAGGTTTCTCTTTTTAATTATTCCTCTCTGGCTTTAAAGGCCATCATAAAATATGCTTTATCCACTTCTAGCAAACGGTTGGAGAAAACCACTTTTTAATGATTTTATGCTGCTATTTAAAAACCAAGTCAGTGACTCATTGCACTCAAACGAAATTTTAGAAACTAAAGAAAAGACTTTTTTTTAAGTAAAGTAATAAAGTTTTGAGTCAAATTAGAATACAATTTTTTTATTCAATGTTAAAGTCCCTCTTTAATCATCTTTGATGATACATTTTTGTGTTCAAAATCAAAATAAATGTTCTAGGACAGTTTCTGCAGAGCAGCAGTAATTACTTAGAACAAAGGCCTCAAAGTTGTGGGTGAAACCATTGGCGCAGTCTAAGCCTGCCCACACTTCCCACCATCCCATTGTTTATACTCTCTCCTGCTAGCTTACAGTCCTTCACAACCCCAACATAACATTGCTGGTGCAACAAAAATGGCAAGCGACACTGGCACTCTCCATGTGTACAGTTTTGAGCCAGATGTCAGATGAGGAAAACAAAGACATTCATGGATCTATTTGTTTATAAAAGATGCATCCACCGATTGCAGCACCTACGTCACTACTACAAGCTTTTTCCAAACGGCATTGTTTTGTCTGCTCCTGATTTAGAATGATTTGAATGAAGAAACACTCAGAAATGCAATTTAGGTTTAATTTTCTTTTCATGAGAAAAACGTCACAACATGTTAAGACAATTTTCATTGGAGATGGACTTCAAACTAACATCAGCTAAAGAAGAATTTTTGTAATGTAGTTTATGTACAGATGTTAAGAATTAAGCATAAACTGATGTTTTCCTGGTGAAAATCAGTTAGATCCATTGACAAGTCAATTTGATTGCCACCACAGGGGTTTAATTAAAAAAGAAAAAAATCAACAAAGAGCAAGGGAGCTATCAGATGTGCAGTGAAAGCTGCATTACATTTTAGCAGCAAGGAGACAGTTCTTTTGACAGTTTTCCTCCACAGTCAGCATTTTGCACATTTTCATGTGTTAACTCACTAGCTTAGACACGTTTTGAAACATGCAAACTGCACATGGTGAAAAGGTTGACAGTAATTTTTAGTAACAAGCATGTACAAGTACAACATCCAGCATGCAGACATCCTGCATGATGTAATCTCTTTTACGGACAGCCCAATTTTTACATCAGATCCAGCTTCACATTTGTCAAGATACATTGTTACTATTTCAAATCAATGCTAGAAGTTTTTTTTTTTTTCTATCCAGATTGTTACACTAACGGCCTACTTCTTGTCACTTGAATGGATGACTAAAGTCTTTAGAAAATACTTCTCTGGGCTTTTCAGGAAGGAAGGTGAGGCCTCTGAGAAATGTTTCAAAAGGGGAAAGTCTTAAGGGGCTGCAGAGAGACCCACATTAGATAAATATGTGAAACCATTCATGAACCCATGAATTTACAATGTAAAGCTACACTTCTTTACCCAGGACAGAAGAGTGGAAAATTAGCACAGCAGCCATTATTTATGTGAATGCAGGAACGTGTTGTGTACATCTGCTTGTGTTTGTAGGGGAAAACACAGAAAAAAGCTCTGTGGTCTTTCAGATCTCTGCAATATAGAGCCCGTTTCACTTTGTCCATATAGTTGGTTTATATCTGTAGTACCTATTCAGACCCACTCCAATGAAAATTGTGATTTTAAGATGTTTTTTTAGATTATGGAGGAAACATTAAGCATAAAATTGTATTTCTGAGCATTTCTTTATTCCAATCATCATGAATCAGAAGCAGGAAAAAAATGCTGTTTGAAAAAGCCTGTAGCAGGGACATAGGTGCCACAGTCGGTGGGTGGGCTTCAAGCTCCCTGCTCTGCTCCATTCTGATGCATCCCTTTCTAGCAAATAGATCCATTTACATCTTCGTTTTGAGCGGTCTTCTGGCTCAAAACTGGATGGCTCCAGTATAGCTAGTCATTTTTGTATCATTGCTAGTGTTAAGTTTGGTATGAGAGGGGCTGTAGCCTAGCAGGAGAGCGTGTAAACAAAGAGATGATAGGAAATGAGGGTAGGCTCAAGTCCCACCCACAACTCAGAGGCAAATTTCTGACGAACTCCTGCCACTCTGCAGAAAATAAGTTTTGTCACACTAAAGAACAAACTATTTATTAAATATGAGTCATTTTTGTGAGCTCTTTTGCTAACCGGAAATACGTCAAGTCTATCTCTGAGGCTTTTCGCTCCCTGTGGGTGTCGCCCATTTCATGACGTCATCCTGGAGCCAGCTTCAGAATACTCAAATACGAGAATGGATCAAAATGCCGCTTTGGGTTTGTTTATAATGAGAAATGAACTTTATAACACACTTAAACACTGAAAATGTAGATTTTGCATGGTATAGATCCTTTAAAAGACCACTGGGAAGGCTTTAACAAAAGATAAAATGATGACTGGAGTGGAAAGTGGAACTTTAAACTGAGACTTTAGAAATGTAGGTCTGGAGCATTGGCCCTCTTTAACTGATTCCTCAAAGTTTTCATTCTATGAAACAAAAAAATGAATATGAAGATATTCATTGTTTTTTTTTCTTCAAAATGGCTTTAAAACCACTGTTTAAATCAAGTGAAAATTTTCACTAATGTCAGGATTCTGTGTTGTATGAATAAAGTTTGAAAAAAAAAGCAAAATGCCCCTCCTGTGTTACATACTACTAGATCTGGAATTAAAATTTTATTTCAGCCTTTTCCATGTTTGCAATAGCATGCATTCAAACGCATGAGAGATTAAATAGCAGTTCTTTTTTTTTCTCATTAGAAATACCCTTTTCCCTTAACTGGGACTTTTCTCATGTTCTACTCTGACTGCATTCCACCCCATTATCAACAACATCTTAATCCTGTTAATACATCTTTTGTCTCGTCCTGCTCTCTCCTCTCACCATTTATCTCTATATTTATACATTTCTCTAGAATATACACTCCATTTCTGCTGACACCACACCTGCACCTCCCTCGCTGCAGGGCTCCAGGAGATCAGAGACCAACAAGCCACGATGGCCTTGCTCCCACAGCCGAGATGACTAATAGCCTCGCAGGGCAAAAAGGCTGCAGAGCAGAGCTGCAAAGGTGACTTCTCTGTTGGGTGGGCTTCACGCCGTTTTCACACAGAGGTGGTTGTGAAATGACTGTCTACACAGCAAGACGGGAGTTTCTAAGAGTTCCTATTTATTAGACAGAGAAACCTATTCTATTTTCCTGAGTTAAAGTCAGTCCTGGAGCATTTTCCTAGAGGATTAAGTTTATTACAGATTATAAAATGTGCATGTCGATGCGGCTTTTAAAGAAAAATAAAAACACAAAAACCCACTTTAAAACCATGAACATTTTATTTAGGTGATAAGCTCTTTTCCCTGAGAACATTTCACAAAGAGAACTGCAGCTGGCAGCAGAATATAGTGAGGAAACACGTTTCAGAAGCTGGATTTAACTCAGGTATTCTGTATTGTAAAAAGAATGATAGTATACGCAAAAATAGATCCACCAAACATGTAAAGATCATGTTTAGAATAATAAGGGAAAAGGTCACCAGGGATATTAAAACCATTGGTAAAATTAATGGAAAATCTCATGAAACATGATCCATGGATAAGGAAGAGGCAGCTGGCAGGAACAATACACTGCATTTCATTCCCTCACACAAGGTGTTAGTGTGATAATCTGTTTTATTGAAGGGACATGTGAAAATGTCCCCAAGACTGACAAATCCAACCACATAAAAGCAGTATGAATTGCAATAATTTCAAAACAGATATTGTATTTGGTACACTAAAAAGTGTACACAGTCAAATAAACCATTTTTCTTGTATGTTTTTTTTCATTAGGATTAAGTCACTAGAAATTGAAAGTGGTAAATCCAGCTCTGACAAGCAAAGTTTATAGAATTCAGACATTTTCCTGTTCTTCAGCTTCAAGGATGGCTGCCACACCAACCTCCCAGCGTCTTACTGAGTACATGCAATGTCTGTCACCAAGCCTTAAAAAGCTCAAAAATGACTAAATAAGAGGACAGACACAGAACTGAATGGCTGTACACCCGGCTGGTCCACTGCATGTTTTGAAATTGGATGTGAAACAACACAGCCCAAGTCAAAGACTGGAAAGGCCAATCAGAGCCCAGGATTACATCAGCATCATGCAGCAAATGTTAAAATCCAGATGTTTGATCATTTTTGTCAGCTTTTTTTTTCTTTTTAAGAACATTCATCAACATTGAAATGGGGATTTACCAGTTTAAAATGATCAGGTAAAGGCAGCCTGAACCGCATAAATCCAGGACGCTTTTTGGTGATAAAATTGCTAAAAGTTGTATTTTGTTTCTATTTGAACTGCCTATTTTAAAGAAGAACTCAATGTGCGACAGGCCAGTCCCAGTTTTCAAAGTTAGTTGGATTTCTTAGATGGACAGTAAAAAAAAAAAAAAAAAAAGCTTCAGTCATATAATTATATATGCCATTCATATGCTGAAATCGGAAAAAAAGTCAGAATATCCCTTAAAATTGTAAAAATAAGTATTAAACTAATTACTAATTTTCTTTTTTGGCTGGTAAAAAAGTGAATTGTTTCAAAACATGTCCAAGCAAATGTTGTGTGTTAAAGGGTTTTGTAGAGAAAAACAGCAGTACATTTCCTCATATAAAAGGTAAAAAAAAGATTATGCAAAACTTGTGAGCCAATACATCTTGTCAGGAACAGAAATGGAAGATTCTGAAATGATCTACACTATTATAAATCACTTGGCACACGCCAAGTAATTTCTGTTCTTTATGGGGAAAAAGGAAAGCTTTCACTAAATGTTATCTTTGACTTTGTACTTGTGCAGTCTGATGGGGAGGTGGACGTATGAATACTGAATTACTGTGTGAAAAATGAGTGCAGATATAAATCCAGCACATCCCATATTGATTTTGTTCCGCTTGCATAAATATGTCCATAGTTTAATGTACAATGGCTGCTGCTGCTGTTGTTTTTATTGACACGCTTTTAGCAAATGTTTAATTCAAGAAGGAAAAACAGGTAACGGTTTGTCTCTGATTTTTAATTTGAAGTTTATAATTCTGCACAGATCTTAGTTGTAGTTCCCAGCATCAGTAGTTCAAAGCCTCTTTCTTGGCAGCTTTAACCACAGCTTCCTTTTACCAACATCATCACTGTCCCTCCTCTCAACATGTCCAAACCATCTCAATCTGCTTCCATACATTAACCTCCAAAACATCTAACCTGAGCTGTTCCTCTCATTCCTGATCTTATCCATCTTCCTCACTCCAAATCTAAATATCTTCATCTCTGCTACCCCCAGCCTCTTTCTCAGTCTCTAAACCAACAACATGGCTGCTCTCACCACAGTCTTCACCTTTTCTGTCACTCTTACCAACACTCATGCCACACTTTGTCTGAAACCTTCATTCACCCTGTTTCATCTTGCTGCCACATCCCTCTTCATCTCTTTCCCCACACTCTTTGTTGCTCAGGACTGTCAACCCTTAGTACTTAAAGTACTTCACCTCCTTCCCCTTTGCTCCATAACCTCATCGTTCCACTCAAGTTCCTCTCATTTTTACAGAAATATGTTACCTTCTAACAGCTTACCATCATTCCTATCCATTCCAGAGCAAACCTCTATCTATTCATCCATCTGCTCACTGGTCTCACATTATATCTACAGCTGTCTAAGCTGATTCTTAGTGGAGTCCCACCTCCGCCTTGAACTCGTGTCCCACCTACAGCACATCTCACCACAGTCTTGCAGCTCTCATACATGTCCTGCAAAACTCCATCACACTGCTCTGCCACTCCAGACTTCCTCACTCAAACCACAGCTTCTCTCTCTGTATTCTGTCAGACTTTCTCTAGACCTACAAAGACAACTAAGTTCCATCTGAGAGTCTGTTATAGTCCAGAAGCATCCTAAAAGCAAATATTGTATCAGTGGTTCTCTTCTTTGGTTAAAAAAAACAAAACAAAAAAAACATATCATTGATCACAAATTCTCACCCTTAACCTTAGCCTTGTTTCCACTACTTATACAATTCTACAACTTCCTTTTGTGAATCACAAATTCATCGTACCAACATTTACCCCTCCTTTCAGTTAAGTGTTAAGGCTCTACCAATTATCATACTAGCTGAACCATTACACATCACTGTAGTAGAAAAGATGAAAAATGGGATAAATAGTCTAATTTAGATGAGCTAAAGTAACTTAGGTGATTTTCTTCTATGGTAACAAGACAGAAGTCATTATACACCCAGAAAACAAAATCAATAGTTTTTACGGTTTTTACACTGTGATCATAAAGTTCAACTGCTTTCAGTAAATAAAGAAAAAAAAATCTGAAGCATCAACCACTTTAAAAGGCCTTATTAAAACAGCAGCATGCATGTTTACTAAGTTTAATTCAAATTTTAAAATGCTGGATAACTCTGGTAGAAGTCTAACATGTAATCTGTCAGTCTGTCAAAGTTGATGGAACAGATTCTTCAAAAATGCGCAACCTGAAATATGTGCTTTTGTTTTTGCTAAAAATGGTCCAAAAAAGTTACTAAGATACAAAAATAAAACCGTTTTACGCAGTAAGTATGCATTTGTATTTTTTTGTTTACTTGTTTATTTAAATGGTAAAGTTGACTTCAGAGAGTTTTTCTGAAGAACTTTTTGTAGCAAGTTGTGTCATGATCCAGATGGTGGTTTTACCAGAAATTCTCCTTGATGTATATTTTTGAACCAGTACATTAAGCTCTTCACAACCTACACTTGGCACGTTTTGAAGTGTCGTACTTGATTATTTCTTCCCAGTTAAGAAATCTCAAGTACAACTAATTAGAAAGCTAATTGACAGTGTGCCAGGCTAGAGTGACAAATGGTTTAAAATGGTCTTCACCAATATCACACTTTTCTACCCATTAGCACTGTAAACCCTCTTTATACCCATTCTCACCTCCTCATTTGTTAACACAAACTCGCACACAGGTGGAGACAGCTATGCTGCCAACCTGGCCAACCGGAGACAAGTGATGCTTCAGTGACTTCCACAATCACACAGAAGAGGAGGAAGTTGAACTAGCAAACACACCATTTTTAGATGATTGCTCATCTGTGGGAAACCCTATAAAATGTAACAAGAATGTGTTTAGCTTAAGTTTCCTTGATGATCCAGATTCATTATTTATCCTCCTTAATCTCTTAATCCTCAAGTCTCTTATCCTCCTGTTTCTTGCTCTGCTCTATTCTGATTGTCTGCCCTTGTAGACAAACAGATCAATTTAAGTCTTTATTTTCCTCGTCTAACTTGCCATTTGGCTCAAAACTAAATGGCTGGATAGATCCAATAGTGCTCGCCATTTTTGTTGCACTGCCAATGTCAGGTTGGGTTTATGAGGAGCTGTAAGCTAGCGGGAGAGGGTGTAAACAAAGGGATTTGGGTAAATGAGGAGAGGCTTAATCCATGCCAACAGCAATATCTCACAGGCTAATTTGTGATAAACTCTAACCCTGAAAAATGACAGTTTTTTTGGTTTTCCGTAAAGAATATCTTAATCTGGGCAATGCATTCAAAATGGATTTAAAGATGAACACTTGCAATATTTTTCACTTTTAACTAACTAGCTAAAATTTTCCTGTGAAAATATTCTCATAAAAATATATGGAAAAAAACAGATCACCAGTTATCCTGTTAAAACAACTTTATGAATAGTGAAAGCCCACGAATCAAATAAATACAAAGATTTAAAACGCAAAAACAAGCAAGTAAACACAAACCCTCACAGATACAAAATGAACAATACAAAAAACCCCAAAAACTGGAATCTTTAATAACTCAAACTGAACTTCATACATTGTGGGACAATATAGGAGTTATCTCAGGTCTGCTGTCAGGTCAGCAGGCCAGTGTGCTGCTAACAGCTGGATGTCATTTTTCCAGGAGTTGAAGGAAACAGAAGGACGGAAGGAAAGAAAAAAGAATTATGGAAAAGGTAAATAAATGAAAGTGGAGTAGAACATTACAAACAAAAGCTAAAGGGTTACACTTTGACCTTTATGCCTGACAGAGTACAGACAGTAACCTGATTTTTTTCAAGCTTTTTTCATAAAATCTAAATGCATTTTTGAAAACCAAAAATATACAGTGGGGCGAAAAGGTTTTTGGCAGTCCCCCTATTGAATGTTGTCCCTCTTAAAAAGATTAGAGTTCTGTCATGCTCATATGTATACTTCAGCTGAGACAGAATATCCAAAAAAATCTGTTTTGTTTGCTGAAAAAAAAATCACATTGTATCATTTGTAAAAAACTGATTTGCATAATGGGGCAGAGAATAAGTATTCAGCACCTCCAAATAAGCAAGAATTCTGTTTCCAAATGATCTGTTGCTTCATTAGACCAGTGTTTTTCAAACTTTTTTGAGCAAAGGTACATTTTTTCCTCAACATAAATCCTGCACCACACCAACATCCAACAATGTGAAAAAGGAGAAACTCGGTATTGATGTTCAGTCTCTCCACAAGCTTACGTGCATTTATGGTAATAATTGAGGCAGAAAAAGCTGAAAGTTGCAGCTGTTTTCCTAAATGTAGTACAAGTTGTGATAGTTTACAGCCCTGTTAGTTGTTTGTTCCCCCAGCTTATTAATATGCAATTTTGTATAACCTCACAACCAAAAAGAAAAAAACAATGATATATTCTTTTAAACGTTGATTTATTATGTTTTTTTAAGTTATTTTTTTAAGGTTTGTGCCAGAGCATTTGTAATTTTTGAACAATTATATGAGCACCCCAGCGACTCCAAGACCTGGGTATTGACGAACTGCAGTCGACATGG
This sequence comes from Oryzias celebensis, assembly GCA_014656515.1. Taxonomy (NCBI): domain Eukaryota; kingdom Metazoa; phylum Chordata; class Actinopteri; order Beloniformes; family Adrianichthyidae; genus Oryzias; species Oryzias celebensis. Next base: position 20,641,539 of record BNCR01000013.1, read on the forward strand.
ATAAGAATAGGAAGAAGACAGAACATTGGGCTTTCTTGGGATGGATGGTGTCTAAAAACGTGTAAATTTGCAAATTGATAAGATTAAAATGTGCTCCAAATCTGTGAATGACTGGTGGTGCAGACCCGCTTTTTACACGCCCCCCGGGCTACCAGGCAGTTGGCGGCCAGTGGCACTCCAGCTGACTGTCACCATCAGTATTCATAACACCAAATAAATAAATGGTCAGGCCGCAGCAGCTCATCTAGAAATCTAGAAGATTCCGCAGATGCCTTCCCATCGGGCAATGGCAGTTGTATTTGTGACCACAGCATTAAGAAGCTCTTCTTTACTACACTCAGTACCTGTAATACAGGCACCTGTTTGAAGTGGATCTATCAACACCCTAAAACTGTCAGACGGCAACTTTTCCATGATGCCCAAGGCCAAAATCAAGGGTAGATCAGGGCTGTCTGTGGGTGAAAAATGGCCAAACTCGACAGAGATCATTTCCTTTAAGCTTGATTAGATTTTCTTCAAAAATGTTTATATATATATATATATATATATATATATATATATATATATGTCATCGGAGAGATCAAATGTGCTGCTCAAAGACACATAGATCGTCAAGGAGACAAAAGTGACAAAACCAACTAAATAAGAGGCTGCTGACGTAGCCCTGATCTACAGTCACTCTCACTAGCCTGCAATCAAATCTTCATACATTAAAATAGGTAAAATAAGATGAGAGAAGTATAGAGTTTAGAAACTTTTCCATGTAAAGCGAATTATAATTTAAGATAAAAGAAGTTACCAGGAGCTGGAAGACGGACTGATAAAAAGAAAATGCCAAACAGTGACAAGACAAAAGAAGCACAATGGATGAAGGAGCAAAGGAAGGCACAGAACAAAGGACAGAAAGATGTAAACAGAGAATCAGACAGGGTGGAAAAGTGAAGGGGTGGTGAAATGAATGGAAGGTGAGCATCTGAGGGACCACCACTGAGCGGTCAGTGTGTGTGCGTCAATGTTTTGGTGTTTGTGAAAAAGGGGGGAAAAAAATGAAGCTTTTGAATGGAGACCAGAGGGGAGAGGTGGATTTTGTCTTTTGTACTGAGATTTTTAGGTCTTCAGAGATTTTCCAAACAGAAAGCAAGCCTCAACGTGATTTCATACACACAAACTCCTTTTGCCTGGAGATGAAAATTCTACAATTCATATTTGAAAGTTGAGTTGAGAGATACAAACAGCAATGATGGGGGAAAATGCGTTGGGTTACAAAAATGTGCTTTGTTTTTGCCACCTCAACACAGTGAACGTATGAAGATAAAGAAACGAACAAGTAAAGACATTTAGTCAAGTCCAGTACAAGATGCACAAAACAATTAATGGTCCAGGAAAGGAAAACAAATAAAACATGGTGGAATTTCACATTGTTTGTTTAGCAGACCAAAAAAGACCAGTTCCTTTAAAAGCAAAAGCTCGTTTGTAAGTTCATTGAAGGGGCAGGAAAGGAACACTCAGCTTCCATCAGATCACAATCTATAATGGATAACAATGTAAATATCTTATGAGAAGAGCAATGGAGAAAATGACTTGTACTCAGGGACACACAAGAGCACAGACACACAGGGACATACACCACCAACCTTAAAAAAGGAGACATCCACTGTCGTTCACCAAAAACAGTGTGTTTATTTTAAATTCCTGCAAAAACCTAATGGATATTTTATACAAACATCTTCTTTTTTGTTGTTTTTAAAGTTGTAAAAGAGCCTCTTTGACATAAAAAAGTCTGTGTAAAACAGTGCACAAAGCATGTATAAAACATAAAAATAAATGCTTTTGTACAATTTTCCATTTTTAAGTACAACTATAGAGGAGTTCTAACACACTTGCAATTAACCAGTCTGCGCACCACTATTTCTGTTGTAAATTAAACAAAAACTGTCATAAGATTTAAATGCTATTTGTTTTAGACACAAAATGAATACTTCATTTAAAGAAAGAGGGACAAACCGTGTAAAGAAACAGTTCAAGAGAATGTAGTTCAAGAGAACTTAAAAAGCTTAAATAGTCTCATTGTTTATAGGGTAAAATAAACTAGTTAAAGTGGATTTTATTGGTAAAATTCCCTTTTAGCTAAACAATTTCTTCACTAATCTTTTGGAGAGGCTTAAGTTCATTTAAGGTTTCATCTAAATAATGACGTTTAGCATAGGGTTCTCCATATAGAGTTTAAAAGTCAAGCAAGAAAAGTTAAAAAGCATGTTCATTAACTCTGACGCTCGGCTGCTTTTGAAAGTCTGTTGTGTGTCATGTAGGTGGTGATGATACCATGAGTGCAGATGCAGCTCTAAGCCCTGCAGTGCCCCACAGGGGAGCATTAAAAGCAAACCCTGACCCTGTTGGACATCAATAATTAATCAGAAATCCGGGTTAAAATAAGTGCATTGCCAAACGTCACATCAGTTCTGAAGCTTGCAGGAGACAACAGCCTCCGCTGTCATAAAGTTTGCATAAGGTCCAAGTTTCTCCGTTGGCTGTCCACAAGGCTGAACATTAGCTTCGTTATGAAGTAGAAACAGCCTGACGGGTGCAAAAAATATATAAAATAAAGGAGAAAAGCGGTGGTGAGTCATCTGCCATATTGAATTTTCACTGAGCGCCACCTGGCCTGTTCAAAAACTGGACAGTAACACAGCGGATGTGGAAGCCCATCAGCCGCTGTGTGTCCATGTGGCAGAATATCCTGGCAACATCGTCACCCCAGATAGAATGAAGCCAAACTGAGAAAGGAGTGTGACAGAAATAAGCAGATAAAATAAAATGATAAACCGTAAAAAGACATTAAGGGTCTTCATTTATAAATCTATGAATCAAGAGAGAATCAACTTTTTTCCAAGACTAAAATATAAATATTTTAGAGCAAAATGTGAAAAGGCAATAGTACTTGTATGGCTTTTGTAAGTCTGTAAGGTTGGATAAGTCCAGTCCAAGTTAGAGATGAAATATCACAACGTTTTTAGTTTCTGTGTGGTTTTGTTTTTGGCACTACTATTAATTTCTTTTCTGTTAACAATGCAAGGTGTAGGTGGATAAATAGATGCAGAATTAGCATGAAAAGGTTTAAATCAAAGTGGATTTAAGTTTTGCTCTGCTGCGATTTGCATTAAACAGGTGACTGAGATTTGCATTTTTATCGAGTTCCCGTGGCCTTCTCCTGCCCTTAACTCTGTTTGAACAGGGGAGGCAGGAGATAGGCATGTTAATTACAGACCAAACGGACCACAATGGGAATGATCTCAGCTTTATTGTGCTAGCCCAGATAGGATTTAATTAAATTATGGACATGAGGACAGAAACTGGAGTGCAGGACAAGGCTAAACATGGTGGTCCTTTTATAGAGTCAAGTTGACCCAAAGCAGCACAATCTATTTTGATTTATCGACAGTATGAAACTCTGTCACACACTGAGTCAGTGAGGTCCCAAATGGATCTTTATAGCACCAACATCTCTAAAATAAACAAAAGAAGACTTCAACAAGTCAGCATTTTGATGTCACAAACATATGCACTTGAGTAGAAAACTTTTTTTTGTCAATATATATATATTTTTTTTCACTTTACTCAATGCAGCTGTGTTGATGCCAAATATTATCTTGTGGAACAAAATAAACTATGTCCTTTCCCTACCTGGAGCTTATCAATCACAATTTAAGTTGAGGGGATTGATCGAAAAAGAGAAAGTGCAACTAAAGTTATTACTACTAAACTACCAGAATCAAACCCACTTCTTCAAAAGCTTAAATTTATAGCAAAAATTGTCTTGAATCTTATTCCCCTAAAATCCAACACAAATCATCTTTTTATCCCTTTTCCAAGCATTCCCACTGGTCTTTTATTTGTGATTATGCAGTTTTTAGGAAAAAAGTAATTTTCTATGACAGTTTCTGCAGAGCGGCAACTGCAGAAACTGCATATTTTTTCCTTTATCCTTAATTTGAATAAAGAAATAATCAGAAAATGCTGTTTTAATCTCAATTTGCTTAATACGTGTCCTCCATCATGAGAAAATCCCCACAAGAACATGTTAAAAACACCAAAAACAGTTTTCGTTGCAGTGGGTCTTTACATTTTGTTTTGTGATTTTGTTGGCTTGAATCTCTGGTTGTGTCACAGATGTTTGATTTTTTTGTGAACATTTTCCTTCACTGTAAAACGCTTCCTATTTCGATACCTAATAGTGGAAAAAAAATAAATAACAGAGATGCTTTAAGCAAAATCGTAAAATAACATTAAATTAAATCACCGACACCCCTGATGTAAAGAAAGAGGAAGCAGTTAGAATTCTTCTGAACGTTTGCAGAGAGGCCACATCTACAGCAGCTCATGAAGGCTGTTCAGACACATGCACAAAGCTAACCCATGAGACCTTGCTGCAAAAGAGGAACAAGGACTCCCAGAGGACGGCAATGAGCGGAGAGGAAAGAGATTACACAGGTAAACAACACAATGGAATGACACATTTAATAAGGTCCATTTCCTCCATCTTGCCACCTCTAGGTGTCAATGATCACTTTCATTTTTTTTTCTTTTAGTTCCTTTTCCAGATTCATTTACTATTTTCTCCATTTACCCTCCCCAGTCTTTCTATTGCACTGCATTTACACTGATCAGCAATAACCTTAAATCTACCAGAGTAATATTGTGCAGGCTCTCTTTACGATGCTGAAGGAGATTGGATCACACAAGTTATAGACAAACTGTCTTCTAAACTGCCTGGTATGGGCATCAATATTAGATTCTTTGGGCTCTGGAAGATGTGTGGAAGAGTCTTTGTGGACTGTGGTAGTTTTTCAGACATCCCACCATGTTTTTCACAGGAGAATCTGGAGTCTGAGCAAATATCTTGATTCTGTTCATTAATGCATTACTAAGCACTGCCGTTTGGCAGGGAAAAAAAAAAGTTCTCATCGTTACCCTGAAGGTGTTGGATGACAAGTGTCAAGATAACAGACAATTCACCCACTGAATGCATTTTTTTCCCCCAAGCAACACATTAAAATATAACTTTTTCGGCTATTTTAGTTTTGTGGCTCACAACTGTAAAATATTATAGTCCAAATAGTGTATTGCTACTAATACAATTTAAATTATCTTGACACTTTCTCCCTTTTGCCTCATTACCTGTGTGCTTGGCTGTCAAAACAAAAAGGTAAAAGAAACATTACAGAAGACCTAAATTAAAATGTATTCCAAGAACATCTGTCAACATCTGTCTCTAGAATGTGTGAATTCCTATTTTTGCTTAGCATACCATTCACCTCCAACTAGTCTAATGGTAAATAGTTGAATTGCTTTTAAATATGTTAAAGAAAAAAGTAAATCACTGATATCTAAAGATTAATTTATGAAATCCATAAAAGATTGAATTTTCAATGACAGATGCTGCAGTAAAACTCAGAGTTTAAAAATAATATGAACCTGAGGCATCCTATTTAAATGCATAGGGATCTCCAACATTTCTTAAAGTTGCCCTAGATACAGAAAATACATTATTTTATTATTCGTTTAGCAGCTTTTAATCGTAGAAGACAAGCCTTTATTGTTTGTGCACCTCTGCTGGAGGCTGAATGTGAACCATGTGAATGTTTATAATAGATTTCTTTTCTCCCACAGTAAAAAGAATATATCATTTATGCAATCTCTTAAAGGCTTGCTATAACCCACACTACATCAGCTTTTTCTCAAACTCTAATTACTTCCAGTAAAAGCATATGGAACATACAGTCAAACAACAGAATGAAATAATGATTTTGTAAGATAAATTAAAACTACATTAAAATCCAAAAATATGAGCACATCAGAGCGGCAACAAATGATTATTTCTTGTATCTTTCAATTACTCATTCTCATACAAAAAATAAATAAATGGAATTGTGCAATCGTGGTTTACTGAATCTGCAACACACGCTTAACACTCAACATTTTGAACAATATAATTTATTTTTTTGGATGGTATTTCATGACATGGTGGCAACAGTATGTGCAGAGAATAATTAACTGACTCCCAGCTCTTTTGCTCCTAATAATAGCTAATCTAAGGATCGTTAGTAACAGTCTACGCTTGACTTGTGTTATTTATTAAGCTGTTCTTTTCTCATTAAAAAGCTTGGCTAGAAGGTGAGTGATGCCAAAGTGCCTCCATGCAAGTGTGTGTCCATACAGGCACCAAGGGAAAGATAAGCCAGGATTTACCATGATTGTACAATGTTTATTCTGTCGTGAATTTGCCATTTCAAAAATATATTCATGTTTTTTTAATTCTCTAGTAAGTTTCAGAACATTTTTGGAATTTTATTTTTTAAATCTAAGTACTAAGTTCAGAATTTTAACTCCATTGTGCTTGAAAGGGACACAAAATGCTCAATAAGAGCTGCAATTTTCTTAAAAGTGAAATGGCCAAGCAAATCAACCTGACATTTCACGCTGATACTCTTTCCCTCATCCACGGAGGTGCCTACTGTATGAAAGCCAATGGAGATGGATGAGTATGCCTGTCCCTGAACAATATAGGATGCAGCCAACCATACAAGCAGTGATAAAAGCTGACGTTATCACCCTCCAGGGAAAAAGCCCAGGGTGAAGCTTCGCAGTGCTGACTTCTTTTTCAACCTCAGTGCACTACCTACCTCTCACAGACTGATAAAAAGAAAAAAAAAAAAAGACACTTTCCAAAAAACTTCTCTTCTGCATAACCAAAAAACAAAGAAGAATTGAGACAGTTTGATGATTAAAAAATATATAGAAAAACACTAATGTGTTCTAATAAGTATCAACCCAGCACATTTCTGGTTTGGATTTTATTTGTTGCAGACTAAAGAAGTCTTAAAATGTATCTTTAAAAAAAGAACCAAATTATTCCTGTACACCTTTGCACCAGAATTCCTTTTATGTATTTTTAAAATGTATATTGTTTTGACTGAAATTGAAGTGACTGAAATGATTTTTGCCTATTTGAGTCAAGTGAAAATGCCAATATATCGTTTCCAAGGGTATAAAACAGATGTCAGATGTATATTTGTCCCTCAGAACTGGTAAGAACAACGTGAAGATCAAAAACTTGTAGCTAGAGTGAAAAAAAAAAACAGGAGAAACATGGTGACAACAGGAGCAAATATTGAAAATAACACCTAATTTTCTAGATGCTTTTGAACTGTCCACTCCCGAGGTTTGTCCCCTTCTTTTAATTCAGCTCATGCGCTCCTCAACTGGCACCAAAGCTATAAATATCACTTATCACACTAACTGACTCTTCTCTTGAGAGGCAGTGAGAGAAAGAGAATGGAGGAACCAAAAATACTGGCACAGGTATGATTGCTTGCCAAGACAAATGGCATCGATCAACTCTCGCTGAGCTCCATATTCATCCACAATTGGAACCCAGCCATGCAGATGCAGGGAGGTGGATGGTAGCTGGGCTGGTTCAGTCATGTGTCCTCAGCGAACCTTCAGCCAGCATCCCCTGTAAAGGACTGCATTTTCTGTGCACTGCTCTGTGCTGATTTTACAGCCAATCACTTCGTCTGGCGCATACAGGGAAGGTTGGCTTTACATAGCATTAGGCTCAAATTTACTACAATGCTTTCAAACTTTTAAACATCATAATAAGGTCTTGTAGAAAAAAAAACTTTTCTCTTTAGTTAAATTAACATTGATGATTTCACTGTGCAGCCGAGCCCCTGCTTTACTAATCAATGCGAGTTGTGAGATAGCCAGAGGCGCAGTCAGCATGCAGCGCACAGTGGTAATGCGAGTGAGAGAGGTTTTGCTTTTGACACATGGTGTTATCGTGACCTTGCCAGGACATTAAAACACAGTCAATCCTGCATTGTTTTCTGTTTTGGTTCCATCAAAAGAACTGAACTTCCAGAGTAGTGCACAAAACAGGGCTCAGTTCGCCATGTGATCAAAGTCTGCTCACACAGATAACACATTTTCCTTCCTATAATGTCCCAGCAGAGCCTTGCAACACTGCTGGACTCTGAAGGTAAGGATTCCTCCTCACAAGCATCAATGAAGCTCCCTGAAAACTCTGCAGGGGTTCCTCCTCAACCTCTGGCAGATGAATCAACAACTTTTCTTATAGAAAGATTTTAACCCAAATCCTCATCACTTCCGTGAATGTCATAAATAGAATAGATTGGGAATGGGACCAAATTCTTAATAATACACTGCAAACAGGTGCAAAAAAAGCAGAAAAAGAGCTGAATTTAACACTAAATATCTATGAACTAATGCTTTTCCCATATCTAAAGAACCTTTCAGAGAGGTAAGTATGGTTGATATTTCTTGTTACATTTGCCCTGTAATTGGCAGGCCCATGACCAGAGTCGCAAGAGTAATTTCACTCTGTGATGCAATAGTAAATAATCCTTTAATCTTTGAAGACTAAAGAGATTCTGGTCCAAGTTTGAAAGAATGATCAATATTTTGTCGATACTACTCTTTTCAACACTCCTGATGACGTAGTGTAATCACTATATTGATTTACTCTAAACTACATGTTTAGAATTCTTGGAAAAACACGTTTTTTTTTTTTGGTTTTTTTTTTTTTTTTTGGTTTTTAAAAAGTCTGAAAAAGTTGAGATGATTAGTTCTTCAATGCAACCCAATTTACTCACTATTAAAAATGAGATCCAAGTACCGGCAGGTTGACAGACTATTACACTTTAAAGCTTCTAGACTCAACACTTGAGACAGTTAGCATTAACTGCTAACTAAGCGCTGAGAGGGGAGCGTGACTTTGCTTTGACAGCTCCAAAACTCCGGAATGATGTGCCACTCCATATCAGACAGGCTTTCTAGCCTGTCTAGCCCCCCATACAGTCTGTTTTTAAAGACCTACTCAAATGAAAAGTGTGCTTTTGTTGTTTTTAACGTGTTATTTTATCAATGAAGACATCTATAAAGAAAATTAGGATTAAAATTACATTATTGTTATTAGTTTTCTTTTCATTCAAAATGTGCTAAATCAAGATCAGAAAAACTGACTTTTTAAGAAACTTGTAGTTATGCTCAAACTAAAATCGGCAAGCCACAAGTTCCCTGTTCTGCTTCATTACTATCCATCTACTTTCAGAAAACTAGATCCATTAATGTCTCCGTTGTCCTCGTTCGAGCTGGCATCTGGTTCTCAATTGTACGATGGCAATAGCTCAAAAATTTTTAAGTATTAACTTTTTTTTTTGTACAGTTTGCATGTTCCTGTTATTTGATAAACCAAATGATAGACTTTTTACACAACTTATTGTATTTTATTCATGCATAGTTGAGGTAATTTTTATGCATTTGTTTGTGAAAACACTTTGTTACAATTTAGTTGACATTTAAAGTGCTTAGAAATAAAGTTAAATTGAATTGGAAACAATATTTAGTGATGCACTCTTGAAAATCAGACGTGCATGATTTTAATCCCCTATTTTTGACAGAGTGTACCCCAGCTCGGGAGAGTAAATAAACATGTTAAACCTCCTGCTTGCTTAGTTTGCCTTCATTGCACCTACTGTACTCATTTCCATCTGAGTCTCACAAACACTTTACATTATAATCTGTCAAACAATAAATTATTCAGTGATTTCATTTCAAAGAAAGTGGCAAATATTTTCGAGATCAAGCAACCCACTTGTCCTCCCCTAGGTGCCATTCTCTCACTGAACTCCTAATCACATCTATGATGGATGTCTCATTAATCTTTACGCATTCTTAAAGGCTGCAGAGGGTCATAAGAAACGGCAAAAATAGATTCCTGTGTTTAGCAGAAAAATGATGAGACAATCTTACAAGACGAGGTTATTTCTGGAAACTAGGTGATGTGCAGCCATTGAGGATATCATGTCTGCTGCAGCTCTTTTATGTGTTGTCTTGTTGCTGACAAAAAAAAAAAAAAAAAAAAAAAACAACAAGAGGATGTGGACAAAAAGCTTGAGTGAACTGTCAAATTGCATGTTGAATTCTGAAAGCGTGTCCTCAAAGGCAGATTCCTGGCAAGCCACTTCAAGCATGCTGCCAAAACCTGGACAATAGTAATTGCTTGTCCTATTTCAGAAAATTATGTAGGAAATAAAAATGCCTCATTATAGCATCCTTTAAATTCTATTCAAGCCAATTTGACAGATTTTCAGTGAAATCTATCCTGGCAACAAGCTCTGGCATGATTGTTAAATTGGAATCTTACCTACTCATCAAGTCTAGTTTTCCACTCCATGCCCTAAATTTCCCACCAAACCTCAATCAGTATATTTGTCTTTTGAACTGCCTAAAATGACAAAGGAAAAGGACAGCAAAACCTCAAAATAACATGTTTAAAAGGAAACGGTCATACAATACTTTTCGCAAAGAGTAATCTAAATGATGCGTCATTGTAGCAGAATTCTTTGCTGTTTCTTAGGTCGTGAATCAAAACAAAATGGTGAGATGATTTTGCCTGACGTGATGTTTTGGAGGAAAATGGCTTAAATGGAGGACTTGTAAATTCATCAGAGCAGAAATTTGAATGCTCAATTCACAAGTTTGTGTTCTAACCTGTTCATCCTATTATTCCTGGGTTTCTGTGCTTCTGATCAGCAAAAGAACAAATGCAAATAAACAAAACCAAAATGATTAGACACAAACAGCTATTAGGATTAGCCTCAGGTGTCAACAAGACATAAGCCAATGGAAGTGAAACAGTTAAACTGTACAGCGGAGCCATTTAGGAGTTACTCAGGAAAGAAATGGGGAAAAAAACAAATATGACACATTTTTAATATTGTAATGACTCTGTTTTCTTCAAGTCAAGCAGAGGGTAAAATCTACTGTGGGAGTTCAGATTTTCTGTTTCATATTTTTGTGTTTCTTGCGGCGTAGCTTTTGTTAGATTTTTTTTTCTTTTTAAACCACAAAGAAACTCAAGATTTTGCACACAGGGAGGGAGGGCACCGTGTCACCGTTTTGGCCATGTGCCCCAGGCTGTGAGCTGCACTACAAAGTAGTCAGTCTGCTGTGCTACGGCAACATGTGTTTTGACCAGGTTCAACTCTGATTCTGTGTGGATGCTTGGATCAATGCTGATGATATTGTGGAGCATATTATTATAATAGGAAGAAGAATTAAGCGACTAAATGCCTATAGGTCTAAACTGCACTGCCTGCAACTGCAGTAATGTATGCATCTTCAGTTTCACTTTCTTCTTCCATAATGTGTCACCAAAAAAAAGCAGTCAACAAGGTTTGGAAATGCAAATGCACATCCAGGCATAAATGGAGAGATGAAGTGACAGGAAAATATAGAGCCGGGCACAAAGACTTTTAATCTGAATTCAAAGGCAATCTTTTTTTTTTCCTCAGCCCATAAAGCCGCCTGTGTTTGATGTGTAAGGCTGTAAAAATCAGGACGGTGAAGGTAAAGAACAAATCTGGAGGGTCTGCAGTAATGCTTGAACTCACAGCAGCTGCTGGTGTCACGACCTTCAATGAGCAGAATGTAAAGCAAATGCAAACAAGCATATTAGAAAACAATTGTTTTAGGTACCAGAATGACATTTAGTTGGAATATTTTTTCTAGTAGTTTCAGTGGTTTTTTTTGTTTGTTTTTTCATACCAACAGTGTATCTGCAATTGTGTGAAGGCACAGTCATCCCTGTGCTGCAGCTTGTTTCAGTCAGAATAAATTGTTATTCAGACTGCCACTGTCAGTCCCTTCTACTCCGGGGAGAGGCTGAATGCCCTCCTTAAGCCCTTCATTGGTATCCATGGGTACATTCAACATGGAGCCAACACTGTCCCTGGAACCCCCTTTGTCCTGACTTTCACACTTTTTAGTTACTAATTATAATAACGTGAAATTTTGTCTGGCCATGAATTGGATCAGAGAACCTGGTCATATTTATGTTCCGGACGATGTGAAATGGAGAGATTTATGATCATAACTCATAAGCCCAGGATATTCCTTTAAACTCGTGTCCATAAAAGTGGAACCGGATATTGATGGCTCGTTTTATTGTTTTGATTATGTCCTGTGAGATGAAGGGAAGTTTTCGCGGGATAATGTCGATGCCCCAGCCTCCAAATGAAACTATTTTTAAGGTGTCAAAGAGACAAAGAGACAACCTCCAACAGTAAAAAAAAAAAAAAAAAAGAACAATTTCACCTTGAGAAAATAGAAATGCTGCCTCCAACTGAACACAAAGGGAACAAGAATCGTATTAAAATTACTTCTGTAAATAAAAATCTGTCAAGTAACTACTTGTGACAATAGATGTTTCAACATTTGTGGTGTTTTTTTTTAATCAAATTCACGAGTGTTCAGGTAATTTTATTATTTGTGGAGTAAATATTTGTTGTCGATATATAAATATTTACCCCTTTTTATCCATCGGCTCCTAATTTTGTTGAAATAAAGCAATAATAATGAAATATATGTATAATATTTTTAAATAACATTTTCAAGCATTTAATCATCAAGTGTTGAGCATGGAAGAAATGTTTTGTGGTAAAAGGGTAGACTAAAATAATTAGCGTATTTGGTATTCTAAGTTTATTGGTACATATATAGAATGTGAAATGTTTTATAATTTTTACTTTTTCTTTTGTTTTGCTTTTGGTTTTTAAAACTGGAAAATGCTTTTACGTTAAGCACTTTCAGTTACATTAGAAGGAAGAGTGCTCTGTAAATAAAGTTTGATTTGATTGACTAATTCATATAATTATAGGCAAAACAAAGAAAGAGAAAAACATGGCATCATTTTCAAACGTTTTTAAAAGTTTGTTTTAATTAGAAACTGATTTATGACCATTTAATGCCCTGAGATCAAGGCTTTAATTCTTATTCAAGGCTATTATTCTTAATGTGAAGAACTGACTTTAAAAAAGGACAGATTTGACGTTTTCACCGACTTTATCTAAGCTTTGGGGTAATCTCCGTCATCTTAACTTCCTGACAAAAGAAACCATTGCAAGGAATCTCATTTACATTGACAGATGCCCTGGAAATGTTCTCCACATCTGAAAACATCGGCCATTCTTTCGGTAATCGGACAGCTCCCAGCAGCATCTTTTAACATCACCAGCTGTCTTTATCACCTCAGTGAAAATGTCCCTCATTTTTTGACAGGCCATTAATAATTGCGTTTGGTAAATATTAATGTCAAGGTTTTCGTTTCACGTGTCCTTGATTCACTCTTAGAAATGTCATGTTTGGAAATCCAGGGACAAAAGAGAGATTTCTTTTCCAAAAAACAAAAACATAATTGTAAACAAAAGCATCTAAACAAAATTATAAATTTCTGTCACAAGAGAAAATAATAGGGATTTTTCCTTCTTTGTGGTCAGAAAAGTGATGTCTAACAGCTTGTTGCATAAATTTGCTCAAGTTTGCTAAACAATAAATCTGCCCAATTCCCACATTGGCCTTTTTTTAAGGCTTTTTTTGTTTGTTTTTAGAAAATTAAAGTGACGATTCACTGATATAAATGTAAAAGTTTATCAAGTGAATGAAAAAGCTCCACTGACGGCAATGTCTCAATTCTTTTAGTACCGACTTCTCCAGAGATACTGTCGCCTCCCCGGCATCCGTGCCGTCTCCACCCTTCTTTCTGAGCATCTCCTCCCTCGTCATTTGCTGCTTATTAAGACTCTGACTGTCAGCCTCGTCACGTCTAATTCTCACCCAATTACAATCTAAATGAACCACAGGACTGCTTAACTGGCTTTGCCTTTTGCCATTGTTTAATTTGAGACGGTAACAAACTCTGATTAGTCTTCAGTAAAGGTCCATAAATTAAGCACTCAAGATCAAATAAATCACCACTCCCTCCGATGATAAATGGGTGATATTTAATTTTGCGTATGGATCTAACTGAGAAGAGGAAGATGGTAAGAAATGAAAATTTAAAGATGATTGAATGTTTTATGGACAGTAGAATTTTGACCAGGATATGCTGTGTGGCAGATTTCACCAGAGGCACTCTGAAGTGGAGGAACATAGGTGCCACCAAATGACGAAAAAGAGAAAAGTTATTTAGGTATTTTATGGTCAACAAAAAACATGTTTAAAGAGGGATTTGAGGGAATTCCTCTGTGTAAACCTGGCAGAATGAGAAAAACCATCACCTAAACTCACAAAAATGGGCCCAAAGAGCTTAGCTGTTCAGTATTTTTAACCAACTAACTTTACCGCAACTTTCTCCAAGTAGTTTGTTTTAGTCAGTTTATCCTTTTCTAATCAAAAACATTTTATCATGCAGTAGAAACAGCTTGGTTCACTTCTTTTCTTCACCTGATGTTTTTTTAATTGTCGTTGTGACCTTTAAAAAATGTTTTTGCGTTGAGTGATTTGGTTGGTGATTTGGACTTCAGGGCCACTCCATGAAACTATCAGACGCAAGGAACTACACTGGTAATCTTTCAGGTAGCAGGTCATTTTCCAGAAACTTAATCTTCTCATCATCTTAACTTTATAATGTTTCATCAAGTGCAGTAAAAAAAAGAAAACTTGAAATAAATGAAATCTTGTATTTTAATGAAAAGCAATATTTTCTAAAAAATAAACCATTATTTGTCAGAAAATCCGTAAAATAGTAATTAGAAGTGAAAATGTGTTTTAAAATTACTTAAAAAATGAAACAATATAATACAATTATCAGAAGCAAGAAATAAGCCAGAAAAACTATTAAGAAGTTTTACAATCACCCATCAAAATTTGTTTGAAGAAATCAGTCATCAAACAGCCGTAGGAGGAGAAAAGCCGATTGGAAAAAAATATATATATACCAAACTGGATGCAGAATAATAACCAGTTACACAAAGGCTTCCTCTGGGTCATATTTGGGTTGAATAAAAGTAAGCACAGAAAACTCAGGTTGTGCAGGAAAACAGTACTTTACTCTGGAGATGAAGAAAATGCATCATAAAACGGCCAAATGCTCACAGATGGAGTTACTTGTCAAGCAGCAAGCAGTCAGCTCTGGAAATATTACCGTTACTGTATCAGCACAAGAAAAAAAAATGCTCTGAATATTTGTCAAGTTTTACAACAGAAACCCACACAGAGCTGGAGTCCAAAAAAAAAAAAACACACGTGAAGGCTTGGGCCATATTAACACACAAGAGAGACTTTATCTTTAGGATCGCTGCCAGGCAGCTAACTCACTGCAAATACACTGAAATGCTAAGTGTAAATCAAGAATGGCAAAAATGAAATTCACATCAGCAACAATTAAATAGCATTCACCTTCTTTATAAACATTTTCACACAGTGTTTGGATTTAGTTTGAAAGCAATATCAAAGCAAACTCTTTAAAATGATTAAAAAATTTAGGAAGAAAACGCACTTACAAATGTGACAAATGTGACTGTTGGCAGCTTAGTCTCGAGTGTTATTTTTAGTTTCGTTATTCCCTCTATATTACAAATAAGCAAACCATGTCTCACATGACAGATACATTTCTAGTATCAATACTGTTTGCTATGGTTGTCATTTCACAGTTTGACATGCAAATGATGAATTCTTATTTAGTTCTGTTACTCATCATTTCAAGGTATCTAACCCCTTAGTAGTAATGAAAGCTGTGTAAGGGCCTCTGTCAAACAAACGTCACTTACCCAGCAGCACAGCTGAATAATTATTTACTTACAGAAAGGATAATTTGTTGAATGAATCCTTTATAAATATATTCTTATAAAAATGTGGACTCAATGACTAGTCATAAGAAACATTTTAAAACGTATTACCTTGAAATTTTGTAACCTAGTACTTTCAAACTACACATTCATTTAAATGATAAGAAAAAAAATGATTAGAAGCATTTGAATATTTTGTTTTGTTTTTTTGGCTTTCAAACTTTGTAACAAGGACTGAGAATGAAGAAACTGGCACAAATCAAAAACAGTAATTTGGACTTCTTAAAAGTGATTGTAGTTAAATTATACTTGCTTTTCCACTGCAGTGCATTTGAAGTGAAGTGCTTAAAGCTGAAATATTTGCTAGCAGCATATTCCAATAATCAGTAGACCAAAGAGTATGACCGACTAACAATGGGGGGGGAAAGAAAACATTGGTAATGGAGTATAACAAGGCATTTTTGAAAAACGATGTTAGGTTTGAACACAATAAGTGTACTCACTCTGATAGATGTTCTCGTCTGCCTTTTCCTTCCCCTGCAAACAGAAAACACACAAAAGCGGTTATGGCAGCAGCTTGGAGCAGTGAAAGAAAACTGCTTTTTCTAGGCTTTTTGCACCCCATTTGCTGCTTTGCCTTCTTTTCAGGGTGAAAAGGGGGACAATAGAATGAAAAAAAAGAGGAATGGATGGTAACTGAAAAAAAAAAAAATGATGTGAAGATGACAGTAGGCAAGGGAGGTCTCCTATATACTTCACCAATACTTATAGATCCTCTCCAATTAAAATAATATATATTTACTATTCTTAACATGTCACAAATATGAAGAAAATTAAGCTTAAAATTGCAGGCCACAAGCTTCTTGCTCTTCTCCATTCCAATGCATCCCCTTGCATACACATTTTCCTCATCCAAGCTGGCATCTGGCTCAACACTCTACGGTTGAATAGCTCCAATATTGCGTGCAACTTTTGTTGCACTAGTAATGTTAGGTCGAGGGTGTGAGGCGCTTTATGCTTGCAAGAGGAGTGTAAACAGAGAGCTCTCAGCAACAGGGAGGTAAAGGGGGGAAGGGGTTGCTCCACGCCAACATTTCCGCCCACAACTCAGAGGTTAATTTCTAATGAAACACTGCCGCTCTGCAGAAACTATGTCCTAGAAAAGAACTGGTTTTGGAAATGTGGCTAAAATGGCAGAATTCTTAATTAAAAGATCACTGGGAACGCTTTTAAAATAACTCAAAAGATTAATGGATTTGGGCTTTAAATGTTCAAAATTCCAGAAAGACAACTCTCCAGGTATCAGCGTATTGTGAACAGTCAAAAGTTTAGACAGAAAGATTTGTGTAAATCCAATTAGGGATTCAAAGAAAAGTGCAACATAAGTTTCCTGGCGAACCTTTAAATGAAGCTGCAAATGAACACAAATGAACCTCCGCTTCTTTAAAAATCTAAATATAAGGCTTGAACTGAAGAGCTTCAACTCATTTAAAAAAAATCTAACAGAATCTATTTATTTTACACAGCAGAACACTTGGTTCTCACTCTGCAAGATAACTTGCCATTTCTAGAATTTTCTGAGCTACAGAAGGGGCAGAGATTCCAGCGATCATGCTAAACTTTTGTCAGTCCAACCCCTTTAGTTTCTGATTTGGGAAGTAAACACCACCACTACTTTTAAGGCAAGAATTAGAACCTCCTCCCAAACATCTATCACACATTTCATCTGTCACACAGATTTCCCTTAAAACATGATTTTGGCTCTTTGCTCATCATTACCAACAACGTATCCTCATTTAGTGAGAAGGACTGTGAAATACAATAATTGGTCAATTTTGATAATGTCAAAATGAACTTAACTGGGCAGCTCTTAAGTCATTATCCATAATACTGAACTGACATTTGTGATTCAAAAAGTAGTACTTGGTTTGTTGTCATTTCTTTGGGTTTGTAAACTTGAGAGTTGCACCTAAATGCTAACAGTTTCTCACTCGGCTGCAAAGCTTTGCAATTATTCAGAGACGTAACTGTGAGAAAATACTGAGATTATGTTTTTTTACTTTAATTCAGATTGATTGCATGATTGTTGCAAAGTTTGGCTTAAAAGCGCTCTGTGGTTTAAAAATTGTCACAGCCATTTCCTGTTTTCCATGATTGTTTCCTCTCAGTCATAATTTTCTTTCATAGCACATTAAACTGTGAAACATTTTCTCAATTTTGAACTCCTTGATATATTCAAGACAGATTTGATGTTTTTTCACAGGATAGACTATTTAAAAAAAATGTTTTGCAAATATTTTGAACTTTGTTAGAATTCTAGCAAAAGATTTTCACATTGAATTAAGTAAAATGAAGAACCTAACAAATAGTTTAGACTCAAGTGTAAATACTTCGAACTTTTGACATTTTGGAGACACGTGTCCCTGAAGCTAAGTTCCTTCCACAGTCGAAAAGCATGTTTAATACGTTTATTGGTGTCTCTAAATTGTCTCTAGGTGTGAGTTCCTGCAGCAAACTGGTAACTTGTTCAGGGTGTACCCTGTCTTTGCCCAGCAGTAGCTAGGATGGCTCCAGAAACCCCATTACATCGAAATAGATTCAGCAGGGTATGAAAATGGACAGATGTTTACTTGTTCAAGCCATCTAAGAGTTCAAGTCCAACCACATGAACTCCATGTTAGGAAGCACAACCATCTTGTTTTCAAGACTTGGTAAATGTTGGCCAAAACTCAATTTGTACTCTGCAAACATCTGAAAACACATGATGCTCCTTCAGAGTTAGAGATCTCCCAAAAAATTCTCCACTTTTCCTGCTCTGAACGTTTCTCACTCCGCCATTCTTCACCTCCAACTCCCAAACGAGACGTCAAACCTCATTCAAGTCCATAACATGACAGCTCAATCATCTCCCAACAGTAATGGTGAAACCGTGCCTTTGCTCTTCTGTCCGTCCTCTTTACCATCATCATTCACTCTCTTTTCAACTGGAGGCCTTACTGTAATTTCCTTTAATTTGATCTCTTTCACAGATCCCTTTAAAAGCTTCAACTGGTACGGATGTTCCATCATCGCCATTCCCTCCGCCTCCCATCCCCCCCATTAACCCCATTCTGCTGCAACTCTACAAGCATCTGGTCAACTAAAGACTAAAACCCAAAACCCTTCTGCACACCTTCAAAGTGCGTCCATGATTGTCCAGCCTCCTCCTTTTCTCAAAATAACACATCCACTCACCAAACCCTTGTCCGTCTGCCTCAGTACCCTAGAGAGCAAAGTTTTCAGCTGCGCTGTTCCTAAAGTCTAGAACTCACACTCATCTGAAATCAAGAACATGGACTCTCCACATTGTAAATACAAACTCAAAGCCCAAAAACCTGTGTGATCAAGTCTTTACAAACCATTTTACTTTTTTTTCCCGTTTTCAGTCATGTTTAGTTTGATTTACTTTGTGCTGCATTCAGTTCAGGTTTTTTTTTTTTTTTTTTTCCATAACAACATTTTTTCCGTTGCTACGAGACTCTAATACTGGCTGGCCAAAGATCAGTGTTACACATTAATTTTTTCCTTGTGGTGAAATGACAGAATCATTGAAATCCTTGAATTGTTTTTACTTAAGGGACTATTTGAAATGTCCTCACAAACTCTTTGATTCCACCACAGATCTTGACCTCATAGAATCTAACGTGACTGCCCAAAGGATAAATTGCAGTCACTTCCAGAGAGTAAACTGCTAAGCACCAAATATAAATACATATGCATAAAATTAATTGTTGTACATTTTATTTTGTGCAATTAAAACATATGCCTGACCAGAAACCACAACGTTGTTAGCAACTTGGCACTTGATGATCTTCCTTCCCCTAAAGGCTTAAAAAAAAACCATGTCAACTTGACATGTTTTTTATTAACATAACCAAGAAATGCAAACGTTATTTGAGTGTAACACTGCTTTTGAAGATGCCAATATTTGCGAGCGACTGAAGTATTGTGACATGTTATATTCTTGCCCCTTGGTGGGGATGCCAGCATTAATGAAGCTTAGCAATAAAACACGTTCTTGTCTGCAAGCACCCCTCAGATTCCCAGGAGACTGAACGTCTCACGAGAAACACTGAAAAAGAAATTGTTCCGTTTCTGCCTCTACCTCTCCATCCTTCTCTTTTTACTCCCTCTGCCATCTGTCCATCGTATTTGCACACGTTTCCTCGTGACGGCAGGATAAAACCAAGGCTGCTCATCAGCACCACCTTCCATCATCTCGAGTGTTGATGTTTGATCAGTTGATTAAAGAATCAAACCAAACAGTAAAACATGCATATTTCTAAAAATACTGTACTTTCTGTCACCACTCATTTTACCAGTTTTTAATTTTGATGGTGAATCATAGTTTTGTATAAATTTAAAAATACACTGGGCAAACAGCAGCTTGCAGAAGGCTGTTGACATTCAGGCCTCTGTAAAAATTGCTATGTTTCATTCAGTGGGTGGAGATATTTAAATAGTTCCCACCAGCATTTCATTTGAACAAATAGGACAAATCCGCTGGGTTTTATGAGGGAGGATGGGATGTTTTTCTCTACCTCTTGTTCTCTTTATAACCAAAGCTGTCAAGTATATTTTAGGAACATCTCTTTCAAATGATTCAGTCTGGTATAAAACTAAAAGTACAGAGAAATGAAGAGAACACAAATGGTGAAAGCGTGACGCCATTTAACCTCTGAATCCGGACAGCAAACAGATAAAAATGATCTAGCAAGTCACGGTGCTGTTGTTTGCAGGTTGATTAACTATTCAGATTAAAACAAAAACATTGTTTAAAAGACTTTTCTCTAAAGTTATCTGAAAACTCCTGTTTTTGTTTTTTTTATTAAATGATAAAAGATTTACCTCCCACAAATAATTAACTATTCAAATAGCTTATGTAAAGAATAAAACTAGGCAACATATCAAACATGTTTTTTTAACCCAGATCCAATGACATTTAGAAGAAAAGTTTTGGGGATACTTGCCTTTACGAGTTATACCTAGAAGTACCTTTTTGACATCCATCCATCCATTCAGATATTTTTTTCTTAAGGTTATTTGAGGTCATGCTTTTACAGAGTTTTGTTCTTCAGCTGAACTGGACTTTAAATAACAGAGCCTTGTAATATATTGTCTTTACAAAAAAATTGTCCAACATTAGTTGGCAAAGTTCATGATTTCCTTTAACGATCATCTTACTGATAGTGAAATGAACACGCTTCAGTAATCGGGAAAATGTTCTCGGTTTCTTCGCAGTTTGCTTTCTTTATCGTCTCAAGCGCTTTCAGAATTAAGTTAAACTTGTATGTTTGTAGATGCTGCATATAAATACTCCATGCTTTTATTTTGATGTAGTTGAAACATTCGCATGAAAAGAAAAAAAACGATCTGACTCTGCTCGAAGAGGGACTGACATTTTGTGCAAATGGCAATTTGAAGAACAGGGCAATTCAAACCTGTTATGAAGTGTGTTCCAATACCGGTTTGCCTCACTCTCTGCTATGCAGCCGCGTTCTCTGTGAGGTTTATCTCCCTCATGCTCTGAGGTCTAAAAAGCAGCATGTCCAGTTTATAAAATACCCTTATGTCAACTAAGCACTGCAGTTTCAATGCATAGGCACGGTTATAGCTTGGTACAACTGTCATATGGATGCTTGGTAAAGAGGAAAAGAAGTCAAGAGATGCAGAAGAAGGAGAAGATGAAACAGTGCTCAATGCATCTATTTTTTAATAATTGATCCCGGGTATTTTGCATTAAAAAAAGAACAACTGTCACATCTAGCAGTAATTTATCAGTGCATTTACAAGCTTCTTAATGAGCTAAATTAAAACCAGAGTTATTTATTTTTTTAAAGATAGATGAGTAAGTGGTTATTGGGTGTTCTTTAAATATGTTTCAACATAGAGCTCACATTTAAGTAAACATCTCCAAAACTGAACTTCGTGTCTCATTGATGCTACCCGTTGACAAGTTCTTTTCTCTAAAACATTTTATCGACTTGCATCCGCCTCTAGCCTCCAGTTACAATCATGCAAAACAATTTCACCAAGTTTTAAATATTTAACATGCCACAAAATATAGCTCTTTGTAATTTACAGGCTCATTACCTTCAAAAAAAATAAACCACACACCAGAGCAGGTGGAATCCATTTGCTCCTTCCCCACACCCACAACTATGTTACAGATTATAAATCTTGTAACCAGTAGATTTAGAATGAGCCAAAACAAAAACAAAAAAGCTCTTGTGAACCTCATGTAGCAATGACCCCCAAAAGAATGGAAAAAAAAAAAATACAAAACACTAGTGCGTGTTATTTATTTAGTTGGACTAATTCCTATATTGAAGCCTGGTGTAAATTTATGGGGGGAGATATTAAGATATAGTTTTATATAAATTCATTTATGGAAAAACGGTGTAAAACATCAGTTCAATCAAGGCTTTAATCAAACCAGATCTTTAATCAAACCCATACAGCTGTTGCATGTTATTGGGTTGACCTTGGAGGGTCGTAGACAGGAGCAGATGTGTCTTAAAGGGAGTGCAGATGTGTCTTGTGGTTCATTTGCACCTTGTGTGACCACCTTAAGAGAAGTAATGAAAATGGAATGTACCAGTGTTGTGTGTGTAGCAAGTGTATTGTGAAGTATTCGTAAGGATAATGTGTTGCATACACTTAGACGTACAGATGATGCTGTCATACAGTGCTCTAACTCTGCACTCCACTCAGTGAGCTGTATGCGCTAGCACCAACACAAATTCTACACACGGGGTGTGCAGGTGATATACAAGTCCCTGTAGTACACCCATATAAATGTCCACACAAACTACACTCTGTCTAATTTTCTGATTTCCAACAGTCAAGCTGCAGGAATAGAAGATGCAACAGGTGAGCAAGGAGGGCGGACTTATCACTGAAATAGTGCCCCATCCAGGTTTCCGTATCCACCCATAAAGGCTGTTGTGACTAAGGCTATGCTCACATATGATTTTGTTAAACTGATTGCATGGCAACGTACCTCTACCTCTGGTTGCAAGTCAAGGGTAAGTGCTCTAAAGAAATGACTGAAGAATGTTGAAAAACAAAACAACTGGTGTCAACTTAAGTTGCTAAATCATTTCTGTGGATTTGTTCATTATGCAAGTTAGTCCTTATTTAATTTAAACCAGTCAAAGTAAGAAAAAAAAAATCTTAAAAACCCAAGCATATTTGCTGCTTTATTTAAAAACTAGTTTTTCCATTTGGGGACAGGTTGAATTGCCCATGATAAAGGAAAAACAATGTTTAAATGAACCGCATTTAGATATTATTTTTACTAAATACGATCAAAATAATTCAGAGATGCTTTAGTATCCCAAAGAATAAATAAGTTGCAGTAATGCATTCAGTGACATGCATCAGACAGTTTGGGTAGGTAGAAGTCAGTGTTACAGCGGATCTGAAGAAGCGCCTAACTGACAATCTGTTCTCGAGTTCCTGTGTTGTGCTCAAGGTTTTCTTTAATGATTTTTATTCCCAGAACTTCTTCCATCCTTTTTTGCAAAACAGTTTAAGGGGCTCCAGAGAGGGGTCACCATAGCGAATCAGCCTTCACTGCTTCGCATCGGTGATTTGGCAGAGTTTTTACACTGGATTCCCTTCCTGACACAACCCTGTATTTTCAAGACACAAGGGGACCCAGTTAGGCAGCAGCATTAAGGGTCAAGAGACTTTAAGATTTTGGCTCAATGTGCATCCTGGGAAGCGACCCCTGGTATCCTGCGTGGTAGACTTACATCCATTCCCATTGACTGTACAAGAGAACTGGACTGAGTGACTTCTCCTCTTAGGCTTTCCAAATTGTTGGCTCCAAGATGCCAAAATCCTACACATTTCTATATGGAAATAAACAGCTATTACTCGCTCATTCTATTTGTCAGTTTAACCATTCTTACTCTCATACCTTTTTCTTAATATCTTCATGCTTTCCTACACTTTGTCCCACTTTTTTTTCTTTATTGCAAGTTATTAAGTTATAAACTGACCAATCAGATGCCTCAGTAAAAGCATGTGGTGCCTGCTGTCCTCTACCTCAGATGTTTGACAGATTCTCCCAAGCCTGCTTTCAGTGGAAGGCCTGTGGACTTCGAACAAGCTTGCTTCTGATTGGTGACAGTATTTTCCCTTGAAACGTTTATTCAGACTGACTTGGACCAATCAAAGTCGACAGGCCCCAAGATGGCGATGTAGGTATCGCAGAAAAATGGCAACTGAATTGGCCTCATTTTACTGGAGCTGGAAATAAAGGATTTTCTATGGTTGATGTCAGTTCCACTCAGTCCAGTTATGCGTTTCGTCCACATCCAATTTCCATCACTATGATTAAGGCAGATTAACTATAAAAGCAGAGACCAGGCCATGGGCTGTTCTCCCCAACAATTACAGGCATTAAGTCCTTTGTTTATCGTTTGAGTTTTGAAATGGTTTACTGCATTAAAGTAAAGCCCTAACATTCCACATCTAAGTTTATGAAAAGAACCATGTTTTTGTGTTCTTTAAAGGCCAAAGTACAGATGACAAAATCTTTCTGCATTTAGGAGTCATTTTACAACCTAAATATCCAGCTGGTGTATGGCAGAGAAAGCAGTTTACAGTGTGAGCTGCAGTTTTTAAAGGGGTTTGTGTATCTCAACAGTAACACATAGGATAACCAAGATGGTTTTTAATAGAAATGTACATTTGGATGCATAACACCTCTGATCTGAAATAATGCAAATCCTTTAGCAAAGTGTGGTAAAGTAGAGATGAGGGCATTCCACCTTAAATATACAAACAGATAAAGACAGAGTTAGAAGGCAGCTGTGATGCAGCAATCCTGTGGTATTTTGACCACAGCCAATACTAGACAGAGTCCTCATAAAGCAGTGTCAACATAAAAAATTCAATAGTACACAGAAGCTCTTTTTGTTAAACACATTGATCTTTTTGCAACTTGTTCATGCTTTTTTCAGTTTGGACAACAAACATCCCAATGCAGCTTTAGATACAAAAATAAACGGAGACTGGACACAATGATCAATGTTTCATACAATAATTTCCACCACACAGTGCACTGAAAGGATGTACTGGAGCCAGTATTCCCCAAACTACAATTATGGAACAGAAGAGCCTTGCTGCTGCTTTGGATAATGGCAGCCAGTGCACATGCTCCGTCTGCCTGGAGGTTTTGCTTTAGACTTCTGTGAAAATGATCACGATAAACAGGGGAAATTGGTAACAAAGCCTGTAGGGACTCCAATGAAGTAAGAAGTAAATCTTTGTGGTTTCAAGTCATAATCAAAATGTAAATGCACCAGAAAAAGCCTCAGAACAGAAATTTAAAATGCAATAGAGGAATATTAAATCATGGGTAGGGGGCTCTTTTCATATAGTATCTGCGAATATTTTAAGCCATCCAGGTCATGTTATCACAGGATTCCCTTCTTCAGGGCAACTGGACTTTAAAAGGTTGATCTAAAAGAGGCTTTGCTGTTCATTCAAGTAGCTTCTTCAGTTCTTTTGTTATCCTGTTCATATTTGTCCCTGCTCATTCAAGATAGAACCCCCTAAATCCTAAACCTTTAATCCAATGAGCACAATTCTGTTTTTCTACACATAGTAGCTATAAAATCACCCATTCTGCTCTTTCAATACAGGTCGCTCCCACACAAAATTTAAATCTTGCATTAAATTGGGTGGTTGTTAAAAACAAAAGACCAGTTACCTATAAAGAGTGCTGGATTCACAAGACCTCTGATCCTGCAAAAGGTAGACACTGTTCAATAATAACTGAAAAACCAAAGTCACTGGGATTATGAGAACCTCAGTCAATTGCATTCACGAATCTCATTAAAAAGGTTTGTTTTCAGAAAAGAAGCCTGGTGTTAATAATTATCTGGCGGTGGTATTGACTTGTGAGCACAGATGCATGTGATGAAACTGGGTATTGACATCTAAGCACACCACTTTCCTTGTAGTGATCATTAATTACCACCACCCGCTACAGTCTTTAACTTAAACCTAACAGTTGATGAATAAAACCATTTTCAGCAGCTGAGCTCAGTGGCATGAGAGTACTGTGTTTGAATCTAGCCTTTTCCACCAGGTATGAAACCAGTCACACATTTCATTAGTTTAGATAGATCTCTAGATTCTAAAAATAGGAATATGTCTTCATCAATATGTGTGATTTCGTTCATTTCTGAAAGTCTGAACATACTTTAGGGCGTATTCAGATTGGAAAAGTCAGTTAACCAAGCCTGCTTAATTTGGTCCGGATAAAGTCCTGAAGCTTGCGTTTGATTTGTATTCAGACTACCAGACATTTCAGTTTCAAATAAAAACCAGGAAAACCACGTGATAAAAAGATATTATCAGACATTGGCCATGATTTAGGAGGGCGGGGCAAAAGCACAGAGAAAAGAAATAATGGAAATTCTATGGGAGGTTACTGAGGAGGTGACGGCTAAAAAGGAAAATAACAAAATATTTATCATTTTGTGCACAGTTTTATATAAACCATATAGTTTCCAACTATATTTCTTTTTTTTCACCTTAATATGTTTTCATGGTAATAAATAAATGCATTTATTTGCAATAAAAGAAGTGTTTTTAACATATACTGTAGATTGTAGGGAAAATCGGGTGAGAAGCAATGCGTATCACGTTAAAAGTTGTTTTGAGCCTGCATTCATCCAACCACATTGACTTGCTGTGTCTCATTGTTGCTACACGTCGGTTGCTACCCTACTACTCTGTTTACATCACGTAATGCCTGGCTACGGTGGCCGTTGTGGTCCAGTTGTTCCGCTCTGTGCACAAAGCGCATTCAGACTGAGGAAACATAAGACTTTAAACATAAGAAAACCTCGCTACACCCTTTGTTCTCAGATAAAGAGTGTTTGTGAAGAATTTTTCCTAGCAAAACTTATAACTAGTTGACTTTACATACAGGCAAGTATTTTTGCTTAAAAAATAGCTACAATAAATAAATGTATTCAAAATAAGCTGAATTTGTTCTGGATTTTTGGAGGACAAAGCAACATGTTATAATTGAAGTTAAACTGTCATTTAAGAATCACGCAGCGCTTGTTTTCCAAAATGAGAATAGTGAGGAAGGAGTAACCTGAATTACATGTAACTGGTTGTGGTATATCCATTGATTCTAATGAATCTTTACATCTAATTCAGCTCAGAATCAATCTATCAAGTGTCCAACTCTTTCAGTAGCTTCTTAAACCATAGAATATCCAGCTATAATTAAAAAATACTTTATCATGCTTCCATGGAAATAAATAAATGCATTTACTTGCATTATGTTAAGTTGAATGATTTTGGATGTCTTATTCACACTGGCAGTGGTGAAGAAAACACTGTTATTATTGTCAGAAACTTTTCTGGCATTAAGGATTTAACTTGGCAGCTATCCAAGGACTGGCTGTACATTTCTTTTCCATATTTTAGGAGCAATTCTCTTTTCAAATCTTTCAGCCAAGTAAAGCAGGAAATCACTAACAATCTTTCAGTTTCAAGCAAACAATTTCTAAAGTGTTGCTGATAATATCCAGTTGTCTGTCGAGCCATTTTATCGAGTCTCATCTTATAACAATTGGGATAAACTACAGTTGGGACATTTTTTTGAATCTATATTTGGTAACCGGGTGTATTTTAAAGCAGTTGTACAAGCTTTTTGAGCGTTGAATGAAAAGAGAGCCCGAATGAATTGCTGGATTCTAGTTTAAAATGTGTTATTGTAATGTTGCAGCAAGCACTCTGAGAGGTAACTTAATGGATTTATATTTATTTTATCTGAACTAGTTAAAATTATAAGTTGAGCTAAGAAAAAGAGTGAATACCAATTATAAATTACACACCTTCAACCAATCAGCCTCTTTACATAGCCTTATCCTGGAGCCTCACCGCCAAACTCCTACGACAGTCCAGCGTCAATCTAACAGTTCCAGGTTTTACCATTAAAAAAAGCGTATTTACCTTAAATCACACTATCATGTTTTTTTTGTTTTTTTTTTAACTGATTAGTAGATACAAATACAAGAATTACAAAATATTACTGCATTCAAGTTAAAATTCACAGAATGAGAACTTGTTTGGTTTGATAAAGAAATTGAACGATGACTGAGTAGGTGACATTTTTCTGAGGGGGGTTTATCAACATATTTACCCCAGGATGTAGCTCATTGTAGGAAACACGTGAAGCTTTATCCATGCTGCCTCGCTTGTTGCTCTTGTGCCCTTCAGCCAACCAGCATCCTGACGTTCCCAGCAGAGCGGCCACAGCCACGGCCCAAACACCCAGGCAGCCCATGAAACCTAAGCAGAACAGCAGATATGCAAAAAGACACTTCTGTTAAACTCGTATTTCAGCCAGAAAAATAAAAGCACTTTTAGAAACAAAAGAATAATAAAATAAAAGCAGATTAAATATTTTCTGTATTTGTTCACCGTGTTCAACAACGCAGCCATGGTTTTTATTTCTTTACACTCCAGAATTTCCATTTGAATCAGATACTATTGGAAGACACTGTGTTCATTGACATCTCACTGCGCTCTTCAGAGGAAAAGCAGAAACCAGAATATGACTGACATTTGATGATAGTTTATTGAGATTTTAAAAAAGGCTGCTAGAAATGACAGACAAGAAAAAATGGGGGTAAATCATTTGTGCATTTTAAATATCTCAAAACTTCATCTGTTATTAAATCTGTCAAAAAAAACATCTACAATTTTGGTCATGATGACTAATTTGTACATTTGTCTGAAACAGCTATAAACTTGCACCATCCTTATTGCTTATAGGGTGGTGGAAAACATGCTGGGATGCACACTTACCCATAATGAAGCCATGCAAACATCAAAGCCCAAACTAAGGATCATAATTATCTTTATAGAAAAGAATGGAGACAATTATTCGATGTAAAAAGAAATTAATAAATATATACTAAAAAAGCACAAATTAGGGAGCAGCTCAAAAGCTCAAAAGTAAACTGAAGGAATGAGTCTGACTGCTGTTCAGCTCATATATTCACTCACACCCACAGAGATGAAGATACAAGCCCATAACAAGCGTCTGTGCTATAATGCCTGAAAAGATTTTAATCAAATGATTTGTTGTTTTACTAGGAAATGAAATGAAACAGTCAAACAGGATCAGTGACAGTTCTATGGATTACTATGTTAAGGTTGCTCTTAGAAGTGAATTAGAGTTCTCAAATTCTATGAGACTAGTTATACACGTTTAGATAAAACCTTTTCTGAACTATAGCTACCTAAACAAATGTAATACAAAACAGGTTTGATACATCACACAGCAAAACTAAATGGGAAATAAAAACACAAACAAAACTACATAGAGTAACACCAAAAGTTCAAATGTTATTACGGTTTGTCAATTTCTTCATTCTGTTTTTCTGTTTTTCAATTTTTGCCTTAAATCCTGTTAAATTTGCAACATGTGAAAGGAACAAACATTAAAATAACAAGGTGAGGTTGCCCCACGACATATCTGCCAAACATTGACAAGTTTGAAGAAAATAAAATGTATTTTCTCCATTAATTAGTGTTATAGGATTCTAAACTTGTAATGTATCATGCACAAAACACATTTGAAGAAAGTTGTTTTTCTGAACAGACACACGATTCATTTTTCCATGTCATATATTAACCTATACCAGCGCATTCACGTGTGACAGTTTTTGTCCTGACGAGACCCCCCCTCAGACACCAATGCAAATAGAACACTTTAGAGTCATTGTATAGCTTAAACTTGCACTAATGTTGGAAGATGAAAACTTTAATGCTTTGCCTTTTGACACCAACATCTGTCTGTACACCACTCTGAAAAGCCAGATGAAAATCAAACTAATTAAAAACACACATCTTCTTGCCTTAGATTTAATGTCATCTCTAACTCTTCAACCGTTCATGCCAGGGGTCTGCAACATCTGACACAAAAAGAGCCATTTGAGCCAGTTTCTAATGGACCAAAACCCAAAGAGGGCTGCAAAGTCCCACAGCCGAGGAGTTACAATATGTCAAACAATGTGTTAGTTAGGTGTCGCCAATGACATCTCCAGTGTTCAAGGGTTAATCTTTAAGGTCAGGCGATAACTGTTGATGAATCCGCCAGTTCATGAGTGATCTCTTTCACCTCTCTGACAACAAAAGGCAGCAGCTGTCAAACAAAAGGCTCATAATCCATCACAGTTTTAGTCTGTATGGGTTTTTGATGAACACAAAGAAAAATTAAATAGAAAAACAGAAATGCAAATGAAAGGTCCAACAAAAAAAGGAAACATGCCATTTCTGAATACATTTCCCAAGTTGTTTTTTAATTAAATGAACTCCACTAGGCTGCACACACCACTTTAAAACCAGCAACGCTTTTTTTTTTTTTTTCTTCCATGTAAACATTACTTCCAGGAACCACACACATTATACAGCTAACCCACTAGCTGGAGGCTAATGGGCCCTCAGATGAGAGCTCACCCTTGTGAAATTAAACACCAAATGAGATCTGCCAGTCACTGTCTTAATGTGCCGCCTGGGCCCCCTGGCACTGGCCCACACACACTCACCCATGAGTACACAGAAGCACACACAAACAGAGATTTGGTTGTGCAGCCTGAATGGCCTGTTTAGAAATTCATCAGAAGTGAAAAAAATCTATGTGGAAACTATTATTTGACCAGAATATTAAAAAGCTTAAAGAGAGAGACTCTTTAAAAGCAGTGGAACCTTTGGCAGCATCCATCAGACTTGTTCACTGTGGGACTTTCAATATATGCAGACCAAGAGTGGTGAAAGATAAAAACATCTACTTACATCCCAGCTCTTCCATAAATCTAATTTTTCATGAGCTCTTTTTTCAGAACTTGTAATTAAAAAGGGACAAAGTATTTTTTTTGGATTCAGAAGACAAATAAAGCTTCCAACAGCTGCAGCGTGTCCTTTTATAGTCTGCTGACATTTCAAATAAATTCCTATTCCTTTCACTTTTCAGCATCCTTGTTTGGAATGTTTCTCAAACATGCTTAAAATCACAAAAAAATTAAAGAAATGTCAGTAAAACAAGACCTGTACCTTTTAACCGCACCAAAGGTAAAGTTTGTAAAACTAGAATAAATAGCTTTTACATGTCTGTTTGTCTGAAATGCTCACCGTTTGGGTTATATGTATTCCAAGGCTCTAATTAAATAAGGTCCAACATGTGAGCGGTACATGTGCTCAGGAAAGATCCATCTGCCACAACTGAAAATGAGGGCAGAAACATGTATGCATCTAAGGCACATCAGATTCATTAACCTTATCTGCCTTTTTATGGGCTGAGGTAAAATATTCATTTTCACCCACTAGTTAATGTTGAATAGGATCAAAGGCATCTGCCCACGATAGAAAACAGACATTAATCATGTCAAAAAAAGACACGCCGCTCCACGCAAACAGTGAAACTTGATCCTTTGAAGTCTGAATTACACGTTTTAGAACGGCGAATATTAACAGAAAAAAGTTTGATATTTAGTATGTTCAATATTATGTAAAAATGAAACTAAACATTTGTTTTTAGTGGCCCAATATAAAAGGTTCATTCTGCCATCGTAGAATGAAATCAAGTTTTTAAGTAAAAAAAAAAAAAAAAAATGCATCTAAGCAAACTTCAACAACATGTAGCTCTGGAGCTTCACGTTGCTTTTTAGGGGAATTACCATTTTAGAAGGATTTCAAGCAGGTAGAGTTCCTATTCTTGCTCAACATGGTTAGCTAGTTTCTTGCTAAGTGTGTCAGACTTTAATGACACAGTTTAGAGAAAATTTGGCATTTCAGTCATGTGTGCTTAAACTGCCAAAACTGCTTTATAGGTCATAAACTATTAATGCGGCAAATCCCCAAGAACCCAAAGAAAACTAAAAATCTTCCAGACGTAAAAAGTTTTAGCAGACATAAAAGAAACCCAAGCAACAATTTGGGATGCTCCAGAATTGTGCTTCTCTGCTGTGGGTTTGTGACTTTCAAAAATAATAACCTCCACCCCCCCTAAGTTCTTTAAACGAGTACAAAACACAATACTTAATTGATAAAACCTTCTGGCAGCTGACAGGAGCAGAAGCAAATCTTTACTTTGTGTCACGTGTGACATTCACAAAATCAAATCCTTCCAAACCCTGATTGAAATAGCGTGCCACCATGACACCCAAACTTCAAAATTGCAATGTAAATGATTGCTGTTCACAGTCAAACAGCATCTTTGCTTCTTTTTTTATGATAGCAGCAGGGAGAAAATGTCTCTCTGCTGAGCTCTGAGGAGATCCGGTTGAGTTCTCCCCTTTGCTTCCTGTCCCAGCACTGCAGCATTCCAGGTAGGTTTGCTGTCACAGTAACAAATGACACATGCGGTTCCACGATGACAGCCATGCCCCGCTCCACATGCTGCTTTCTTCACTCCAAGTTGCTGAGTGCTTAAAAGAAGGCTGCAGAAGAGAACTGAGGGTAAAAAGACAGAAATCTAATATGTGAAAGCCAAAAAAAAAATCATTTTTAATTAGCTTTGAAAAAAAATGTTTCCTGTACAGAGACACATTTTACATTTTAAAATATAAAATCCAGGTCTGTGTTAAAAAAAAGAACATCTTAAAGCTTCAGGACATCTGATTGGTCTTCATCATTAGAAAATAGTGTTACTATATTTGCCATTAATCTTGTTCATATGATTATATTTTTTATACCATACTGCAGTTGTATGATCAAAATTATGATCTATCAATCCCTGTATGAATGAGTCATATTTTCCTAAATGATTCACTGTCAATTTGGAGAAAACCTGTAAACACGCAGCTCGTTTCTCAAACTTCTGTAAAATCTCTGCCATCAGCCTGCGTCTGCCTGCCTCTCTGCCAGTGCTCAGCCTTCAAACAGGCCCTTCTCTTGACAGATGTCTATGCAGCATGAAATCGAGCCACCAAGAGAATCATCTTTGCCCAAAATGTTTTCTCAACTCTCTCGTCTGCATTTGATTCCCGTTCCTGTGTGGTTGAAGATGATACTGACGAGACCAGAGGTGTCAGTCTGTCAGGCAGCTGTGCATAAGAATCACACACTTTAACCCCACTTATTATTCAGACAATCTGAGTGAATCGCAGCTATGTCTCCATTTCATTCATTTTTATTTTAGTACAGCCATAAATTAGTTAAAGCCATCCCAAATAGGGAAAATCAACTATAGGTTTAGTCAAAACCCCGATATATATAGATATATCTAGATATATATATCTAGATATATCGATATATATATCGAGATATATCTATATATATCGATATATATCTATATATATCTATATATAGATATATATATCTACACAAAGACAATAAGAATTAAAGTCATATCCATCCTAAGGCCTTTAAAGAAGTACATTTGAATTTGTTTTCCTCTTTTGCTTGAACATTATCAGCGTACAGTTAAAAACTTCTGTTTTTGAAATATTTATTTCCGTTTTTAAACCTTCATCAAATATATGCAATTATTTTATTGTATATTCGTTTTTCAGTATTCGTTCCAGGAAAAACATAAACTGAAAAACTTGATTGGTGGAAATTTTTAGAGCAGACAAAAGCAAAGTATCTAAAATAATCAAAATCCGCATCTAAAATCAGGATCAACAAGCAACTGTACAAGTTTTCGGAGGAAGACCACCAATAAATCTGTGCTTGATTTGCATTTTGTCACCAGAAAACCAACAAAGATCAAGTCCAACATGCTAAACTCAACGGAAGTCTTGACTCACTTTGACTCTTGAACCTTAAATCATTTCAAAGAAAGAGGCTTTTTTTAAGCATCAGGAGAAAGTGACCTCATTCCAACAATCATACTGTTTGTGCACGGCTAACGGTAGATGACAACAGCAAAAAGGTGGTTTTTAAAATGTCTTTTAAAAAAAGCTGATTTTGCATGACGTATTCTAATCTGCTGAGAACTTACAAAAATGGAGGTTGGCTGTAGCTTTAACATAATTTTTTTTGTATTTAACTGGGCTAACACAAAAAGCTGATGCTTTCAGACAGAAATAGAAGCTGCAGGCATTTAACATGATTATTCTTACATCAGCAGAAGTCTGTGCAGCAACAACAACTCACACAAACACTTAGGCCAAACAAACACTCAGATTAGGGAACTTTCCACAGCTTGACAAATAATCTAAGAAACAAAAACAAAACCATTATAACAATTCAAATCCGTGACGAGAACATATGGCCACTGTGATGGATAAGAAATTGCACTAATTTTGCTGGAAAAGTACCAAACGTGGATGCATTTCTTTAGAGAGTGGTGATGTGCAACATATGCATTTACATTGATGCAAGATTTCAAATTCTTTTTATGCTATTTTCTCTACCTCCTTTTCTCTTCTTTAGTATCAGTGAGAGACAGAAATCTTGGCTGCTGGGTGGTAAACTCTCTTTAGACAGATGTGACAAAAAGAGCAGAGGGTTCTTCTTTTGTATCATATTCTATTCTCATGGTGCCACACTTTGCTTTTCTGATATTGACTTTTTCCCCTGACAAGTTCCCGTGACTAAATTGGCAGCCCTTGGGTGTTAAAGCCCACATCCTGCTTGTCAGGTGTGTCTGAAAGACACACACAGAGAGTGACTTGTTAAATCTACAAATACCCTGCAGGCTGTATGACAGGGCTATAAAAGCAGACGGGATAACAGGGGGGATCTGCAGTGCCACGATGAGGTGAAAAGCTTGGCTAACAAGGCTGAATCTGCTAATTATACAACAATAACAAAAAGCTAGAAAGCATCATTAAAAAGGGCTGTATTGGATAAAACATAAATGACTCCTGGGAGAAAGTTTGTGGTCTTCATTAAGGAGGACTGAAGAGCATCGGCAAGCTTTAGATGGCTGTTTTGTACTTTTATTTGTAGCCCCACCAGCTAAAGGTTTATGCACCTGAAGCAGTAGAAGAACCTGCATTCCAAAGCCAATTCTAATGCATAAAGGTTCCCACAGCAAAGTACAGTTTCATCATTTAGTGAAAAATAAACCTATAAAAGCTTTCATGTATGCATTCAACCTGTAAATGTGCGATGATGCACAGCCACAGTGACTATAAAGCTTATTGTGATTTTAAGGTTTAGGAGGTTTTTTTTCTTTTTTTTTTATCCGTCTCCAATCAGAAGCAAATGTGAATACTTAAAGCTTCCAGGACTATTTCTCGTCACATGATGGATGATTGTGTTCAGAGTTAATTATACTTGTTCTCCAGAGAATTTAACAGATGAAAAAACAAAGAATTACAAA
The DNA here is from genome assembly GCA_014656515.1 of Oryzias celebensis. NCBI lineage: Eukaryota > Metazoa > Chordata > Actinopteri > Beloniformes > Adrianichthyidae > Oryzias > Oryzias celebensis. Next base: position 20,676,546 of record BNCR01000013.1, read on the forward strand.
GTAAACCACAGCAAAAACATCTGTTAAAGTCTCACTCCAATGAAAATGTTTTAAACATGTTTTTGTAGCATTTTTCTCACGATGGAGAATAAATATTAAGAAAATTAAGCATAAAATTCTATTTCTAAATAGGTCTCTCTCCATTCAAAATGTGAATCAGGATCAGACAGACAAAGGCTGTTTGAAAAAGAACAAATTGTTATGTGAAAAAATACACTGGCTGGGCCACAAGATCCCTGCTATGCTTCATTCTGATTATTTTGGATTATTTTGGCTAAAAATGACACAATCATAATTAAAAGGTATTTTTAAATGGATTGAAAGATGATCGGAAAAAGTTTTTCAGAAAATCCTTCTTAGCCGAATTTATTTAGATTTTTTTAGAATGATGCCACCTTGTTTAAGAGTAGCAATTTTACACTTTTACAATTCTAATGTATAATACCATACATGTTGTATGTCAGCAGTTACATGGCTAATGATTTTAAATACTATTAGAATTTCAAAATGTCCCCAAGTTTACCCAAACGGTAACGTTTGTTTTTCTTTTGTAATCGAATCTCTTCCTCATTAAGTAAACAGAATTCATTGAGCAATGGGTTGTCTGCTGACAGACTGAAGTCCCTCCACCTTCACAAAACAAAGGAATTGTTGGAAAGTTTCTGACAGGGGAATCTGGGATCAAAAAGGGGGGCCGAGCAGATGGCTGACTAAAGTCAGTGCTGAAAGCAGATACGCCGGGTGACCTTTCCGTAACCCATCTACACATTCCTCCCTCTCCGCTGGCTCTATCATCGGTTTTGCTCCATTCAGGCAGAAGAGGCAGCGAGCTCTGTTTGGTCAAAGCTGCGCTGCTGACACTCCGAGCTCATATGGGATGCAGCAGTAAAGGTCATTTCTAGAAGATCAACACTGGTGATCTGAATTTCAAGTTAACCACGTTGCCCACATTTTACAGCCCTGCAATCTGTGGGGAGAACAGGGGGCTTAAGAAAAAAGCCAATGAGCTCCACAATGGCCCACCAAAAAAAAAAATGTTCAAAATGTAATGAAACAAGTTGGCAACCTACCTCCCTTTTAGAGTCATTTTCATAAAGTGCTTCCTATTGTCACGGGCCTCTTTTTAATCAGGCATATATTTCTACAGCTATAAATGTGTCTGTCAGTCTGTGCTTCCCAAATCCTCAAGGAATAACTTCCTCAGTTCAAGTTAAAATGAATCTAGTCATCCCCATGTAAACGCATAATGACAGCATTCAGCTCATCCAACTATGACTCAAAAGACTGTAATGCATCTCTGTCTTTGTTTAAAATAGTGTCAGCCTGTATTAAAATAAGAAAAACAAATTCAAAGCAAAGCTGCATACATTTAAAATAAAATGAGTGGTTGGCTCTACCTGTGGGAACATTCTTATTGAAGTGGAATGTAAAATCCCACATCTGATTAGCCAAGTTCTGCAAGGCGGCTGGACAAAATGAAGCCTGACATTAAAAATGTGCAAGATATGATTAAAGTGGTGAAAATATAACTGTATTCCAAAGGATTCTTTTATTGTTTTTTTTTCAATATGAAAAGACTTTGGTTACAAAAAAGCTATTTACTTAAATCTACTGCAATCCTGACATGTAAAAGAAAAATAATTTCACCAAGATTAGCTTGCTCTTTGTTTATCTAATTGTTAATTTACTTTGATTTTTTTTTTTTTTGTTTTTGTTTTTTTTTTGCATAAATGGTAAATGCCGTATCTTATTTAGCACTTTCCTACCTTCTTAGGACCAAAGTCCTTTACAGTCACAGTCCCATTCCCCCATGTGCGCGCGCACACATATATTCACACACTGATGGCAAATCCACTGCCAAACACTTCGCCAACTATAACCACCAGAAGCAAAGAAACTGAGTTTTTTTTTTTCTTCAGACCATTAGTGAGTTGGGTTTGACTACTGATTCTGACACCAATGGACACAAACTGCAGGAAATTCTGTAAGGGAAAGAGACCAAAAACAAAACATAGAAAAAAGAACAAAAACCTGTCATATTTTTGCTTACATGGCCCTTTAAATAAATAAAACATAGTAAATAAATATATAAGCTAAATATAGCTTCACAGAAAACTGAATCCAAATTCCACAGCTCATTTTCAATGTTGACCTCTTGCTTTGCTGTCAAGTCTCACATCATAAACCACAATATTTTGAATAACTTTATTAACACACTGCATCATTAAAATGATCTGATTTTAAAGCATTCAGTGTTAAAATGAAATCAAACAAGTCTCACTGAAATAGCAAACCAACAGCCTGAAAACAGTTATCTCACAAAAAAAAGATCTCTACTCTGTCAGGGTCAATAAGGTCAACTGATGCTTAAACGCTTATTTTGAGGCACAAATCTGATACAGTAATTAAACTAAAGAATAAAAGCTCCATTAAAACAATTAAACTAACTGAAAAATGTTGCTACTTCCTTTGAAACCAATAATATAAAGTACACATTCCTGTTTAGCCAAAAAGTTAGTAGCTCTAGAAGCTTGTTTTGACTAATGATGGAACTGTGGCAGTTTATTTGCATGCATATATGTGCATGTGTGAGTTTGGAGGCACCTCTAAATCTTCAGTGTCTGAGTCATCCAGTTATTAAGAGATCTCTGAAACAAGCACCTATAACACGCTGGACTCACTAATGGTCCTCTGTAAGACGGATAATGCGTTCGATGCCACACAAAGTACAGTAATCCTCACTGAGTTACAGTTCTAGGTACCATAATTATTTCCAAACCTGCAGGCAGAGGCTTATTTAATAAGTTGAAGTGGTTTTATCACAGTTTCCTATCACTCATCTATACTGTTTCAGTTTTTTTTAAACCATCTTCTCTGAGTATTAGTTCTAACCCACTTTGTTTTCCCACAACACAGAGTGATTCTGTAGAATCTAAGGGCTGTAAATGGAGAGTTATGAGTGGAGCTTAGAATAAAAAGAGATTTCTCCAAGATGTTCTACTGTTTATATCCTTATTTAGCTACAAGGACGAGATATTGATCCAGTCTGTGTGTGTACGGGCGTGTTTAGCGTGTCTCTGGACAGGACTACGTGCTACTCCCATAAAACGTAATGTGTTGCTGGTTAGGCTTCAGAGAACGATGTGGGTTCTTCTTTTGGTTCCAAGTGAACGGAGCTTCAAAGAAACCAAGTAAAGGAGCCTGAGTGGGGAAAAGCCTTGGGCTTTTTCAGCACCACGGAGAGCGCCCGCTGCAACACTATCACGACAGCGTGCTCTCTTACCAATCATCATTTCCCACTCCGCTGGTTGTCACAGAGGCTTTGCAGGCATTGCTCCGGCTCTCTGTTGACACTGATAGGAATTTGCCCCCATAAGAGAGCACTGAAGTATCTCATTTAACAGAATCAGACAAGGACATCTTCAAAAGGATGTTCCATCCCCTCATACTCTTCAGAGTTTCTGGTGAGCACAGAGCACCGAAGTCCCGGAAGCATCCTGCCAGATAATTTAGAGGATGATCTGGAGGGGAAAGAGCGCAGAAAGGGGTGGAGGTGCACAACCAGTGTCCAGAAAGATGTGCTCGTCTCACGGTCTAATTCATCCCTCGACTGTTGAGCAAAGCCGGCGCATTAGGATGGAGAAGTCCGACCACAACCATGCAGACGCTTTCCCTCAAACAGGTAGAGCTGCCGCATGGTTTGGCGACATTTAATCTTTAATCATTAATCACGCTCCGTTTTGCGCCAGACAAAACGCGGCATTTCATGAGATGTGATTAAACTGTCTCACATTTGACATCCGCCTGCGCTGGAAAGGCTGCGCGTCGCACCTCTCTCTCTCTTAGAGGCTGGAAATTTAAAGCTGTGTTTTTTACTGATGCCACTAGTCTCCACAGCAGAAACTAATTCGCAATTAGAGGCGCCCTCCTGCTTGCATCGGTTCAAACAGCGCTAATGCAAACCACAAAACAACAAGAAAACTTGTTGAAAATGTTTATATATATTTTTTTTAAAAAGCCACAGAGCTCCGATGCAACCTTCGCGCAGCTTACCTGTGAATCTCCAAGGTAAAAGGTGGGAAGGGTAAAAAGGAAAAGCCAAATTGCCGCAAATATGCCACAGGCGTCCTTGCAGTGACTCGTCCAAACTGTGCTCTGTAGTTCCAGCCCTCTTCTCCCGGTAGACACGAATGGACGGGGTCGGATCAAAGGATGGGTGGTGGTGGTGTCAGGAACAGCTGCGTGAGTAGCGACGGGTAGCGTTCCAACTCTCAGCGGCAGCTTGCCACCCTCCGGCTCCTCGGGTTGCTTCCCTCTCAGTCCCGCGCGCCTGTTCTGCCCTATTTCAACTCCTCTCACTCCACTGCGCTCCTGACGTCAGCCGCGGCACGCCACACGCGCTGCAGCTGCATCTGCACGCTCACACAGGCACACCTGAGTGTGCACGCGCTCACTTTTTTTTTTTTTTCCAGAGGAATCATCATCATGAAATTAAAGGTGTGAGCACTTGTGTGAAGTTTAAGAATTTGCTGAAAATAAAATATGGAAAATGTCAACAGAAACACTCAATTATCTCTTTTAAACTAGAAAAAAATGTAGGCTTATCAAAATAATGTGCTAGTGATGTAAAACAAGAACAAATTGATTAAAATGATTACAAAGGAGGATAACGATACCCTCCTGTCTGTCAATAAAAACCAGGGGTGAAACAATTAGTTACAGTGTGTAATGTGTGGAACAGAGTTTTACAAAGTCATGTGACCATACAGTATGAAATAATGTTCTAATAATGTTCTGGTGGTATTATGTTTGATGCAGAACAGTGGGCTAAACTTTATGAAACTAAAATGTGAATGGTTTTGCCATTAATTCTTGCCTACTTGTTTGTACACATATTTAATTTACACTTGATTATCTTAAAGGGAATCTGGAAAACTCCACCAGCACTGTTTGGTACCCAGATAATTCTCTCTCGAGTCACACTGGTTGAATTTTTGGCTTAAGATTACCTTGATCAATTTTAGGTCAGTGAATCGGATCATTAAAAAGGAACCAACATCCGATAAGAATCGGATTGGCAACCACAAATTATGACACAAATCAAATCATTGTTAAAATGAATCACTGCACTCCTAGTAAAAGCTCAACATGGAAAAGAGCTGTTCCGAGAAGTTTTTAAGGTCACAAAGTGGAATTAAAAGAATCTCATTGATTGTTAAAATCTCATCAACCGCTTGCAAACTTTGGAACGCAGAGTCATTTAGGGTGAAGCAGAGTCCTTCGTTTTTCTTTCTGCATGCGAGTTGAGGACAGGAGGCAGACTAAATTGCACATGGCACAATTAGGCATTTCTGGATCTGCAAAGACACTAAAATGGTGGCACCCTATGAAAATTACATGTGGCACTAAAATATGTATGAAAGATGTAAGATTGAGCAAGACAATGAAAAAACTGGTTAGAGAAACCAAGAAGGCAAAGAGAGGAAAAGATGAAGAAAATTCAAAGGGGGTTAGAGAAAAAAGAATAAAAGATGGATGGAAACAAATAAAAAATGATGGAGAAATTTAGTATAATGCTTTGCCTCTTTGGAAACAAAAAAAAATGTTTTTTTCCATGGTTGATCCTCCATGTGGGAGCTATATTAATTTCATGAATGGCATTAAAATAGTACTGTATCTCATACTATTGTTGGGCAAATCTGTACCCACTCTCCTTTACAAAAATTGCTAGTATTCGTGCTATCTTTGGCATTCAGGCAGTCATTGGTTTTCAACACTGGCTTGTCATTGAGTAAACCCTTTGAGTGTGAGTCTTTTGTTTGGGCTGTTTGCTGGTGTGTTGAATGACAGCTTGTTAACGCTTTTGGTCAATTAAAATGACAGCATTTGTACTACATGCAACTTTCAAATAAAGTTCACGTTTTTTGTGCAACTGCTTTTTTTGTTTTGTTCTGGGTTTAAAGTGGATGCTAAGATGTGGAGAGGTTATGCTGCTGTTTCAGGTCGTCTTCACCCCAGTCTCTGAGTGAACAAGAAATTCAGACAATTGTGCTTTTATTTGGTTCAGTTTTCTTCAACATTTGAGCAAACCAAGCCACCTATCCAACAGCTGCTCATTTTGCAGGTGGTATTTCCCAACAATCAAATGGGCTGCACGGTGTTGCAGTGGTTAGCGCTCATGCCTCTTACTTCTCTTCTCTTGCCTCTCGCTAAAGCTAAAAACTCAAAGATAGTACATGTATGACAAAAAAGCTTCAATTATAGAAAAAAATAAAAAATAAACGAAGAACAATGGAATAGAAATCCTGGAAAAAAGAGAATTGGATCAGTCATCACAACTATATATAATGTACCTCTTGGCGGTGCTTTGAGACTAATCTAGCCACCAATAGTGACCAAATAAATGCAGGCAATAATGTAATGCTAAATGCAATCGTAATCATAACTGTTTCAATTTTAACACATTAAGATCCGAGCTGATATTTGAACCCTGTGCACATATAGTCGCTGGGCTTCGTTTCAGCCAAATTAACTACTGTGGTAAAGTAACTCAAAATGTGATGTTCACAAATGTGGATGCCAGGTGAAAAGAGGTCAGTCATTAAAAATTGACTGAAATATGTGAACTGATTCTGTTTTTGATACACACCAGTGCATAATTGCTATGTCTTTTTTTGTTTTTCTTCCTTGAAATCAGATTTAAGTATAGTCTTTTGTGTCAAAGCTTTGTCACAGTTATACTTCAAATTTAATTTAAGACCGAGATCCGAGGAACATAGAAACAAGGAAAGTTGTAGATAGTTTTATGAACTTTTTGACGAACAGAATCTTTACAAAGAAAGTGGTTTGTATGCTGACAAACATAGAACTATATAACTTTTTAAAAATGTTTTTTCCATCTTTGGTGCAAAACAGTTTATGCCTTTTTTAACCTAGAAAACAACCACACAGGCATCCATAAGGTGCACCCTTATTCAAATTCCTCAACTCATCTCTGTGCTTTAGAAGTGCTCAGATCCATACTATTGACATATGCAAACTAGGCCTATTCATAAAACCAACAGCTTTTTGCGCACAGTGGAGCCAATCTCCTCCTGCTGTAGGCGTATCCCGAGCAGGGCATCAATCACACCTAAATGGTCCAAATATGAATTAACCATCAAGAGTTTCAGTGAGACGATGGGCTGCGCATGGAATTTAAAAATGAACACAGCGTCCACAACAAAAAATCATGTCTGGACAAACTTTAAAATAGCATGAAGCTCCTCAACGGCCTCAACTGTCATCATTATCTCTGTCATCATTTGCTCAGAAGTGTTTGTGCTAGCAGCCATACATCAGAAACATAATATCATCTCCCTCTCAGCCTTAAAGGCACTGAGGCATGTGTCAGCACTAAAAGGTCTATTTCACATAGGTGCACCCCCAGAGACCCAAAGTCCAGGAGATAGAACTATAAGTCTTCTTTATGGTCCTTTCCTCTGGCTCACTGCCGCCAGAGTCCACACATATATACTGTACACATCTCCATCTCACCATCACTGCAGATGCAGACAAAATCATTTCTACCTTCCTACAAGTACAGTACAACAAAAGTAATATCACAAGTATTAGAAGTATGTAACTCAATGTGTCTGAGTATTAGATATTAAAGCACAAATGTGAAACTCCAGGGCCCCTCCAATTCTTTCAGGTCCGGTGTCCTACATGTTTTCCAACTAATCTGCTATTCTAGTTTCTTATTGGCAAAACTCACCCGATCCAGGTAATCAAAAAGGTTTTCTCGAAAACTAGTAGGACAATGGCTGGTTGGTTGGAAAACAGGTAGGACATTGACCCTCAAGGTGTGGAGTTTGACACTCCTGCTTTACAATGAATTAAGTTTATTAAAGTGAACTTTTTCTTTAGGCTCTTTACAAGAAATTTTCCTCTCAAACCAATACTTCCAAGTCCCTGCTCTGTGTGAGATACCACTGCTACATGATTCATGATGCTCTTTTTATAAGCTCTTCAACTGAATTCTTTCAAAATTGTTAAGTTGGATGTCTGGTTTGCTATCACCAATTCTTTCTCTTCTTGTTTCTACATTTCTACAAATTTGGTGTCCCTCTGGAGCGACAGACACACGTGACACGCTTTCAAGAATGCACTAAACTCGGCTTTTTGAATGTGCGATTAGGTCATGTTGTTTATACTGAACGTGCACGGAGGGGCTTCTTCTGTTTACAAGCGCAAGTTGGAAGAGGCTTGGTGTGAACGGTTGAAGCAATGCAAATCTTGCAAATTACATGCATTGACACACATCTACAAACAGGCAGGCAGACAGCTGGATCTAAATGCAGCAGCTTTATTGAGCAGAAGGACTGACAGGAGTCAGGCACAACCATAAGTAAGTGAAGCTAGGGCAGGGTCGGGTAGGCAGGTCAATCACTAGCATAGGAGTTTCAGGGATCAGACTTCACATATCGTAGTTCAGGAAAGGGTCGAGACAGGCGTCAGACAAACAGAGTCAGAGCAGAAATGGGGTCCGGAAACCAGAATGTCAGCTCAGAGTATTAACGCTCAGGAATGCATTTACATAGACTTTTAATTTGAAGTGACCACACGCACATTGAAAATGAAAAAGTCCCCCCACATGCCTTTAAAAAAAAAAGTCCCTAAATATCCTCTCAATTGAAAAAACGTGTCCTGTTCTCACAGTTGCCATGAACAGAAAATAAATGGAAAAAAAAATTGCAACCAGACTCTTTAAATAACTTTTATTTGTCTGTGTTAAACCAGATTTTTTAAATGTGGGCTTTAAAAATTGGTCTAGAAATTAGTCATTTCTGACACCTGCCCCCAGTGCCGTACTGAGGAACTGCAGCACTTGGTACATCTAGGTTTGGTAACAGAAGGTGGGGATTAAGCTAAATTTTCCCTTTTGTCTCAGCACAGACTGTGTCTGTTGAATCACATTAATTGGAGCCGAGTCGTCAAGCAATAATTTTCTCGTGGAACACGTTCTCTCACTCTTTCAGTGTCACTCTTAGCCACACTTTAGAGCATTTACACTAGTAAACAAGTTCACTAATTTCAAAATATCTGAAGTCTTTTTAATTCAGTGCTTCATTCAACAAAACCATTGTATTTACAGTTTTTCTTACTGCTTTCGGTTTTATACCTATTAATTCCATACCTTCAATCTAACTTTTATGCTGTCTTTTTCCATTCTAAAATAATTTTTTTATTCTCCAATGATCCATAAAAATTTTATATGCGAACCACTTGTAAAATAGCTGAATAATCAGCAAACAGCTAGAAAATCAAACCAGAACCCTTTTTACTGTACCATGCTGTTAAATTTAACTTATTTTAAACAGTTTGAAGAAAAAAAAACAATGTTAGATGAGCTATTGCTTGGGAAAGTGTTCAACAAAACCAAACAGCTCTTAGCTTTGTAAACAGTAGCTTTGTGTCGATGCAGCTTAAAGGGGGACTCTGACACTTAAGAGCTGGAGCAAACTTGCATACACTTCTGCGCACCAGCATACGCGACTAAACGTGATGTAAATGCAGCTGGAGGAGATTTCTCTGAGAACATACTGGCACACATAAAAGGAAGATCCACTTACACAAACAAAAACCATAAATAACTTCACCGTATCTTGCACTCCACTGAGTGCTGTCAGAGAAAGCTGCACTGTATCAGCTGCTTCATGCTGCTCAAAGAAATGGAGGGAGTTAGTGCAGATAAAAAGTATTGCTTTAGCTTCTTTTTGTAGCCTCCAACCAAAAGCCATCTGTTGGGCACACATAAAGACTTCTGATTCCTTATGATGGTTACTTTCCCTCATGTGTGCTAATGCTCACAGTGATTTGTGCACAGACACACTGTGGCACTTGCACATTTTCCATTCTGGTCCCACCTCTGTCAACACATACCCATTCTTTGTATAATAATCTTTGTTTCTCCATTCCTTCCTGCCCTGCACCAATTTAATGGCAACACTGCCGCCAGGTTCCCCAGATGACCATTGAGATAGAGCTAACAGATGAAAGCAGCAGTAAGACCCCGGCAGTAATGGTGCTACAGCTTCAGCTTACAGCTCATTTTTCTCACTGATGGCTGCGCTGCCCTACCCTCTGACACCTGCAGGAGTGAGCTTCTTGGAAGAGCTGTCAGTGTTGGATATAGCCTGATATTCACTGTAATAGATGTTTGTGAATGCCATGATTTCACACAAAAAAGATGTGTTTTTGGCCAAAAATAAATGCATTTCCAGAAGAAGGAAAATAAAAAGTCAAAGTTTCTAAATTTGTCAAAACTTAACAGAGGCCGATCATGAATGAGTCATTGCAGTAAAGCAACATCATTTCAGTGTTATTTTAAAACTTGTTTTCCACAATGTTTCACATTTGATGGATAAAAAATAAAAAAAAAGTATCAGACCTTAAGGCCTTTTCAAGAAACAATGCTGTGAAATGGCACGTCTAAAACAGTACAAGAACATTAACAACAAAGTAATATTTAGAGTGATGTAAGAATACAGAGTAACAAAGAAGTAGACCATGGCTTTTTAACACCAAAACGCTGTCACCATTGTTGACGTTCTTTGAGCTATGGTAACTCTTCAAGCGTTTATACAATTAAGGTAATTTTATTCTGGAGCAGAGAAAAGCCGCTTTGCACTGATATGGAACACTCAATGGGGATAAAATACTTATGCAGTTGATAAATACATAATTGTTAACAATTAAACCAACTGATTCTGACATGGAGAAAAGCAACTTCTGAATTCATTCGAATTATGTTAATTAAGTAAACGGTGGATTTTGGTGAAGTTTTGGTAGTTTGAAGAGCATTGGTTGTTTCCTTTTGCCAGCGACAGATCCAGTCTCAAAGGGTTAAGCTACGTTCACACCACCCTTGGCAACATGCGTTCAAGCAGCCACTTCCAATGAAAAGTCTATGTAAATGTGCTGCGCATGTTTTTACGATGGTTTCGGGGCTCTATGTACAAATACGTGGCCATTAAACGTATGCTGTCTGCTAAACCAGGCTGAACTTTCATTGGTCAGCTACTCAGAAACTAACCAAACTCAGAGCACAGCTGACTTATGTTTTGTGACAAGTTTGTGAGATTTGCTCCGCTTCGACCTATCACACTAAACCTCTTCCAACTGTAGGTGGCGGACACGTGCAAGTAAACAGTGGAAAAAGAAGACGAAGCCCTCCCAGCTTTGTCAGTGTGAACATTAAGGGCTGAACACACATTTAGTGTGTCAAATGTTTTCCTTTCATATCAAAAAAAGGTGATGAATGACTTCAGTTACTACAAAGGTAACGATTCACTGGCAGGAAACAGGTCCACACCAAGTTAAGACATGGTGTACCACCAGGAAAACTCCTGAAACCTGGGATTTACCACTCCGTTCATTTAAGTGTGTTTTTAGATGAACACATGGCCTCACCCATTTGCTTGAGCCCTAAAGATGTTTTTAGATGGCATTGGACAAGCATTCTTTCATCTTTTTTTAAGAGTGGTGCTAAAAATTGGGAGGTCAAAGATAGTTGCAAGGTACTCTTCTTTATTCTAGTTTTTTTAGTGCTTTTGCATATTTGTGAGCACAGCAGTCATTAACCTAGAAAAGTAATAAATCCTCATGCATAATCCTCCCTCACTCCTGCTTTTTTTTAGCCTTGTTTGTTTAATGTTTAAACCCAAACTAATCATTTCCAGCAGTGGTTAAGCTGTTAAACCATCATTTTGTACACAAGCTGAAAAGGAAGTTTTCACATATGTCAAAAGTTACGTTTTCCTTTAACAAATTAAGCTCATGTTCTTTACTTAAGATAAAACTGACGTTGATGCACGCTAACCATAGTGAGATCAGAAGTACCCTAGGAAATAAAGGTCAATCCTTCCTTTCTTTATTGGCTGCTTTGAATAATTTCTTCAGACCCTTTACTAAAAGCTCCACAAAATAATTTATTTGGTTTGATACCATTTTTTAAAAAAGAAATGTCACAAATAATGAATAAATAAAGAAACCATTTCAATTTTAACAACAATCTGCAAGATAGGAAACAACTATGACATGTGGCCTTCACCAAAAAGCCTCCAGCAATAGAAAAAATATATATTCTGGTCAGAAATATACATGTTTATATGCATATATGTTAACTGAGTCTCTCCCAGAAAGCAACATCAACATCAACACGGTCTCTAACAGGATTACAAGTCCTAATGTTATCAGACTATGTTTCTATTATTTATAAGTGTAATTATCCAAGTGGGACAATAAAAATGTATTCCCCTCACAGCAGGACAAAACAGGCTAGAGGATCAAAAGACTAAATGATATTTAAATAATGTCAATAGAAATCATCCTTCCTGATTTTTCTGTCAACACCCCACATTACGTCCATTAGCAGAGAAACTAGGTATGTAAAGGGCAAATTATAAACAAGTAACAAACATGAGGAAATACTTACATGTCATACCAGACAGACGCAAATCAAAATATAATCTTCTGGAAACCATAAACTCCTATTGAATGCCAATCCTAGACAATAAATCAACCAAAACCATAAGACTGCAATAACAACATATGACACAAACATGTGTCACACATTTTTGGACGAGTCAAATCACTACCAACAACCCATTAAAAGGACATGAAACATTCATTTAAAACCTCCAAGATACTTGACATTTAAAGCAGCAGCTTAAAGGCTGACTGTCCCTGGTTCTCTGGCAGTTTGTCAGTCAGTGGCTCCTTTGGGTTTGTGTCGGATCAAGATCTTCTCTAATGAGCTCTGACCAGCACACATAGTATTCCATTCAGTAGTTCAAAGACACAGCACACAGATATGCCTGATATTTCCTTTCAATTTTCTGGAAGCTCTGATCTCTTAATTATCTCCCTCATCAAATATGCCTCCTCCATAATGGCAGCAGAGGAAAGCCATAAGGCCATTGAAGAGTTTTTAAGATGTCAGATCTCTGGAGTATGTCATTTGTGATATCATATATTTAGCATAGAATTTTAGCATTGGTGAGACTAACAAGAAATGGTGGTAGATTATCCAAAAAATAATTTAAAAAAATCTGCCTAAAAAAAAAATTGAAAATGAAATGCCCCAAAATAACACAGATAGTTGAACTCAATCTATCAATCTATCAATCTGATCAATAAGCATGATCACACCAGTGATGTACCTCCATGTTTATAAGGCGTCCCAGAAGCAGAAATCCAGTCTGCTGAATCAAACCAATTTACATAAATAAGCCAAAGGTGGAGAAAAGAATGGACAGAAAAGACAATCTGTTCAATTTGAAAAATACAAAAATCTTTACAAAGTTGAATATTATTTCTATAAAATTATAAATAGTGACAGACAAATGCCAGCAATGTTATTTAGTTTTTTTTTAATAACTGTAGAAATAAAAATAAAATTTAATCCTTGTATTTTCTGTGGGAAAGCACTTCTTGTTTCCTTTTTTTTTTTTGTTTTTGGAGTTGACTTTTTTATCTGATACATCATCATTGTTTATATTAAATTGAAAGCGTTAACCAATTGAACTAAGAGAAGGGTAAATTCAGCAGGAGTTTCTGAGAGAGGTTATAAACAACTGGTGTTCCTGCTGAAGCCCAGAGCTTAAATGGTATTGTAGATGTGATCTCTGTTCATTAAGGTCGAATGAAAGCCAGCTCTGCAGGAAATGGTTTTTGCAATGATCCTCATTAGTTGTTGTCTCTTGCTTGCAATAAATATAATAAAAAAAGCTGTGTCTCTGCTTCCATATATTGCTTTTTATTAATCGAAGGAGGACGCAGTGGAGAAAGTCCAAACAGCAGCACAGCAACTGTGCATTGCTTCAATTTTATTTAAAGCAAAGTGCACTTAGATGGTCTTTCAAAGCTCATAGGCCTTAAGAGAGATAAACATGAAGGTAGTCTAAATGTTCGGATATAGAGTCTGGATTTTGGTTATTCTTTGAAAAGAGAAGGTTTTCCATTTTTTTCCAACCTTTAAGACTCTCTCCAACGAAAATAATGTTTTTGGTGTTTTTAACATGTTCTTGTAGCATTTATCACATAATGGAGTATACGTATAAAAACAATTTAGATTAAAACTGTGTCTCTTATTCAAATCACATTGGATCAGGAGCAGATGAAAACCGAATGTTTGAAAAAGTTCGGGATTGTGGGCAAAAAAATCTTTGAAAAGGATTTGCACATATGGCCTTGCTGTTTTGTACATCTGTAGAATGTACATCTGTAGTTTATTTAAAATATATATTTTTAATCATCATAGTTGAGAAATGTCTGGTTGAAAAGCTGATCCTCAGCCCCATTCACCTTGCAAAATCTGACCCGTAATTTAAACATTTTGGACTCCACCAGATTAGAAGATCAGTTCTCTGACTTGCACTGATTTTGTCGCTTCTGTTGAGATTGCTTGGCGCCAAACTTGTGTCATTAAGTAGTCTGCTGGCAGAAATCTAACAACACAACAACGCCACATTTCTAGATCTTTATCAAGCTCCTACAATCGCATTTACTATAAAAGAAATGCTCAGATTTAAGGGATTCATTCATAGTCTTCAAGCTCCATCAGCCTTTCAAAAGTAGACTCAGCAGGGAGGAATCTACAGCACACTAACAGAAAAAAATACTCAACATCGCAGTTGCAAAAGATCCTTTTGTGTCTTTCAATATATATGATGTTTTCTGACTAAACAGATTAACAATGCCAAAGTTCATTGGATTATTGTGATTTGTGGTCATTAAAACTAGCAAAGCAAACTGCAGACTTGCCATCTGAAATACAATAGAAAGCTGAAAAACGTGCATGAACCTGCTGGGGTCTAAACAGGAGAAATTCATTTAATGAGATGTTTTCAATCAAGCAGAAGCTCGATAATATCTATAAGGTATGTGTTTTATTGTTTCATTTTGTATGCAGCAGCTTTGAATTTGTATTCTATGACAGAAGGGTCCATTTTAAATACTTCACTTTTTTTCTTTTTTTTTTTTTCTCTTTTTTTTCTTATCTCTGGGGCTCATCAGTTTACTTTGGACATGCATCCTTAAAGCAGTTGAGTCAAAGTCCCACATCATCTGAGCCCACAATTTTTTATTTATTTTTTTTTTTTAAGTTTAGTTTTTTAAAGTTATCCCCTGTGCATAAGTGAAAGTGAAGGTGATAGTGTCCCACACCAATCCTCCCAACAGTTTGTTATTTAACTTTGTTAAGCTTGAACTCTGTCAAAGAGGACTAACAAACACAAACAGTAAAGTGCAAAGAGAAGAAACAAGAAGGTAGTGTTGGCTGTTGTGTGTTATTGATTATTTAATGATGTGTGTGTGTGTGTGTGTGTGTGTGTGTGTGTGTGTAGTGTAGTGTGGATGACATCATGTTGTTGTGTTGGATGTAACACCCCAAGATGACCAGGAGCTGAGAGATTCAGAGTTAAGGAACCACACTTTTTTTTTTATTACAACTCCTGTCATGGAAATCTAGAAACTACAAATAACATCAAGATTAAGTCAGCTAATTATTTAAGAGCACAACTGTGAGGATTGTGTGGTTTAGTTTGGTTCTGTTATCTCTGGTCATGTTCTAAGTTGTTCTTGTCATCACAGCGGTTCCAGGTTAATCCTCCACAGCTGTCCTCATTTAGTTCATCAACCTCAGTGTATTTAAGTGTCTGGTTTCATCTGGTTCTCATCTGCTCTGCCTTAACTCCTTTTTGGTTCTCCGAGGTTTTGTCTTGTTATATATATATATATATATATATATATTATTAAATGTCTTAGTTTCTGCCACCAAGCCTGGTCTCCTGCATTTTGGGTCTTTCTCCACCATTTTTCTCCACCATTCACCCAACAACTGATTTTTCAGTATTTTCCAATAAACCATTTATTGTATGTTTTATACCTCTGTTATTAATTTTTATAAATCTATTGGTCCAAATTTAAAATTCACATGACATCAAAAGGGGTTAATATGATGATGTCAAATTGATGTTAACGTTTTGACGTCAATCTGATTTGCACATTCAATTTGTTTCTGACGTCAACTTGATGTCGAGCTTTGATGTTGATTTTATATCATTTCAACATCAAAAGCCCACTGGGCAGACCTTAAAAAAAGTATGAATACTGTTGGTGACTATTCAGACTTCATTTAGAGAATTTGAAGGGTTTTTTTGTTTATTTTTTTCGATTGGCACCATTGTACCCAATTAATTTTACTACCAGCTTGAAATTGTACTGAACTGTGACAATCCAAAGGTGAGAACTTAAAAAATCTTAACATCTAGCTCACCTGTTAATTGGGAAGTTGGAGAAAGACTTTTTTAACCATTATGGCAAAGAGCAAATGTCTTTATCTTTATGCTGCACAGGCTGATCACACATCCATGTGTAGCTTCTTTTAATTGGGCTGATGTAATGATAAGGGATTACAACCCCCAGCACTTATCCAAAAATTACTAATGGTTTTCTTTTGGGGATTTTTGGTATGAGTATTTCCACATGAAAAGACTTCAACTTTCAGGATGTTGTAGGAAAACCATTTTGACTTTTTGTATTAACTACTTCCAATAGTTGAATCATTTACAATTATTTTGCTGCCGCTCCATAAACATGGATGACCGTGCTGCAAGCGACAGGGCCTAGTAAACACTTCAACAACATGTATGGGTAAGTAGGGGTGAAATAGACGCAGATGTGTTGTCAATTTTCTTTTTTTAATCCTAAACCCTGCGCATTGCACACAGTGTTGCTGTTCAAGTGATAAATGCACGCTCCTTATGCATCCCTTGTTTACCAGTTGCATGCTTCACGCTTGCAGCCAGACTGTTACAAATAACAAATTAGAGAATCGGAGTGTAGTTTGTGTGGGCATCCAATGGGCATATATGTATCACATGCACCCCCATTTGTGCAACATTTGCACACGGTCAGTAAGTAGCCAATATGTGCACCTCACTAATGGGTAGAGTTCTGTGTTGGGGCACCGTATGACAGTATCAACCATCCCTCATTGGTGCGTTCAGTTTATGTTATCCTTACAAATACTTCCCAATACACCATTATCACATGCACAACAATGGTACATTTGATTGTTATGACGTCCCTTGAGGTGGCTGCACAGAGATACTTGCCTACAACGCACAATCGGTCCAGACCAGCTCAGTGGCCTTGTGGTCGAGTGCCTGTTCTGAGACTGGAAGGTGGTGAGTTCAAATCCAGGCTGAAGGACTCTAAAACTGGGGCCCCTGCTTGACGGACATTGGATTGGGGGGATAAACCATCACAGCGTGGCTGTGTCTGCAGTTCACAACTCCCCAGGGGATGAGTCGAATGCAGAAAACAATGCAACAACCTTGAGTACCAAACAACCTGCAGCATCTATACAGGTCAATTCCCTATGACGGTACATGTGACTAATGCATAAACTTTTGTTATTGAAGCTTTATTGCTGAAGACTGCTTGAAAGCAAAAGAAAGTTTTAGTCTTTGTTTTTCAAGTTTGCATATGCATTTATATTATTGGAAAAAAAGTTTTAGAAAACACATTTTCAGAAGAATCTGTACCCTCCCTCCTCACTTACATTCACACACTCATCTCAAAAAAAAAAAAACAAAAAAAAAAAAACCTCTTTGAATCAAATTTTCCACCATTTATATTTCTCCCACAATTAATGAAGCACATTTAATAGGTTAACTTCCTAAAAGATCAGCACTTTCACTGGCATTGAATAAGTCTGAGTTCTGGGGAGACAGCAAATGTGCAGTCACTGAACTATTAACTGTGTTGTAAAACGAAAGACTTCTTCAAATATTGCTGATTGGTCATTCTCTCCAAATGACCCTCTGTCCTGTAAGGTTGGCTAAGTGTCTGTCACAGAAAAATACTAAAATACAGCATTTTAGATTGTTTTTTTTGTTTTAGGCTTTCATAATGCAATTTTTAAACTTTCATTGGTGGTGTTTAAATTCTGAGAAATTGGATTTACACAAAGATACATCCTCTGACCACACAGACAGGCAAAATAAACTGAGTCAGACTGGAGCACCTTCAAAACCTTTGAGACGGATGAGGAGCTCTCCTCTTCTTTGTGTCGCCCTCCATCATTGAAAGTGTACAATTCAATCAAGAGGTGGGGGTTGCCAGTTTATGATGCACCACAAGAAGGGACAGTGTCTGCATTTCAGCTGCATGTCCTCATCCTTTCCTCTGGGGAGTGAAAAACACCAGAGGACAACAGCAGAGGAAGCTCTTTAAATCTAACACTAGTTACTTGGGATTTATTGGAATTTGGACAAAAGGCTGTCTGAAAGGTTATTTGGCCACCTATCGTGCCCTCACCTAAGCGCCGTCTGCTCAATACTAGACCTGTGTGCAATGTCATATAAAAAGAGAGCCTGGGAGCCGAAGGAAATTGGTGGTTTAACTAGAATTGAAACTCACAGATTTTGTGAGGACAGAGAAATTCACACCGTCCACAAAAATTCCAAATAAAATTTCTAAAAAAGAAAGGTGTTCGTCCTTCTTGCCGGAAGGATTTGTGAACTATAGAGGCAATCAACGCAGAAAGCCTCTCTGCTGTCCCAAACCTCCTAAAGCTTCAAGAGAAAAACTGAAAGAAGAAGGATGTTTTTGAAGGAAAAAAAGCATAAAGAATTGACAATTTCCTATTCAAAATATGTTTGAAACCGTTAAAAACAGAAGCTGCATACTCATACAAATCAATGATAATAGTACTTGAATAATACTATTAAGATATCTTGCACATTTATTAGATTAAGACCATTGAAGGGCTATCTATGCCATGAAAAATAAACTTTTTAAGTTTTTAAGTGTATTATAATAATAATTCTTCACAAAAAACAACCCTAAAGCAGAATTTTACACAATTCACACATCTTTTAGCATTCCTCTAAAACCCTGCTCTCTGAGCATCAGCCCCTCCCAATCCCAGAGACAGATTACATCCCCACAATCATACGTATCCACGTGGAGGAACAGCCCCTTCCAGGAAGAGTCTGTTCTGCCAGCACCACCCCTAGTTGTTTTATTACAAAATACATTTTTGCTTGTGCAACCATCTTAAACCTGGTTGGTATTGTGCCAGTTTACAGACCACCTCTATTTTCAGATGCTTGCTTGCTTGCTTTCTATCAATCAAATTTTTGCATTTTAAACGCTGAGCTCAGCGAAATAGATGTTCCACCTAACAACCAATCCCAGAACACTGGGTTTATACTCTTGGGTCTAGATTACCTCTACACCAATTCAAATAGTCAAATTATTAGATTTTAGATAATAAATGATGGTTGAACTCTTGTCATTTCAACATTGAAATGAAGGGTGGTATTTGCAAACACACAAAATTGAGAGCGGAACTTTTTTTTTCATGGATCACATTAGATCACTTTTTTTTTCTTAAAAAGAAAACATAATAATTCAATATCTATATTTTCAACAAAGACGGGCAACCTCAAAACTCAGAGAACTAATTGCAGTCTAATTGCAGTTCAGACTGCATCTGTTGAAATATGTATAAAGGAGAGACAAGACTACTTTTAACAAACTCTTTAAGACAGTCATTAATCATGATTGCTTTATACAAAATTATATGACAGCAGTCAATGCCACTTTACTGATGGATAACTTGAGTGAAAGAGGAAACTCATCTCCAGAAGGCAATAACATTAAGTCGTTAAGTTGTGATAAATGACAAGACAGTGAAACGCTCAGGATGGCATTCATGTGCCAGCTCCCCACCTCTCTCACTCACTCCCAGCAGAAGTTTGGTTTATTTGCGGCGTAAAGCAGCCAGCTGGCTCTCTTGATACCAGACTACACCTGTGTCAGCTCAAGGGTTGACAAACATCTGTGGGGCCACTTTACGAGGCAACAGGAGGCGGGAAAAAGTCAAGAAGGTGAAACAGAGATAATGATCCCAGTAAACATTGACTTACAGAAACGAAAGACAAAAGATAAACAGTCCTCCTAACTTAAGAAGAACAAAAGAGGAAATAAAAAAAGAAGACAAAGACAAGCCTTTGGAAAACACATTTTGTCTTTAAAATGGATTTTGAATGGAATTTTTTATTTTATTGTAACGTTACAAACAATAAAGAGCAGTGGCCGTTAGGGTCAATAATTTGTACTTCATGTTTCAGGCTAAAATAATCTATACAGGATAATCCAATGAAAATATAATCCTGAGCAAAAATAAAAAGAACATGTGATCATCTCTATTATAAAAAAATATTATTTTAATATTTATACTAAAAAAAGAAACACATTTTAAAGAGTTTTTGCTCTGACTAGATAGTGTTTTTACTAAAAAGGTTTGAAAATGTATTTTTCATTTAAATTTTTGTTGCTTTTGAGTCTTCAAATGATTATTTTTTAAAAAGCAGCTTTTTGATAATCAGTTAATAATTTTAAAATAAAGAATTACTAAACACACTTTTCACTTTACAACAAACCGTTTTTTTTTCCAATCTGCGTAGTCTCTTTTGGGGTTATGGAGATGCTGGAGACTAACCCAGCCCCTTTTAGGCGATGGTAGGGTATTCCCTGGATGGTTTAATTTAAAATGTTTTTGTTAATCTTCAAATGAGTAGAATTATAACTAAAATCGGATTTCTGCTGCAGTCTGCTGCCTGTCCATATTTGCCTGCCATCTGCAGGAGAGCGCAGAACTCTGCATGACACCGGCACAGAATACAGCTCAACACTGGCACAGCTTGTAACTGTCGCATCATACGCATGCAGTATGCAGTCTCAACACATTTTGGAATTTATAATTTACAGTTAGCTCTCTTTTACTCGATCTACTCTTTTTATTTTACTATCACTATTTTAAAGACAATCATTGAAGATAATTATCAGCAGGCTTCATGCTGCTTCTGTTTCTGCTGAACCAGCAGTACTACAAGTAATCGAGTATGAAAAGCAATTTGTTTCCATTTGTTTCATTTGTCCTTCATAGTTCTCATAAATTTCCTTCTCAATACCTGCTTGATCCTTTCCATGCATTTACTCCAGCTCAAAAATGCACTTTAACAGAAGAGTCGCCTTTTAATTATTATTTTAGTTTATTTAGAAAAGGACAATCAGATGTCAAACTTAATTCTAACAAAAATTAAATACTCAACCTACTCGATTTTTATTGTCAGAAACCATTAATCTCTTAGTTGTCTGAAAATTTGAATTTGATTTAAGCTGCGGACAGACCAGGTGTGTGAAGCTTATTCAAGAATGCACCAAAGGTATGTTCTTGAATGCAAGTATAGCCCACAGTGTTCACATTGGACAAGTAAGGAGGGGCTTCTTCTTTGTCATCTTTTTCTACAGTTTACTCATGCATGTCTTCCATTTACAATTAAAATGTCTTGCCGTGACATGTTGAAGTGGTACAAATCTCGTGAATCTTGCTCCAGGCTTTTTCCTTCACAGCTCTATTCCTATATATGAAACACTTGGGCCGAATCTGAATTGTTTCCCTACTTCTTATTGCTCCAATTGTATGGGCATTTAATGTCTGTGTCTGAAGGTGTTTTTTTTATAAGGAGGAGTTGTGGTGACTTAGTGCTGGCTATCCCTACGCTGGTAGGGCGATTTGTGTCGTGCTGTGGGGCGGTGGAGAACTGCATTTCTTCACGTGAGTGTGCTCTGGTGCATTGTTTGTAATAACTGTTTTTGCATGTCTTTTTAAAGTTATAAAGTCAACGCTGTGTATTTTACGAGCGCTGGCAGCTACGTGCTAATGTAGATGACTGGGACTTTTTGATAACATCATCAATTGTTTGTTTTTTTTCAAAATCCCCTGCTTGGACGAATAAGTGTAGGAATAGGGAGAAGCCGTAGAGGTAGGGAAGCAATTCATAATCAGCCTTGGTGTCATGATTCGCTCTGAGCACAAATCACAATTATTTATTTTTCCTTCAAGACCAATTTTCAAATGCTTGGCATTTCCGCGAATACAAATTGACACAATCAATCAATCACCTGATTGGTCAAAGTTTGACCTGGTTTTACTAGAAACATGTATTCAGCGGCTGCATGCTTTGTGAGTAGAGCCCAAAAATGGTCAAGATGCATAGCTACGCATGATCGTGAGAATTTTGAATGCCTAAGCTCAAAACGCGCATTTATGCTCGTGTACATAGACTTTTCATTGGAGGTGGCCGCTTGAATACACGTTGCCGAGGGCAGTCTCAACATAGCTTTAAACTTGTGATAGAATGTAAAGTGTTTATATCTTTTTAGAGTTTGATTGTCTCCCAGACTACATCTCCTGCATTTAAAGTCACAAAAATTTCAGGTCTCCAATACCCCACTGAAAACAGTCAAACACTTTTTTGGAAATCTCACCAGGTTGGAGCCACAAACATGCAATGGTGCTGGGACTTCTTAATGGCTGAGAAATGGAATGCTTAAAGACACCAGCTGAGCTTAGGTGGGCACCATGCAGCTCATCGGTGCAAAGGAAATGATGCAATTCTTCCTATCCCGAGGTCATCCCATGCTACAATGACTCCCGCAAACAGGTTCCAGCATCAGTAATGCCCTGCTGCATTGAGAATCAAAAAGCTGGGTGATTTCAGAGCCAAGCAGTGATCATCTCACACTGTAATTCCATCATTTTGTGGTTGAAGAAATCATCTGTGGTAATATGTTTGGATGCTGGAAGAATCACTCCAGAGTTGCAGAATTACATTTCATTTCTTTGCTCCTTTTTATTTGGCATTTGCATTTACTCTCCACTTGACTGTCTTTTTCCAAATATCTGCTAAATAGCACTCTAAATAATGCACATTTTTGCATATCTAACCTGCAAAACACGATTAAAACAGTTAATCTACTTTTATTTAGGTCTGGAGTTAAAGAGTTTTTGATACGCGTAAACTCAATTTGCTGAATCCATTGGTTTAATTATAAATGCAGTTGTTAGCAGTTGCTGTTTGTTTTTTTTGTTTCTTCCAAATCAATACTGTACTAGCAAAGATGCACTTACACTCCAAAATGCAAAACAGGACATTACAACGTGAAAATAAATGCAGTCGTATTTTCATTCCCACAAGAACCCCGGTTACACAGATGCTCAATTAGACGACAATAAGAGAAGTGTAGTATGACAGACCAGCACACAGGAGCACCATAAAGATCACTTCTCCAGGATTTAACAGGGATCTCACACATCAAACAGGCAATAGGAATGGTGGATTATCCGGCTGCTTGCAGGCAGGAAGGCAGCAAGTTGAGCTGTTTACTATCAATTTTAAAGGATGTAAAGATTATGAGGACATAACATGCGTAACAGCTGGGTGAATGAGAAATCAGATTCCAGCTCCTTTTTATGTGAGCTCTTATGTGTCATCGTTTCACTGAGCGTGTCCAGAAGTCATAGCTAAATTATTATTCCATTGGCTTTTACTGGACCGTGGAAGTTGGACTACATCAAGCAGAAAAAGCCATAAAACTCCTCTCTTTTCTTTACATTCTTTGAAGTGGCAGATTTAGTGCTTCAGAGTCTTCTCCCTTATATCGTTCCGATGTCTATTTTCTCATATATATTCAAGTTTTTGATGTGAAATTCACCATAAAAAAACATTTTATTGGATCAGGAAGAAAAATATCCTGAGAATCAAGAGTGAAATAGGCTCTTTTTTTGATTTCTCATCTAAAAATCTCAAATTAGCTATTTTTTAAAAAAGAACATTTTTGCATTCTAAGAAAAAATTGTTGCAATAGGAAACCAGTTACTACCACGTAAATCTATTTGTACTTTTATTTATTTATTTATTTAGTAGAGCAGAGCAACAAACATCTCATGTAAGGCTGAAAAAAGTCTGATTCATGTCAAATATACATGACCTCTTTTGGCAAAAGGTTTCATAAAAATTCACACAACGTGGAATCAGCTGGAAAAATGTTCATGGGACCCAGCAGGTCATCAGCCACAAAACACACAGAAACTCTCCACAGCCATCCATTGCCTTGGAGCACTGCCTCGAGGTTGGATTTTCCATGGAAAAAATATCCACCTTTCTCTGGAATATTAAAGTACAGTTCCTTTCGGCACAAACACTATTCTGGGCTTCATTGTCTCCACTGCCCATGATGTTTTGTCAAAGTAAAGTCACATTTCTGGGTCCAAATAACTCAATCTAGGCCATATTTCCATTCTTGGCCTCTCTAACTGCTGCTCCCAGGGACTCAATTTTACCCTTTTTAAGAGGTATAAAAATATATATATATTTGTGATATATAATTCAAGTCTTTGCTCACTGTGTTTTTTTGTTGTCAAAAAAAAAAATCTACTTTTTTTGCCATGTGGGCTTGTGGATGAAAGAACCTGTTATAACTCTTTAAATATTCTAATGCTTGAAAAGCAGTTTTGTTTTTTTGTTTTTTTTCAATGATAGAACACACAGGATGGCTCAGCTTCAGGAGATCCTTTTTTTCTCGCATGTTTGTTTACAAGGTTTATCTGTCCTTCTCAAGCTAAGAATTCAACATTTTGAGTCAAGTTAAATGAGAATCTATTTCACTTTTTTTTTGCTTTTTCGCTTTTTTTTAAAACAAAGATCTAATGATCAAATTAGCCAGATTTGTAGAATCAAATAATTATTTGAACAGAGCAATCAAATTCCCATAATTTACAATCACAGAGAGAAAATATGGAAGTCATTAATCTGCTGACCCCCCAAAAAAATGACAAATTACAGCTGCCATCCATCCATACATTATCTTTACCTGGTTATTCCGGTTCAGCATGACATGTTTGTACCCAGGTACTGTAGGTCCAGCCTTCGTCCTACAGACACCCTGGACAGTCTGCCAGTCCATCACAGGGCCACACAGAAGCAAAAAACACACACTCACATTCACACCAAGGGAAAATTTAATAATCACCGATTATCCAGTGAAGCATGTTTTTGGGCTGTGGGATGAAGCCTGAGTTTCCTGAATAAACCCAGGCAAACTCCACACACACTGTACTCACCGTGAGGCCAGAGTGTCAACCACTACACCACTTTGTACACTGTAAAGAGAAGTGGCTAAAAATTGGAAAAGAACACTAATCTTTTGAAAAAAATCCTAGAAAGCAATAAAAAAAAATGTCCACAAAGCAAGTCATTTCTATTTAACAAGAAATTTTATGAAAATACATCAAAATCTAAAAATAACAAGCTTTCAAAGGGAAAAAAAGAATCTACAAAAAACACATATCGGATTGATTTACTTAAAATTGAATGTTACACACCCCAATAATAAATACTTCTTTGCTAGTTGGAAGCAAATGGTTTTCATTTCTTGAGTTTTTATGTACCTATTTGAAGTTCATTTTGATAACAGATTAGTGTACTAAGTTGAAATGACTCATTGTAGAACAAAATGTGAACAAACGGAGGATAGGATCACAATACACGTTGTCCCATCTCAAAAAATCCTCATTCAATTTTAAACTCTGACTTATTCTTACAACATAAATCTAGGTTTGTGTTTCTAAAATAAGGACAATAAATGTCAGTCTGAACTTTAATATAACATTTTCAAAATTCAACCATCAGTTACACAAGAATTTCTATTATCTTCAGAAAATAAATAAATTGTAGATGCACTTAGATCTACACTTGGATGATCCATGGGCATTTCTAACATTTTTGAGTCTTAAATGCAGTTTTTCTGTTGTAAAGAGTATGGAACAAGAGGATTTTGACTCATTTTTATAATAATTTCCTTATTTCTTGGTCCCGCATTTTAATGAGAGAGAATGTTCTGGACCATGTTGATTCTGAGAAAAGCTTGGAAAGGTGTAAAGCAAAAAGAAGTTAAAATAACTTAAAACCGGGTAAAATATCTTACATGTCTAAAAAACAAATTTTAAATCTTTGCAAGGATCAAATAGTTTGCAGTGTTGCTTTAACAGCAGCCATTCAATTTCTTATTCAAGATAATTCTCTCCCCAGCATAATGAACATATTTCAAATGTAAAGGTTAATGTTAATTGTAGTATCGTGTCTGTAATTAATAAAAGGAAGTACGGCATAAAATGTTCTTTTATATATTAAAAAAGAAAGAGTTCACTCTCATGAATTATTATCTCATGAGTTGGAAATGATTAGGGCTCCTACTGAATTCATTGTTCAAAGCTACAGTTGTATTTCCTCGCATCGAGGATCGATATGTGAATCAGATGAAGGATCACTTTGTTAACCGACAGCGGGGAAGCTGCCTGGATTTGTCTTGGTAAAGTCAGGATGGCAACACTTTCATAACTGGCTTTATGCATAAATATGTATAGACAAAGAAGGTTTGAGACCACTTTCCAAGATTGGGTGCAGATAACGCATACAGTGTTCAACCCTCCACATTCAGCTAAAATGTGTGTCTACTTGCTGAATTTCATCTGTGAGTTAAACTGTAAACATAAAGCGATTAAATATATGAGAACATAAAAATTGTGACATAAAGCCTGCAGGTGCAGACTGTAGGACTTGGACTCCTTCCCCGCAGAGAGCCCTCCTATTACTACAGTTGGTCTCAAGGCCGCTTAAACTCTAATTACTGCACCCTCATGGCAGGGCCAATCACTGGCAGGTTAATTGTTTGATCTCTGCCATATGTACAGTCTGCCGTCATGTTAATCCACTTCTGCACAAATGCAGGGGCAGAGTCCCATGCAGTGCAGCTGCTCCTGTCAGAGGAGCAGACTGTCCTGGAACAAGCCATGGAAGGGGTCAAGGAGAGTTTCAATGAAAGAACTAGCCCGACTTAAGAATCTGCACCTATTAATGACTCTTTGCACTATTTTTTAATATTTGTACACTTTTCGTTTGTTGAAGATTACATGAAAAAATACATATCGTCAATCCCTCAATGGATTCACAAGCCGTTATATCATATCCACCTTACAGAGATGCAAACTTTTAGCAAAAGAACCAGATTGTTTCATCAGTTGAAATATTCCAAACCACGTTTATCTGCCTCCTGCTTGCTCCTGACTGTTTAAATTTCTTAGATAGTTTTATTAGAACAGCTTCCCGATGAGTCTGAAAAGACTGATAAGAACGGCAAATGTGAGAGAGAAGAATAAAAGTTGCAGGCGTCGAAGGTGAATCGATGAGTTAAAACGTGATCAGATGAGCTTCAGCAAAGTGATAATGAGGATTTGGCATTGCGACTGACCGCTGTCGCCAACAGAAAGTTGATGAAATGTCAGAGTTCTTATTCCGCAAGACTCTGCAACTTTTCAAAGCAGCAATAGTTTATTTGATCAAGATTCTTATCCAAAAAAAAGCCCAATTTTCTGCTTGAAGGTTTTCAACTCTGTTTGCTGCTGTTTGAGTCCCCTCTCTGAACTTAAATGATTCCAGTGATTCTATCAAACTAAAAAAAAGATAAAAAATAATAACTGCAGGTAGCTGGAGTTTCTGTATGAAACCAGAGCAGAAGTAATCTTGTCCAAACATTAAACTCAAGTACGGTGACTTATATCCCCAATTTTGAAACGTATTTGCAAGTTTCATGCTGGAGCTTACCAAGTGTACCAAACCAACAAGAAATTAATTTCTGTTTTTTTTTTTTTTTTTTTTTAAAGCTTCTATTGAAGAAAATGTCTGTATGCTGTTGAACCTTCTCACTATTCTGGGTTTTAAAGCCACAATAGCTGTAGTTATAAAAACGGCCTTCACAGGTGAAAAGGAAAAAAACAGGATTGAATTGCAGATTGTATTTGGACAGGACAAGGTGAATAGAGTTGCTTATTATGTTCATTGTTGATGATGAGTAAAACGATTATTAGTCCACTGCTCTCTAATGCAATTCATGATGGATTTGCATAAATGGACTTGGAATCATCTTTAGTTCTTTCAAAAAAGTTCTGCCGTAGACTCCGCTAGAAATAGAATTTTTCAATCAAGTCAAAGAGGATATTAAAAAGTGAATACAGATGTTTTACATTTTATTTTTAAATGATATGAATCTGTCTTGTCTAAAATTAACCCAAAAAAACTTGGGGGAAAAAAATAGAAGATACAGAAACAGAGATATATTAAACTTAGGATGATTGAATGGAAAATATATAAACATACACATGCAAGCATTTGTAAAGAATTCAATTACAATTACTGTAAATCTTAAATAGACCTATTAGCTGTTATGGATTCAGAACATGACACATTTAAATCATTAAACATAACGATTGTCAAAAGGAGGTTAATGACAAGTCAAAAAATAATTAAAAAAGGATAAATAAATGCCTGCCTTCGCCCATGAGTGGCCGGAATAGGCTCCAGCAGCCCTATGACCACGAAAGGGACAAAACGATATAGAGGATGAATGAATGAATGATTAATAATTACATACATTACTGAAGATGATTAAAGTAATAAGGTTCTAATCCTATCAAAAGGCACTCCACTTTGCTTCCCGATATGTGATGAATGAATTCCTGATTCCTGATGATTATCAAATATGTTATTTGTAGAAATCATTTCTTGAATATGATACTTGATCAATCATTTCTTGAATATTGCCTTGTTTGTATTCTTGTTTCTAATATTGTCTTGTTTTTGCATTATTTTTGTTTTGATTGATTGCTTGAAGTAAACCATTTCCAAATCCAGAAACCGACAGAAAAGGGAGTAGATGACAACAGGGGATTATTTGAACCATTACCTTCCATTAAAATCTTAGGAATATAAAATCATACAATATTTTTTTATGTCTGTCTGATGCATTGTCCTTCATTTTTTTAGCTTATCCATGTTAGATCACAGCACAATATTGCATAACATTTTTTGAAAGCAGGGCTGCAGTGTTGTATTCCGGTTGAGCTTATGCTGCAAAGAGACGACAAATGTGTAGATGTTTCAAATGGTCATTCATTATTTGAGCGGTAAGTTGCACACGTACATAGGCTGTACAAAATATTCCAAATAGCTCTGACATGATGGAAAACAGCACATCCTAGGGAAAAGGACAGATATTACATGGATCATTAGTCGCAAATATAAAAAGGGAGCCTCACAGCAGCCTAATGACGCTTTGATAAACCCTGTTCTGGAAGTAAACCTAATCTGTTGACTTTCAATTATTTTGTTACACCACCAATGATGGCTTAGGCAGAAAGAGACTGCTGCCGTGTAAAGCAAGAAAATGTGGGTCTTTTTTAAAACAGTAGAACAGCTGGTGAAAGATGTGTATCTCTCTTTCTTTTAGGCATATATACATAAATACTTTTTTTTTTTTTTAAAAGCAGACTATGTCTGAAGAAGCTTTTGTTTAGCCTTGACAAACGTCTGCTGCCGCTCAGCCTCTCCAACTTGAAGTCACTGTGACTCATTTTGACTTTTGAAAGAACAGGAGTTTTCATCTGTCAGAATTTACGAGTGCAGACACATTACTGAACTCTGGCATGAAAAATATCAAATACCTTTTAAAAGAAAAATCATAAAAACAAAAATAAAAAAATCATACTTTCACTAAAATCTGTGTACTTTTACATGTTTTTTACAGCTTTATCTCACCAGGTGTTTTTTTATGAGCATATAAAATATCTACCTGACAAAGAGCTGATCTCTAAGCTTGATAACTGTTTGGAGATTAAAAATTAAACACCAATTTAAAACTACCAAATATACCAATACATTATGGCTATACTTTCAAAGAGTTCAAAACAAGACAAGACATGCTAACTGCAGCACACTAAATGGGAAACTGAGAAAACTGACAAATAGACTAATTTGGTAAAGATTTTTTAGATGTATTTGTTTTCTATATGATGAAATTAAAAGTATGCCATTGCAATAGCATGCTCATTAGTTCATTTGCATTTAGTATTATCAAAAAGTTCAAAGACAGTCAAGATGAATGGTTGGCCAGCAAACATTTTCCCCTCACCAAATCTGTCTGAGTAAAAAGTTTGGACATGACTGAAGTAAGAGTTTTATCACAGAAGTTTGTCAGTCATGGACAAAACTAAAGAAAATAAGGTGGTCAGGTTTCTATTCTCTTGTATAAAAAAGAAAATAAATATCTAATAGACATATCTATGTTTTCAATATTTTTTGTGTGTTGGAAAAAATGGGAGAAGGAAAAGTTTGTTGTAGTACACGGGCCCTCTATGTTTCAGTGGCAAAAAGATCAGTTCGGACCACTAAATGAATGCATGAGGGAGGAGCTTAATGGAAACCCTTCTTTTGGCGTTCAGCAAACATGCAGCTGTAAACTAAAATCCATATCAGATCAGATGAATTAGAAAGAAGTAACTCTAGCTGTGTTTTCAGGTGGTTCTTTAGAAATATCCTTCCTTGACAGACAAAAAAATGTTTTTACACATCTGCTGCTACATTTAACATAACTTTAATAAACACTTATAATGTGATTTTTTTGCATTTTCAGACAGGGACACAATTGGTGACTGTCTTGAGTGATTCCTTTTGTGAATAAACTAAGTGGAGAATGATAGACTTGGGCTTTTGGAAATAGCCCAAAACCTTCACTAATTGATGGATGACTGCTAATGCATTTGCTCTTTAGCATTTGTCCCTGTTCAGATGTGTTAAGTGCATTTAGACACCCACACTCCAGACCAGCCCTCTGCCAAAAAACTAAAGCCTTTTAAAAAAGGTCATGCATGCAGAAATCCAAAACTGAGAACAGGTTTGCCACAGACCTTCTCCAGATTTTTCTGGATTTAAAGTTTGGGTTTAGCATTGTAAACACAGATTTTACAGCTCAGCTGGACTTTTAGGTTCATAATTTTTCAATGGAACACCAGATGGGTTCATTTGATATTTTCTGTATGTTCATTAGAAAACATAGTTTTGATCTTAAAAATGCAAATGGGAACATGTTTTTTGTCTTTCATAGTACAATCCCTCAGAGGTGATGACTTACTAAAATGTGATCACTAAAATGGGCTGACATGGCTCCAAAAGTTAACTTAATACATCACCTGAAAAGCATACATTGAAAATGGCTTCCCCACAGCTACTTATAACTTCATTTTTTTGTGATCTCCATGTTCTTTTATCTATCCTCACTTCAATTCATAATTTCTTTTTTATATCAAATTATCATAAAGTAATTTAGATGTATCTTGCCTCGTGGTGATGAGACTATTGGAGTAATGGAGGGTCAGCCAAGGCATCTCTGTTTTGTTCCATTTTAATTTTCTCTCTAATCACTCAAACTTAACTGCATTTAAAGTCTAACCTTGCCCAGAATAGTATTCAGGTGTGAGAAATGTTGATATTCATGTTCCATATTGGGGGAACCCTTAATTGTGGAGGGCAGTCACAAATAGCAAGCCATGAGAAAGTACAATTATATACAGTGCAAAACAAGTGAAAAGATTGTTGGTGTTATCAGAATTGTGTGTTTGTCCAGCTGCTAAGCATGTTGGATGAAAGTTTTCATGAGGATTTCCTCTCTGAAGTGCTTACTTAGATGCAGATACTTTAATGATGACACAGAGAAGTGTTCGGTGAGCCATAGTCAGCATAATAATGAGTCACCTTCAGTGCTTTGATGACTGTATGGTTTCTGAAGCTGCATAGTCTGCTTAGAAGATCCAGTGTGCAAATATTTGGGGTATCTTTACATTAGTTTGAAAAAAGTATCACTATGTAAGCAAATGTAAGAGTGAAGCATTAGGGGTGTAACTATTCATTTT
This sequence comes from Oryzias celebensis, assembly GCA_014656515.1. Classification (NCBI taxonomy): domain Eukaryota; kingdom Metazoa; phylum Chordata; class Actinopteri; order Beloniformes; family Adrianichthyidae; genus Oryzias; species Oryzias celebensis. The sequence continues at coordinate 20,708,251 of BNCR01000013.1, forward strand.
AACAATGTTGATCCATATCATAATTTGTAGTTGCTGATACGGTTCATATTCAAATTTGGTTGATTTTGAACAATTTGATTTGATCCAATTCACTGACTTAAAATGGATCCAAGACATTTTTAGCCAAAAATTCAACCTGTGTGACTTAGAGATGAATCCCTGGTTACTGAACAGTGCAGGTGAAGTTTTACAAATAATCAAGTGTAAATTAAATCTGCGTAAAAGCAAACAAGTAAACAAGAATTATTGGCAAATCCATTCACATTTTTTGTTTCATAAAGTTCAGCCCACTGTTGTTTTTTTCACATGAAAATAATACAAAAAGAACATTACTGTCTGGTCACATGTTTTTGAATATTTTTCCCACATTGGACTGTAATGATGGCTTGATCATTTTTTAGATTTTTAGATTGGTATTTTCCAATATCAATATCTGACAAAGCACTGTCACATGTTGCAGAACAGTGCCTGAACACCAGCCTAAATTGTTTTTTTTCTTACCTTTTTCATCTCTCAATCCATCTGCAGTCTATAGTTTGCACCGGACACAGCCACCTCTCACATGAATGCACAAATCACTTACATTTCGCCAATCCATATTTGTCAATTTTGTTTGATTCTGAGGGTGCACACTTGGTCTTAAGTAGAATTGTATTGATCGTCCACTACATACATTGAAACCAAAGCATTGCACACATCAACAAACATATCCATTTGCAACAAGAAACAGGAAGTGACCTCACATCAGAATTCTTGAATTTCCTCTTCTGTCTAATTTATTCATGTTTCTCGTATCTCGTATCGTATTTCTGTATTTTGCAAGTTAAAATTCTGCTTAAATTATTTTAAGTTTTGGGTTTATGTTCAAGAACTTTCTGAGATGTAAGGTAGAAACTTGTATTGAGGAAACGTTTGATTAATTAGCCTGGGGGAATCTTTATAGGGGAGGAATATTTTTCAGTTTGCAGAGAGCAGTCTTGGTTGCTGTGGCAACAAACTCTCCCAAAATGTTTTGTTCTTTGTTGGGAAACAGTGAAATACAATTGCTTTATTCTCCTGAATTTGGGACTCGGTCATTCTAAATTTGAGTATCTTAAGTTGTCACTGTTAAGAACAATGCCATCACACGATATAATTGATTTATTTCAATTTGAAACGACTTTATAGTTATATACGCCGATTTCATTAACATGCCTCAGACAGATCGATCAATTTCATCGGTTAAGTTGATTAATTTTTTTTACACCACTTTTAACCATTGAAAGTAAAACACAATATGTTCATTGCTCAATAAAAAAAATAATAAACGTGCATAAAGTTTTGTAGTTACTACATTTGGTTCCCAGTTGGCCTTTTTCTACATGTTAATATTGACAACTGGTAAGATACTGGTAAGTTTCTTAAAGGTCACAAACTGACTAGTTCAGGTTGAGACAAATAAAAACTGATTCCAGTGTTAGTGCATTTGTTCTCTAACATGTGCATCATTTGGCTCTAACTTTTATTCAACTTCCATAACACTGACGTACCAATCGAGATCAAAAACCACAGACTAAGACAGTGTATTGAAAAAAGGTTTTTTTCTTTCTGAATGAAGGATGACAACATAAACTAAAGAACAAGTTGTGTAGTAAAACAAGACATTGTATTCTCAACACCTTTGTCCAAAGTCAAAGCAAGCGCTTCACTGCACAGCATGTGCTTCAGTTAACCTGTACTGTGTTGTACACGCCCTGAGGCATGCTGTCAAAAAACCTTGCCTGATGACAACCTGACAACTCCATCCATCTTATTTACCCACTGGACAGCACAGATCTGCTGTGGCAATCAATAAAACTCACAATTAGTTTCCCTCATGGGTGGAGGCAGAGGGCTGTGCACGTCGGAAGGGTTAATAGGTTAGCCGGTGGTCCCAGGCACAGCTGGACAGAGTGTACATGTGGCTTTAGTCTTTGCTCGCCACACGTCTTGGCATTAGTGACCGTCTCCAGGGAGGTGCTGACATTTCCATATGTCTTCGAGTAAAGATGGAGAGGTGTACGACACAGTTTGCCTCCAAGAGTGCGAGCACTCATTCTCTAGCTACGTGGAAGCAGCCGAGCGTTGGTTTGTTTTTCACCTTGGCTTGGTGACCTGGAAAATCTCGTCCAGAGGTGCTGAGGAGACTCTCCAGAGGTAGTTGGTAGATCTATACGAAGCCATAAAAATAGATAAGCATCATTTGTCATTGGGGCATCTGGAAGTTAGCCCTGACCAACAGGGCTTAACCACACAGAGCAGCCACACGGCATACAAATCCCAGCATGCCTGAGTGTCATTTGGATGCCCTTAGCAACCTGCCAAGGCTGCAGACAGGTGATTGATAACAGGTTCCCTCCTTGTGATTTTACTTTGGAGTGATAAAATAGATTAAACCAGGAGCAATATAATGAGAAAAAATATCTTATGAGATGGATGTGTTGCCTGAATTTAGCTAATTTAATAACCTGTGATATATTTAAAACTCATCCTGTCATCTACTAATGATGAAAAAAAAAATCTTCAAAGAGGTTAACTCTGTTAACAGAACTAAAGCGTCAAATATCCCAAAATTAAAGACCATAACAAGAGATTTTAATTAAAGAACTGCCATAAAATCTGACAATATTGTTTTCAAATATTAAAATAACCTAGAAAGTCAGTGGGGCTGATACAGTGGCAGGGCTAAAACATTGTATATTCGGGGGGGTCAGGAAGGGGGCAGAAGACTTAAATGAGTCTTAAATGAATGGTAAATGAGAGTGGAAGGCCATTGTAAATGAAAGGTATAAAAACATGTGTTTCAAACTCTTCTATTATCGGTGTTAATATTAAAACAACAGTTATTTTAGCCGATGTGGTATTTAAAGCACAGCTTTCATTAGTTTTACTATACCTAAAGAACTTTGTGAGGATTCTTTTTTTTTTTTTTTTTTTGGTGGGGGGTCCCCCTGTAGCGCCGCCCCTGGGCTTCTGTTTTTTTTTTTTTTTTTTGTCTATTTGTAGATGGCTTGATTGTTTTCTTAAATAGTTTAGTCTTACTTTTCCCATTAAGCCTTTGTCACTATAACGCTTTCTGAAAACTGGTAGTATTTTATTAATTTTAAACAAAACATATTTTACACTCTTGCCAAGCAAAGCAAAAGCACTTGTGATACACTCAACAATAATTTCCTCTGTCACAGTTTTTTTAAGATACTGGTGTTGCTTCTCCTCTTAAATTCCAAAGGGAATGTTGAATACATATTCAATTCCCCTCGGGAGCAGTGAAGAAAGTCTGCACAAGCATCTTGTTCAGCAGGAATACTACAGAGTGGAGAAATATTTGTTAACTCAGCATTACAAAAACGCTAAACAAATAGAAGATGTGCCGTGCCTAAATAAATGAGGCTTCAGCAATTAAGCAGGGAAAAGGTTTTAGGACAGACTAACACTTCAGGCAGAAATATTTGTGCTGCTTTGCAGTACTTATTGCAGCATCATATATATGCAATGTCTATTAATGTCTTTTAATTGCTGATTAATTACACTCCACAAAGCAAGTCTTCTGCTGGTTCAGGCATCCACGCCTTGCATCAAATTCTGAATGCACACTTCATAGAGCATAATCCCACTCACAGTTTTTTTACAAAAGGCGGACTATTTGATATGTAATCCAATCCAATGTCACTGTAACACAATTCGAGCTGCTGAGCACACACTTTAAATTTCTGAGTTGACGCTTACATATTTCAGACGATAAAAATGTCGGGAAACATTTTCTCTGTGGCCTTTTTTTTCTAAAGCTACATATTGTCGTATTAAATGTAACTCGTAAAACATTGTGATTAATCACAACCCAAAAGTGTGATTAATCTGATTGATTTCTTTAATCGACTGACAGCTCTAGAAAAAAGTTAATCCAAAATTTAGCTAACATGAATCTGTACACCAAGTTAGTGTAACTTGTATACTTTGATGAACCCAGGTGTCTGAGAAGGTTAAATACAGGAGTTTCAGCAGCCTGTGGTGCAATTAAATCACTTTGTGTCAGTGTTAAACTTTGATCATGACAAATAATGGTGTTTCCATGAGAGCACACGTATTGGACATCAATAAAGCTTAATGGCATGTCAGACCTATTAATGGATTACTGCACAGAGCTCATAAAAACACAATATCCCATCAAGTCTAAAGACTCTAATGATCCTGCAGTGTCTAGTAAAGTCTCTGTAGGTCCCATTCCCTGATGGATATCTACTTGTTCTCCATTTCATCTTACTGCTGGTTGAAGTAAAAGAGAAGGTTAAAAAGAGCACAAGCCAGTACTATTACCTACTTTAGTATGCGAGTAGATTCCTACTACCAGTGTAGACTTAAGTGCAGTTTGAGGGAGCAAGACACAATAGAAATGTATGTTTAGTGGGGATTTGCTTTAAATGCTTGAATTTGGGTTTTTGTGTAGGATAAATCAAAACCTATCACTTAGAATTTAAATATTCTCCAAGAATGTGTCATGCTCCAGTTTTCATCAGCAATCTAAATTGACAAGTAAATCTGTCTTTGTCCCACTGAGTGTGAATGTAGAGATATCTTTTTATAAAAGGCAATGCATTTTTATAATTTTAATTTAACTTCATACTTTTTTTTCCAGAAAAAAATCCAGAGCAAGAACAGCTGCATTCTTTTGATCCATCCATCCATCTTCAGAACCTGCTAAATCCCTTTCATGGTCACAGGGCTGCTGGACTCAACCCAGCAACTGGTGGGTGAAGGTGGGGTACACCCTGAACAGGTTTCCAGGCTGTTGCAGGGATACACACTCACATGAACTGTGGAAGGAAGCCAGAATGCCTGGAGAAAACCCATAAATGCACAAGGAGAACATGCAAACTGCACAAAAATGTCCCAGTTGGAGCCGAGGCCCTCTCAATGCGAGTCCAGATTACTAACCACTATGCTACAGTGCAGCCCTACATTCTTTAAAACCTTTTTCATTTCCAACTGACTGGCACCATTCCCAACAAAAACATATCTTCTTTTGGAATTTCATGAGTGGAAAACTACCAGAAGCAAAACCAACATCCAGATTTAACAAATTTAACAGATTTAAGTCTCCCATAAAATTAGTTACAGGGATTAATATGTTTCTGGTATTGTATGAGGTCAGTTTGCTGTCTGAAAACGCAAACTATTGATGTAAATTCAGGGACTCTGCCATCGCACGAAGATATTCAGAAGAGACAATCATGCTTAGTTGTAAAAAAAGAAGTGCAAAAGCATGAAAAAAAACATTTCCAATGATCTTTTTACAACTTAAACCGAGAAGTCTGTGTAAAATGCACCCTTTGGTCCTCTACACAACAATTTTAAAAGAAAAGCAAAAGGTTAGAAAAGACTTGCAGACAAGACAGTTCTGCAGGTCTTGTGCAGGTCTTCTGTGAGAGCTGTAAGACATTAGTGAGATGTGGTGTGGGTCTAACAGAGGAGTTCAAGGGGCAGGTAAGACAGCTTTTAGCTCTTTTTTGTTTGCTGTAGTGATGGACAGGTTGAAATCAAAAGAAAATGTATTTATAGAGAACTGTTCATACATTTGCAATGAAAAAGGCATTACATAATAAACACATCTTTCAAACTGTAGACAGCAAGACAGTATCTGTGTGGAAATGAGATGGACTCAAGTAGAACAATGAGGTTACAGGGAGCAGAGGTGAAGGACGTGGAAGACTTTCAGTACTTGGAGTCAACAGTCCAGAGTGTGGGAAAGAGATGAAAAGGCATGTGCACGCAGGTTGGAGTGGGTGGAGGAAAGGTTTAGGAGTGACGTGAAGAGTGTTATGAATGAAAAGAAAAGGGTGAGAAGACTGAGGTGAGAGCGGACATGCTGTTGGTTTAGAGACTGAGAAAGAGACAGGAGGCAGATCTGGAAGTAGCAGAGATGAAGATGATGAGGTTCCCTTTAGGAGAGACAAGGATGGATGGGATCAGGAAGGAATGCATCACAGGAACAGATCATGTTGGATGTTTAGGATATAAATGTGAGGAAGCAGATTGAGATGATTTGGACACATTAAGAGGAGGAACAATGTTTGTAACAGAATGCTGAGGTTGGAGCTTCCAGGAAAGAGGCCAAGAGAAAGACTACAAATGGATTTAAGGAGGACACCAGTATGGTTGGTGTGATGGAGGATCTCAAAGACAAGGTTAGTTGTAGGTGAGTGACTTTCTATAGAGACCTCTAAAGGGAGCAGAGGAAACACAAAAAAATATCATTTTTCTTTAACTTCTTTTTTTCCCCACTCCTAGCACAGAATATCTTTTAACATTTTAATCATAGTTTTGTTGATATGCATTTTACCTTCATACTCATGTTTTCACCTAATAGTCCCACTTTATTACACTTCCAATCATAGCTACTTCTTGTTTGTTGGTTACGTTTTCAACGCACACTAGAGGCATTGCTATACTGCCACCTGTTGTACAGAAACAAGAGTCAATGTCAGTTTGACTCATTTATAGAAGGAGGATAAAAAAGATGAATGTCAATGGTTTATTGATTTTCTTTCATTTCCTTATCAGCAATAACAGTAGTAAAAAAAAATAATAACTAGAGTAAAAGCAGGAACAGTAGTAATGACAAAATATTTTTCATTCATTATCAGATGAATGATTTACATCATCCTGAGATGGTTTGTTTTTGTGTTTGTTCTGTTAGTTTTTATAATTTAAATTTTGGTTTTAAAAAAGACTTATGGAATTTTTGGGTACTTGGTAAGCAACAGTGAGTAGTTAGAACATTTTCTGGTGCCTGAAATAACAAATGCTGTCAATATTATCTGTTTTCCCCCTTTTTCTTAATGCATTTCTTACATGCTGACCAACAGTCGGTCAGCGGTGTCTTCTTGCTCAAAGGGAATGTTTCCACTTGCTTTGTCACCAATCGCTTTCTCAGGGGGGACTGGAGTTTGCTATTTATGTGAAGTGCCTCGAGAAAGCTTTTTTAAGTAATTGGTTGCACATTCACAGCTTTCTGCTGTAATTGAAGAGTGTTGATGGTGGAAGAAAAAAAAACAGATTTCTAGAGATGGATAAACAAATCTGCATTGAAACAGGATAATTTAATCTAGAAACTGTAAAAAAACAAGGATTTTCATTCTATTTACCCTCTTTTTTCCTCTACGTGTATATATGTGTTTGTACAAAATTGGTGTGCAAAAACATTATGACCCTGTCTCAAGATTCGGCCCTATTTTTAAAATATTTTTCTTATTTTTTATTTTTAAATCACCACCTTTCCTTCTATGAAAGCCATAAATAGCAGACTGTTGACACATTCAAAGTTTTAAATGACTGAAAATATAAGTCAGCTGAATTTTCCTTTCAATTATTTTTATATATATATTTAATAAAGCATAAAAAATACAAGTTAAACAAGAAATCTATGAATTTGATTATATTTTTGAATATGATCACTTTTATACAGTTACTAACCGCATGCTTAGCACATCTATCTCAGTGTCACAGCAAGTAGCTCCTCAAGTAGTCCAACTGAATGTCTGTCCTAAAACACAGGCAGCCAGAATATTATTATTGGTAATAACCTACTACATAGCAAGCAATGAGCTGTGTAAGCAGCAATCAATGCTCACATCAGGAAAAAAAAAGGAAAACATCAGGAGCGGCTCAAGCCTTATTTTCTCAGACCTTTGCCACCATTCTTATCACCCCGTTCTGTCTTTGCCTCATGTTCAGGTACAATTTAATAATGCAGCTCGCCCAGCATGGCTGACACCAATCAGCTTAATCTCAAGATGGAACTGTACTGTAATTGAAAAAAAAAACAATAAAAATAATAATAATAATAATGCACTTTCACAGATTCAGTTTCTCGCTTCCATCAAAAAAATAAACAAATCTGACTATTTTGACTTTAGAAGTACATTGTAATCAACATCTGTTTAGAAACTTGAATTTTTTCTAAAGTGATGATCAGCTCATAATTGTCTAAAAGTAACAAGACAGTAGCTTTAAGGTCATCTTGAAGATTTATAGGTGCCATTCATTGTTGATCGCCTGGTGACTTTTTTTTTTCCCAAAGATTGTAAAAAGTCTGGACTTAATTCCATGTGGCTTCTGACTAAATCTCATAGGAGAAATTGCCTTCACAGCTGAGGGTGTATGACACCTACAGACAAAAAAAAAAACAATATAAAAGGACAAGGTTCATTCAGAAAAAAATAAAAAAACTCTTTCAGCGTGCTTCACAAGAAAAAGAATGAAAAAAATCATGTTGTGGACCTTTGAAACCAGGAGTGAAAATAACTGTTGCAAGATCTTTTCATCTTAACAGCTCAACACAACATCCTTCCAAGTAAAGAACCCTTCAGAAATCATGCAAATGATTTTTCAAGAGTATGAACACAGACTACTGATTAAAAAGAATATACCGATACTAAAAAGATGAGATAACCCTATAATTAATCTTATAGATTGTTGTGTGTGTGTGCGCACTTAAAGAAATCATGTGGAAGAAATTATATAATGGAGAGGTTGTTTAAATGTGCGTTTCCATGAGAATGAATCTGTGAGTCTTTGGCTGCATTTTCATTAGTCATTGATTTAACTAGTACATCAAGATTTGAAAGTGAAATATTTGGAAGGGTATTGAAAAAGTTTATTTAAAGACCCACCCCAGGAATATTGTGGGGGTTTTTCCAGGGGAGGGGGCATTTTAACATGTTCTTGTGGCATTTTTATGATGATGGAGGACAGAAAAAAGAAAATCAAGCTCAAAATTGCATTTCTAAGTACGTCTTTATTCAAATCATTGTAAATCAGGAACAGGGGGGGAAATAGTCATTTGTGACGTAGGCGAGCCACAAGCTCCCTGCTCTGAACTCTCAGCAAAAGAGAGAGGAAGGGGGGGTGGGGTGATAAGTTTGAGAGATTGATTGGCCAAAAGAACTCAAATCCTAAATTGCATGTATTAGAACAACTATTACAACCTATTTTATAATTTTAAATGCAGCAAGTGACTAACACTGCCTTGTGCACTGTCCTTGTGCTGCGGCTTCTGTTGAATCCCATCTGTGGATTTGAACCTGTCTATACATGTTATTCTAAATGACAATCAGCGCTGTGCTGAGGGTGAATTTGTTGGCTTTACACATAGGGCCCTAACCACATAACATGTGTTATGATAGCTTCCCATGAGCTTGTCTCAGTAAGAGAAACAGGGGAGGCTGTTTTGCTCAGCCACCAGTGTCAGCTAATTATTTCTGCCCCCCTGCTGTTCAACACGCTCACTTTTTCCACGTCAGGACCCCCTGCCGCGTAGCACTCCAAGTCGTTACCAGACTCACTTTGATATAAGGCCGTGGTTCCGTACCTCTATGTTTGTACAAAATCTTTCTCCTGACTTTTTTGAAGCTCCCCTTGTTACTCTTGATGTCATAGAAAGTGCCTCTTTGAACAAATCCTTCCTTGTCTTTACAAAACAAGCCGTGAATTCAGTCAGGCATATCGACACATCCTTAAATAATGCCTGAAAAGAAGAAAAAAATCATTTGTCACGTCAGGTATTTGTATACTGAGCCACTTGCTGTGTCTTCTGTGAAGATAACAGAAGTTCACAGTGTTGTTTTTACTAAATCATCCAAGACACACCATAATTTAATCTCTCATATTCTGCAGATTTACATTTTGCATTTTGTTGCTATGTTGAAATGTTAATATTTTCTTTGCTCATTAATAAATAGAAGACTAATGTAACAACGTGAAAGGATTAAGACTCATCTAAATAAAACACTTCATTATTTTTCGGCAATGTTCAAAAGAATTGTGAAAAAAAATTGTTTTTTTTAAACAAACAGAATTGCAAAAGTGGTTCTTTAGGTCTGAGGGAACAGCCATGTCACATTTTTATCACAGTGAGGACGGCAATCTCCCAATTCATTTTCCACAAGATACGAGACACTTTGTTAATGTAGATTGAAGACAGAATGTAATGATTTTACAAATCACACAGCCTCAGTTTAATTAAAAACAGTATCAGACATTGAGACCATGTGAAAAAGCCACTGAAAATGGAAGTAGAGAAAAGCATAGCATCCTCTGATTAGCTGCGTGTACTGTACATGGGCAAGATTGCTTTTATCTGATCAAAGATTGGATTAGAATTGAACTGAGTACATGAACCCCAAAAAATATATCTAAGGTTTACATCAGTTACATGTTCAATCAGAATAAACCATTGAGACATGCGCTAAGCTATCTAAAATACTAGAAACAGCCACAGAAAAAGAAGTAGCAGAGTTCCGTTGTAAAAAAAAAACCACGGCTGCATTTAACATAGATTGAGACACTGATCTGAGCTAATTCTATATTATTTATTATTTATTTTATTTTGAAAGAGGCTATTCGTGCGTCATTTTCTAAACATGTGGCCAGTGCTGAACTTTTTATCCTGGCAACAGGACTCTGAGGAAAGGTTAGGGTTAAGTTAATACGTGCAACCAACAGCAACATTTAGCCTTGGACGCACTTAAAATACGTGCAGAACATGCAGACATTTTTTTTTTTGACTGCACATATTACACACATAACAACAGAGTTAAACACACTCTGTTTTTTAAATGATTGTTTATTGTTTTCTTTTGTTGTGAACTTTTTGCCATTTGTTGATGTCCAATAAATATTGAAATGTAGTAAAAGTACACATTTGTTATTTTAGTCATTTCAAATGACTTGTGAAAAACTAGTAAGAAGAAATAAGAAAAATCCACATTTTGATGTAAAACCTATTCAAGAGTACTGAAAAGAGTTACTTCTCCAAGTAGTTACTATTTATCAAAGACTGGTAATTCTGTGATTAACTTAGTTATGTTGTGGATGAAGTGTGAGTAAAAAAAGTTTACAAAAGTAATGTTTCCAAAACTGTCTTTTAGCAGGTAGCTGTTCATCATGTGGTGAGTCTTGCCAAGTAAAAAAATAAACAACTTCAAGTTAAGGTTAATGGATTAGATTCAAGAAAGAGGTCACTTATTTAAAGGAGGTAAATAGTTTAGAAAATATTTTTCAAGGAATCTGACATTCATTACAATAGTCTTAGCATGAATAAACATAAAATAGTGTAACTGCAATGTCATTCCATAAAATAATTTTTTCCTAAAACTTTTGATTGAAAGGCTGTTAGTCACCGTTTCCTTGGTGATTGTAAATGTAAGATCAGACTAAACGATGATAAGACGCAAAATGTCAACCATCAGCTGGTCTGTTAATGGTGTGCGGTACGATTAACATTTATATCTAGCAGCAGCTGTGAGATCTACAATGCCTACACTCACATCCATCAAGCAGTTTTTTTTTCACAAACGTCAGTGCTGGCTGAAAAGCAAGGTCACGCATAAAAATACCAGTCCATCAGGTACTGTGGTATTTAACCGTATCTGCTATGCACACAGATATGGTTTTGTTAATCTGATTATGTTTCTTATCATTCACCAAACCCTGTTTTTCCACTACATTGCAAAACGTGGTATCTGTTGCTTTTCTATAAGAGAAGATTATCGCAGAAAAGATGCAGAAATGTATTATTGTGCACTTATTCCCAAATTCTTCTTAGGTGTTTTCTGAACCACAATCCTGGTTCCGGAGACCCATTACCCATCATGCTTTCTGAGACAAAATTCCCCATAATTCAATCAATTCCTGCCTCTTTTTTGAACTGTCTAAAGTAATTTCAAAGAAAATATATTACATTTACGGTCTGTGACATGCTGCTATATCTCTGACAATTTGTACTTCCTTTATCTGAAGAAATGTTTGTCCTTTTTGAGAAATAAACCTTCAGGGCTCATGGGACCTCAAGAAAGTGTTGATTCTATTTGACTTAATAAAAGATCTACTTATTTTCTTATATTGCAGCTCTGCACTGAATCAAAAGAAAGGGAACTACTTTTTTGTTTGTGCCAGGAGCTCATGACCATAAAGATTAGAAGAAAGAAAAATTCAGCAGTAGGACTAATTTGGACTGCAAAAGTTAGATATAATCTGTAAATTTGTACTGTTCAGAGTCTTTAGGTATTCTGTACACATCCAGTAATTCATCAAATACTCTCTACCTTCCATCAGTGCCTAAGAGGTCGTTGTGGTAATAAATGTGATAAAGAAAAGTGTTAAAATGATGTAATATCTCAATATTACTGATTTTCTGCAGAACAAATATGGCTAAAGTTGAAATAAAACAGGGCCAAAGTTTTAATATTCCTAATAAAGAGTGCAAAACTGTATGTGCATACATTTAAGTTGCCGTTTTTTTTTTAAATTTGCTGATAACTCAATACGAGTCATTGCACAATGGTTAATAAGGGAAAATGATGGTAATAAAACAAGCATTTAGCGTGTGTCGTGGTGTGTGCATGTTCAATCAACATGAAGGTGAGTAGAGTGCATCAAAGTGTGCTTCAGAAAAAAATTGAACAGCTTGCAGCCCTCAAAAACGTTTAGCATCTATTCCGCACAAGGAGCATGCAGGTTTCTGTGACAAGCTTTAAGGCGGGATGTTCATGCCATTGTGGTACAGCTGATTGGCCTACATCTGTGCTAATGACAGCCAATGTCTTTGCAAAAACCGATCAAAGATGCGGATCAGGCGCTGGTGAGGGTTTTTTCACGTCAGCACTGCAGAACACAGCAAAAAGAGGAGGACACACACAGTGAAGGAATGGAGCAGCCTGTGTGCTAAAAGTACTTCCAAGTAAAAAATGTGACTTTGGATTAAAGAGGTCAAACTGATGGAAAAATCTTGTAATTTGCCTTGACTGCTTCCATATCAGCCATTTATAATCCAGAATCACAAATGTTGCAAAGCTGGAAATGTTTTAGACTATGTTTCAATAATCTTTGCCTCTGGCATACCAAAGCATTTATAGAAGTAGAAGAATATCCCCTCATTATCCTTTTGTCCTTGACACAATGACTTCAGCATTTAGTACATAAAGTTGTGTCAGTTTTCACCTCCCATTTAGGTGTGCAACTTATAGACAATCTTTTTTTTTTCACATTGGACAAAGTCTTTTTTTTGTTGCCCAATTGATTTATTTGCATTTATTTATCTCAGTTCTTTACATGTCCTGCCAGAAATGTCCATTTTCCAACAGGAATCAGAAACACTCACAAGGAATTCCTTTTGTTTTGTTTAAAAAGATACAATCTGGCTTGAAAATCAAAGAGATGTATTTGTGCATGCTGTCCGGTTTGCAGACATTTTCATGAATGCAGATTATCAGTTGACCAGCAGAATTATTGGAAATTTAAAACTTTTTGTATATCCAATAAAATCTTTTTCAAATTGTATTTTCTTTTAAAGGTGACGTGCTCGGGCAAAAACGCATATTAACACTGTAGAAGACGACATCTTTTTTCACCACGGACAACGAAAGTTTAATTTTAGAAATACCAAAGCATAATTTATGAAACAAAACAAGCATTTTACAAGAGCTCAGTGAGGAAAAGAGAGGGCATGGGGCCTGATTAGCAAAGTTTTGAGCGAATAGAATGGGATGGATTACTTGACAGGCGGGTGGTAAGACAAACTACTCCTCTGAAAGCCGAGGGGGGATCGAAGACGCAATGGAGAAAATGTAAACTAATTGAGACGGACTCCCCACGCAACACAATGGAGATGCATTGCAGATGGATCAGTGTAAATCAGGCATTGTAGAAGTTCTGTTGGTTTGGCTAGTGCTTTAAATGGGTCACACGATCCAAAACTCTTTTTTTTTTAAACAAATCTGAACACAATTGTGAAATGTACTTTCTAATGTCAGAAATCAAATATCGCATAAGAAAATTTGCTGATAGTGAATTATGGAACAAGTCAGACAAAATAAAGTAAAAAAAAAAAAAACCTCTAAAAGCCTTTGAAAGAGAGAGTGATCCAGTAAATCCATCGGGGTCTAGAATGACATGCATCTCCAGCTCTGATTCCTGCCATCAGGGTGTTTGCTGCTAACACACTTTGATGCGTCAGACTGAAGCAAACACAAGCAGAAAAGTGCAAAACAGTAACAGCCTCAGACAGGCTGAAACAAATCACACTCACAGGACAAGTGCACACGCACACACGAAGACAAAAGTCAGGCCCTGATCATTTTGATCAGAGTGCACAACACACACGTTTTCCTGCACACACACTCAGCCACTCTGTAAGCGCTAACTCACTCAGACAGTCTGTTTAACAGCCTGCCTTCTCTCAGCCAGGGCTCATATCGCCCAAGCTGCTTGCTCACCTCTAAATGAGGGCTGTCAAGCAGAGCCATAGTGACGCCTGCCACCTCTAATTGGCACAGCATTAACAATCAAATCAGGCTAATTAGCCAGAGCAGACAGAGAAGAAGAATATTCTCAGAGTACTTGATTGTGGCACATGTCTACTCTGCTGCCACCATTCTAGTTTGCATATTCTAATTTCCTTGGGACAATGGGGGAAATTAGAAACTAGAAGACGAGAACTGATCTCAGACAATGATAGAAAAAGGAAGCAAGGTTTGCTGAGAAAACTTTTAGCAATGGATGGTGTGGGGTTTTGATACTTTTGTGAAAATGAAATTAACAAATGCAGTGGAATGAGTAGCAATGCAACAACAGCGGTCCAACTTTGCAGGTTCTTCTACAATGCTTCTCTTGAAATAAGTACAGTCTGACTTGTGTTCTTCATGTCCTTTTGAAAAGTTTTCTCATTGTGCTTCCAGCTTTCTTTTTATTTTTCCATACTTTGGATTTATTAGTGATAGACATTATTTCATTTAAATGTTTATTGCATTTTTGGTGTTTTTAACATGTTCTTTTGCCGTTTTTCTGACAATGGAGGTCAGAAAATTAAGCTTAAAATTGCATTTCTGAGTAATTCTTTAATTACATTTTTGTGAATCAGGAGCAGAAAAAAATTCAACTGGAAAAAGCATGTAGTTGTGGTGGAGAAAAAATGTTAGGTGGGCCACAAGCCCCCTGCTCCGCTCCAATCTGTTGCATCTACTAGACTAGATCCACGTACGCCTTTGTTTTTCTCATCTGAGCTGGCATCTGGCTCAAAACTGGATGGCTGGATAGCGCCAAAATATTGCTCGCCATTTTTTATTGCACCAATCATGTTAGGTCATAATCATCATTAAAAGACCACTGGGAACCCCTTTCAAATTGATCTAAAAATGACTGGAGTGGGTCTTCACAGCCATTCTTCCAAATATTAGCAGTAACAACCACCAGACAAAATGCTCGAACAAATATTTTCAGAAGGAACTCGAAAAAGAATCAATCAAGGGGTGGAGTTGTAATCATTGAAAGTTGTGTCGACCCTGTATGGCCTCATGTTGTAGAATACGTAACAAATTTTAAGCTGAAAGCAAAAAAGCTCCAGATCAAAGAAAAAAAATAGATTTCTTAACAGTTCAAAAGAGAATATGAGAGTATATTGATGTTCTACTGGGTTGCCAAACCAGGAAAGTACATCTCTTATTAAAACAAAAGTCACTTGATATTAAACTGGAGTCCAGGCTAGGGCTTCTGTTGTGGTCATGTTGATGAACCAGTTATGTAACCAAAGCAAAAGTGTTGTCTGGAGAGGAATAATAAAGAGCTGCAAGAAAATAACTACACGGATGTACCAAATAAGAACAGGAAGAAAAAAAGACAGAAGGCTAATTGGACAGAGATCAAAGACAAAATGCAGGTGCAGCAATTAGCACAAAAAGTCAGGCGTGAACTACTGACAGGAAATAAAGACAGGAACAGCGCAATTTGAACTAAACAAAGCAGGGATTCAAACCAGCAAAAGCACAAGCAAAAAATGTAAAACGTTAACTGAACACAAAACTCTGAAAATGTCATTTCTTCAACTGCACTGGTATCATCAAGCTGATCATCAGAGAAGAAGCTGAGCTACGCTTTCATCATCCAGTGCTCTTAATTTCTCACTCTTTAACCTCAATCGTAGAACCTTCATCAGTGAGGACAGTATCATCTGTAGCTAAATTGCACTCATTACTCATATCCTTTCTTTGCATCTAAAAGATCAGTGTTTGTCATCAATAGATAGTCAATTGACGTTTCACTGGTTTTTGAGCTCTTTAAATGAAGCAAATGATTGCTCCATCTTTCCCTAAAACCTCAGACACAGTCCCTCATCATCTCAGTATCGACTCGTTTTAGTTTGTTACAATGCACTGAATGTCCCAGACGAGCCTCCAGTTGTGTTATCAATGCCAGGTTTAAGGAAGATCTGGACACATATGTATCAAGCAGTACACATGCTGGAGCGCAGCAGTAACCAAAAAACAAAACAAAACAAAACAAAATAAGTCTTTATAATAGATACACATCAATAATACCAACAAGAGCTATATAAATTAAAGTATCATATAATCAATAGAAACAAATAATACAAATAATATAAACAAGTCTTAGATAAATAAAAATACTTATACAAAAGCTTCCAGATACAAAATAATTACTAAAAATGTTGCGGCCAACAGACTTTGGAGTCTTAAAAATACAGCACAAGATGGTTTTCTGTGGTGAAGAAAATACTAGGAGATGAGGAAACACACAATGGCTGGAGCCATTCCAACAAGCTTTCCAAAGTTTGAACTGAACATTCTAACGGGAGTAATCATTTTATCAACCTGTTCAAATTGCACATTGCATCAAGAGGTTAAATGAAGGTGCATCTGACATTGTGAAAACATGCTATCAGCTTACACACACGCAGCAAACATTTGAAAACACACATTTGGCGTAACACTGCAAAGCAAAGCAAAGCAGGGGAAGTTTATTTCTACAGCACATTTTTGTGTACAAAGACAATTCAAAGTGCTTTTCACAAAACAATAAAACAAACAATCCAGATGACTGGAGAGGTCTGGCTGCAAATAATTGGTTAGTAGGTCAATTAGATACTAAACTATTGGAAGCTTAATAAACCAGCAACAGAACTTAAGGTCTTTCTTCTGGCAGACAGGCAGTCAGTGTAATGACCTCAGAACTTGGCTGATGTGGTCTACTTTTTTGGTCCTTTTGAGAACTCGAGCAGCAGAGTTCTGAATAAGTTGTCCAGTTTCCTGATTTATTTTTTCCAACAAACCAATGGCAATGTGTTTTTTATGACATTGTAATAGTGTCGGCACTAAAAAGGCTGTTACCCTACCTGTGAATCACAAAAACAAGATTTAATTGCATTCCCAATCTATAGCTAAAACATCTTTTGCTAGACACACAGCCCCAAAGAGCCATTTTCTGACATCTAATAGTATCAACACGTGAAATATAGACAAAAGTAATTTGACCATTTTTAAACCTGTTACTGTGTTATACTAGCTGTTTCAAAGTGCTAAGGACGGATGCAGCATTTAAACTGGTGGCTCTTGTAATATGGGATGGCTTCTGATTTGTTTTGTTTTTGGCTCGTAAATGGTGAGCACTCATGCTTTAAAAGAAGTAATTAAGTAGCCATAATGTGTTCTGCATTTGTTTCCCCTGAAACAAATAAAAAGGGGAAACAAAGAAAGAGAATGATGAAGAAGAAGTCAAAAGTAAAGTATTTCACGCAGATCCTGTCTGGAGCAAATAGGTAAAGTCAAAATACAAATAATGATGCAACTTAAGAGACAGATGCTTCCTCTGGGAAGTGAATAATTGTTTTGAGTTGAAGACAAGCGTACACGAATACTAATGCAGCCCTGCAACAATTTGCTACAAAGTTTACAATTTTACTCCCTTCAACAGATGTTAGATTATTGCTTTGTTTGTGCATTTTGTAGTTTAATGATATTATGTTTCAAGATAACATTCGACAGTGAAACTTACCGACAAAACCAGCAGTGAATGGTACACAATTAAAAAAGTGTACTATTTTACTTCACATCCACACCACTATCAGCAAACCGCAAGTTCATATTGTATGTTTGTGATTTATGCTTTATGGTGCATCAACCTGCTGTATTCATGCATTTCTGCTTTGGTTGTCAGAACCATTGTCATTCCCTCCATAAATGTTTTTATTTATAGTTGTGTTTTAGATGCAACCAACTCTTGCAGCAACTTCCTTTGTATTTTAGAAAAAAAAAAAATCCACTTGAATCCAAACATTACATACTTTTCCTAACAATGGTTTGCCCATGACTGGATGAAACTGATATGGTGGACGGGGCAAGCAGTTTGGGTCAACCAAATACCCTGAATACTGTATATCTTAAATTCTGTTTATTTTATTTATAAAGGTCAACCAAAGAATGGTAAATCATCTGCACTTCATCTGAACTCATCTCATACTCAAAGCAGTTTCTCACTGGCCCCCACCTGGTAACACAAATATACACACATTTTCACACCAAAGGATCAGCTATTTGGCTTCACCAATCCTACCAGAGGCTAACTGAAAAAAAGCTAGATTCATTTGAAGGTTCACATACAGATTTTTTCACCCAGTGTATGGTTTCTGTTTAAATCAACGTTGTGCAACCGCTCTGAGTGCAGCTTTTGTTTTAGCTGCTAGAGCAGGGGTGTCAAACTCCAGGCCTCCTGATTGGCTAAACACACCTGATCCAGGTAATCACCAGCAAATTGAGCAGGATTTCTGGAAAATCAGCAGGAGGCCGGCCCTGGAGTTTGACACCCCTGCGCTAGACCCATCAGAACATTAACTGGCACTCTCTTCAAGTAAGAAAAAGAAAAACTGAGCAAACTAGTCAGTCATCTCAAAAAGCACGCAAGTAAAAAGATCTACATGAAGTCAGGTTTTATTCAACTACAAGACAATCCTATGTCAGTTTTATTCCAACTGTTGACAATTCAGTGCCTTAGTGGAAGGCTTTTCTCCTTGAAACTAAGAGACTGTGAGATTGACTCCATTGCAGGATGATACAAAAAGCTCAAAAAGTGTGACCTAGTGCCTCCCTGATTGCCCCTCAGCATCGGATCACAAAACACCAAACTCAAGCACAGTTGCAAAAGAGGACTTACGGGGTTGTCCTCTGCAGGTTTGGCAATGATTGCTGGTCCAATCTGAAGAGTTTAGGGATTTCATGGCAGTTTTCTCAAGTGTGAGTCAAGCAAAGTCGATTGACAGGGGTAAGGTCTGCATCACAGCTGTTCTGTGGTGAAAAAAGCTGAGCTGTTAAGTTAACAAGCTCAGTGGGAGTAGTTCTGCTAAAATGCTGAAAGAGAGTTTTTCCTTCCATTGTTGAGTGATGCCAAGGATTGGACTTGATTTTAAGATTTTGTTTGCCATTAGTGTCATAAACTTTGGTCTTTTAGAGTTAAATTATTCAAATTAAAAGTCACACTAGTTGTTCCACACCTGAGTGTATGAAATTAGCTTTCCATATTATCCCTTTTTGCAGTGGTGAGCAGAACGGATTTTCTGTCTAAACTGATCGAGCCTTTTAGCTGTCAAGTGAACACCAGCAGATGCAGTAGAGGCGGAATCAATTGTCTTGTAAATTTTGAAGTTAGTAATAGAAATGTCAACATTTTGCATATTAACTTGATTTGAACTGTCATTTCTTCTAATTAAATCTATCACAGCATTTTCTGAGTAGCCTTACGAAAAGGAACCATGCCATGCCAAAAAAATGTTCACCCAAAAAGTCTGTTTTGGCCATAAAAACAAAGACATCAATAATAAATACTCACAATGTATGGCTATCTATGCTGAAAGCAGCAAAATAACAAATAATTAAAAACTCAAAAGTATCAATGTTTTTCTTATAATATTAATTACTACAGAGGGATCAATCTGTTCATTTACACACGTCAGAATACACACAAACACTCATCTTATCCTCATTTATCTGCTCACACCTTACATTAACATACAAATTTGTTTACAATCATTACCAAAGCTCGCCTGTGCCTCTCTGTGCTCGTCGGTACAATTAGCAACAGGAGAGTAATCACAGCTCTTTACCTCACCCCACACAGCTCCGAGCCGCAAAAACACCAAACACAATTAACAGTCCTTATACCCAATCAGCTAACAATGAAAGTTATCGCAACCTGATGGTGCTAGTTAACCACAAAGGGAGCTTTCTGCTGATGGTGTGTTAGCACCAATGTAGGAACACTTTAGTTGTTGCTTATTCTGTGTCAAAATGTCTTTTCTAAGTGAGAATTGGCCAGGATATACTAATATATACTGTATACAGCTTAGACTTTTTTTCTGGCAGGTCGGTGCACTCATGAAAATGTATTTTGTCTTCCCCCCATAACTTTAAAAGGTCATCACATACATTTAAATGTAAACTTATGTGCTTACACATGACGATGTGTAAAGTCATGCTGTGTGATGCGTGACTTTACACACGCTGCCATGGCCTCTTCTCATTTTTCCTGTCCAAATTTACACACAATTATCACCAGTTGTGCTTTTCAAAATAAATCTCAGTAGAATATATGTTGCCAATATGTAATCAATGTTTACCTTTTAGGACATACTTTTTAGTAGAAAACTCATCCTGCGTAAAAAATCTCACATGCGAATCAGTAAAAGCTGATTCGTTGTGGCGAGCCTTGATGTGCTTAAAGGTGAACAACAAAAATATTTTGGGTTATACATGTGGAGATTAATGCCTGTAAACATATTAGCATTTAAAGGCCCACTCCAATGAAAATTGTGTTTTTGCATTTTTCCCATGACAGAGTGATATAAATAAAATGAAGATTAAATTGCATTTTTTGAGTATTTCTTCATTCAAATTGCTGTGAATCAGGGGCAGACAAAAAATAACAAAAATCAACCTTTCTAGTTATACTAGGAGCAGATATGAAAAGCAAGAGACACTTGTTTTGACGCTACGTCAGATACCATAGTTTAAATACATTCTCCAGTGGTGAAGGCAAGGTGTTCCTTACACCACGCTTTCATGAGAAGTGCAGGCATAGACACAAGATTTCCATGTGCAGATAACTCCTAAACTTTTTAGTTAAGGTGATCTGGTGGTGGTGCAGTGGTGAAGTGAGAAAAATGGAAAGAAGAAAGTGTCAAAGATTAGAGCAGAAGAAAGAGTCACTGTTGAGGAAGATAATGAAGGCCTAAAAAAGAATAGGAACATGAAAATGAAACGACATGAGAAAGGTGAGATAGAGGTGAAAATACAGGAGAAAAACGAGGTTGGCGTTGACTCAGAGGTGGTGGGCAGTTAATTAGCTGAAAAGAGTAAAAATCAGAGATTCAATAAAGAAGAAAAAGAGGAGTAAAAAGAGCTTAAACGGTTTAAGGTAATGAGCCGTGAATTCAAGGGTAGTTCTTTGGAGTGCCTTTACTTAAAATGTAAGTAAGTGAATTATGTTCTAGCTATATATTACCCGGAAAAGAAATCTGACATTTCATTAAAACAGTGTTGCACATAGACATTTAAAAAGCTGCCAGACTAGTTGCAACGAGAGTCATTTGCTTTTACAACAATAAACAAGTAAGTAAGCTTTATAGTTTACTTGTTTTTTGGGGAGTTTGGTGTCTCCTTATCACCTCATACATTTGTCTGAACCTGAAGATCAAACTCAACAAAATACCTTGAAGGAGCTTCTGAAGAAGAGTAAAGGCTTCAGACATCTTGACATTAAAAGTGTGTGAGAGCACACAGACGATGTCCTAAAGAGAATACGGAAAGTTTTTAAAAGAAATAATGCTTTGTAAAAAACTAAAGCAAAACTTCTAAAAAGAAAACAAAAAAAAACCAGAAAGACAGAGTCTAAAACAAAAGTTATATCCTGTGCTAAATTTTATTTCCAACCTCAAGTAGAAGAAGTAAGACAACATAATCCTATATGCAAGAAGTTTTAAAAGCTAGAAAGAGTGTAATGAGAAAGTGAACTTGTGTTATATTAAAAGAAATCCTTTTAAACTATTAGCTGAAAGATATTTATGACAAAAAGTGGGATGGGACACAAAAAAGTGACCGTTGTGATCCATTTCTTAGTTTAATCGGGGAGAGTGTGGGTCCTGCAGTGTAGCATCAATAATCCTCCAGTGATTTAAGACCACATTGTAATGAATGCTTGTCAGTGGGATTTGGTATCTGCAGCAAAGTGCAAAGACAGAGTGACATCAGAACTACTTAAGGCTGCAGCTCTCCGCTGATCCACGGACACACGGGTCGGTGATTTACGTATCAGCTTGAAGCTGGATTTTGTAAGCGCTTTAGGCAATGCAGAAGAATATCTTTGAATGCCAAATAAGATTGTTCAGTTCTTTGGGCCATATGTGAAAAAGCAAAGGGTCTTGGTGAATATGTTGCAAGGGACAGTAGCTCAGCAGACTCTAATAGCCTGTAGCAAACTGTGAATGGTCTTATATTGCTAGAATTGTGATCAGAAATTTGCTAAATAAATCAAATGTTTTCAGAAGTGTCTTCTGGTAAATATTATCATTATTACGCTGCATCTCCCTATACTCCTGGCTACTCTCCTCAGTCCTCTTAGTGTCCCACTTCTTCTTAGCTAGCCTCTTCCTCCGAGTACACTGCACCACCTCATTCCACCGCCAAGTCTTTTTAGCATCTTTCTTTCCTGACGAGCCTCCAAGTACACTCCTTCCTGTCTCCCTGATCACATTAGTTGTTGTTATCTAATCATCTTGGAGTTCCTCCTGACCACCCAGAGCCTGTTTCAACTGTTTCTTAAAGGCCATGCAACAGTTTTCAGGTTTTTAGCTTCCACCAGTTTGTCCTCTTCTCTGCCTTTGCCCTTTCCCTCTTCATCTTCTTCATCACCAGAATAATCCTGCACACCACCATCCTTTGCTATCTGGAAATACTCTCGCCTACCACTACTTTGCAGTCACTGATCTCTTTCAGATTACACTGTCTAAATAAGATGTAGTCTGTGTGCTTCTACCTCCATTCATATGGGTTACGCCATTTCCCTGCCTCTTTCCAAAGAACATTTTCATTATAGCCATTACCATCTTTTTGCAAAACCAACCACCATCTGTCCTTCTTTGTTCCTCTCCTGGATACCAAACTTGTCCATCCCCTCTGTTTCCTGCACCAACATGTCCATTGTAATCTGCACCAATGACAACTGTTTTACTTCTAGGGATGCTCATCAAGGTTTAGCCAGAATTTCTAGTTTTCAGCTCACATGGGGCATACCTGTGGGGCATAGAATGAAAAACTAAAAATGATATATTTTTTTAATGAGCAAAGTTATTTGTTTCAAGTCATATCATTAGGATAACTATGTTTTTTTATGCTTTAGTATGTACTTAATACCATTACCATGTTAAACAATTAAGAAATTAATTGATGCTTCGCTCTGATGGATTGACCTGCGATGTGTACAAGTTTTTAAGGAAAATCCGTGTTATTCATTTGAACTGGGTCATGAGTGAACTTTCCTGTTTGGTCCATAATAGATGTAATTGTTTGTTTTTCCTTATTAATCTTAAGTTGATTGGCGAGAAAGTTGCCCGATTCATTTGAGTTTTCGAATCTTTCAAGTCAAAAAGATTTGTTGGAATTCTTTATGGAGAATCTCCAGCAGGCTCAAACGGCAATCAAGGCTGGAGAGCTTTATATCAATGGACTCCAAAGTGTTGCTGATGCCGCTGCCTTGTGAGGAGGGGGCCCCGGGAGAGTCTTTAGGACTGCCCCGTTTGGAGGAAGGAGTGGTAGTGTTTGTCTTCCCCATGACAAAGGTATTGTAGCAGTCATCAATGAGGTTCTCCAGGTCCTCCAGGCTGCCAAAACTCTTTTTCAGATTGTGTTAATTAACTAGGTTATTTTAATATGACGGTGGAGTGAAAGAAGCCCAAAATGTTTGTTCACCAAGTTGAATCACCACACTTGTCACATTGGGTCTCGTGATTCTACAGCACACACACTCCAATCCATTTAAAAACTAATTTACTGAATAAGATCCTTTTTTTCTGACACAGCAAACTAACAGTAAAACAGTCTTAATATGCTTACTTGCTAAAACTGCTTTAGTTGTATCTCATAAAAATTATAAGCAAAGTCCTAATGGACCATAAACATCTCATCACTATTAATAAATTAATCAGACTTCCATATCAAACTATAGTCGTGTCTCCTCTGTAAACACACTCAGGGATGAGACAGCAGCTGCAGCCAGTCATATACAAAGGAATCAGCTCAGTCAACACGCCATGTCACGCTGGTTCTTCATCTTTTCATGCACTAAAAGCATCACTGTGGCTCCTGCTGTGCAGACACAAAACCTAATCCAAACCCTTTTGCTTTCCATACAGTGTATCTGATGTTTTATATTTTCATAGAAATACAAGCTGTGACCATCCAAACATCAACACAGACACTCTGGGCTGTCCACACTCTGCTTTCAACTCTGCTCTCTAATCAAATCTCCAGAGAAAAGAGGCTGGAACTCGAGGTGCAACAATGTGCAGCAGGTGTCTGATGAACGCTGTAGTCTGTTCCCGCTTTAGGAAGGCGAAGATCTGAATATGGAGGCTTTGAAGGGTATAAGTAAGCAAGCAAAATATTTTTAGGGGGGTATTTCTGAGGAGTTTAATTGTTAATGAGATCAGATTGTATACCAAGATTTTGCTTTTAGTTTGTGCAGAAAGATAATTCTGTATAGATATGAATTTAAATTTACACAAGAACTAGGAGCTGTATTTTTTAGGAGGCAAGTTATAACAAAATTAATAAAATAATTAAATTCACGCCAAGCAGTACTGTAAAGTATAGGGTGTGTTTTGCCAGGAGTCTGTCAATGATACGTATCACGATACACGGGCTACAATACAATATATATATAAAACAGAGACACTATTTCACAGTTTTTTGGAGTATGACTTAGAAAAACTGAATATTAATATGTTAAAATATTACTATAATACTTTTTTTAAATGATCATAGCATGAAGCACTGCAACTGTATGTCACGTACCGGTAGTTGCTTTTATCCGAGCAAATTCATGGTGCGTTTCTATTGGTAATTTCAGAAATATTTTTTTCAACACTCAACTTTGTCTGATTTTCACCACTAGATATTGTTCAGTATAGAAAAAAACCAAACAAAAAAAGAAAAAATGTTTCTTAACCTATAAGGTTATATAAGCATGGCTGAGAAAATAAAGTTCTGGCTTTTTCCAACACTGTTAAACGTAGCTGAATCGGTACATTTAAACAGTTAAGGTGTCTGAACGATGCTTAAACAGGTGCTTCAAAATCAAAATAATAGATAAATAAAAATATTTTTCAAAAACCTTTACAGTAAGTGTGATGAAGCAACGTGACTGAGTGAGGGAGAGAGCTTGAATCATCTATGATGCTTTATTTCCTTTACAGTCAGCACTGCATCGCCATTTTCAAACAGGCGTGGGTAAACATGCATTTCATCGCACATCGCCATGACGACCCTGTTTTTTCTGAGCATTGTACATGTCATTTCTATCCATCAGGTCACTGAAATGGACTCTTTTGCTGTAAAGTACAGCTCAACTTTAGCACTTTGGCTGAAGCTCAGTGCATGGTTCGCATGCACATCTGCAAGGCCTTACTTGCTCTTATTTGAACTCGCCACAAAGCACGAAAAGTCACATTTATATATGGTACTGGCAGCAACTTGACACAGAGTTTCAGTGCAATACTCATTCCAAGTTAATACTGTGTAAACTCCTAACACAAGATGGTTTTTGTCAGATCTTGTCATTATTTTAATGCAGTGTAGAGTTGCTCAAAGAGGCTTGGTGTTCTGTGGTGCCAGCTAACAATCGGAACTACTTGTTTTCTAATAAGTAATTAATAAATATTGTCTATAGCAGCATTTAAAGCCATACAAGTATTGCCAAATCAAAGATTGCGACATTTCACTGGATCAACTTATTCTTTCATTATGACGCTAAACACTTGCACTCACATATGCTTAGTTTGTATAGATTCTTTAACCATAAAGGTCACAAGAATAATCAGTTTTGGTTGGAGTGTATTATGTTGAAAAAGAGACAATTAGGGCAAAGCAAAGATAAAATATTGGCAGCAAAATGATGAGAAAATAGGCTGGAGTACTGGAAAAGTAATACATGTCTCTACAGTATGGTGGGTGAGGGCATAAATAATCATTTATGCAAATTATGATTGTTTTATACCACCAAAATTGCAACATTAACTAGTTGAAAACCTTTAAAATGTTGTAATATACATGCAAAGGAAATTGTCAACAGAATTTTAAATTTCTTAATAAATTACTTATGTGTAAATGATTTTAATATGCATGCGGAAAGAGACTGGGACAAAGGCATTCATTAATAATCGTGCATGTTGTGCATGACAGTATGAAAAAAATCTAATATTTCATTTACAGTTACATTGCCCTATTTTACTTAAATTTTCACTTGAATCTACTGTAATTAAAAATAGTGGGGAAAAAAATCAGTGATGTATAAATGAAACTTTTTAGCTACATCATGGGTTTTTCAAAAACAGAAAAGATAATTAGGAAACGTTTAAGTTAAAATCTTTTCTTTAATATGAATTAAATTACTGTCTAATACACTCAGTTTTGCTCCTTAGAAATAGCAACAAATTGCACAAGAAACAGCAGTAAAAAAGGAATTCATGGGAACATTTTGCATCTTTCTTGCAGGAAAAGCTGCCATGGTGATTACACAGAAGAGCCTCTGCACCTGACCTGCATTATCGCCGATTATAAGTCTGTGTGCTCCAGCTGGCCAGGCACGCAGGACTATGCAGGGAAGGATCCATCAGGTTTTTGTCCAACAAATGGACTGTGTGCTCCGTGAGATAAAGCATAACACAATTTTGCAGGAAAGCGTATAGCAAATGTTGAGCTTGAAGCCAATTTAGATGGATCAATAACACTTAAATTCCAACTAAAACCATGTTTTACCATGATTAAGCTTAAATCATCCCAACTGGTATCCTTTTTTAAAAAAGTGTTTCTTGTTTTTTCTAATTTTCAATATCCATTAAACTTTTTTTTATTCAAATCTCTACATCTACCTGGTTGTTATGATTGGTTAAAACATGCATGTGCAAAATCTTGAAGTTCATGTTGGTAATTTTTTAATCTGGTTACATGTCTACACTATGCCGTTGCAGCACAAGTCTCCCATATATTTTATTCATCCTGATGCAGTCTCATCAAAAATTTAGTTGCAGTACAGCTGGTCAGATTTTTAAGTTGCTAATACTTTGGCACAAAGAATACTTCATGGTCAACTCAGAGGCTTGTAAGAATGAAAAAAAAGTGTTTGGCAGGTAAAAAGGGATATGCTTTGCTAATATTTTTCTTCCCCAAAAGCTTAATGCCTGAATTGTTCTGGCACAGCCTCCTGCAAAGTTTCAACCATGTAAAATATGACCTTTTGTAGTGTTGTGTATACATGTGCACATGGTTTGGTTGCATTTAAGTACTCTTAGAAATAGAACTTCACCCCTGATCTCAAACAACTATTGAATCAATATTGAGCTACAGCAGCTCAGACCAAAACAAGGCGCTAAAGTGAAACTCAATATGCAGTTTCAAGTCTAAACCCCACTTTTAAGGATCTTTTTAGATCATCCTTTTAATTACTGAAAGCAGTGTCTTAATGACATAACAGCTTCTGACAACGATTAATTTTTCAGGTATAAAAATTAATCATACATACTTTCTTTTATTATTTTTTTATTTTTAAATAGATCATATTTAGCATAAAACAAAGATTTTTTTATTTGTTTTCAACAGACGTTCATTTATCTACACTTCTATTAAAAATATGTGTCAAAATAAATTATTTGTTTTTTAGTCATAACAACAGAAGAACTTACTAAACCACCAGAAATAACTGGGTCAAATTGTAATCCATGTCCAAGCGGGAAAAATCCCTTCATGAATCATGTACATACTGTAGAGCTAAGCACTATTATACATACAATGTGTGACAGTAATTGCACGTCTAGAGGGAATCTCAGTTGATGTTTGCATTGTGTATGCAAGTTTCTGCATGTTATCGGGAGGCCAATGTTTCTCACTATGGTCATGTTCTGATTTATAACTGAAAGCAGATTTTATTGCATTATTTAATCTTACAAATATCACATTGTATAAGGAGAAGATCTGAAATAAAATGCAATTTTTTGTTGCTTTAACCAATAATCACATAGTTGTCTTGTGATTTTAAATTCAATTTCACAAAAGTAAAATGTAATTTCAAAACTGTGATACAATTAGGCATTCTTTTTAAAAGTAATTAGTTGTTTGCTAGTTTCCCACTAGGCAAGTACACATCTATTAGATATCTGAATCATGGATATTTCGGAGCTGCAAGCTAAAGTCTTAATCAGACTTCAGCCACTATCAAAAAAAGCAAACTATCTTCAAGACTGTTCTGTTCGATGCAGTCAAAAATGCCTACACAAGAGATTTTTGTTATGTTTAACTGTACCGGCCAGCAGAAGCGTTTGACATGAGAACCTGGTAGTAAAGCTTTAAG
Source organism: Oryzias celebensis (assembly GCA_014656515.1). Classification (NCBI taxonomy): domain Eukaryota; kingdom Metazoa; phylum Chordata; class Actinopteri; order Beloniformes; family Adrianichthyidae; genus Oryzias; species Oryzias celebensis. The sequence goes on from BNCR01000013.1 coordinate 20,736,724, forward strand.
GATTGACTCACCCATATGTGAAAAGATAAAGCCTTTTGTCCTCATACAGCAGGACATGAGGGGCAATTTAAATCCATTCATGAATTCCTTGACTGCATCTGCAGAGGTTAAATCCCATTTGTCTGTTCATCCTGTTATCTCTCAGACGGTGCTGGCTGAGCTGCCTGTTGTGAGGTATGGACAGAAGTCTGTAGAGGTGAGACATAACAGAGATTAAGATTAAAATCACACTTTATCCCTCTGGGTTAAAAAAGGGCATTGGAATTGTGCTACGATCTTTGCATTCATGCTCCATGCGTTTGGGAATATAAAAAAAAATAAATAACAAGCAGATGTAGCTGATTGAATGTTGGCTGATTAACAGGATAACAAGAACAATTGTCAGGCATTAATGCAAGGAGTTTTTGGGCAATTAAATTATATTTGAAGGATCCTCACAGGACTTTGTTGCATTGGTTACAGCTGGTTTAAAGCTATTAAAAAGGAGACATTTTCTGTTGTTCTGTGACAGACTATTTTTGTACACATTTTAATCTCTGAATCTAAACATCATAAAAGTATATATATATATATATATATATATATATATATATATATATATATATTCCAAAAAAAACTTTAAAAATTTTTAAATAATTAAATAATCAATTAAATAATCTATGGACCTTTGAGAACTTCAAAATAAATTCTTGGCTGTAAAATAATTAAAAAACATGTTCTTCAAGTACAAACATGTTTCTGCCTTGACAAATAAACTGGATAAAAGAAGCTCACATATGGTATTAAACCTAAAAACAAAATAATTCCTTTTCTTTAAGGTATCTGCGTTGTTATTTTAAATACAGGAGCTCCCTGCACTAAAAATAAAAGAATGTGTGTAAGAAAGTGCACAACATTTTTGAATTACATTGATATTCCTAAATTAAACAGAAATGTGAAAACTAAAAAAAAAAAAACTTGATTCCATTTTAAATGACATTCCTATAAGAAACCCTTCAGTTACAGATAAAAGATGAATTGCCAGTGAGAGACTAAACACCTGCTTCATCTATACAGAAAGTGCATTGAGTCTAGTGAGTTAAGCACAAGCGTAGATCATTATCTAACTTTCCATCGAGCTGTGTCACAGTCTTATTTAAACAAATGGATTTCACTGAAGCTTGGGCTTTGCTCCAGTTTACCTGTCAGAAGTCAAACTCTGTAAAGAGACAGTGTTTCTGCAGCTGTTTTTAAAGGCTGCATGTATAATGCAATTATGTTAAATGTATGAATTCCAAAAATAATTGGCTGGAATCAATAAACTTTTTTTTAAAAGGAAAAGAGGTTTGATGATCACTAGTAAGATTTTTGTAGTAAAAATACAAAAGTGGAAAAAAGAAAATATAACTAGTACAAATTATTTGTACCCCTGGCAAACTTTGACTTCAATTAAACCAGCAAGTTTCTTATTGATCGAAGGCACTTCTTGCAAGGTAATAAGTCAACTAAAAAAAAAGAATCATTACCAAAAACTTTTTTTTTAATTTTGAATAAAAAGCGACCTGTCAAAAAGTTGCCAGAGGCATTAACACTTTAAGACTTAACCGTAGTTCTTGTATTCATTCTTTTCTTAACGTTGTCTAATAACAAATAATATAAATACTTCTATTCACATTTTTCAAGCACACGGATAATATAAATGACTATTGAATGGTTTTCAGTAGATTAAATTTAGCATGTGCATTAAACTGACAGAGTTGAACATGTCCTCCTCAGGACTGTATCAGACTTGTGCATGAGCACAAACAAGTATTCAAAAATGAAACCAAGGATTTTTGAATTGAAAACCCCATTTAGTGAACTTGGACACCTGCTCATTCGAGGCTGCACGTCTGTGTGTTTGTGCGTGTGTGTATATTTGTGAGTTTTGGATGAGCTTTCTTCAATTCTGCCAGTGCAAACCAGCAATACCAAAGAACCATTAAAGCGGGCTGGAGATGCTCTTTGCCAACTCCTCTTTTTGGAGATAACATGAAAGTTTCTGAGCTGTTCAAAAAAATAGGGTTAAACAAGATGTACCAAGAAGATGGACAAATTCCCTCATTGAGAATCAATTACGCTATCAATTCTGCTACCGGTATAGCAGTCCACTCATTTTCAAAGAGATGTGGCAAAGCAGTCACATACCAAAAACTAATGTGGGTCTGCCCAACTTCAACAGCATGAAAACCAACCAGGGCTACAATGGAAGCGGGGAAACTAAAGGTGGAGCTGTTACTTTTTACGGCAACAACAGGTGGTGCAATCCGGTTTATCTGACCATGTAATCTATGATATGCTTTAGCAAGCTGGAACCGTTTGCGGTTAGTATCAGACAACGCCCCTCAGCAGATCTGATCACAACTCCATACATGCCTCTTGTTAAAAGTCAAATTGCAACAGCGGCATTTAAGGCAGCAGGCTGCTGGAGGAGAGGATGCACTGAGAGACTGTGCTTTGACAGACCAGGGAAAGACTTTAAACCTTTGTATGGACACAGTGGTTCCTGTCAGGGCTTTTAAGTTCTTTGCTAACAACAAACCCAGGATTACCAAGTGAAGTATCGGCTGTTCTGAACAAGAAAAAGAGTAATCAGAAGCAGGGACCTTGTTGTGATTAGAGAGGTGCAGAGAGAACTGAAAATCTGCCTCAGGAATGTTAAAGAGGAACACAGCAGAAAGCTGGAGAGGAAACTTGAGGAGAATAATATACTGGAGGCCTGGGAATGAATGAAAACTATAACTAACAACACCAGGAGAGTTCAGAGACGAGGAATGAACTGATCTTTTTTTATTTTGTTTCCACCCACTGCACCTCCTTCTTTACCTTTGTCTTTCCCGGGCTCTTAGACCTTCTCTTTCCATCTCTGTCCTCATCACTCCACCCACTTCCATCACAACTGACCAGATCAGAAGCTAAATGGAAATGATACACACCAGAAAAGCAGCTGGTCCAGATCAGGGATCTCTTGGCTTTTTAAGGCCTGTGTATCAATACAAAGTAACCTTCTGCAGCAGTTATGAACAGTGTCTCCAGCTCGAGAGGATTTCTTCACTGTGGAAATCACCTTGTACAGTTTAATACCTAAAAAGGGTTGTTCCAGTGAACTATTTGGTTAATGGGTGATTGTCCTCACTACCAGAGCAATAAAAGCCCTGAAGGGACTAGTTTTTCAGTTCATGCAGCCACAGATGGAGATTGAGAGAGACCCTTTCCAATTGGAATATCAGGCGAACATGGCTGTTAAAGATGCTGCTCGATCTCCTCCACCAGCCCTTCATACCTGGATGTGGGGGTGTGTGTGCATTAAGGACCATTTCTTTTTGTTTCTTTTGACTTTAATACCAAACAGCTCCACCAACAGCAGGAGAAGTTGAACTCAATTTCTGTGGATTCTCATCTGGTAATGTGGTGGATGCCAGATTAAAGAACTGTAAATCTGGTCACCCGCTGCACTGATTAAATGAGCTCCACCTAAACATTTCCCAAACCAAGGAAGTCGTGTTGGACCACCTCCCTCCTCCCAGCTTATGACAAATGACGGAAGGGAGGTGCAGTTGATAATAAGATGAAACACTGTTTTAAATAAAGGACAGTTCATGATGGACTCCTGAGAAGTCTGTGGTTAACGCCTGTCTCGAGCTCCTGCATTTCAGTGTTCTTTTCTACTTTGCTGGAGAGGAAACGTATAGTGAAAAGACACACAAAAAGAATGGACTGATAAGCAAAGCAGAGCCTGTGCTGAGACAGAGCCGGGACTCTGTGGAGAGGAGAAGAGAAGCATGTCCAGGTACAAGGCAGCAGTAAACAATGTCAGCCACCCACTGCACACCTTGTCCAACCAAAGAAGCTTCCTCAGTGACAGACTGTCCTCACAGAGAGCCTGAAAAACTCATGTTTGCTTCTGCATCAGGCTCTACTGCAGACAGGAGGATGGAGGAGCTCAATATACTTGCTCTATACTTGCTCTGCTCTCACATGTTTTTAATCACTTTTATTTTAACTGAGTGATTTTATTTTATTTTTTTATTTATTGTGCATCTATGTCTTAGAGGAAAAAAAAAAGAAGAAAAAACACCTAAGTCTCAGAACCAAAGGACCAAAACTTCATCTGTAATCTACAAATACTTTGTTGTATTTATGTATTGGATGACAATTACTGTACACAGACAATTCTTTGGAACAGTACAATTCTACTGCAAAAAGTAAAAAACTCATTATCAAAACTAATGTTTATTTAAAAAAAATCGGAATTGAAAAAAAGTTCTGAATTTTAAGTCAAACCTAAAGAGGATGGAAAATATCAATGAGTATTAAAAACTGGACTCAAAAGCAATGTCTAGAGATGAGATTAAAGCAAAAGTTCAAGTCACAGATACATTTATTTTGTGAAAGCTGAACATTTTTAGATGGAGGCAGGAAAAAAAACTTCAAAACTCCCCAATTTCCACAAGATCACATCCTCGAAAAGATTCCCAAACTATGAAGAAAAACTAGTCACTCAAACAAAAAAATACAAGAAAGCCCTGAAATGTCCATGCAATTGTGACCACGTTGGTAAGACAATCCGGCAGCAGCTGGTAGCTCCTGAATCTGTGGGCTGATGAGGTGATTGCATTCTGGCAGAGCTTATACTTCACACAAGCAAACGCCAAGAAAGCAAGGATAAAGAAAAACTCAATGTAACAAAAAATAAATAAATCTTTGCTGGCTTTTGTTCATCCTTTATTTGTTTTTAGGTCTACACGCACTCTTTTTTAAAGGGTATTAGCTCTCCTAAAATGTTTTGTTGACACACCTATGCAGCTGTGTCAGGCCTCTTCTTGTGTTTTCTTTATTTTCACCAGGAAACTGTGAGAGCCATGACGAGAACAAAAGCTTTCCATATAAAAGGTGGATTCTGAACCCTCCACCTTCTCCATCATCAGTTTGTTTACAGTTGAACTCAGACATTTTTAGGATTCAGCTAAACCTATTTCGGTCTCCACTTTACTCATTCCTATGGCTTTAGCAAAAGCCTGAAGCATGATTGATATTTCTGCTTTATGTTAAGGACATTTTCTTTCCCTTAATTTAAATAGGACACCTGAAATTGTTTAAAATAACTTCTGTGATTGTTGCTTTTGTTCAAATATGTACAGAAGAAAGGATACCCATCCGTTTAGATTTTGACAAATCTTTCTTTTTCCTCTGCATTTTTGTGTATGCTTCCCTGCTCTGCAGAGTTGGATGATGAGGTGACTCAGGAAACAAGGTAACAGATGAAGACAAAGAGCAAAAAATGTGATTCTATATCATGTTTTTTAGAAATAAGCTTCATACAAGGCTATATGTGGCTCCTCATAAATTTTCTTCAGAAACATTACAATAATAACTGCAAATCAGGTAAAAATCTTAAACTACACCTGTCTAAAGAAACAATTAAAAAGTAGAATGACATTCCTAAACTGAAAGCCTTCTGTTTCAAGTCATTGGCTTGTTTTATTTATGACTTGTTTTTGGTTTGTCCCTTTTCAAAAGAGAAGTCATAAAATTATATTAATTACAACAACGATACATTCTATTCCCATTAGTTTTCACTCTTTCAACGAAAATGAACTTTTAGATTTGAAATCAACAAAATAAATGAGGCAACAGAAAAATAAAGTCTTAATGTACACTTATCTTTTAAATTCATCGACATTGTACTGACCCTCAAATCAGACAGTTAAGCACAACAGCTAGCTGCTCATGTTTTAGCTCGTTTTCTCATCTAAATTCATGACCTTGACAATAGCATTTCAACTGTCTGGGCTTCTATAGGTGGTCAATACCTTCATGGACACCCATTTAATTTGAAGACTTAAGACAGGAAATAAACGTGAAACTAATCAGACTCAAGACCCAAGCAATCACACCACCAAAACTTGAATCTCAATCATCTGTCCACAAGTGTTTCTCCATCTCACGGAAAAAAAAAACTCACAGACACTTGTTCTCTCTGCATCACACACTCATAATAGGAAGGACAGCGTCGTCTGTTTGTTTTCTCAGCTCCTGCACACTCTTCATTATTGCAGCCTTTTGCTCAAGTGCCTGTGCAGACACTCTGGATTGGCTCCAGCTTTAAACCTTACCGGCCCAATCTCCTCTGCATGATTGGATAGGCCAAGTCTTATCTCCTCCAGGTCAATATCATATACCTGCCGGTGCTAAGCGATTGCCTTTCTCCCCATGTAGATGCTTGTCAAATTGAATGCAGCCGTGAGTGTATTGATTGGGTGATAACAGAGGTGGCAGTTGAAGGATTAGCTGAATTTTAATTCATCAGGTTGGTCCTGAGGGTTTGCCTGGTTCTTTTGGAAACTCAGTGTACGTTTATCCTTGACATTCGAAAATGATCTGGTGTGTGTGCAAAAAGAAATAATCTTACTGTGAAATTCAATTGTACAAGATAGAATTAGCCAATTGTCAGAACATGTTTTAGTGGCTGCTGCCTAAAGTTAAAAAAAGTTCAATGTTTCATGTTGTTTCATCAGTTCTACTATCACTTCAGCTCTTTGTTCTCATATCTTGGTTACAGGTGGATACGCGCTGTCCGCTAGCAAAAAAATAGTTACACTTGGTAACGTCATCGGGTGGAAGTGATGTCTGATTTCTGAGATGTACCTATTTTATCGCCAGATTCATGCTAACAATCACCTCTAATCAAGCTCTGATCTTCCCTCACTCGTGAACAAGATCCCAAGACTCCTCCACCTTGGGCAGGAGCACACCACCAGAGAAGAAAACTACCTTTCTCTGGTCAAGAAATTGTTAATGCTCATTGTTTCCACAGGTATACTGCAGGGGAAAGGTCGTAGCTAACACTTTTAACGCACAAGGTTAAGTAAGGCATGTCACACAGATTTGTAACTGCCTCCTAACCCTTCGCACTGGCCAAGGAACCTGTCAGAGCTGTTCAAGTGATAAGTGGGTGCTCTATGCGTACAGGCTGACTGTGAAAATTTAGGAAATTAGACAATCAGAGCATCGTTTGTGTGGACATCTAATGAGCACTTGCGTGTCACCTGCACGCCCCAGGCACGCCAGGCAATCCACGTCAGCCCCCCGGACCAGCACCCAGGTCAATCCTACCTTTAATCCACTTTCATAAGGTGATTGCATGAGCCTCAAGCCAACTGCAAGACACACCTGTGCTCCTCTTAAGATGTAGTTCCTCCTCTACAACCCTATATGGGCCCAGACAACCCAAAAAGCAGGACATGCATGTGACTAAGGCATTAGATCATGCAGCCACACCTGTATACAACCCTCAGCACCCATACTGGTCAACCACAAAACAGGTGCATAAGACTAAGGCATCATTTATTTATTTAGCTCCAAAAATGTCTTCAATTATCAGAGGCCCTCAAATATCATCATCTTGTCACATTGTAAGACAACTTGTAAGTGGTAAATGAAGTATAATTTTCTAGTACTTTCTATCTTCCTTGAGGGCCCAAAGTGTTTTACAGTCCCATTCATTCACACACAGTAGGGGCTCCACTGCCTTACACTGGCACCAACCTGTAACCACCAGGAGCAATACAGGTAACTTGCCCAAGCACACTTTGACACATGGATAGCCCAGGTGGAACTGAACTGCTTTTTGCAAAACTAACAAGACGAATGGTTGAAGAGTAGACTTTGCACAGGCAAGCAAATGTTTTTTCCCATTGTGTCTTTCATAAAAAAAAATGTGTGTGTGATTCAATATTGGCAAAAATAATAATGATAATTGAAAACCAAATAGCTTTCCATAAATAGTAATTTATGGAAATATTTCTATTTAATTTATAAATATTTATATTTAATTAATTTATCTACTTAATTAAAATGCATTTGATGCTACATTTGGCCTCCATAGCATGATCAAAACAGATTAAAAAAACAACTCTTTTGAAAAACAGGGACACTAATTTACTTTGCTTTTTTTCTTTACATTTACACTCACAGGAGAAATGTTATAATAATTAATTTAAATGCATGTAGGATCAGACATTACCTCAGATTTAGATTCAAATAAAATCTTAAAAATATCTAATATAATATGAAAATATAGTGCATTTGATTATGAGAATTTTTTTTTTTTTTTATCCAAGAAAAAATGTTTTAATTTCCAAGAAAAGTATTTCAAAAACAGAAAAGCAAAAAATGCTTGTTGACTTTATGGATAATAGCTGAGTACTGGGAGAATGACTTGAACTTTCCACTAAAGGCAACAGGCATTTGTCTTGAATGGAATCTGCTTTAGGATACATCAAAGGATATACAATTTCGTATATGCAACATGGTGTGATAGCCAGGAATTGCTCTCAGTTGATTAAAAATTTGTGATTTTCTTCATTAGAATTGGGTTGAAATACACCTGAAGTCAGTTAAGCTGCATATGCAAAGTTATACTTTAATGAGGTGTACCTGGTTGATTTTAACAAAATACTAAAAAGAGGACAGTGAGAAAAATATTCAGCAAAACAGTTAAACGTCAATTAATTTTGAGCATGGAATTCGTTTCCAGTTCATTGGAATGCAATACATTTTCAGTTGCATTTTCTATATTATAAATTGGAACAGGAATTTAATTTTTAATACATGATAATTACAATTTTAGAGCCTAAGACACACAGATAGATAAAAAAAAAACTATATGAGAGGCTATTCAGCAGTCTATTCTGGCCAATAAAAGGAAAACAAAGACCATCAGTACAATCTAAGAATAAATGCACTGCAGAGGATTAGCTTGAAAGATCTGTTAAAAATTGATGACAACCGCATAGATTCATTAAAACAAAGCATCTGGATCTGCTCTGTCAGAAACACAAAGAAATAAAATTACACACTTAGAACTTTTAAATCTGCAGTCTACATGTTGTGTTCTGGTGTTGTTCCCCCCATGTAAAAGCACAGCAGGGGACTATCCTGAGCTTCCAAGTCCCTCTGTGAAATCTGCTGTTTAAAACAAGCCAACCCAGTAGATTTTAAGCCAAAACTAATATAACTCCAACAAAAAATTGTCAAAAAAAGCCAAACAAATAGAAAAACTGAAATAAAGGGGGAGGAAAGCATTGGAGATAATGAAAGTTCTGCATATCTTATTTTTTAAGAGTATAAGACATGGTTTTTGTTTGTTTATTTTGCATAGCTTGGCCAGGGGTGCGACTTATACTCAGGAGTGATGTATGTGATTTAAAAAAAAACATATATATATATATGAGGGCACTGTAGGTATGTGTATCAGTATTTGCCACAGCAACATAGAAGAAGTGCTGCTCAGTTTGATCAGCAGGTTGTGGCTAAAACAAACATGGAGGAGAATCTGATTGTTCTGCTCCTGAATTTTATGATTTTTTTTTTTTGTTTGTTTGTTTTGATTTTTTTGCATCTAGACAATATTTTTTTTATTTCCATGCTTTCCTTCCTTGGGTGAATGTGGGCAAATGCAGCAAGTAATGAAAGTGGGTTACAGAGAGACAGAAGTACTGCTGAAAGCGCCGCCATTCTAACAGCTCCTGCAGTAGATGACTGACTGAATGATCTTAGCAAGCTTAATGATGTACAGCTCTTCAAAACAGAAAGCCTGATGTCTAAACATCATCCGTGTCTTCCGTGCAATGTAAATGTAAATGAGATAGACAGTCATTGCCTCCATGTAGCAGTGAGGCTAAAAACTTGGCAGCGGCTTCTCCCTTACACAATGGGAGTATTAAATGAACACATAAATAGTGGTGGACACAAATTTGACACATGAATTGCGTGTGATGTGAATGTAGAGTTACATCAGTGATTTGTTCAGAAGCGTTGCACTTTTCTCCAAAAAGAGCAACTTCTCATTTATATTTTTCCTTTATTGTGCTTTTTTATCTGCCACGACTTATACGATTTATAGCCAAAAAATACAGACTGTCTAATGCTGACCAGATTGTCCACTGATATTGACACAGCGAAAAGGTCATGTGAACTTAGTTGAAGACCAAACAAACAAACTCGTTTGCCTGGGAACCTGGCTCACATTCTCCCTGCAAGTTTGGTGTGCTTCACCTACAGTGTAAACTCAGACGAGTTATCAAGTCAACAAAGGATTGGAAGTACATTAAAGAGACAAACGGTCTCTAACCAAAAGTGGTTTTATTGTTTCAATGAAACCACCGTAAATCAAGATCTGTAATTAAAATGGAAAACAGCAAAAACATAAGGAGCATTATGTAGCATGTGTAACGCGTTCAGATAACATTAAATGCAAAGTAGTGACTGAGTTTGCCTGCAAAGAGTCAAATTACAGAGTTTAAATGAGGACCTTGCACTTTTTTAAAAGAAAAGTCAGGTTTTCTTCCATTGATGGGGGAAGAAAGAAACAGCAGGGATGAAAGAATGGTGGGTATAATTATAGCCATGGAAGGAGACTGGACTGAAGCGCATTCACTGTAACTGCATGCAACTACAGGAGGGTGCCAAGCTGCTCTAGAGGATCATCTTCCAACATCTGAGAAGTCAAAGAAAAGGATTTTGGCAGTTGTTATGATTTAAATAGTGAGTAATAATAGTGAGTATATGCATGATCATGAAAAAAATCTAATCAAATTAAAAGCACGTGTTTGCATTTGTCTTCATGTGACAAAAAAAATATTAATCTAAATGTTTGAAGGTTTTCATGGAAATTAGTTGACACTGGCACTGCTGAGGACAAATGTGGGTACTGTGTTTAAATTAGTTCTCTGGCTACTGATTAGTTCACATGACAAGATAAAGCTCCAAAACAGATTGTGTAGTCATAATTACGGGTTTTTAATTTCCTCCTTGTGAAAATATGTCAATTTGATAAGAGCACAGAGACAATTTTACTCTCCATTTCTGCATTCATTTCTCTAAGTATCATGTAAAACGACAGAATCTTTCCATGCAGGTTCAAACAGCCTAATAATGTGCCTGCCATTACCAAGTCAAAATATTGAAGAAAATTATCTGCCTGTCAAGAAAGTACGATTTCTGCATCACAGGATCAGTGCACATTGTCCTTTGCATATTATTCTGGAGGAGAAAACCAATAACCCTCTTCCTCTGCTGCGGTATTATTCCTTGTTGCAAGTCAATTTCACTTTACATCAAACACTGCCTGCACATTGTGCCGATTCGGGATGCTATTAAAATATTTGTACAAGCAATATAGCTTGGATTTTCTTGTCAAGAACAAAAGCAACATTGTTCTCATTTAGTATTCTCTTTTAAAGCAATGATTGATTTTTATGTTTGTTGCATTGCTCTGTTGAAACAATGACTTTAAATATATGTCTTTTTGCACCTTTGTATGGCATAACTTATGGCATAAGGCTATTTTTTCTTATTTTATCACATCTGGATTATTTGTTGTCCCACTTCTCAAATCCCAGATAGACAGGAGTGCTAATTTATGGAATAGACTAAGATATGTAGTTCTGGAAGATAAAGCCGTGAGATTGACACGGGATGTATAACTAAAGAAGAGGAGATTTAGAAATATACAAACAGAAAAAGACAAACAAGAAAATGCTAACCAACTCAACTGAGATTGAAAGAAAAATAAAAAGTAAAAAAAAAAAACCAAAAGGATAAGAGAATTCTCCAAGGGTTAATACGGAGGCTTGAATCTAACAGAGCTGAGGCAGCTTTACCTGAAAAAGAGACATGTGGGGGGAAAAGACGGAAAAGGAGGTGAATCAATGTAACAAACAGGGGGAACGAAGAAGCAATGAACTATTAATGAGAACTCATTCTGCTGATGGGGGGGACACACAATATAAAGGTCAGTGAATTGTCAGAATGGGCTGGTTTGCAGTGGAAACACACTAGAACACTGATGAGCATCGTATGAGCGAGAACATTGACCAGACTAGCCCCTGGGCTTATTCGAGCTAGCAAAGTGCAGAAATGACTTTAGGAGGGAACACAGACTGGAAAGAGGTGAAGGAAGGAAGCAAGGGCAAATCGGACGGTGCATCAAAACCTGTGCTAGCTTTCGCAGAAACATGAAGGATTGAGTGAGATACATAAATAGGTAGTTTGACTATAAGTGCCTTTACTGTGAAAGTGTCCTTACAGTGAAATTATAGGAAATACAATTCTGCAAGGAACTAGAAAATGTGTGTGTGTGTGGGTGTAGAAATAAACGAACAATAGATATTTTATATATAGAAATGTCTTGTGAATTTATTACTGTTTTTAAACATTACATTTATGATGCCTGACAAACAATCTCAAAGCAAGTTGAAGAAAAAAACAGCATTGAAACATGTTAGAACATTTAGAAAGAGTCATTAGTCCTGAAATTAGAATGCAATGTCTGGTGTAAAAATCTAAATTCTGAAATTAAAATCAATCTTCTTACATTCTCAGTGAAACATTTCTAGTAGATGAACATGTTTATAGACACCTCACTTTATGATGACCTGACATCTTATTTGTTCACACTACTGTGTATACACCCACAGGCCACTTTATTTGGTACATCTTGCTACTGCCTTCAGAACTGCCTTAATCCTTGGTGCCAGAAATTCAACAAGGTACTTGCTGGAAATAGCATCAGAAGATGGTACACTGTCATCATAAGGAATAAACATGGTCAGCAACAATACTCAGGTAGGCTGTGGCGTTGTAACCATGCTCAGTTGGTACAAAAGAGGCCAAAATGTGCCAAGAAAATATCCCCCACACCATTATACTACCACCTCTGGCCTGAACTGTTGATACAAGCCAGGATAGATCCCTGCTTTCATGTTGTTGATGCCAAATTCTGACCCTACCATCAGAATGTTGCAGCAGAAATGGAGACTCATCAGACCAGAAAGTGTTTCTCCAATCCTCTATTGTCCAATTATGGTGATCTTGTGTGAGTTGCTTCCTGTTCTTGGCTGACAGGAGTGCCACTTGGAGTGGTCTCCTGCTGCAGTAGTTCATCTGCCTCAAGGTTGTACTTGTACATTCAGAGATGCTCTTCTGCAGAACTCAATGGTTAGCAGTGGTTATTTGAGTTACTGTTACCTTTCTAAGAGCTGGGACCAGTCTGACCATTCTCCTCTGACCTCTGGCATCAAAAAGGCATTTCTGCTCACAAAACTGCCACTTACTGGATACCGTTTCTTTTTCTGACCATTCTCTGTGAACCCTAGAGATTGATGTGCATGAAAATCCCAACTTATAGCCACTTAAATCATCTTTCTCCCCCATTCTCCATTCTGATGCTCAGAACTGCAGCAGGTCATCTCAACCATGGCTGCATTCCTAAATGCACAGAGTTGCTGCAATGGGATTGGCTGAGTATAAATTTGCGTTAACGAGCAATTGGACAGGTGTGCCTTGTAAAGTGACCAGTGAGCCTCATCATGGATAATAAAACAAATGCCATTGTACAAAAAAAAAAAAAAAAAAACACTCACACTGAAAAAACAATAAAAATACTTCAGGACTTGGGTCCTGCTTTTTGAAAACAAAACACAAAAAAGCACCCAACAATTCAAAGAAGTGTCCTGGTTCATGTACTGAAAGCATGTCAGTGGTTTTGTAAAAGAGAAAAATCAATACAGAGGCTGACAGGTGACCACATAAAAGCTGGAGATAATAGAATAAATGTGTTTTCTTCCTCTGGTCTTTGTCAGCACTCAGACAGCAAACTTCTGAATCAATGTTAACTGATTTATGTACTTTTTGGGTTGACCGTAGGAACATAACAGCCGAGTGTGGCTTATATCAAAACAGACAGTCTGTCAAAAGAAGAAGGATTAGATTATTATTTTTCAGAAGATAGAACTTGTCACAAGAATGCATTAATTTTTATACAAACAAAAATGATTTAAAGAAGTTCAAATTCAAAGAAAGCAAATCAACATTTTAAACCACTGTTGTACCGCTTGCTTGCTGTGAGTTCTTCTAAAGCAAAAAAACTAGGCACCCTTTAATGTCCAAGCTACCAGCTAGCTTACTTTATTTACTTTTTAACAGTATAATTATATGATGGTTTTAAGTTTTACAAAATGCAAACATTTAGAGTCAAGAAGAACTGGAGACAGAAGTATAATAATATAGCGTTCTTAAAAAACAGTGCAGTGTCAATACCTTCACTTATCACCTCTCCATCCTTACTGAGAAACCATATAGATCAATATGTTGCTTCATGTGATGGTTTATAGATTTCTGACAACTATTCTTACTTTGCAAATGTTAAATAAGTCATAAAAGATGGATCTATAGAAGTTTAGGAGACACTTTTATCCAAAGCAGCTGACCAGTCTCTTACAATTTAAGCCAATGCAGGAGGGGGAATCTTGCTGGAGGACACAGACCATCAAGTCTGGAATTTGAACTTGTGACCCATGTCACCTGCTCAATCCCATTGATCCACAGCCATCAAGCCCTTGCTTTGCAGGTAAAACACAGGTGTGGAAAGGCATGTTTACTGTTTTTTTTTTTTTTGGCATATCTTTTTTGAGAATTCCTTATGTCTGATCATCTGATTATCGTAAAATGAAAATATGGTTATGGTAGAGGTGCAGCAGCCTGGCACCTATGGGAAAGGGTGTATTGGTAAGTTTCTGGTCTTCAAAAAAAAAAGTCCAACTTCCACCTTTCAAGAAAACATTTTCTGGAAGGTTGCATCATTAAATTTATAGGATTCGCAATGATCTTTTAAATATGATGATGCCATTTTTAGCCAAAATCATGAAACTTGTGTGATTTTCTAGGACATAGTTTCTGCAGAGCAGCAGTAGTTCATTAGAAATTTGTCTCTGAATTATGAGCAGCACTGTTGGTGTAGTCCAACACCGCCTCCCCTTCCCATCACCCATAAATGTGCTGTTTACACGCTCTCCCGTTACCCTACAGCTCCTTACACCCCCAACTTAACATTACCGGTGCAACAAAAATGGCGAACAACGTTGGAGCTATCCAGCCGGATGCTAGCTCAGACGAGGAAAACAAAGACACACATGGATCTAGTCGTCTAGAAGTGGATGCAAAGCAGGGAGCTTATGGCCCACCCAGTTTCTCTTCTACATTACAAATAAGCTCTTTTTTAAATAGCATTTTTTCTGTGCCTGATTCACAATGATTTGAGTATACTCAGACATGCAATTTTAAATTGATTTTCTTAATATCTGTCCTCTTTCATGAGAAAAATGCTACAAGAATATGATAAAAACACAGAAAAATACTTATTTCTTTTTTCAAAATGAGTCTTTAAAATCCAGAAAAATGTCTGAGAATCCAAAAATAACTGAGGTTTTTTTTTTTTGGCCTGAAGGAGGTTCTTCATCTCAGGTTATTATTATACTTTATTCTTTTAAATTAAGATTTGAGTGGTATCAATTAGGCTTTTCTGTTCCAGCCTAAATCAGTTTTCCTTTGCCCTTGGTTTGCTTGCCACTGGTAAGAGAGCAGAGACTTCTGATGACAAGGCTTTTTAAATAGATTCCTGAGATATGGTCAGGGAAGAATTGAAAGGATTATACTGGGATGTCTAGTCCTCTTTTATTGATGAAAACAGAACAGAGAGAAGAGGCACAAATGATCCAGATTCCTTGACAGCAGAGATAGAAGAATGAGTGACAGTATGATGCTGCAGGTCCTCTGAAAAAATGAAATTATGAGCTTATCTCACTGGCGGCGATTTAAAGGACTTGCTCTGAATGGGAAATTCTGTTTTCAGGCCAATAGAAAAGGGAAGCTTTTAAGACCATATTATCTCTAACAATAGATCCACTCAAGGCGATGTTTGATACATAAGAAGCGTTGCTCAGACTTGAAAGATCTCACAGCCTTCCTCTGTGGCTAAAAATGTAAAGAAATGTCATGGCAATTCTCTTCTCACAATCCCCATATTCAATAAGATTCCTTCTGGTGAATGAGATGTGAAATTGCCTGCTATCAATATAGGGCCCCTTGATAAAAGGTATTTTCTGATCTCTTCGAATTGTATTTTTTCACAATTCATTTTTGGTACCAAAGTTAATGACCATCATGAATGCAGAGTAAGTCAGCCATCCCCTATTACTCCAGAGGTGTGCATTAGGCCTGTAGGGAGAACCAGGTAAGTAATCAAGGACTAGCCATGTGAAAGAAAGCCCAGAGTTTGATCATCTGAGAGACTTTCACTGAAAAGTAGGAAATGAGAGAAAGATGAGGCAGAAGAAGCAGGAAGTCCCACTTTTCTTAACTTAAAAATATATATATATATATATATATATCTACATAAACATAATTTATGATTTCAAATATTATTGTTAGAGTGTCATGGTTATAATGGCGACTTTAGTTAAAAAAAACATGATATTAAATAATGAAAAAAGCCACCTATTTTTTTTATGTATAACCTCTTCGCTGAAGCACCAAAGCATGCAAAAGAATTTAAAATAAAAGGGACAACAAATAGTTTAAAGTAATCACACAATGTAGATGACAAAAAATAAGTCTGATGCAACTTAATAAAAAGATTTAGTCAAAATTCCAAACATGCTTTTGTAACATGTTACCTTGTATTTTACCTTTGTTCTCTATGCTTGTTTGTTTACTTCCTGCTCTTATCTGAAATTATAATTATCAAGTGCAGCCATTTTGATTTTAATTTTGGCTAAAAAAAAATAATAAAAAAGGACACTAATAAAAACCTGAAAAGAATGTCTAAAAATGTGAATCAACTCTAAATGGGAAAACAGAGCTGACGCTTCTGAACCTAAACTGAACAGCTGCTTGTTTGTTCTTACAATCAAACAACTTTTTCATCCTTCAAGGTTTTTCTAAATTGGCTTCCTGTCGTGTCCTTTCTGAAATAATTAACATGACTAGAACTTAAGAAGTCTTCTTTTTTTTTTTTTTCTTTATGTTTTTGCCAGACAGGAAAGGAAAAGATTCAAAACATGCAGTTGTTTGGAAAAAGCCTGCTTCTCCTGCAGTCCTCGTAAGCAAGACAAACTCTTCAACTAAATCCAATTCAATTTCATTTGTATTGTCCAATACCACAACTATAGCTGTCTCTAGTAAGTTTCATACCAGTATTTATACAAAAGAAAAAAGTCAGTCATGACCTGTTTAGCTAAGGGGAAGGAACATAGTTGTTTACTCACTAGAATCCTCAAGATGCTATTCAGAATTTTTTTATACTAAACCAGATAACACTAAGTTAGATATTAGTAAAACAGGCAATGGAATAACAGAAGTAACAAAAGCAATGACCAAGCACTGGTTAACGCTTACCCTGAAATGACGTCCTAGTCCTCACCGTGGCAGATTTGATTTCCAATTAGAGCCTTGTTTGGCATTTAAGAGGATTTTAGGGTCTGTTTGAAATGTTCTGCTTACTGCTCCATACCTTCATTTTTGCAAACGAAGCAGTAAGCAGAACAATACAGAAAAAAAAATGTCTTAATTGTCTATTATGAAAGCTGGAGTTAGTAAAAGTGTTGTGTTTTTTTTTTTATTTTTTTGATTTCTGGTAAATGTATTTGTCACTATAACCTGACTTATTTTTCCATATAAAGGCCTATGTATTATGCCTTCCAAGTTATGGAACTTCTAATGTGAGATGCTGCTGATCAGCCTTATTTTAAATCGGAGTGAGTTAAAATTCCGTCTATGGAAGCTAAATTTATTTGCCAGCCTGAACACACAGTATTCTTTAATGCTCCACACTGCTCTGAGATTGATTCACCTCAGTTCTGCTTGACTTAAGCTGATTCTCAAAATGAATTGATTAGGGCAGGAAAATACATTTTTACGCATTACGCAACAGTCGATTCAGGTAGGTTATTAAAATAAAGAGAAAACTGTCATCTGTTCAAATCTACCAAAGTTTGCAGTCAATTTTTGTTAAGGTTTAAAGCTCTTTATATCCTTTTGAGGCTGTCATTTTCAAATGACCAGGATAATATAATTTGATTTCTACAGAGCTGCATGGGGAATGTTTTTCCAATAGTTGCACATTTCTAATCTACCGTGAACATTCAAGCTTGAATGGCTCCCTGGATTGACCACATCACATGGCGTCCCCCCAACAAGTTTCCTTTGCAAAACATAGTTCAAAAATATCATGCATTTTGTTTACAGTGTATGTGTGTTTGTGAGTGTTTTTTTGTTTGTTTGTTTGTTTTTACATTTTTTAATCCTGGATAACCCACAAATTTGGCCCTCGTTTTTGGTTTTATTGTTCGTTTTTTATGTTTTTATTTTATGGCTGCTGTTATATGCTGCGTCCCAAAATGAACAAACAAAAACCCCATTTGTTTAATTCACTTTAAAAGCTCTGGATACAACTGTTATTCTGGGGTTACAGGGCCTATATCATACAAAAATCAACTTGTTTAAGCTTTTAAGTGTATTATAATGTTGATTCCTTGTGGAAAAACAACCCCAAAGTGGTATTTTGCTCAATTCACAGATTTCTGAGCATTCCTCTAAAACCCCACTCTCTGAGCATCACCCCCTCCCAATCCACAAAAACAGCGGGTTCTGACATTGTGATGTAAGTGAGAACAGTCCCAGAAATCCTGCCTTATCTGCTGGAAATAACCTGGATCTGGTTTGCTTAACAATGAGGAGCTTCAATGACAGGTTGGCTGGAATACGTGTAACTTGCCCTCGAGGCCTGGATTTGGACACCCTTGCTTTTAACGAACCAAATGTGACCAGTCTGAATACTCCCCGAGTCACTTTTAAAAACTGTTCTTTCTTAGTCGGTGTTTTCAATGCTGTTTAAAGATAAATACATGTAATAGATAAATTGTTGGAAATAAATTCACCAACAAAAAATGTAAAATGAAGGACAACAACTCAGCATTTCAAAAACAGACTAAATATGAAACAGCTGGTGAAGTTGCTACTTTAAAAAAATACATTTTATACAATATTAAATTTATTTAAAAAAAACAAAAACAAAGACACAACAATGTGCAAACAATGAGTTAGATATGTTGTGATTTACTACTCATATTCACTTTCTCTACTAATATAAACAGAAAAAGTACTGTTAATGTTAAAACATATTTATAGATTGGGTCAAAAATGGGGAGCAAATGAAAAACTAGCAAAAAAGACTGTAAGGCATTGAAGAAGAAACACAAAAAGAACATAAGTTGACCACAAGAATCATCAGTGTACAGCTGGTGAGGACAAATCAGCAGGATTAAGAACAACAGAGGTGAAACGATCCAGCAAATGAGGATGGAAAAAACTGTTAAAAATGAAGGAGGTGAAGAAGAGTCTGTGACATGAAGACAGATTAAGACTGATAAAGGCTACGAGAAAAGGAGAAGCCAAAAGTGGAAAGCTTACAGGGAAGAAAGATGGGGAAAATGGCTGTGAAAGCCTGGCTGAGAGCAGAAAGAACAAGGAAAGAGCAACCGCAACACAAGAGGGAGTGTGGTACTGGGGTCACCATTCTTACCAGTTTGAAAGAACCATTAGCAGTGTGTGCCTCAGATTTCTGTCTACTCCTATTACCATCAGTGCTGGAGCCATCCAAGTGTAAGACCTGACTTACTGCGGGCATACAGTATCCTTGTCTGCTCCTCTTATGTGTTTGCCAACACAATACCACACTTTTTAGAAAGTGGGTTTTTCATGCTTATGCACTGCTGATGTTTCCTACAGGTCAAAAGCCTTTCCAAACCTCAGTATTAGGTTTGATATTGACTCACAATGTCTTGATCTGTCAAGCACTATTTCTTATTAAGACACAACAGAATAATATATGGATACCTGTTAAAAAAAAAACGAGGTTAGGAGGTCCAAGTTCTGCTTTGCCATTGTTGTTGTGTCGCTCCAGCTACTGCTTCATGAATGATTTGTGAGTGCTCAATAATTGATGAAGCTTTAGAGATCTGATGAGGTGCTCTGGGCCACTCGGTGGGACGGTTAGCTGGTGGGTCGGATGGTTTCCAGCAACCAAACAGAAACATTTGCATGTGAAATTCCAGTAAATGTGCAAATGTTTCCCCTATTTGTGGCTAATGCATAATGAATTTAAAGTGGCTGGGTCAGCTGTCTCCCTGACCTTTTGTTATGTTTGGCCAAGGTTCCAGTTCCCTTTGGTTTGTCTTTTTGTTAAAACCAGCACTTGAATTATTTTGTTTTTTGTTTTGTTTTCAGGACACAGAGTTTTGTTTATTTAATAAACTGTGTCTTTTTAATTCTGTGTCCATTCTTTTCTTTATGTTGCGACCCCATCTTGTCTACCCCTAGACATGAGCCATGTTGGGGTCGTAACACTCATTCAACAGTTCTTCAGAGGTCTCTTATCAGCGTTTATACCCTAATTGTTAAAGTTTTACTGTCAGTTTTGCACAAACAAAAAACAGTTTGCTTTTTTTCTTAAATAAATCGCTGTTTATTATGGAATTTAATTAATACTGTGCAGTATTTGTGGGGTTGCATAAAATTGTACTTCATTAAAAAAAGTGCTTTGAAATGTGTGCATCCTCATACAGCCTTTAGTTGAGCATTTTTCTTGAAAAATATCACAGCTTTTTAGAAATGTGTTGCAACTTCAGGTTTATATGTGCCACAGTAACCATAAAACATTTCTGCAAGATCCTGGAGAGACAGTCTGTCTTTGACCACATACTTCCTGGCTTCGTCTCTGCTCGCCAACCTCTACAGATTCACCTCTTCCTTCTTTGTGTCCAACCTTTCATGTGTCGTCTTATGCCCTTTGTTTGGCTTTTGCCACCTTCACCTTGTGCAGTATTTGCCTGTACTTCTGTCTGCTGTCCTTTCAGTGTCCTGCTTTTTCACACTCTTTAACTTCTTCATTCCACCACCAAATGTCTTTTGCTTTTCTCATTCCTGATGACACACCAAGTATGATCCTCCAAAACTCCTTGACAGCTGTTCAGTTATCTTGGAGAACCTCCTGATCTCCCAAAGCACATTTCTGCTTCTCTTTAAAAACCACAAAAAAGTCTTCCTATTTCAACTTCCACCTCTTCATCTTCCTCACTACCATAGTCATCATACACAACACCATCCAACGCCGTCTGGTTACGCCATCACTAATAACAACTTTACAAGCTTTTTCAAATTTTTTTTCAGAAGATGTAATCAACCTACAGTAGGAACCCACGTGCTCTTTCCTCCACTTTTGTCATTCTTTTCTCCTCTCCTTTCTAGAAAAATGTCATCTAGAAAAATCTAGAAAAATAAGCCATCATCTGTCTTTCTGCATTCCTGTATTAAAGACCAAACGTATACTTTTTTGGTTCTATTACTGTTTTAAAACATGTTTGAGTGTGTGTGCGAGCAAAAGAAATCACAATTTAGCTTTAAGTATCTAACCCATCCATCTGTCAAGTACATAGAGATTAAAGTAAGAGCTAAATAAAGGTTTCTAAAAATAATGATAATGGACAATGTGATCTGCAGTCGCTGAGATGGGCCCCAGCAGCCCAGTGGCCCCAAAAGGGATATGTTGGGTTCTTAATTGTTATGTGTCTTTACTGGTTTTTTATGCTTGTATAGTATTCTATTTCTAATATAATTTTTTAGGGAGACAATCTTAACATCAGTCCAGGGACAGCGGATGAAAATAGCTTCATAGGTAAATCTGGTATATTGGCACCAATGCTTTTTAATGTGCAATTTCCCTGTCAAATACATAAATTTAAAAATAAACATAAAGATAGATGGATAATGGGCAAGTTGTGACCCTACCAGCTCGTATTTTTTTCCCTTTGCTCGCCTTAAAGGATTTTTTTTTTTTTAAGTAGATTTTAATTGATATAAAGAAAAGAAACACAAAGACAAAAAAATGGTAAAACAACTGTCTCCCTTAGGTAACCAGAGTTCTGTAAACTGTCATCTTCGAAACTGCTTTCAGACTGCCATTCAAGTTTGGTACACAATGCATGATTTTCAAGTTTTCATCTGTTTTTCTTTAAAGCAAACAGATTTACCCTGGAAAAACATAAGAAAGGAAAATAGCAGCTTGAGAAAAGCTGACGCAGCAGGAAAACAAACCATAGAAAATATGAAAAGAATTATTACCATTTTCTAGGCCCAGTTAGGGCAAATCTGTCCTGCTGGATGAGCTGCTGTTAAAATTTTCACCTCAGCAGACCTGCAGACAGCCATGCAAACTCATTTGGAATCCAGAACGCCACCTGTGATGAGTAAACCTCATGATATGAGAACACTATCTTCCTCCAACAGTGAAGATTAAGTCTTATAATTGTGTTTTCATCTGTCCCCACATTCACCATGTCCATAGAAGCAGACCAACAGAGGAGTTCCATCCATTCATTAGCTGAACCCACCATGTCCCTTTCAGGGTCACGGAATGCCGGAACCTGTCCTGGCTACTGTTGGGCAAAGGCAGGGTACACCCTGGACAGTGTTGTTTTAATTACTTTTGAAGAGTAATTGATTACTTCACTTACTGGATGAATTTATAATTAAAATTGATTTACTTATTCCACAATTTAAAAAGTAATTCACTACTCGTTACTTTACTCTTTTTCACTCAGAGACAAATTATCAAATAAATAAAGCCAGCACAAACAAGATACCCATGTAAAATCCACAAAATACAAACAGAGGCTACATTCAGGTTTTATGGCATCACCTCATTAATTTCACCAAATGAACATGAGAAAATGTACATTGTATAGTATTTAGTGTGTAAACAGGTTGCTCATTGACACTACGGCAGTGGAAAGCAGTTCACCTCCAGGACATCACTTCTACTTAGCTGAAATGTGTTTGCCTTTGTTTTCAGCAAATCAGAAATTATTTAATAATTTGAATATCTTCAGTTCCCAAATGCCAAAAGGAATTCGTTCGCATTCATATTTCCACTGTTTGCATCTTACTATGAACTATCTCCAGCTCTGCATTAACATGCATGAGTCAGTAACTCAGGGTTTTTTTTTTCTTTTATTCGTATCGTTTTTGTTTCATTTAACCGAGAGACAATGTCAGAACCAACTGTTTACACAAGTTAATTTGCTTTATTAGCCACCTATTTGTGAGTAATGAAGTAAGAGAGTTTCTGTAGTCTAATAACTGTCATTTAATTACCGAAATTTGAACTGTGATTTATTACGTTACTCCGTTACTGACAAAAATAACTAAATTACAGTGATTCATTACTTTATAATGCATCACCCCAAGATTAACCTTGGACAGGTTGCTCACAGAGGGTTAGAAGGTTTAGGAATGGGCCCTGGAATAGGAGGGATAGAGAATTCTCTAAAGTGGACAACTATGGAGAGCTGGCTCAGCTCTCAGGAATTTTCTCTTTTAAAGATGCTTCCAACCCCAAAGGTAATATTTGTCTTAATTACAGGACAGTGAAAAATAATTCAGCTTTTTTTGTCAGGCAGATGGTACCTTTGTTGAAGAGATTAATTACCATGTTCCACAGCATTAATGAAGGCCTTTATCTGAAGGGAAAGTGCAATTTGCCCTGAGTGCAAGGTTAGTGTAAACAGGTGAGTGAGGGCCAGAGAAGGTTGATCACCTGTGGTTTCATAATCTATGCTCTGTGTGTGCCTGTTGAGCCTGAAGCTGGCATCCCAAAGCAGACAGTGGGAGTAATGGGCATTCAACCACCTGGCAGCAAAGCCTGGATCACACATTAAGAAGATGCTCTCAGTTCTGCTTCATTTTCTATTTTCTCAATTGTCTGTCTTTTAGAATATGAAAGGCTTAAGCTAAAAAACAAAGATTTACCACATTTGCATCTCAAGCGATTGTTGGATACAACATGTCTGAGAAATGGGTCATGACACACAAAGCAAACACCAGATGCATTATTATTAAAAGACAGATTCTTTGGGGTTTTCTTTTTTCAAATTATTTGCATTAAATAAAAAGTAAAGAATCATTTCGAAAGCATCTTTTGGATTAGTCCAAAATTCTGATTGCAAAGAGAAACAATATTTGCATAAAGAAGATCAGACTTACTGAATTTTTATCATTTTTACTTTAGTTTAAAGTCTGCAGTTCATGAATTTCAAACCTAAACATCAGAACGCAGAGCCTGAGTGCTTGTCGAGAAGTCAGGTCAGACAAACCGCTGTTGGCAGCTCGGATGGTGATTTCCATGAAATTCTGAACATATCAGGGAAATGAAAGGTAAAATAAACAGCACTGATCGCTTCAAAGAGGAGTCTATTCCGATCGGGACAAATGGAGAAGTTGAAATCTGAGCAAAAGTGATCTGCACCACTATGTCAGAGAAACTGAACAAATATACAGCTGTTAATCTTATTTAGAAGAAATTCTTTGTCTTCACCTGTTTAACTGGGCTCAGATCCCTGTTGTTCTTCGCTCTAACCTTCTTGCACGTTGAGTTGGCTTGAATGAGCCTTAATCAAGACCCTTAGTGATGCCTTTATTTTAGATGCTATTGACCCGATTGCTTAGGCTCATCCTATAGTGCTCTGAAAAGCTTTCCTTCAGCTTTCACCAGACAAGATGGTGCTTTCTACAGTCAAATGTTAAAAAGGCCTGAAAGTACTGAAGTGGGAAAAGTTAAATAAACAGAAAAGTAAACATTTCGTTTATCAAGAAAACAACAGATTTAACTAAACTGTTTGTAAAAGAAAAAAAAGAATTGAGTAAACTAAAAAAATCAAAAGATCTAAAGTCAGGTTTTATAATCACTTTTCACTGCTAAATGATTTAATCTTTTTTATTTTTTTGAACTAAGACATGGTGTGGATGCTGTTTTGAGCGTCTTAACTCATTCTCCTTCTTATTCCTTCTTATTGCTCAATTTCCAGTGTTTGGTCTGGGAGCTGCCAGTCCATATTTATCCTCTTTTATACTTTTATAAATCACTGCACCATATTGTGTAAAAACTTCAAGCGAACATTATTTTTCTAAATCAACAGTTTCATTTTATGAATTTTTATCCAAGTAATTCTGTAAGTCTAATTTTTACTTAAAGTTTCACAGTATTTGTTTTTGTTTGTTTTACATTAGAACATGAATTTTAAAGCCTCTACAAACACTCCACATGACTTAAACTGAGTTTTTTGGCTTTTGGGTCAGCTTCAGGTGTCTTCAGCTGCATGTTCTTTAAATTTGCCCTTTTCGTCTCGTCTGATATGAAAGTGCCACCGTGGAGTTGAGCTTGTAAGCTGACATTTTCTCTATTGAAGCCATCCATCTGCGGTATTTCTTTCCCCACACAGGATTTCTCAGGACACTTTGTTGTCATATCTTTTTGAGACCCTGCAGCTCCTGCAGCAGGGTTACACTCTGACAGCTCGGGGGCCTCTCTTGACACTTTCATTGCATTATTCCTCTGATGTAAAGTTTTGTCACTCTGGATCTGTCTTAAGATCTCCTGAATGTCCTGGGGAAGCTGTGGGATCACGAGGTAAATAGGTCGCTTAACAATGAGACAGCTGCTGGTTTGGCTTCTTCACATGTCAAAGTGCAGCTTAAGCAGGACATCAAACATCATTTTGCCCTCCACAGCAGTGGTCCCCAACTTTTTAGTGGCTGCAGACCGGTCAACACCATGGGGATTTTACCACAGCTTCCCCCTCCCCTGTGAACATACTCGTTCATGAAAGTCACATCTCTATGTAAATAAGCACGATGTGTGGCATTCACCTGTCGCGATACCTGCTCTTGTGTTGCACACCCCAGGACTGCTCTTAGTGCTCAAAACTGAAATGGAGAATGAAATGTAATCGAGAAAATCCAGTCAATTTTCCAAACCAAAAGATTTTTCAGAATAAAAGATACTTAAATAAGATAATAAATACGATAATTTAAATGCTTTTGTCAGTAATGGAGTAACGAGTTACAGTTCAAATTTCTGTAATTAATTACAATTACTGGACTACATAAACCCTCATTCCTTTGTTACTTAGGCTTTGTAGGCGCTGACCTTTTCTCTCAGTTCGATGAAACGAAACGAAGATTTTTTAAATAAAAAAAAAACAGAGCAACTGGCGCATGCATGTGCGTGCAGGGTTTGGGGATCGGTCCAAATGCAGACATGCCCTCATTGCTCAGTCACAATGCTTTTGAAACTGGCTTAAAGATGAGTCAAAAAGAGAGGCTACAAGGACTCCTCTCATCACAGCGAGTAGCAGGTGAGCAGCAGAGCAGAGAGGTGCCGTACTAATGTGTCGGTTACAGATGCAATAAAGGTGTGCTTTGGTGTGAAAGACAAGAGCCGGCTCCTTCCTGGGAGCCGTTTTTTTTTCTTATAATTCCCCCAGTCTTACTTTTATTTTTCTCTCTAAGCTGCACGTGACTAGTGGTCAATATGAGTTTGAGCTCTGCGGGGCCGGGGTGTGAGTGTGTGTGTGTGTGTGTGTGTGTGTGTGTGTGTGTGTGTGTGTGTGTGTGTGTGTGCATAGTTCAGTAGACTTGCAGCAGTACAGAGCTGTGCACAAAGGACAGATGTACATAAAGTATGTTAGTGCGTAAAAATAACTAGCTAAAGTCAGCCAAAATAAACAGTCACTCATAGCTATGCACATTTTTAGGACCATTTTCATTTGACAATTTGCACAAAGCCTCATCCAACTGCAGGTGGTGGACAAGCGCTGTTAAACATCATATGATAATTGTGTGTTTTTAGCTTTTAGCGCTTTCATAAACATGGGTCATATGTCCGGTGTGAAGATAATTTAGGAGTTTTTACAAGCTAAAACTTGTGAAAACTGGCAAATTCATTTCCAGTGTTTTAGTTTTCCTGTGTCTCCTAATAGCATTAAGTATTGCGGCTCAGTGAGTAATGTCCAACTTGGACAGATGTTATTAATCTTCCCATCAAAGATGCCAGCGCTACACTTGATAGCCTCTTCTCCACTTTATAAGCAGCAACAGTCTCATTAATTTTCCTGGCTGTGGCAGCTTCAGCTGATTTCAAAGTGAAAGAGTTGTGAAGGCAGTTCTGTTCGGGGCTGCGTGATTTCAGAGACGCCCAAGTAGACAAATTTACTCCTCAGTGCAACTTTGTAATTTAGAACCCTCAGTACACAGTTTACAAATGATTTTTGACTGCATAAGACCAGATTGCTGCAAAAGAAATCACACGAATGTGAACAACTGGCAACTTTCAACTAGGAAAAGAAAAGAACTGTGACGTTGTAAACATAATACAATGTTATTTTTGTTGTTGTTGTTCTTTACTACAAATGTTTATTTTAGTTCATGTCATTCTACTGCAAGATATACATAACACAACACATCAAATCAGCCTTAAATAATCTTAAGGTTTCAGTCATTAGTTTCACATGAATCATCAAAAAGAATTCCAGTTCTGAAGCCCTTTAACTGTAATTGAAGGGATTTTTTTGGAGTTATATCTATAGTAATATATGGGTACGATGACCAAACATCGTGTAAAAAAAGTGTAGGTTTATGGGGAAAAAAAGGTAAATGCAGACTATTTACGTGTTTTTATTTTCAGTTTTTGTAAAAGGTTTTACAGCTGTAAAGAGATTTTGTAAAGACATTTTTGTTCAATATTTTTCTGGTCCTTTTGGCAACAAATGTATATGCGCAAACATGCGCAAACATTTATAAACATTGTTCCTATTTATAATGATCAGGATCCTTCTTTGATTTTGTGTCACCTCTGACGAGCCCTTCAAACTGCCAAATGTTAACCTGCTCTTTAAATGTATCCACCCTTTTGTGTAGTTGTTTTTGGACATGAGCTGGGGGTTCCTTTCAGCTGTCAGTCCACAACATTATGAGAAATATTTCATGACTCCAGTGAACTAAACCATTCTGGTTTTGCAGTTTGTCAAACAGACACACCTTCAATTTGGGCTAAATAAATTAAAAAAAGGCAATTACACAAATAAGCATCTAAAACAACTCAAAAGAAAAGTGATTGAAAAGCATGTGGGACAACAGGAGGTAGGCCCTCTCCATCCTCCTCCCCAGCAGCTCCTCTGGTAGAAACTCATGGATCATGTTATCCACAACCTCAGGAACGATAATACAGTAGTCGATTTTATAATGTGAATCTAAACACATTTCAGAACCTTGAATTTATCCACTTATGGATTGTTTCTGGCTGATGTGAGTAAAAACAAAAATCGCTAAATTTCACTTGTTTTTAAGCCAACTTAGAAGTAATCACGACCTTAGGTTGAATTATAACCCATCATTTCCCAATATTTGGATGATTTACATCCTGTTTACAAGCTTTTACTTTCAACTGATTGATGCCGAAGCAGCTGAACCTTCAGTTACAAGTTCTGAAGGTTTTTATGCAGTTTGTTTCGTAAAACGAAAATCAGTTTTGATTATCATCGCAAGTTTCTCTTCAAGAAAGTGAGAGAAATCCACACTAAATGATTCTGACATGGTTATTTTTTGATACGAACCTTTAACAGTGTATCAGATTTGTTTGATGTTTGAGTGTTATGTTTTTGATGGCATCCAAAAAAAGATTTCTTCAAAGTGCATTGATTATGTTATACACAAATGATCAATAATGCTGTGAAATGTTCTTAATTTAATATAAATAACAGTAGCCACGAGTGGTCTAAGATTCCTGTCCTCACGTCTTTCAGCAGACAGCATCCTCTCATCCTCATTGATTAACTCGTCAGGCTGGCCAGCTGTGTTTTGCCGGAGATAATGTTTTAATTAACGGACTTCAATATCTAATTAAGATTAGATGTAGATGCTGTATAGAGGCCATTTCAATGAAAGGAGGAGGACCTGCAGTGGAATGTCTTGGAGTATGATGGGATTTGATCTGTTGCCAAAGGAAAATACCAGTCTTTGAAGAGACAGGATGAAGGGAACAGTTTAGTATTGTGGCATAATGTAGCAACACCAGCTAGGAGATAAACCCACACATGCACAGGGAGAACATGCAAACTCCACACAGAAAGGTCCCAGCTGGGATTCGAACCTTCTCACGGTGAGGTGAGAGCACTAACCACGGTGCCAGCGTGCAGAACCTCTTGGTTACAGATGGAACGACATTACACAAAGTAGGTGGTGCAGGCTGCCTTAGTCACATCATCCACATTGGGGGTTAATCAATGGGGTTTTGGGTTGTCCAGGTTCGTGGAGGGTCATAGAGAGGAGTGGTGCCATCTTAAAGCAAGCGAAGATGTGTCTTACAGCTCCCTTAAGGCTTGAATGACCACCTCAAGGGATTTCATGAAAATGGAATGTATCATTGTGTGTGTGGTAAGTGTATCGTCAAGCATTTTATAAGGATAATGTAAGTTACACGTTGTCATACGGGGCCTTTACTCCGCACTTTAGTCGTTAGTAAAGTGCAAGTATGGTGCCTTACTCATCACATACACATGCTGCACACTTGGGGTGTGCAGGTGAAACGTAGGAGCCCATAGGAAACCCGTAGCGTGCCAGCAGGATGCCCTCATAAATGACACTACTATAGGTTGTGTGCAAGGAGGTTGCACTTATCACTTGAACAGCTTTAACAGAACCCTTGGGCAGTGCACAAGGTTCAGGAGGTTGAAAACATTTAAAATCCATATACTGTGCCTGCTGCTCACCCTTACTTATGTTGTTTAAGTGTTCACTATGACCTGTCTCCTACACCACACCCATAGAAAATGGGAATGACTATTTTTGCTCTCTTTAGGATCATAGACCACTCTGTCTACAACCTTAAGGGCATTACACTGAGCATCAATTCAAATCAATAAAGATCAAAGTAAAAGTTCTCATAAATCCAATAAAACTATGATTGTATTATATCCATTTCCTCACAACACCGATTTAAGATGCTGTTAGCCAATTACAGACAACTCCTGCGTTACTTTTCTGGCTCAACTGCCCTGTGGCTTTGTAGATTTTTTTTTTTTAGATCATTCTTTTGTAATTTTATTACATGCATATATCAGCTCATTCCTTTCCTCATTCAGCAATTCTAAGGGGAGTAAAGAATACTTAATGGTCTTTCAATACAGCCCCCTCTTGGTTTTATAGCTGGTGTAAAAAACTATTGTAATCAGATTCAGCTCCAAAGGCTTTGTTACCAAACAACAATGAGCTGTTTCTCCTTTTTCCTGCAGGTACTATTTGTTTTTATCCAAGAGTAAAACAGGAGGAAATAAGAAATTACAGACATGTGAAGTGAAGTAGCATAATTTAAAAGACTAACTGTTTTAAGAAACAAAACAACCAATAAAAGCCAAAATGCTCTTGCTTTATTCTAGTGGATGGTCAGACTTTTACAAGGTAACTTCTACTTTTTCCTTCTTCTCTCCTCATTTTGAAATCTGAGTCTTGAAATCATCTCTGGTAAAGAACTATGATGTTTTGTTGTGTGCACTTACTGGATATCTGCAAACCCATCAGTGGAAGAAAACAGCACTCTGGGGCTCAGTGTAAGGGCCTCTACTCATATATAAAGAAAAGTGTTCTCTTTTTGTAGAATGAACAAGAACATTTCATCATTTGTAAACATCCTGAGAGCACAACTCCTGAAATGTCTTCACCGAGTCTTCTGCACAGACCAAAGAATGCAACAACTCAATGGCAAAAAGGCTGTTTGTGGTGAAAGAGCAGAACTACCTGTTTTTATGTAAAAGGATCTGTTTGGTTGGCATGTGTGACTGCCAGGAAGAAAATGAGTGAAAATGACTGCTCAACAATAGTTGACCAGGACATTTTGACAACTATGCTTTTTTGTATCTGTCAACATGTAGCCATTAACAGTACTCTCTTCTGGAATGACTTTGGTTTCTGTTTGTCTAAAAAGTTTATAGTTTCTCAGTCATCCTGGTCACACAATTCAGTTCAAGCCTGTACAGAAGTGAAGTGCTCACAAATCGACGTAAATCATCTGGTTCTGTCACTTTGGGCTATTATGCAACACTTTGCATTTCAGTACAAAGCCCCTTTTCTCTGCATTAGAATCAGCTGATTCACGTTAATTGCATAAATGGTTGTTTACCCTTAATTGCTTTAACCTCTTAGTTGTTTTTAAGGTTTTTGAGCTTAACAAGCGGCGCCTTGTTTGACTGTGGTTGTCTGCAAAATTTCTGGTGTTGAAGGGTTAAAGAAGAAAAAAACACAAAAGTAGAAGCAGAGCTGTGGGGTCAAAGTTCCGTTACATCAGAAGTGTTCTGATCTTTTTTTCAGAAAAACTAAACACAGCCACAAAAGGTTTGAGCAGCAGAGAAGAACTATCAAAACAGGACTCAACAGCAGAAGGACAGTGGACTTTTCTCTGAAGACGAGGTGTACACACTGGAAAGAGAGGACTGTTTGGAAGAGGAATCAAGGAAGCCATTTATGTAAAAATGTCAACTATTATTTTACATTTGCATCCACTTACACTGTAAATGACGACACCAGAAGAGTTGTCAGAACATAAATAACCAGAATTTCTCCATCAGTAGTAAAAAAAATCCTTACATGAGAAATCAAGCATCTTCTTGATCAACCGTTGAAGAACATTAGACCTGAAGAACAGAATCTTGTGATTGATCTAAAATCTTGAATTCAAGCTTTGCGTGAGTCGCCCTTGGACCCAAAGCCAACATGTTCTCGTTCTAATACGGCCCCAATCTCGCCTCCAGCTTTCATTCCATCATTCCCCTCATGTGTTCTGCAATACTTCCTTCACCTGCATTCTTCTGGGTTTTGCTGTCCCCATCCCCTTAAACTCTGTCCTCTTTATACACCACATTGTAAAGGGTTCTTTTGTAGCCCTGATGGAAAAACCACTCTCAAACAAAGACGGCTCACACTGTGGAACAGGGACAACAAATAGGATCCTTTGTGCTCAGTATGAAGGTGCTCTTTCATCACCGATAGACAAAGAAGGAGTGAAAAGAGGGGAAAAAAGGATTTAAACAAGGTGAGCCTGACTTAGATTTATTTATTGGAAAAACCTTCACATACAACTTCCTAAGTTAGACATTTGTACCAAAGAATTTATGCAGTGTGACAGGTATTTGCATTGACTTTGCAATGAATTAAACTGCATCTGTGACAGACTAATCCATTAGACAACTTTTGGCACACTTTTTCTCTAAAACTAAAACACTAAAGTATTTATTATACATTTTTAAGCAACAGTGCAACATAAAACAACTTTTGATGACACTTGTGTAAAATCACTTCCCAACGCCAAAGATTTAAAGACCCACTCCAATGAAAATTGTGTTTGTGGTGTTTTAACATGTTCTTGTTGCATTTTTCTGTTTACGGAGGACACGTATAAAGAAAGTTAAGCTTCAGATTACAAGTTGTTGTGAATTAGGAGCAAACAAAGAAATGCAACTACAAAAAGGTTGTAGTTCTGATTAAAAAAATATGTTGGGTGGGCCACATGCTCCATGGCCCACTCTGATGCATCCACATGTAGATCCATGTTCATTTTCCTCGTTCGAGCTGGCATCTGGTTCCAGACTGTAAGGCTGGATTGCTCCAATATTGATCCTTTTGCTGCACTGGTAATGCTAGGTTGGGGTGGTGAGGGGATGTAAGCTAGTGGGAGAGTCGGCAGGAGCAGGTTTATTCTGCGCCAACTGGGAATGCTTTAAAAATTGCTTAAAATATTAACAGAGTGGGGCTTTCAAGTTTCTTTTACACTATTGTATCTGTTTTTAGAAGGGATTCACCCACGGAAGACAGTAACAATCCAGTACTAAGTGTATTGTAACCATCCTTTCATAAATATGTGAAAATAATCTTTGAACAAACCAACATTTTTTCTTCCATTTTTTTCCTGACCATATGTTAATTAGTCTAAATGCAATCAATCTGTGCATTCAGATTAACTAATGTGTAAACTATGTGGATTAATTGACTTTTTTTGTTTAAAGAAAACCATTTCTGTGTCCTGGTTTGCTCACTGACACTAGAACAGATGTATCTGGGTTTTGCTCTCAAGAGCTGAGTGTCCTCAGAAGGATGCTTCTTAAGATGAAAACCGTCAAGGAAAACCTTGATCATCCTTTGCATAACTCAGTAACATCTGTAATGTCTTCAGTCACAGCCTTCGTCAGATCTGTTGAAATGCTGACCGCTGCAGGAGATCCTGCCCACAGCTGTAACCACATACAAAGACTAAAGAATGTCAAGCTATTTTACTACAACTTTTACTTCTTTCTGGGAATTACCAAAGAGTTTTTGAATCAAGTTGTATTTAGTTAAATTTAAATCTCATCTTCCAGAAGCTGTTATAAACTGAGGCAGAACCCGTCCCTAAATTGTAAATATATAATCTCTGCATATTCACCTAGTTTGTAAACCATTTAGTAAGGGCTGCATTTAAATATTTTAAAATATGTTAAAAAATGAAAATAAAAAAAACACAATTTCAACTCTTTGATGTTCTTCAAGGTCACACTAAGTCAAAGTTTGAAATTTCATTTTTTGATGTACATTTTAATTATTTAAAAATAAATAAATAAATAATCAAATTAGATAATTAAAAGCAACAAAAAATGTTTTAAAGTTGCCTAGCTTGTGTTTTCTGGGTGGTTTTTGTGTCATTTTGAGCAATTTTGTGCTTAAAGTGCAGAGGTCTTACTCCAAAAGTTTAAATCTTAACTCCTAACCACAGCGCCATAAATCAAGTGGACAGGTTTTGTGTTGATAATTGCAGTTTTTTTCCCCACTCTGCCCTTTGGTTGGTGAACCATCAGTTGACTAGCAGCTCCATCCTTCCCCAGGTTGTTGACCACTTGGGAAATTCTTCCTGAACATTTTCCATTTTCACAATAGTCTAACTGAACATTCAGCCGTATCATATTTTGAAAGAACCAGATTATAACTATACAAATCTATAAAATGAAATAACTCAGTTGGGGTTGGATTGTATAAATTTGCTTCGCCCACTCCTTTTCAAGCAAAAAATCAAGCTCTACTTAACATTACTAAATAATCACTATATTTAATTAATCAAATGTGATTTAAGTGTGTCTTTAGTTTTGTTTGTATGTTTTTTAATCAATGATTTCATTATCTCTGTATTGAGTTTGATAAATTTGTGTGATTTTTTTTATGTCTTGTATTGTCCACAATTTGTGCTTTAAATTTATATTGATGCTTGAAACAAACCAGATCAATCAAAGTTTGTATTAAAAGAGCTACAACAATTATTCTTTAAAGTTACAAATTAAAATATTCATTAAGGTAGGGTTTTCTGACCGTTTCCATTTTGTTGGTCATCTTATTCTTGCCTGTAGCAATCTTTAAAAAAACTTTTTTTTTTAAATCAAAAGCCCTAAATTGAACTGATGGAAACCATTCTAAAGATATTTAGATGCAGAGCCCAAAAGTGGAAGGGTTAAAAATAAATATTCACGGGGACACATTCTGTTCCATTGCTGTGAACCATAATATCTGCAAATGGGCAAGAAAATAGTGCAAATCCTCAAAAAAATGTTAATTTAAGTTAAAATAAACAGCAAAGACACTACTAAAAAAAAACTTTTTTTTTTTTAAATTACAGCAGACTAACTGATCATAAGGTGCACAGCAGTTTTGATGCCTTCTTGGTCTGGAGCTTTCAGGTTTCTGTTGACATGACGCCAGGGAGGAAAGAAATCATAAAAAGATATTAGAAAAGCAATTGATGCTGCCCATCAATCTAGGAGAGGTTACAAAGTAATTTTCTAGCAAGTTCATTCAAGGTAAAAGCACCAAATATATAAAAGTATAAAAATTTTTTGTAAGAATGTACCTAAAGCTTTGTTTTGGACTCCACAAACTTTCTTTAGTTTCGTAATGAATGCTTTAACTTATTTTGGTATAATTAGCTGATGACCAAGAAAGTAGTTTATTTAAGAAGGTTGTCACGGAAACACTTTTTTGTTTCTCAGTAAGATGAGTTAAATAATTAATCTAACAAACACTAGGATACATTTGTTGGAAGTGTGATGACACATAGGCACAGAATTAAAGAAAAGTATCACAGTAAACAGAAAAGCATCATGATTAAATTGTGATTGAATGAAAGATGTGTTTTGACGGTCCTTTTTTCAAATCAGTTTTAATATTTAAAAAAAAAAAAAAGGGGACACCACGTCTTGACATTTTTTAAAGTGAAAAAACCAAAAATCACATGAAATCCAAATAAAAGCCGACCTTCAGCTATTCAAGCAGGAGCAATAATAACTTTGCTAGTGAAGAACTAATGACAGTTTTAAAATTTAAGAAAGAATCAAAAATATAATGTTTGTGCATGCAAAACAATGCCTTTTAGACTTCTGCTTTGGTACTTCCAAGTCATGACTTCATTTTGTGTCTCTCAGTTGATTTCAGTGGTGCACTCTTTTTCTTTACGTCAAGTTTCATAAACTGCATTTTATGAACTGCCTCATTTCAGAGCTTACTTATATCCCTGATGCTTCAAAATCAAGTACTAAAGGTAAAAGTCAAGTTCTGATCAGACCAAAAAGATTAAGCACAACTTGTTCACATGGTTACTCTTAAAGCATGTGCAGTGTGATGTGGGCACCATCATGCAGTGATGAATCTAAGCGCTCATGCCTTTAGACAGCGAAATCTCTACATTTGAAGTTATTGAAAACATGTTGACTGACATCACTGCTGTGTCCACAGCAACCACATCAATGCAGGTTCATTAGCTGGTCATATCATTGAGATTTTCAGCTCACCGACGATGGGTCACATGGTAACACAGGAATGAACAGCAAAAGGAAATCTCTAACTCTAAGCATTCACTAAC
Organism: Oryzias celebensis; assembly: GCA_014656515.1. Classification (NCBI taxonomy): domain Eukaryota; kingdom Metazoa; phylum Chordata; class Actinopteri; order Beloniformes; family Adrianichthyidae; genus Oryzias; species Oryzias celebensis. The sequence goes on from BNCR01000013.1 coordinate 20,772,401, forward strand.
TGCCATAAAGGAAATGGAAGTCAATTCTGGAGTTTGACTGGAAAACAAAATGTTGATTCTTTAGAACCCCCATCTGTCTAAAGGTACTACCACGGACAGATGGAAACTGGGTGGCATGGTTGGTGACCACACACGTCTTTTGGACTGCCCAAATCAGAGACCATTCTGGGAAAACCTCCAAAAGAAGATAACAAATATCTGAAGGATAGATCTCTCCATGCATCCTCTGATATTCCTACTATTCACTCACTGTTGTGTTTCACATGTTTTATTGTCGGTTGCAAGAAAGAGCATCACTCTAAACTGGTTTCATCCCTGCCCACCACCTAGCCACCTATAAAGTTAAGACGGGCCACATTGATGGACTGCTCAACTACATCTGAAAGTTGGAATTTTTTTCAAAAAGATAGTCAAGAGTGTCTAGTACTCTTTTGGAATGATTGTTTGATCCTTCAATGTACACATTTATGTTGCCCCAATTCCACATTAGTTTCCTTTTTTCCCCCCCTTACTTTTGTACTTTCTGGAATACTTCCTGCACACAAGAAAACAGTACTTTTTTTGTTTGTTTTTACTTTTATGTCACTTTTGGGGCTCCGTACTCAATTCAAATTGGGAAAGAAAGAATGTTACACCCAGACCTTTACCTTCATGCAAATGTTTTCAAAGCCAACCAAATAAGAATAAAATAGCTTTTTTTTTCAGTTTTTAATGCCCATGAGTTATTTTCTATATCTTTACTTTTGACCAGCGATTCTGAATCAGAACTTTGTTTTTTGAGGATTTTATTACCTTCTGGACACTGTGGAGAAGCAAAAGGAGGACAGTCTCATAAGGGACTCAGAGTCGTGTCTGTTGTTTCAAGGACAGCTCATATTCTACTGGGAGATCAAAAGCCGTGGTTCAGGCTCTCCTAAAATCTTAGATCTATTAAACATTATTTGTCAGTTTGTGCTCTGTTATGGCCAGATTTCTGCAAAAGAAAAAAAAGACGAAGAGAAAAGGGTCCTTCAAGATCTTGTTATGACCACGGATGCCTTAAGCTTGAAGACGTTAAAATAAGCTGATGCCCTGAGTGGAGCTCACTAATGAGAGTGCAGCAACAGACTCAGGGGAGAGGCAAAACCTGCCTGTAGATTTTCAAACCAACGTGTTTTCTACAGAAATGTGATGCCAACAATGTACCACTGAACTTCTACAAGAACTTCTTTAAAGAACATACAGACCAATCATTTGAGACCATCTGATCTTATTCCCCATTTGCCCCATTGTTATTATTGTTGTTATTGTAATGTCAGGTCAAAAGATGCAGGTTTTCTGTGATCTCATACGTTCCAGATGACAGTTTATTTAGGGGATATGGCACTCCCCTTTGGGTTCAAGGTTTTTTCCCTAATTGGTCAATATCTTGCAGGGTTAGATAAAATCAGGTCAACTATGTTCTGGTTGTCTCTAAATTTGACTATTCAAGAACATGAATAATTTTTATTTAAAAAAAACCCACATGCACAGCGGCAGAATATCCCATCACTTTGGCGTCTTTGAAATTGTTTCACATAAACCTCCATAAACCCTTTTAATATTGTTATTTTTACCATCTGTCAGCCTCAATGATCTGTGGTCGGGTCTGCCAGCCTGCTAAAGTCAAAAGGATAAACACACCTAACACATGGATGGATTATGTGCTGCTGGAGCGTGCAGAGGTGGTAAAAAAAAAAAAAGAACACAAACACTTCTTCCTTTTAAAGGCAAGTACAATATGAATAACCCTGCTTAAATCCACATCCACATCCAGAAAATAACACGCTTGAGTGCTTGTACAGAAACACCGAATGAGTGCCAAACAGAACAAGAATGACGGAGACGACGGCTCTCTCGGTTGCAAGAGAACCGGATATTTGAGTCTATGACTGATCCTCAGCATCCATTTACCAGTAAACCAGACAGCACAGCAGATAATTAGTTTAGTTCTTGGACGATCAGACACCTTAGTCAAAAACGCAGTTTATTTTTATTATGTGTACATTTGTTCTAGGTAAACACTTATAGGTTTTGCCACAGAGAAGGTGAGAACTATCCCAATTTTCCAGAGAATCTTTTTTAGAAGCTCAAATGGAGCAGTGTGTTTTCCAAACTGGTATATGTAGCATTAAAACGGTACCGTTTCCAAAGCCAATTAGCACATTTCTCCCGTCACAGGAGCTGCGATTGCCTTAGGATTGTTTCCAGACAGGAGCACTAAAAAAAATTTACAGCTTCATCATTTGACATGCAAGTTTCATTCTTTTAAACAGTCTTAAAAATCAGTGAAAATTCCCACAAATACATCTGAGAAGATGTTTGCAATGAACTGTTTAGGCTGTAAATTAGTCAATATAAACTAAAATCTATTTCCATTTAATTATTTAAAGATAAGTACAAAAATGCAAATTTTTTATGAGATAAAAAATAAAAACCTGTATGTCAGAAATGTCAGAAGAAGGGAAATCATCTGACCATGGATATGTGCAAAAATTTCTTTCAATTTAATTACAACTAAGAGAAAAAGTGGATGCAGAGCCAACCATTTCATCAGAAACCCAGCAGACACTTGAATTGAAGTCCTTAACCATCGTTGGACCTCAAAGAAAGTAAATCTGTAAATCTATGGAGGCGCGCTATAGCCCTGCCCTTTGACTTTGTTTAACCGAAGTCTCCTCTGACGTCTAAGATAACTCACTGCTGTTGTGCATGTGCAGGTTCAGGAAAGTCTTCAGATGCATACTTGCTTAATAACAAGAGTTGTAAAGAGTTTGGCAGAAAAGCCTTAATGTGTTTCAACATACTTCCAAACACAGCTGGACTCAAATGAAGGTGTAGAACCATCTCAAGGAAGGTCAGAAGAAATGGACAGCACCGAGTTAAATATGAGTGTCACAACAAAGGGTCTCAATATTTAGGACCATGTGATATTTCAGTTTTTCCTTTTTAATAAATCTGCAAAAATATCAAAAGTTCTGTGTTTTTGTCAATATGGGGTGCTGTGTGTACATTAATGAAGAAAAAAATGAACTTGAAGGATTTTAGCAAATGGCTGCAGTATAACAAAGAGTAACAAGTTTAAGGGGGTCTGAATACTTTCTGTTTCCACTGTATATTTGTTTCTCATGGGAAAAACCCTGCACTATAGAGCAATTTCCAGCATCCAAAAAAAAAATCGGGGTAAATGTATTTTTCAAAACAAAGAAAAGTTGAAATCAAAGCAGCCTTATCAAACATCTAGCCAAAAGATGTCTTCCTATTAAGTGTTAACAACTTTGTCTGTTTCATTTTGACAGTAATCTCACCCCATAGAGTCACTGAAAAATTGCTTTGTGGGTCAGATTCAAAAGATTCACCCCAAAATGAAAAGCGGTTAAGCAGAAAACATCCTGTTTATTTGGACATGAGCAGCCTGTAAGAATGAGTCAAAGAGGATATCGGTATTTTTACATTTCATAGTTTAAGAGTGAAGTAAAGAGAAGAAAGTTTTCATCACGAGAAAAGTTTTCACCCAAAGTCCCTGAAATTCAAGACTAAACCCAAGCTTCAGATTCCCTGCAATGATACAGATAAACAAACTCGCAGATAAAAAAACAATTTTTCTGTGGCAGATATACCAAACAAAAGTTGCATTTGTCACAATTGTCCTACGTTGACACACACTCCTTCTCACTGTTGCGCTGAAAAACATACACACCCACACAAGTGAAGTTATTCTAGGAAGCTGGAGAATAGAGGAGTATGCAGACAGTCCTGTTCTCGGTTCAAAGTCTGCCAAAAAAAAAGCTTTTGATTGCTGCCAATGTTGAGCACACGCATTACCTGGTAATGGGAAAAAAGACAGCACACTCGGCACTCTCTAAAACTCAGTTGAATTATTCTTTTGTCTTTCTCTGCGTAACGTATGACATGGTGACAGGCTTATCTCTGCATGCACCTGCGTGTGTGGTATGACACCAGATAGTTGTCAGAGCAGCTGCTGATTGCTGATAAAGTAATGCCTTGATTTGCAAACACAAACAGAATAAAGAGACTGACAAGGGCTGTAATGGATTCATCTGCTTCCACGCCTCTTCCTTGTTCAGGAATCCCAGAGGTGTGACCCAGCGGCGCAAAATTGGCCACAATTAGATATGCGCACCAAACACATTCTGCCCTCACGTTTGGTGCTCACTGCAGGTGCAGTAGGAATTACAGAGTTATAAATATTTTTTATAGCAGTTTGAATGGATGTTTGCATTTTCCATCTTTTGAAATAAAAATTCCTATATGAACATCTGAGTTCATGGGTTTACCAGGCTCTGATTTGATATGATTTGCCAACTCATTTTTAACACTTGCTTTTGCCCCCTTTCAAATAATTTCTGTTTTGGCCCTTTGAGGGTAAAAGCTTGGGTACCCCTGTCCTACATTCTTAGAGGAAGCATTTATCTGTCAGAAAGAGTGAAAATGACCCGTGTGCTGCAGCATTTCACACAAAATTACCTTCTTATCAAATCTCTTCTCTGCAGTGCTTGTTTCAAATGTTTCAAATATAATGAGAGAAAGAGATTATTGTCTGAATTTGGGAGCTGTGGCACGGTTCTAGTGTCACTTGTGCAATTTACAGAATTGAGTTCATCAGTTCAGATAAGCATGTTGCACCAAAGAAAAGAAAAAGTTGCAATTAAATAAAAACAAAACTTTACAGATGCAGTTCTGCAATGAAGAAACTCATTTAGGAGGAAAAATAAGAGGAAAAAAGGAGTTGTCAAAAGTTTATGATGCCAACATCTACACAAGGTCAAGGAACTTTCATGAACTAACAAATCATGTTTTTGTAGAAGGAAGTCATCGGAAACATCCACACAGAAAAGCAGCAGCCAGAATTACATTATTTTTGCTTCAGTGCCTGCAATAAACGTATCCCACAATGCAGCTAAATGAAATGATAACGGACACTTGAAAGTTAAAAAACAAATAAGCTGTAGCATGGCACAGGAAGGATTTCCTTTCCTTTCCTTTTAATGTCACTTAAAACCACTAAACAAAGGGTCTGCAACCTTCAACACTCAAAGAGCCATTTGGGTTGATTTCTCATTGACCACAACTCAAGGTCTCATTTCACCCTTTAGAAACTATGACACTCTATTGTATGTATGTAATTGTTACTATATTAATAAATATTAATGAAATATATGTAAAAAGAAAATAGCATTTTTTTCTAAATTTGAAAAAGGTTATACATTTTGACATGACTCCCTTTCAAAATAAAAGACAGGATTATCTTAATGCAGGAAATGTAGTAGAGTGTGTAATGTTAGCTGGGATTAAAAGAAAATCTATATACAGTTTATGTCACCCTATGTTGGTGCATCACAACCAGAAATGTGTAAATATAACTAAAAAGAAATCTGAGCTCATTAAATGACCCTCACAACATTTTTCGAAGCTTTCGACACCCTTAAAATCCTTGATTTTTCCAAGAACAGACAGTCCACTTGACAACCCATTGTGTGTCAATTTTGGTTGTGCTTGCTGACCTACAGGTGATTTTCTGCAGTACATGATCCTCTGTCTGAATGTTTTAGAACACTTTAGTAAACTATGAAGTAGAAGCGCTAGATGGATTGTTGGGGCTTTGTAAAGTGACATGTACTGTGCTTCAACTTTTTGTGAACAAGCTGAATAAAGTTGGACTTTTCTGTTTTAGTTTGCTTGATTTGCCTTGTAGTCCAAAAATAGTTACTTTTAATATAAGAAACATTTAGTTTTCCTCAACTGGAGAGCCACAACGGAGGGGTAAAAGAGCCACATGTGGCCTCAGCTTGCAGACCCCTGTGCTAGATAGTTTTGCAGAAGAACTCACTGTTCACACTGTCAAGTACTAGATAAATGTCTTAGATACGGAAAATACAAACAGAAATGCATTAAAAAATGTCAACAAAAATGAGCCTTTTGCAACACAAAATGTTCTAAAGCACAATTAAGTTCATATATACAAGTCTTTTTCTTAACAGATGTTTACAAATTTTAAATATTTAGGATATTTGAGAAATTCCTCCATCTTCGTTCAGCTGAAGGGCCCCATGTTGCTTAAGCAGAAATTATCGTAAAGACTTAAGATGCACCAATTTCACAGCATTAGGCACATTTGCAATGTGACAACTGCAGGATTATGCAGGGGAAAAAATGTAGCTCAAATGAAAGTTTTCATTTGCATTTCTTGATGTTACCATAAATAGAAAAACTGGGGGGGGGGGGTTGCTTTTTTTCTTAATTGATCTCGTCTTGTCATACGACATCTTTTTATTCTCCAAAACGATGATTTGAGCTGAAATCATTACCCCAAACTTACCAAACAAAACAAAAAAGTTAAATTCATAGTTTGTTTTTTCCTTTTTAAAGAGTCTTCCTTTTTCTATGTATTTTTGGAATGAGCAGTAACTGAACAGACTTGTGCAAGAACACAATAAGTTTAGTTTCTGGCAAGAAGAGTTTACTTTAATGCTAAAAAAAAGAAAAAAGAAAAAGTAAAAGTTGAGCTAGTGACAGTTTTTTGTTCTCTCTTCCTGCCTATGTGTTTTTTGCAGGTCGGTTGTCACTCCTCCTGGATGGTTCCTCTCTCCTCTACCTGCTCTCTGTGAAGGAGTGCACAGCTGCCTGCACTTTGTAACCAAGACTATTTAAGCTGAGGTCTCTCAGTCCTCGGTGTCGTGCATCCCTGTTAGTTCAGTGTCCTTCCTGCTCTGCTGACAATGAGGTCTGCTTGTCTTTTGTTTTGTGGACTTCGTTCTGTTCCTGTAGGTGTTTGTCTTTTTGCAGTTTTTGGTTGTTTAATTAAAGACTTCTTAGCATATTCCGAGTCTCAACCTGATTCCTCTCTGCATCAGGGTTCCCGTTACCCCAGCCGTGGAAGCTAGCTGATTTACCAAAAGTGACCAAAGTCTTATTGCTTTGATGTGTAAAAACGCAGTTTCAGTCTTCAAGAATAGAGGATTTTAGTTCACAAGAATACATTAAAATAAAACCCATGTTATCTGTACCATTAGAGACTATCTGAATTTTTATTCCCCCTTTGCCACATTGAACTCTGTCTTTTTAGGTTGACTTAGCTCAGGGTTGGTAATGTCAAGTTCCAGGCAGAAAGACTATCGTCGTAGTCCTGTCAGTGTGAACACCACGTCACACTGCTGACATTCATGCTCGTCACTTTACCGAGTTCTTACACAAGGTGCTGAAAAGCGATATACAATTATCATCCTCTCATTTCATGTCATTCCTGTTGTGTGTGTGTGCATGTGCAAAAGGGTTTGTGTAAACGCTGAGATGTCAGCGCTGCTCCTGGTGGGAGTGCGTCCGTGTTTGAAGAATGTCTCAGAGTTGAAAGTGAGTGCCCAACAGAGGGAGAAGAAAAAACACATCAAGATGATGCAGAGATCTCTCTCTTCCATAGACATAGCTCTCTTCTCAGCTGTCCTCCTCTGTCAGAAAGCTGCACCTGTGCCATGAGCCATCAGTCATGGCTGACTCTTCATCTCAAAAGGAAGAGTGAGTGAGGGGCATTAAAAGAGAAAAGAAACAACAGCAGACAGAAAAAAAAAAATCACACAAAGATGTGACATTATTTTTTGGATCAATTTAAATACTTTTCATTTTAGTTAGTTCCTGATGTAGTTTTTGTACTTTGGATTTTATCCAGTTGTATTTATTTATTTTTCCATCTATCAATTAGCTTTGTATGCATTTTTAGAAGTAATACACTCAAGTAATATAATATATATTTTACATATATTTACTGTCTGATTTTTTTTAAAGTATATTTGTATTTTGTAGCTACTCTTCTTCATTCAGGGTTTGAATTACAATTCTAATGACTTTTGTTGAAAAGTATTTACAGTTTAAAATGACAATGTAAAATAACTAGTGCTGTCATTCAAGTCATTTCTGTGCCATGAATTAGACATGAACAGTAAGTAATTAATCTAAAATAAACTGTTTTAATGTAGCCTAATAAATGCTGTGAAAAGCTGCATTTTGAGGTATTTTCATTTAAATTTATGACGTTGTACAATGAGAAATCAAAATACAACTAAAACGGTGACTTTAGGAAGTTTTCTTAATATAAGACTTACAACTTTTACACCACCAATATTTTCAATATATGTATTATAATATACTATATAATACATTATATAATAAAAAAATCCAATAGTAATTTATGAGTATTTTTTCAATCTTACATGATTATGAGAAAACAAACAAGAACAAATATCAGGTTCAGAGTGCTCTAACTTAACACACAACACAGTCGGAACATTTTTAAGAGCAATCGAAAATTATTGACCACAAACTACTCATTAATTCTATAGTAACTTCACCGACATACCTCATTCCAAAGGTTAGCGTCTGACGTGGTTAGCCCTCCATTCACTCCACACACACACAGCTGAGCCCGAACTACTGTGCAGACCTAACCTTATTCCAATGGAAGAAATGTAAATGTCCGACATCTTATAGAGATTGAATAAAATGCTGAGGTTAATATTAAGCATTACTAAGTGGCGTCAGCAAGCAAAAGTGCTCGTAATCAATTAAAGTGCTGTGAAACTGAAATCTTTTGCCTGAACTAAAACAAATGTGCTCCTGAGAGGGACTTTGTAGGAAGTAACACTTTATCCACTTGGAAAAAAAAACTATAATCTTTCCTTTGTGAAAGAGCTGTTAATTAATTCTCCACTGCCATTGTTTCCATGGTACCATCATGTTCACACAAGCCATGAAAGAGGTTATCTCTTTCATGATTTTAAGTCAGATCAGTTTGGATAAACATCACAAATGTCAGCCTTGAAGGAAAAAGGAGCAAATTACCGAGGTAATCAGTATTCATTGCCTGACAGCAACAAGAACGGTCTTGCTTTAGTATATTAAGCAGATGTAGTCACTTAAACTGACTGAGGAAAAAGGGTTCCAGAAAGTTATGTCAATTATAACGAGCTGTTTTACCATTTATCCAAAATTAATAGTAAAAAAAAAAAAAAGCTTACAAAACAGCCCAAATTGTGATTGACAGTTATAGATAATGGTGAGAAATGTAACCCATAAGTCAAATTATCAGCCTAATCTCAAACACTGGAGACGTCGCTGGCGAAACCTAAATAACATGATTTGACCTTCTGTAAATCCTTGAGCGATCAACATGACTCAGCTGATTCTGACATGGAGAAAAGCGGCTTTTCATTTCAGCTTTGCACCAATAAGTAACACGTTCGTAAAGGTTTGCAAAACGTCATACAGCTGTTTTTCCCTGCAGTAGAGTCAAGTGATTTACAATGAAACTACTAAAAGTCTTGTATATCAGTGCACAGCTGCTCTTCTCCATGTCAGAATCCGCCAGAAATACAAATAATTGCGTAACCAGTTGAAGAGTTACGGTGGTAGATAGAGACTCAACACTTTTGATAATGCTTTGGAGTTAAAGTCCCACTCCGATCATTTTTTGATCTATTTTCTAAATATTCCCAATAGTCTTTTAATCATGTGTAGCCAATGCTGTTTTTAGAACATAGTTTCTGCATGGCAGTAATTGATTAAAAATTTGTCTCTGAGTTATGGGTGGGACTGTTGGGACAAAGTAAGCCTGCACCCAATTCCCATCATCCATCTGTTCACACACAACCACTCACACCCCTAACTTTACATTACCGGTGCAGCAAAAATGGCGAGCAATATTGGAGCTTGCCAGCCATAAAGTTTTGAGCCAGATGCCAGCTCGGATGAGAACAACAAAGATGTACAGGGATCTAGGTATCTACAAGTGGATGCACCCAAAGAAAGTGGAATAGGGAGCTTGTGGCCTGCCGATTGTAGCTTCTACATCACAACTACAAGCTTTTTCAAGCAGCATTTTTTTTCCTGCTCCTATTTACATTGGTTGGATCACATTGATTGAAAAATGAAATACCAAGAAAAACCATATTGCCACAGCAAGCTCAATTTTCTTAACACATGTCCTCCACCATCAGCAACAAGAACAAGTTAAAACATTAAAAACACAATTTTCATCAGAGTGGGTCTTTAAAAGATTCAAAAGCTTCAAAAATGGAAAATTTTTCCATCACTCAATGCTATAGTTTATTCAATCCCCTTACTTCCTTCCCTGTTTATGTAGCTACACGTCAGAATTAAAATCAATTCACATTAAGGGTGAAGACAAGGATCAGAAAAATAAAGAAATCACACCCTGATAAGGTCTTGATGCCATGAAATCACAAAAATCGGAGTCTCGAGAGTCTAATAGTAAGAAGACGCCTCTGGAAGAGATAAAATATGATCAAAACATGAGGGTTACTCAAAGTGAGCTTAGATGACCCTCTTGTTTATAAAGGGGCAAGCAAGGAGTCACAGGCTGAGGGAAATGTGGTGTGCAAACTTATGGTTTCATCCTTCACGGTTAATTTGACTAATCCCCAACAAACCAGACGAGTATTTGGCTAGATATTTTCAAAGTTTAATAGTTTTTTTTTCTTTCAAAGTGCTCAAAATCTAATTAGAATAGAAATCAGTGCACGTCTGTTTAAAATCCATTATGGGTGTTTAGGCTTCAAGGTAACGTCTTTATTGGAGTGTACTTTAAAGAAATCTGCCATCTTGCCTTTGAAAACCAGCCAGTCAATAAAAATATTAATCTGATTTAAAGCTGTTCTCACATCAGACACAGGAACTGTTGCTGATTTTGTGTCTTGTATCAGATTTGTTCACCATGAAGGATTCCACCAACTCTGGAGGACAAGTTGACTCACCTCTGTAATCTGTACTCACCACGCAACCGGGTAGCTTTCCTGATGAAAAGCTCAGGTTGTGCCAGCTTTCTTCCCCCATGGGCAGACCTAAAAGAAGAAGTGAATGGTTGCACAGATGAGAAACTGAGAGGAGACATAAAGGTTAATTGGTTTTGTTGACCATCTGTCTATGAAGGAGGAAGCGGATAATGATGGCACACTTAAGGTTGAGCAGAAAGAACTGGGATCTGCAGTCACTGATTGGCAGTGACCAGCGTGGTCACTTGTTCTATTAATAAACCAAGTTCATATCCCTGGATTGTTCACTTTCCTTATTGGAATTTTAGTTTTGCACCAGCTGCATTTTGGTTCTTTTTGTTCTTTGAAAAGGATCCTTCCGTCCAACTCTGCTTCCTTTTTTTTCTCTGCCCTGTAATCTTTCTCCAGGTGAATGAACCACAGACACCCAGCTGAGAGGAGAAATAGTCGAACGGTGCATTCAGCAAGTTGAAAGGCACCGCTGTGGCTGATTCCCCCGGGGGTCAGTTCAACCTGTGAAGGATTGGGAATCTCTTTCTGCACAGCCGAGTTAAAAGTAGGCGTTTATATCAAACAAGTGGACTCTCTCACAGAGTGACAGATGTAGAAAGAAAAAGACAGATAACCATCTACTCTTAACTGACTGTGACTCTTATGTGCAAGCCGAGAAACGAAGTTTGTTCAATATATTCAAGTGTGATTTTTTTTTCTCAATGCCAAGCACGCAGTAAGAGTGTTCGTCAAGGTCAGCAGCAACAAAACACAGAGGAAGGAAACTCATTGGACACAAAAAAGCTTTAATGAACTGAAAGTCGTGGTGACAAAAAATTTGTTCTCTTAAAAATAACGAATAAAAGTCTTAAGGTTTTTTTCATAATGAACTTAATGTTTTGAATGTATAAGCTAAGTGTAGCCCGGGTCAGATTGAGCTGGAGGGTTAAAACCAAGGAAGAGAAAACGTCCATATGTACCACTGCTTCTGAACTCGACCCGAAAAGGATTTTCCAGAACAGCTTGTGTTTGTCAAAAGCAACAGGAAGTGAAGTGAAAGACTTATACAAGACTAAAACTGAAATCACTTTGACACTTTAGAGGAAAAATCACACAAACTACTATAGAAAGTTCCACAGAACTTCTTCTTCACCTTTACTGATGCCTTTTTGTGACCTGAGGGAGACATTTTTTCATGTTTACAGTGAGTGTGAGAAGTTTTCAGGCCTCTTTTAACATCTGTGTGTGGATCAAGAGTCAAATTCTTACGTTTTTATTTGTAGTGTATTTCCTTTTCCTCTTTTTAAATTTTTCCCTTTTTTCAGAAGGATCTGGCTGCAAACAAGATAACATCATCGTCCAGAAGTGGAAAATATACGCCTTACCCCAAGAGTGTTCAGAAATGTAGAAAAAAACTTACGGACAAAAACGTAACTGTTTGGATCAGTTAATATAAAGGTTTCTTTTTAAGTGATAGGGGGGCATTTCCAGTTCTGGTCAAGGACTTGCTGTTCTGGATGTTGATGTGTGCCGCCAAATCATATTCCTCCAATTCCCCAATCATCATTTCTCCCTCAAACATGAAGCAATAAAGTCATAACCCTCAAAATGTCGTTCCTCTACAATTTTATTTTCATTCCTACACAATTTCCCAAGTATTTATCATAGTTTAGTGTGTTTCCTACAATTTAATAAGACATGTTCTATCATCTCACACCCGTTGCAAAATTCACATTTTTCATTTATGTTTTCCAATAACAGAAAGATTAGAACCCAGTTGAGTGCAAACTTGAGTGGCAACAACGTCCCACATTTTTACTCTATTTGGACCCTTGAATCCCATTTTCCCAAGAATTCTTTCTATCCCACAATACCACCTCCCTTTTTGATCCAAACAACTAAGATACACAGCTAAATATATACATACATGAGAGATGACAGACGAAGGACACCAAGGATCTGGAAAGTTGAAACTGAATCCAGGAAAAAGGTGGAGACTGAACCTTGCAGGTGGAAACAATAACTTAATCACTTCCACCTAGGAGGAGTAAAAATGAGTAGGAAAAACACCTAAAAAATGAACATTTAATCAAACAAACATAAATCTGAGTTTTAAAAAAGTCCAGTTAGATAAAACCCAAGACTAAATTTGTGATTAATTCCACAAAAAAACAACACCAGGATTACACAGTTGTATCTTAAAGATTCTGGAAATTATTTTGAATTTGAAAGGACGAGGAGAAAAAAATTGGACTTAAATTAGGATTTTATTGTTTCCTTTCTAATTATTTAAATGTGACAATGTTCAAGCACATTTCAAACCAGTTTAGGTGTACAGCTCTTAGCTGCTTTAAAGGTCTTGGTTATAGAAAATCCTCATTGTAAATGTCAGAAAATGCCTGGCTTGCTAGTGCAGTATGTTTCGGAAACATCTGATTGAATCCGAGCAGACAGTGTTTCCATATACACTTCAAAATTCATCGGGCCGTTTCTGTTTTTTGTCACATTGTCAATAAACACTTGTGACCCAGTTCCACTGGCAGCCATGCATGGCTGTGCCATCAGACTGCCTCCACCTGTTTCTCAGATGTTTAACATTTCATTTCTGTCACTCCTGTGTAGATTGATTTTTTTTTTTTTTTGTTTTTTTATCTCTGAGAAAGTGCTTTCCCACAGTTTTTGTTTGCTTTTCATCTACATTTCAACGGCAGGTATTCTTGAGGCTCATGAATAGTTTGATCTCATTCAATTTTCACTTTAAGACTCAGAAAATAGCTTGCCTTTTTACCACAAACAGGACGTTTCTGTAAATTTAAGACAAACTTACTCCTTGCTTTAAAATTCTGCCCTGATTTTAGGCTATAGCAAATGACATTTTCTTCTACTTCTATCACACGATGCAATATTTCTTTTAAAGAACAAAGTCAAATGGCTTAATTCAATATCATCATTTTACCAGGCAACCAAATAACCACTAAAATAATACTTTTTTTTTAATCATATTGTAAATACATTATTTTGTTTATATAATTCACTCAATCCAGCATTTAAAAATACATTGGGTTATTTTGCTTTCAATTTAACACAATTAATTAGAGCAAAATTCTGGGTCGGTTTGGAGAACTCTAACAAGCAGCCTAAAGGTCAGGATGTGTAAGCCTGGTTTTAATTAATTAAGCTGCCCTTAGGGAGTTAAAGGACACGTTCATGATGTGTAGAATGTTCAATAATACTCTTCTGATTGTCACCTTTATCCCATGAGAGACAAGACTGAAAATCAATATTTGACTCCTGTGATCCTCTGATCCACATGCAGAACTGCTTTAAAACTAGTATTAGTGCTGTCAATCGATGAAAAAAAAATCAGATTCATCACGCTTTTGGATTGTGATTGAACACAATGTTTTACTAGATACATTTTTCAGGACAATATGCGGCTTTTGGACAAAAAATAACGGCCAGAGAGAATATTTTTCCTTCATTTTTATTGTCTGAAATGTTTTAATTTGTAAAGTGTTAGCTCAAATATCCCAGAAATGTAATTTGTGTGCACAAAACACATCAACAGTAAAAGAAACATAACTCTTAAGACTTTTATGTCTGCAGTATTATTCCAAGAAAACAAAGATGCTGACTTACAGTCATTAGAAACAAACATTTTGTTTTCACTCTAAATGGTCCAGGTAAACACTCAAATCTGATTGGCTGCTGGCTGTCGATGTAAACCTAAAAAAAGAAGTTCCGGTCACGTAGCCCAAATGTTCTATATTGCTGCTTCAAAACAAACTTTTTGCTTCACCTTCAGAACAAAAACCCGCAGTGAGAGGTGAACTTTCTCTCTGATTTGATGCTTAGTTGAACCTATCATGTCGATCAGCATATAAATCACTTTCCTCTGCCGCTACAGCAATGCTTTGTAGCGGTCCGAGACAACGGATCGCAGCGCCAATCAAATAGTTCGCTGTTTGTGAGACTGCAGTCTAAACCGAAAAGATAACAAGAATAAAGTTCTAAAAATCGATTGAATATATATTTCTTTTGTGAGTGACCGTGGTTTAAGCGGGATAGTGCCCGACGAAGTGTGTATTTTAAAAAATTCACACCCACCGTGGAAGCCTGAACTGTCCAACACAAGCTGTATACGGTCACCTCTGATGAATGATTTATCTGAGTTAATAAATAATGACTTAAAATAATGAATAATAATGAATTTTTAAAAAATGCATTCACATTTTAACATTGACAGTCCTACAATAGAAATCAAAGCACAACGCCAGAAGATTTTGATGTATGAATGAAGTTGTATTTTAATTACACTAATCTCTTCTAACAATCTTAAAATGCCCCATACAAACATGTTGGACATGAAAGAAATCAAATATGTTGGTAAGAATAATACTTAGAAAACTTAGGAAAAAAAATGTTTATTTTGTCCTTATGGACACAAAATAAAAACTAATTAATGTCAACTTTATTCTAGAGACACTTCATGTTTTTAAAAACTACCTTTAAATGAACAGTTTTTAGTATTTTAGTAGATCATCATTTATCACATATATCAGGATGCTGCTTGTTGACTTCAGTTCAGCGTTTCCCTCTATCGGCCCCTCCTGCCTGATTAACAACCTGCAGAAACTGGAAACTCCATCTTGTTAGACGTCTTTACAGATGCATATGTCAGCTTGGGCACCTTCACCTCCTCCACTGTTGTCGTCTCTTCTGCGGTTCTTCAGGGCTTCGTTTTGAGTCTGAAATTAAACACATTATACACCCACCCAGAGTAAATCTACTCCACCCAGCTCCTCCATTTAGTCACAGAGATCCACAATGATTCCAGCCACCCAGGACACTCCATGACCCCCCACCTCCCCTCTGGCAGACTCAGAGTCATGAGAACTCTGACCAACAGACTGAGGAAAAGCTTCTTTCACATGGTTGTAAAGAGACTAATTGAGCAAGTGCTGCTGACAAAACAAAAGCAACGAAATAACATTTTGTAATATTCAAAATATTACAATAAAATAATTGCACAGTTCTATTGAAGGACTGTAATTTGCTGTCATATAAAATCAACCTCTCAACAGCATGAATGATTCTTTCATCATCATCCCTACTCAACAGCAATAAAGAAGTGAGAATTTGATTTCCAACTCCAGAGAGACCGAGGATTTAAAAACTTTTAAACTCACTTAAATAATGATATTCTGCCATTAAAGTATTTAGATGGATGTACCTCTTTGAGACTAACTTAATCTAATGTCTCCTTTTTTCTCCACAGGTTCAGCAGTGAAATCCAATGAAGGTCTTCTTCTTCACGATGAATTATAGATGCATTTACTTGCAGTTTTATCTTCATGAATCAAACCTGCTTTCAAGTGAACACAAAAGCTGCCAGGGGTCTGTGTGGAATCGCACACCTTCATCCAGACAGTTTTTTTTTAAAAACTGTTGATGGAGTGTTCCAAACAAACTTGGCAGAGTAGATTTATCGATGTTCCTGCAAGCGCTAAAACTGCTGCTACACAAAATGCATGCGTGTTACTTTTAGTCTCTTGGTGACGAGTTTGTTTTTGGATGAATGAGGCAGTTTGATTGCTGTCAGCAGGAAATAGTCAGAAATGACGGTTTTGAGGACCACAATGCAACAGAAGGGCACCGTACAAAAGTATTACCTGTATGTCAGAAGTGCATCCTACTTACATTATCCTTACAAACACTTACTTTACCCATGACAATTGTACGTTCCATTATCATGACATCTCTTGAGGTAGCCTGGACAACCCAAAAACCCACAGCATGCATACAGGTCATCATGGTGCAAAAAAACAACATGAACACAAAACTTGACTAAATCTTTATTATCTATTACTGATCCACTACAGGCATCAGGCATTGTTTTTTTGCTGTTTTTTTTTTTTTTTTTTAATGGAAGGCAGAACCTACTAATGGCGTTTAAGCACATCTGCACTTTGTCAAAGATTTCTTTGGAATACATTTCACAGACAGAAATCCTCACTCTACTCCTCAGGTTCACAGCGCTTAACCTGATCTGTCTGAAAAACACAAGACGAAAGGAACGTTCGGAGCTTGATGTGAGGCTAACACAGAAGCTGAGAAATGTACTTCAGTTGATGAAAGGGAATGATTTAATATGTAATAGTGCTAACTCTCTGTAATTGACACCCTGACGGCAGCTTTATTTAAGATCTTTGGTAGGATCTGACTTTTCCAGAGCATTTTTCAAAAGTTTGTGGCTGGAAATATCGTTGTGTGTGTAGCTCATAGAACCATGTTTTCTTTAAATCTGGACATGTACCTGCAAATGTGTTTTCTCTGCATTGCTATACATTTGCAAGTGGATAATTGTTAGTTAAAGCTTTGCTAAAAACACTGAAAATTGCGCAAATTCAGCAAGCAAATGCTTTAACAACAACAGTTTAAGATATTTGAATCAAACATATTTTCATTAATGCAAACAGTAGGAAAAGCAACATTTCAAACCACAGGAATTAGTAAAATGAAACATTAAATTTGACTTGAACCTTTAAGAAAACATTTATAGATTTTTTTTTTTTTTTACATTTTTAAAAGAACGTGTTGCTCTTGGAGCTTTATGAATTATAGCATCGTACTGTGATTCAGTGCTTCTTTGCAACAAGTAGATGGGAAATTTACATGTTACACAATATTTCCGTCAACTGTTGTTCTAACAAAGTGGAAGCAATTAGAAACAAGAGCAACAAAGTTATAGACTATTTTACCTGACAGAGCAGGTCAGGTTAGCTCAAGAACAAAATTCTACTTTACCAAGTAGAATACAAAGCATTGATGCAGTGGTTTTAAAGCACCACTGCTGGACTTCAGGCATGTCCAAAATCCGGCATGTTTCCCAAATGTCGCCTGAGTCCGAATTTCTATTGGCCTGCAGGCCCCTGCCATAAAATCAGTAATATGTGACCTCCAGCACACTGTGTGTACGGTTATAAATTACATTATAAGCTGTTGTAAACCTGTGGCTACTTGACCTTCAGAGCTTTTGCTTCTTTGTGTCTTTAGGGCTTTGTATCTTATTCCACCACATACTTCCTATAAAAATATCAGCATGAACGTCCACTTTTTTCAGTACAAGTGCATACTTAAATATGAATGTTAAATATTTTAAACATTAAAACAAAACATTCAAACTACAAGCAGCATTTAGACACATAAAACAAGCCAAGCTGAGACAGTAAGAGCCTAAAAATATAAAAAGAAAGAGAACAGAAACTCAAAAATCCAGCTCATATTTTGTAAAGCAACTCATTACATCCGCCAGCAACATCTTTTGTCTCAAATGAGTGGATGATAAGGGGTTTGGGATTTAGCTCGGAAATGAAATGTTATTCTGTCTTCTGCTTCAGCAACAAACATTACAGATTATAAATTGGCCAGAGACATTTGCAAAGCAAAGTGGGTTTCTTTTTTCCCGTCAAACATGTGACACTAATACTCTTCCTGACGTCCCTATTTAACATGCTGTTTCCTAATCGCAGATGTATATGTGAGCCGAGTTTTGCCCTGTCATTGCTCAGCCCGGCGTTGAAAACGAGGTGAGAGTCTCTCAACAGGTTATCAAAAGCTGTTGAAGTAGCTGAAAATACTTTGGCAAAAATGCCTCATTAAAACAGGAAATAGCTTCTTATAATTTCATCCTGACTGAGCAACATGCTTGTAATCAGCGGCGCTCTCTGTCGGCTTCAGATTGCTTTGGGAGTTCTCCGTTGGTTATGTGCAATTACTTATTTGCCAGTCAATAAAGCAGTGAGGCAATAAACTGGCTTTGTGTTAATCTAAGATTAATTTGCACAAATAGCAGAACAAGGAGAGGGCAGAGATAAAATAATAATGTAGCAATTCAATATTCATTACCCACAAATTTTACGAGGAGGTGGTGGTTCATTTTCAGGTGTGACGTGAATGCAAGCGTGCCAAGTTTTGAGTTGATCCTATCATTTTAAACTCAAGAGGTTTCAGTAATTTGGAGACATATTGTGATACTTCATTTATGGTGATATTTTTGGCAATACTTAAACTACTAAAGTACAAACCAGATGCTTCCACTGACATCCATGTTACTGAATTTTAGTAGTTTATTATTATTATTTTTATTGTTTTAGTCAGTCCTAATCAATACCATAATTTTGTTTAATCATAATTATTAAAATAAAAGCAACAGTGCAACTTAAGTTCGATTTTAAGTTACTTAAGTTAAGTTACTCTAATTGAAAGTTGAAGCAGACAAGGAATAGAATTATTTGTAAAATTACTTTTTAAAATGCATGACCAAATTATATGTTCTGCTGTTTTAAAATGTATTTTTATTTGGATTTTGGGTTTCAAAAATACCTTTTTAGATTTAAAATCCAATTGATTTTGCTTTAATTAGAAATGTTAAATTGCATTAGTTTATGCTGAATTCTAAAATGCAAAATGCAATTTCAAATTGCATGAAAAACAAATGACAAATAAATGGTTGTTGGAAAATACAAAGACAAGAAAGAAGGTAAAGACTCATATAGTAAAAAAGATACTGTATATATGATATATATGACCTGTTCCCACCAGCTTCTCAACCTACCATAATGTATTTCATGTACTGTAAGATCATCATGAAACTGGTTTTAAATCAAAAGGAAAAGCCTGCTGTCATAGGAATTAAAGACAAAACACTGCAAAAAGTGTTTTCCAAATCATATTTCTCAGCTTGTAAGGGGACCCAAGGAGCCAGTCCCCTCAACGCTGGGCCATCGAAGGGTACTTTTGCTGTCCAAAGTCATAATTGCTTTAGGTGGGATTTACAGAAGCGGACATTTATTGCAGTCTCAGCAGCAGCATGGTTCCCCACATAAAACAAGATGTAAAGTTTGTTATGGTTTCACTAAGCACTTTGCAAGTCAGGGTTCATATTAAAGCTAAAAGACTCTGATTCATTCACATCGGTTTACACATCTCTGATGAACGTACACACGTGGACAAAATTGTTGGTACCCCTCAGTTAAAGAAGGAAAAACCCACAATTCTCACTGAAATCACTTGAAACTTACAAAAGTAACAATAAATTAAAAAAATCTTGAAAATTAAATAATCAAAATCAGCCATCACTTTTGAATTGCTGATTAACATAATTATTTAAAAAAACAAACTAATGAAACAGGCCTGGACAAACATGATGGTACCCATAACTTAATATTTTGTTGCACAACCTTTTGAGGCAATCACTGCAATGAAGCGATTTCTGTATTTGTCAATGAGCGTTCTGCAGCTGTCAACAGGTATTTTGGCCCACTCCTCATGAGCAAGCTGCTCCAGTTGTCTCAGGTTTGATGGGTGTCTTCTCCAAATGGCATGTTTCAGCTCCTTCCACAGATGTTCAATGGGATTCAGATCTGGGCTCATGGAAGGCCACTTTAGAATAGTCCAACGCTTTTCTCTCAGCCATTCTTGGGGGTTTTTGGCTGTGTGTTTTGGATCGTTGTCCTGTTGGAAGACCCATGACCTGCGACTGAGACCAAGCTTTCTGACACAAGGCAGCACATTTCTCTCCAGAATGCCTTGATAGTCTACAGATTTCATTGTACCTTGCACACATTCAAGACACCCTGTGCCAGATGCAGCAAAGCAGCCCCAAAACATGACTGAGCCTCCTCCATGTTTCACCGTAGGGACAGTGTTCTTTTCTTCGTATGCTTGGTTTTTGAGTCTATGAACATAGAGTTGATGTGCCTTACCAAAAAGCTCCAGTTTGGTCGCATCTGTCCAAAGGACATTCTCCCAGAAGCTTTGGGGCTTGTCAACATGCATTTTTGCAAATTCCAGTCTGGCTTTTTTAGGATTGTTTTTCAGCAGTGGTGTCTTCCTTGGTCGTCTCCCATGAAGTCCACTTTGGCTCAAACAACAACGAATGGTGCGATCTGACACTGATGTACCTTGGCCTTGGAGTTCACCTTTAATTTCTTTGGAGTTTGTTCTGGGCTCTTTGGATACAATTCCAACGATCCGTCTCTTCAATTTGTCATCAATTTTCCTCTTGCGGCCACGTCCAGAGAGGTTGGCTACTGTCCCGTGGGTCTTGAACTTCTGAATAATATGAGCCACTGTTGTCACAGGAAGTTCAAGCTGTTTAGAGATGGTCTTATAGTCTTTACCTTTAAGATGTTTATCCATAATTTGTTTTCGGATGAATCCCATTGAACATCTGTGGAAGGAGCTGAAACATGCCATTTGGAGAAGACACCCATCAAACCTGAGACAACTGGAGCAGTTTGCTCATGAGGAGTGGGCCAAAATACCTGTCGACAGCTGCAGAACGCTCATTGACAAATACAGAAATGGCTTCATTGCAGTGATTGCCTCAAAAGGTTGTGCAACAAAATATTAAGTTATGGGTACCATCATTTTTGTCCAGGCCTGTTTCATTAGTTTGTTTTTTTAAATAATTATGTTAATCAGCAATTCAAAAGTGATGGCTGATTTTGATTATTTAATTTTCAATAAATTTTTATTATTTGTTACTTTTGTAAGTTTCAAGTGATTTCAGTGAGAATTGTGGGTTTTTCCTTCTTTAACTGAGGGGTACCAACGATTTGGTCCACGTGTGTAATTGGTGTAGAGGAGCGCTAATCCCATTAAATGACATATATGACAATAACTGTTAAGGAGAGCAAAGAAAAACTGTTTTAAATCTAGTTCTTATATTTGTATTAAACACAAGACACCTGTGGGAATAAAAACAGAAGTCGCCTTTGTTAAATTTTTGATATCTGAATGTAGGGCTGATTTAAAGGCCATCTCATCTTTTTTTTCTTTTATAAAAGCATTCCCAGTGGTCTTTTAGGTATGATTTTTGCTTTTTTCAGCCAAAATTTTTAAAAAATTGTGTCGTTTTCCAGGACAAAGTTTCTGCACAGTGGCAGTAGTTCATTAGAGATTTGCCTCTGAGTCTGTCTAACACAAGAGGCTCTCAGCTAAAATCTGTTTGCTCAGCTGTTGGACAGGACAAGTTTAAAAAAATAATAATAATAAATATGGCACAGAGTTTGTGCCACAGTTCCAACATCACTAATAATTTCTTTTTTTGTTTTATCTGCTCCTATTATAATATGAATAAAGAAATACTCAAAATGCAATTTTCCACATAATTTTCTTAATATTTGTCAGAAAAATGCCACTAAAACATGTTAAAGACATAAAAAATCTCATTTTCATCACAATGGATCTCTAAATGTGCTTTTTTTAAAATAATAAACATGAACTTTTCTGTGCTTAGTTGTTTTTAGTCTTGTTTAAGGGAAACAAGAACAAAAATATAGAAAAAGCAAAAACTCCAAAATGGTCAACTGTGACATGACATGACATAAAGTTTGTCTTTTAATTGGGTCAGAAATCAACCTTAAAACGTAGGTGAGCACACAAGCAAGCGAAGGAAAGAAAAAAAACTCCACGAAGCATTCAGGTGTGTAATTTCATTCGTCCTTGTTCTGTCAGTGGTCCCAGCTGAGGGTGAAAGTGGTCAACGTGTCCTGTCCCAATTACTAGTCCAGCAGAGGACCTCAGGCTCAGGCACACTAGGACTCTTCATGAACATAAGATGATGTCCCAGGCTGAAGCACACAAACACCAGCTTAGTGCTTTCACACACACACACAGACACGAGCTGGAGAGCACGTGCACAAACAAATAACAGCTACGCCTTCAACACGAAGAAACCCACAATGTTGTGTCAAACATGCAGCTGAACTTACTGGAAAAGAAATCTAGATCCTTTTTCGTTTTCCATTTAAACTTAAAATTTCCATCCTACATGTCAGAAAATGCTTTAAAATTAGTGGGTTTTTTGTAAAGGCCCTGTCACAAAGATATTTGACAGTTAAGATTGTAAAATGAATCCTAGGATTGATGAGGAAAAAGACAGTCTTTTCTTTCTTTTAATATTTTTCATTTTCTGAACTGCTTAATCCCTTTAGGGGTCACGGGGCTGCTCATGGGTGAAGGCAGGGGACACCCCTGGACTGGTTGCCAGTCTGTCGCAGAGTCACACACCCACACAGTCACATCCACACCTAGGGACAATTTAGAGTAACCAATTAACCTATGAAACATGTTTTTGGACAGTGGGAGGAAGCTGGAGTTGGTGGCACTGTTTTTTCAAGTTCCCCCAGCCAGGACTTGAACCAGCAACCTTCTTGCTGTGAGGCAAGAGCGCTAACCACTGCGCCACCGTGCAGCCCTTTTCAACTTTTTTGTCTTAGCAGTTCACCGTCTTTTTGCAGTTTCTTTCCTGTTAATTTAACTCTGAATAAATAAAAATCAACACAGTTTCAGTGTTTATGTGCATTAACATCCTCAGAATCTTTAAATAGTTCCCAGCAGCTGAGCCCTGCAGCTAACAACACTCCAGTTCACACATCACCTCCAAAGAATCTCTGCTGAGAAATACTGTCAATGAAAACTCTGGATTGTTATTTTTCCAAATGTGGATACATATTAATATGACGGTTCATCTAACAATTACTTTTATGAATTAGGACAAAAAGAGGACGTGTTTTAAGCCCCGCCCCTTATTGCATTAACTAATCATTTAATTTAATCCTCAACCCTGTAACAAAGAGCTTTAGACCAAATTACGTTCACACCAAATGCGTTTCGCGTGACAATTTCTTAGCATCCGCTTCTCTTTTGGCGTGCGTCAAATTCTTGCCTGGACATTTGTCTAAAAAGACAAACCTGTCGTTCCTGCCATGTGTGGGAGGATCTACTGTCTAAAGTAGCGACTGCATATCTCATTTACAATGCATGGAAGATATGGACCCTTTTGCAACATCAGGTTTACTCTAAAAGCATCGGTTAACACGTCTCCATGTCTGGGTTCATGAGATCATTCAGAGACTCGCCCCATACGGTGAGCTTCACCGTCCACTGCAGGAGCTGCGTCTGATTGGCGCTGTTATCAGTGGTACTTCTGCCTCTCTGTGACCCAGTTCGATGACTTGCTGTCCCAAATTAGAATGAGGAGAGAAAAAATAAAAGTTACGAATTACTGGCCAAAGTTTAGATCGCTGTACTCATTCATCAGAATTTTTGCAGCACCGCCGGACTGCTGCACCACACCCAACGCTCAAATCGTGATGCCTGCATCACCTCTGATCACATCTGCACACTGACTTGACATTGAAACTGAATTGCATTTGGTGTGATCACAGTTTAACTTTTCAACCATTTGGGCAATTACCATGAGTCTAACTTATGCTGAAGTGAAGAAAAGCAGCTTTGCGTTGATATGCAACAGTAGTTAAGTGCTTACGTAATAAGCATCAATCAGCTGATTCAGTCAGAGAAAAGCGCCTTTGGACCCTTATAGAACACTTTACATGAGCTTTTCTCCACATCAGATTCAGCTGATTCACGATGATTGAAAAAGCAGTTAAGGAGTTACTATATGACGAACAGCATGTTATTTAGATGCAGCTGGAGATATCTCCAAAGTTAAACGGGTAAAGGGTTAAACCCTGTAGACATTTGCTCGTCTACTCGCTCTTTCAATCATTTTCAGTCTCTGTTTCCATTTTTCTCCCTCACTAAGACAATATTAGAATATTCATATATACAGAGCATTTGATGCTGTGACTAATTCATCGGCCAAAGCAAATCTTTTATTCCTCTGTGTCTTTTGAATTCTTGTGAAACATTTTTACTTACTATTTTTAAGGCCTTTTTAAAACCTTTGTAAAATTTCAAAGTGCTGAGGGCTGAACTTTTGGATAAAAGCAGTGTTTTAATTGCAAATAAGAGCACACAAAGTTTCTCCAACCCAGCACATTGTGGAGTTTCTGTTTCAAAAAAACAAACCTGCACTTCTGAAGTTGATCCCTGACGGGAAGCAGGTTTTACGGTCAGCAAACACACTTGCTGTTGATTTCCCCCCAAAAACTGCAGGACATTTAAGAAAAAAAGTGCCCTTTAAAAATGCCCTAAACCTTGGCGTGGCCATGGTGCAGAACAGCACGCTGGACTTGAGGGGGGAAAACAGAGCTACGAGTGAAGGGAATTTGGCAAAATGAATCTCTGGACTTTATGCTGCTTCCACTGCTCAGGAGCAAAATTGGCGCATGTTAAAACAAGGAGAGCCAAAATGGGGAACAACAAAACCAACTCTAACAGACAGCAGCAGAAGACTATTTTACAGGGAAATGAAGCTTTGAGTTCATGAACAGCATGCATTTTCCAAAGCCAACTCAAGAATGTAAACATTGGTGTAAAAACAACATTTGGAGTTCGAAAGATGTTTACACGACTCAACCTGTCAGGAAAAATGAGAAAATATTTACAGATTAATCTTTTTACTCCGTGTAGAGATCAGAGTTAAGTTTCACACAAAGTGTATCATTGCATTTCCATCAGTGTTTTGCTTCTCTTAGGGAGAAGCAACTGTTAAGTCATTTGCACTAAGTTATGTCTTTGAAAAAGTGGGAATTGGTAAAATTGGTAATTGGTAAAAACTCACCAAAACTTGCACTGACCTAGTCCCTAGTGAAAATGAATTTTGGTCATAGTAAGCGATGCCCCCCAGAAACATTATGGCATCACAGCATTCAAAACCATTAAAAAAACAAATGGGGTAACAACCACTTATGAGGCTCAGAATAAAAAATAGTTTAAAATTAAATAACACAAAGTGACTGTGATAGGAATAGAAAATGACTGTTACATTGAAATTGGGACAGATTTCCTGAAATGAATCATTTATGTACTTTAGAAATGGATGCATTTCACAACCAAACTGATATGGTTTCAACTGAAACAATGCTTTAATTTAAAAACGTCCATCTGAAATTATTATAATATTTTGTTTGTATCAGCTTCCCAAGAGAACTATTCATTTCCCTTAAAACAATCTGCACTCATGGAGTGTCCCATGGAGCACACTAAATTCAAACAGAGAAACATTGATTATATCCCTAACTAATTCCCTCGTTCCATGCACACCTGTGCGATGGAACACAAACCACTGATGTGTGTGTCTTTTTCCTGGCGTTTGTTAGGTCTAATTAAAGTGCAGCTGCTCACTAGAGGGGTTGATGACACATAAGGGTGTTTAATTAATATTGGAAAGCAGTGACGCATGGCAGCGTTGCAGGATGGGCCAGGCTGTTGAAGCAACGGGGAAGTGGTGAAGAGAAACCGAAAAAGGGCAATCAAAAGATTTCTTTGTGGTTGCTTGATTGTTGCCAAGTTGAAGGGAAAAAACTAAAGGAATGAAAAAAATAAACTTAATGAAATATTTCAAACATTTTTCTGCTTAGTAAAATGTTTTAGATCAAACTGAGCATAAAAGCAAGGACCGAAACACCGGTTTTTAAATCAAAAGCGTGAAATAATTAGTCTTAAAACAAAGCTATTAAGAGGGAAGATGGAGGGAAAAAGAAATAGCAAACTGGAAGGACAGAAGTCATGTACAATAACAGTGGAAAAGACAAATGAATGGCTGCTGTAGGGAGTATTTTAATGTCTTGAGCATTACTGTGTATGCTTAGATACCCTGTGAAACAATGTGTGTGTAAGTCATTGGGACCTTGTGCTGTCTAAACACCGACCTTGTCAGGAGTGGTAGTCCTTAGCCTGGTTCTAATGAGGCAAAACGTTAGATGTGGGGCTCAGGTTAGGGTTGAAGATCAGCTGCAAAAGGCATTTGGTTTAAGTCCGAGCTGAAATGGTTTATGGTTGGGAGAACTCTGCACACTTCAGATGAATGAAGGTCAGAACAGCTGAGATGATTTGTGTCGATGCTGGACAACTAAAGGTAAAGATGATGTTATGAGACCAGTGAGCAGTTCTAAGCAAACCAAAGTCCTTCCAGTTTTTACAAGTGTCCCAAAATATTTTTTGTAGGATTCACTAAGCACAACTTCCTCCTTCTTATCAAAGTATCTCAATTTTATTCAATGACTAACATTTTCAGTCAGATGTGCTAGTAGTGGGTTTGACTCTATTTTACTAACCGCTCTTGTTGTTTTGGCAGAGATGCAACACCCACCAATGGATCCATCCATTCATCTTCAGAACCCACTGAATTCCTTATGGGGTCATGGGGCGGCTGAAACCAACCAAGTTACTGTTGGGCGCAGGCGGGGTACACCCTGAACAGGTTTTCAGTCTGTTGAAGGACCACACAGGGGCAACTTAAACTCAACAAATTGACCAATGAAACATGTTTTTAGACTGTGGGAAAAAGCAAAAGTGCTAGGAGAAAACCTACGCATGCACAAGGTGAACGTCCAAACTCCACACAGAAAGAACCCAGCTGGGATTTAAACCAAGGCCTTCTAGCTATAAGAGAGCTAACCACTATACCACTGTGCAGTCCAGACATGTATCAAGGCTTTGGAAACTATAGATATTGTTTCACACTGGCTTGATGGCAACCCCTGAACACTAAAGAATGTCAGCTACACATCCCATGGCGCAGATTGCCTGTTCCACCACCTATCAAAAGTGATCAATTGCACCAACACTTGTTGGCAGTGAGGGCCATCACCATTCAATGTATTCATTACCATGGTCAAGAACCTTGATTTAGCAGGGGGTTTAAAGGCCCACTCCAATTATCGTTTGAGATATTTTCAAAGCATTCCCAGGGGTCTTTTGAATCTGATTGTGCTGTTTTTTTTTTTTTGCCAAAACAAAAATTAACTGTCATTTTCTTGAACATAGTTTCTGCAAAGCAGCAGGAGTTCATCAGAAAATCACCCCTGAGTTGTAGGCATTACTGCTGAAGTTAGACTGCTCGTTTCCAATCATCCCTTTGTTTACACTCTCTCCCACTGTCATTATAACCCCTCACAGCCCCAACCTAACATTAGCGGCGCAACAAAAATGGCGAGCATTGGTGGAACTATCCAGCCATACATTTTTGAGCCAGATGTCAGCTAAGATGAAAGACGTACACAGATTTATTTGTCTGCAAGTGGATGCATCAGAATGGAGCAGGGCAGGAAGCTGGAGATTTTACGTTATAACAATAAGCTGTTCCCAACAGCCTTTATTTTTGTTTATTTTATTTATTTTTTATAAAGCAATGGTTGATTCAATTTCCCACAGAACTAACACAAAATGTGACATATACAGTCTGGGGTGCAGGTTTTCTTGGTCCATATGTTTTGTCTAGACTGTTGACAATCACAGGTTCTAATGGTGGCTCAATTTCTGTTTACATCCTCTCTCCATCCTAACAAGAAACTGCACTTTGAGCATATTTGTTGCAATTACAACAACACTAATTGACAGAATATTAGCTATGATGAGGGAACACTGATGAGTGAACATGAATTGCAATAATCTGAACAAATTCTTCATTTGTGTTCATAATATTCCACAAATACTCAAACAGTTATGCCATTTACATAGTATAGATGTGGCTGCACACCACACAGATACACAAACACTTCCAACATCAACTGTCTTCACAGAAACTCACGCTTGGCAGCTTTGCCAGGAGGCTTTGAGTCGCTCCATTCTCCTGTATAGCTTTATTTGTTTTGTCTGAAAGCAAATTTTTGAAAATTGACACTTGCCGTAACGAGCATCTGTTTTCGCCATCTGTGAGTTATGCAAATGAAGCCGATGAATATTCAGACGGGCCTCGGTTTAGAGGCACAGGCCCACAGGCTTGCTTACAGTTGGTGGAGAGAATCACGCGGACCTGTGGGACAGGAGCAAAAACGAAAAATCAATCTCTGTACAACATGCTTTTCTTTTCCAGTTTGCACTGACATATGCTGAAAGGAAAGTACAGCTCAACTAACTCTTCATCTCCACAGACTTTTATTTGTGATGGATTCTTTTGTTTTCTTGCACACAATTTACTTTCTAATGAAGCCTGTCTTTATGTTGTTTTATCACTTTTAATTCACTTTGCATCTTTTTAATTTCCTACCTCTTAGCTTAATTTCCATTTTTTTCACCAATCCTCCGTTCTTCACTTTCTCCCTACAGCGAGGCTATCCTATGAATAATTCAAAGATGTTGCAGGACGATAATGGGAAATTAGAGGTGAGACTGTGTTAAGCCTATGTGTGTAAGATTGAATTTTTCTCTGGCCAGGAGGCAACTGTTAGAAGCTCTTTATCCACATAAATGATGTCAATAGAGTGACATTTGTGGTTGAGGTTGCAAAATAAGGACAAGTGACAGTCCATTTGGAAATTACACATCCTGATTACCATTTAGTTATCGCATCAACATTATTGGTAACCACCATTAATTCTGTCAGTCAAAACTTTCTAGAATAATTTAGAAAGAGTCACTCGCTGTGTCATTCAGAAAGCTGCTTTTTTTTTTGAGCTATGCTGGGCCTTGTTTATTTTTATTGTCTGTATTCTGCCTTGCCTGTTGGTTATGTGTTTTCACACATTGGTGATGTGAATGTCAAATTCTCCTGAGGCGCCTTCTTCTTCTCCAGCATACTTATGCACGTTGATACGCAACAAAATCTCCACATGTAACCTCAAGCTGCAAAAAAAGAAATCCCGGTTTAAATTATGAGAATGCACCACATGCATTTAAAGTTAAACTCAGTTTGTTTACATGCACAGCAATATTCCTGAATAAAACAAATACGAAAACAGACTTTTTGGACTGCCAGTTAACCCTTAGTCACATGCACGCATTTAGGGGGGTTGATTCGTAGAGAGGAGCGGCCGCATGTTGAAGGGAGCGCAGCCGTGTTCTGCAGTTCCCTTGAGGTTTGTATGGCCATCTCACAGGACACCATGAAAACGTAAAGTCTGTCGTGGGTGTGGTCAGTTTATTGTGAAGATTTGTAGGCTAATGTTAGTTTTCCATTCTTTGGCACTTTTGACGTATGTGATGCTGTTGTACAGTGCCCTTACACCACACTTTAGTTGTAAGATTAACCTGCCGGTCACTTATGCCTTATGCTTCCGTCCTGCAGCAACTCAATTTGAGTGGAGCTGCTGCCCAGGGGCCGGCAGAGCTCTCTGTGCTGGTCCGTGTTGGTTACCCAGCAGGACAGCCGCAGGTGACATCTTAGGCGGCATAATAGGCTCTCTGCACAGAGCTGTGTGAAACGGACGCACACCGCTCTTTTATTTACAGTTGTGGCTAACTGAATGGATCGATTTAGCAACTCTCTGTGTACTATTCTTGGTATTGTCTAATTTTGATTATTTCTTACATGGCCGATGTGATTTTCGCACGTGTTCAGTGTGACCAGCATAAATAATGACGGAAATTCACGTTTGCCACACGTAATATGTGCAGCAAAGACAGACTTTGCTGCTTTTCCCGCACGCATGTGCATCCAAGGCTGGATTTTGTAGTTGGCCTCACATATTTAAGCGAAGTTAGATCATTTAAAACCTGTTCAACGGAGCTTTGAACATTGAAAGTCACTTCAGTTAAGTTCAGTTAAGACTGTTGGTTCTACTCCCAGCTGATGAAGAGCCTCTGCCTTCTTCATAGAGCGGCAGCAGCGTGCTCAAACCGTCACCCCGCCTGACAGACTGCTTTACATTGACAGAAATGTAGAAAAGCTCTGTTGTTATTGTATTTTCTTTAAAGCACCCTCCAGGATGATATTTTCGGTGAATTCGGGATGGGTGCTGAGCAAGCTGCTGAGATCCATCTCTTCTTATAGCTGGCGTGCTGTTTCTCCTTTGGTTTCCTTGTTTGCTTCTATGTTTTGTTTGTGCAAACTTTGAAGAGGTAGACCAAAGTCAGTTTTAGTATGATGACATTAGAGTGAGGCGTGTTCGACAGAGATATCTGTCAGAAAACAAAGCTTTGGCTTTAGGGGAAAAAAAACACACACAAGCACAGTTTTGCTGAGAGCTTCGGGCTCCGGGTAATAGATCATTTCATAACACTTCAGAGCCAGAATTTCACTCTCTGTGGGACACATTCATTCTTTTATTGCCCAGCCTAAGTTTTCTTGCTTAAGCTTTATGTCCTGGAGGAGAGGAAGTTGTGATGCCAGCAACAAATCCTGGATAAACATACTTCTGCCTCAATATGTTCCTCAAACTCAGACAGATTTGAGGTGCAGGCCTGCAGGCTGCATGCATAAACAAACTTGACAACAAACAGTTCCTCATTCCAAACCTGCACAAAGACCATAAAGCCCTTTTGTCTTAAACTATTACGAAGGCAAATTGCAAGAAAACCTTTTGAAACTGCTAAAAGAGAGACATTTTAATGGACAGCATTTCACTTTCTTTTTTATTTCAAAGTTTATGCACTAAAAGTACTTGTTCAAAGGTAGAAACATTGGATTTTTGTTCTGATTTTTGCCAGAAAATGGGAAGAAATACATAAAAATGTGCACACAGCAACATCTTACATACTGCCTGGCACTGTGAGCCATTGGTCCAATTCCGATTTACAACAATCCTCCTTGGTATCATTTATCTTTCAGCATTTATGTAGCAAAGCTTTCAAAGTGCATCAGTAGTGACCATGGGGATCTGAAAAGCTAAAATCATATTTTTTCTCTTTTGCAGAGTCATAATTTAAACATAAAGCCACCACAAGGATATCTTCTGTTCCAGAAAAGAGAAGAATACGTATGCGTTCTTGGTGTAACTGATGAGGAAGAGCTTATCAAAAATGTGTTGTAATTAATCTACTCGACTGAAACATGATTTCACAGGATAGCACATTAAATCTTTAACCATTTTTTTAACTGGGTAAAGGAGTGGTAAAGGCCCCGGCTGCTATTATTCAGGGGGATATTCACCATGCTAAATGATTAAAACTTTGAGATGAAGTTAGATATGGAAACCCCTTAGAAATGGCAATCCGACAAGGCCGTTTCTAAAAAGAAAGAAACTGACAGAAAGATAGGAAACTTTATTCATTGATATTCTTTTAAGCAACGGTAATTTAAATGTGCAAATTGAAACATGGCTTTTTTAAAGCTTAACTGCTGTTATAGTTGGAGGTTCAACCAAGTTGCCCTTCGCTGAAAAAAATTAATGACTCTTGCCTGCTCCTTTAGAGCTCTTCACTTTATAAATACATTTCATTGGATTGGAGCACTTCTTTAACCTTTTTCTTTGGCGTCATGTTCTCCACTTCAATTCTCACTAATGAATTAAACATCTGTGGAGCTCAAAGGTGTTTAGATAAAAAGTTTTGACCCCGACACACAATGAAATTTCGACAAATATCCAGAGTTAACTCCGAGGGGCATAACTTCTTTTGTTCTTTAATTCATCTCTTTTTCCTCTATTTTTGCTCTCCTAGCGTCATTTGCTTCCCTCCAACTGTTTTACATTAAAGTGTAATAGGATTGAAATAAATCAAACAGTGTTTCATCTTTTCCTAAAAAACTCTAATATGAAGATTACAATTGCAGAAAGATTTAATAAATGTTTTATTGCATGAACTTGCTGTTTCATTTTTTAAACTAGTGGTTTACTTTTTACGTTCCCACCTTTTTGTCAGAGAGATTATATTTGTGCAACAGGGTTCAGGAGTTTGCTGTCCATCCCAGATGGTTCAAACTGTGATGGGATAATAGATTACATGGTCTTGACTAAGGCTGTACTGCATCTGCTCCCAAAAATTAATGCATAAATATTTGCAAGGTCCGCGTGCATGCACACGACGTGTGTCTTCATTGTAGATACTTTTATTTGGCCACATGCTCCATAGCAAATATTGCACAAGCCAGCGGAAAGCATTTGGTATTTTAATTATGTTAGAAAAGAGATTAAGGTTTAATGTAGAATTGCACTTTAGAGAAACAAGAAATTAGCAAGATTTCATACAAAACTTCAATTAGCTCCAAGTTAAATTCAGCACTAAATGACTTTCAGTGAGAGACTGGTAAAAAACTGTAAATAAAATAGTGACTCATTTAAAAGTGAAAATTAACAGGTATTGGAGTGAATATATTATTGGTAATGACGCAAAAGAATGATTTGTGATGGACCTGAACGTGTAAACCTATAAACAGAGCGCCCAACATCAAATCAGAAGGCAAACTATGATATAACAGACCTGAAACATTACAGAACTGCAGAAACAGAGGATCAGAATATGGCAAAAAATAACATGAAATAGTCAATGGGCAGCAGTGGTGACGGCTACCAACACAAACTCAGTGTGCAGATGACCAGGAGGCAGAGCATTACAAAGCAAAGAGCAAACAACCAAAGAGGATTGTCTGAATGTAGAACCTAATACTAAGCATGTGTGAAACACAACAAAAACAAGAAAACAAATTTGGTGGCCCTGCAAATGCATTTAGTTTTCACCTCTGCCATTTGTTGTTTCATGCCTATTAATATTGTGACTGTGAAACTCCCTCACAGTGTTACAACAGTCTTTAAGTTCCAGCATCTTTTGATCAATTCTAAAAGCGCTCCCAGTGGTCTTTTAATTAGAATTGTCGTTTTTAGTCAAAAAACAAATAAAAAAACAATGTTGTTTTCTAGAACATAGTTTCTGCAATGTGGCAGGACTTCCAGAGTTGTAGATGGGACCACTGGCGAAAAGCAAAAAGCAGTCCCGCCTTTCTTCCCATCACCCATAGGTGATAGCCTCTGTTAAACACACTCTCCTGCTAGCTTACAGCCCCTCACACCCTCAACCCAACATTTCCAGTGCAAGCAAAACGGGGAGAAATATCCAGCCGTACAGTCTTGAGCCAAATGTCAGCTCGGACGAGGAAAACAAAGACATGGATCTATTTGCCTGCAGGTGGATGCTTTGCTTGAGGCCTGCTTGGCCATTTTTTTGTCACAAAGACGCTCCATTTACAAATAATTGTTTTTTGTCTGCTCATGATTCAAAACTATTGGAATACTCAGAAATGCAAATTTAAGCTCAACTTTCTTTATAAATGTCCTCCATAATTAAAAAGTGCCACAAGAATATGATGAAAACACAAAAAACTTTTTTTGTGTGTGAATCTTTAGGGGACGTACAACTTAACCCCAAGTTTAACCATATTTAGTGCAATCGAAGAAATCAACAAACACACACATGTTAGTTGGTCACTTTTTTTTTTTTTTGCATTTTCTTTTAAAAGTCCATGTGTGCATAATACATTTATGTATGAACAAATATACAAAATTGTTTAGAAAAATGTGCAGCAGGGACAGCATGAACCTGGTCCTCAGGCTTCAAAGAAGTTGAAATTGAATAACTGAAGGTTAAAATGTTTTACGTTGTTGCGCCTCATCTACAGCCTTCTTCCCCCATTTCCTATTTAAATTTAGCATGAAGTTCCAGCAGGTTCATTACAGCAGGTCAAGGCACTTTGCCAGAAAATAGAGATTAACTCTGAGCAATTAGAGAAGTGAAATTCCCTGGCAATGTTTATTATCCTGCTCTTGGTCTTGTTCTGGGGATCGGTCGTTAAAATATGGATGTACATTCAATATTTAACATAGGGACATCAAAGTGGGCCATAGCCTCAGAGTGGGAAAAAGGAAAAGAATGAGGCAACTTTACCCAGCAGGATGAGCCAAGATTACTCATGTGAGCACCAAAAATATGCAATTTGCAGGCATAGACATTCTCAGGGCATAAATTTAACAAACATTTGCGAAACATGATTTTCTTCTCCATCTGCGTTTTTACCCAAAACGAAGGCGCAATTTAAGCCGCACCGAAGGATAATGATTTAGAAAAAAAATCTTAACCTGCTAAACACTAATGGAGATTAAAAAAAATTAAAAGTAGATGTTCTCTGAAGTGAAAAATGAAGGATTTTTGGATCAGAAAATATACTGAGTGTGATTTAAATATCTTATCAAGATGTCAATTAAAATTTTAAGGACATATATATTTTGTAAAAATATTTGTGTGTAGTTTAAAAAAACATTTCAGTTTAAAATAGTTTATATATCTTCACAGTTGTAACCCCTTTAATCATAAAATCCAGGACTCCAGTTAATTTAGCATCACTGTGAACAAAAAACAAACAAAAAAACAGACTATGATGAAGCTCTGCCAAATATCAGAGCTCATGTTGTTCAAAACCATCGTCATCATGTTCTGATGTGCTGGAGACCACATTGATGGGGCTGTATATCTATCCAAGGTAGAGTGATGGAATCATCTCCTGCTCACGAACTCCTGCGAGCACAAATGAAACCACTTTTCTTTACTGCAAATGTACAGGGTTTTTTTTTCTTCCAGTTCCAGCTTCTCCCATCCATAAAATTGGAAGCATTTTAGAACATGTGAGAGGCTGAACACCCTGCAGTCAGCTGGAACGGTCAGCAGAGACCCCATGAATGCTGCACAGAAGCAAACACAAATATTATTTGTCTGCTCAGCTTCAGTCTCTAAGAACAGTTTCTGGTCATCCATATGAAAACACAATTAGCAGTTAAAGGTGGCACCTGCTGGACCACAACTGCCTGAAATTCCTTTATGTAACTCTGTGCTATGCTAGCTATTTATTACGCTTAATGCCTAATTTACAACTGCCTTTATGGGTGAATATGTGTTGTCTGCAGGTGAATAATGGGAAAACCTGTCCCGAGCACCAAGGTGGCTTGCATGTAAAAACAAAGGAAATTGTTCAAACACTTTTTATTTCTATGGGAATTCTGCTGCCAATCAGGTTATGGCAAACGTTTATTTGGGGGACCTATATCTGCAGACATCCCAGACATCATTAGCTGGAAGCAGAAATTTCTCAAGCTGTCAGAATTTTAGCACCTTTTATTAAAGCTTTTTATGTGAATAAACAGTTTAATGTGCAAGAAAGCTCGAAACGGACCAACAAATGGTCACTGATTTATTTTTCAAAAAAGATATTTCCAAAAGTGTTAGATTTAACACTTGGAGTTAGATCATTAGGCTGTAGTTTGATTGGACATCCTATGGGCACTTACTCATCGGATGCACACCCCTTACATGTAGCATTTGCATGCTGTCAGAAAGGGGCCAGTGCTCACTACTTAGTAACAACTAGACTGCGGCATCACCCGTACGTCATAAATGCGTGCAACTTATCTTATCCATAAAAATACTTCACAACACACTCCCACATGCACAATGGTATGCTCCATTTTCATGCTGCACCTTGAGCTAGCCATAAGGCAAGACACGCATTAAGATCTTCTGTCTATGGCCCGTCACGAGTTCTGACAGCCCAGAAATCTGCAGCGCCCATACAGGTCAACCCCAATGGCAGGGAGCGTGACGTTTCGATTTTCTAAAACACCTGCAATTTCTTATTCAACTTAGATTGTAAAAACAAGTTCAATTTAGAGGCATTGGATGCCTCAAAACGACATGTTTTGTCGTTTGAAGTTCTAAATCTAAACTTCTGTAAACATCATCTGTAATTTCTTTGAGAAACAGCAAGATCCAAGACGACTTACTTCTGCTTTTCCTGCTGGTATTTTGCTAAATGATGTGTTGACACTCAACACTTTTTTAGTTTTTAAATTTGAGCAAAAAAAAGGGAAATATCAACATTAACATGACTGAAAGTCTGATGGAATTTTAAAATATGTGCCAAAGTCATTTTGCACAGAAAGGTGCCATGTTGGGGATGTTTTACATCAGGTTGTAGCGTAGGTTGGTAGCTGTGCTACAATATTTATCAATTTGTCACAAAGCTATAAGCTGGCAGATAGACTCCTAATGTTCCACCCGTGCCGTGCAGAGCTAATGATCTAAACATACATGAACCTCAGACATGGACACGACACTCAGAAACTGTACTGTATCCCATGGCAATGACAAGCATTTTCATGCCTTCAAGCATTAACCATTGCACTGTTCATGCTTTGACACATTAACAAACAGACTGGATTACTTTTTATTAACTTTAAAGGATTTAGAAAAGCCCCAAACATTTACTTGTCACAGTTTACTCAATTTTAAGCTCTGACCTGTGACCTATAGTATCCGCCTCTTCTATCTTTTTTAAGTTGCTTTTCAAAGACATTTCTTTTCAAATATTCTCACATTTTGTTAAGTTTAATGAATGTGTATATTTTCTGATACCCCAAATCTGTATTGTAGAATATGAAAAGGCTGTATGCAGAATTTTCTTTAGCAAAGGGCTTAAAAACCTGTGTGAAATTATTTCCTCAAAAGTATTCTTTTCTCGTCCTCTACCTGTGAATAACACGTTCCTTCTTTCCAGGCTGTTTAATCTCTTTAGCTCTATCAACTTCTTCCCCAGTGAAACAGATCTCTTCTCGTCTCCAGCATGTAAGCAATATGCCGCAGAGCATGTCTGCCATGAGCTGCGTAAGCTTTCACAGTCATCTATGGCAGGTACCCCACAGTGTTAGCCCAAGAAGATGGAATTACTCTGACAGCCATGTAAAGCTTCAAATAGTGAAAGAGGGAAGTTATAACACTGTTTACATCAGAGTGAGGCTGCAATGCCGCTGCCTCGCCGTGGCACAGATTAACTTTAATCTCGTGCTACACTGCAAAAGAAATGTTGCTTCCTGAAAATTTCAGCTCCAGCAAAGGATGTTTCATTTTTAAACAAAGAGAGGAAACATAATCAGTCTCTGAGGTACATTTACTTGCATACTATGTTAAATTAAGCACTAACATAAAGTATATTTTAAATTTATATGAAAAGTTCCTGCCTCTTTCCGATTCTTTTATTCTGTAAAAATGTAGAACTTTTTTTTTCAATTTATATTTAAAATTCTCTTTTCATTGTCCACCCATTCACTATATAAAACAACAGAAGTAAATGAGCCCTTTGGAATTTCAACTAATACAGAAATGTGTTAATTGCCCTTCATTATCTGACTAACACCTACCTGACTCCTCCTGACTCCTACAAAGCTGGCCTTGTTAATTACCTTGCAATACGCTCCTTTAAATACAGATTTTATCACTACTAATAATCTGGATTTTAAGTTTTTATTTAGAACTTGATTAAACTGTTGCAACAGTTGAACTCTTTCCATTGAATCGGGTCCTCTTAACTTGGGGTTTTTTAACGTTTTCTGATCTGACAGAAGAGTTTGGAATAAATCAACCATATTCAAAAACTCAAAAGAGCCCGCACTGCTACAGGACAATTTCTAACAATCGGTCGGTGGCAGTGGGACGGCAGCAAAGGAGCAGGGGGGGGGCAGTCTGAAATCGGCTGATCAGACAATTTGGGGACCTTGGAGACCTTCCCATCAGTCGATTAAAACGCTTAATGTTATGTTACTCTTATGTTGTCCGTTCTGCCTGCTTCTCAAAACACACGAGTGGAAGAAAAACTCAGTGGAGAAACTGTGAAAGCAAAAGAGAGAGTGTACAAAACTGAAGCAAAACTACTTTTTCTCCTTGATCGCGAGAAGTGTGAAGAGGGTTTTGCTACTGCAAATTTGACTTTGGAAAATAAGGGGCTGGGCAAGATATGTTTTTTTGCAACATCATTAAATGTCTGGTTTTGTTTGCCACAGGAAGAATATAAATGTCAGAAATCAGAAACCAGTGTTCACACACGTTTCTGGAATAAACTCATCATCCTGCTATTTTGACACATTGCCAGCCAAGTTCTTTAAAAACTATGTCATCTGTCTGTGGATCTGTCTTGTTAATGGTTCGCTCCATCCAGTCAGGAGCTGCTAAGCCCCTTCTGAAGAAAAGCAGCCAGGATGCAGCCGGTTTCTAATGCCCCTTTTATTGGAAAGATTATTGAGTTTTGATCCAGCGGAAAAACTTTTTGAACACAAAAAGCCTCTCAAGACAAATTTCAGTCAGGCTTTAGACGACAGCTCATGTTAAAGTGACATCCACGTCATCGCTGAATCAGCCAAACGGCTCTTAATCTGAGAGAAGCCTTTGATACCATGGACCACGAAATCCTTCTTGCCAGGCTAGAAAAGTGGACAAGATTATAAAGTACAGGTCATAGGTTTGTCTGATCTTGATAACCGAGGTTACGTTGGTTCATTGGTGACCTTAAATCTGAGAG
Source organism: Oryzias celebensis (assembly GCA_014656515.1). Lineage (NCBI taxonomy): Eukaryota > Metazoa > Chordata > Actinopteri > Beloniformes > Adrianichthyidae > Oryzias > Oryzias celebensis. Next base: position 20,811,179 of record BNCR01000013.1, read on the forward strand.
TCTGCATGTCATCCGGAGGGCCTCAGAGTTCAATTCTTGGACCTTTGCTGTTTAACCTTCTGAATCAGATCGTGCACAAAAATAATGTTTCACATCCCATTTATGGACGCTTGGTTTTGACACCAAACCAACATGGTCCATTAGACTCTGGTGCTGCTTAGAGCTGTTAAGCTCCTGGATGTAGCTAAACTGTGATAAACCAGAAGCCTTTGGATTGGGTAAAAAAGAAACTGAAGAGCTGGTTTCTGGAAGAACAAAGATAAATAGTAGAATTAGATGTGACAGGATAATACTAGAATCATATTAAGACCCAGCTATATCAGCTTTTAGCATGTTACAGGCTGGCCAGCCGTAACAGTCTTCTGTCTTCTAAAAGACTGAAGCTCATTCAGAATGCTGCTGCTAGACTTTTTAACCAGGACATGAGGAGCAGTCGATCACTCCTGCTCCCATGTCCCTTTTTGGCCACCAGTTCAATAAACATGATGTTAAAACATTGTTGCTTATTTATGAATCAGTTAATGGTGTTTGGAGCAAAAGCTGTCAAATCTAACAGTGTTATTCAGACAAAGCATAGTTCAGAAATCTGCAGAAAACCATCAGCTTGGTAGATGTTTTAGTTAGATCCAGAGAGAAGCTGCTTTCAGCTTGCTGTTCACTAATGGAGTCAGCTTCATGATGAGCTCAGATGTTCTCCAACTGTTTCTATATTTAAATAAAAATGTATTCTATTGTACTGCATTTGTTTAAAACCCTGCAGTCCTACAGTTCCATGTAATGTACTTTTATAAGTATAAGTTTTCCCAATGAAAACTGGGTTTTTAACATGTTCTTTTCAAGTTAAGATTAAAACTGTGTTTGAGTATTTCTTTTGTCAAATTGTTGTAAATCAGAAGTAAATGAAAAAAATGCTGTTTGAAAAAGCTTGCAGATGTTATGCACAAACTACCATCAACAGGCCACAAGCTCCCTGCTCCGCTCTATTCCGATGCATCCACTTCCAGTCAAATAGATCCATCAACATCTTCATTTTCCTCGTCTGAGTTGGAATCAGACTCAAAATTGTATGGCCAGATGGCTACAATATTGCTCGCTGTTTTTATTGTGCTGCTAATTGTTAGCTTGGGGTTGTTGGGGGCTGTAAGCTTGCAGGATAGAGTGTAAACAAAGGGATCATGGGGAAATGACCTGAGGCTTACTTCCATGCCAACAGTCCCGTCCACAACTCAGAAGTGAATTTCTGATAAACTCCCAGTGTTCTGCAGATATTTTTGCTCTAGAAAAGCACTGTTTTATTATTATTATTATTTTTGCCTATTTTTGATGATTGAAGTGGGACTTAAAAAAACTGTCTGGATTTGTGTTGGTGTCTTAAATCTGGGTAATAAAACAAAAAACAGTTTGGTGTGATTGTCAGCTGTTTTCAAGAATTTAAATACACTATTTCTATTTTTTTTTTTTTTTTTACTTTTTTGCTTTCTTTCATTTATTTTGACCTGATATTTATATTTTCTCACTTTAAATTCTCTCCAATTTTGTTCAATTTAAACAACTTTTTCATTTTTTCATGTAAACCATCGGAAATATTTTTTTCTAATGCTTAAAGTGAAATTTACACTGCATCCTTCTCTCCTGATTACAACCCTCATCTCATTCCTATCTGTCCTTAAATCTTTAATGTCACCTTGCTGTGAGACTCTCGCAGTAGAACACATCATAACTCTTTCTCCAAAGTGTCTTTTCTCGCCGATGATTTCCGTTTCCCCTTTTCTGAACTCCAGGACATCTCCAGCCGGCAATTTATCGCAACTGCAAAGCTGCACCCACCGCATGACTCAGAAGTACCGAAGGGAGGGGTCATAAATCTGCAACACATGGGGCATGTTTCACTCTGTGGAGGAAAGGGCTGGGAAGCATTGAGCACTACATTAGTCATGACATGACTGCAGATGCTATAGAGTCTGGCCAGTGTTGGGGATTACAGATTACAAAGTAACAGATTACTGTAATTTAATTACTTTTGTCAGTAATTAAGTTACGTAACAAATTACAGTTCAACTTTTGATACTTACAATTACTGGACTATAGAAACCCTTATTACTTTGTTACTCTGGTTTTGTAGGCTCTGACAGTTTCCCTCGATTAAATGAAAGAAAACGGAGATTCATTACATTTTTATTTAAACTGAACAACTGGAGAATTATTTAGCACTAAAGAAAAATATATCAGTGCTGTGGAGCGTTTTCTTTGTTTGGAGGGGAGCAAAGAGAACATGCCCATGATTCTGTAATGAATCCCAGTCTTCCCCTCTTTTTGTCTCCTTTTTTCCTATATGGCTCAATTTCACCAAAAGCTTTGGTTTGGTTCTTTTCTTTTGTTGCTTTCATTTTGGTTCTTTGCTCTCTTGTTGTAATGACCTTCTGCCCATCAAAGGGTTTGTAACAACAATAGCTCCGCCCTAACCATTCCGTTTTTTATGAACCTACAAACAACGGAGGCCCACAAATGGTGTGGTTTAAATGGGTCCATTTTGAAAAAAGAAACGCTCACAATACCGGAATGGACTGTACCAGTCCGGTACACCGCTCAGTGGAAACAAGGCTTGGGTCTTTCATGAAACAAATGATGAATAGAATGATGAGTCATATGTTCTGGTGCAGGGAAAGTTTTTTCTCGTGCAAACAGGTGCAGATCAGGAGTAAATACCTCGAGCAGGAGACTGGTGACAGGTTTGGAGTGAACTCTGAGCAGGTGAGTTGGAATCCAAATCCTTATCTGGTCCAACAAACATCGCAGGGGATTCTCAGATGTGGCCCCCATTACGATGGGGATTACCTAAACCAAGAACAGATGAGAGTTCCACAAAACACGACACTTTGCTTAGTGATGATCATAAAGCATGTTCTTTGTAAGAATGGACCAAAGTTTGTTAGAAGACTCATTCTCCAGCTTTCTATGTCTCCATTTGTGAGCATTGTTTAATTGTTGACAACATTGTCACAATGCACAGCAACTGGTTTATATTTCCAAAAGAAAACACACGGATTCCTTAAATCATAACAAGATATAACACGAGTGAATATTTGCACGTTAGCTCTGGCTGTCTGTGTGCCTGAGTTAAGTGATCCATCTCGAGTACTTAAGCAGAAGTAAGAGCTCTTATCATTCTAAGGCAAAGAAAATTAGAGCCAGCTGCTGAATGCAAACCACTGGATAAAAGATGATAATCACATCTGACGGGGAATTAGCATCCAAAGTGAGTGCTGATGATTATTAAAACATCCCTTTGAGTGGACAATCACAATTTAAAATAAAAGATATGTTGTGCACACATACAGGCTCAGAAATAAAAAACAAAAAAAACTTTATTCATTCTGGAATTGAAAAATGTTTTGTTTTGTAGCCTGTTCCTTTCTTTTTCAATTTTCTACACATCTGTTTCCATCTTCTTGTTTTGGCATTTGAGTAAACCATATTTCCAACCATCTAAATAATTGAGTTCAGGTGTTCTCATCACTTTCACGGCACTGAGGCGTGCAGACTGCTTCTCCAAACATTTGTTAAAAAAAAAAAAAAAAAAAAAGGTTTCTTTTCAGGAGCTCTACAAAATCCATTGCGTTACTTTAATAGGATGCCCCCTATGCAACAAGTCCAATCAAAAAAATCTCCTCCAATAAAAAAATAAATAAATACATATTCCACAGTCAACTGACAGTGGTTTTATTCAAAGTCAAAGCAATTGGGAATGACAGCAACTCAGCCACAGAGCGTTAGGCCATGTCAGCTGATTGAGTGGGATCAGCTGATGCTGGGGGGCATTGTGACAACTTTAGGTCGTCATTCTTTTTGAAATTCTTTCCACTGCCATCAACCCTTTAACAATTTACACAACCAAAGTCATTCCAGCGGATTCTGATGTGGAGAACAGCAGCTTTGCGGTGATATGCAACACTTTACAGACGTGAGGCGCTTGACCAATCAATGTAAATCCGCTGATTCTGTCATGGAGAACAGCTTTGCACCAATGTGCAACGTTTTAGTCAGTGCTTCATATCAAAGCAAAACCGATATAAAAAGCTGCCTTTCTCCGCATCAGAATCAGCTGATTCATGGTTTTCTTTTCAGCTTCCCTCAGAGGGCATTTTTGAAACTTGGATGTCAGGAAATCCTAAACTGTAATAAGTCAAGCAGGCCACTAGAGCTGGTACTGGTAATATTATTTGAAGGTTGTCAGAGCAGGGTTGTCAATGGTAAATGGCGTCACTTTCCTACCTTCTTAAAAGGCCCAAGGCGCTTTACAGTCACAATCCCATCCACACAAACCGATGGAGGCTCCATCGGTTTGTGCCAACCTAAAACCATCAGGAACAAGGTTTTTGGTTTTTGACACATGCAGAGCTCTACCTCTGCAACATGTTCCACTATATATGGAAGGTATCTATAATTATTGTTTTTCTAATCTAAGATTAACTTTCTCCTGGTGCATGTTCCTTAGAGCTCCATACAATCAGCTGGAATCAGCTGAATTCGGAAAGAAAAATATGTATTCCTTTAAGTCGGTGCTTTTACAATGAAAAAACATTTGCTAACATATGTATTATCCACGGTGAATAAAAATAGAACTTCTCTGTTAAAAACTCAGACATACCACAGGTACATTGCTGCGTCTTTCACCAGTTGCTCTTCTTTCGCCCCCCATGACGTGACCCTCTTTTGATTTGACCCATCTCTCAGGACATTTTGAACCTTTGATGTTTGTTTTTTTCCCTAATCGCCACCTTCTCACATTATTTTCAGGTACAGGTGTTTCCATGTATAACCCAGGGGTTCCATTCTGAAAATAACCCATATAGATGAAATCTCTGGAGTAGGATTACAGAGGTTTTACGGCTGTAAACCTCATCCCATAAACACTTTCAGTCATTTTAAATTGCCCAATTTTCTCTTGCTTAACTTCTCAGAAGTTCAAACCTTCATAGAAAAATTAATTCAGTATTATAGAAGGAAAACAAAGATCTGATCACAATCAAAGATTCTGAAGAAGAAACAGCAGAGAGATTGACAGGGTCTTCAAAAATAAAAAAGCATGTAAAATAGTGCAGAGAAAATCTCCAGAATACAGTGAATCTGCAAAAGGTGAATTGTAATGTAATGTAGATCAGTGTATTATGAATTCAAATGGAAAAAAAAAGTCAGTTGTAATTTTTTTTAAAAGTTGCTAAGCAACGAAGTCGCTCTTCGGAAATTTCACGTGACATCTGGTACAAAGTCTCAGTTGTTTTCTCAAACTTGTTTGCAACACTTTCTCAACACCATCTCTCCTCTGCTGCTAAATCATATATGAACACTTTTCCTCTGCGATACAAACAGGAGCAACTTCCGTTTGAGGCCAACTTCCAAAAAAAAATAAACGAACTTCCATTTCCGACAGAGCGTCGCTCCATCCACCACTCTATCCCTGAAGAAAAAAAAAAAAAAAAAAAAAAAGTAGGACTGCATGAGAATATATAATCAAGAAGTCAAAGGTGGAGTTTGTCTGTAGCTTGATCGATCAACCAATCAGGAGGAATCTGCCATCAACAAGACTTAATAACAGTAGGTCACGTGAAAAGTAAAAAGGAATACACACAACAGCCTTAAAGCTACACAATATAGCCTCCATTAAACTGAAAGTTACCAAAAGATGTGAGATGTTGGTAGGCCGTTTAGCTAACAAACACGCTCCAGTTCTTGTGAAATAGTTGTTGATTCTCGTTTGATCAAAAGCAGTTTTTAAAGTTTTTAGCTAATTCTAAAAATCTGTCTTTATGTGAGCATGTGCAAAAAAAATGAGTGTTTAATAAGCATTTGATTTGAAATGGAAGCCGTGTCAGTTTTCAACACTTGAACTTTTTTCTTCTTGAGCCAGTGTGTTTTTATTTACTGTAATTTAGAACACAAAACAGGAAAGCTGCCATAACAAGTCAAAGCCAAGAAAGACTACACAAATCCAGACCCACTCATTGATGGAGTCATGACACCAGTCAAGTGCTGCATAATGGATGAAAACAGAAAGGGAGAAATTACTAAACAGCTTGTTGCTTCAATTAGCCCTTTGTTGTGAGGGCTGAATCTCAATCGTCCCACCCCCTCAGTTTTCTCTGTCATTTTTATATTCGCTTTCCCCACACGTACACATTTTCTTTGTAAAAGATAAAAAGCAAAAGACAGTAGAAGGTTTAAATTAAGCAGCACCCTGGAGAGTCTGTAAAAACAGACAAAAGGGCAGAGGAAGAAGGCCGTGGCAAAGCAGGCTGTATTAAAGATTTAGGATTGATGGTTTTCAACAAAGTTAGGTAAGAAAGAATTATAATTTGTAAGAAATACAAAGTGTGTTTGAAACCGCTTGGATTTTCTTGGATTTACTTAAAACAGAGTGACTATGAAGAGTAAGAATTAAAAAAGATCAACTGTAATAACATTTTTAGCTGAAGAACTATCGCTATGTTACGGCCCCTACAGGTAAACCTGTATCAAGTCAAGGGAGAAGCACATTTAAAGGATCATAACATAAAAAAAAACTGGACACTAAGAGCAAAAGGAACACAGTTTGTTAATTTTTTTTTAAAAAAATTTAAAAAGTCTGTGTCCTGGAAAGAAAGAACAAAGAAATGAAATGAGTGTGCTGGATAAACATAAAGGATTGGAACTTTGGCCAAACATAAAATAATTCAAGGAGACAGCTGACCCAGCCGTCGATCGCCAGAATCAGCAGCTCCTGCTAATGGCTGCCTGACCTAACCTAACAACTGAACACAAAACAAAGCCCGAAAACTCAGACTACCAAGGTCCAACCCCAAACTAAAAGAACAGCAGTCCAACCCCGGGCTCACACCACAAGCATGCCAGCTCCAGTGCGGCTGCAAAGCCAACGAAAAGGACACGGAGCGTCGGAGAGGTCGGACCGGACTGGATGCAGTGTGAGAGCCTCTCGCACTTCTCAAGTTAGTTGAGGAAAAAAAACAAACAACCCAACACGACTCCAACTGCTCTCAGTCCTCTGCCTGCCTGTGTGAGTGAAATCTCCATCTTAAATACCCGACAGGTTATGACCAAGATCATTGGCCCCACATGCCAGAGGAGCATGAAAACAGGGAGCAGCACACAACACTATAACAAATCAGAACAGGAATTGTAGATAAAGGAATGCCAGAGAGTTAAGGAATAACTGTCAAAGGGTACGTATGAATTTGGACAAACAACTGATGCAAGAAAATATTAGAACATGTAATCATAATGGCATAACGACATAATGAAACAATGGCCATACTTTTCATGAACAATTCTAAATTTAGTCAAAGACAGGAATATCAACTTGAATGAGGCACTTCTCTATTTATAGTAAACGATTTTAATCTTCCAGTCTGCTGCCAAGAAACACCAACCAACAATAACTTAACTTACCTGTAAATGAAAGAAAGGAAAGCAATGACAAAACACTAACCTCCCTAAACAGGAGAAAATGTCCCCCTACAGCTTCATTTAACTCAACTAAAGAAACTAAACACAGAGTGGACTTGAACACAAAACCACAGTACTGCACACAATACAAAACAAGTGGCGCAGCGCCCCACGCTGCAGTGGAGACTGTTGCAGTAAAGCCCAGAGGTCCACACAGTGCTCGGGTCCAATCTGGAGCCACACCGCTTCTCTTCAGCACCACACCTGGAACAAATCAACAGAGACACAGACACAAAGATTCACAAAAATACAGAGGTCCCACTCTGACAGAAATGAAATGCAGAATACAAAGAAAACACTAAACCAAACACGGGTGGGGTCATGACATTTATTAGAAAAGCGCCTCCGAGTTTTGCAACTGTTGGTATGAAGTAAGCCCACCTCCCTTCCCCATCATCCATCTGTTTACACTCTCTCCCACTAGCTTACAGTGATGACCAGAAATACAGTAAAACTGAGGATCTTCGACATTTATGACTGGACAGTGACCAACCACATCTCAACTAAAACCCCCAAAGCACCTTAACTAGGTTTTTACAGAGAATTTGCCATCAGTTTCTAATTCTAGCTAATTCAGGCCAAACATATGAAACATGTCAAGACATTTTACGCAAGACTCTGTACATTTCAGTTTCTCTGAATGGCTAAGCATTAAAATCACAAAATAAACCAAATTGCAAACAGTATTGGGACAAACAGCATATATAAAGCGCTATGTAACAATATCTTTTCATTTGTTGGTGCATGACAAACCAGAAAAGTGGAAATCATTACTCTATTCTATGTAATGTATGTGACTGTAGTATCTGTGCTGGAAAATGTCAGGCCAACTGGGTGAAAAATTGTGTTCTGGCACAATTTGGTTCAGTTTCCCTGATGTTCATCTAAGAGCTCCATTCATTTTTATTCTGTGTTTATTTAGGAGTTTCAGTTCTGCTTTCATCTTTTGAAAGGACAAAAATGCACCTAATTTAAATGTACATTTAAATATCTGCCATTTATATTCCAAAAAGGGATTTTTTTTGGAATGTTTAATCAACAGTCTGCACTGACTTCCCAGTGGAAACTGTTTAGCCATTTAAAGAAGCTAAATTTCTGTATCCTGCTGGTTTGGAAATTATTCTCAAAGAGGCTGCTTGTCAGAGCTCCCAACTCCCAGTCTCAAACACGTGGCAGCTCTAACAAGCAATAATGAATTATTGCCTCCATTTTAACCCTCCGTCTGAACGCATTTCTACGCTGCCGTTTTAACCGGCTTCTGTTAAAGAACCTGTCCTGATTAAGCTAATGTCTGGCACAATTCCGACCTGTGCCTTGCCTCAGGTGACTGCCGTCAAAAAGCTCCAGATATGTCAACCTCTTCCTCCTGCCATTTACTTTCCTTATGAGCATCTGTTGGTCACCAGTCGTAAGCAATCCTGCCGGCACACATGATGAGACCACAGCAGCTGGCATGTTAAGTGGAAACCAAAAGCAGTCAGACTCTCAGAGGGGTTGGAGTAACCTCTACCTGACACCGGCTTCTCCTGTGTGTGTGTGTTTTTAAAGGTCTTCCAACAGCCACAGCTGGTGCTGTGATAAAGATCATCCGCTGTAAGAGTCTGAATACAACATGCCTTTTTTTTCATGAGCTGCTTTAACTACTATGACAAACAAGGAAGGCTTGACATAAAATGCACCTTACACTTATCCCTTTTGGACTTTATATCTGGTTCTTCATGTTGTCAATGACAAAGCATGATTATTGAAAAAGGGTTTGTTCTTAAGAAAATAAATTTATATCTGAAAGCCACACGCCAGACTATTGATATCCTGGAGTAGAAGTTTTACAATCTGTCCCAAAAGCAAAAATCTCTCTTTTAAACAAGTGGTCTCCAACCCCGGTGCAACAACTTCTGAAAGAAGTTTTATTTTGAAAAACTACCAAACTCTGTCCACCTTATCCGACTATATCTTAGTCTTGATGCAAGTCGGTCACCTCGGTCACGTGTCTTAAATACATTTGATATGTTGTTAAAGCGACTTCTCCGAACGCTACTTTTAAAGAGCAAAAATAGCAAAGCCAATGAGAAAACTGAAGTGATTTCCTCCTGAATAGACAGACCAGCTCTTATCAAATAAATTTATGATTTAAAAGCCTTCCAAAAATGGAATTAAGTACACTGAACACAGAAAAGAAAAAAAAAAACTCTATGAAAAAATATTCCCTCCAGAATGCTGACATTGAAAAAAGCATCAGCAATGCAAACGATGTTATAAGCTTTCATCAAGGATGTACTAAACATAAGCATGGGAGAAAGCTGTAATGCAGGTACTCATAAACCTTCAAAAATAAAAGGCTAACATGTAAATCTGTTACAAAATACATTTTTCCTGCAGAACACTTTAAGAAGACCCAAATCACCACTCATTTCACTCTACCGATCTGCTAAATTTCCCGTTCTGTTTCTATTAGATTCTGGACAGACTAAAGGTTTAGACCAAATGAAGAAAACTACAGCATCTCTAAGTTAATGTCGTGGTGCTTCTGCAGAGCTGCACTGCATTTGGTTGAGTACAGAGAACGAGAAGATTGATGACATTTCCATCCTTTATTACACACAGCAGGTCAAACTGTTACTCCTCAAGTTTGATTGACTGTGACCACAAGTAAGCAAGTTTCCCAGAAAGAGAATCCCCGCCGTTCTGCCAGATTACACAGATGCTTTTCTGCTGCTGACACAGTGGGTTTTACCTCTCTGCGCTTTGTCACACCCCGGTCCACCGAGACTCAGAAATCAGAAGGAAGGAAAGAACGCGGGAGGTCAGGAGACTTCCTGCATTTTTCATGAGTGACACTAAGTCACAGAACAAGGTTAATGTTTTGAAGGACAACAGTCAAACAACAGTGTCACGCCTGAGCGACTTTGTTGCGAGGTTCAAATCACAAATATAATTATAATAGGCATCATTTTCATTTGCTAATGTCTGAATGTAATCTATGAATAAAGAAAAAACTGAATAAAGCATTTAATATTTTGTTAATCAGAAGTTTTCCCCTCAACTTCTGTTTGTTTTCCAAACAATTTCCTTAAATTTTTAGTCATAATTTTCCTTACAGGTGAGTACAGGCAGTCTGCAGGCAAAAAAATGGGTAAGCCTCTAGGGGGCACAAATATCAAGGTCTTAGATCTCTCAGTGAGCCCGTAGAGAGAAAATTCTCAAGCACATTTTTCTATGGACATGCTGCTACAACAGGTCGTAGTAAACACTTAAAAGAATAGGTGAGATGCAGGCATGTCGTCCACATTTTTCATTTTTTCAACCCCTCTGAACCCTGCGCACTGCGCTAGGGGCCCCTCACTGCTGTTCAAGTGAAAAGTGCAAGATCCTTGTGCACATCCTGACAGTTAGAATTTAGGATATTGGACAATCAGTAAAGTTGTGTCGGAATCCTATGGGCACTCTTGTATCATCTGCACATCATCTGTATCATCTGCACATCCTGTACTATTTCCGTGAGGGCTCAGTCCATGCACCTAGACTGGAGTATGGTGTAAGGCCCCCATATGACGTATGGCAGCATCACCTATTTGTCATAAATGTGTAAAACTTACATTATCCTTACAAATAGTTCACAATACAATTATAAAAGTGTGCAAAACAATGATGTGTTTCACTTTTAGGTGGTTTCATCTCATTCTCATGAGGTGGCCATGCGAGCCACAAGGGTACTGCAACCACACCTTACGGGCCCAGACGACCCAAAAACCTCTATACGGGTGTGAGTGAAGTCCTTCTCCCCCCAACCAAACAATTTTATTCTGAAATTTACCAGCATGGATTCCTATTTGTTTGTATATTTTTTATATTTTAAAGTTTACATGTTTTAAGTGAAGTATCCAAATGTCTTTTGATTACTGCACTTATTTTGTTTTTCTATTTAATGGAAACTTCCACACAAATTCATAAAAGTTCTTCAAGTCCAAATGATGGTAAGTAAAAAGCTCAGCACACACATCGGTTTGGATCAGGAAAATCTTCTCTGCCCATCCAGACAGAGGTCCCGGTCTTTTTTTGTCATTCCTTAATATCAACATGGGGTTTTCCATGATAATCTCTACAATTTCAGTAAACAATCTGGGGGTCAAAAAAATAATATATTCTGAGACAGCAGAACAATCTCATTTCTGAAGTCAAAACAATGCAAAAGACTTTCTTTTTCAGGGCTTGTCTTGCACACGCGCCTCTTGGTTTGTATTAGAGTGTCATCCAAATGATCGGAGCATCAGCGTTCAGTTGCGTCATAATCTGAAAACCATGTTGGATTTTTACGCTGTCAACAAATTACCTTCCTGTGTTTTATTCGTCATTTAGCTGGTAGTCAGCTTTCTGGCAGCTGCAAACATGGATGGCAGCTGTGATACGATCAGTCAGTCAAGTAACAATGAAGTGACAGAATTCATTAGTATTTGGGTGACGCTTCTGTTAAAGCCAGATGTGAAAACTGAAAAAAAAAAACTTCTCAGGGGAGCTAAACTAAAATCAGTCTACAAGGTTTGTGGTTTTATTGCATTCCACTTTTTAAACACAAGGTTGGGATTTAGAAAAATAGAGAAAAATATGATTTTGTTTGCGTTTCACCAGTAATTTATCCATTTATTGGATTGCAAAGAAAATGACTCTCTATAATGCATTAACTGTAGTTGCCCGGGGGGGCTGCAGGCACTTTGATTTGTTTTTTTTTTTTAAGGAAATTCAATTTTTTGAGAAAAACTGTCAAAAGGTTTCAGCAAGAATGAAGGGAAAGGTGTGGAAGACTATGGTGTGAGCAGCCATGTTGTTGGTTGACTGAGGAAGAAAAAGGAAACCGAGCTGGAGGCGGGAGAGGTGAAGATGTTCTCCTTGAGAGCAACGAGGAAGGGTAAAACGGAAAAGGACATGTTAGAGGAATAGATCATGTTAGATGTTTTGGAGATAAAAACACGGAACCAGACTGAGATGCTTTGGACATGTTGAGAGGAGGGACCAAGGTTGTTGGTAAAAGGAATCTGAGGTTGGAGCATTCATGAAAAAAGGCGAGGTGGAGGATGCAAAGGATTAGATGGAAGTGGATGATTTGCTTCGACATCAGTCAGGTAAGGAATATTCTTTCAATCAAAAATCTTGGCATGTGCCACACCCCCTATGTCAACCAATCAACATGCAGCCGGATGTCCCACCCCTATCAAACCCCGCCCCCAATCCCTCCCCTCAATATGACGCAACAATTTTATATCCATTTGATATAAATAGAAGGATACCCTTCTCGTCAAACTTTGCCAACTCCCGCTTCCTAATCCCATTGCTCCTCTTTCACCCGGAGTAAAGGTGTAGTGTGTTTAAAAGGGAGAGCGAGCAGAACTGGCAGAGCTACTAGAACTGGATGGTTTCGATCCGTCTCAGGAACTCTACGCTGAAGTACCCAAACCATCCCAGGATGTCTTGATGGAAAAACCTTTTGAAATGTATTTGGGCAGGTTTGTGTAGAGCGTTAGCTTCCTGCTCAAATAAGAAGTCCTTAACGTCACCAAACAGACGTTTTTTTGTGTTCTCTCCGGACCTCCAAAGCCCCCTGGATGGGCCGGATCGTATATATACCTTCTTCAGGTTTCGTTTTTCCCCCATGCAGTTTCCCACAAGCTCTCAAAAGAGACTACGACACTCGATTCTGGTTAGATACAATTTATTACAATCAGGTATCAATATCATACAATTACGTGCACTATAAAAAAAAAAAAAAAAGGATAGAAAAGTCATTTGATCAGGATATACACAAAAATTCATTTTCTGACAGATTACACACTTTATTTTTAAACAAATCTACCATATTGTGAAGTTACACACAAACTTTTTATTTAAATCTAAATTTCTACAATAACGAAGGCGTGAAAAAAGTTGCAAACTTTTACTTGGGAAAGCTTGACGGTCTAAATCGGCTGAGCAGAAAGTATTTTGTTAAAAAGCAGAGGGGAAAAGCTTCACTGCTGGTTCCATTTTTTCCTCCTTTTTCCTCCTTGGCTTCGATCATCCAGTCATTTGTCGTCTCCACAATACTGCTGGTTGAATGGCATGTGGCATCTCTGAGTTCATAGAGCAAAGCCTCAGTCACACACATCATCCGTCCTCACATCACCCATTAGAATTCTGCACCTGAACAGGAGCTTCTTGACGGCGTGCATATATCCAGGAGTCATCAGCTTCTCAACCAGAGCCGGAAAGTTGGAATAAACACAGCGTTCTTCAGGGTCAAACAAGCAGTGATGCTGAGTCAGACTCAGATGATCAACCTGACATCCGTTGTATTCTTCTTTACGAAGCTCGATCACGCAGATGATGATGAGGAAATTGAGTATGGCCGACTTCATCGTTTTGATGAAATGAGTAGAGACCGGGAGACGAGGCTGCTCGTCTTGGTCACCGTTAGCTTTTTTTAGGGGGCGTGGCACCTGTCAAGGTTTTTGAGTGATACTATATTCTTTACCTCTGACAACTTCTGAAGTTTCCTCTTAATTTTAATTTATCAACATAAGAAAGACTAATTTAAACCTGAACTAATAAAAGTGCACATACCTTTTTATCTTTTTTTTTTTTTTGTAATCCATAAATAATGTACCTAAAACCATGCATAATGCACTTCAACTGAATTGGGAAACTGTATAATTTATAGTTTGTGCTGCTTTTGAAGAAAACTCTTCATTAAAAGAGAAATAACTGCATATTTATTCAGCAGTTGGTGTTTTTTTTACCACTTTAAAAGTAAAAAAAATGCAAAGCAAAAAAAAAAAGAGAGATGATAGCTATTTCAGGTGTACGTTTTTTAATAAACGTCAGCTTAAAAGTGACACTCCTGAAACCAGGATTAACCTGCTATTAGTTAAAGAAGTCTGGATGCATTTTCTTCAACATCAAATTTTGGTGTGCCAAGTCAAAAAAATAACAGTTGCCAAAACATTTTAGTTTTTTAAGAGAGAACAATGAAGTGTCATTAAGTCTTTAGCTGTGACACGAGCCAGGCTGAGTGGATAGCAGCAGCATTTATAGGTCCAAGATTCAGAAAATGATCCCAACAGCTACTGGATGGATTGTTGTGAAAAGTGATACAGACATCTGCGGTCCACAGAGCATGAATCCTAATGATGCTTTCCATCCTGCTAATTTATGCTTCCTCCTGTCCTCGCCCTTCCATCTTCTCGCTGTTGCAGAGAAACCAATCTTTCCCCCCCAACATCATGAAGGATGTTCCAATCCCTTAAATTGTCTTACAGTGAGTGGAGCTGTGGGAGGAAACTCACAGGTGTGTGGTGGAGAGTTTGTTTTTCCAGTCATTTATGTTAGCTCAAGCTCAATTATCCTTTCTTCCCTTTTCATAATGACCATGAATCATTCAGAAAAGTTGACAGCAGTATCCCTTCATGTCTTTTTCCATCCCGTACTTTCAGTCTGTGCCAGGAAAGGACATCGGTGTGATCAAATCAGTGCCTCTGTAGATTTTAATCTGTGCATTTACAGGAATCTTTATTTCTTGCCGCTATTTAAGCTGAATTTTTTATTTTGTATGTGTTGAAATACCTGTTCTGAAGGTGGCTTGGTGATTGTGTTCATGCAGGTCATTTAAATAGCTGTTTATTATTTAAAAAAAAATGCCATCTCTTGAAAATAAAACCATGGGCAGGAAAATGCTCTTTAAGGCAGATCCTCCAGAGTCGTGCCTCCTCTTTTCTCTTTCTTTCTCTCTTTTATCCCCAAAGAGCAAAGACAGCAAAATATAGCAATTACATCACTTCTAGTGGCAACTCAGTGTCAAGATTTAAAAGTGTTGAATGCTTTGGCTTTTGACCAAACACCTACATCATTATTGGAATTTGCAGCAGCCTCAGCTGCACCTTCTGCTGAGTGCAGTTGACTTTTTTTTTTTGGCAGGAAGCAATCTCACTGGAACTAGTTAAAGCAAATGCAGGTTCAAGAGAAACAAAAAAAAGGCAAAGGTGTTAATGAAGAGGTGATAGAAGCACATGAGCCCTAATGTGAGGATCTGTGTCCGCACAGATGGAAGAGGAGGTAAAACAAACAGATCACCAGTTGTTAAACACATTCAAACAGTTAATGAGAGAAACATTTTTATGACAGCAATATTACATTGTTGAAAATGAAAAACAAGTCAGTTTAAATTATAGATTTACCAATTCAAATGTAAAGACTATTGTCATTTCCTCCACAGTATCATTGCGCCTAAAAAGGTCATCAAAAAAGACTGACTAGTTGTTTGTAAAAAGAAACATTTTAAGAAATATTTTAACCAAAACCCTTCATTTGCCATGGAAGTTTTCATTTTATTTTCATAATAAAACTGGCTTAACATTAGCCTATCATAGCAATATTTCATTAATGATAGAAATCCAAACCTTCTGATATGTGTACAAAAGTGTGTATGGAAACAAAAGTGAAACTTTAGTTTTATTTAACTGATTACTGACTTGATTAGTGATATTTCACCTGTTTGCAAAAAAATGACATACATTGACAAACAGGACATCTGTCTGTGGGAATAAAGCAAATGCATTGGCAGCAAATCTTTTACCTGCACTCAAGGTAGCGACTTGTGCAAAAGTCTGGAAGATAATTTTGTAATTTCTTATGTAAATTGATGAAACCTGATAAGATTCTTGTGAAAATGTGGGCATTAAAGAAATATTAAAAACCAGTTTTTATCACTGTTTTCTTGTAAAAGTTAATAAAGGTTGGTTGGGTTGGATGGGGTGTTAATGTAAAAGCTAATGACTGGCTGGATTTGGTCTGGATTTTATCTTAGACCTGTGACACTGTTAATGATTTAGCAATACTATGTTGCATATTTTTGCACCAATAAAAAAATATTTGTTAAGTAAACATTTGAAAGAGTATTTATTATTAAAATATATATATATATTAAAGCGACAAGTTTTAAACAAATAACCTTATATAAATATGTACATCCTCATTGTTATATTCTGACTTAATGCTTCAAAGGAGCTGAGCAGCAAAAAAAATCCTTTACCAACAAACCATAAGGATGAAAATGCCACAATCAGTCATGATTATAGAACAATATGTTTTGAAAGTATTTTGGAGAATCAATCATTTTGTTTGCAGCTTTTTGCAGAACAATTTAGAAATAAAAGCTTTTTTTTAATTGTTGAACTTGAAAGCACTTGATTGTCTGGTAAATACAGAAGAAATGCACAACCGATCATCATTTAAACATTATCTGTTAAAGTCTAACACCAAATGCAACCTTGAATAATCTGCAGAGAATGATTTGTTTTGAAAGAAATTTTAGGATGAAGTTGAGAAAGTGTATATTTTTCCATTTTTTAGCTTCAGAATTCCTCAGGTGCAAATATTCCCCTTAAACTACAATCAAGGAAAGTGTGGAAACCCAAATAAAAAACCGAGAGGTGGAAGTTAATTAAAGTACTGAGATCCAATTGGCCACAGTATCGCTTTTCCAATAAACTTGACTAACCACAGCTTTGGGTTATTATAGATTTATCCATCTCTGCTTCCTCTTCACCTCTTCACACATCACAGACTCTTGCTAAATGTTTCCCTTTGGGAATGGATGGTAGGAGTTTGATAAATTGTGCTCAGGTACAGGAGGCTTTTCAACGATCTCTGAGAACACGAGGCCACTGGAAGTCACTGGATCGCAGCCAGTGGTTTGCTGGCATTATGTTTATGTCAATAACATTGTTTATTATTTTTATATTTTTATGTCACGTCTTTTAAATCAGGTTATTATTATGTAGGAAACATTTTGTGTTTGGTGGAAATATGAACACTTGTAAAACTGCAGACCCTTACAACCACAAAGCTGACGGCAAATTTCTCTGAAGAGTCGGGAGTCCCAATGCAGTTTTACATCCCAGATGTTTTCAAAATGCTCAAACTTTGGATCAAAAATTCTAACTTTCCCCAAAAAAAGGACCAAAACAGCTCACAGCATACCCCTGGAAGAATTAAAACAATCAAAACTAAAGACGCTCAACTGCAGTGATTGTAAGGGCAGTTCTGGAACAACTGTGCAGCTTTTTATTGATGGATAACGGAGCAAGTCCTGCACCAAGATCCAAACTTAAACTAAGACCTGGACCCACACCAAGACCTGAAGGACAAGCTTTTCTGATGAGACCTGGGCCAGAGTTATTGATCATGTTGATTTATGGAATGACCATGAGGGAAGCAGATCAAAAGGTCAACCCTCAAATCAGCAAGTTCAAGTTGTTAATCGGCATCGTTTACAGTACATGGACATAAAAAAAATAAATAAATATGTGAGAGAAGATTCAGTTTTTGTTGTTGTCGGACAATATCAGTTTTCACAAAAGTCTGCTCATCAGACAGTAGTGCAACACAAATTCCCAGTTAGTGTTCTTCCATCTTGTTCATTCCTTAACCCGACTGAAGATGTTTTTTTTTTCTTTCAATTCAGTTCAGTTTTATTTCTACAGCCCAGTATCACAACCATAGCTGTCTCAATGGGCTCCACACTGGTATTTATGCAAAGAACAGTAAGTCAGTCATGAAAATAGAAACAATAACTTGTTGCTAAACTAAACTTAACAGAATAAACTAAACTGGCAAACCTAGTACAGAGATAGGATGGTGAAGTGCAATAAATGTCAACCTGGGTTTACAGTAAAAAAGCAGCATTAAGTGCTTTGTTGTATAGTGTGGTGCGTTTGTTGTACGTTTGTTAGTTTTGAAGAGTCTTGCTTTTGCCTCGAAGTGAGATTTTGACTAAAGAGTCAAGTTTTTTGAACATTGAACCTGTATTTTGAAAACCGGTTTTTGGTGTTTGGTGAAATCGACCTAACATTACAGAAAATGTGCTTTAGCAGTTGGGAAAAACTGTAATATATGTCCTCCACATCAGAAAAATGCCACAAGAACATGTTAAAAACACGAAAGAATAATTACAATCAGAGTGGGTCTTCAAAATAAAGGAAGTTCAGTCTGAGCTAAATGTCTTATCTTGCCATTATCTGTAAAAGCAGGGTTTTTGGCACAAGGTTTTAAATATCAAGGCTCATATCATTGAAAACAAAATGCCACACAGAAAAAATTGAAAGCTCTGTACACGTATTATATAAAATAAGAGGTGAAACCATTTCCCCATTGGGGGGGACAAATGATGCTCTTCTTATTCTATGTAAAATATCCGTAAAAATCAAACATTTAGTGAAGGCCTTTCTCCACTCTTTTATGTATGCTAATATACTCAACCCTCCTAATACTCCTTTAGTGCATCTCCTCCATTATGAAAATTACTCCGCCAGCCTGAACACTTGTCCCAGACCCCCACCACCACCATCACGCACACACCATTTCCTACCCAACGCTGGCTTCTCCCATAATTCCTCTTGCTATATGGATGCTGTCAAGGGATGAAATGGTTTCCTTGACCATAGCAGTGCCCGGTAGTTGTTTTAGTGTTTAGATTTGAGCAGAGTAATAAAGCATCACTGGTGAACCCCGACAGACAGAAAGCTATATCTAATAGGCCTGTCGCTCTCGTGCCAAATCGCTTCCTGCATTTCAATTAAGGACTCATCCAGCGTGGAAACGGCTATATTAAGAGAGTTTATGTGGCTTATTACATGCATGAACATAGACAGATATGATGTAGTGTCTGCAAGATTAAAGATAGTGAACAAATGACGCAGGAATCTTTAAGATGTTGCGACATCTTTTACACAAACATAATGGGTTTTTTCAAAGGTAAAACTGAATTTCTGGTCTCTGGTTGGTTGGTTTTCCCTCGCCGTACAAAAAGAAAAGGACTCTGGGAATTCATCCAGCGCCAAGGATGCAGTGGAAAAACCTCTATGCAAGCCAGCAGACTGTCACCCCTGGATGGTGTCAGACAATGGGTGTACCAGACAATTCTAATTAATTTCCACAGTGAGTTTGAGTCCGCAACAAATACGTTCTTGTTTGCTGCCCAAAATTTGAATAAACAAAAACGGGATTGAGACTACATTTAAGCTGTCCCATAGTTCCTTTTTTTTTTTTTCTTTTTCACTTGAGTGCATCTTTTACAACCTCTCAGAGCTCATCAGGGTTTGCTGGGTTTTTTTTTGGTGGTTGAGTTAAAGATGCATTTATAGCTATTTTAGAGAGCCTGCCTTCCGCCAGACGTTACAGTTTGAGTAAAACAAGATCAAATCAACTCAAGAACAGTTTTTATCCAACCGCAAAAAAATGTAAAATGTTGAATTCAAAACAGCTGCTGATACTGTCAAATGCTGGACTTTTTTAACTTGCTGTATTGTGGTGTTGAATTTTTAAAGCATTAAAGTATAATTATTATTTGTTTAAAAAATGTTAGCATTCTTTTGAATAATAAATACTTGATTTTAATGACAGATGCACCTGTTAGTAGTTTAAACTTGTTATAACTTCGTGTTTTTAATGGCCTAATGATGCACTTTTTATCAATTCTTTGCAAATTATGCATTTTTTGAAATGATCAAATAATGAACTGTTTAGCAGTTGCAAATTAACAAGCTATGAATTCTTTTGTTTTTTTAAATGAGTAAAGCACTGACCTGAGAGCACTTTGAATTTCATTATATATGTGACAATAACTGATTAAATGTTCTACATTTGAACACAACCTGCAACATTATAATAAATCAGGCTCTTTGATCCATTTTTGCAATCGGCACGTGCTCCACAAGAAGCTCCAAAAACACGGATGGACACCTCAGAATCAGATTTGGTTGAGTGACTACGCAGTGGACAAAAGACTGACCACAGCCACCTTTTGTGGCAGATTGAGTGAACAGATTTCTATATTTGAATAAGACATACAGTAAGTGATTCTTTGAAAAGCCTCTCTTCTCCATGAGAACAGAGGTGAAATAAATAAATCTACATGGGCGTTCAGCTGGAGAACTCAAGAAAAAGTGCAGTTTTTTCTGGAAGTCTCTTGTAGGAGCAGCAGGATCAAAGCTGGTTTCTCTGAACCAGAATCTGAATGAGCTGGTAAAGATTGTTAGTTGTTTTTCTGAAGATAGTTACTGTAATTTTGGGAAATGACTCGACAGAAAAGAAGGTCACACAAGATGTCTAATTTGGTGAAACACTGCAGCTTTTGTACAGCTTCCTCATGATCATCAGAGGCTCCTTCACTGCAGCTTGAAGGAATTCCTGCACAAAGTCATATTGATATCAATATTTTGTCTGTTTTACTTGGGGCATTTTCTTTTAATTTATTTTCAAATCAATAAAATAACTCTATTTTCATTTGAAGATTTTTAAACTGCCTTTATTTCACACACCATCGACTCCAGGTCTTTGTTTCCTGTTTTAATCTGCCTCACTCTGAGTCCTTTGTCTATCAATTTGTGCTTTAAAAAAAGCTTTATCTTTTGCACCTTCTGTTCTATTGTGATGCCACAGTGCCCTCATCAAAGTGAAGGAAAAGGGTGAGAGGGGAGAGGAGTCACAATACTCTGAAGAGAAAAAAGTGTGTGAGCCAGAATGTAAGACAGGCTCACACAATGGTTGATGGAGATTTCTTTTGTTCTTCTTCATTCAGTCTGTCTCTTTTAAAATAATCATAGGCTTCATGCAAACAGCAATATTGCTAACAAGGTTATTTTCCGTCATTGAAGGCAGGAATTAACTCACAAACAACCCAGAGAAAAGCCGACTAAACAACATCAACAACAAATGCTGACGTGGCAGTGACAAGGAAAGTCTTGACGCTTCAAAAAACAGAGTTATGTCACCTAGACCAATCTTTATATAACAAAATATTTATTGTCAGTTCTTGATGCACAGAAAAGCCTCAACAATAAAACCACGACTCGTCTGCTGGGACTTCTTAAAATAAGGAACTGTTTAGTGAACAGAGTATATGTTTAAACCAGACAGGATTGGCCCTCTTCTTTACTTACCTCTAGTATTTGAACAGCAAGTCACAAAAAAAGAGCGATATATGAAAGAAAAAACTAGAAACCAAAGTGTTACAGTTGATATCTCAGCGCAGAGAAGGTACATCGATGCAAGTGACGCTTTGGCACCAGAAACCAGGACAGGCGAGCAGGGCACCTCAAAGGGCATCGTGCTTACGTCATGGTCACTGACGAAAGAA
The DNA here is from genome assembly GCA_014656515.1 of Oryzias celebensis. Classification (NCBI taxonomy): domain Eukaryota; kingdom Metazoa; phylum Chordata; class Actinopteri; order Beloniformes; family Adrianichthyidae; genus Oryzias; species Oryzias celebensis. The sequence continues at coordinate 20,832,840 of BNCR01000013.1, forward strand.
AGAAATATTACATCAAATATTAACACTTTGTTCAATTTTAGTACTAATATTAGCGCAAGCTCAGTATTGTGTTAGAGTGTCCACCCTGATACTAGAAGGTTGTGAGTTTAATCATTTCAAAAATGGGACACAATGCCTCCGTGCTTGACACTCAGCATTAAGGGTTTAGATTGGGGGGTTAAACCCCCAAATGGCAGAGCAGTGTCATCAGCTCACCTCTCCCACAGGGGATGGGTCGAATGCGGGGAACACATTTCACAAACGGAGGTGTAAGACTGGGACTCTAACTTTTACCTTTAAAGATGTTATTTTTAGGTTTAAATTATTTTTTTCCAAAAACTGAAGTTTCTGATAAAAGTTGTGATGGGTTGTCATGGTCACGGCTACTGAGCCTGCACTGATCTCGCTTTGCTGCAGCTGAGGAAAATATGCTAAACGCCATGTTAAGTGGTTCAAAGCATCATTTCAGAGGGAAAGTTCACATCTTACTGCTTGTTTTTGTCCAGATGAAGAAGCAAAAGTCTGTTTCAAAGAAAAACGTTCAAAAAGTAGTTTGCTAGATCGCTTTTAATGCAAGAAATGTGCCCCATTAAGTGATAATTTAGCTAACTTGTAGCTAAAGTGGGCTAACTGGCAGCTGAATGTTGCAACAGTAAAAGAAAAAAATGTAAATGTCATTAGCATCAGAATACCCAACTTTCTTACTTTTTCTGATTTTTCTTTCTTTCTTTTTAACTATCGCTACGGTCAACTGCCAGTTAGCCTTTTTTAGCTCCGAGGTAGCTTAGCTGTTTTTGTTATTTTCCATCCATTTTATCCGCTATATCTCTTTCTGGGTCCCGGTGCTACCGGGAGCCCGTCCTGGCTACTGTTGGTGAAGCAAGGGTACATCTGGACAGGTTCAGGAGGCTGGAGCGAACACGGTCATCTATCCCGGTAATAAACTGGCCCTAAGTCACGGGGATCCATCACTTCCAGAACACCAGTGTCCAGCGGACAGACAGCAGAAGGCAGCAGCAGAGAGAGGGGATCCCTCTGCTGTCTGCTCGAGCGTTTTTATTTTCTTGCATTACTCTCTTATTAACATATCTTTTTTTAGACAAACATAGACGAATTTTAGACCTAATACGAGGGATATCTGATGCTCTTTTTTTCACAATATTTCCAGGTCATTGTTTATTCGCACAGCCGTTGTCGCCTCTCAACAAAAAAAAAAACAAAAAAAACAACTGTTTTTAAAATGATTATTCAGCAGAGCTATGGTAACAAGATAATGTACCTGCCAGGGAAACAATAACATCCTAAAAACTTTACTGGTAATTCTATTTTCATTTAATAAATGAGCCTCAACGCGCATGCTCACTCTGTCGAATCAATGCATCAGGACTCGATGTATATGCCTGTGACCCCGTGACGTATTTTTGACAGTTCATTAACAGGAGAAATTCGTTAAAGCAAGAGGCGTATTCCAAAGAAAGACAAATCATATTCAAAACAGGCACGTCAGACATAAAACTAAATATTGCATTCATATTTTTGCAAAGTTGTATAAAATGATTAATTTTTGGTGTACAATTGATTAATTTGTGCACAACTTTGTCTTTATAAATACAACTTTGTCTTTATTTATTAGATATATGTTTCTTTTTTACAGCCATCTTCTTCACCACCTCACCACCAGAGTCATCCTCACACCACCAACCAATACTGTCTGGCTACTTTCTGGCTATCACTTTACAGGCACTGATCAAACATTTCAAATACGAAGACACATATTTACACCAGTACTTTAACACACTTTTTACAACTTTCTTGCTCATGTTAAACATGCATAAAAGTAGGCTGGAGTTTAATAAAACTACAGAAAAAACACTTTTAGATTTAGTTTGAGAAAGTAATTACTGCAACGATCACAACTATGAAACTGCACAATCCTTCCTGTTCTCAGCAAAGCTCAGCCACAGACTCCGTGTCAAAAAAAAAAAACTGGGATGGGTGTTATAAAAGCCTCCAGGCGGAACAGTCAAAGGATAAAAGGATGAGAATATTTCCTTCAACTTCAAGTAATGCTGTGGAGAGCAAGCCAAATACAGGAGGGTTAATTAATGCAAAGGAGACATACCTAAAAATACTCACATGCACTTATGCCACGCAGGCATCGAAAGCTGGGAGAGGAAGATCAAAGCGGCAAGAAATAAAACAAAGTGAGAGACCGTGGCTGACGTACAGGATGCTACGCCAAAAAAAAAAGAGACAAAAAAGTACACAAAAAAGAAATAACAAGATTGATCAGAATAAAGGAAAACGCAAAATGAGACTGAAATGAAATGCACAGATCTAAACTGTCTGAGGCGTACACAGTCAAGCATTCAAAGTGAGGAGTTTTCTTGTTTTGTGATGAATAGGAAAACTCCCTTGAGTACAAAATATCCAGATTTTGAAAATAAATAAAAAAAACAGCCAAATGACAATAATAGTCAAAAGTTTGAAGTACAAAAAGGAAGAAATCTGGGTTTATTTTGACATGAACTTTGAGAAGGACTGGAAACAACCTTAATGAAGGATAACAACAGGAGGAAATGAAAGTGCAGGTTTGCGTTCTGTTGCAGGAGACAGTTTAGCTTCAAACGTCTGCTTTGAAAACACATATCTTTAAAAATAAACCAATTTAAAAGCAGGAAAATTGGGGCAGGTGTCATCTATTACAGGCTACCTTTAGTTTTGAGCGCACAAAGTAGCACATTTTGGGATGTCATTCAGATTGATTCAGTAAAAGATAGGTTTGTGAAAATAGATTTCACATCAATTTATGTGTTTTCTGCAGTTTTACAGGTTTTTTTTTAGATTTAAATTTATAGAATGATGTGCATTAGCTCATTTTACTCCTTTAGAATACTTTCACTTCCTAAATAAATCACTTCCTAAATTGCTCAAAATCAATCAATCAATTAAGTCTTTACCAAAACAGTGACTAGTCCTACAATCCCCCTCTGAACACACATAAACGCATCCACATATGCAGTTGCTACATTATTCATATTTCTCTAATACTTTTAAGTCACATTTGACCTAGTGACAAGCTGTATGACCACTGACCACAATTGCATAAAAATGATATTTTCTTTAAAACAAAGTACCAAATAAAACAAAAATAAAAACAAATGCATAACATGTGGGGGTGTGACAATTATTCAATGAATTAACAAATCCATTTATACTCCTACGATTTAACCACATTGGTCTCTCTGAAGCACGTTGTTATTCATATAGAGCTTTACCATCATAAAACTCTTTCAAAATGAAATAAATCAATTATAATCAATGTTGGAAAATACCATTTGGATTGAGGCACAGAAGGTTTTATTTTACTATGACGTGTGACCATTACAGCAGACAGCATACGTGTGATGGCAGCAAACAACGATCAACCATCATTACAGTTTGGACACACTTTAAATATGTGACAATAAACAACACAGCTTTACATGTTAAACTATGACGCGTGTCACTTGTACTCTGCCAAATGTTTTCTCCAACTAAATTTTCCAACAATGCTGTCGTATCTGTCTTACCTTGGCTCAAAAATGTAAGGAGGAATCAAAAGCGACTCAAAGCTAAATCTTAAATTAAACAACTACAGAAAATGTAATCAACAATAGCAGAAGAGCAAACAATGCCATGAGGAAGCACTACAACACACATATTAAAAAAGAGATGCAGTCCAAACGCAGACGCCAGCTTTTAAAGCCTAAAGGCCCAGGTGAACAGCCGGCTGACAGCCCTCCCATGTTAGCCAATTACCTTCAAAGGTTGGCCAGAGCTCCAAGAGAGCTTATGTTAAGCACAAAGTCTTGTTAATTAGACTTTCTGTCTCTGGCTCTCTTTTTTTCTTCAGTCCTTCCTTTGTCTTTATATTTTGCCACTGAGCCTGCCCTTCACAAAAGATAGAAATGATCCCTCTGGCTTTTTTTCTTCCGTACATTGAGGGAAAAAAAAGGCTTAACGCCAGCTAAAGCGGAAATGGAGTATTTTCGACACAGGAACATAATTCTCATAGATCAAAAAGAAAAGAGTGCATAGAGCAGCTGGACTATCAATACTGTTCCAGAGATTTTGTTATAACTGTATGATTTTTTTTGTAATGTAGCTTAAAAAGTAATTTTGACAAATAAATGTCTAGGAAAAATACAAAAAAGGCCATTTTTGATTTTTCTAAATATCTGACAGTTCTTCCTGAAATGTTACTAAACTAGCTGGGATTTGACCTAACTTTGTAGCCACTTCCAGACTACCTGGTGGACAAATCTCCTTATTCAAATCCCTTGTTTATCACAGAGCTCTCAGCAGAAGGAAACACATCCTCTTTTTTTCAATCCCTCAATCACCTCAGCTGCCAAATAAAAGTGCTGACTTTTTTCTGCATCTCTTAAGCTTTGCTCCTTCTTCCTGAACCAAGAAAGGGAAAGAACTCGAAAAATCATGAGTAGTTCCAGAAGAATTTGTGAGAAAATTTCCCAAATGACCTTACTTTGCTAACATTACCAACAGTTTCTGCAAATCTTCATCTCTTTGTATGTCATGTATATATGTGCCAATCAGTGATGGTGTTCCACATGGTTCTTAACTTGGACTGCTACTTTTCCATTAAACAATGATTGGTCTGTTTTTCTCCTGCATCTCCAAGCTGGTAAAAAAAAAGTACTGTTTTCATGAACACGCTCAAATATAACATTCGATTTTTTTCACACTTGCAAGATCAGTAAAACTAGAAGAGTAGTCACACAAACTAATTAATTGTGGTTTAAAAAAAATAGTATACTAAGACTATGAATCATAACAACAGAAATTACACGTAACAAAGTGTATCTAATGCTAAAAAAATTAATAAAATATTGGCAAGAAGTTTGAACCCAAATTTAAAAACTAAAGTCACTTTTCTGTATTTTGTCATGAAATAAATTTGAACACTTAAAGCACTAAAAACTCTCTAAACCCCCCAAGGCATTGGTGGTGTGTAATTTTTTGCCATATTGTTCAAAACCTTGGTTATTTCTGGATCATCCGTTCATCAGTGGTCACATATAATTTACAGATAGTTGCAGCCACTCAGAAAATACACATTTTAGCCTGTTTTCCATGTGTGAATGAGACAGATATTTGGGTAGATTCTGTTCCAGCACCAAAAAAAAACAAAAATGTGGAAAAACCTTAGGTCATAAGTTGGATCATCATGTGCTCAGGGAGCTTTGATGAGCACCTCCCTTTTCTTTTTCTGTGTGCATTGCTTCAAAGCAAAAAAACTTTACTAACTTTCTTTCTTTTCTGGTAGGTTTTTTATGCCTTTTTATATAGAAAAAGTTCCTTTGCTTTGATTCTGATCCATAAAAAATGGCAGATGAACCTGCCGAAATTGTTATGCACATCTCTAAAGCTCTTTTCATATAAGAGATACAGTTAATAATAGCTTTATGCATCTTTGAAATTCAGTTTTTTCTTTTGCTCAGATAGGGATTTTTCTTGCGCCACGTTGCATCATGCATTCAAGCATGGATGTTAAATTAACAAAAAGCACACATTTAGAAACTGACTGTGGATATCAAATCACTGGAGGCATATTAGCAACGTCCTCATAGAGTTAAATGTCTAGTCATTTTCAAATATATTGGGGTCCCACAAAGTCAGAGCAGCACAAAGAGGTGTTGGTGTACTATAAAGGTCATTGTGACATGACAGACAGGTTTAGATGTCACTAGATTAACTGAAGGGGCCCTGACCATCCTTTTTCCTCCTCTTACACAAAGCTGTTGAGGCAGATGTCTGCCATCCCTGTGGCTGTCTCTGCCTCCTTCTTCTCTCCCGTTAAAGGGTTTTTCCTTTGTTTTTTTTCTGAAAGAGCTTGCTGTGGGGGGAATTGTTAAATTGTTTGGCCTCTCCAACATGTGAAGTGTCCTGAGATTACTTTTTTCTGCGAATTGGCGCAATACCAATAAAACTGAGCTGAAGTAAATTCAAACATCAGAAACAGTGAATGAAACCCACTGCATTCAAGACACAACACCATTAGGCTTCGCAACAACAATGTAACACTGCCTCCTCTGAATTATAGGATGACATGGGAGTAGATTTTTATTCCTGTCCCGTCTTGCTCCCAGACCAAAGTTTAAAAAATAATCCTGTCCCGTCTTGCTCCGTTAATCTGACTCCCACTCCTGTTCAAAATAATCTCGCTTCTATCCCGCTCCCTTAGATTTTTGTCTTTTTTTTTGTCATTATGTAAAACATAATATGGAATTGTAATTTTAATGTGACGTTTTTGGGTTTTCTAATTTGTAAGGTAAATTATAATGTATTTTTGATTACAAGCAGCACATGATGCTGCATCACCATCGCACTCAACTCTCAAACACTTTTTGTATTCTAACTTTCCCAACAGCTTAACAGAAGAGTCTTTCATCTTTACTTCTCTCTGGATGTCTTTTTTTTTTAATCATTGAACTCGCCATAGTTGTATGATTATTGCACTATAGATTTAATTAGGAAACCGTGACTAGGAACACTGATGGCTTCTGGGTAATGTAATTTTTTCAAATGAGTTATATTGTAGGCGTGTTATTGGAAAACTGCAAAACGGCTCAGCCTTTAGTTTTTTTGTCATCGTTCTCATTGGTTGTATGATGGGAATTCTGGCTACTGTTGGAGAACCGGTTCTTTGGGATCAGCTCACAAAAAAGAGCCGGCTCTTTCGGCTCCCAAACATTTCTTTAGGTGTCTTTGTTGCTTCATTTAATTTATTATCAACAACTATGAAAAATTATGCACAAAATGCATGATTGGTGTTAAAAAAAATATTTTTATTTATTTACTCCTTCCAAATAAAATGTATAAAATAAATGATAAAAACAAAAACGATTAATATTTCCTTAACATCAACTATACAGTTTTTTGGTTTTTTCCTTTTAAACAAATTGGTTATTGGTTTTTTTTTCATTATTATTTTACTTTGTTAGTTCATTTTTTTCTTTTTCTTTCAATCAAAGCACTTCATTGTCTCAGTTATGAGTTTGATAAATCTGTGTGATTTTTATTATTTGTCTTGTATTGTTTAATTTATGCTTGAAATAAAATAGATCAATCAATCAATTAAAACAATTTTGGAGCAAAACAACAGAAAACGCTGCAACCACAACACAAAATTCCAATTAAAATGTGCAAAACCAGAAAAAAAAATACTTTAATTTACAAAAAAGGCTTGAAATTTAGAAATACAGTTTTGAAGAAGGTTCTCTCAGTTCTCAGGAGTCTGTACAGGTTGGTTGTGGACCCTGTTCTAGATTAAATGACTTTGCTGCAGACTCTTCACTCTGTCTTTGTATTATCAATACAATGAAATGGTTCTTGATTTTGCTTCTTTTCCTGTTGTCACTTAGTTTCTTTACGTTTCGGTGTTGCTGTAGCTTCATGTGTTGCACACCTAGCAGAACACTGCCCTCACTCAGTGCGAAAGCCCCTATTTATTGATCAATCACGTGTGACTTGAAGAGAAAAAGCAAGAGGGTGAATTTTTTTAATTGCTGATAGGAGCTTGTCGCTCACTCTGAAGAGATGCCTTGAGAGCCGTTTCATTCACGACTGAATTGGTTGGGTCCCGCTCCCGTAGGAACTTGATCCGGTCCCAGTCCCATGATTTATGGCAGAGGTGACTTCCATCCCACGGAAACTCCTCTACTCTGAATTATAACCCATTTTAAAACGCGGGGGAGTCCTGGAGTTAAGACCACATGCAGGGATGACATTTGTTGTCTGTCCTCCTGCGATACTGCTGTTCATCTACAAGCATTTCTATGAGCATTAACCACAAATGCATCTTGAGCCATGATGTGGGTGCACACACTGTGATACACCCTCTCTCAAAAACTAATAAAGCTGTCTTTGAGCTGGAGGCTTTGACATCCTTTGATGCAAGAACAATTTAACTTGTACCAACTTGACTTTGCCAAAACTTTGCCTCAGGCTAGAGAAAAGGTATTGCTTCAGTTCTGATCTAAAAAATTTCAAATTTCCTTTTTATAACATCAATAGCTCATACTTATGTGTAATTTTTGCAAGGAAATAAAATGAATGTTTCCTAAAGGATGTTGAAATGTATCAAGTACAAGCTCCTGGTACAGTTAAAGAGCAGGTTTTGCTACATAGATAATGTCAATCAATCAAATGTTGAGGTTACAGATCTCATCAGTTCAGTACAAAATGATAGTTGTCTAAAAACTTAACAGTTGCATTAGATCCACCTCCTAGGAAGCAATATTTCACTAAATTTCTCCAGGTCTTATGCAGCTTTTCTTTAGTTTTGCATTTGTCTAAAATCGCCAAAACTTCTGGAAAGACAAGCCAAGGTCCAGAGTTCCTGGTGGTAGACAAAAGGGCCTGATATCCTTTTTTAAAACGTTTCTGCTGAGTGGAAAGAGTTGATCCCTTTGCTCAAATGACAAACATCCACGCCACCAGGATATAGTGTCTCAGTTCAATGCCACCCTGCACCTGATATGATTGAGGAGCCAAAAACTGCAGAGTGAAGATAAGATAACCCAGGACTCTGCACCATGTTCCCTTATCAACGTGCTTTTAATTAATTAAACAAATTTTAATAATGTCAGACTTTTCCTTTGAAAGGTTTTACAAACATGCCATCTCTCAAGACTTCTTAATGACATACATCTAAACCAACAGCTGTCTTGTCCAAACAGTAATCTATGTAATAATGGCCTGCTCTCGAGCTGAAGAAGCATGTCCATGTGGACGAATGCAGAAGCACTGAATGACATTTGTCTGCAAAGAAAAAAAACATTTTTATGGGTAGATCTTCATTTGAAATCATCTTTATAGACTTTCAAGACTGAACTTTGAAGTTTTTCCAATCCTGGATATTTTTTTAGGGTTAGGGTTAGGGTTTATTTTTTTTCGTTTAGGTTACATAAAGTGCAAAAGATTGCTGCCTATTTGCGTTTCCTTGACCTCTCGTAGCTTTTAGGCTACGTTCACACCGCCGTCAGAAACGTTTAAACGGGCACTTTCAATGAAAAGTCTGTGTGAACACACGTATATGCCTGTTTCAGGTTTCTGTGTTCAAAACGCTCACGTTCATGCATCACTACACAAGTTTCTTCGACCGTTCTTGGGTTCTATGTACAAAACGTGCCTCCACTGAACGTGTGTTGCAAGTTTAACCAGGTCAGACTTTGATCAATCATGGACTCGGATTGGGAGACGCTTGGATGACGTCCCTTTTAATTCACAGCAGTACCAACCATTAAAAAACTGATTTCCGTTTCTGCCCGGCAGGAGTCAGAATAGAGTTGTGAAAGAAAAAGCCTAGAGCAAGATTCACAATCGGCATCGCTTCAACATTTCACACCAAGCTTCTTCCAACTGTAGGTGGCGGGCATGCGCTAGTATTGGGCAGCAACAGTCCGGTGTGAACGCCATGTGCGCCACATGCCCGGTGTGAACGCACCTGATCAGATCCCAGCCGCAGGATTTGATGCGCGCCGACGTTTGCCCCGGAGATTTATCTGCTACAGGCCCACACGATCGATCGTCCACTGCATTGACATCTCAGTGGGGGGAAAAAAACAGACTTTGTTGGGTGAAAGTAAAGCAAACAGGCTGATATAACCCAAAGGAAAATACAGAAAATATTTCAGAGGCCTAACTAGTCAATATAGCAGAAGTGACCTTGATAGCCTCACAGAAGACATTGGAATGATTAAGAAAATTTTAGATTGATAAACTTTAATGCTGGCAAAGTAAAAAATTGATCAAAGAAATTGACCGTTTTTGAAGAACCCTTTCACATAGTCAATGAATTTACAGCACAGAAGTGATCTGTGACTTTGGAGACTCAGAGACACAGGATCATCTGCAACCTGGAGGAGTTCAGCATGCGCTTGGTTCCTGATGCTCGTACCTGCCAGCGTTTACCTGTGTTATCGGTAGAAAGCACACTCTCAAGATAGATTAACTGTCTAATTAAAGCAGAGAATGAGGGGCGGCGGAAATCAAAACTGCAAATGAGGGACAATCTGCAACACAGGAAGGTTTTTGATATTTAATTATCTCACCAAAAAGTCACAAAACACCAGCAGAAATGTGAGCATACACATTCAAACTGTATTGTACCCAAGTGGTTCAATAGGATTGCTGAACATTTACTATTTTAATTCCACTTAAAAATGTTTTTTTTAATGGTGTTTTATCCACATTTATGGTGGAAGAAAGTGAGATTTAACTTGAATCTACAACAACATGCTACAAGTATTCACAGAGGCTCCATCGGTTTCTGTTTTTTGGTTTTATTAACGTGCAAGTTTTGCATCTGTGGTACCTGACAGCAGCTTCAGTGCATGGAGGCTTGTAAAAGAGCTTGTTAAAGGGTGACTTCAGTAGCTTGCGATGTGACCTTTCACGCTCCACTCAAGTACAGCAAAGCTTTTTGAATTCATATAAAATAACCAAAAAACAACACAAAAAAAGAAATGTTTCCTTTCCCTGGGTGTGCATTGCTTTAACTCTTGTATATTGCTCAGATGTCTATTGGACCGCTCTATCATGATCATTATTTGTAAATTGTAATTTGCTCCTAAGTCCGATTTGCTAACGTACTTAATTTATTGAAGCTGTGGTGCAACGATTACTTTCACTTAAATCAGAATGGCTCAAAAAGTGTTTTCTGTACATGTGAGCATACTGCCTCCTTGTGGCAGTCTATTGGTATTACCGTAAATGAATTTGGCAACTGAATGACAGCAAATTGAACACAATTATCAATCTTTTTTCCAACACATGAAACAGACGTTGGTTTTATATCACACTTTATCATCCCCTTGACTTCCAAAAATGTATTTGTTTTTAAACAAATATTTAACCTTACAAGTTTACTCATCTTGACTGTCATCTTTATCAAGTACAACAGCAAAGCTGAGCCTGTAAATGCCACAATAAAAGGATTAAACCTTTGAGCTGGTTCAGATCAAAGTGAACGACTTGCCAGCAAGCAACTTGTGTGATGCCAGCATAATTAAGCTGTGACAATAAAAGCTCTTAATCCTATTCCCAAAAACATAAAGCGTCGGAAGATCACTTTGACTTTATCATCTGAGCTGCACCAAATCATGACAAGAAGGTTAATATAATTTGTGCTTTATTAATGAAAAAAGAAAAGATTGTACAATTTTAGATCATTTAAAAAGCAGTGCTAAACTTCAGGAAAACTTCCCATTTATAACTTAGCTAGCATGACTGAGCAGCACAGTGCAAAACCCATCAACCCACATAGACCTCGTAAACAGACTGGACACCTGAAACATCGCAGAAGTTTGCAGCACATTTGAAATCAAATGGAGATGTGGGATTGCAGTCATTGAAAGGCAACAGATGTGCGATGAAGAAAAAAAAAAAAAAAGATGGATCGTTTCTATTTGTATGTGCTGGGGTGTATTTTTGTATTTATGGCTTAGCGGACAACATAAGGATGAGGCCACTGCTCATTCAGAAGCAGCAAATAAAGATTCTCTAGAGGTCGCAGAGACTCCCGGATGTTCGAATTCAGATGTGTCGACGGGAACTTCATCGAAGTCGTAAAAAAGAAGGCCAGCTGCAGGATTTCTGCATAGCATCATGTGAACAGTAAACATAGTAGAGGTACTTGTGAAGTTAAACATAAAGTGAACTTTTTAAACAAACTCCATCTGTATAGAAATGGCTTCAGCTCATGCAGAGATTCCTCAAACCATCATCATTTTACTTGAGGCTCAATCTGAGAATATTTACCAACTTTAACTTAAAAATTATAAAGTTTTATTCTTTAAAAAGGTTAAAAAAAAGACATTTAAAATAATTCAAAGCATGTTGATTGGAGTAGATTTTTAAAATGCACATTTCACATCAAAAGCAAAAACAGATAAATCCTCAAACTGCACACTGATGAGCGAGTTACTAGAATTAATTTAATATTACATATTTGATTGGTAAAGTGTCTTTCCTCTGAAGTTTCAGACCTAAAGGATGAGAGTCTCTGCAAAGTCAGTCCAAACCAGAGAAGGTCCAGAATGAAGTACAATTTCAGTGATTCAAGTTGAATTCAACCTTTAGAGGAGGAGGAACTTCACATTATTTCAGTGTGATGCTTGATTGGTGTATTTATGCATATATTTATCAAAAATTTTACAAAAGAAATCTGTTAACATTCTCTCAACCTGTCACCAAATAGTTTCAGAATATCCCAAAAAAAAAAAAAAAGAAATTAAGAAGTTGAAATTTTAAAAATCGACTTCAAATGCAAAGTTTTCCTCAGAGGAATTCTTCTCTTCCTTTGACGGATTAAGCAAAAGAAAGCATCTACCAGAAGAATCTCAGAGTGAATTAGCCAGGAGGTCCTGGTCTGGTTGTATCATTTCAGTAAAGCTGTTTAAAAGATGTAGTCACTGGTCATCTTGAGAGACGGCATTGCTTCATTGACGTTCTGGTCTAAGCGGCGGTACTCCACTGTGTTACGAGAACATAAACCATCTTTCCACCGCCTGCTCTGGACCAGGAGAAGAATCTGAAAACAGAAAAAAGAAAGGTAAACTTCAAGAAATTAGATCAACAAAATCTGTAAAAATGCCCATCATAATCAAGAAAGCTTATTTCTTGATCAAAGGCATAATAATGTTGTTGATTATAGTATCAGATGATGTGTTATTTGATGAGTAAAATCTCTTTCCAACTAGATGAAAGATTTCTATGAAAGTTTATGCCTGCATAACAGTGAACAAAATCCTGCAACATTCTGTGCTGCAAACTTTTTTTACTTTTGAAGACAAAACACAATCCCATCACCAACATGGCTCCAGTCTTACATCCATTATGAAAAGAAAAAAAAAAAAAATCAGATTTTTGAGCTTGAACCTCCAAAGCAGTATTTTGATCCATTCACACATTTCTAAGTAAACCTCCTAAAACTACAGCTCTGAGCCGCAGCCCCTTCCATGCCCACAAAAATGAGCAGGTCCTCACCGTGTGATGTAGACCAGTGAGAACACCACCCACCAGGAAGAGTCTGAACTGCAAGCCCCGCCCCCAGGCTAACAAATGCACACCCACGTTCCCCACAGAGCTAGCGGTGATCCGCAAAACAACTCATAGAAGAAGTGGTTCCTCTTCAGATAAAACAACGGCTAACTTTTTATGCGATGCAATGTCTTTTAAATGGAGAAAATGTTTGTTTGGCTGCGAGAGATTTCTGTGTTCTTAAAGAGCCTGCTCCTCAGAAATGGTTGAAGTTTATCTTCAGGAGTGTGCCACAGACCGTCCAAGAAAAACATGGTTTAAGGCCCTTTAACGGTGACTAAAACTGTTCCCACAGCAGCATTCTGATAAACTTGAGCATGCTCTGCACCACATCAACTGAAGGGGGGAAGCCAGAACAGAGCTCTGGTTAAGTCTGACAGCATTACATCACAGCTGCATTCAAAAGAATTAAGAAAACATTTAGCATCGACTATATATGATAACTGGAGCAAGTGAATGTGACGCCGACAAATTTGTTGCCACAGTTTTTACAACCACTGGTGCGAAAGAGCCTATGGTCAACCTAAAATCTCCTTTAGTGATGTAGCATTGTTAAGATTAAAAGATCATTAGCTAACCCTTCAACAGCAGCTCTGTTGGCAGCCTCACCCTGCAGAAATAAAATGTCAGTTTTATTTTGATTCGACATAGCTGTGGAGGAAATATTCCATGATGCTCTAAACAAAGCGTAAAGAAATGTTTTTCTGATGCCTCAGCTCTGCGTCAACTTCATTCCAAAAATTCAAATTCAAAAGCACTTATATGCAAATCCTGTTTAGAAAGTTCAACGAGGAAAGCCAGTGTGAATGCAGACAAAATGCTGCAGAATGTGCAGGATCAAACCCTTTCTATGCAACTAGCCTCGCCCTCTGCAAGTCTACAAACTCTCTTTGTGCTTCATGTAGATACAGATTTGATTAGAAACAACTATAAAACCAGCTCAAACAAAAAGCTCTCAGCAATGGGGAGGGAAACGGGGGCGGGGCTGCTCCGCACCAAAAGCCTCGACAACAATTTAGCCAATTTTTAATGAACTACTGCCGGTCTGCAGAAAATGTTTTTATTCATGTTATTTTAATTTATTTACAAAATAGATCAAAAGGTGATCAGAATGGGTCTTTACAACCACGAGCCTTTGCTCGGCCGCCATCGAGTCCGTACTCACCCGTCTCTTGTTGTGATACGTGATGTAAATGATCGCCACCAGGAAGGCCAAAATGATCAGGTGAAAGAAGAAGTGGGAGTCCTGATCTTCACCGTTGTAGTCCGGTACCTCGTTCTCCATCTGATCTTTTTTATTGTCCGGTTGCTTGTCAGCACGGTTATTGCTGTCCTCGGTAGAAATGTAGTCGTCATCATCATCATCGTCATCGCCGTCAGACTTTTCTGTCGTGATGGAATTAAGCTCAGTAGCCAAATCGATGCCGGGCAATACTGAAGAGTGGGGCATCTTTGATGTGACGTCAGACTCCGGTGCATTTGTCGGCTTGTTTGTTGAAATAAGTTTTACAGTTGTGGTTGGAGGTTTTCTAGAACTTGTAACCCCTTTTGGAGAGGTTTCCGTGTCATTTGTTGTTTTGGTGTTACTAGAAGTAGAATTTCCGTCCGGCTTGTTAGGATTTGCTGATTCACCTGGAGGTTTGAGAAGTTTTTCTGTCTCATTTTTAGCCGAAGAACTTAGATTTGCCGGAGCTGTCAAATTCTTCAAAACATTTGGTGAAGCCGTCTCATTTTTGCCTTCTTTACTTTCATTAGACAGGCCTAGATCTGGAATTACAAAACAATGTGAATTATAAACTACATTTTTCAAACTACATAATTTATAAGTAAATATGAAACAAAATAATTTTCATTTGATAAAATATTTTAAAGACTTTTCTGTGATCTGATCGTTTTAAATGTTTTCATAAAATCCTCTAAATTTGTTTTGCACTAAGACACATCATACAATCACAACATGCCAAAGAAAAAAACCTAAAGAAGTGGCCTTTTATACTCAGTAATATACCACATGGAAATATTAAATGATGCCAAACACACTGGCATATTAGGAGCAGTGTTGGGATCCAGCATATACATTTGTTCAGCCCTAAGCGCTTCTTGGCTCACATACAACATAAACCTTCATTTTCCCTGCATTCTTGAATCACTGACACCATTCAAAAACACAAGTTCTAATGCTGTTTCACAGTGTGCTGTGCCTTGGGTCACTATGAGGGAACACTATGAGCTTTAGAACACGAAGCAGCCTGAGGAAAAACCCAAGAGAAAGGAAGCAATTCTGGTCATAAGACTGCGAGCATAAATAATCGGGTAAGAGGAGGTCTTTGTAGAAGCAACAGTTATGGTCTTTACTGCATAATCACCCACATAACAAGAAAAAAAATGCCCTGAAGTGGTCTTGTTGTAGACCAACTTTTCTGTGGTGGGAAGTAGAAAAATACAAACAATTTGCATAATGTAAAATGGGTTTGTAGTTTTGGTTCATTTAATTTGGTTTTTTTAACTTTTAACGTGTTAGATAAATGAGCAAAAATTATTTTAAAAGATTTTATCTATTGTCAGAGTATTTTATTATTACAATAAATACAAAGTACATATTCCTTTCTTCCACGGCGGGAGAGTGCTGTTCAGAGACAACGTTCATAAAGTGTAAATGTTTATATTCAATAGCAATGCACCAAAGTCATAGAAAATGCCATGTTTGACTTTGCTTTGTTGTATTTTAGTATCTTTAGGATCTTTTGACATAGGGTCCACTTTATTTTGAAAGGTACGTGTCTGTGGCATTGACAGTCAGTGTTCTACGGTCAAAAGCAGTAAGAATTAGTCAAATTGTGGCTCTCATTGGTAACAAACTGACCAAAAATGCTTTTTTCATTTTTCTTCTTTTTTTTAGTATTAAGGGTTACTGACCCTTGGCCTGACCTAGAGTGTTATCAAAGCTCATTTTTGTAAAGCTTGAAAAGTTATCTTCGATGACATCTTGGCAGGTCAACCATCAGTTCAGATTTATACTGAGGCGGACTGAAATCTCACATTAGCTCGCCTGAGTAAGTCTACGTACTAACACCACCTGTCAGACAAGACAGAGCTGGTCCATGAAAGACAGGTTTTGCCTGTTTGTGTGGCGCTTAACATGAAGGATTTAGAAAAGTTGGCATCGAATCAGTGACTTGTCGGTACAGAATAAAGAACATAATATTTGTCACTGACGGGAATTTTTAAGTAAATACGACGCAGGTAGAAAAATCAACAGAATTACGTCAGCTAGCAAGACTTGTACTTTCGAAATTGTCAAATCATAATTAAAATAATTCCAAGAAACCGCATTAAAACAGAAACTTAAACAATTGTAGTAACTCATAAAAACATTCAATGGTCATTTCAATGACTGATTTTTAGAAATTCGACTTTGTTACCAAAAGACGTGCTAACCAAACTAGCTGCATTCTGGCTAACGTCACTTAGCTATCTTGACAAATTAAAAACAAACGGCGACCATCAAAATCACACGATAAAAGGTTCATAGGTGTTTGTTTGTGGTTACCGTTTTCTGAAACACATCTGGTGAGAAGCAAATGAAGAACTAAAACGGAAAAACAGGCATAAACACCGCTTCTTTTTCGCTGTGTACTTCCGTGCGCCGCCATGTTGATGCGTGGCTGAAAGGGCGTGGCTAACAAATACGGGCTTTATACTGGAGTGGGCGTGGCTTTTGCGACAGGTGAAAAGAATGAGCGTGTTTAAGATCACCCAAGCGGACACAGCGCTGGGCAGATCGACGAAGATCGCCCGGTACAGCGCGGTGCATGCTAGTTTGTTTTTTGCACCGAAGTCACAAGTGGTCACAAGCGGTCCCGAAAGTATCGCGAGAAAGCGGCAGGTGCAAGGCTCCGCCTACCTATAAGCAGGCGCAGCCAGAATACAGGTACTGCGCTGACCACAAGCAGCCTGACTGACTACGTTTGGGTCCAAAACAAGAAAAAAAAGACAAGACCAATTAATTTTTGATTTGGTTTATTCTTTTTAGTTTTTATTTAGCATTTAATTTTCATCTGTTTATCACCAAGAAAACATTTTCACTATGATGTCAATTTCAACATTTTGTGGGTTTAAAAAAAATACTTTTCCAATAAGTTCTTCATCAAACATCACCACCGACTCCACAACTGACTTGATCCAGACGACTGCAGCAGTTGACTCCACTGACACCAAAACATCACTGTGATCGTTTGCAGTGGACACAAGGTCATGTGACCTGAATAATGCAGCAATTGTCTTCCGTCCAGTTCACTGACCACCTTGCACAGAGATGAAGGTGAGATAAAGGGAATGCCAAGGTCAACTGGCTTTGAAGGTGTAACAACCTGGGAAGGCACCACCACTCAGTTATTGGCTATCGTAGATGGTCCAGTCACCTCTTACCTCAGAGACATCATAGACACCGATTATTGTCCCCCCCAATTCCACCATCACACCCCCAACATTCTGTTCATTGATGATAATGTTCCACCACATGGTGCCAGAATTGTGACAGCTCCACTTCAGGAAGTGCCATTGTTCTGTCAACAACTCATTAAAGATCCCTTTCACTAAGAATTTTTGAAAATCCGTCTTTCCAGCTCAACTATGTTAAGTTAGAAGTGAGATACGGATTTTTGTGTCACAAAAAAACCCCAAAACAAATACAAACTGGCTCAAGATGTTCTTTATTGAGTTCAGGGAATGACAGGACTCAAGTACAGTAAGCATGATTCCCATTACCATTTGTGGAAGACAGCCTTCCCCTGGAATATAGTTCATCTGTATATCCTCTTATTTTTTTATTTTTTTAAAGAGCAGCTCTACAAATTCCACATTTTTGATCATGGAGGATTGACTTTTTTGTCTTAGTTAAGACTCCTCACGTAAATTTAACTATGCAAGACTCTCAATAAAATATTCCTTTCTGCTATATGTAACAAGACGATTCACACCAAATGTAGACACTAAAGACAGGTGAGACAAAAACACTGAAAGCACAAACTGGGTTTTAGTGTTTCTCAGAGCAACCAGGAGCAGCTCAAAAAAAGGAACAACTAACCCTTCCGATAATATAATATCTTAAAAACTGAAAGAGCTCTCAGTGCAGAAGTGTTCCAGTAAAACCTTTTTACCACATAGGTGTCTAAGTGAGGAGTGCTTACCCGACAACAGCACCATCTGGTGGTGTAACAACAAAACTGCTGATGGTATCAACCCTGTTTGTGATTTGGGCTGATCTGATCTTCCCTTTTTTTGCCGCGCTGCTTGAACGCAGTAAGCCACAAACTAAAGCATTGTATTCCCATGATGTGAAATGAAAGAGTGAGGCCAAAGTGAAAGTACTCAAGACGAGTTTCCCTCTCAAGCTTTACAAATTTGCATCAAACTTCCTGTTAAAAGTTGCAGTTTTGTTCAAGACTCTTAAAGTGTAATATTCCCTTCAGTGGTCTTTAAAAGTGGGAGATCCTTCCAAGAACTATTTGACCTTTATGCTGTCCTTCTTCCACCAAAAAATAACATAAAATAAGAGATAGGTATCTGTGGGGAGTGAGGAGAAAGGTTTTTTTTTTAATATCATTATTTTGGTTTGGGAAATGTAACTGGGAAAAGTGTCTTCCACCTATGCCTGGAATTCAAGACCTAGACCAAGCTTGTGGCCTCCTGCGTTGATGTTTTTGCCATCAAGAAGTGCAGAAAGCGTTAGCTTGATCCCTGCAAAACACAACAAAGACATTTTTTATTACTGATGACCAGTGAAAAAGAAAATAAACTTTGGATCCTATTTTCCTCTCTTTATTTTCATCTAATACACTGATTAAATAAGGTCACATAAATCACAAATCCATTTCTTTATGTCCCACCCCAAACATGCAGTAAACACATATTTTTTGGAATTTTTTTTATCATTTTTTACAAATATCGATTTGCATGCTGTAGGGACAAAAAAAAAAATCAATTAACTCCCTTAAAATTTGTTTTAAAAAAAGTGAAATAAACTTGCAAAATTTCTATCAATAGCAATTTATTGTGTTATTTTCTATGTAAAAGCAGCGCTTGACATTTTTAATGCAACAATTTGTGTTATTGAGGAAAGCTACAGATTTGTTTTCATTAAGCACATGAATTAACTAATGATGTTGGATCAAAAATTCAATTGCAAACTAATGAGGGAAAATGTAGCTTTAGTTTTAGTATACTTTGGTAGGGATCCCCAATCTTTTTGTGTCAGCTTGTTGAAAATCATCAAGACCAAAATCTAACCACCAAACAACAAACTATTTTAATTGAGATTTATAATCCCATGTTTTTTTTTCAGGAACAAAACTAAAAAGTGGCTGCACTCACCTGGCTTGAGAGTCTGAGTGTAGCCCAGACCCACGAGGCTGGAATTGTTCACCTTTGCCTGAGAAAGAACAGATTTGAGTGATGTTAGAATAGATGAAAAGATCAATGAACACACATTTTAAATGAAAAGGCTGCATTATGGTTAGCACTTAAGTGTCACAGCAAGAGAGCCGTGGTTCAAATACCGGCTGAGTCTTTTGTATATGAAGTTTGCATGTTCTCCTCATACATGTATGGGTTTTCTTCAGGCTCTACAGCTTCCTCCCACAGTCTAAAAACATGCTTCATGGGTTAATTGGTGTGTGTTTGTCTCTGTGTGCCTCTACAAAGGACTGGGAAACTGTAACCAAACTGTATATGGAGTAACTCGCAAAATCCTTTCTGGATGCACTGGGCGTTGACAGCGTACTCTTGAATGTAAAGGTCTTTGATACAGTCACTAAACTTTTACATCTCTTGTCTTCAAAGTGTTTTTGTCTCATTGTTGCAGTTCTAGAACATATCTCCTTTTCTTTGACCATACATTTCAGTGATTTTCTCTTTTGTCTGCTTTCTCTTCCTTCTTTACTCGTTGTCTGTAACATTTCATAGTTTTACAGCTGCACACGAGTAAACAAAAGGCAGGAAAGTTGGGTGAACGGTTGGTGTCGATACAGTTTTTTCACAGAGGGGAGATCTGTTGGTTTTTTTTTTTCACGAGTGAGTTTTCAGAGTAACAGGAAGTTTAACAGTTATTTTATTGCATAAAAAACATGCTCTAAAATAAATCAGATAATGGACTATCATAAAGACCAGAATTTTTTCATCGTCCCTTTTTTTCATTATAAGTTCTAAATTCAAATCTAAATTATTCACAGTAACACGATTGTTGTGTAAACAGGTTCAGTGTCTAAACAACCAATCAGACTAGTTAGCTCTGAGGGGGATTTAACAGAGGTTAAAGTCTGGGCTAATTCAGGTACAAGCCTGTCCGTTACAGACAGATTCTTCCTTTTGAACCGTTTGGCACAAGTTGCTCTGCATTCCTACCTGAAGACCTAACATTTCATGCCAAGTTGGTCAGCAGAGGCAGTGGAGCGTGTAACCAAGACAACAGCATTGTGAAGAAGCGAGTAGAAAAGGCTACTCACAGAAAAGGATGCATCTGGATCAATCTGATATTTAGCAGCAATGCCAAAGCGAGTGTTGCTGTTCCCAGCCGTCCAGGACAGGTTGACGGCCGTCTCCAGCTGCTCGTTCACCTTTTGGTAGATGGAACCACCAAACTCTGTGCCATCATTTCTGAGGACACATAAAAATATGTTTAACATTGAAAAGAACGTTTTCTCCATGGGGAACATTAGAGCGTCAAAACTAATCATTTGTGTTTTCAATGACAAAAAAATAATTTAGAAAACCCTTAAAACGTCGGCGGTCTGGTACTGTGACATTCATGGCAATGCACCACTCGGGTGGACTTCCACCGATGCAAAGCCTGCATTAACCTCTGCTTCACCTTACATAACTAGTTCAGCTGAGAAATAAAACAGGCTTTGCCAGGAGGTTGCTGCACGAACACTGTACCTCGCCCTTCCCTTCTGCTCCCTGCCAATCACACTCACTTATACAGTAAATCCTATCACCTGGGTATAAAAATACCTCATTGGCACCTTTGTGCATGGCAGAAAGCCAAACAGAAAAAGAGTTAGATGGAGAAGCAATTGAGTAGGACTCGTTTAGAAGCCAAGTTTGCCGAGATAGTTTAACAAGCAGAAATAATACAATGTGAAAAGGTTTCATTCATAGTTAACTTTAAGGACAGATTATTGCTAATGTATGTTTAAATTATTCTCTACAACCTTTTTCAGCTCTTTCTACATCAATTCTACAAACTTTTTTAAATTTGTGCCTCATTTATGACAAATATTTACAGGGAAAGTACCCTGACACTCTTATCCATTCTGTTTGACTGCATTCAAGCCTACAAGTCTGGATCATTTACTTCTTCGTGAAGTCTTACACATTGGTATGGAGCTGGAACTCATCGGTCTTGTATCCAACGGCAAAGTTGCTCTGGGTGATCTTATTCCTGCCAGCCTCAAAGGTCATCTGGTAACCGGCGAGCCAGCCTTCATAGCCCACCACAGCAGCTCCATGGATGGCTGTCCCGTTGATGTCATAGTTAACGTCGCAGCCGACGTTGACGTGGTCACACTTATACGCCGTCTTTACTTTGCCTCCTTTCTTGCTGGACAATTGGGGAAAAAACACATTTTTATTGACAGCTCAGGTTATTGAAACTGAGCTGTCAAAGACAGCGCCGGGCTCTTCAAAATTCCGGTTATTTACCCAGTGTTTGGTGAAAAGGAGGAATCCAAAGTAAACTTCAGCCCCTTGGCCAACTGTGGAAAAGAAAAACCCAAGTAAGCCAACTAAAAACAGACAAATCTTCCATCACAAACAGATCTTTGTCTTCATACTGTAATGTTGGTCGTATTTTCCCATTTTTGAATTTCAAGAGTTTAAGCAAAAGAGAAAAGTGTGACAATGTTCGTGTCTGTCTGAGAAATGTGTATAGTGTGTAGTGAGGTTTTTTATAGCCTTCATCAGCTACAATCCCACTTCGCTGATTTCACCTATTGCAAGTTACATCAGCAGCTTCTGCAGAAACGTTAAAGACTCCGAAACAAATAACAGGATAATATTGTGCAGGTGCTTTCAGTTTTATTTCATGAGCAATTACTTGGTCCTCAAGGGTGATCTCGGTTCCCAGAGTGTTGTCAGTGTTCCACTTCTCCGTAAAGGTCAGCCCATGCTCCGCCCACTTGTATTTAGTTTCCAATGACCCAGCAACCTTGCTTGTCTCGGTGTTGGCAGAGCCTGTGCTGGTGAACTCCTGCAGATGAAAAAAAAATCTGTAAGTCCTGACTGTTGACTACAAAAATTCACCAAAAGACTTTTTTATTTACCAAATCCTAATTCAAAACTCCAAATCGAGAATACAGATAATCTTTGAAAAGCATTTTCACTTTGTTTGCTATCAAGAACTAAATGTCTTTGCTATCTTAGTAGCTTAAATGTGATCAGATAAGAGTTTATTACCAACAAGGAGCTACCTAAACTATGATAAGAGTCCTGGAGTACAGAATGGAAGCTCTGAGTATCTGAGAAGAACTGACAGCAACGTACCAGTCCATTCTCAGACTTTGTCTTCAAGTCCAGCTTGATCAGTCCAAAACCTAAAATAAAAAACATTATGAGGAAAAACCTGCCTGATGCCTTTAAACCTTAAAGTATATGAGCTGACAGAGAATCCACAAAACACCTGCTGTCCTTTGGTCTTCAATATTTTACTCTCTCAGGATAAAGACATTTGTTGAAAAAAAAACATTTACACAATAAAAGCCACATTCAGTTCATTTCATGAACATAAGACAAAAAAAATAATCCTATGATATTAAAAAGAAACACTAGTAACAGATCATAGTTATTCTCGCTCAAAGCAGATCTTTCTTTGTATTCACGGAGAAGCCATTCAAGGACAGACCATTTGTAATTAATCCCTTGACACCTATTTATCCAACTATGCATCAAACCACTTCAGCTCCAAAATGTCTTAAGCATCTACTTGAAAACAAGTTGGAAATAAAAACAGGTGTCAAGGGGTTAAAAATGAACTAGTTTCAATGTCAATCCAAATTTCAGTCATCTGAATGAACGTCTTTGCCAGAGCAGAACTTCTCACTGACAGACTAAAACTGAGGAGGAGCCAACAACAAAAATCCTCATATTTCAAATTGTACTATTTTAAAACTTTTAATATTTATTTTATGTCAGATAAAAGACAACCAAATCAGTTAAAAGCAATTATAGCAAGTCACAGACTTTGCAGCTGTTGAGATGTCTGTTCACAGCATTCTTATGGGGTTGTCTATGTGTTACACCCTATTTAAAGAGAATCAATTGAAGTCAAGGACACAAGAACTACATGGAAAGTCTGGTCATTTATTTATCTATAAACACAACTCTACTCCAGCCTTTGTCAGAGCATGAGGTTTCAGACAGGTTTCTTGTGATGTAAAACTAAACGTGGAAAAAAAATACAGAGATCCTTTTTGAAAAGTTTTTTGAATTACTTCACAGAACATTGAATAACTATGTTCCTTTAACAGAAACCAAAAATGAAGTTTTAAACGATGGGAGGTGCTTTTGTAATAGTCTGGCATAATTAAAATAGTCTTAAGAAGTGTTTCGGCCACTTTTTTACACGGTATCTAGACTGTTTATCTAATTCAAACTTTGGAGTATTCTGATTGGCTAGATTAGGTCTCACCATATCCCTTTGTAAAGACATCCCTGGCAGACTTTCCAAGGTCAGCATAGGTAGGAGGTACAGCCATTTTCTGAAAAAGAAAAAAGAAGGTGTAGCCTCAGAACAGAGTGCAACACAGGAAGAAGACGACTGGAAGTCTGAGCAAAGAAGTGACTTTACGATTAAACAGAGTCTGTTAAAAACCTCTAAAACAATTATGTGAAATGTTGTTTTTACAACTAAGTTCAGGGAGGACAATGAGGGTCACTGAATAGACTCTTTGCCAACAGCCAGGCGTTGGTACAGACCAACTCTTTGTCCACCTCTTTCAAAAACCTCCAGTCATGCAAATATTTCATCATCGCCATCACATAGAGACACATTTACAGAGCACAAATGTCAACAAGGACTTGTGCAGGATTAGCAACAACGTTATATCTAGTAGATACGACACGGATTTCAACGATTAGGTGAGCGAACAGCAGCTAGATCCTGAAAACTCCAACAAGATGAGCAGTTTTCTTAACAAAAATTCATTTAAATCTAAAGCAAGAGATTGGTACTTCAAGTGTGAATTCTAAATAAAATCAAAATTAGTATTAAAAATGAGTTAAGCCGCCAATGTCGAAATTCACAGCACAATTTCAGTTAAAGTCCCACCAGTTTTTGTCATTTTTTTTTTAACAGTTTCTGCAGAGTGACAGGAGTTAATCAGAAATTCGCCTCCGAGTTGCCGGCTAGACTATATGCACGGAAGTAATCCTCTGCTGGTATCCCATCATCCTTTTGTCGACACTCTTACTCTAGCGGGACAGATAAGACTCTCACAACTCCACTTTTGTGGCAACACAAATGGCAAGCAATTTTGGAGCTATCCAGCCTTAAAAAGTTTGAGTCAGATGCCAGCTCGGACGAAGAAAGTGAATACTTTAATGAACCTGATTGTCTGCAAGTGAAAGCATCAGTATGTGGTCGAGCAGAGAGACTTTGGCCCGCCCACTTAAGTTACTGCGTCACAACAGAGCTTTTTCAAACAGGTTTCTGCTCCTGATCCCTGACGATTTGAATAAAGAAATATTCAAACGCAGTTGTAATCTTAAATCCTTTTACATTAAGAATATTCTATTTGATAACTATTCAGTATTCGGCCAAGCATTTTAATTGTTCGGCTTCAGCCATGCATTTTCATTTCGGTGAGTCCCTATTTGATATAAGTCTTCCATAATGAGAAAAATGCTACAAAAACATGTTAAAAACAGGATTTTCATTGGAGTGTGTCTTTGAAGGAATTTAAAATGCAGCAAACACAACCAGATTCGGTCATTTATGTTTGCTTCTTCCTCATTTTTGAACATTTCATCATTAGTTTGGATGTCATTTAAAGAGCTTTGTCAATCATTTCCATTAGATTTACGACCTCAGCCAGGAAACTGACTAGTGCAATTCATCTGATGCCCCAGCTTCCCCGTGGAAACAGCCTGCTCATTAAGCAGCTCAGACCCTCTCGCCATGCTTTAAACACACCGTCTGCACTGGTACACCTGCTGTGTCTGCGTGTTCTCGAGGCTTCACGCAGAAATGTCTGAACACGCAGAGGACGCACGAGGTCACAGTCGCTTGCTACAAGTCGTGACACTCCCTCCACAAACAAAGCCTACAAACGACTTTTATTTGACCATTTTTTCAACGACATTTTTCCCACGACGAGAACTATTCATAAAATCTTTAGCTTAACTTTGAACCGGCATCTGAACGTCCTTCAGCTCTGCTCATACATTTATACTAAAATGCAGCAGTAGCGGGGGGTGTTTAATCCGAAGTGGTTTTTTTTTTCACGTATTCTGCTGTCCTGAAACACCACAGAGGTGAGAATCTTCCTGAAATAAAAGGTCGAGAGGAGAGCATCCTCCTGACCTCGCCTGCTAACAGATTAGCACGCATTTGCACGCTGTAAATGAGGTAAACACCCCAAGATAAAAGTGTGCTAACCAAAGTCAAATGTCCAAAACAAGAAACAATTCTTAGCAACTAAATAATTTAAGGCGAAACATAGACTCGGATTTTGCCTAACAGCTGAGCACTTTTGCATCAGAATGACCGCAATGCGAGACATTAGCCTCTAAGCTAGCAGCAGGCGGCTTATAAAAGCGGTGGGCCTAGCATCTTTTTCAGCACGTTATTGGAATCCTGCTGCGTTCAAGAACGGGAGGATGACGGGTACACTCCCCAGAATCCGGGGCGAAGCTCGGCCCCGGTGACAGGGAGGAGCAGCTGCAGTTCAAAGACGCCATTATGACCTTATATTCGGAGAAAAGTTTAAAAACACCTTACCTCTGTGGAACAGCCTGAACTAAAAAGTCTCTACTGCACAGAGCTAGGGGAGGGAGAGGGGCGGCGTCACGAGCACGTTGAAAATCACGCAAACACCGACAGTATGTCGTCATAAACAAAGATCCAATAATGCATCTCAGAGCGAGCGAGCTCACTCCAACTAGAAATCTTCTGATACCGGGCTGACGGATACTTTTTTGTTTATTATATGTTTAATTACATTACATGGGTTACATATCAAGTCATATTTGATTTTTAATACTTTTATATTCCTAATATTTCATCAAATCATTTTCCTAAAACAAATTCTGTGTAAATTGCTTTACTTTCAACAATTTATAAATTCAAATCCTTTGCAAATATTTAAATATTACAAAAGGGGTAGATTGGTGCTACTCTAAAAACGAATACTTGTATTAAAAATACTTTAATCTGCTTAAACTAAAAATAAATATATAAAACTTTAATATTTTTAACCCTCAACAGTTATCTCTAATATTTTTATCTTAAGCTTTTATTTTGTTGCTTTTTTTTAACGTGTAAACAATTGATTTGGTGGTAAAACAGAACTATTGAAATATCAAAAACAGCAAAAACTCTTCTTTTTTTAATGGTTAGTAAATAACCCATTTTCTTTACCTTTTTTCAAAATGTTTTGCCCTTTGCCAGGTCATAGCTGAGAATATAGGTAGATATTCTAGATAAATAAAGGTAAAATAAAATGTAAATAAGGAAATAAGTAGCAATAGACAAATAGTGATTAGTTTTTTTTAATTAGTAAAGTTTGTTGTAAAAAAATAAAGTTTTAAAATATTTGAATTCTGTGCAAAAAGCTAGTCAAACAAGAATGAAAATGTTCAAAATTCCATAATAGAAAAACAATAAACTTAAGGCGAAACAAAAGAAAGGAAAGGGAAAAACTATTTGAACAAAATGTTGGTTGTAATTTAAAAAAAAAAGCGCTTTAAAGCGTATAAAGGCATACTTTTTTAATTTTGGACATATCCATCCCATTCATGCCCCTTTTTTATGTTTTAAGACCTTGAAAAATCACTTATTTATGAATTAGTGAAAGAAACCAAAACTACTCAAAGACTATACTTTCCTTCTCAAACTAGAAGTCACTGAAATCCTTGATTTAAAAAAGAAATGAAGAATTTGATCAGTTTAATCAGTGGCTGGGTGACTTTTTGTGATGTCTGATGATTAAGTTTTATATGAGTCACAGAGTTGAAGTTGCTGGAAATCGCTTGTGATGTAGTGTTTGACCAGTTGGTGTCGCTGTTAGCAACATTATATCAAAATCTCAGCTTAAATTTGACTTGATGGTTTTTGGGTAAAATCCTGCACTTCTTCATGTTCTTTGTTTTTAAGACTCAACTCTTTGTCCTTTTTATAAAATTGTTATCCTAATTCTTTCATTTATCATAAGTTTGATTTACTGATTTTTTTAAATAAATATAAAAGTCCCATACTATTGCCATGTTTATAGGCAACATATACATAAATCGTCCAATAATTACATGCTAGTAATATATTCTCCTCACAGGTGTTTGTTTAAAAGCCAGCATTTGCCTGATTTGTAATGGGAGATGATTATGCAAAAGAATGACATCCTGAGATCTACTTCAACAGTAAAGTCAATGCCAGAAACATTTTATCTCTTGCCAGCAGGACTTTCCTTTTTAAGTATTTTTCCACCTGAATATTAAGTATACATTATCATAATTCCCCTGTCATTAAAAGGAATGACTTTAATGACTTTTACCTATGACAATCTCCAGGAGACAGACTCATCTGCTTTCTAAAGCCAATACTTTTTCAATCATGGTTTAAACACCACCAGCTGGCTACCCTTCAAATACATCAATGATTTTTTTGTTCTAGAAGTGCTTCAGTTTTTGACACATCTAAATGAAAAGTCATTGGAAAATGTTTTGATGTATTTTTTTTTCAAGAAATATTCAAGATGGTTGTGATGAAAAATGTGATTAATGGCAATAATTTAAGTGCAAACAGAGTGGCGCGTAAATAAGGGGAGTTGTCTGACAGCTAAAGAGAAGAGATGCTTTACTCAGTCACCAACATCCACAGCTTGCTGTCATTAAACAAACACACTGAAATTGTTTCCTGGTTTCTACTGTGAAGTCCCCGTCTCTGCTGTCTCACCAAATCTCAAGTAACATTTAATCAACAATTAGCAGCGAGTTTGTCAGCCGTCTTTAGAGAAAGCCAAAAAAATGCATTTCTAGATGATCCTTAAGTCATATGTGGATGCTCTGATTTCATCTACCAAGCTTCAAAGCCAGAGCTGTTCAAACAGCCGTCATGGAGTGTCAAACCCGTCTCCAGAAGACAACAAACACACAGAAAATGTTAACCAACCCCAGCCGGGCGTCACCAAAGCAAATACAAGAAATTGTAAACAGATGTTATAGTTTGCTCCACATGGATTAATAAAACTGCCTGTCATCTTCCTTATTATTTAATTCAGTGGTTCACACAGCATAAACTCCTCCAACTCTTGAGCTTCATCCCAACCAGTCCAAACCATTTCTATGAGTCAGTAACTTCACTGGAGCTTCTGTGTCTTCCAACCAGAGTCAAAGTGCATAGATTCTTTTTGAAAGCAGGGCTTTAAATCACTGCGTTTGGGTTTGAGCAATGCAAAAGCCATAACCTTTTAACCCTTGACCTTCTGACACCAGATGCACCCTGCAGCACAACAGGACTTAAGAACTCACAGAGTTACTTTGGAAAAGATTTCTGCCATCAAATGAAACTGTGAAAGAATGGACAATTCAAGCAGCAGACAAAACTTAAATAAAAAACAAAGAAACGAACAGTACTTGTTTTGGTCAGCAATCATATGTATGTACGCAAAACATTTAATACCGTTACCACTTCATCATTGAGGGAAGCAAAAAATCTCTTCTGTGCTGTATTTATTTTATTCTTTACTAGAAACTTAGACCTTAAAATAGGATTGTAATAATGATTAACATACAACAAGTTGTCCCAAAACGAGCACTCGTGTGATGTTCAGGGACAGGAACAACAAAGTTTTTTTATTTATTTTCTCAAATAACACGGCTTGTCTCATATTACAGATAGACGATTAAATTACTTTTTTCTTTCATTCAAAGACAGAAAACAATCAAAGAAGGAAATGGAGCTGGGACTCTTTTACAAAACCTGTGTTCAAAGTGGAAAAAGCAAATGGAAAGAAGGCGTTTGTGGCTGTACATTTGAAGAAAACGCATGCCTGTTTTTGTTTTGATCAGCATTTCTGTTGATAAGTGGGCGAAGTGATTGGAAAATTGAGAACTGCGTGAACTTTGTAAACACATTGTGGGTATGAGAAAATGTCAAGGCTCAGCTGTGGTCAGATTGCTGCACAGATCAGTGAGTGACTCATTTTCAGTGCGCGATGCTGCTGTGTGCATTTGAGAGAAAAAGAGCGATGTGTTGTGAGTGTACGCCACCCTGTACGTCGAGCAGATGCTGCGATCTTTATCTCTCATTCATGGCGTCCAAGGAAATGTAGCGTAAGCTGGTAAACAGTCAGTTTCTCAGTATATGCCCGACAGATAGGGGCTGATAGTCTCTGACGTTGTTCATGAAGCCACCTGCTGCCTTGTTCTGTGGAAACGGAGGTAATGCTGCACTATTGCCCAACTCCTGAGTGTTTAGCTGTGCTGTCACATGGATTACCTTCTACATGTTAGTGGAGCAGTAGAGTGCAGTTCAGAGAAAGCCAGTAAAATAAAAACACATCATAAAAATTAGAGAAAGCAGAACATAATTTCTCCGTGTGGAAGGAGACAACGTTTTATAGGCAGCAGCCGAGGTTATGGAATTGGTGCAAAATTTTTATTCTCATTAAAAAATGAGACAATGTGCTATAAATCAATTCGTGTTTTGTTTGGTTTTGGTTTAATCAAGTAAAGAATGGGAGAAAAAACAAATTTCATAGTAGATGACGATAGAAATGGGGAATTAAAGTAATAAAGACTGCCATTTAGCAGTCTAAATGGAAGATGTTAGTAAATCTCTGGGTTGTTTTTTGTGAGCACATTCAGGAAACAAACGAGTAGTAGTGAAATTGGATATTTAAGGCAACAAGACTTAGAAAAAAAGAGAAAAGCCAAGTGAATTTGATTTTTATTTATCATATTTATTTCTCCCTCTGTCTTTAAGAAACTGACTGATAATACTGTAGATTGTGTAGTGTGGATTTTTTTGTCGATCTCTTTTAAACTCTCATTCAAAATTCAAGATCTTCAGCTGAAGAGCCATTTGAAGGAACCCTCTTCAGCAGACTCAGCTTCTCAATTTGCTCATGAAGTCTTCTGAGCATCCCGCACATCTGTTGTCTAACTATTGACTTCTAAGCTCTGACATTGTGACCATGACTAGACTGTCAAAAACCTTTTATCAGTTACAGCTGATCACTTAGTGAAGGAAAAAAATCTTCCTCTAAGTCCACTTTGAAAAAGTGACATGAGTTAAATAGTCATTCTCCACTCTTGAAGATGAGTCACCGAAAACACCAAATACTACAAGAGTAGAGGGGTTTCTAAGTGAGCAAATACTTAAGTCCCACTTTGATCATCTCTCGAGTTATTTTAAAACCATCCTCAGAGGTCTTTTTTTCATGATTGTCCCATTTTTAACCAAAATCATGTCATTTTCTCAAACATAGTTTCTGCAGAGTGGCAGTGGTTCATTAGAAATTCACCTCTGAGTTGTGGACGAGACAGTTGGTGGAGAAGTAAGCCTCTGCTGATATCCCATTACTCTTTTTTTTTTTTACAATATCTCCAGCTAGATTACAGCCCCTCACAACCCCAAGCAATTATTAGCGGAGCAACAAACATAGCAAACATTCAGCTGTACAGTTTTCAGCCAGGTGCCTGATCAGACAAGGAAGACAAGGACAAACATCTGTCTACAAGTGTATGCCTTAGAACGGGAGCTTGTGGCCTGCTGTTGTTGCCTTAGACATCACTTCTACAAGCTTTTTTAAATGTCTTGTTTTAATCTGCTCCTGGTTTAAATAAAGAAATACTCAAAAATGTCAAGAACATGTTAAAAACACAATTTTCATCAGAGTGGATCTTTAAGAAGGAGATGGAGTCACAGGATCTTCTACACCTGCATGAGTTTATGCATTTCTGAATGAGCGGATTTTAACTTTTGAAAATTATTCAGGTACTCTGTGTCTCATCCAAGGATTAAGTTATTAAAGCCACGGCTTTCATATGGATTAAACATGTCAATCATATTTGGATCAATGTTGATGATAACTGATGTGGAGCTCCATGAAGCCTTGCAATCCTGTCACTTTGGACAGCTTTACCATCAAACAACCATCAGTAGTTGTGTAAGCTTCAACAACCCCATCAACTAACTAATGTGCAGTACTAAAGTTTAATGCAAGTAAAATCTATACCTCATTTTATAGTGCGATTCACATCTGCTGCCGATAACCACAATATAAAGCCACAGACTTGGCAGCAGGGATTGAACCTCTGGGCCTGCCAGCACTTTCACCACAAACTTTCAAACTGCCATGCTGAACCCCGCCACCCCCTCCACCCTCCACACACACACCACGCTACATCCAGGATCAATGTGTGTACTGAATACTGGATTTTGTAATCAACACATTCTCCACATTATTCCCCTCAGGTGCCCCGCCAACATCAAAGGAGGTGAAGGATGGCGTGGTATCTCTGTGTGCCTGTGCCTTTCAGTGTTCGAAGCAGCCCAGCTTTCAGCCCCAAGACACAGGCGGGGAGCAGCCGAAGAAATTTGATTTCATGACTACCACATTGCTACCCGGCAGGTAGGGCTGTGGTTTGTGAAGATCGCAGGTTTTTCCTACACCTGGTTGTGAGCTGATCACACCAATTCGGTCTTTATACCACAAGATCAGATATGGGAATCCTTATGCACAAGCCTTTTATGGTTCTGCACACTGCAGAGGAAGTAAAAGTATTAACGTGTCACTCATTCATTGGGGGGATCAAACTTTGACTCTAAAACGAACGTGTAAAAGCATTTACACAGAGAACTAAAACTAATATTAAACTGAGCAAATGTACTTTTGTTCAGTTTTTAATGTAAAATGTAAATTATTCAGCAGAGTTGAATATTTCAACAATAAAAACAAAAAATTAGCATAAATGGGAAACTTCACATTGATTCTTTTGTTGGTAAGGTCTTAAAAACATATTAAAGAATTGGTCCTCATGAAGAGAAGTAGTCACAGCTTTTATAGAATTGTTATTTTTTTGTTTTTTTCTAAATCAACATTTGCATCCATCCATCTCAAAACCTCCTGAATCCTTTTTAGGGTCATGGAGTTGCTGGAGCCAATCCAGCTGTTCGGTAACAGGTTGTTGCAGAGCCACACACTCACATGCACACCTAATGTGGGCAAGTTAGAGACACATATTAACCCATAGAATGTTTTTGGACCGTGGGAGGAAGCTGGATTTCCTGGAGTAAACCCACAAATGCACAGAAAGTACCCAGCCAGGATTCAAACCAGGGCCTTTTTTGGTGTTCTCTTTGGGATTTTTTGTTTTGTTTTTTGTTCTTATTTAATTAATGTTCATAAAGGTTTTAAATATCCTGAAAATCTATGGCAACAACAAGTCAAACAGATCTTGCCGCAACTCTGTTTTTTTGCAAACCTTGACCCTGAACCCAGTCTGTCACAGTGAATATTGAGGTATTTATTGTAAATGGTACTTGTGTACTTGGGTACTTACTTGTATTTACTTTTTATTTAGAGCCAAAACACTTATTGGTCACAGTCACATTCTCTCAGATTGATGTTGGCTGAGCTGCCATGCAAAGGTGCTAACCAGCTCAACCGTTTTGCCAAAGAAAGAGGCTCATCTGGCTCCTTCATCCCTCCATTGTGGCTTTTAAGCTTTGAGTAAAAATGCAAACAATTTAAATAATAAAGCGTTAATTTATTTTAGTTAATTTATTTAGGTTGTTTAAGTTTTGTCATTTATATTTTGGATTTTGACATGTCAGATAGCTCTGAAAAATAACAGTAACAGTGGTTTATTGTTTGAACAAGATTAAAGCACATAAAAATTTACAATTTACAAATTGTTTACTTTTGATAGCTACAGGAGAAAATAGATAAAGTGCAACATTCAATAAAAATGAAAAATGTGATGTTTCATTTAGCTTATTTCAGCTTATTTGACGCATCGTGTATTTTATTTTGAAGGGAACGTATGTGCTGCTATCTAAAGTTAAAGATTTGAAAATTGTTCAAACTTTCAAACTTTTTTTATTTGTACAGCGCCTTTCCTTCAGTTGAAACCCAAGTCTCTTTACATTAAAAAATAAAATAATAAGAATAATAAAAACAAAATAATAAGAATAATACATAAAAAATACAATAAATAATAATAGTTAATAAATAATAACAATAACAAAAACCATTTAGAACTTGGATGTTAAGACTAAATACAAGCAATGAAAAAGGAACAGCCACGCAAAACAACCAAAAAATTATATAATTTCTGTTATTATAATAATTTAAAAGGTACGTTTATAAATAACTGGCTTAATGGCTACACAAACATAAAGTGTATTTTGCTCGGTTTTGGTCAGTGAAAAACCGGACTAAACCACTTTCAGCATCAAAGGTTGCAGACCTCTGCTCTAGCCATAGCAACCGTATCATGTAAAAGTTTCACCTTAAATTTGAATACTTTTAAAATTTAATTCAGAAAAATATGTAATTATTAATGGATTTCAGAAATTGTGTTATTATAAATTCTTATTTCAGGCTTTAGGACAACTACACTTCTCACATTAGAGGCTGTGATTCAAGAGCATAAAACAGTCTTTTAGTTGTTATGAATGAGCAGTTGAGCTTAATTAAAAAAAGAAAAATAGCAACCGAATAACTTTCAAGGAAGTTATTGTCAAGTTGTTACCAAGTTATTAATGTTTACATTGGATAACCATTTGGAATGAGAATAGATTTATTTCAACCAATCAAACATAAATTACAAGAGAAAACAATCAAGACAGATATTTATTTGTACATCAAACGTAAAACTATCAGTCATTATTTTATTGGAGAAAAAAATTGCATAGTAAAGAAGATATGTATTCAAAATATACAGTATTTCCAGATGTAAATGATGCCTTTATAATTACTTTTAAAGAAAAGTCTGTGAGCAGCTTTTAAAAGCATAGCATTTAACAGCAAAGACAACACTGATGTTTTTTCCTTTTCAAGTTTATTTGTTTCTTTTTGTATCTACAGTGTGTCTGCAATCATGTGGCTGATCTTTTGTCCAAAAGACAACATTTTTCACCTTTCACAAATCGAAGACAAAGTATCCAACAAAAGCATTTTTTTTGCCTCTTTATAGGTCAAATGTTTGACAAAAAATGTACTTTTTTGTTAAGTATTTCTTTGTAAGTTGTGGAAAATCACTTTTGCAACTTTAGATACACAAATTTCACTTTGAACCAGAAAGTCAATTCCGTTTACACAGCACACAAAGTTACAGTTAGCAGGGTGGTGCATCAAACTCTTCACATGTGTGTGATCAGCACTGACATCTTTCAGAGGTTGTGTAATTCGGTCTGTCCTTTAGAAACATCGCCTTCACAAATGCTCTACTGTAGACGTGAAAAAGGCTCTTTCAACTGAAAGATAAGTGGAAAGAAAACCAGACCACACTGTTGTCTGGGTGTCAGTGCTGCGTTTGTCAAGAGACTGACGGTTAAAACTAAATGCCAAGTGCATTTCGAACATCTAATGTAAAAATATTCACACACAAATGCATTCAGTCTTCCACCTTTATGCAAACCACATCCACAAAGAAACACAGACGTTTGCTCACTGATTTCTGCATGTGCTCATCCTTTACACTTTGGTCTTTTGTGTAACAGCATTAAATATTACTCAATTTACTTATGTGGGTATAAAACCATCAAAAACTTGTATTGTAACTATATCATTTTTCTATCTGGCTGCACACATACTGTATGTGTTACATTATCTACAAAAATTGACAAAGATTTTTTGAGAATTTAGAGTGAAAAAGACATTTGTTTTTTATTTTTTTCCTGACAGACACCACGGCAGGTTAAAGTCTTTTACCTGTTAGAATAGATTATCAATCGTGAAGTCCAACTATAAAAAAAAATAGAAAAAACAACCCCCCTCATAATGGTAACTATGTAAGAAAAGTAAATGAATAAAAAGTTAAGTGAAACACAATAGGGATGGGACTGTACAAGTTAGCTTCTTTCTTTTCTTTCCAGCTCAGTGGCCTTGTGGTAGAGTTTTTACCCTGAGGTTGTGAGTTCAGATCCAGGCTTAGATTTACCAAAGACTCTAGGGTTGAATCCAAATTCATTCCTTATTGCTCCAATTGTGGAGGCATTTGGAGCTGTAGCAGTGTTTTTTTAAGGTGGAGTCGTAGCGACTTAAAGCTCGGTAGGCCACCATTGGTAGGGTGATTCAAGTCGTGCTTGTGACACGGAGTAGGAATGCATTTCTTCTCGTGGATGTGCTCTGAAGCAAGAAAGTAATGTCTTTTCGTTTTAGCATGAGTTTTTAAAGTTATAAAACCGATGTTGTTATGTGTGAACATGCGTTAACATAGATGACCGGCAGCTATTGATGACGTCATCAAGTGGTAGTAATGTCTGAATCTGAAGACACTGTTTTTCCATATCTATCCGATTCGAGGACTAAAAGGAGAAGCCGTAGAGGTAGGGAATTAATTTTGATTCAGCCTAAAAATGGGGTCCCAATCCCTCCCAGCAACACCAAATGGTTCCCAGGCGTGGCGGTGTCTGCAGCTCACAGTTCACTCAGGGGATGGGTCAAATGTGGAGAGTAAATTTCACACTCCCAGATGTGTGACAACTAATAGGACTTTAACATTCGCCATCAAGCAGTTGATGGCTTGAAAGAATCCAATTTCTATTCCAAAATTCCCATTGGAGAGCTTGCCTGTAGCCCATATTGATCAAAAGACGGGGGCAGTGGAGCAGAATGAACTATTTAAAGTCTTTACAAAAGAGCCAGTCTAAGAGCACATTTTTTAGCCCCATGGACTTTCTCAAATAGTTAGAGAAAACTTAAAGCTCAAATTTCAATTGCATTGCTGCAAAGCAAGGGTTTTTAATGATTTGTCCCTATTTTCAATGTCTATTACTAAAAGCCATACAAGAAAGTTTGTGCAGATTATAATATGTGTATTATTTATGCAAAATGTGTTTGTAGAGTCACTGGATTTGTAGCCTCTATTTTAACTGTTGTTCTACTGTTTAATGGAAGGCAAATGTTGTCAAAAGTAGTCAATGATTGTTTGAAAAAAAAGTCTCATCTTCAGCACATCTGACAGTTAGTTCATTCATCAAAATGACTGATTTGTCTCAAATTTGGTTCTAAAAAAAAAGCAAATGCTTACTTTGATAAATAATAATTTTGTTTATTTACTCAGTTAAATTTAAATGTAGCATTTCTTAACAACTTTTAACTTCTAATGCTTATTGTTTTTTAACGTCGTATTATTGGTTCTAATGTTAACTTCACAACAAAAAATACTATGAATACATGTCATTGAAAAATGAGACTGACGTCAAGGAATTGTCTCCTTAGTAGGTTTAGTAAACAAATGAGACTTTTCCAATCTAAGTACTTGTGGGTTTTTTTTTTTTTTTTTTTTTGTTTAATTGACTGATTGGTTTATTTTAGACATTGGAAAAATGTAATTATACAGTGAAAAATTACAAAACACAAATGTATCAAACTAATTTTAGATATCAGATATCAGATAGATTTCTTTCCACACACACACACATATATATATATAGAAAGTCATAAAAAGAGGTGCGCATTGATTCTTCTCAGATTTTTCTGACCAAATTCTTCTCCCAGAAACAGTCTGCCAAAGTAGAATTGTTACTTAAAGAAGAGCCGGATTCATTCTAAAGGGCGGAAGTTTAAGAATGCATATACAATGTATTCAAACCTCTTTTGAAATATGAATACATTCATTTTAGCTGAAGTCGGTCGCGTATGTCACAACCCTGCTGTAATAACTAACTTACAGTTTCTCTACTTATGTTCGTGGATGCATTTCATACAAGAAAAGAACAGATTTTTTTTCATCTCATCCCTTCCTCAATATTTCAACTTCAAAGTTTCTCTTTCCAGATCCTTTTCATCAATGAAAACAACAAAAAAGTGCAAGCACCGGAACCCTAAAGCCTAAATGCAAGTTTGACACAAACTGTTAACTCCAAGGAAACTGCGACACCACAACACCAGAGCCGTTTCATTTGAATCTCAACAGAGGTTAAAAGAGGTCTGACTCTTTTCTGTTTACAACAACCAGGAGACAGATGTTGCAACACATTTGTCGCCATAGCAATAAAGCCCTGTAATCTTCCCAGTCAGAAAAACCAGAGCAGATTGAGTTGTGTAGCTTTTCCAGTGTACTATCGCTATAAATCTCTTTAAGGATGGACGACAACCGCACTGGAAACAACAAATCCTGTGAGAATAATGTTTGTTCCCAAGCCTCCTTTGCTGATATGTGGTGATATACTGTGAGAAGAGTTCCATTCAGATGTTGTTTTGACACTCTCATTGCATGTTGGAGTAAAAGTATTTCTCAACTATAAGTTTGAGGTCAGTTGCCCTTTCTGTTTCATTACAGGCTTTGCCAGTTCTGAACAAATATCAAGCAGCTTATTGCTCATTGTCACTGTGTGAGGACGTTTTGACACAATAGAGGAGAAAAATCTTAACAGAAGTCACACGGACATAAAACAATATCACCCTTTATTTGTTTGTTTGCTTGTTTTCCCCAAAAGCTTCTCACAGCGTCACTGCTATAACTCTATGACTTCTCCTTCTGATGAAAACTTTATTGTTGTTCTTTCATTGTTTTTGGTCCCAGAATTTGGTTAGAACTCTCGGAAAATACCGTTTTCATTCACAGCCAAATGTGAGTGAGAAGCTGAAGAGAAAATTACAAAGAAATTGTTACATTTACGTCACAAAGGCTAAAAGACAGAAAATCATGGAAAAGAATAATCCAAAAAATGTTCAGATTAAATTTGTTTAATGAAAAATCAATCATTTTGATTAATTAAAATGACTTACAATTCAAATTAGTTTAATTCATTGATTTGAATACAAACTGGCAGCCAGTAAAAGCCACAGTCAGCAGTTTAATACAGTTTCTTGACCCAACTAACATAAACAAACTGCACTACAGTAGTCATTTATTGAAATAAAGAAATGTCATAGCGCTTTTGCCCTAACCACTGCAAAAACATTCATCTTTGAGGTTTGATTTTCTTTTCCAAACTACAGACATCAAAAGGGTTAAGGAAACTGAACAACAAAAAGTACAAAAAGACTCATATTTACAGACCCACTCCGGTCGTCTTTTATTTATGATTTTGCTTTTCTTTTAGTTACATTTTCTTCATACACGTCCTTCATCATCAGAAAAATGGCACAAGAACATGTAAAAAAAACATCCTTTTCATGGGAAGAAAAAAGCGGGTGAACATGAGAGCTCCAGCCTGGTATCTACTCTGTCCTCACTTTTTGACAAGGAAAAATACATCAAAAACTGTTCTTTCAATGCCAGACATTTCTCCGCAGTCTTTCAAAAAAAAAAAAAGAAACATTAGTTTATTTTAGATTAAGAAAAACAAGCACAACAAGCGTCACAACGTAGAACAGGTGACAGTTTAAAACGTGTTTCTGTGAGCAGATAGCAGGGTGTCTCATCTCTCTTTTGGAAGTTACTGATCATATTGTAGAAACCACTGTTATCCCGATTGATTTTTTAAATGTGAACTTTGCTTTATTTAGTAATTTTGAGAACATTTGTTCCCCGAGTTCCGGAAAGTTTCAGTTCCTTCCTTTTTTCCTTTTTTTTTAGATTAATTTCAAAACTAGTAAACACCTAAAAACGTAACAGTTTTTGCTCACATTTTAAACAAATTATATATTTGAAATGTTCTCATTAGAATGAGATCTGCATAAAAATAGCAACTTGTTGTAGGCAATAATAAATGCTACAAAAAATGCACATGCAAACCCATTCTGTGACCGTTTCTAAAGACAAGCTCTGACAACAGAAAAGTCCCCTCTGCATGATGAATTGTAAATATTTTTAAAATATGAAATCGTTCACTGTATTTCATGAGCGTTTGAAAGGTTTTAAAGACATGAAAAGTGATTTGATTAGTTTAAGTCAGTTTTTAACAAACTGATTCACCCGCATCTTCATGCAACCCTGAGCTCTTATTTTTGAATCTTTCTCAGTTAGAGTGATACATAATGTGTACGTAATCTAACATCCTTCCAACTGAAAGAAAATATGACATAAATCTGAGTAAATTTCTTTTCAGAGAAAAGAAAATATCTGGTGGAAGAAAAAAAATGAAGTTTTTAGTGATCAAACCCAGATGGGAACAGAGTTCATCTTCCTGCTGGGGTGAAGTGGATGCTCTCTGCTTTTGTGTCGTTTTGATTTATGAGAGGGTTCTCACCAGACTGATGGATGTAAGCGACAGTCCGGCAATTTCCAAAAAACATTCGCACAAAAAACAAAAAGCTTCCACTGAAACCAGAAGCCTCAAATCAAATTAAAATGATTTGTTTTAATCACGTCTAAGGTTTTCTAGGTTTTCCTGATATTTTCAAAATAAAATTTGACCGTTTTAAAAAAATTAACATCTTTTTAAAGTTTATTTTCACATTTATTCTTTTTTTTAAGTAACAGAGCACTTATTTTTACAATATTTTATTTATTTAAGTAGCCTAAAATAATCACATTCTACAATGAATTCCCTTTATTCACCTGAAGAGGTCAGTCTAGCTCCCTCTGCCTCCAGCAGATGCCCAGCCTGACCAATGATCAGCTGCAGATCCTCAGAAAAAAGTTATTTCACGTTCAAATGCCTAAGAATTCTAGTTACAGAGATCATACTTTAGTGCATGGGATGAGAGGAACAGAGAGACAGCAGAATCTTTGAATATTCTAATCATTCTTTATCACACAGTCACTGTTACCTTTAGAGACCAGAAAATAAACCATAAATCCTCATAATCAATAGTCTTTCCTAAACTTTTGGGCTACCTTAACTACTTTTTTCAGATAATTACAAATAAAAAAAAACATTTATTAAAGACAAAGTCAGACAACCATGATTTTTTTTTAAATGATCTTTTGCTGCATCAGTGGCAGAAAATGCCATGGAAGAGTCAAATGTAACAATATGCTCAAGGACAGAAAAGGTGACAGATTAAATTCCATAGTTAAAGTTTTTGTAACTTTTCCTTAATTTGTTTTGTTGTTATTTCATTCATTTTTTCACAAAAAGTAATTTTTATCCTCTGAGTTGTTTATCAGAATGAGTCATTCGTTTACTTTTTCTGTCTGTTTTAAAGCTGCTGAATCTTATTAATGATGACAAAATGTTTTTCTTTATTCTGCTGTTTTTTATATGACACTGTTTCTGTTTGTTATGCAGAAAATGTGAATTTCCTTAATGCCAACTGGACTAAAATGAAACAGTGATCTTTATGGACAAATATTTGTCTCTTACAATTGAACAAGAATAGTCCTGTTTGAACATTTTTCCAAACAAACAAACACTTATATACTTATATAAATATATATATAAAAATGTTTTTTTTTTGTTTTCTGACTAAGTATGAAAAACATTTGTAAACAGTGTAGTTTTCTTTGTAAAATTTCAAAAACAAAAACTTTTCTTACATTCCGATATCTATCTATCTATCTATTTATATATATATATATGTTTTTTTCTCCTGCAAAAACTAAAAATTGTTTAATTTATATATATAAATTAGACAATTTTTTGTTTTTGCAGGAGAAAAAAAACTCAATAGGCCATTTTTATCTCTTGATTCTTCCAGTAACATAAATGTCGTCTTAAAAACAGGGAGGATGCACAGACTCTGTTAGCATAAATAAGTTCACGTTTTCAAAGAAGAAGCAAGGTCAAAAATGTACAATTATAATGACAATACATATATTTTTGTATTTAACAGCCGTTTGCTTTCCATCATTTTGATGAGATTGTGGGCTTCTTTTCAGTTCCTTAGATTTTGTCCCCATCTTCCATCTTTTCACGGTTTAAAAATAAGCAGAAGCTTTCTCATTAGCATGAAAAGCAAAGATGTTTTTTTTCCTTTTACCAAATTTTCTTGGTTTAGCTTTGACTGAATGCTTCTGACCCCAATAAAGGTTTTTTATTTGTTTTAAAGCAAAAATATGCAAAAGAAGAATGTTTTATCGTAGAAAAAAACCCAGTGTCCTTTATTTTGAATCATTACAGTAACAGAACAGTGCTCAAATAAATTGCATTTTTTTAAAATAAGAAAACTCCTAATAAACTTCATAGACTGAGAAGGATTTAATGTGTTTTTTTATATCATTTGTTTTTTAGCTGAACCCATTTATGAACATCTTTCTTTTGATCCATTTTGCTTTTTATTTTTCCAGTTAATTACCAGGTAAAATTATTTTATTTTATTCCCCAATGTCTTTTTTTTTAATTATTGTTATTTGCATAAAAATATAAGTTTACCATCTTTTATGGTATTTTTCTATTTGTCTCAACAAGAATACAGATGTTTCTTTTCTTTGCCAAACAGCCCATGAACAAAAAAAAATATATAAAAAATAAATACATTTTTTTAAATTATGTGTTTTAAACTACAAGGTTGTTTTTTAAATTTTGTTTCCCTTTAAGATCATTTCAAGGGTTTTAAATCTTACTTAGCTACAGATATAACAGATTTCTCAGTATACACACTTGAGGATACAATGGACAGAATCAACCAAATGTGAAAAGAACGGTAAAAAGAATGATCATGACAAGTAATGACACTTGTTCCCCATTTTCAAACTACTCAATGCTTCCCCTCATGTCAGGGTCTAAACGTGCACACGCACGCACAGTCATTTTTGAGTATTTTTTAATCATGCGTGCAGATTTAGTGGGGCTAACTCCTAATCCTGCTGCACGGATTAAAATGGAAACACACACACATGCGCCTCACAAACTCCTCCTTAAACCTAAACAATGATCCATCACAGGAATCCACATCCTCCTCCAGGCCACATCAGTCCCTTTTCTGCGGAAAAACTGATCCCAGAATCGGCTGCTAACTGTCAACTGCAGGACTCCAAACCGCCCACTTCCCACTAGAAAGAGACCACTGAGGACGCATGCGTTTAATGGGCCTGCCATCAGAGTAAATGGGGGCTTGGTTTGTGAGCGCTCTGATCTCTCCCTGGATCTGTAACTTTTGTTTTGGGAAAAACCCAAAAGAGAGCAAACACAGTGCAGGCTTGAGTGTAGAGCTGATTTTAGTTTGTCATTGTAGGTGAATTATCTGGCTTGCTTCAGCTGTCGTCAAAACGTGTGTGTGAACGCTTGGTGTCAGG
The DNA here is from genome assembly GCA_014656515.1 of Oryzias celebensis. Taxonomy (NCBI): domain Eukaryota; kingdom Metazoa; phylum Chordata; class Actinopteri; order Beloniformes; family Adrianichthyidae; genus Oryzias; species Oryzias celebensis. The sequence goes on from BNCR01000013.1 coordinate 20,875,458, forward strand.
TCTTGCAAAGGTGTGTGTACTTTCTCTGCTCCCTCCCTGCAAACGTCCATGCTGGCACACATTTGTTTGAAAGTATGAAAAGACTTGCTGAGTTTTCAAAATAAAACCAAGCGAGACGACGGGATTAATGCAAACACAAATACATTGTTAATATTTTAGCAGCAGCCGTGCATGTGTGTGATCAATCCAGTGTGTGTTGGTGTGCATATGTAATGATCATTAACCACTCAAACTTTGAGCTGGACCCCTGCGTCAGATGAACATGACCACCCACACTGTCCGACCTGCTCTACCATTTATTTCAAGTTCACATAAAGGACCATCTGTGGATTCTCTGTGGGGAGGTCATCAGCATGACCACAAGCACCTACCGGTTGGACTGCTCTTTCTTTATTTTTCACCATTTTCCAGCCTCTTTGCAGTTAAATCAACCGACTTGTAGAGGTGGACACAGCTGACATGAATGTTGATGCTTTGGTTCGTCGTGGTTTTTGTGGGAGATCCTGAACAAGGGACCAATGGAGGATTAGTTTATTTATAAAACAGCATAAATCTGTTTTAGATTCACTGCTAGTTTTAAAATAGAAAAACCCACAATTTATGGAGCTGAATATGCAAAAGTGTTACAAAAACTATATAGTTTTGGGGGTAGAAGCTGAACGTTTTAGAACTCACACTAAGTCTGATTTATTCCTGTATTCTATGAAGCAAAGTCAACTCTTTTTATATATGAGAATTAAACACATTGATGTTTTTCAACAAAAGTTTGAAAAATGCAAAGACTACTAAGTAAAGCACAGCAGTAAATCCCTGAAAAGGCTCTAGACTGCTCATCTTAAAGTGTTTCGTTCTCCCCCCGTCCCTTTGCATAAATGGAACATTCCAGCATCTTAGCAGCAGAGAGACTCGAGTTTTCTGTGAAAAAAGGAGAAAGCAAGAAATCTGTTGCCACACTTTCAAAAGTGCAGGAAGACAAAACAGGAAAAAACAGAATTAAAGGAACTAAAAAAAGGTTAAAGGAAGCCAAGAATGACCAAAAAAGACAGAAAAGGACAGGAAAGGCAAAGAGAGGGGCAGAAAATGACAATTTTGAAAATATTCCTTTTTTTTTTAAAGATTAATGCCGTTCAATAACGTATTTTTTTGTTCCATCATTTAAGTATTCTTGTTTCTTTTGCATTCCTTGGTAAAACCTGACAAATTAAAGAAAAGATAGACCATAAAAAAATCATGATTTGATCAAACTACTAAGTGTGTGGATAACAAATTAGCTCACTTAATATATTCAATGGTTTTTTTGCAAAGTACAAATAATGTATAATGTTTTATATAAATTTAAATGTGCTATTTAAGTTTTTAAAACATTTGGATTCTTGAAAAAGTAGAACAGTGAAGAAGTGATTTAACAGTAGGGATTTAAAAGAGAAAAAAAAGCATTAATTCAACCACTGCAGAGGGCCCCTTCACTTGGGCCCCCAAACTGCTAAGACTGCCCCTGCATTTAGGTAAAAGAAGTGAAAGACACTCTTATAGAAATAAAACCTTTGACTGTACTTTGTACCTTCTTGCCTTTTTTAGAGACCAAAACAAGCAAAGCAGAACAATGCAGATGCAAAATAAAATCTGTTACTTGAGGGGGGAAAGAAGTGACTCAAGCTGGAAAAGTTTGGAAAAAAAAATCTTCTGGTTTCTCAAGGTCCTCTGTCTTTTGATGAAACTTTGTACAACAGTCATTCAGGCCTCTTTGAGTGCGGTGAACACACTCACCACTAATGTCAGGTTGGTTCAACAGAGGAGAAAAACAGCAAGGCCACAGCAACCAGACAGCTGCGGCTTTCAGCATTAGAAAATACAAGGATTCAATCCAAAAAATGGTCAAATCACAATTAAAAAAGAATCCATAATAACATCTAGGTCATTGCAGAAATAGTCAAACTGAAATGGGAAACTTTAAATGATCTCGATTCCATGAAAAATGAAAAATAAAGCTTTTATCTCATGTTGCTTTTTTTGTATTTTATCTCTAAAGACCACAGAGTGAACCTTCAGGTCTCGTAAACGATCAGCAGTTTGGTTTCAGTAGGCTGACACCATCCTTACACTTTGTAAAAATAAACAGTTCAACACCTCGTGCTGCAATTTAGTTTAACTGGAGACAAGAACAAACCTGACGACAGGGAAGAGGCTCTTCATGGGTGATCTTTACCAGAAGAAATGTAGGGAATTATGTTCTCACTGTTCCAGACTCCTAAAAACCTTCTTGCAGATGGTCGTTCCGCAGTAGTGTTGCTTGTGATCCTGTCCAAACAGCAAAGCAGGAGATGAAAAACTTGTGAAAAAGCCTTTTTAGTTGCCAAAAAAGTAAAATTAGGGATGTTTGATACTTGATCATGTAGCTCTACTGGCAGAGCAACACAAATCCATGCAAAAAGAAATGTATGCTCATTAATAAAGAGGAAAGAGTTTTTTCAAACTTGGTTAAAATAAAATCTATTCACTAAGACAGTCTCCAAAGTGTTCCTCTGTGATGTTTTGACCCAGAAGAGGTCCCACTGTCTAGACTTAACCAAAAGACGATGCTGGCGGTTAATTCTTCTTCAAGTCGTCATTTGCGTTCATGATTATTTGACAATTTCTTCCAGAACGTCGCTGATCTATAACAAAAAACATTGAATCTAGTTAAGATTTTGCTCGATAATCCGTTGATCAGTCTGGATGAAATTTTGATTTCGGCATTAAAAGAACAGAAATTATTGTGGGCAAATCGTCCTGGACGGGAAAAGGCATTGGTGAAGACCACTTCTTGAGGTTTTATTTTAACCCTGGAAATACCTCAGCTTCTCCCCAAAATAATTGACTCTGAAGTTGCCTAAAGTAAAGTGCCAAATACTTTTGATCTATTTCATCTAATGCAGTATAGAATCTGAATCTATACTCCACATTTTTGCTTCTGCTCCTGATTCACAACGATTTGTTTAACAAAATATTCAGAAATGCTATTTTAAGCTTATTTTTTGTATATGTCCTATGCTGAACTAGATGAACAGAACGAGGTAGATCATACATCTGAAATCCCATCCTTGCTAAGCAATTGTAGCAAAAACAAACATATCCTATGATGTCTGAACATCATTTATCTTAACATCACCAACACTCATAACTGCTTCAATCCCAGCAACGCTTTTCAGGGGCCTCAAACACGAACAAAGGAGTATACCGGTGACCATCCTTGGTAACAGAGAATCAAAGGAGCAGTCCTAGTGATCCTCCTCAGAGATAAGACACATACAGATGTGAGGATCTGACAAAAAGTTGTGAGGACCAGGTAGGAGCATGGCTTGACAGGTGGAATGGTGTGACTTGAAAAGGGCTGCAGGAAAAGGTTCTGGCATGGCACTGCAGTGAAGAATCTCCTGCAGGGTCCAGGTTGGTGATTCTGTGAGAAACCAGCGGTTAAGGTCCTAAAACATAATCAAAACATGCAGGAGGATAGGCCTGATCGTACAAGCTTCAGTAAATGATCTAATAGAGTGACAAAATCATGAACTAAAGGGGAACAAAGCAGCAGATGACTTACTGAACTAAAAACCAGACATTAAACCTACTTAGCATGATGACATGAATGAAGGCAGCTGTGGACAATTAGCTAATGAAACCAGGTGAGACTGTAACAGGAGGAAAAACCTATCATCTGAAACCAGAACATGAACCATCACTCAGATCAAACAAAGTAAACTAAAGCCTCACACACAGTGTTTATCAGGAAAACAGAGGAGTTTATTTGTCGTTTTAAATCTTTAAAGTTCATCAACTTGTTCATTCATACCTCCTTCAAGTTCATTATGTCATATTTTAAAATAGCAGGCACGCCGCCTCAGCTCAGAGAGATGACTATCTTTTCAGCGTTTGCGCTTATTCTGTGGCGAAGGCTGCCTGTGCCTGTCTGTGTATTTGCACATACGCCTGTTTCTGCAGTTCTGTATGTGTGTGAGTGAGAGGCAAGGAGTGAATGGTTTGGCTCCACATCAAAGGACCCTCTGCATTAACGAGGTCTTTTGTTTCCTGCCTCCCAGATTACAGCACGTCTCCCCATGCTGCCAGTGTGTGCGTCTCTGCGTTTGTGTGAATCTGCCTGTGAATGTGTGAGAGTGTTAAGGGCACAGTAACCTGCAGACCAAAGGCCAAGACCTGATCCTCCTCCTCATTTTCTTCTTCTAAAGTAACCAAAACCAAGCAAAGGAAACTGGCTCCTCTTTATGATTCAAAAACAAGCTATTATTGCCAGCAGCTGTGATAAAAGCACTTCTAGTTACTTTAAAAATGCAGATCTTTAAAGATTTCCAAAATAAATCCTTATTGAGGTGACCAATTATATATATATATTATTATAGAATATACATCCTTTTGTTTCATAATCTTTTTCCAACTTCTATTTTGAAAAGACATTTGGCTAAATAAATCATACTGCCCTCTAGTGGTTGACTGTTACAAAGTCACGATGCAGCAAGAACAAGTCTAAATGCAAATACTTTTAAAGAAGCCATGTTCAGACATTCTTCCTTTCCCAAAAAATTCAGAGAAACTCCTGAGTGTTTGGTTGTTTTTTTGTTCTATGAGTGGACTAGTGGGCGGAATTTTGGAGAAGATACCAGAACAGTGTGCAGGTGAAAGTATCTAGTTTATCAGTGTGTCAAAACTGTGTTTGGCAAAGAACTAAGAGCAGAACATGTTATGAACATCAGAATCATAGCCGGATATAGACAAAGGCAAGGGAAGGCGATGCCCCCCTTAATGCCCTGACTGCCCCCCCCAAAAACGTGATGACCCGCTAAAATCCACCATTTACTAAAGAAAAAGAAAAGTCCAAAACAGACATAAAATCCCACAAAAAATACCATAAAATGAAAGACAAAAAAACAAAAGGGAGGACAGACGGATGGACACAGACAGCAGACACAGACAGACACAGACACAGACATGTCCAGCTTGTGCCTGTCCCAAGCCTGGTAAATGCAGAGGGTCAGGAAGAGCAAGGCATCTTCCTGGAGAAGTTTGGTTCAGATTACACAGATCTGACATGGCTGAGCCAAAGAAAAGCACTGAATGGAAGTTTTGAGCTTCACCAGGAAGTGTGCGTTTCCAGAAAGCAAAAGGAAAGACACAACAGAGCTCCAGGATCAAAAGTTTCTGTGTGACATCCTGAGCCATGTTGATGTCCTTAGCCTGCAGTTTTAGAGCGCTGCAAGAGCGTGGGCGATTCGCTGTGCTTCCACACCATGAAAGGTCGGATTTCTTCTGACGTGCTGCTTACTGTAGTTTGCTGAAAAACTCTGCATACTCAACAAAGATGTTATCCAGCGATTTGCTGAATACAGAGTCCAGAAATGCAGGTTTGAACCTCACAGGAATCTGTTTGTGGTTGATGTAGAATGCGCACCAACCATCCTCCAAGTGCATGATTGAACTCCAGTGGAACTGCATGCTCAGGTCAAAGTATGACTCTGCGGCTGTGGCACAAATTCCATGTTTCCTCCGCGACACACTGCCCCAGCTCTGATGCTCTCTGTGTTCAGCAGGACATATCTGTGTGAGCAATGATGAAGAAAACCCCACGTCAGCTCACTATTAAACACTTTCAATGAATCCTGAGGATTCAAACTACTATGAGGTCAAACTAGGTACTTTGATGGACTTTCGTCTAATTCAAAGATCCATCTTTTGATCTATTTTGAAAGCGTTCCCAGTGGTCTTTTAACTTTGTTTCTGTGGTTTTATTTATTACCCACATCTTACGTTGCTCAGGGGTGGTATTTTATTTGTAAAAATTCATACCTCAATCATTTGCTTTTGCAATCCCTTGTAAATAGTGATGAGTTTTTTTTTTTGACAGCAAGATTTGCTAAAAATAACATTCTTCAAACAGCGGCAAAACCGGTGATATTCATATGACTATATGAACACACCTCTGTACATCGTCTGCAAACATTTCAATGATACAGATTTCTTCAATAAGACATGAACATCTTTTCCAACAAACTCTGTTGTATTAAATTAAAAATAAACGAATCAATAACATAAGCATAATAAGGGTGGAAATATCTACATGTGCTTCTTCCCACTCCTTTTCAAGCAATTAATTCAACTCTTTTTGACAAACTTTATATTTTATGGTTTCAGTGTACTGTATGTATAAGTACAAATATGTCTATTTATGATGAAGAGTAATTATAATTGCATCATTTACATGTGTTTGTAGATGTCTTTATATGGAAATGCATCTCTTTTACTTAGATTTTTGAAAACCAAGTCACGAATTATTGTCCTGAGTTTGATATATCTACGTTTAGATGTATATCTATTTTGTTCATCTTCTTTAGTAATTTTGTTTGGATTGCTTGATTGAAAAAAATCCATTTTAAATCCCAAATGTTTTCATGCTAAAAATGAAAGAAATACATTTTATTTTGCCATTCATGAATCATTTCCCGTCGCTGTTCTTCCAAACAAAATAAAATCTACTATTGAAGGAGTGTGCATTTGTAGTATTTGCTGAATCTGGACCTGACACACTTGCTCACAAGTTCTTTCTTCCAGCCCCTCTTTCTTCTCAAACTCATGCACACGCTTCATAATATACTGAACTTGATTACGGTGTTCAGCACTTGAAACAAGGGTTGATGCAGAAGCTTATTTGTTACTATTTCCAGCCACCATCTGAGGCATGTTTCACAAGCTGGGGCCTGATTTGTTTGTGCTCTATCTTTAAAAAGCACATGAAAAAAAGCAGAGTGGAGATGGAGACTTTCCGACCACAGATTGCTAGTTCCTTCCTCTGATCTTTAGAGGAGAACACACAACATTATAAACTTTCAGGCCTCCAGTCCATTTAAGTAAACCTAGAATATTTGACTTTTTTTCAATTTGTTCTTCTTATTTCAAAAATGAAGAGGGATTTTTTTCATTTGGTCATTACTGGAAATACTTTAACACCCAAACGTGATTCATGATTTTAATAGAAGCTTCTTGCTGCATCCCAAATGTTGATTTCAGAGTCTCAGGACAACATCAAATTACATTCTATGTCTTTTATAGCAGACAAACTGTTAGCAGGTCTTCTGTGGATGATCAGTGGACGGAGATGCAAAGTTTTTTTCAAAGCTCTATTCCTCCGTGTTTATGTTTGTTGATTTTCCTCCCCAAAGCCCCTCACAGATCTGTGCTATCACCTCATAAATGATTGATTAGGAGTTAACGAAGAGGTAAGGGGACTGCATTCTGCAAAATCAAAAGAGACTCATTCAAATCAGTAAACACGGAGGATTCGTTAGACTTCTCACAACATCAACTTCTTTCTAGTATTTATTTCGTGCAATTTTCTTCCTCTCATGTTTTTTTAAGAGTCTCACACAGCTTAAAGGAAGCTGAAAGCTGTCTTTTGAGAGCAGAAGGTGGAAATGGACCTCAGGTCACAAACCTCCTAATTCTAACCAAGGGAAGAAGAAACCACTGAACTCTTTTCTTGTCCTTGTTTTTGAACAGAATACCTTTTTTCTATGATCTTTAGTCTTGTAGTCCTTGAGGTCTGGATGTTTTTTCATTTGAGTCAGACTTTTTTTTTTTTATATTTGATTTTTAGCCTCCTACACATATCAGATCCACCTACACATACATTTTGTAACATCCTCTTAGTGAACTTTTTTTTTTTTAATACAAAGATCAAATTTCTTTGTTTCAGTCTTTTTGATGGAGATTTCATGCCAGCTCATCAATAACTCAAGCATGAAAAGTAACATCTTTAGGAACTATGTTGAATATTGAGGTTCAGATTTTACAGTGAAAACTTGGACATAAAACAAAACTGTTGAAATGATTGGTTGTGGTTCCACTCAAGCAGCTGCTTGCTGCCTTCAAGGACATGGTTTTAATTGTAGGAAAACTGCCAATAAAAAAAGCACACAAGTGGTTCCAGTTAAGAGCCGTTCGCTTGGATGTGGCTTCACCCCAATGAAAGGACATGATTTAATTACTCTACAGTTTTAATGCGCCTGATGTTTCTTCAGAACTCCTAGTGTGTAATCTTTTTTTCTTCGTTTTTTTTTTCAACCAATTGTGATTCATCTTTGAAGAAAGAAAAACGTCAGAGAGTTTGCTGACTAAATACTGGAGAGACATGCAAAATAATCCGTTTTTCATCACAAGTTAATGATTTCAGTGAGGAGGAAATGTGTGAAAATATCCCATCATGTCACCTGCTGGTAGTTTTTCTTGGACCCTGTTGGACAGGAGAGGGTGGGCATCTTGTACTGCAATGTATTCGGACGGTTTTTATGTAATAAAATGACTGAAATGTTTTGTCACAGCACACAAAAAAGAAGTTACAATCTTTCAAAAGAAGACTCTTTAATTTTTGACAAATAAATTGCTATTTTAAATGCTATTAGAGCCATAGACTGATGTTGTCTCAGTGACTTGGGCCAGAATATCCTGCTGAATGAATACTGGAAATGTACATTTTGTTTTAAAGACCCACTCTGATGACATTTGTATTTATAAAAACAAATTTAAAGAAAATTGCATTTCTGGGTATTTCTTCGTGCCATTTGACTAAGAAGCAGGAGATAAAACAGAATTTAGAAAAAAAGATTGTATTTGTTACGTAGAAAAGAGTCTGGGCCATCAGCTCTCTCCTCCACTCCATCCTGATGCATCTGCTTGTAGACAAATAGATTCACGCCAGTATTTCCCTCGTCTGAGCTGGCATCTGCTTCAGAACTGTACTTCTGGATAGCTAACAGACAGGTCTAACCAACAGGAAGAGGAAGAGGGTGCGGGGTTGCTCCTAAACTACTGCAGAAAATATGTCTGTTAAAAATACCCAGATTTTAAAATTTTGCCTAAAACAGCCCAATCAAAGTTAAAAGACCACTGGGAACTCTTTCTCAAAACATGAATGGAGTGGGACTTTAACTATATAAAAGAATGGTACATGAGGACTCTTGTTGTTAGAGGTTTTGGAGATAAAGTCAGAGAGGACAGACTGAGATGGTTCGGTCATGTCCAGAGGAGAGACAATGAATATATTGGTAGAAAGATGCTGAGTCTAGAGGAAAAGGAAAGAGGACTGGAGGAAGACCAAAGAGGAGGTTTATGGATGCAGTGAAGGAAGACATGAAGGTAGCTGGTGTAGAGGATGCAGAGGACAGAGTTAGATGGAGGAAGCTGATTCGCTTTGGCGCTGTACCAATTTATTTTACCAACAATTCAATTCATATCAATTTTCTTTCATTTTGAAAGAATTTTCTAATGATTCAATTAACAACTTGCCTCAGACAGATTGATCTGGTTGGGTTGTAGGAATATCAATTGATCGTTACACCCCCAATAACTGTGGTTTCAAAATGATATTTTGTGCCAAACTATGATTTAAATTTGTATTTGTCCCATTTGCTGATCCCGCTCAAGCTTCTGCTTTTTTGCCTGTAAATTATTTAGTGCAGCAACTTATCTGTCTATTTATGTTCAACTCAATGCATCTTAGTTCTCTCTCAACAGTTAGAGCTGAAAGTGGAAAAACCTTATGCAAGCTCACTGCAGATGCAGCATTTAAAGGAGACATAGATAAAGTACTTGCATAACTGCCATTTTTTTCAGTTCCTGATGTTTTTGTAGCAACAGGGAAATGGTTTTTCTTCCTGTTGGTTGAAGATATTTGTTTTTAAGTCAATATCCTCACATCCTTCAGCTCATTAATCCAGAACGAACTAAGAGACTTCGTATGACCTGAGGTAACCTCCAGCTGTTCATTGGAACAGGTATTCCTAAAAGGAAAAGCCCAAGAAGACAAAATAAAGAAATTGATATTATTGAATGCACAAATTATGTTTTTACTGTTCTATTAAACTTTAATTTAAAATCCTAAATGACTCAAACACTGCATTAAAAGTGAGGTGTTTAAGCTTACTGTTTTTACAAAGTGATGTTGTGCAAATTGAAATTGCAAAAAAAATCTTTACATTTCTGTTAATAAGTATTAACGGAATAAATTCATTTAAAACAGTTTTCATTCTTTTTAATTTTGAATAAAATATTTTTTAAATTGTTGCATTTCGTTTTGCTTTTTTTTTTTATTAAAATTTATCATCCGAGACCTTAAGAACAGGTTTATTTCTGATTTACAAAATCTATGGAGAAAAAAAAAACATTTCCTCACTCCTTCCTTTAGATCCTGCTGAAAAGTCTGACTAAAGTGCAAATTTAGTTTGGTTCTTTTCAATGGAAGTCTTTATCAACACATTACAAACTAATTTTGAACTAATTCAACCAAATCTAAAAATGAACTCGAAGATTTTTTTTCACTGTTGCTTTTAAAATGTAACTTTGCTCTAACAGCTCTTCTAAATATAAACACGAACATCTTCCCATCAGAGACGTTTCCTTTATCAACCACAGACGCTGTGTTTTTCTAAGGTAAAGCTGTATCTGGGCTCACCTTGTGGGGTCGCAGCAGCCATGCATTTGCTGTTGTGTGTAGGCTGCGTATCATTTCTATCTGCTCGTGTTTCCTTTTTTGGCCTTTCCTGTCAACAGTTGCTCTGATGTCACAAACGGCGCTCATTAAAATGTGAGATAAAAGACGAGGAGAAAGGATGTTTGAAAGGCACAAAATTCCTTGACTGGCAGAAAGAGCTGATTTAAAGCTAAAAACTCAACTATTGTATGATCTAACAAGGATAGACAAACCACTCAAAAAAAAAGGACAACAAAGCGTAAAATGATAGAAATGCTGTCGGTCTGAGTCTTGCAGGTTTCAGATCAGACAGGTGACATGTATGTGCTCATCTCCGGCTTTCTGTTTTGTGTCAGCCTTTCCGTAGACTTGCATTGCCTGAGATGAACCTTTGCACCCCTGCGATAAACATGTATACATTGATAGATATTCTTGGTGAAGGCGCAAGAGACCCCAATGCGGCACACTCGCAAGGCAGGAGTAGTGCTGTCTCTTTGGAGAAACAGCTGTCTATATTTAATCAAGCCGAATAAACATGGAGTTTAAACAACTCATTTATAATTTAGATTTGCATACATTAAAACTGCTCATTTTAATCTTTTTATTAATATGCATCAACGATATTGTATAAATATGCAGTTTTATGCAAATATCAGGCCCGTTTTCTGTTTGTATTTAATTCTGTTCCCCAGCTGTGGATCGTCATTTTCATTCCAGGCAACAGACTAAGATTAAGTCGAATATTAAGTCACAGCATGGGAGTGTATAAATATTTCTCAATTAAAAACTCTGAAGACTAGCTATGCTACGAATTCAGCATTAAAAATGCATTGGCGTTTGGTGATGGTGGTGAATAGGGTGGGGTGGGGGGCAATTATGAGTTTGATAAGACATCAGAACTTCAGTGCTACATCTTTGAACTGTGTTCCTCCCCCATCTTTCCCTCCTCCAATCAAGTAGTTGCAACATCCAGCACTTTTTGCTGTTTTGGAGACTGCTACAAAATAAGTGGGATGTAAGGACCAGCCAAAACATGCTGTGCCTCTGTTGCTGATGAGCGTGCCTTGTGATGTTTTTACAGAACGTCCTACATTTCCTTCTTCCTGCACAAGCTGACACTTTGCAGTGCAGTTCTGTTCCCAGTTGTAGAAACAAATGCAGAGACAGAAATTCTTAAAAAATATGATATTCAGGTTTCAAAGAAATTCCAATAAAAATGCATCCTTACACTTTTTTTTTTTTGGACAGAAAAGTGCTAAATAAATGCACTGGTTCTTGAAATAATTTGGATTAACATGAAATAGAAAAACACATTTATTTAAGAGAATTTTAAAAAGAATAAGTCAAACTCTAGAAGGATCTTTTCGTGTTCTACAGAAAAACAGGCGAATTATTGCAGCAAACGGTTGTTAATGAAGTTAATTAGTTAATTTCTATAGAAAAAGCAGCTCAAATCTAAATTTGATACCACATTTAAATCTAAAACGCATGAAAAAACAGTGGAGTCCACTCTTTTCTTTAATGTCTTCTTCTTGTGTGTGGAAGTCTCTGCAACTTTGCCTCAACTTTATGTCAGACAATAATCAGAAAAGTCTCCATACCTTAATGTTGAATGCTAAAGTTCAGAAAAGCCCCAAAATAAGAGACTGCACAGATAGCACTGGTTCAGACGAGTTGCTAAGACAGTTTACTTTTCAAACATGGCAGCACTAGGTTTGCAAAGTTGCACGAGAAACCACAAGATTTTTGGCAGTGTCTTCGTGAAAGAAGAGAATAAAATGGAAATTTCTGGCTTTTGATGAAAATCAGACGGAGCATGTCATAGCAAAGCCTGATGTGAGGTAGGGAGATGGATGGGTGATGATTTAGACTCAATGATGTGACCATGACCCCCGCTGTAAATGTGTAGCACTGCTTATGGAGCTCAATAAATCACTGAATTGTTTTATTATCGTTTCACACAAAACTTTTGCATTTTGGTTTTTTCTGTTAACCCTTTAACTCTCATAATAGTAACAGTCTGTCTGAACCCATTTTTCAGAATAAGTTCAACCTCCCACAACCACTCAAGCAGTGGGCTTTTTTTTGGTTAGATACTTAAATTGTCTGGAAAAACAAAAAACAAGAAACTGATATTTAGTTTGAGTAACTTTTTCCTAAAAAAAAACCTCTTGCTGAACAGATCCGATAGTTTAGAGATGACAAAAAAAATAATTGTACTTATAATAAACCATCATGAGAAGTTTTATTTGCCTGGATGATTTCATTTGCTTGCAGGAGGTTCCCAAGTTTTCAGATTTTACAACCACAAATATTTTTAATTGAAATTTGTAACTTTTTACATTTCTTTTTGTGATTTTCTAAAAATGCCTTTAATGCATAAACCTGGAAAGTGTTTACTATGAACTGATGACATTATGAAGACGGTTGATGCTTTTTATTCTTCTGCAAAGCAGGAAAAGGAAGTCCTTTTTTTAAGAAAAGATGTTTGGGTTTGTAGCATGAATTTGGCACATTCAACTCAAAAATAACTTTCAAACTGGAATAAACATGCATACATGTGATTTATTAGAGAAAACAGAGAAGGAAACCAAATAAAAGCAGATAGTGGTTGATAGATTGTGGTTATTGGGGTGGAGACAAAAAAAGTAATATCACTATGATTAACTTTTACTGTTGTTGTTTTTTGTTGATGTGTTTTGGACAGGATAAAAAGTATCTATTCAAGTTTAAAAGCTAGCAGATAAAGCTGACCTGTAAAGTAATGAACATCAATAAATATTTTAAAACAGAAAAAATAAAATTAGGTAAAACATGAAACAGACTGATCTACTTTGGAATCAAATCTGTGGTTGTGGATGGTTTTTTTTCCATTTTTATTGATGTTTTTGCAGCAGGAAACAATTAAAAATAATCAACTTGATCTCAAGCAGATCCACATGTTTTTAAGGAGTGAGCAAAAACATGAGAGGATTGAGAGAAAAACCAAACCAAGCTGATACAAAATGTTTTGATAATTGAAAAAATATTCAAATTAGGGGTTTCAAATATTGCATTAATCGCAATTAACTACAGAAAAACTAGCACTTTAAAAAAAAAAAAATACTATTTTTAATCTATAACTGATGTAATGTTTTCAAATATAAAATAAAAGTCTAACTGTTAACTGTGTTGAACTCGGCTAAAAACGTGTCTTACATCACTTTTGGTGTGCGTGTACACAGTGACATCAATGACATAATCAATGTGTGACTGTGTAGTTCTTGACAGAATTAACCCAAAGCCACACAACTATTGTTATGTAAAGGATAAATCCAGACGAGATGTTCTTTATCTTAAAAGAATGAGGTACACAGAAGGTTGACTTCATTTTAATGTGCCACAATGAAATGAAAATGCCTCAAAATGAAGCTTTACACAGCAATTATGTAGTAAGAATAAAAATAGATCAACTTGATTAATTAATTACAGGTCATGTATATTTAATCGCACAAAAAAAAATTTAAATGTTTGACAAAATTAGGTAATTCAATATAAATTATAGTAATCATTGACTTTATAATGTTACCGTTTCTCTTCTTTTAGAATCACTTTTTTTTGTGTGCAAAAATTGCTTACGCGGAATGCTTTCTGGTCTATAATACTCAGTCTATAGAGCATTGATGCCCAATGGTTTTCAACAGATAATTCATGGATATGTCTTGGGAACTCGATTTTAGAATTATACTTTCGGACACCGCTAGAAAATAACGAACGCACTGTATAATGGACTAAGCAGTGATTAGTGCAGGAAATCAGACATAGCCAGAGACATGCACTGTTAGTAATGTAAACTGTGTTTTTAGCTAGTTAGTTATAAATGTTCATGCACGTATACAGGTGGTCCTTTGTTTTTTTATATATGAGAAAACAACTATTGGTATAGATTATAAATTAGATTAGCGGGATAAAAAAAAACATGCTGAGTTAGTCTGTAAGAAATTGCTATTAACTGATAATTAATTAATTGATATTTATCCCCTAGCATTATCCCTTGATAATTTGTTATCCCCTGACAACCCTGATATATATATATATATATATATATATATATATATATATATATATATATATATATATATATATATATATGTATATAATTATTATTAATATAATAAGATTAATAAATTAACTCATAATATATAATATTATTATAATTATAGATTAGAATATATAAACATTTAAATATATATATAAATAATATATATGTCTATTTTCTCCCCTAACACTTCCATGAAGCGTGTCAAAGTGGGGCCGTGAAGGGCGCAGAGACGCCCCTGGAAGTGATGTAAAAAGCCTGTTGAGCCGAGCTCAGAGTGGTGATGTCTCTTTAAGAGGCTCAGCCGAAACAATCGTACAACCCCCCAACAAGTCATCGGGCCTGTCAATCATCCGGTCGGCGCCCTTTGAAGTCGGGACTCTTCGCCTTGTCTTGGGCTCAGATGAGCTGTTTGCTGTTGTAGAGAAACATTGGTCTTCTACGGATCAGGCAGCCGGGGAAAAGCCATCATCGCAACTTTTTCTGAATGTGCTGCGGGTTTCTCTACTTTGGAGGCGCCCCAGACTGAGGAGCGTTAACAGAAAAGTCACTTTTTTCCCACTTTTGCTTTTTTTTTTTTTTTTTTTTTCCTTTTATATAAAGTAAATAAGGTCGCGGGGGGAACAGACATGCCTCAGCTCAGCAGTGGCGGAGGGGATGACCTGGGCGCCAATGATGAGATGATATCGTTCAAAGACGAAGGAGAACAAGAGGAGAAAATCCAAGAAAACGCCTTTACGGAGAGAGACCTGGCCGACCTGAAGTCCTCTCTGGTGAACGAGTCGGAGATCAATCAGAGTCCGAGCGCGGCGGTAGGTGGCACGGCGCGCAAACGGCTGTACCATGCGGGGAAAGGCTGCCGCTGACGCGCTGAATGAACGCACGGCGCGCAGCCGATCTGCCCTCAGGAGTTACAGTAGTATCAAACTCCCAGAGGTGTCTTCAAGCAAAAATGCAGCCAAAGTTAGATGAAGTTGCCTCTTCATCCCGCCTCGTTCAGAGTCCTCTCAGCTCATTCCATGTTTGTTTTTGGTCACTTCCAGGCGGTCAGACGGGGGCATCAGGGCGAGCAGAGGGGCTTCCCAGACAAACACCGAGAGCATCTCGAAGGGGGTAAGAAGAAAACGACTAAACACTCACGATGATAGCCATCCGTCACAGTTTATCTCAGATTCATCAAAAACTGGAAAGTTTCTACTTCAAATGAAGGTCACACTTATTTAACTCTTTAACCACGAAAATGTCGCCGGCGACGCCTAAATAACACACTTTTTGACATCCCGTAACTTTTCAACCATTTTCTCCACCTTCAAATCCACTGGAATTGGTTTTGTCATCTAGACGAAAGGGTTAGAAAAACAAGACTTCAAATCTCTTATACAACTGTTAACACATTAGGTCATCAACAGAACAACATTTTTGTTACAAAATCTCTACAGAAAGTGATCAATCAGTCACCCAACTTTTTGTTTGTTTTTACCACCCAAAAAGAACAGAGTAATTTCCCTCCCAACATGTGGGCACAGAACGTGTAGTTTGCTTGGCAGCTTTAATTACAGGCTGCAGTCAGTGTACCTCATTTCAGTCTTCAGAAAGAAGAAAAATGTTCTCACATTGTGCTCCTTTCAGTTCCCTGGAATCCAGATTTCAAAAAGGCCTGCAGGGAAATAAAATAATAAAAATTGTAAAAAGTGAAACCCGCACAAATCAGCAAAGACGTTTTAGCAAAAGTAAGGTGTAGTTGTAGCCTCTACCACATCAACCTGTCTTGCTTAATATGGGTGGTGGAAATAATCTGGAGGAGTTCACGCCTCTCAGGCTATAGGTGACGACTGTCATGGTTTTGTCTTCGGCATTATCTCTTCTCAGCTCACACAGGCATTTAACATGATGTAACTACTTGGTAACAGTTCACCTGCTTTCAGAGCAACTTTCACTTTGGATGCATATTTATTTATTTTTTTTCCTTTCACTATAAATCCTTTTCCTCACTGCAGTGGAAGTAAGTTTCACAGCTATTTTAATTCACAACTGCAACTTTTATTGTATATTTAATCTCTTTTTTTGGTCAAAACTACACCTTGATTGCATCAGTTTTTACAGATTTTTCTGACTTTTTGTGTTTTTATTTAGTGTCGAAGCAACAAGATGGAAGCATGTACAAGTCCGCTGCGTACCCGGGGTATCCGATCCTGATGCTGCCGGACCCTTACCTCCCCAACAGCTCGGTCTCTCCATCTGTAAGTCCGCCTGTGCTCATTCTGTGTTCCTGCATCAGCGGCCGAGGACAGTCTGGCCTCTCTGTCTGTGGATTCCCCTTTTTTCCTGTTGCTTCTGCTGTTTTTTTATGTTCAAAAACACAACAATGTGGTTTAGAGTTTTAACTCTATCTGATTTCTATAGTGATGCTTGTGTGAACCTTAAAATATAAGCAACAGCCTTAGATTTATGTTTTTTTTTTTAATTTTGTACCATCCAAAAACTTTTTTTAACCTTTTTTTGTAAAGGCATAGATGTGGTCATTGTTGTATATTCTTATGCTATAATTTTCTGCTGAATCTCACCTAATCTCACATATTTAATATTTTAAAGAATATTTCTGCAGGTTTTAGATTCAAATAATCTCAGAAGGGAAATCCTTTATCCCAAGATCATCAACTTTATAGTATTTAATCTGATCAAAATTCAATGATTCTTTTTGTTTCCTGTTATTTTCCTTGTGAAATGTGATGAATTTGAAACAAGTCAGAAATGAAATTGAACTTTTGCAGTAAGGCAAAACAAAAAATTGTTTTTGTTTGTGTCTTGGCCCAATTTGAAACACAATGGTGTCAACATCTTGTTGAGCCAAAAGCGAACGATGCAAGTTTTGTCGTTGCTTTGACAAACAGCAGAAAGACTCGTGCACGTGCTCCCGAGTGTGCGCTATCATGCATCAACTCCAGCAGCCCTAAAATATTCATCACAAAATCCCTTTAAGTAACCAGCAAATAAAGAAATATTCTGATCAATTGTACCAAACAAGAAGTTTTTCCAAGTTTTCGTCTTTCCTGAGTGGTGTGAGCCTCTGGGTTAACCTGCTCTCAAACAGACTATAGAGCAGCAAATTAGTTTGCATGAGAGTTGATTAGATGTGAAACGTGCATCATAAAATGGGAAAAACTGGATTTTTTTTTATTATGTAACTCTGAAGTTACACTTCAATGTTTATTCTGGACCATCCTATTAATGTTATTCTTTTAAAATACCTTAAATCTCCTAATTGCTTTTTTCAGTTTTGGGGTTTTTCTTATAGAACATTTAATTATTTATAGTTGGAGAACCTCTTAACCTCTCAAAAGCTTAAGAAAAATAGGTTTCCTTTTTGCAGATAATCAATTCAATATAAAAAAAAAAAAAAAACTTGATTAATCCTCAAAGTGAAAATTAATTATGAATTTGTTCACATTGAGCTTTTTTTTTTTAACCTGAACTAAAGCTTTCATTAAAGCTCCTGCACCCCTATAAAAAAGAAAAGGTGTCACTGCATTTGCCAAACCTGGTTTTGTTTCTTAAGGAAAAATCCTAAAAAACAAAACTGTTGTGTGTTCCTTAACTTCTTAGAGAAAGTCACGTTGCAATGATTTAGAATAGAATGGAGTGAACGAGTGTCCTTGTTGTTTTCCTAATCATCTTCATACTTGGCGTTGTGTAACTCTCTACATCCGGCATGGTGTCAGACATCGCCAATGAGCAAGTGCGATGGTATTTGTCAGTCATCAGTGTCTCACAGCCTCCTCTTGGAGCTGCAGAAAACTCTCAGATTGTTCATCTTCGGAGTGGGATTGTCGGGGCCATGGCAGCAGTGGGTTGGGGGTATGGGGGGGGGGTTATTGTCGCTGACAAAATAAAGAGCACTTTCTTTCCCTGTGTGTCGTTGAGACTCCACACAAAGCTCCGTTGTTGCTGCTTACCCTGTAATTTGCTGGCCAGTTGTGAAGCAGGAGCCTTTGTTTCAGGCCGCAGATACCTGTAGCCTGAAAAGTCCCAAGAGAGATTCAGCTGGTGGACCTCGAAGGTTCCAGGGGGGGCTGTGACTCCCTGATGTCCGGGTGGGAGCCGGTACAAGATGGCACACGTTAGAGTCGATCGTGTCCTCCTCGTTTGCGGCTTTACCAAACTTTTTATCAAAAAAAAAGTCTTGAAAAATGTAATGTTCTGAGAAGTTAAATCCGTAAAGATTTCAAAAAGGAAAAGTGGAAAAAAATACATCTGAATAAATCAGCCATCATTTTAGAAAACTACAGTTTCTTCTTCTTAGATAATTTGTTCAGTGTTCAGGACTACACAAAAAAAAGAAAGAAAGTCTACTTTTAGTCTACCTCCACTTTGTTCTAATTTGAGAATTATCATTTAGAAAATGATTAAAAATGTTCCTTTCTTAACAATAGTTGAAAACTAACTTTTAAAAAGTTATTTCGTAATAAAACCACACCGTTGGTTGTCTTGATGTCATCCTCTACTAGTTAAACAATTTCTACACTTTTGTTGGTTCTTGAAAATGCCCTCAAACGACTTAACTCACCCAGATGGACGAGTTGAGGTCAGTTGTGAGGTGCACAAATTCAGCTTGGTTTTTGTTTGGAGCCTTTCGGGGAGGAAGTTGATCAGAAAAGCGGGAGCTGCTTTCGCTGCGTTTGGCAGAAAAAGACGGGGCCACCAATTCCCAGGGATGTTGTTGTTCAGACAGATTAGCATGTTGTTTATTGAAGCAAAACACAATGGATCACATGCCCTTCACGAATCTTAAGAAGCTTCAGATCTCTACTGAGAAATCATTGTCCAAAAAAAGTGTCTGATGACTAGAGTGGCTGCTGCTTTTGTGGCTCTGCCATAATTCTCCTTTCACATCAGAACATGGGAGCTTATTGTCACAATAATGGAGATGTCTTCATCTTTTTTAGCTGAAGTGGGTGTTTGTGACACATTGAGATATGGTAGCTTGTTGTTTTAGAATAAAGCTTAATCCAGACAAGTCTGTTTGTTCAAGTTCATTACATTAAGTATGCATTTGGGGCTTTTGCACGTCTTTGTTTGGGGGTCTTCATTTGCATGGATTCTCCTCAACTCTAATCAAATCAAGTCAGACTTTATTTATAAAGCACTTTTCAACGTGTGTAACTAAAAGTGCTTTACATAAAAACATAATTGAATTTTAAAAAGAAACAAAAAGACCAAGGCATTACACAAAAATATGTATAAAACCCAAACTCAAAAAGTCATAAAATGTTTTTAACCGTGACGTAGGGATTGGGTCTAACAGGCAGGTGGTTGGCTTAAACTGGGAAAAAACTCTACAAAGTGCCACAGCAGCAACAGAAACAAAACTTTCCGATGTTTCCTCTGATAAATGCAGTGCTATTGGTTTGTTAAAATCAACTTCTTTTTGAGTTTGCCAACTAGATCTAATAGCAATGATTTTTCTTCTGAGGTGGTCTGCAAAACTCTCACATGTAGCGTCTGATGCTGCCACGGATGACCTCTGAAAATATCTTTTCGCTAGGGTATCTACTGTTTTAAAGAGAAATTTAGGATCATTTTTGTTTTGCATAATAAAATTTGAGAAGTAAATGGTTCTAGTTTTTAATTGCATGACTGTACATAATTTGTTGTTCTTTAAAATTTTTTGAAGTACAGTTAATTTTGTTTTCCTCCACTGCCTCTCCGCTCTCCTGCATTCACGTTTCATGGCTCTTATTGCTTCGTTTCTCCAGGGTTATGTAGCTATAGTTTTCACTGTTTTTGTTTTTGGTGGAGCTACAGCATCAATGGCTGACTCTAGTTTGTTATTCAAATTTTCAACCATAAAATCACATGATGCAGGTAAATATGGTTGAGCAGTGCTTCGAGGTTTTCAGAGTTCCTGTTGTGTTTTTGTTTTTGTGTGCTAATTCTTGGGGTTGTGTGAATGCAGGTTGTGCGTTTGTTCTTCAATTTTTGTGTCAGGATCTTTGAAAGGGAACCAGAGAAGTTAGTTTTTATTTGTTTATTGCTTCGATCCGCTTCAAGTTTATGGTTTTCTTCTGAGCAATCTCAGACCTTTCAGGGCTGTGTCGTTTTATGTTTTACGGACTTGAACCAGATTTAGACACAGAGGATCACTTTACTTTATCTTTTTTAAAGAGGACGAAAAGCAACGTTTTACATATAATAGAGAATCATTTTAACAGTTTCAATGCCTCTAACTGTTGGACATAAACAAAAACAAGTTCCTATATTTGAGAAAATAAGAGAATCTTTAGAATAGAATTTTATTAAAGACTCGAGGTCCAAATGTCAACACCATAAACAAAAAAACAGAAGACATACAGAATAAAATACAAGTAAAGCATAAGTGATAAACTTAAGGATCTAAAGGCTTAAAAAGTTGTTCATACCAGTACCGCCAATTTGGGGACTGGTTACAAAGAGGGCTGTGCCTCATGTTGGTGTGAGTTAGAATGATTTCATTCTCCATAGCATTAAGAGGGTGAAAAACCATTAAAGACAACAACCACATACAAATACAACTTACTGCAGCAATTTCACTATAAAACAATGTTGTTCTTTGAAAAAAACAGAAAGACGGGAGCAAATGCCTAAATTGACCTTATTTCGAATATAGAATAGAATAGAGTAGAATTGAAAATCGTTATTTCTGCAGCTCTTTTCCCAGAAAGAATCGCAAAGGGCTTTACAAAAAGACAACAAAATTCAAACCAAAACACAAAGCGGTATTAAATTCAATAAGAATAATAAAAAACATAGTAAAACAAGGACTGAAATCAACTAAAAGCTCTCCTGAATAAAAACGTCTTGACCAAGAATTTAAATCACTAAACAGTCACTCTGACGCAGCGACAATGGGAGAGAGTTCCAAAGGCGGGGGGCAACGGCTTGGAAGGAGAGATCTCCTCTAGTCTTAAAGTGGGTTTTTGGAAGGTTTAAAAGATGTTGGCAGGAAGACCTGAAGGATCGGGCCAAAGAGTATTGGGTTAAAAGGTCAGAGGACTACTTCAGGGCTTGATCATGCAAGGCTACTAAAAACTAAAAGTACAATTCTAAAATGCATTTGAAATTTGATAGGCAGCCAGTAATCACTGGTTGGAAAATCTATGTTTGGTGATGACTAGATGTCCAGTCGGTTTGAATGTCCTTCATGAGAACACTGAAACTGAGGGATGATGTTCGCCGGTGTTCAGCTGTATTGACATCAGGGAGGCTGTGAAACTCCCTGTGATGTGGAAGCTGTGGTCACAGCAGCGTCATCATGCTCCGAAGACAGCCGCTACTTTAACACTTTCCCACCCACTGTACCTGGATACTGACTGTAAAACGGTCTTTTTTGGGGGGATAACAGTAAATGTTATGCAGTGAGCCGGTGGAATTTACAAGCCTCTGTTTTACAGCACACTGTGCTCTGTTGTTGTCTCATTTGGGGGAATTTCCTGCTCATTTGACACTTCATTTCACTGAAGTAGAAAAAAAACATTGAAAATTGACTGGAAGGGAGCTGAGAGGCAACTGGCATGTTTGGGAAAGGAAACAGAGAAACTTTGTCATTTCTTAGAGCTCAGTTTTTATGTTTTGCCATAAAAATTTCAAGCATCTCTGCCCTTAAAATGCAATTTTTTCCGACCACATTAATTCCTAAAACATGATGGGAAATGTCTAAAGCCAATTAAAGTCCATTTAGAAATCAGCATCTATTGCAGCTTTGCTCCCTTCCCACCCGTATGTCGTCTTGTATTATTTAAATAATACGAGGTCGATCCTCCAAGATCAAGGCAGCAGTGAGTGTTTGCGCCAGCCTCACGGATCTCGCTACTTCCTTGTTTCTCATTGTAGTGCCGTGTTGACAGGGGGTTTGCTCAGCCTTCCTCTAGTCTCTTGGTAAACAATGGCAGCAACACAGGCTGAGGCCTCAGTAATCCCCCTCTCCTGGCAGACCCAGGGGCCGGGATGAGCGGCGCTGGGACCTCCCTGCCTCTGACTGGATATGATAAGAGGAGCGAGTGCTCAGATTTAAGAAGCAAAAATGCAAATGTCATTGTTTTCACCTTTAATTTTGACACTCAGTTGTAATTCAACCCAACACTGTATCTGTCATTACAACTTTCCATGTATAAATCTAAAAAAAATATTTTAAAAAAGGATTTTTTAGGATCTGGCTGAGCTGTATTTAGTTTTGTTTTTATGTACGTAAGAGTAAGATTAATTTGTAAAATCTCAAGACTACTGAGAGAAAATTTGCTGATGATTGTGATGTAAGATCTGGACTTTTATATCTGCAAAGGAAAAAAAACAAATGTCTGTTTGGCGTTTAAACCCCTCACTTTCTAGTTAAAAAACAAAATATTTTTACCAAGACTGTCAAACATCAAAACCTGCTCTGCAGAAACAAATCTTATCACATTTTGCACCACAGTGGAGGTTCAGCTTCATGCAATGCTTGAAGTCGTTTTTGTACACAAAGTTTTCATCATAATTTATATTTTTAGCAATCAGCTTCAAGGGTTTAGGAAGATTGTGTTTTTAGTACGAATTTGTGGCATTTTTCCCACAATGAAGATCATGTATTTTAGCTCAAAATTACATTTCTGAGTATTTCTTTATTCAAATCATTATGAGTCGAAAGCAGAAGAATACACTCTGTCTGAAAAAGCTTATTTGTGGCGTGGAAATTACACTGGGCGGGTCACAAGCTCCATGCTCTAAGCTCTTAGCAACGGAAAGGAGAAGGGGGGCGGGGTTGCCCATAACACAGAGATACATTTCTAATTAACTCCTGCTGCTCTGTAGATACTATATAGAAAGCAAAACCATTCTTTTTCAAATTTTGGCTTAAAATGCCAAAATCATAGTTAAAAGATTACTGGGGGTGCTTTCAAAATAGCAAATACAAACAGGATAGAACTGGTCTGAACGTAAAACCAAAAGTTTCATAAAAGTGTCATGATAACTCTAGTTTTGGATGCATTTTTTCTGTCTACTGAGGTTTAGATTGTTGCAATCGATTGAAAGTAAATTTAGATGGATATACTAAGTGGAAGAAAGGAGAGCAAAGAGGAGGGAGAAGATTCGAATACAAATGACCACGAGAGCCTGCTCATCGCCCTTCTGGCTCTGAGGTAGCAAGCTGTGAAGAGACGCTGTTTAGAGGACTCTTTCAAGAAGCGGAAATGTTTGAAATAATATCACGAAAAGAAAAAAAACTTGATAGATAGCCTGGAGGTGTTTATACCTGTAATTATTCATCCAGTTATTTCTTTCCGGCGCTGAGTGAAGGTGGGATGAGGAAGCGGTGGGGCAGTAAAAGACAGGTGTTAGCAGAGGAAGTGCGGCTTTTCTGTGATTATTATTGACTGTTATTGTTTTCTTCTAAACAGCCTGACATGGCAGCGTGTTTTTGCTCACATAAAGTGACAAATAATGAAGATTTCCAATAATTCCTGCCACACTTGCTGTCACCAGGACTCACCTGATAACTGTCAATCAGCAAACATCAGTGTTTCCTGTTGCAATGTCATGAGAACCGGTTTAATGCTTTTCTCATGAACGAAGAGAACAGGGAAGAGGCTTTGCTGCATTTCTGCTCAAAAAAACGCAGTGTTTTGGATTCACTCCCCATGCCGCGGTGCTGTAGGGTGTGTCATTGTTGCTCCATGGCATGGTAGATGTTGCAGAGAAGGAAAGTGACTTGATAAAAGTTGAGCCAAGCATCCATTTCACTTGGTGTAACCGTAAAGCTTAAAAGGAAGCATACTTCATTATCACATCCCTTCATTGGTCTCTCCTGAAGTTTCCACAGAGATGTTTTCATGAGGTGTGTTTTGGAAGGGGATGTTGTGCAATGTTGCACCCAGGTGAGTCATTGACCCATGGAATGAGACCATGCAGTTTCTCCTGCATGTGTGTTGACAGAGTGAGCTGTTCGGGCCTCCCAGATGTTTGTTCTCAGCTTGTAGTTAATCAGTGACAGCGCTGTGTGTCTCAAATAAGACGGATGGGAAAAAAGTTGACTTGTGCACTCTTTGGCTACTTGCGCTTTAAAAATGGCCTCAGTAGAACCATGGACTGTAAATGATAACTGGACCGAGCAAGTGTGACGTCATACGTAGAAAAGCCCCAGCTCCAACGAAATGAAGTCAATTCAGTTGCCATTTTTTCATGCCTCCATGTTGGAGCCTGACCTTATCAGTTAGCAGTGATTGGTCCAAGTCGGTCTCAGTCAATGTTTGTTTGACAACCACTCTGGCCAATCAGGATTGAGCTTGTTGGAATTCCCTTACCACTTGCAAGTGGGCTCAGGGTTATCTGTCAATCAAATGTTTTGATAGGTAATAAGAGAATAAAAAAGGGAGCAGGGAAAGAATGTTATTCTGACCAACAGAATGACACAGGTGTTTATTTCTCTATAGAAGTTTATGGGACTTTGGCTTCTTGGAGCCAACATGCACTTCCTGTTCAGAACACTTGGTTCAGTTCTCTTATACAGATTCAGGACACTTCTGCAGAGATGCTGCTCTGTATAAGCATCACACTGCAGGTTTACCAGCTTCACATCTGGATGGTCCTGCTTACATCACCCAGCTTCCCTACTTTTACACTCATTTTGATCTTCAGACAAGTCATCTTGATCACTAAATACACTGACATGCTACTATATGATTGGATGCTCAGGTATTTCTGAACTAAAAACATATTAATTCTAAATCTCTTTTAGATGTCCCCAACTTCTAACATACATGTTTTGTTTTGTTTTTTGCTTGATGAGCAGTTTTAAAGCATCCACTTTGCAAAATCATGTAGGATGCTGTGGCTGCAGGTTCAAAAACAACTTTGGTGTTTCTAGAACATAATCAATTCCATTAGGAGAATGTTAATAAAATGTCCTTCCCATCGGTTTGAAGTCTGTGACCAGTTTTAGCCTTTTTAAAAAACAAACTAAGTCTTGGTTTAATGTGCAGCAGTGCTGTATACATCTTTTAACAGGTTGATATGATGCATGTTTTTTATCCTTTTGATGTGTATCTATGTTTTTAAACTGTTTCATGTTATTTTTAACATTCAGTTATGGTATTTTATTCTAATTTTGGTTAAAAAAAAGCCTTTTGTTGGACAAAAGCTGCACATTAGCTTCTGCTAAAAGCATTATCATATGGTATGCATTTGCCATTATTATTACCAAGGATGGATCTTATTTTTTTTGGCTTCAGATGAAGCATTTCTTCCATGTTACTAATCAGTTTCAGCTCATTTTGATGCAGCTTTTAACAACAAAGTGGAGTCTGATGTCGCTTTACGTTTGTTTGGCATGCAGAAGGAGCTCATAGTGATGCCCATTGTTCAGCACAAACAGAGCTGTAGGTCAGTGAGCCACAATCTCACCCTGATTGGTAGGACATGAACTTTTTCTGGTTTTTGGGTCTCAGACTGTGAAGGTTTATGTCGTCCTGTCCGGGTTATGAACATTTTTGATGGAAATGTCGAGTGTAATAAAGTTTGATTGAGAAACCCTTAAAATAGCTTTACTTCCACTTGGTGAAGATGTTTTAAAGAGCTACAGTTTGATTTTTAAAAAAAAGAAAAAAACAGAAAGAAAAAACCTGCACAAGCCTGAAACGCTGCTATGACTTTGACACGGTGGTTGATGCGCTAAATCAAGTGATGGTCTCATGACCGTATGCTACGCTGGATGTCTGCGTGTGATTTTTAAGAAGGTCACGTGTCATTTGGGAATTAAAGGTTGTGTTTCATTTCCTCCTCGTTACTGTCAATAATCAGGGAGTTTCACAGAGCAGTCAAAACAAGCCCTGATGAGTTCTGCTGTCCTTGTACAGGAGCTGTCACCCTCACAAAGACGGTCTGCACTTCTCAACTCAAAGGGAAACAAATGTTATGCAACACAGAATCTTTTTATTTGTATTATTTTGAGGGTAAAACAACAGAGTCCCTCATTTGAATGCTTCATCGTTAAAGCCTAAAAATAGAACATTTTTTGATCAGATTTTTGCAGAAAACCTGCATGTTTTGAGAAAACACAACAATCTGTGGTCTGTAAGGAAATTTTGGGTCTGTTTACCGTCTCCCTCTGAGGTCTCTCACATCTTCATTGAGGTGTGTGTGTGGGGGGGGCTAGTACAGCATGGTGTGGTAGTAATGGACTTTTTTTTCTCTTTTTTACTTCTGGTTAAATACATCAAAAGAAAAGAGCAAAGCATCCAAATCGATGTGAAATTTGTTATCACACCAATCTATGAATCATATTTAAGTAACCTCCTTGACATAAATACTGGAATTTATGGCTTAATGAGGACAGTCTGTGACCTAACCACCGACTGACAAACAGACGCACATTAGTTGTCTGATATACTCTCCTCATTTGGGGATTTTCTCTGCGAACAAGGCGGTTTATGTCGATGCTCGCTGTTGATAAAGTTCTGCGATGACTTTTTCCTCCTTCGTGCCTCAGCCTACACATCTGACCTTCGTCATTATTTTAATATGCACTTTATTAAAATAGGATTCACAAAAATAGGCAAGTAAATGAAGCCCAAACCCCATCCTCCCTCCGCCCCTCTCCACCCCATGCCCTTGGGCCCAGCCCAGACCAGCTGGAGCCTCCACAGCCGCATGAAGCAGCCCACCACACATGGCTGAGATCTGAAACACACACACACACAATCAGAAGTGCACGTTTAATCTTTCTGTTTATGACGCCAGCTCAAGAAGGAGCTAACGCCTTTGTTTGCTTTTCACTTTACACATATGACACACGCGTGCTAAAATCCACCACATGTTGTGCACATCAGGCTTATCGGCACTTTCAAGTATCTTCACTTCCTTCTTCTGCCTTATTTTCACTGACACATTTACTGACATACATGGCGCGTACACACACACAGCGCCAGCGGCTGAAAACACAATAAAGGCTTTGACAATAAGACAGTACAAGCCACCAAATCGCCTACTTCCAGAATCCAGATTTGAATGTGTTTGTTTCAAACCAGACAATCTTTTTAGTTTTCAGATCTGTGGTGAGAAGCTCATCCAAACTCATCCGAGTGACAAAAGACGGGTCATCTTTAGTCCCTTCAGTTGTCTGAGACTGAAGTGCAACAAAAAACTACAGTTGTTAAGAAATGGTTTCCTGTTTGTAGAACGAAAAATTCAACTTCTAAACACCTGTTTGTTGCATCATTACAAACATGTAAATGTTTTTTTTTTTTTTTTTTTTTTAATAAAATCGTTGTGAATCAAGATTAAAAAAATGCTGCTTTATTAATGCATCCACGTGTAGACGAATAGATCCATGAATGTTCTTATTTTCCTGCCATCTGGCTCTGCTTGCTATTTTTGTTGCGCTGGTGATGTTAGGGGAGGGGAAGAGGGGGTGGGGTTGCTTGGCGCAAACAGTCCAGCCCACACCACCGGTATGGAACCTTGGAGATTTGGTAAGTTGTGGTCTCCACTGGGGCTATCGCTGGGGTCCTCAACTGGTCAGGCAGCCTCGGTCCCCCTGGTACCTGACCAGAGATCTTACGCTGCGTTTGGGGGCCAGGGCCGAGGCTTGCCCCTGGGACTGGCTGGGGAGCTTGTTGAAGCTGCGGGGATGTCCAGGCAGTTGATTGTATTTGGCAGTGACGATGCTG
This sequence comes from Oryzias celebensis, assembly GCA_014656515.1. Taxonomy (NCBI): domain Eukaryota; kingdom Metazoa; phylum Chordata; class Actinopteri; order Beloniformes; family Adrianichthyidae; genus Oryzias; species Oryzias celebensis. The sequence goes on from BNCR01000013.1 coordinate 20,903,716, forward strand.
GTTGTTGAGGTCTGGTTGTTTCAGAGCATCGTCCTGCACATCAACTGATTCATAGACCGCTGAGAATCTTGGCGAAGCTCATTTGAGAATGCTAAACGACGTCAACAAAAATACTAATGCCTGAAAGGAACCGTGACTTCATGCTAATGGCCATTGCCATCTTCAGGGCTTTTTCCATCATCTTTTATGTTCCTGCAGCCTCTTTTTTCGCCCGTTATCCCACAATGGAGGCCTTAAAATATATAGGCTGAGGAGGACAGGATCCCAGGCTCAAGATTGATTTGGCTTTTGAATCAAACAGTCCTCAAACATCAGTCAGAGCAGGAAGGCTCTTGGCTTTTGTGGTTTCCATCCATTTATAAGCTTTTAAAGCCATGCAGATGTTTTTTTTCATGTGATGTCTAAAAATTATGCATGTAAGAAGAATAGAATACAAGAAAAAGTACAAGAAAGAGAAACCTTTGCAGGTTTTACCTGCAGTTTCTGGGAGTCACTGCTGCGTCCATCTGTTCATGCCATTTTTGAGCACAAGCGAGGAGGAATTCCCTCTTCAACAAGTTTCCTCATAAGAAGCTCATACATGCGTCAAATTGATTTCCTACCTTTGTTTTTGTTGAGCACACAGACATACCCATCATAACGATCTGTGGGCATGGGAACCTTTTCCGTTGCCTTACGGGGAAAAGGCCCCAAAGCTTTCAAGACACGCAGCAGTCACGCAAATGCACAAAAGAGTGTATATGGTGGTAATATTTTTCCTTTCGACCTTTATCCTGTTGCTAGGAGAAAAAAACAAAGCCAGTTGTGCTTATTGTGCTGAGGTTTAAGCTGACGGAAAGAGGTGACAAAAAGTTTCCTCAAGGAAACAAAAGAGTTGACAAGCAAGTGGATCTCTCTGACAGCCCAGTGTGTATAAGGAAGTTGGGGAGCTCATGAAGCGTTTTTATTCAGTGATTTGAACATGTGTGACAGTGTGTGAAAAGGTGATGTTGTAAATCGACATGTTCGGGGCCAAACAAAAACTAGAGCAACTGTTCGATGCACTGCACTGCGGTCGACAGGAGAGAGCTTGCATGTGTGTGTTTGTGTGTATGCGGACAGCACGTGGGTGTGCGTGACAGCGTAGGTGTTGCATGTAGTACCGGACGCGTATGTGGGAAACACTGTATGCACAACAAGGACAGATGAAAGGGAAGAGGTGGGTGTGCAGGAAGTGAACAACAAAAGAATGGTATCATCTGATTTGTCTGATGAGTACAGATTGAATTGATCGGGTGGAGGGAAGAGCTGATGGAGAGAAGGAGCTGCCGGAGAGTCGGACGGGGATTGGAAGAGGCAGACGGAGTGATGGTGCGAGAGAGACGGAGAGAGAACAATGACGGAAAGAGATAAGTGCACTAGCGGAAGGGAGTTAGCAGTAAACAATGAGAAAACTGGTAACCACGCTGTGCACCTGGTAGAAGAAAACCACAGCCGCAGTTGAAACAGACTGACACCCTAAGAACACCTTTAACCGTTTCATCACCGCACTCAAGGAAAAGAAACACAAATCCAGGCTTAATTATGACTTTCGAAAGTCAGTTTTTCGCTTTCAACAATAGGAAGTGGACTTGTTTGAAGAAGCCAAAGTGGCTGCAAGGCTGCGGCAGTCAAACTGATCAAGGAGCTTTTTCGATATCTTTGATTTTTCTCCTCCTTTTTGTTGATTTGCATCAACACAGCAGTTCACTCTGTGTTGATGCTCATATTCACACAATTTCTAGGCTTTTATTAGGATCAGCAAGGCAGCAAGGAACAGTTATCAATTAAATATCATCTTGCAGCTTGTTGTTTTGTTTGTTTTTCTTCAAGCTGTCACTAAATGAGTTCTTTTTTTTACCAAGATCAAAAATTAGATTAAAAAATATGAATCAGTAGATCATTTTTTGTTTTACAGTAAAGTAAAGCCTGTGCTACTAAGGTGCAGGTACTTCGAATTGTGTGTTCTTGCATCTATTTTTTTGCATAGCTGTGCAGGAGATCTTATTTCTCAGCAAACTTGGCTTTGAAAAATAAAAGAAACATAAATCTGACCCAGCGTTGCTCTGGATTTCCTTCAACAGATCTGTAAACATGCTGATGGGCTTCTTTGTGTTTGCTGCTCTAGTGTGACACAGTGTGGTTTTCTGAGGACACACATTCTATGCCTTAGCGTTCAATATTACTGTAAAAATGCTCATTTCGGGACAAGCTAAATGAAAATATTTAGTTATAAAAGTATTTTATGGGAAAAAGTTTTGTAAAATGTCAGCTTATGTGTTTTTTAGTTTGAGTTAATATTTGTTTTTGAAGTTTTAAAGCCAAACATCTTTTGATCTATTTTAAATGTTCCCAGAGGTCTTTTAATTATGATTATTACGGTTTTAGGTAAAATAAAAAAGACCTTAGTCGTTTCCTAGGACGTAGTTTCTGCAGAGCGGCAGTTGTTTGTTCGAAATTCACCTCTGAGTTGTTGGGATGGAGCAAGCCCGCCTCCCCTTCCCCTCCTGTTGCGGAGAGCTCGGAGTAGAGAGCTTGTGGCCCGCCCAGCGTATTTTCTACGCCACAAAGAAGCTCTTTTGCAAGCAGCATTTTTTCATCTGCTCCTAATAAAGATTTGAAATGCTCAGAAATGCAATTTTGATAGTAAGTTTCTCTCTCTCTCTCTCTCTCTATATATATATATATATATATATATATACATATATATATATATATATTCTCCATCTTCTGAAAAGCATTCTTCTGGAAAACATGCTAGAAACACCAAAACACGATCTTCTTCTGAGTGTGTCTTTAAGTCACTCTGTGAAAGAGGCTCTCTTTAAAAGATATTTCATGTGGAGAGGACCGATGAAAACAGTGTAAGTTAAGACAGACCTGCAGTCGCCATTAGTGATGTTTTTATGGTTCCCTCGCTGAATTATCCTCCAATCAGAAGCAGATTTACAGCAGTCAGCCCGCAGGACCCCAGAGGACTCCTCTGCTGGGATGCAGAGGGAGGTGACCCTCATTCCTTCCCGCTCCTCTTTCTGCATTGCATTTCTCTTTCTTTCATTTTCATTCTTCTATGTCGTTTATTTTTCTTTAAAACTGGTCCCAGTCTTAATCCAGACAGTAAAAGGCAGTCATGATATTTATTCTTTCTGAGCGCAGTTTGAGTGGCGTTCAGTGGATCTGAGTTGACAGTTTCCAGACCAGCTCAAGGTTCAAATTAGCATTTATCACCAAATCAAGTCAGCCCTTTGCTATTTTGATTAAGAGAAATGTTTATCTTTTATCAGAATAGATGCAAACCATTTTGTTTGTTTTAAATAGTATTTTATTAAACGCAGAACCTTACAAAATAAAAGCTCATTTGGACAGACTTTTTGAGATGTTTTTCAACAGATTAGATCTGCGAAGAAACACGGTTTTATACAAATATTGAAGGATTTTTTAAGAAACCTTAGTTGGATGGAAAGAAATCTTTATTTTCCTACATTTTTTATTATGAAGTCCAGATAAATAATGCTTAAAAATCCTTGGTGATGTATTTCAATAAAATACTTTTGTATGTTCACATCTTCGGTCACTGCACTGTAAAAACAGGTTCCTTAGAAATAAATCATTATCAGATATTCTTTAAATAAGCAAACAAATCTGTTAGAAAATTGGACTTCGCAAGAATTGTTTTTTAAACATTAAGACATGTTTTCTCAAACTAATATTATTTTGCTATTGAAAAACTTTCTTTCTTAATAATATTACTGGTCTTGCGGAAAAATAAGAATATTTTTCTTGAAACAAGAGTCTTTTTATTTTCTAAAGACTCGATTTTTGCAGTGTGCAGGAGTGTTTTTCTCCAAAGATATAATCAACCAAGCAAAAACGGAAGATTGTTCAAAAGAAACTTGAACAAGAACCACAGTTGAAGTTCCTGTGGGTTATTTTGGATGAAAACCTGGATAAAGCGACCTGGAAGTTGCAGTCTAAAGTGTTGTTTGTCTTTGGGCGTCTACATAAAGAACTGAACATTCAGGAGAAGATGGAGACCGCCATCTTTCTTTCGTGAGGAACTTCTGTTTAGGATAAACAAGTCTTCTCTAGTATACTGGTTGTTATAGCTGTGTGTACTCAAGTACATTTTGTCTTTGTGTGTTTGTGTGAGTGCTCATGTTTGTTGTGTACAGTTAAGCAAGACTGAGCCTGTTGTGGTTTACCATGGAAAAGAAAGGCTTTGAGCCACTGTCACCTGAAAAGCTCCTCCCTAACTCTGCGTGTTTTCTTGTCGCTGGTGGAAAATGTTCGCTCAACGACATCTCCTTTTTCCTATAGCGCCCTTGCAGAAGGTGGAAAAGTTACTAACCTGCAAAAACAATCCCATCTGACTGAACAATAAAAGTAACAAGAATCCATTGTTTGATGATGTGGTTTAGGTGTGGTGCAAAAGGCATGGCAGAACTAAACATTTGTACTTACATGCTTTTAAGAAATGAAATAAAAAATCTATTCCTTAAAGTCTTAATTTGAATGAATCATAAAAAGATGCTGAAAAACCTTTTAGAAAAAACATTTGAATATGTTGTTAACCTGTAAATAGAAATGTTAAATACGTCATAAACACATGGTTGAACCTACAAACATAACAGCTGGTTGTTGTCCATCTGTAACTTAAGTAATGCGAGTAATCGTAAAATGAAATGATCTTCTTCTGTTCATGTCATTGTTTTAATTGTGGTTTTCTTTGTCACACACAAAGATGTCTTTTTATAATCAAAACATTTGATAATTTTATTCTTTACCAGGTGTGATTCCCTCTCTTCTCTTCCACTGGTAATCCAACAGCTTTGGTGAAATCATTGGAACTCTGGTTGCCAAAACAAGTGGACTAAGAATTGGCCACCACAGTCTTATTAGTTCACCACTCCATTAGTCCTGTGTTTTTCATGCCGAGTGTTTAGACGATTGGCTTGATAAGAGAGCGGTTTGAGCCCAAAGGCAAGCGAGCCACGAGGGCTGTGCATGGTTAGCCACTTGGCCAGAGAGAACTGGCGCTGACAGAGTAGAGGCCCGGGAACAATTATGGCTTGGTAGGAATAACGGAGCTGAGCCAGCCAGCTGCTGGTTGTTCTTTGAATATGTGTGCAAGCTTGTGCTTGTATGCGCTTAGGGGGCGTCAAGAGGGAGCGATGCTCTCATCCTGCATATTTTACATTACAAAACTCTATGAAACAATTCTGCTGGCCACACATACGGACAAGAGACACTTTTATAGTCAGGATGGATGAGCGTGATGGAGGGATGGGAGAAAGAATCTAGTAACCAAAAGACATTTTTAAAAAGTGGGATACATTTTGGGATTCATTGATAGAAGAGCATATGAATGAGTAATGAAAGGACTTGAGTCAACTAATCAGCAGGAAGCTGGTCAGAAAACAGGCAGGGTTGAGGCTTGTAAGGAACAGGGTTGGCCAGCCCTGAAAATGGATGGATGGATGGATGCATGGATGGATGGATGGATGGATGGATGGATGGATGGATGGATGGATGGATGGATGGATGGATGGATGGATGGATGGATGGATGGCGAGCTAAATATATGAATTTATCAATAAAGTGATGGCTAGATAACAGATGGATGGATAAAAGTCAAATGAAGAAGAACTAAATCCATTGCTGGATTTTTAAACCGAAACATTTGGAAGCCTCCAGATTCTGAATATCAACTGCATTGGTCTCTTGGTATCCTTTCTTCCCAATAATATCCTGTTACTTTTCATGTTTAGTTCCACTTTAGCCAATCATTAAAGATTGATGCATAAACAAGAGCAAATAGCTGCATGAGGTAAACAGCTTTCTCCCAAACCATTTCTAACTTTAGGTGCAGTTTAATTCTAAATGCGGTGTCAACAATTGAACCTTTATGACCAATTCATTTTATCAGGTTGTTGTAAATACAATATTTTAGATTTAACTTAAAAGTTGTTAATTTTCTGCAATTCTTTACCTTGTTGTACTAAGTTACCCTAAGATAATTGCTCTAAAACAATGAAGACAGTCAGTAACTTTGCACTTTCTAACAGAAAATATTGTTCTGTAAATGATTGATGTTTTAAATGGGGAAAATGTGCAAGAACCTTTCAATGGTCTTTATTATTTCAAAACTAAAGTTTTAAAAGGAGTTTGTGAAAAGTTTGTCCCACAAGGGTTGTGGTTACAGGCAGTCCGAGAGCAAACTGGCAAACTTGCTTTGAACATCCGTACAGCTGCTGATTCTGATCTCTCCACAGGAGCGCTCCACATAGAAAGCCCCACTTCAGTTCATGCATGAGGATCCAGGGGGAAAAAAAACGGCTGCAGAAATCGCTTTTGATTTAAAGAATAAAGTTGTATGTAAAGTGAACAGATGATTAAAAGTGATTTAAAAGCACGGGCCTTTCACTCCAGCCAGCGGCTTTATTTTTGGAGTGATAATAACATAGTGAGGGTTAAGACACCATGTTATTTCCTGCAATGATCGATAGCAGAAAATGAACCCTGGAAGCCAAACGTTGGGTTATCTGGCTGGGACCCTCAAACAAATAGAGGCCCCGTGATGAGTTTCTCTATGAAAAGGATCGACGTGCATGACTGAACAACACACAAACACACAGGCGTGCGTTCACACAAACAAAGATGAAGCAGTGGCAGGCGATCTCTGTGAGGCTGCTGCGCAGGGAGGCCTCCTGGGCCTCTGCATGCAGCTCTGCGGTGAAACGCACTAGCATTGGGCCTTGCAGGGTTTTGGACAAGCTCCACATGTGGTCAGCTGGATACTAGCACCCTCTTTAATGCTCCCAACATGAGTCCTGCACAGTGGTGTTGCACTGAAACCCTGTAAAGAGAGTGCGGAAAGTTTTTTCTCTTCCTCCTTGCTGTTAAAAACATCGATTCATATGTTTTAGATGCTGTTACCCCCTCTAAGTTCAGGTTGTAATAACTTATGTCTACAAGTCTGCAAGAGAAAAGTTGCTGACAGACTGAATTAAAAATGACTTTTAATAAGAATCCCAAAGTGTGGATAGGATATCTCAATGCAGTTCTGAAGAAGGCTCTCAACACCCCAAGTTAAGTCAGTTTTAGAAAAAAAAAAACCACGGGCAGACCTGCTGGTGAGCGCCTCTCTTCTCCCCAGCACCCCTTTGAGTTTCAGGAGATAAAAGCAGCTGGCTCAACATCAAATCAATAGGCCCATCAATGGTAACATCTTTGGAAGATTAAAGAGAAACTCACTCAGAGGCAGCAGGGGAAGGTGGGGTGCTAATACGGTACAAGAACTGGCCAATGGAGGGAGTTTTAATTGATGTATAGGAGGGAGATGGATGAAAAAGATGGAGCTCACAATATTGTAATGGGGTGGAGAGCTTTTGTAATCTCCTATTTATATTTGGACATGTTTTTTTAGACGCACATTTGGTGTTCTGCCTATGCATCTGTGCATTAAGGGCAGCGTCTTTGTAGTTCTGGGTTTTGTGTTCGCTCATAGTGAGTTTTTCACAAAAGAGATTCAACTTGGAAAATGTTTCGATACTTTCGTTTAGTAAAACATTTGAAATATGTCTTTCTTTGACATAGTTTCTTGGACATAGTTTCTGCAGACAGGCAGTAGTTCATAAGAAATTTGTTTCTGAGCAACGCCGCCCCCCATTCCCCTTTCCGTTGCTGAGAGCTGAGAGTATGGAGCTTGTGGCCAGCCCAGCGTATTTCCTACGTCACAAATAAGCTCTCTTCAAACTGCATTTTTATCCTGATTCAAAACAGTTTCAACAAAGAAATACTAATAATCGCAATGTTAAGCTTCATTTTCTTAATAGATGTCCTCCATAATCAAGAAAATGTTAAAACATGACTTATTCACAGTGCATCTTTAAAGAAAACTTCTGTACCGTCTGTGTAAAACTTGCTCAAAACTAAGGAGGTTGGTGGTCTGCACAAAAAACCTAAGAACTAACATTTAAGATGACAGCTAAGTGTGTTCCCCCCTCTGTCTAAAGTAGGAAAAAAAACACTTTAAATGAGAGCAGCATGTTGGGGGGTGTAGTTTGGAAATGTATTCTTTCATATTGAGGAGGAGACCACAGGACCGAGCCTGCGCTGAAGTGATGTGTGTGGTTGTGGGCCGGGGTTTGTGCACCCTCTATTTGAAGCCACATCAGAGCTCTGGGCCATGTGTAACATGATCTGGATGGGCCGATGGAGGGTTCCCTCCACTGGATTCAGAAGAACCGCTGCTGAGGTGCCGCTCCGGGATGGGCGGGCGCCGGTGTCAGTTATAGCCGCAGTCACAGTGACTCCACTTTTTTTTTTTTTTTTTAATAAACTGAAGTACATTTTTAAAACTGTTTTTCATCTTCTCCTTTTGTGCTTTTTGGCCTTTACGTGCTCATATGATGGACAGTTATTCATTCTTAACCTTAAAACCCTTTTCAGCTGCTTAAAATCCGAGCAAAACTAAGTTTGGGCATTTCAGTGACCACATTCAATGGAACTTTGTTGCAAAAGGGAAGATCTTAGCAAGCAATCAAGACAGCTACATCCTATGCATGGGCGATAAAACAATAGCTACAATATTTCCATAGTACTTTTTCTTGCTAGTAAAATGAGCCTTAGACTTATTATTGAAGGGCCCGAAATTAACACTCGCCAGTCACGAGCATTTTCTCCTCTTCGGCCTGTAAAAGTTAGAGGTTTGTGTTACGGGAGCGAAGGAGAACCCCGACGCAGAGTGTCAAAGATGGAAAAAACAAATTTATTTTGCAGCGGCCAAAAATCAAAAATAGAGGCAGGGAATAATCCAACTGGGCAGGAAAAAACACTTGGCAAGAGTCGAATCACATGGACAACCTGACGGAATCATCTGGCAAACAGTGGTGGTGGGTAGACTGGTTTAAGTAAGGTGAGTTAATGAGAGGATTGAGTGCAGGTGTCTCTGGAGTGGTTGACACACCCCCTGCCACTCACATGCTCTGAAAAACAAGGAAGTGAGGGGAAAAAAACAACACAGAGCCTCCACAGCCATCACAGTACCTCCCCATCAACGGACGCCACCCGGCGGCCGACCAGGCTTGTGCGGGTGCCGGACATAAAAGTCGTGCAGAAGAGCCGGGGACAAGATCAGGGAACGAGAAATCCAGGAGCGCTCCTCCGGACCATACCCCTCCCAATCCACCAAATACTGCCACCCGCGCCCCCGCCGCCGAACATCCAACAGGCGGCGAACGGCATAGGCCGGGTGATCATCAACGAGCAGGGGGGGCGGAGGGGGCACGGCCGGAGGGCCGAGAGCACTGTCCGAGACGGGCTTCAGGAGGGAGACATGGAAGGATGGGTGCACTTTCAAAGAAGCAGGCAGCTTCAATCGGACAGCAGCAGGGTTCAGGACACGGTCAATCTCAAAGGGACCAATATACCTGGGAGACAACTTCCGAGACTCACACTGCAGAGGAAGGTCACGTGTGGAGAGCCAGACCCGTTGTCCAGGCTTGTAGTCAGGGGCTGGAACACGATGACGGTCTGCCAACCTTCGGTTGCGCTCCGCCGTACGACCCAACGCAGCCCTGACCCCACGCCAGACCCGTCGAGCTCTTCTCAGGTGCACCTGAATAGAAGGCACGGCCACTGCCGTCTCCTGTGTTGGGAAAAGGGGAGGCTGGTAGCCGTTAGATGCCATGAATGGAGACATGCCCGTGGCCGAAGAGACCAAGGTGTTGTGGGCATATTCAATCCAAGCCAGGTGAGTAGACCAGGAAGCAGGGTGATCGGCCGCCACACAACGGATGGCAGCCTCCAGGTCCTGGTTCGTCCGTTCCGTCTGTCCATTGGATTGCGGGTGATAACCAGATGACAAACTGAGTGTAGCCCCAATGGCCCTACAGAAAGCCCCCCAGACCCGGGAAGTGAACTGGGGACCTCTGTCGGAAACAATGTCCAGCGGAAGTCCATGAAGCCTAAAAACATGCTGAACCAGGAGATTAGCGGTCTCGAACGCCGTAGGCAGCTTAGCAAGGGCAATAAAATGGGCAGACTTAGAAAAACGGTCAACCACTGTCAGAATGGCGGTGTTACCCTCTGACGGGGGAAGTCCAGTGACGAAATCCACAGCAATGTGCGACCAAGGGCGATGAGGCGTCGGAAGTGGATGAAGCAGTCCGGCAGGGGGACGATGAGACGGTTTGTTGCGGGCACAAATGGAGCAGGCAGAGACAAATTCCCGGGTGTCAGGTATCATGGACGGCCACCAGAAGCGCTGTTGCAGCAGGAACAGCGTGCGGTGGACCCCAGGGTGGCATGCCAGTGTAGAATTGTGACCCCACTGCAGCACAGCAGACCTGGCAGACGGGGGCACAAATAGAAGACCGGCAGGACACGCAGGTGGGATGGGGAGGTTCGCCTGAGCCTCCTGCACGACCTTCTCTACCGCCCAGCTGGCAGCTCCTACCACACATGAAAAAGGCACAATGGTGTCCTCCCCAGGCTCAGCACCAGTAGATTGGTCAAACTGACGAGACAGGGAGTCGGGCTTCCCATTCTTGGATCCAGGACGGTAGGTGAGTGTGAAATTGAAGCGGCCCAGGAACAGGGCCCACCGAGCTTGACGAGAGTTGAGCCTGCGAGCAGAACGGATGTAGGACAAGTTCTTGTGATCAGACCATACCAGAAATGGTTGAGAAGCACCCTCCAGCCAGTGTCTCCACTCCTTGAGCGCCAAAACCACCGCCAACAGTTCCCGGTTCCCCACATCGTAGTTCCTCTCGGCAGGAGTGAGACGCCGAGAGAAAAAAGCACAGGGGTGCAGCTTCTGGTCAGAGGCAGACCGCTGGGACAGGACAGCTCCAACTCCAGTCTCCGAGGCATCCACCTCCACCACGTATTGAGCTGTAGGAACAGGGTGGCACAACACAGGAGCAGAACAGAACAGGTGCTTCAACTTGACAAAAGCCTCGTTTGCTTCAGGTGACCAGGAAAACGGGACCCGTACCGAAGTAAGTCTGGTAAGAGGAGAGGCTACTCTGCTGTAGTCCCGAATGAACCTCCGGTAAAAGTTAGCAAATCCCAAAAACCTCTGAAGTTGCTTCCTGGTAGCAGGCGTCGGCCACTCCGCCACGGCCTTGACTTTGGACGGATCGGGCTCTAGCTGTCCCTCCCCCAACACAAAACCCAAAAAACTAACAGAGGACACGTGAAAAACACATTTCTCGGACTTCACATACAGTCTATTTTCCAATAACCGCTGCAACACAAGTCTGACATGCTGAACGTGCTCACTTTCAGTGCGGGAGAAAATCAAAATATCGTCCAAATACACAAACACAAACCTATTCAGCATGTCACGTAACACATCATTAATGAGTGCCTGAAAAACAGCGGGAGCATTAGTCAGTCCAAATGGCATAACGAGGTATTCGAAATGCCCCAACGGCGTGTTAAATGCCGTCTTCCACTCATCCCCCTCTTTAATCCTCACCAAGTGATAAGCATTACGGAGGTCCAACTTGGTGAAGACAGTTGCCTGGTTTAAAAGGCTGAAAGCCGAGTCAAGGAGAGGCAGGGGATACTTGTTCTTGACAGTAATATCATTCAAACCCCTAAAGTCAATACAAGGGCGTAGAGAGCCGTCCTTCTTGTCCACGAAAAAAAAACCGGCCCCCACAGGAGAAGAGGAGGGCCGAATGAGTCCGGCAGCCAAACTCTCTGTGATGTACGTCTCCATAGCCTCTCTCTCCGGTATTGACAGTTTGTACAGCTTGCTAGACGGCAATGGAGCACCGGAGATTAGATCTATAGAACAGTCATAAGGCCTATGTGGGGGCAAGGAAGAGGCACGGTCCTTGGAAAAAACCTCCTGGAGATCATGGTACGCTGGAGGGACAGACGACAAGTCCACTGGCTTGGGAGGGGAAGGCATGTCCATCCCGGGAGTGGGAACAGCCGCACGCAAACAGTGAGAGTGGCAAAATAAACTCCAATTTACAATGGATTTACTTGACCAGTCCATGTGAGGGTTGTGGAGGATGAGCCAGGGAAGTCCCAGAACGAGGGGAGCAGAAGGTGAGGGAATGATGTAGAGTGAAATAAGCTCATGGTGATTCCCAGAAATCAGCAAGGACAGAGGCACTGTACGGCGAGTTATTCGGGACAGCACTCTACCATCTAAGGCCAGGACCTCTTTAGGCTCAGGAAGCAATTCTGATGGGATGTTGGCCCTAGACACAAACTCCGAGTCGATAAAATTGTCATCTGCACCAGAGTCCACCAGGGCAAAGACAGGAATACAGGTTGCATTGAGAGAAATAGTCCCACTTAGTTGGAAGCGCTTGGAGGGCTTGATGGGGGTCTGGCTCACCAGCGCCCCTCCCGAGGCTGGCAAGCCTGACCTTTTGGCCGAACAGGGCAACTGGGCAGCATGTGGCCTGCCTGGCCACAATAAAAACAGAGACCTTGGCGACGACGACGTTGACGTTCCTCCGGAGGAAGCCGCATACCACCAAGCTGCATGGGCTCCTCAGGTGGTGAAGCGGTGGAAACCAACTCAGGCAGAGGAGGAGCAGGAAAACCGGGTCGGCTGGGAATCCCGGGACAGGAACCAGTAACGGGGAAAATGACCCTGTCTGCTCTCTCCCTGAGTCTCTCGCGAAGGCGGTTATCGAGCCTTATCGAGAGGGAAATTAAGTCCTCTAATGAACCCACCTCATCTCTGGCAGCCAGTTGGTCTTTAACCTCTTCACTAAGGCCCCGGAAAAAGATGGTCTGGAGGGCCTTGTCATCCCACTGGCACTCAGCGGCCAGTATACGGAAATCAATAGAATAGGACGAAACTGAACCAGAACCCTGGTGTAAAGACAGTAACCTATTACCCGCTTCTTTTCCCTGTAGTGGATGGTCAAAAACCTTCAACATCTCAGCTGTAAATGAGTTAAGGGTGTTACAAACTGGTGAGCGGCTGTTGGCTAGCGCTACAGCCCAGGCTGATGCTTTTCCAGAAAGAAGGCTCATGATAAAAGCTACTCTGGACTGATGCGTGGAGTAGGTGAGTGGCTGCTGATCAAAAACTAAAGTACACTGATGTAGAAACTGGTTACATGACCCTATTTCACCTGAATACCGGTTGGGAGTCGGAATAAAAGGTTCCCGGGGCTGTGCAGCCTGGAAAGGTGCAGGAGCAGATGCTGAAGGAGCCGGAAGAGAAGCATCAGCGGAGTCTGGGGCCGGAACTGGTCGAGGTGAAGTCAGAGAGGCGAGTTGGGTCGTAACCGCCGTCAGTTGTTTCCCCAGCTGGTTGACGCCCTCAGAGAGATCTTGGATGGTGTCCATCACAGACTGAATGGCTTGGCCCTGCTGTCCCACACGAGCTCCCTGAGACGCAATCGCCTGCTTGATCCTCTCGGTTTCAGCTAGAGTCCGGTTCAGTAGTTCAGTCTCTGCGGGGTTCATTGTGGCCAGATGATTCTGTTACGGGAGCGAAGGAGAACCCCGACGCAGAGTGTCAAAGATGGAAAAAACAAATTTATTTTGCAGCGGCCAAAAATCAAAAATAGAGGCAGGGAATAATCCAACTGGGCAGGAAAAAACACTTGGCAAGAGTCGAATCACATGGACAACCTGACGGAATCATCTGGCAAACAGTGGTGGTGGGTAGACTGGTTTAAGTAAGGTGAGTTAATGAGAGGATTGAGTGCAGGTGTCTCTGGAGTGGTTGACACACCCCCTGCCACTCACATGCTCTGAAAAACAAGGAAGTGAGGGGAAAAAAACAACACAGAGCCTCCACAGCCATCACAGTTTGGTCACTACACGGAGAACAAATGTTTGTGTAAACTTATTAGCTCTTCTTCTGGTGAATTTCTTCTCTCCTCTTTTTCTCTACTACACGAGGTAAACAAACAAACGCGATGCGAGACACACTCCACACTCGTACACTTCACCTGTGCAGCGTTCAGTTTGGCTGATGAAACATGTGGGGATTTATAACAGGATCCAGGCAAAACTGGAGGATAACGCTGCTGCACTTAAAGCAGCAACAGACAGATTAATAAAATGTGTTGATTTAGAGACAGTGCTGTTGTTAGCTGCTAATGCTACAATGCTAACTAGCTGTTCCGTGTCCTGCGTGATCACCGGTTTAAAGTTGGACAGTATTTTCAAAGACCGGCATTTAAGAGGCAGCAGATGAATACAATAAGATGAATTTCGAGGACATTCATAAAAACGTTATTTTCTAAATAATACCAGAACTGAATCCACTGTTTTAGCAGCATCTGTGTAGCACAACAGAGTCAGCGTTACACTGAATACTGTGACCTGTCAGAAGTTGTGCTCAATCCTCCCGCCTCCTTAAAGCTGTAGCTTTAATTTCAATAATTCATTCTACCTTTCCCAGGCGTTTTTTGTCATGATTTGTTATGAAATGTGATCACCTGGAGGCAGAATTAGGAAATCTCTACTAAATCTTTCCTTGTTTTCTCGGCATGTTTGAATTTGAGTTTACTGTTAGACGACAGTAAAGACGTCTTCATACCATTTATACATTACTTTTATGCAATTTCACTTTCCTAAAAAAAATCGGAAAATGTTCAAAAAAGTAAAATGTCTAAGGTATTTCTGTGTAAAATAGTGTTAGAATTTGACCTGATAAAATATATTATATTGAATCAATAGGCCAACTTGGCCAGTGTCTCTAAAATTCAGTTTGGGCCCCTGTGTGGAGGTATTTCAGTTATTTAAAATCTGACAAAAAGCAGAGTAACGTGCACTGCAAATTGTGCAGAAGGCATATTCCTTCTAAAACTGTAAACACCACCAACCTTTTTAATCACCTGAAGCAGTGCTACCCAGCATGCTCAGTCTCAGACTGAAATAAACGATAATTCTCCAGCAAAACCAAGAAATTAAATTCTTCTGCTTCACAGCAGAGAATTTGCTTTTAGTTTCTAGCTTATTCACAGGATGTTTGTCAACTTAATGTTTGTTCTGTAAAACTTGAAAACATTTGAATTTATTTGTAGAATTACTGCTTTGTTTTTTTATGGAACTGATCAAGCAGTTTTGTGTTCTGTTTTATTTATGTTCTCTTTTGAAACTTGAAAGCTTTTGCTTTAATTTTCAGTTTAGTTTGTAATATTTATGCCTTTTTTAGGGGGGAAAAAACTGTTGCATCATGTTCCTTCAGTGCATCTGTTATGTTATGTAAGTATATTGGGAAAAAAATATTGAAATCTTAAACAACCTGCTGATGATTACACATTTCTCTAATGAGCCACAGAGCGTTCAAATTTGACAGATGTAGTTATTTGGTTTATATCTTGATATGTATTGCTTAATATAAAAAAACAATATTGTGATATGAAAAAATGATCACTCAGCCCTACTGCATGCTAAACAGATTACTTCCAGTTTAAGATTGTCAGTGTTTTGCTTGCTCTTTAATTGTTTCACAAAGTCTATCCATGGTGTCTTCTTAATGATCATCACTTCTCAAAGACCCACAGCGATGAAAATCGTGTTTTTGGCATGTTCTTGCCACCAGCCTGATAAATGGATGTTTCAAAATAACTGAGTGGTGTAGAGCATAGAAATGGTTCCTCCTTTGTGGACATAAAACATATATGTTTTTATTGTTAAGCTAAGACAGTTTGAACAAGATCTTATCTCAGCATTCAGCAAGCTTTGAAATCCACATTTTTTTATGCTTCAGTCCTAAAAAACTCCTTTTGAGTCCACGGTTTGACAGAGAGCATTTCTTAGTGATTTGGTATCGTTAAACCAAAAGATTAAAACAGTGTTTCTGGCTTCTCTGCTAATGTAGTTTATATGAAGAATGAGAGGCTGTTTCTGCTTTAAAATCCACTCAAGGGCATTAAGCACCATGGAGTTACAGTGTTCATTAGCTATTAGAATTCAACATTTTTTGTTTGTTTTCGTGACTTGTTTAAGGACACTGTTGCAGCTGTGCGCCAGCATCCGACTGCAGCCGTTACTCACCGTAGAGAGCAGCAGCAGCAGCATGTGCCCTCCTGAGACCAAGCCAAACCACTTGTGGCAACAGCGACTTACAACGATAAATGAGACAAGAGGAGAAGCAACGCTGCTTCTTTTCAGGTGTTTAGATCCGACTCCAGAGTGAAGGGGTCCATTTGACCTGAAAATAACTTCTTGATAGTTTATTCTACACATTTAAAACCTAGAAATAGCTTAAACTCAAATCATGGAGACAGGAATATGTTGTAAGTGAAGCCTGTTAACATTTTAAAAGGAAATCTTATTGCTTTTTCAATCTGAACAACAAACAAACTTTGATTAAATAAACAACAGAGTGAGGAAGGAGCCAAAAAACGATATATTTTTTCTTTTGGTTGGTTGGAATAAACCTTTGGTTCCTAATTAAAAGCTCGGCACCGTTTCCCCTCACCACAGTGTGTTTACGTTGTCCCTACAAACTGAAGAAGTGGGGCAAAAGATCCTGAGATTAAATGCCGGGACTTTTCGCGGCCCGCATTCGAAGCAGGGTTGCCGTGGTAACAGCATGCCTCCCCTGTTTTCCTCGCTGCTGCTCGGCGTGCAGAGGAGCGACCAGCCCAGCAGGTGGGCCCGAGAGGGGAACGGAGGTGCAGCAGAGAGCGAGCAGGAGAGGACGCCGGGAGGCAGGAAGCCCTGCACATCCAGACGAATCGGCGCAGCCGCTGGGGTTCGAGAAAATTAATCAGACTGAATACATTAGAACATGAAAGGAGCAAAGGGGACATGAGCAATATCCAAACCTTTATTTGTACACTCATCCATCCCTCCTTTCATCCCCTCCTTCTTCTTCTTCTTCTTCTCGTCTGTCTTTTGTTCCTTGATCGAGAAACGAAACTTGATCTACAGAAACCATTAAACACACCTCTGATTATCACTGCCACACAAAACCCTCCAATCAAACACAAACCAGCATCAGTCATTCTCCTCCTTCCTTTCTTCCTCTGTTGCTGCTATTAGTCATCTCTTTCTCAAGTCGATTGAAATTCAAATTTGCTTTATTAGCAGGAGAAAACACTTCCTTTCAAAGTGAAAACAACACGTGATTCTGAAGTTCAGCTGTCAACGTCGCAGCTTGATATGGACAGACTTCTTCACAATTAACCCATTTTCTGTGGAGGGAAATAAACTTTTTAGTTAAAGGCTCACTCCATTGAAAATCGTGTTTTTAGCATGTTCTTGTGGCATTTTGCTCATGATGGAGGGCACATTCAAAGGAAATTAAGCTCAAAATCGCATTTTTATTCAAGTTGCTGTGACTCAGGAGCAGAAAAATAATGCCAAATCCCTGCTCTGCTCCATTCCAATGCATCCCCTTGCAGACAAATAGATCCATGTACATCTTGGTTTTTAGGATAGTGCAGAAACATCGATAGTCCTGACCACAACTTAAAGGTAAATTTCTAATGAATTACTGCCGCTCTCCAAAAGAATTGGCTAAAAAAGCCATAATCATTATTAAAAGACCACTGGGAACACGTTTAATATTGGAGTGGGTCTTCAAGACTTTGTGTCTTTTGTGTGCCCATTAAGAAGGGGTAACATTCATGTCTCTTTTGTTAGGAGCTCGTTTTAGTCATGCCTCCAAATGACTACTTTAATCACTCTTTCTTTATAAAAGTGAAACCGATACTCTTCTCATTTCTAAAAACATATTGTAGTTTTAGGAACATCTGTGTTTCTCAAACTTACGATTATGATTTCAGAAAGACTGACACGGCTGATTCTGTTTTGCCTTAGATGACCTCTTAAAGGCGGCTTCGCCGACTCAAACAAGGATGAATAATCAAATGGAAACTTTTAATGTCTGGATGGTAAAATCAGACTCCATGCATGCACTAATGAAAGAACAAAGGCTGGAGTGTAGCTTCACCACAGAACAGTGAATCTCTTTTCATGAATGTTCCGGTTTGTCTTGGGAAGTTTTACATTGTAGAAGAAATTTCACAAAATGAAGAAAGAGGAGTGAAAGTTTTATTCAAATTGATTCAAACAAGTCAAAATTTTCTAAAATCTGGTGCTCTTTCAATAAATATTTGAGGTTCGTAGAATGCATGTTTAAAGGCAATTTAAAATGACCCAGAGAGTTCTGAAGCTTTGAGGCCATTCGGCTCACTCTGCTCGCCAGTTTGTGCTTTTATTTTCCTCCCGTAACCCAAATGCCCTGGGATGAGATTATTTTTGATAGAAACATCAAAGCGGCAGATCAGACTGAGAGCACCGTGCTCATGAAGTCAACAGTTGACCTGCAGGGCAGAAAGCATGGAAGCTAATTGCGTTTTGTGCTTCTCTCAAACTTGTTGGCCCAAATGCAGAGTGAGCCGAGCCGGAGCGTTCCGTCAACGCCCCGATCACCACGGACACACGAGCACGCCGGAGCAGCATGTGCTGGAAAAACACTTGTTTCCTTTTACATGGTAAAGTGCACTTAAATCAGATGTGGGGTTAAGCTCTGCTTTTCTTATTGCCTGCAGATCTGAGATCATTTAGGTGAGGAATCACTTCGCTAGAAAATGAAACAAAAGCTTAATATTCAGATATATAAAGCACATTAATGCAGTTTCAGACGGCAAAATGATACATAAATATGGATTATTACAAACAGATTTTTTGTATTTTGTCCTGAAAGTTGCCTTTTTTTTCAGTTTACGAAAACAAATGTTAAAATCATTTGCCAAAAAGCCATTTTTTTAAATTATGTTTACCCGTAACTTGTTCATGCCTGAATTTATTCCCAGTTTTTAACAAAAGCTCGCAATTCCTTTTTCTAGTTCTGTAGTAAACTCTACTTTGCAGGTTAGCGACAAGTATATTGTTATTTGAGATTTTTTTGCTTCTAAACTTACATTTTTAAATAGTTTAAAGTTGCATTTTTCACTCAATTGTTTTCACTCAAAAAAAGAGAAAAAAACAAGACGTTTTAGTGAAATTTTGAACCTAATCAGTAAACTTAGTTGAAAGTGGGAAAAAGTACTTTCAATATTATCTGTGCAATGTTTTTAATGTGGTTGTTTAGTCGCGATATTTGTATGCCGAACACATGCTGGCACACAGGAAACGCGTCACTGCGGGGTTTTTTTTAAGGTCGCTTTGGCATTTCCCATTGGGGGAGACCTGATCTGGTATTCAGCCAGTTAGTGAAAGCGGTGCTCTGCAGCCACGGAGGAGCGTTTTCATAATGAGTGATCCATGAAATCAGTCATCTCTGCACGGGACGGGAATGCACGGCGTTCGGCAGGACTACGATATTTTACCGAGGAGCTAAAATGCAAAAGTGCCTTTTTTTTTTTTTTTTTTTTTTTTTATTAAACAGTCAATTGTTTTCCTATCTTTATTTCATTTTTTTACTTTTACCGCTAAATAAAAATACAATTATTTATGAGAAGTTTCCTCCCAAACCACATCCTCCAAATAACAGTCATTGACATTTTTCTCTGGAACTACGAGAACAAATGATCTTGTCCTTGCTTGACTTTTCATGTATTCCTGACGATACTCTTATCAACCACCACGTCTTTTTGCCTCTGCTCACTGGCTCCCACAAGGCAAACAAATATGGCTGTGGTCTCATGCAGCTCTACTATCTATTGTTTCTCTGTATGAGGAAGTCTGCCTCTGGATTTATGTCTTCTGTGGTCGTCTCATTTCCTGCCGGTTCCATGTGTCAATATTTTCGTTGCAGACGATTGCACAAATGTCACAAACAAGTTGTGAGTTGTGGAAGTTAGGGTGTGGAAGAAAACAAGTACACCATTAATTAGCCGGCTTTAGGACCAATCATTAGAGGTCATTTCTGCAGACGGAAACTGTCGCCACACTATATGAGAGAAAGTTGCCTGCTAGTCTGTCTCCATACAGTCATTAAGAAAGCAGTCTTTCATCTCTGAGTGCCATCCTTCAGACAGGCTTTGGCTCCATCATATCCACAGAAGACAGGCAGCTCAGAGAGCACACTGCAGCTGAGAGCACAGATCCAACTTGGGACTTTAATAGACAGCATTGATGAAGTTTCTGATGCAAACATGCAGAAAAACAAATAACAATATAAAGACACAGTATATCAATAGAAATGATAAGTTAAAAAAAGGGGGAAAAGTTATTACAAAATAATAAGGGGAAAATAGTAACATTTTCAGGTTAAAACGGAATGGAATCGATTTGTTGGGGAAAGTGACTTGTTGCATCTCTAGTATCTAGTGTAATGATTTCTATGTGTGTGTCATTTGAATTCTTTTTAAAAACTCTGTTTCTCTCCCCTTTAAATCTCGCCGTGGCCTCTTCTATGCTGCCACCATGTTTTCCCAGCAAGCGCCACATTTCTGTGCAGCACGCACAAATGGACACACAAAGCCCTCGTGTGTCTTACACGCTGCGGTCACTGACTCATCGTGGTCCAGATGTTCCAGCCGTGCCCCAGCGTTGGACAGCAGCGTGCACGAGCGCTCACACCACATCTGCTTCTCTGTGCGTCTGCATGCAGGCATGGACGCATACGAGCAGTTGTGTGAGCGTAAATTGGGGAGTGGGCCGGCTTGGTGGGGGGGTTGTTTGGTGCTTTTTTTAAACATGGCTGCATTGTTTTGGTTGCCCGGGCTTTGATGTTTCCCAAACCTCCAACTAAGAGGCTCTCATTTTCGGCTCCTGACTCCCAGAGACGCCAATGACTTCCAGATTGGGGGAACCAACGCTTGACTGAAGACAGACTGCGGGGGCAGGATGACCCGCGAGCTGGAAGAGGGGGTCAGGAGTGTCCGAGTGCAATCCTACGGGTAGCACGTTGTTAAAATATATGTATTAATCAGAGGCTGCAGGTTGCATCTGCTTTAACCACGTTTAACCATGTTGCACCGTCTGACCGTTGCTGAAAGTCTCTCCAGCTGCTGTGTTTGGATTCACTATTTCAATGCAAGAATCGATCAAAAAGAAAACAAAATCAGAAAACTTCTAAAGACCCACTCCAATGAAAACGGTGTTTTTGGTGTTTAACCAACAGATGTTGGTGTTTTAACATAACAGAGCAGATGAAAAAAGGCTGAAAAAGAGCTTATTTGCGACGTAGATAATACACGTAGGTGGGAGGGTGAGGGGAAGAGGGGCGGGGTTGCCCACAACTCTTTTCTGAATTTCTAATGAACTACTGCAGAAACTCAACACAGGTTTTTGAATTTTGCCTAAAAACGGCATAATCTTAATTATAAGACCACTGGGACACTTTTAAAATCAATCAAAAGATGAAGATATTTTTAAAATACCTTCAACACCCTGAAACATTTTGCATTTTATACGTAGAAATTTAGAGACTTTCATTTTTAATTTGTCTTTTGGCTCACTGCGTCTTCTTCTCAGCAAAGATGTCAAACTTTTCTTTGAAAAGTGGATCTGTCTTGCGTTTTTGGTCAGTCATCTCAGACACTTTCAGAATTATTCTGCTCGTTCGTTTCCAGTTTTTCTTTCGGCTGTGAGCTTTTGCTGCTGAAGCATTGATGTCTGAGTTTGGAGCTGCAATGTTCGCAGGATTTAGATCGGGACTTTCTGTGGGATCAAACAAGCTCAAACCGTTAGATCTCTAATGAGCACTTGTCACCTCATATTTTTCCTACAGCTTGGAATTTTGCTCTCTCTTCCTTTGGCTTTTTTTTTTTTTTTTTTTTTACTTTGTACGCAGGTGTGGGGAATTTTCTCATGCGGTAGTTTTGAGGGTTTTTTTTTTTTTATTATGCCACATAAATTCAAAACTTTAAAATGTCTCAGCTCACCCAAGGATTTTTAAAAGAACCTCTGTTTCATTGAAGCTGAACATTGCTGCAAAAACCATTCGAGTGGTTTAAATTCTTATTTAGTATTTACATTTTTTGTTAAAATGTATTACTCTGGTGGGTTTGTCGCTTGAAAACATTTAAAACCTTTCAGGTTTGAGCCAGAAAAAATAGAAAACGAAAAAGCAAATCCACTTTTTATGACATTCCGCTTCTCTAAAACTTCATTTTCTGCCATGTTTTGGCTCCGCAGGCTTGTCTGTGACTTACAACTAGTTGTTTTCACTTCTTTGACAGGAGGCTTTCATTAAGTGCAAGCTTGATCCATCAGATCACAAGACACAACACAAGATGGCTTGATGAGCACGCTTTTTCTTACCAAACAGTTAGATTGGAGCCACTTAAAAGGAGCCACGGAGAATGGACTGCAGATTCTGAGCGAGTCCCTTGTTTCCTCACACCAGGGCAAGAATAATAGTAAAAGAAACAGAGAATTTTTAATGTGCCATCTCCGTGAAATGTGAGATTAAAGACATTAACTCAAAAGCTCTCTGAGCCAGCAAAGAGGTCGCTTTAATTTCCTCTTCAAATAAAAAAAAACAAGAGTGTCATCTGCAAACCAAAGAATACATTAGAGGTGTTTTATCAACATAAGGCCTTCTGAACGCAATATTTGTGTTTGCGTCGATCACAGCGTTTCTTCGCGTGCACAAACGTGTGGTTGCAAGGGTCAAGTTGGAGGGCTGTCATTACAAACAAGTGATGTCTGAAATCCCATTAACTCTTGTATTCATCAGCACATTTCTGTTCAAATAAAGTGAAGATAAAAGGCTGCAGCAATATGCTGATAAATCAAAGGCCTTTCAAGTGAAGTGAGGCTGCACACACTGAGAGCTACTTTTACCATTTCCTGACGCACTTAAAAACGTATTGATATCTAAATGCAATATTTAACGTAATTGCCTCTTTGAAGTAATTACATCTTTGATGTAATCAACAAACTGGAGTTTCATTATTCAGCTGCTGCTATGTCTGATACTATGGTGATTGTGTTATAACATAAGGCTGGTGCAGTCGTGAAACAAAAATATATCCTAATCACCTAACAGTGGTTACTGTATCAGTCCATGTATTGAGATGGCTTGTAAGTTAAAGCAGGGGTGTCCAAACTTTTGCTAGCAGGGCCTGATTTGGTGACATGTTTTGAAGGTCAGCCATTCAGCTTGACATTCTTTGAAATATTTTAAGAACATTTAAGGCAAATAACTACTTAATGTACATTTTATTCACATAGAAAACATATAAATATGAAAATGGTATTACCAAAATTGCTGCCAGTTTGTCAAGTTTTCACCCTTATAACCTTCGCAGCCACAGCTCAACACGTAAGAAGGCAACTGCCACCTCCCGATTACAAATGCCGCTGCACGGCTGCATGCTGCACGGCTGCATGCTGCACGCTGCACGTAGGTCGCTGCACGCTGGCATTTTGGGATAAGTGACTGTGGTCTAATCAAAACAATGTTAACGGGTTAAGATGCGGCCGCTTCTGTCTCCAAGCCTCAACAGGCCCGGACAATTCCAAAACCCCGCAGCCCCCGTATGGGTTTTTCCCTTTTTTACAGTTTTATGGAAAATCTCTTTAAAGGGAGAACTGGGAAACACATGCTCAGTCTTTTACTCCGTGTTCTCTGCATCAATTACAACAAGCTCCTCCCACTTCCAGTTGCAACCACCTGTTTTAGGAACTCCAGCCGAGGATCCAGGCATGCTTTTTGTGCTGGTCGATCTGCCATCTGTGCATCTCGACAAGTTTTGGTGCTTTGTAACTGTCCAGATCCCATTGTGACTTCAATAAAGGAAATAGGACTCATTTCAATCACTCATAGTTAAAACTCGGCATCTACTATTAGTTTAAGCCATTAATTTATGCCCCAGTGATTTCTGTCAGCTTTAATGATAATTCATTCCTTTAAAATTAAAGGGCGAGTGAACTGTTCCATCATCTGCATGTGTGCATGTTTTTGATTTTAATCAAACACCTTTAGGTTTGTGATTTGCTCATTTTTGATGCTTTAAACCTACACTTGTCCTACGCTTGTGTGTTCTCCTTGTGCATGCACCTACTTGTCCGTCCAACAAAGGTAATTATGTGTAAGTTATACGTGTGACTGAGTGATGGGAGGGGGGAGAAGCACTGGGACTTTTTTTTTCTTCTTAAACACAGAGAAGTTTATAATTATGGGTTAAATGAGTGTTCTCAGTCAGCTTCCCCGAGTGTGTGTAAAAAAAGGAAGGCAAGGCAAAAGCCACTTCAAGGCCGGCTAATTACCCCGAGGAAGAGAGGAAACATAAATGGGCGATTTTGCGGCTATAAAGTTACAGCAGAATGGCTACATGAACCTCAGGACGTGAAGCAGAGCCGCAGCTACCTCTGAAGGCTACGGGCCGCCTCGCTCAGATCTACATGTGTTTTTGTACTGAACATTTGAAGCAGCAGCACATGTGTGAGCATGTCTTTGCACGCTCTGATTTGTGGGAAGAGAAAAAGTCTTTTTTCCGTGTTTTGGATCGCAGCTTTGTTTTTATTAAGATTTTTTTTTTAAATGAAAATGGTGTTGTTAACATGTTCTTGTGGCTTTTTTCAGATAAAGAGTTTTTCTTTGTTCAAATCGTTGTGAATCAGGTGCAGACGAAAAAAATGCAGTTTGAAAAAGAGCTTATCTGTGACGTAGAAAATACGCTGGGCAGGCCTCAAGCTCGCTGCTCTGACCTCTCAGCAACAGGGAGAGGCCAGTTTCTAATCAACTACTGCAGAAACTATGTCCTAGAAAACAACAGCTTTTTGTATTTTGGCCAAAAACAGCATAATCATCATTAAAAGACCACTGGAAGGACTTTTATAATAGATCAAAAGACGCTTTTAGTGCATTTTTAAATGTAGCTCAAATGAATACAGGACATTTTTCTCCAGCTTTTCCACATTTAAAAAGATTTGCTTTGATTTGTTTTTTCCCCCCGTAGAAAATGATTGATCTTTTTTCATATTGTTGATGCAATTTTATGAGGTAAGAATGCAATTTCTGTTTCATACTTGAGTCAAAACCTCTCCATTGGTGTATTGCATATGCCCCTTTTTCAAACACGTCTTTACAGTTCTGTTTAAAGCAGCCAGTTTCTGAAGCTCGGCTTCTCTCACTTTAAGACCTTCGAAGTGCAGCCAGTGCAGCGTGATGTAACGTTGTTTTGAATTAGACCGTGTGGTGAGGCATGAACATGTGGCATCACCTTTAACTATCTGTGTGTACAATAAGCCATCACCATGACAACCTCTATCAGACAGTTATTTGCAAGTTCTTAAACATCCATTTTACTGTCATGTTTCGCTTTAACACCACCTTCTCCTGATTCCCTCCACTCTGAGTTCAGAGGTCAGACTTCCTTTGCATTAGATGCAGTTTTTGTGATTTTGATCCTGGCTCCTTCATAGTTGCTTAGCATGCAGTAGAGGATGCTTTCCCCGTGTTTGTGTTTGGGAGATAGACTAAAGATGCTGATGGATACGACGGGAGCGGGGTGTGTGAGTGTGTTCATGTGGGCTCCAGTGTGTGGAAGCTCTGCCTTTAAGTGATAAGGTATTCACTTTGTAACTCAGCAGGAAGCCCAGCAGGTTGCACCAGATCAGCCCCACTGTAGTGCTGATGTTACACACACGCGCATGCACACCAACCTAAAAGCAAACACGTTTGTCCATGTCAATTTCAAAATAAAACCTTTTCCTTAAAATAAAACTCCTAGGTCATCTGCATGCACAAATAAACGTATCGCCTGCTAGAAACAATGACCTACTCACACACAAACAAACACACATGACTAAGTTGTGTCCAACCTCGCCAAGCGCTGCCACATATCGTATGTCAGCCGGCACGCTCGCAGCCTTTAGCAATAACTGGATTTCACGTAAATTATTGAAAGCCATTTGTAAACAGAAACATGAAAGCACACGAGCTCGCACGCAGTCTCACTTGATCATCAAAGGCTTATCGATCAAATAGCCCTCCTCCTCCTCCCCCACCTCCTCCTCCTCCTCCCTGTTCCTCTCCAAACCAATGGAAGCGGAGCACGGCCCATCTGTTCCAAAAACACTTTTCAAATGTCCAGCTTTCTTCGGTGATTTCATTTGTGCGCTTTCCTCTGTGAACATCATCAAGCGGATGCAAATGTCCCTGCAAGTGGAGGTCCACGCATGAACGCATTTTCCTGCATTCATCATTTCTTTGCTTCAAGTGAGATCTTTCCCAAGCAAATGACCAAAAGAAAAACATCCTCAGCTGAGTGCTTCTCCATATTAAGCACTTTTATTTGCAGAGATTGTGAATAAGATCAAAGCTGGAGGAGGTTTACATCACTGAGATCAGAATGATCAACCATTCAGATGTGATTATTTTGCCGTCAGACCTTTCTGTAGTTGATATTTTATTTATCTGATGTTGAGTATTGTATAGCAGACATATGAGAGATCGCAGGAAAGGAATAAAACTCCAGCCTCAGATGGAAAAGAACAACTTCTGATCTTAACAAGATGCCTCTGAGCTGTATTTATTGTTGTTTTTGCACCTTTCACACCAAAACTTTGTTCTTAAAGCTACATTTATAATGCTTAGCTTATGGTGTTCACACTGGACGAGAGGGAAGGGGCTTCTTCTTTTTATTCTTTTTCTACTATTTACTAGTGCCGGTCTGCCACCTACAGTTGGTAGGAAATGTCAAAGCAGTGCAAAAATTGTGAATCTTGCTGCAGGCTTTTTCTTCTTCTTCTTATGATTATTATTAATTTTCAAACGCCTGGGCACTCCCGTGAATTAAAAGTGAAGCTATCCAAACATCATCACAAAAACCGATTCCCCGATTGGTCAAAATCCAACCTGGTTTCAGTTTTTAAAGCACAGTCAGTGACCGCGCGTTTTGCAGGTAGAGCCCGAAAACGATCATAGAAACTTGCACGAGTTTTAAACGCGGCGGTTACACTTCCAATGAAAAGTCTGGCCGCTTGAGCGCACGTTTCCTAGGACGGTGTGTACATAATTTAAGATCGTCTCTTTTAAGTTGCAAGTGAATCCAGATGAGGTTTACTACAGAGTGAACACGCACAGACTTTCAGAGGGGAAACAGTCAGAATGATTGGCAGAAACGCTGTGAACTGCAAGTCTAAACCACAAATAAAGATTTTCATTGCTGCTCGATGTTTTTAGAAATGTTGTTTTTAGACATTATTCTACGTCGGTACGTTTTTGCTCACAACAATTTTAGCTTAAAATTGACATGATTGTTCAGGAAAAAAAGCATCTTATTCCCCCACTGGATCAAATTTCATCCATGCATTTTTGACATGGTCAAACTTTATTATAAATAAATAATTATCAACACATTTTACATGTTTTCAATACAAGTAGTCATATATAAAATGAATAAGTTATTCTCACCATAAAATTTTTAAATTAACAAAACTTTTTCCCTCAAAACTGTTTTTGAGATTTTAGAAATGAGCAGGAAAGCCCTTCTACTGCCCCTAGTGGATTGATGATGACGTTCAAGACAGAAAGCATTGAGCGAATGAGATCAAATATGATACGAATTGTTCTATAGGGTTATTGCAACAAATGGGATTTTTATTTTGCATTTCTGTGTTTTGTTTACAGTCTAACAAAGTCTCGGTGGTTCAGCAGTCCCACGGGATGCACCCGCTGACATCCCTGCTGCCCTATAGCAACGATCACTTCAGCCCGAGTCCCCCACACCTGCCCACAGACATGAGTCAGAAAACAGGTGAGAACACACACACGCATGTGGAACACACACAAACTCTCCAATTATTTGTGTCGCTGGCTCGTGATTCATTCCCAACATCTGCAGCACACACACAAGCACCGTCATTTTTCCAGATGTGCACGAGAAAATGTGACACGACGCGAAAGCACACTGAAGCAGCTTCAGCTTTGTCCGCCTGCGGCGGTCCTCGGTGGCTCTGAAGTGGCCTCCTCCTCTGAAGAGACTCCCGACCACATGCGCACACAAACACATTACACACAAAGATGGAAACAATTAGGGTGACAGTCGCACAAACCATCACAGCAGCTCACACAAGGTTCTGCTTAGCAAGCGCCGCACATACAAACACACTACTCTGTGTTTGGAAGTCCCAAACAAACACACCCAAACATCCAACCTCCATGGGAGTTTGGCCTCTGGAAGCCTACCTGGCTGCGTCACACGTTGGTAAAACTTAAGATAACCACATTCTGCCGTGTTTTTCATGATATTGTAAAGATTACAATGACTTTTCTTTTTTTTTTGCCTTAACTTTGATTTATACCCATCA
Organism: Oryzias celebensis; assembly: GCA_014656515.1. NCBI lineage: Eukaryota > Metazoa > Chordata > Actinopteri > Beloniformes > Adrianichthyidae > Oryzias > Oryzias celebensis. The sequence goes on from BNCR01000013.1 coordinate 20,931,901, forward strand.
CTGAGAGAAATGGATTTCTGAAGCCTCAAACTGAGAATCGGACATCAATGTTTTACTGTTTAAGGTAGAATTGAGCTCTAAAATATATTTTTCATTTTGATAGATTTAGTTACCAGCATATTAATAAATAAAAGAGTAACTGTAGCTAATAAAACTCCCAAAAAAAAAAAAAAAAACGTTTTTAAATGAGGAGCTGGTGGCTGTAACTGGTACTGCAACAAACCAGCTGTGTGTGTTTGTCATAAACTGCCGCTGTGTGGTCCTTCTTTGGTGTGGCTCCAGTTAGTTTCTCATCTCAAAATAAATCCTAACTTTTTTATGTCGAAACCGAATTTCAGTGAACAAATGATATCAGTGAAACGACTCTGTAACTCCTCAGTGGAAAGCTTTGGACCAATTAAGAGGAATACTGTCATTCCGGAGCTTAAAAGTTGGAATAAAACTTTATTTCTATAAATTAGGGTGCCAAAGTGTTTCACAATAATAAATATATATATATATTCTTAATTAAAGAAAATTTTAATATTGAGTAAATTAAGAAGAAAATAAAAAAAAAAACTGCATAAAAGTACAACAGGCAATAAAATACAAAAGAATTCAATAAAATGAATAAAAGACAGTAAAATGGTTCCACAAACAAGTAAGTATTAAAAAGCATTCCAAAAAGTACGTCTTTAGTTGGTGTTTAAAACTGTTTAGGTGTGACGTCCTGTCATGTCGCGTGTCAGCACGCTGTCAGTTGGCGTCTTGAGTTTGATGCTTCGTTTCATTCTGGAAGGTGGCTTCTACTCTCACTGCTCTTCGGCCTCCTTCCTTGCTTCCTTACTGTTTCAGGGTGCTGGATTTGGGATGGAACCCTCCCTGTCTGCTATTGTTCCTTGTGGGAGTGAAACCCCTTCAGTGTGGACGACCTTGCCTCTCTTGGTCACCATCCGACTGCATTTCTCGAGCCAGGATGACATTCCAATGTCAGAACTGTAGATCCTGGTGGTGTGGATCAGGGAGTCAATGATGCGCTTGCTCTTACCGTATAGCTTGATGTCTCCCATGTAGAGGAGGTGACTGACGGTTGTTCCTGAGTCGATATCCATAGCCAGTCTTTTTGATTATTTGCCTGAGGGGGTTCAGACCAATCCTATCCTTCTATCCAAACAATATAAAAGGAGCAGAAAAACATGTTTTTTTATCTTTCTGTTCTCTTGTGTAAGAACTTGTACAAGATCATCTGTTTTTGTTGTTTTGTGGAAATGAAAAGTCATAAAGTGGATGCGTCAGAAAGGAGCGGAGCAGGGAGCTTGTTGCCAGTCCAGTGACAAAAATACTCTTTGCAGAAATGCAAACCTCCTCAAACTTAATTATCTTTGTATTTATCGTCAGAAAAATGCCTCAAGAACATGATAAAATCACCATTTCATCAAAGTGGGTCTGTAGACGTGTGAAAGACTGAGAAGACTTTACTGTGGAATGTTTCATCTTAGGAACATTAGAGACAAAATACTTTAAATCTTCTCCATTTTTCTTCCCAATTCTTTTCATAAACTGATGGTTTAATCAAATTCATGACAAATGTACTCATCAAAGTCTCAGAAAAGGGCTTAACAAAGAGCAGTAAAGGCAGATGTTGGCACTTTTATTTGATGTCACAGTAATAATGATTCAAATCTTTTCTTAAGTGCAGATTTTTCCCACAGCTGCACCTTTTTAAGCTTCTCTGAGACTCCAAACAAGACAGCTGACATATTGCAGTAGTGTTTTTTCAGACGTGAATGAAGTGGCTGAGAGAAAAACAATAGAAACAATGAAAGTATTGTACGGCTGAGATGAGGAATTAAACAGAAAGACCTGAGGCCATCTCCTGCCTGCTCCATCTGGAATTCCCCTTCCTCCATCAAACACATGCTCCTCGCCTCCCTGTTCAGACTTTGTACGTCCACATCCGACACGAACACGGTGACTCAGCTGATAATAACAGACTGAGCCACCTGCTTCTACCTCACACAGTCACACAGCTAACACCTGGCTGCTGCGTCTCATCTGCCCCCTGTCCTTCCCACCTCAAACATAAGCAGGAACCTCACAGATGCAGCAGCTTACCTCACAACCATCATTTGTCAGCTGATCCAGGTAAGCGTCACTTCACTGGTGATGTCATTGCCTCACACACCTTTCCATCTCTGACAAGAGCTGACCTGAAGCAATTTTATTTTTTAGTATTTTCTGCCTGTTTGGGCTCATATTAAAAAAAATAATAATTACATTTTTTTAAAAGGTATTTTGCATTTATAAAAGTTAAGACCCAATCACTGTGTGTTTTTTCTTAATTAATCTGGTCGTACAGAAAGTTAGAATCCAACTTTAAAATCTAAAAATAAAAAGGATTTATTTTTATTTTGATGACTTTTGTAAAAATTCTTCTTTATTTATTTTTAGTTTTATTCAAAATCTATTTTCTGTTTCATTGTAGCAGCCAGTTTACCTCTTACCACAAGTAAATATTTGTATAATTTATGCAAAAATCGTGCAGTTTTTAACAGATTTTTTTTACTTTCTCCTCTTTTTTTTCTTGTTGCACGGCTCTAAGTTCAGTCTCTCTGCTTTGTTTCCATCCTGTGCTGTCTTCACACCCGCCCACTCTTTGTTTTTACTGCTGCCTAAAAATGGGACTTGACTTTTAGTGAAATCTTACCTAAACGGTGCCCTAAATTTGGTTTACATTTTGTCCGCTCATTGTGTTTTACCTGTGCATCCTGAGCCCTTTAGCCTAAAACATCTGAAGCTTGAGAAAAGTAAATGACACATGTTTCAAAATACTTAGCTCTTTCTCCAAATCAGGTCTAAATGTAGCTGTGATTGCACACTCCGATTTATTTTTGCAGAAATATCATGTTTTGATCCTCTTAAAGCAGTTTTAAATCTTTGTTAAAGATGCAGTATTATAAATTGAAGCTACACGGACCCTTTCAGTCGATCATCCAGTCATTTCTGTCCTGTGTGGGATTCAAAACCTCCAGCGACTCGAGCATCATCAGACTGCGCTGTTTTCCACTTATGACTGTTGGTCACATGATGGATCATAAAATTAAGACTATCGTAAGGAACTGTGTGCCTCCTCATGCACGAGGACAAAAACAAGCTAAATAAGAAGAAAATGAATACCTGTTATATCATTTAAAGCAGGAGAATCACTTTTAGACAAAAACAATGTATTTAAATGTGCCATTTTTAACTTAAAGTGTAATTTCTTTGCATGAAACCATTCATAAACCACATCCAGTACTTCCTTCACTTTCACAAGTAAGAGGATCATTTGAGTCATTGACTGCAGTAAATTACTGCACCAGATATTTTCTGCTTGTCTGGATTAAAATATGTTTTACTCTAGTTAGTAAATATTTTATAAACATCCTTGCACTTTTGCATCTCAAAGCAACATAGTTACTTAGAAACCTTTTGAAAAGTTTCCATCAACTGCAGGAAACTGTGGCTTTCGCACCTCCTGAGGCCAGCACTCTGCTGGTGTGGTCACTCCGCTGGCTCAAGAATAACATTTTTAGACATATTGTGTTTTGTACTTTTTTCATTTTTAGGTTTTTGACCTAATTTTATGTTGTTTATTTATTTATGAATGGTTAGAAAGAAAAGACATGCTAACAAAACTACTTTAAACAAAAATATTGGTCAGTTTAGAATAGAAAATGTAGCTGTCTGCGCTTTTCTTTTGTTCACACCTTTCAATTGACGGCGAGAGTATGAGTCATTCTGCTTAAAAACACGTGAAAATATGTGAAACTGTGTCTGACAACAAATACGATAAACAAAACATTTCAAGAGTACGAAGGAAAATCTGTTTTTGTGCAATAAAACAAAAATAAAATCCATATTTTGATGCAGATTTTGATGGTCTGAGGAAAAGCCGTCAGATTTGATTTGTCATTACCGCCTGTACTGTACACTACAAAGCTTTCTCTGGTCTTGAGTCCCTTTAAGTACACCACACAGGCTCATTGTCAAGTCATTTAAAGGCTCAGAAGCTGCAGCGCTTTCACTTTCAGTGGTTAGAACCACGACATCACATTATCAGCTCAGGAATACTATTTTTGTCTCCTCGACTCTCATTTTAACTCGCCTGGGTTCTAATACTGAGCTCCCACAGAGCCGGCATGATTCAAATGGCTCCCTTTTGAAGTGTTTCCCAAGACAGCGACTCTACAAGCGTGAGATAGTCTGCAGCTTTTTTTTTTAAAAAAAGGGGGCATTCCAACGAAAACTGCCCCATTACTGCTGCTAATTTCCCCCTTTAGGTTTCCCAACAGCAGACAGCACTATTAGCTGATGCAAAAATGGGACTTCCAGAAACCAGACTCATGTTTCCATCCCAGCAGCGCTTCACTGATTCAAACGTAGCTTTGAATTTGGAGATTTTGATGCCAAACTTCCTAACAGATTCATCGTCATCCACATCAGGTATTTCTAACATCTTTTACTTTCAGTTCCAAGACAAGCTTCTTTTTTTTCACTTTTTGCAATGTTATTTGATTCACTCAAGGCCTCAAACTGGCTGAAAGAAGCCCTTGTATTGATAAGAACATTTTTTTTTCTGTTTCACCTTGAGTTAAACTGAACATACTGGAAGCTGCATGCTAAACAAACCCACTGCAGGCAGAGTCAAATATTAACTTTTCCTCCATAAAACATGTCGCTGCCATCGTACGTTTCTGAAAATCCAAAATACTACAACAAACGTGATCCTAAACGTGTTAAACTTGGAGTTTTTTTTGGCTGCTTTTACCTGATACATGATTGACTCACGGTGAGTCACCAAACATTTTCTGTAGGAATAAGTTTCTCCATAAACTCATTGATGTGGCACTTTTCTGCAAAACCCTGTGATGAAAAGTTTTGGGCTGTGTGTCAACTGTGTTTATTGTTTGTTTGTTTTAAATGTGAATTTACCATAAAAAAAAAAAAAAAAAAGAACCTCTGTATGGGCGGGTTTGATGCATGCTGGGAAAACTGCTCTTGATGACACAAAAATCCCCTCCCACAAGTATTTAAACATCTGAGCTGCTCGTAAATGTCTGAAGAGCAAGCATGCTAGGATCTGAGTTCTGACCCATTTGCAAAAAAATGTTCTGCAATAATTAGACTTATTTAGGCAACAGAAGTCAAATATTTGGATTTATTCTGCTACATTTTTGGTAGGTTAGAGGTGAAATTTGCTTCTAAACTGTATCTGTGGTTTCCGAGTGAGGCGGAGGAGAGGATTTAGGGTGATGTAAGGGATAAAGATGAGACAGGGATCAGGGGAGGTGAAATGAAAGATGGAGAAGCGGGGTCAGAGGTAAAAGAGGGGTGATAATGAGAGCAGAAACCATGAGTCTGGTCCGAGCGGGGTCAGAGGGCAGCCACAGAAGATGAGGAAGGGGGAAGAGGTGGGAGAGGGAGGTGGCAGGTCAGCTGACTCGGCCGCATTCCTGAATCCAGATTTATAGCAGCTTGGGGTCCTGAGACAGGCCCGGAGCCGCCGCCAAATTACAGTCATCTAGAGCATTCCTGCGCTGCAAACACAGGTTAGCGGGCTGGTGGCAGTAAGTGCTAGGTGCTGGCTGTTGACAAATGACTTCCTTTGAAGGGCACCAAGGCAGGGACTGTCAGAGAACAGTGTTTACTGTCTGCACTTCTTTTGTTGGGAAGCATTTTTGCTCGGGATAAAGATGGAGGACAAACGCTGGCGTGGATTTGACGATACGGGCACTTCAGTGGAGGATCCTCTCACATTCACAGTTTGCAATCAGGACTGCGCTAAGAGCATCTCTGCCTTTTAATGGCAGGTTCCCAGGCAGATAATGGCGCTAATAGCACATCAGACCCAGGGCAGGGTCCTGACCCGACGGCCTTGTCTGCTTAAAGTGGCCGTCGTCCGACAGCGTTTTAAGCAACATTATGCAAATGAGAAAGCACCGATTACAAACGTGTGTGTTTGTGTCCTGCAGGCGTTCACAGGCACCAGTCCCAGGATCTCTCAGGCTATTATTCCCTTCCTCCAGGTGGCGTTGGCCAGATCTCCCCCTCCATGAGCTGGTGAGTCCCACGAAACGGAAACAGTCATGTTCTCCTCAAAACAGGTTCTTTTTTTTATATAGATTTACACATTTTACTTGTTTTTATTTTCATATTTTAGCTTCTATTTGTCTAAACTTTAAAAATAAAAGAGTAAAAATTAATTCATCTCAAAGATGCACAAAAGTATTAAGTAACTGTTCACCAATCAGTAGTCCCCCCCCCCCATTGTACTCCCTCTGACCTGGGTCAGCGGCGCATACATCACCAGCTCACCTGCTGTCAGAGGAGCCGATTCTGAGATCGTTGTCATGGAAACCCTCCGCTTTGATCCTGTTTGTTCAGGACTGGTAACTTCAAACTGTTGCCCCTGGTCAAAAGCAGAGGAATGTGCTGGAGAGCAAAAAAAAAAAAGTGATTAAAAAAAATAATAATAATATTAACTTCACCCCAAAATAAGGATTTCATCCCATCATTGAAGTCTGGGAAACTTTTAATCAGGATTATGTTATTTTTACCCAAAATCAAAAATCGTATTTTTCTAGGACATAGTTTCTGCAGAGTGACAGCAGCTCATCAGAAATTCGCCCGAGCTGTTGGCACAGAGCAACCCCGCCCCTGTTCCCCGTTGCTGCAAGCTCTCCGTTTACTCGCTCTCCCACTAGCTTACATCTCCTCACACCCCCAAGCCAACATGACAACAACAATGGCGGGTAATTTTGGAGCAATCCAGCCATAAAGTCTTGATCCAGATTCCAGAAAAGGAAAATGAAGACGTTCATGGATCTATTAGTCTACAAATGGATGCATCAGAAGGACGCAGGGAGCTTGTGGCCCGCCCACCGTATTTTTCACGTGTCAAATAAGCAGAAAATAAAAGCATTTTTTTTTATTCACATGCAATTTTAAGCCCAATTTTCTCTATACTTGCCCTCCATCATCCGAAAAATGCTGCAAGGACATGTTAAAAAAACACAGTTTTTATTGGAGAGGGTCTATAGCAATGTCCAATTCAAACCGTGTTTGGCGGTGGCATTTGTCCACGCCAGCAGGTCGCCAATGAAACTCCTCTAAGCTCTTTGCCTGTGGGTTCTGGAGCATCTCCTAAAGCTTTCAGGCGTTCAATGTCTTGTCATGCTGGTTAATTGTGTTACTGATTTATAGAGCAACCCAAATCTGTTCATTATAACTTACAGAAACTGTGTCTGCGCAAATCCCATCCAGAAAAAGTTCGGGTCTTCCATCAAATGTCACAGAGATTTGCAGTGAAGGCTTTCGAAGTCTGTGTGCTGAGAGCTGCACGGCTCTGCAGGACAAGCCGCTGTCTGTCCCTCCACGTCTCTCAAGGGCTTTTATCTTATTCAGTCAACAACACTCGAGTATGGATTTTCACAAGTATTAATAACAGATAATCCCTGTAACCCAGATTATCTGCTTGTGTAGTAGTGAGCTTCTTTGTTGAAGGAGGAGGGAACATGAAGAGCAAGTCTTTAAATGTCAAGCTGTTGTTTTCTGTCGTTCTTAGTTGAAGTCGGGGACTCCTGTCCTCCTGAGGTCTGTTGATTCACAAGGTGGAAGTGAAATGTAAAGCGGATGTTGGGAATTAAGGAGATTGACTTTTTTTTTCTTTTTGTTTTGCAGCTTTTCTATTGCGCTTGCTGGGGTGTAAACTTATCTTGTAATCCTAATCCTTTATTGTTCCCGTCGTTGACTCAAACGCAGAAAATGTTGCAGAAAATGTTGCATTTAGGAGTTTATATTAAGGTTGACTGAGCGGCTGAAGATCAGTTAACTAGAATGTCTTCTGAGTCACTTTAATGCAAGTAGAGCACAAGAAATCCAAGTGAAGCTGCTCAAAAGAGCAGGTCCTGCAGCTTTCCTCCTCATTCCCAACATACCTCTGTTCAGTCATGCTTTTAGAAGGTTGTTTCTTTTCATCCTGCCAGGTTGTCATCATTGAGGAGCTGTTGTTTGGGGTAATTCTGATTGTTGAAAGTTAGTTTCCTGCGTCTGCTGCCAACTCAAACAAATGGCTCCGGTTGATGGATTGTTTATTAGGCTTTGTGTGTTTGGTTTAGGTGAGTATTAAAAAAAAACAAACTGGTTTAGTTTCAGCTGCTTTTAACCAAACATCACTCAGACATCTTTGGGCTATTCTAAAAGCATTTCCAATATTCTTTTAATTATAGTTATGCTGTTTTTAGCCAACATTTTAAAAAGCTTTGGTATTCTTAGACATAGTTTGTTAGAAATTTGCCAATTTGAATAAAGAAATACTCAATTTTGACCTTCATTGACTTGATATATGTTCTCCATCATGAGAAAAATGGCAAAAAACATGTTCAAAAACACCATTGGAGTGGGTCTTAAAGCAGAAATCATCTTACAGCCTCATAGGAGATAAGGACGTGTGATCACATTAAAGATGGGAAACTCAAGAAGTGCAAACATAGTTCAATCAATAAAGGAGAAAAAGGGGAAAAAAGAACATTTTTGTTTGCTTTGTCACCTCAAATTCATGTCAGATGCCTCCTTGATGTACCCGGTCTGATTTCCATCCACTTTTATTATGAAAGAGCTTCTAGAATGAGGTGAAAGTAGATTAGAATTCCCTCTTAAAGGCTAAAAAGTGGAAAACTTTTCCATGAAAAGCTAAAAGCAACCACCTGCTGCCCTCTCTCAGGCAGAGCCAGACCGTCTATCCTGGCCTGTCCCCCTGTGGATTCAGGCAGTCGTACTCCTCCAACCTCCCCAGCGCCTCATCCTACTCCAGGTACCGCAGCCAGCAGGCTGGATCGAGCCAGCGGGAAAAAACGGCTTTGCATTTTCAGCTCCTGTTTACAGCACATTTAAAAACCTCGGATCATACAGATCCCTGCTAAAAAGGTTCTGATGGTGCTGTAACCAGGACCGGTCCAGAGTGGAGGCAAACTGAGTCGGGTTGCTGCTGCGCAGAACAAAAAGCCAAAAAATCTGCTGTTTTCTGCTCTGCTGCCTTTAAGTTCTTCTTTTTTTATTTGTGTGTGTCATAAAACCTCACAATCATATCAAAGAAACCAAAATACTTTAAAATATGTTGTTAAAAGTTCAAAAAATCCCTTTTTAAAAAATTTTCTGGTCACAGACGTATCAGAAACGTCAGCCGGCTGGCAGTTTTGCTTTGCAACACTTGATATGTGACTGTTTAGACCCTGATCTTTGCACACACAAACACAAATGTGAGTCTGCTTGCTGCACTAAAAGGCTTTGTGTGTCTCGCAGTCTCATGTCAAATCTGGTAGGTGGGATTTCTGCACAGTAACCCAACAAAATGCTTCAACTTTGAAGAAAAACATTTAGATATTTCAGAGTATTTTATCAGCATCCAGCTGGGAATATTTATGCTCATGAGTTTTAACTTGAGTCATTTTTATGGGCATTTTTAAATGAATTATGAATTGTGCAGAGTCCCTCTTCTTGCTGAAATTAAAGGACAAAAACAAACATATTTTATTTGGTTTTTGTCTTTTGTTTTGTCCTTTTGAATCTTTGCCATTCACAGCTTCAGAATGCTTCAGGTCTTTACACTAAAGGTAACAGAAAGTCATTTGTGGATTTATCAAACAGTCTTGCAGCTTTTGGAAACTTTTGTGGTTAAAAGTGGGAACCTAGCATCCTCAGTGATGCTTGGGTGCCCTCTAGTGGTCACAAGTGTTAATCTATTTGCTGTTAACTTATTTTAGAAGTTGCTCATCCTGCCTCATTTACAAGAGATGCACCAAGTAACTAATAAGAGAAAATGGCAATGAATAAAAAAAAAACACATTTCCAGTTTGTCTACACCAAGTAGTGGATTATAATTTACAGACACTCAGAGATCGCCCTGCAGGCTTTTACGTGCTTTTAGCTCATCGCTTTTGCAGAACTGCTGCTCCTACTTCAGCACCAGCTTGTCTCATCTCCTACCCTGACCCTTCGTCTCTCTAAAGTCAACTTTTTGTCACTGTTTTCTCTCCTCTGCCGATTTTTCTCCCCTACACCAGGTTCTCTCACTCTCTGATGCTCGGACCATCAGGCATGCACCCCACAGGGATCCCCCATCCAGCCATAGTGCCCCCTTCAGGCAAACAGGAGCATGATCAGTATGACAGGGGCATGTACATGTAAGTATCACGCCACACTGATGCGCTCGCTTCCATCCATTTGTCTGTCACTATCTGGCGGGCTAATTGCAGGTCAGACTGATTCTCAAGTCAAAAGAATCGCTTTTCTTTCTGTCTTCCATCAGGAAGCAGCAGGTGGATACCAAACGAGAGAAGGAGCCCAAAAAACCCGTAATCAAAAAACCCCTGAACGCCTTCATGCTGTACATGAAGGAAATGAGGGCGAAGGTGATCGCAGAGTGCACATTAAAGGAGAGCGCTGCCATCAATCAGATCTTAGGACGGAGGGTGAGGGATGCACACAACCTCAACAACGTAGCTGCAGTTTTACACAAGCAGGTTGTAAAAGAACAAAGCCGGAGGTCAAATGCCACCGAAGCATTTTTCTGTTTTTGCTTTCCTAATAAACACTTTTAGAAAAAAACGTTTTGATCATATTGGCTTGAAGTTGAATCATGACATCTGAAATTAAAATCTTTAGAAGACCTAAAGGAGGCGAAGATGAATAAAAAGAAGCTTTGAAAAAGGCTCGAGGAAGACTTGAAGATGATTTATAGAGGACTCGATGCAGAAGACTTAGAGAGGACTTAAGAAAGATTTGAAGAAGAACTAATAAGACTTTAGAAAGACCTAATGAAGATCAGAGAAAAACTTTTAAAAGATTTAAAGAAAAATTTAGGAAGACTGAAAGAAGATGAAAGATTTTATGAAGACTTTAGGAAAATAAGACTTGAAGAAGTTTTAAAGAAGACAAATTCAAGATACCATGATTCATCTTCCAGAAAATGACACCTGAAAGACTGGGAACCTTTATTGACACATTTCTATCAGGTTGTTTGTTGGTTTTCCTGAGTGTTTTCTCTTTTTTCTTTACCCGTGATTGTAGTGGCACGCACTGACCCGGGAAGAGCAGGCCAAGTACTATGAGCTGGCCAGAAAAGAAAGACAACTGCACATGCAGCTCTACCCAACCTGGTCTGCTAGAGACAACTACGTAAGCACTTTCCCGTTCTCCGTCCTGCTTCCCTGCTGTCCTGTTGGCCTCCACACCGCTACTGCATGAATGTGTTCCAAACAAAGTTGAATTTAAGTCAGGAGTTTGGGATTTGGGATCCATATAAACGTCATTTGGTTGCTGTGGGCAGAGTGAGGTTTTGATCAGACAAAAACTAAAGTCAGTAGAACTGTTTTTTTTTATCACACCTGCACGTTTACAGCAAAAAAATGAACAAACATGAGTTCCTTCTTAAATGATGAGACATTTGTGACCAAATTGACAGATTGAAATCTCGGAGCAACCCCAATATCTAGGCAGATGGGATTTCTCCCTTGTTAGAAACAAGACAAGAACCTGTGTCCTGCATGCGATTACGTTGACTGATGTGGGGATGTGCTGAATCTAGGCTGCTGTGTGCCTCTGACTTCTCAGTTTGCTGTTGAACTCTTGCAGGAGGCGGGCCTTAGCGGGGTCGCAGGGGAAAAGAATAAAGCTGATTGGGTAGGGACTCGACTTACGGTGAATTTATACCTCTGTGGTGGAACATTTTGAGTATGTGAGCAGCTGCATGAAAGGGCTTGTGGGTAATCTCTGTGCAGAGAGGTTTTTGCATGCGACTTCCAGAAGAAATCTTAATGACTCACACACTGCGAGCCTCACGTACGCCACGGCAGGTTCACGAGCGGATCTGGTTATCAGTCATGGACACATTCTGCAAATGTAAAAATATAAAGACTGCCTTTATACACAGAGGTATAAATACGCCCATTTTGTCTAACTAACAGAGCAGGGATGCATGTTTGGCCTCACTGCCGAAATGACTTGGAATCCCCTTTAAAAGCATCTGGTAAACAGCTCTCCTCAAGTTTAGGTTTAGTCAATAGCACTGTTTTCTTTGCTGCTTCTCTGTAGACGGCATGCACGGCCAATTTCATAAAGAAATTCATTTTCTTCAAGTTTTGGGTACCGATCCCACCGCCGGAGCATTCATTCGTCCTGCAGAATCCCCTGTGATGTTGTTAGGCAGAACTGGCGCGTGCGTGCATGCAATCAAACAACGCAACTAAGACGACCGCTCTGCAAAAGTTCAGCAGCAGCCAAAATAAACACATCTGCAGAATCAGCTGAGCATGTCCGGTATGATCCGCAGGTATGTGCAGAAGCCCCCTTCCTGCTCATCTAGACTCCCCATCGCCGCTCGTTTTGGTTAAAAAAAAAAAAAAACAGTGAATGGGCCTTTAAGCACAAATAAACCCCACATCTCGCCCCCACGCCTGTGGAGGGCTTCTCCTGCAAGTCACCAAACTAAAATCAAACCGCGCATGGAGCAGTGCTTGCACACGCAGTCACACCTCCACACGCACACACACGGAAGTCCACAAATGCAAAGAGCTTCATTTGCAAAACGAGTTGTTGTAACCACACAGACAACGCTGAGAGCGAGCGGAGGAGGGGAGACGTCGAAGCGTAGGCAGCAGATTTCTGAACCCACATCCTTCATCTCAGCCAAATACGAGGCCTCACTTCAACCCTGAGAGCAGCTCTGATGTTCACCTCAACAGTCACACGTTTCGAGATCCACCCAGTAGAACAAACGTTTGAACCAACGTTTGGATCAGTTCAGGCGTCCAGCTGGTGTTTCTGGGAGGACGCCGCGTGTTGCATGAACAGAGTTCACTGGCAGCAGCAGCGCCATGTGGTCTCTTGTTTCTGTTTCTTGCTTTTCTCCTGCATTGCCTGCTGGTTCTTGCTTTTGACTTTTAACATTTTATAATCTGACTTGTTTGTTTCAAATACATGACAACAGTATGGGACAGGATCTTTCACGTGATTTGGTTTTAGAATTGATGTCTTTTTTTGACTCATTTGCAAAAATCTGCAAGAGCGTGTTCTCTTTCAGCCTGATGGCGAATTTTACTGCAGTCTATGAAACCCAACAACTCTTCTCACTTTTGGGGGGGTTTGTCTGTTTTTCTCACAGGGCAAGAAGAAGAGAAGAAAAAGGGAGAAGCAGCAGGACTCCAACACAGGTGAGCATGAGCATCTTTCTGCAGACAGATGACCAGACCCAGATCCTGTGGGTTTCAGAGAGCTGAAATTGAAGCGCTCCGTCCCGCCGCCTGCGGCAGGCAGGAAGTGCTTCTAACATCAACGCCCACTCCACTTTCCAAGTAACTGGAGTCAGACGTTTTTATCCTGTGTGCCACTCCAGACTTCTACGAAAACTAAACTAAACTTACAGGAGTTTTTTTGGTATATTTGGTCTTTGATCCGCCTTTTGGGAATTTTGACATCTACGTGTGAATTCTGTTTTAGTCCAAGTGGACGAAGACCATAAAAAAAGCAAACAAATTTTGCGTTGAAATCGATCCGTCTTTGCCATTTCACAGTTAATTTCACACACTGCAAAAAACGGAAACTTGAGAAAGTCAAAAGACTTTTGCTTCAAGACAAAAGTAAACTTTCTGTTTTGCAAGAAAAATGATCTAATCAAGAGAGTTTTTTAACAGGAAATCATCTCTAGAAGTTTTTCTTAAAATAAGAATTCTTGAAAAGACGATTTTCATGGCAATTTTCTTTTCTCTGTGGGCCTTTTTAGCAGTGCAAGTCGTAATAGTCTGAGGATATCACCTAACGGATGATGTTTCAGAGGAACTTGGTCTCTTATAAAATGCGAAAGTGGCCCCAAGAGAAGATTTTGTGCTTGTTTTCTGTCTTTTTCCTCGTTTGCTGCCTGCTTTTCGGGCTGATTTTCCTGACGGTTGCGTTTCAACGTCTACTAACAGTTTTGCTGGATGCCCTGCTGCTGAGCTCTGTTGTCTTCTTCTAACCTTTTCTCCTGTCCTCGCTCCTCTCTGCTTCATCTTGTTATGTGCATGCTGCTCTCTGCGGTCAGACCCGGGCTCTCCTAAGAAATGCCGGGCTCGCTTCGGGCTCAACCAACAAACGGACTGGTGCGGTCCTTGCAGGTTTGTACCAAACTTTTGCCCCTAAAACCCTCAACTTCCACTTCAACCATCTGCACGTTCCGTCTCCTGTCATCTCTGAGGAACAGCTGTGGAGGCAGTTAGAATTTCCTGGATCTCAGCAAAACTGTGTTGTTCTGTAGGACATAGTTTCTGCAGAGCAACAGTAGTTTATCGGGCGGACCATTGGTGCAGGGAAACCCCGCACCCCTTTCCCCACGCCATTGCTGAGAGCTTTGACCCGATTGTGACACGCGCGGCGTATTTTGCACATAACATGTTTTTTATTTTTGTTCCGTTTGTTTTGTTCATTTGGAAAGCACAAACCTATCTGGATAAATGAAGTTAAAACTGCCTCATCATAAGCTCCGCCTCTGAAGAAGTCATGTGTTAACTCTGCATGGTGTCTGTCACTAACCCGCCACTGAAAACTGCCGCAATAAATCCATGAATTTGCAACAGTTTCATCACTTTGGGAATTTGGCTTTTATGTAACCAATGAAGAAACTAAATCAGCATTGAACTTCACTCATTTGTTCGATTGGTTGTGACGTCACAGTAAGACAGAAGACTAGAGAAAGGGTTACATTTTTTGTCCTTTAGCAGGGAAAGATGTTTCTGCCAAATTGACCATGTTGAGGTTTGATCCCACATTTCTGACACTTGAAATGATTAACGTAGGTTTAGATTCTCAGAGATGAGAGTCCTGTCTGTATGGACGGACTTTTAAGCAGCAGTGATGTGACTCGTGAGAAGTTAAAAATATTAAAAATATTCTTCAGAGCCTCTCCATTTTCCAACTTAATACTTTTTGACTGAAATTTTTTTAAAGGAGCTTATTCCTTTTTTTTATTTCAAAATAAAAGCAGTTAATTATTTTTTTATGTTTGTGAAAGTTGGAATGGATTTATGTCGAGCAATTAAACAAAAAAAAGAAATATCTTTACATGGATATATCAAACAGGATAATTAATTATGAATTTGTTTTTTAAACTTATTAGTTTCTAGACTACAGAAAAAAAGAAGTTAGATTTAAGTTCAATAAAATAAGATGCTTCATGTACAGCATTACCTATAATGCAGATTAATTTCATAAATAAAAGTCAGAGCTCAGAAACTCAAACCATTTTAAAAATATTTTTATGCAACCACTTTGAAAAGCTCAAACTGTTACTTAGTTCAAACATGTATTAGAATTGGAATTATTAAATATTAATACTACTTGTAGAAACTCTTTCAAAGAATGGCCACAAACCTTAAGTCTGAATTACAAGTTTAGATATTTTTTCTGAAAACCTCCCCGGGTTGTGTTGTTGTGTGTGTTCAGTTTGTGTGCTCGCAAGCCGACAGCATCACAGCAGGACCCGGGAATGTGTGTGGTTCTGCAGAAAGACTTTCTACCACCACAGAACTGTAGCAACCCCGTCGTCTTCCCCACTACCACGTCATGGAAATCTGAGTGTTTCGGTTTTTAAGAGAACAAAGAGGGCTGAGTGTGGTTTGAGCAAATCCTTATCACCACAGTTTAACATACACACACTCACTCCCTGCAGCGTTGCATTTTGACGGCATTCTTAAGCCCATCTGCTTTTAACTTTCTCCATTCATGCGATGTGGTAAGAGGCGCCTTTTGATGGTGAACTCTGACATTTAGAAATCACTTTCTATTGCAGTCCTGCTCCCTTCCTCTCCCTCTGTGTCTAAATATGGTTTAGCGCCTTTCCCTGCGGTTAAACCTGGTGACTCATATCATATTCTGGTAATGATCATGGGATCCTGTTAGGTGCTTTGATGCTGCACTCAGCGGTGCATAAGCCTTCTTTTAAGTACGACACCTCAGAAAGACCAGCAGGTCATCAGCACTGCTGTGAGATCCAACGCTCAACAGGACATCATCAAAACTTTAAGGGGTTTTATTATTGAAGCTCCATAATTTAAGGGACTTTATTTAAACCGCAAAAAGTTTGTCCTGAAAATTTCAAATAAAAGTTTTGGTTTTTTTTTGTATATGTGAAATCAATCAAAAAATAAATAAAAAAGACATAAACATATCAAACTTAGTTAGGATACTTAGTCATAAATTGAATAATAAAAAATGTAAAAGAGGGATATTTATTTTTATATTATATTTCTATTGTCTGTGGCGTCACTTTAAACAGCTCAGATGAATGTCGCCTAAAATACAAAGAAAGGGTTATATTTTATTTTCATCAACAGCATAACATGCATCTGCCAAAATGAACATGTTCAGGTTTGATTCCTCCGAAAAAATAAATAATATACATTTAGATGATGAGATAAGACGGATGAACTTTTAAAGCCACAGTCACAGGACTCATAAAATTAAGAGTTTAAGAACATTAGAATTATTCTCTGTTTTTAAATTTCATATTTCTTGGACTAAGTATTTTAAAATAAAAGTTTACATTTAGTTTTTTGTATCCTTGAAAATTGAAATTGCTTTATTTTTAGCAATCAAAACCACAAAACTAAGACAAACAAAATCTCTATACCAAACTTACCTAGAATAATTACTCAGTAATTTATTGGAAAAAAAAGTAAAGGAAGACAGAAATACACACATATCCTTACCAGAGGTAGTCTACTACAAGTACTCTATGCTAAAAAATAAGGCAGAATACATGAAGTCTACTTTTTATATACTATCTAAATATTGCAATCTTCCTACACTACATGTGCATGGTCTACAGTGTACTTATACTCAAGTATACTTACTTTTTGCTAAGGGTATTTACACGCATACATACATGTAAACACACACAAAGTGATTGTTTTTTATATTTGATTTCATTTCTAAATGCTTGAGCCATGTCGGGATCAAATGTAAACTTTATTGGGATGAATTTAAGGTGAATGTTTGTGGTTTTCCTTAAACCACTATCTAAAGAAGTTCTTTAAAGCAGTAATTTTCTGATTTTTATAGTAATTTGTACTTTAGAAGAAATGTTATACAAAGCTCTTTATGTTTTGAGAGCAACTTGTCTTTCATTTTCGACTTTTAGGTCTATAAGTGACACAGCGGTCCTTAAATGTGTGATTTTCCTGACAGAAAGTGGGCAGAGGGCTTTTTGACTTTCATTTCTAACACCAGAGCATCTCAGAGTAGGAAGCTGGACGTTAGTTCCTGTGTTCATTGACCTCACTGTGAATGCTGCATTGTCACTGAGGCCCGCTGACGTTTCCATCCACACTTTATTCACAGATAACTCTCTCTGACTGT
This sequence comes from Oryzias celebensis, assembly GCA_014656515.1. Taxonomy (NCBI): domain Eukaryota; kingdom Metazoa; phylum Chordata; class Actinopteri; order Beloniformes; family Adrianichthyidae; genus Oryzias; species Oryzias celebensis. The sequence continues at coordinate 20,949,307 of BNCR01000013.1, forward strand.
TCTCAGGAGGAAAAAGAAGTGCATTCGCTACCTTCAAGGAGGAGGCTGCCCCAGCCCATCTTCTTCAGATATAAGTGCTATAGACTCTCCCCCGTCCCCTTCCCTCGCCCGCCTCCGCCTCTACCAGCACCCCCCCTCTCCAGGCTACTCCCCGCCACCCTCCTCCCCCTCCACGCGCCTCCCCTTGCCTTCGCACACACGCTCGCACTTGCGCCTCCCCGTGGAGCCCTCTGCCGACAAACGCGCCGACCCCCATCAGCCTGCAGCCAAACTCGCCCACACGCTCCTGGAACTGTCCAAGCAGACGCACTGCTCAAGGGCGCTGTCTGCCGCCAAGGTGGCAGGACTCTCCCTCAAAGTGTTGACAGAGACTCAGTGATCACCGCTGGGATGGCCCGCCTCCTCGCCTGCTCCTCATTTTTGTCAGTATTAGGCATCATCATCCATCAGAGGACTTCGTCGTTAGCTGCTCCTTTCTCACATCCCGTCTTCATCACATGAATGGATGAAGGCTGGGATGCATTTGTGACAAAACATTGATTCTTTTAACAGCAGTCACATTTTTAGGGTGTTTTTTTGTATGGGGGGGTTAGTAGAAAGAGACAAGCTTGACCATCACAGAAGTAACTCGCCTCGCCACACATCTGCATTGAATTTACACCTGCTAACACTGAAACTAAACTAAAGTAGAACTACATCATTTCAGCCTCTGAAGTCGACTTTTATTTTAGAGCCAAATCAATCCACCCAAACAGAAAACAGATTTTCTTTTTGAAATCAAGCTTCTTAATAATAAAATCGAGCTTTTTTTTCTCTCCCAGAAAAATTCCCTCCGTATTCATTATCCGTTCAGGGCAAACCATTCAATCATGACAGGGGAGCACTGACCAAGACAACCTCAGATTCCAAAAGGGAAGGATTTTTTCTTCTGCTACCCTTTTTACAAACTCTTGTTTTCTGGATTCTGTTCGTTTTTGTAACCAGCTGTGCGACTTAACTGTATTTGTGATTTGAGCTGGGAAAAATGTAATTAATGCAGTTATAAAAGACAACGTTTTTAGGCACTTCCAGGATGTCGAACTTCAGGTTCAACTGTAACTTTTATTTCCATCTTTCTTATTTTTTTTATTGTGTACCATTTTAATGTTATTTTTACAATTAACTTTCCCGCTGACCAATCTACAGCCCAAAAAAAACCTAATCTGAGACCAAATGGGTGATATTTTATTGCATTGTGTTGTAAAGTCTTATATTGTAATTAAACTTTTTTGTATGTTTTTATGAAAAAAATGAAATGACCAAAAAAAAACTCTGTTTTAAGCTTTTTATTTTAAAGCAGTGTTTTTTGTTTTTGTTTTTTTTTTGTCTAATTGTGAAAGAACTGTTTTGGGGTCAGATGTTACAGCAGCAGCAGTCAAACTATGTATTGTGTTAAATCTGCATGTTTTGAAACCTTTACATTTTGAGTTAAAAGGCTTTAAATCTGCTTCCAGCAAAGCAGGATGTTTTTGGATTTTTCCCTCAGCAGGTGGCGCTCTTGTGCTTCATTTCAGGACAGTTGAGAGAACCTTGTTTTTTGTCTTTTTTAAACCCTTGAGCCCTGATGTATTGCTAGTATTTTTTGGTTTTTTGTTGGATGTAATAAAATATAAATATCTCCTTTGGCTGAAACCTTTCGGTCTTTCGTTTCACAGCAGCATCAAGACACAAAACACAAAAGTCATGGAGTAGGTTTTGTTTATTCCTTCATCCCCTAAACCAGACTCAGATTATCTGAGAAAACGCTGTGTAAATCCATTTCCACTTTAAACTGCACCTTTCCCATGAACAGCTTCCTTTAATGAGGTTTCACAAAACGTTACATTTACAGAGAAAAAAAAAAAACATTCACCCATGACTTGTCATTTTCCAAAAAAGATGTTTTATTTCTTTCAGCTAACCTAAAATAAAACTAGCATGTCCAGTAAAAAAAAAAAAAAAAAAAAAAACAGTAATTATTGATACGGAAAATCTAAAGGTTTTTTTGTAGGAGTACAAATTGATGATTTTATGTCAGTGCTCAATGTGAGTTTGTGAAAATGCAAAAGAGCATTTGATTTTTAAATCAACCAACACCACACAGGCAAGTTAAAATGGTCATGCAGTAATAGGTATATAGAAATAAAGGGAAGCAGGGTTTAAGGTGTAGGGAGGGGGATGTGGCTCTAAATATACTAAATGTAAATATTAACAAATATGAACAACGCCAGTGCAACCAGTTAGCAGGGACAATCCTTTTCCATGTGGTAGTGTTGAGAGGAACCCCTTTACTTCTCTTCACACCACTGGTTCTCTTTGCGTACCTGTGGACAGAGGGGAAAGTTTCTGAATGGCGGCGAGCTTTCAAAGCTTTATTTTGCCTTGAGCTGCACTCCTGTGCCATATATTAATGTAAAATATCTTGTGCATTGTGGGTGGACTGAGTACCTGGGCTTCCTCCTCCTCTGTGAAATCATTTTTGATGTTGAAAGTCTTCCTGATCTCCTCTGGGGTTTTGCCTTTAATCATGTTGGCCACCGTCTTGCAGGTGACATCTAACAGACCTTTGATGTCCAAATAGTTGGCAGCCTAAACAGAAAGTAAATCAAATTAAACCATAAAGAGATGAAAAGGTGAACGGCGGCAGGAACGCTTGGACTGACTTGACCCAAAAGTTTATGACTCAAACTAGACTCCAAACCGATAAGAAAACCTTGATTTTATACGACAGAGTTCTGTCATTAAACCCAAGATGGAGGATTTTTCTTTAGGACTTTGTCACATGCACCTGTACGGGGGATGACCAGTGTGGGCACTGCAGGTTTTTGGGTTATCTGGAAGATGTACAGGTGATGCCGTCTTCGCATGGCATACAGATTGTCAGGAAAACAGTGTGAGATGCAATGTGCGTCACATTAAAAGTTGTTTTATTCAGCCTGCATCCATTCCACCGCATTTCAATGAGTTGCTGTCTCATTGATCGGGCCTCACATCCTGTAAAATGGTGGTTGTTTTGGTACAGTTGTTCCGCTTCGAGCACGAAGAATATTCAGACTGAGGAAACTAACCACGACCACCTCGAAAGGTGGGTCAAAGAGCAGTTGCTGGTCCCGGACCAGTGTCCACTTACGTATATTCAGACTGAAAATTTGTTCTGGATTATGGTGGGAATCTAACTCTGGCTCACTTTAAGAAAACCAAATGTGTCCAGTCTGAATAGACCCTAAGTGTTAACTACAACCAGTCAGTCTTGGCATTAAAAAAAGTTCATCTCGACTCTCCAGGCTCACTAGCTGGTCTAAAATCTTTACATTTCTTGCAGCCACCTGCATTTTTCGCTTGCAGAACACACACCTGTAGGAGCCGTTGTGACTAAGCACTACTCGCAGCTTCAGGTAGGTTCTCCCAGGTAAACATACTTGAACTAAATCTTTTAGAAATTATATCAAGACTATATTCACTCCCTTTGTAAGAAAAAAAGACCTAAGACCTCTCACGATGCCACGCTGTTGATTTGAACTACACAAACACTAACATTCTGGAGACAGTGTTGCTCTCTGTTGCAGCCAGTGGGCAATTCAAAAATCCCAACTTTTTCGTGGAGCCTCTAATTTTTCTTTCAATTTCAATTCAAGATTTGAGTTTGAGCTAAAAAAAAAAAAAAAGCCAGTGCTGCTAGTAAACAAACTTTGTATAAGGAGGGGGTGCTCGTGTCTCACTTCCTGGAAAGAGTGGATCTTCCAACAACCGTTTCCCAACTACTGAGTTCTGCTCGGGTTACCTCTCACATCACGACTGGTTTGTCCTCGCATTGAAGAGCAGAGCCACTACCTGCTCTCTGACAGCTAACAATCCAACAGCATTAAAAACACATCGTCCAACTGTTGCCCGGCGACAAACATGTTTTGATGATTTGCTAACCTAATGAAAAGGTCAACCAGATGACTATGAAAAGGGGAAAACAGAAACTACAGATCTAACAAGTAGACAGCCAACTGCTAAATTTAGTAAGTGTTTGATAAGTGTTCCTATGTACTCTGTGCCTACAAGATAAAATAATTTTATTTACAATACCTGCTAAAGCATTCTTTGCTCAACATTTTTAGTTTTAACAATTTCAGACATTTAGACTCACGTTTTACTGAGAAAAATCAAGCATAAAGTTATCCTTGATCTGTGCTGCACAACAACAGTGCAGGAAAGTACAGATAGACTTTGGACCTGAGACATTATGATCCCTGACGTCTGCCCTTACCTCACTGTTACTGTCAACCTTATGCTTCAGCTTTGGAACTACAGGTTCAGCACCACCAGGAGCAATGAAATGATCATACAGGGAGCAAGGAAGTGCTAAAACATCCTGTTATTTCAATAAAACTTTTTTTTTGTTAATCCCAGCCTCTAGAGCAGAGGTCAGCAACGTTTACGCCATGAAGTGCCAATCTGAAATTCTCTCCTTAACAATTGTTCATCTTTCGGCGTATCCCATGATGAGTGGCCACAGGATGCGCACAGGTGGTTTGGGAGAGAGGTTTTACACTGGATGCCCTTCCTGACACAACTCTGTAATTTTAAGGCACAGGGAGACCCAGTTAGGCAGCAGCGTGAAGGGTCTTGTCTAATTGTCTGGATTTTTAAGCTCATCGCTCGCCCTGAGAAGCAAACACAGATGTCCTGCGAGACAGTCCTACACCCAGCCAACTATAAAGCAAACTATAACACAAGAAAATACAAAAACATTTCCAGTATATCTAAAAAAATATCTTAATTCATAAACAGCAGGTCAAATAGCTTTTTTAAACATATTTTGTCATTGACTTAAAACAGTGCTTTCATTACAAGTTTGCACATGGAAGATAAGACAAAGTTGAAATAGTATTGCAACTATGTTTGTCTGAAAATCAAAAGTACTGCATTTGTGATGAGGCATACCCACAGCTATAGGATTGGATATGTCAGAACACCATCAATATTTCTAAGAGCTTCACAACCATAAAAACAAATAATAAGCGCATGTTTTTGGTTTATTCATCTTTTGTTACATTGTGAAACAGGGCCTGAGTAACTTCATGGAAGTTAATTCTGTGATGGTGTTTTTACTGCATGTAAAATTAAATGTTATTAATTTTTCAATAGTATGCTAATTATAGTAATTGGATAGCTAATTGTGAAAAAGCTAATTGTGAAAAAGCTAATTGTGAAAAAGCTAATTGTGAAAAAGCTAATTGTGAAAAAGCTAATTGCGAGAAAACATTGTTACTCAAACCCGATAGACAGATCAAGTGCTCATTGTTGTCACACTCATGTGTCACCGTCTTCCCCTTCACGTACCGCCGTTGGCACGCGTGCCCTAGGTTGCCAATCCCTGCTCTACAGTAATGAGATCAAACTGCAGACATTTCATTCACCATTTAACCTATAACAGGAAAATTTTGCCAGAATCAAAATTTAGTTCAGTAGTTTCTACACTTTTGTTAAGAACAGGAGTGAAATACTGTTTTCCTTAAGGGGCCTATGCCAGGGATAGGCAACTCCAGGCTTGAAGTGCCGCAGTGTCTGCATGATTTCCAGATATCTAAGCCGTACACACGACTTGATTACCTGGTTCAGGTGTGTCCAGCCAATCAGAACATGGCAGATCATGGCATGTTGGAAAACATGCAGGAATGTGGCCCTCGAAGCCTGGAGATGCCCATCACTGGCCTATCCCATGAAAATCAACTTTTTGAGCTTTTTTTTGTATTATATTGTTCATTCCTCACTATAAAGAACCCCAAAGCAGTATTTTGATCCATTCATGCATTTTTGAGTAATCCTCCAAAAACTACAGCTCTTAGCTAAAATGCTTATTAGGCTGTGAGAGATTTGTGTTTGTTCAGCCTTCCCCCAAAAAAGCCTGCTCATCAGAAAAGATTGGAGTTTATCTTCAGGAGCGCACAACAGACCATACAGCAACTTTTTGTCTGTCACCACCACTTCACAGATGACCGTTTCGTTAACCTCGACCTGCATGAAAATGGATTGTCCGGGAGATTGATCCTCAGAGCTGGCACAATTCCTACAAGATGAAGATGCCAGACCCGCAAGTAAATCAAACAACTAGCTAAAATTACACAGTATAAGCATATAATGCACGAGCTAATGCTACACACATGTTGCGCCTCACTCTCTTGTATTATTTTAATTCTATAATAAATGCAACAGTACAAAAGAAACTTCTATTTACTTTTCATTTTCCAGTCAGAAACTTTCTGCAGACATCTTTGGGGTCGCATTTCAAATTCTGGATTGGACTGTGCGTCTACAGTGTAAGGCTCCACAACATGCACATCCATCTTTAAAGAAAGTTCTTTATTGTTTCTTTTCATGAGCGGACACGCTGCTGAGGCAGGCTCTTGGTTAACGTCATGATGTGGGCGTCTCCCACAATGAGTGAAAGGCGGTGCCTCATGAGATCAAGTCGTTTTACTTCCGGGTGTGAAAAGAGTCCACATAAATAACTCATTTTATAAATTATTTGTTCTAGTGTGCAAAAGATAAGATATAATCATATTCATGGATATTTGTTTACTATAGAAAGGCATAAGAAAAACATGATATAGGCCACTTGAATCATAATTACCAGAGCTCGTTCATTCACACTCTGCAGCAGTCAACGAGTGCTAACACTACTTTGAAGTTTATTTAGAAAGAAAAAAAAAGCATTTCTAATTTTAGGTGTGTTATAACTCATAAACTATGTCAAAATGATGGCCAATGAACTAAATATGAAATTTACTGACCAGTATGAGCTCAAACAAGGTGCCTTGGTCCACTTTAAGAAACTCCTGGTCCCACACAGGGATATCATCTGTCCTCTTCTCTTTGTTCTCGTCATCTTCAGGAGGAGGGGGGTCATCTTTGTGATGAGTGCACCACTGAATCACCTAAGGACAGAAATCCACATATAATATGAGCATTCACAAACATGTGTTCCCTTCATTTAAAACAGAGCCTGTAATATCATCACTGTATTAATGAACCAATGTGTTTGGGAGGAAACTGAAGCAGGCTAGAAATTAGTAAAGAAATAGAATACATTTCCAAAATATTACCTTGTTTTAAAGAAAGCATCTCAAAATTATTGTTTCTATTCAATATTTTTTCCTAAATATTTTCAATCAAAGTGTGAGGAACAAAGTAGAAAGCAGCTAATAAAAAGGTGAGAAAATTAAACTGAGTGCCAAAGAGCTCTGGAAAAGAGAGATTCCTATCACTGTTTAAACAGAAAAATACTTAAAGAAATAACAACAATTTGTAATTGTAAATAAATAAAACTGCTCAGGTGACTCAATTAAGACCCATTTAAAGGTAATTTGTTAAAAGGTCAGGCTTCCTCAGAATTTTTAGCAGGCGATACAAGAGGAAACTTTGTTTATCTTTGCTTCAACACTTAAAACGTGTTATTTCACTCAGCAAGTTTACAATGATAGAATTATTAAACGTGCATTTTCTTGTGATGCAGGATATATAAAAAATATATATTTAAAACTGCATTTCTGTGTATTTCTTTATTTGAAGTGTGATGGATCAGGAGCAAATGATAACCCGCTCTGAAAAAGCTCTGGTTTGTGACGCAGCAACAGCAACGGACCAAAGTCTACCGTCTCTGCTCCAATTCTAAATCCTCCACTCGAAGACAAATAAATCCATTAACATCTTAATTTTCCTTGTCTGAGCTGCCAACTGGCTCTAAACTGTACGGCAGGATAGCTCTGATATTGCGTTCGTTTTTTTTTCCTTTTTTGCTACGCTAATGTTAGCTTAGGGTTGCGAGTGGTCATTTGCCATAAGGGATGCTGGGAAATGTACATAGGGTAACTTCCACACCAACATTCCCTATTTCTAATGAGCTCCTGCTGCTTGTTGATTTTGACTTAAAAAAAATGCTTAGTCAAAATTAAAAGACAACTGGGAACAACTTTTTAATAGAACAAAATATAACTGGAGAGGGACTTTAAAGGTTTTTGATGCAATTTATAACCATTCAGGAACATAAATTCTTGTATTCTTCTGTACCTTCTTGAGGATGGCAGCGTTTACATTGGGCAGGGGAACTGGGTCATCATCTCCTTCATCATCCATTCCCAAATCTGTAGAATATGAATTAAAATTTAATAAAAATAAAAATGTACAGTAGCTGGCAGCAGACAATTTTAATCAGTGCTACCTCCAATGGCTTACCTTCTAACATGGTCTTGATGGTGACTGACTGTTTAGCTATTTCAACGTCGACCTCAAAGATTTCTCCATCAGAGCTCTGCAGCTTTATGGTGGGCATTATCTGAAGAGAAACTCAAAGTTATTGGTATGACCAATGAGTTTTATTTAACACTGACAGATACACAATCTAGCATGTTAGCTAAACGTGGCTAACTTACATGTCACGGATATGTTAGAAAAATACAACTTTCCTTATGGACAAATACGTTAATGTGGTCTTCATCATTTTAAACTACTGACATAAAACAATGTAAAATAGATTTTTGTTCGATTGATTTCGCGAGGTTAGCATGTAACTGCCCTATAACTAAGCTAATATTTACGTGAACTGGGGGATACGCGTTTAAATTAGCTTTCCATTGTTGCTATTACGTTTTAAATACACGTGGTTATATTTTTACTAAACTCATACATACAAATTAAATGTTAACCACAAAAGAAATAATTTGACGACGTTAACAGTTGTTACTTATGAAGCTGGGACTGATTTACAATACAGGCACATTAGCTAAACGCCACTGTAGCTAGCTGACAATTAGCATCTACATCGAGGCGTTTCAAATGACGACGCAAACTATATTTACGGACCCGCTTGGCCTCAACTCTCAAGCGTTACACCTGTAACAAGAAATACTCGCTGTAAAAAGATACCTACTGTGATTTTTAACGAAAATTCAGAGGCGAAATTCCTCTGTAGTTAGCAAAACGGGCCTCACAGATGCGTAGCTCCCGAGAGCAATTGGAAGTATCTGGATGGAAAGGTGGGTGACCCTTCTGCCCCCTACAGATGAAAAGCCGTAATGACATGAGAGGAAAGGGAGGGAGCGACTCTGCTGGTTTAATTCTTCAAATAAGTAGTGTAATTATTAAATATTTGCTTTTTTATTTTCTATTTTAGTTTAAATAAAGAAATAGTATTCTATAGAATAAACGGTCAGGTTAAAATCAGCTTTACCAGTTTTATTTTTGTCTAAATATCTGGACTTTAATCTTGTGTTTTAGATTATGACAAAAAATAGTTTTACATGTGATTTTAATGAGGAATTGAGCAGAAAAAAAATAGCAAATCATGCAAACTTTGCAAGGGTACTATAATTTTATTGCATGTATTTACACGTTTTGACCACCACGTGGCGCCTGTCCCCTTCATCATGTCCATTTGAGCAATTTCCATAGTCAAACTTCTTCCAGTTTTATTTCATTTCATTCATCTTTGCAATATACAGCAATTAACACAAGTCAATGTAACTTTGCCCCACCCCAAAGTAGTTGTGGTTTTTTCAAGTTTCAGCAGCACAAAATAAACAAAACATCAATAATTCACTGTAATCTTTATTTGTTTTCATTTCTTTTTACATAATCAAAGGGAATCCAAGAATTAATGATATTGAACATTCAGGATTATATATAAACCAAACTGCATTCCTGCATATATCTGTCTAAAAAGTTAGGTCAACAAAGTCTCATGTAGAGCTTGCTTTAGGGGAATTTTATTGATTTGCAATATTTAAAAAACAAAACAAAACAGTGTGAAGATCTTATGTTTTTTTTATAACTTACATTTCTTTAAATTTACAAAAGTGCAAACAGAACATACGCGTTTCTCCTCGCTATAAGCCAAAGCTGGTGTGACTCAAAGTGCTGGATTTGAAGGAGCAAAAATGAAATTGTGGACAAAGGTGCCATTAGTCCAGCTACGTGCAAACAAAAGAAGGAATTTACACATGACTTGAAGAGGGAAGGGGATATTTAGTACAGTTGTCAGCACTGAATTTTGAAATGGTAATGGCACACACCCTTTGGTCCACCTACAGACACAGAATTATTTTTAAAAATGCTTAAATAGTTCTAAGTGTGGCTATACAATGTGCACTGCTGTGACGTTCCAAGTGATCCCATTCCACATTTGTGTTATTTCTCAGGCTTAAATGCCATTCTGGGCCGGACTGTACGCATGGGTCTAATGTTAAGAGTTTACAGGAAGTAGTCTGGGGTGCGGCGGGTTACATGGGGCTCCCCTCTGCGAGGTGCAGGATCAAACTGCAAGCTGCAGGAAGAAGGGAAAAAGTATTTTAAGAAGTGCAACAATTACAATTTTCACCAAACTACTCCATCCCTTTACATATGTACTTACAATGAATATTTGAGGGTGTCATCTAGTTCCATAATAGCTGCCTGGTTGCCACAGCGATAACAGTAGTTGGGAGCACTGAATATTGTCACCACATTCCTCTCATGGCACCAGTTGTATCCCTGAGGAGAGAAGATGCGTTATTTCCAAGAAGAAAATGACTTAAGGATCAAAAACTAACAGAAATTCTACTTTTTTGTCTTAATAACTCTAAAAGTATTTTGAAGTGAAAAATCAATGCTAGTTCAGGAAAAGAAAGAGTTTTTTGTATATACACACCTCCATGACCAACTGGTGGGCTCGAGAAACCAGTGTGAGGCGGTTGGCGTGGTTGAAGGTCTCAGATATGTCCTGACCAAAAGTATAACCGGCTCCTCGTGGAGAGATGCCCCAGCCACCGCGGTCATCAGGGTCTGACCACAGCAGGTCGCACATGGGACCCTGAAAACAAAGATTACAGGTTGGAACTGCAACAGGCCAGCAACACATTTAACAGGCCAATTATCCTGCTGGTTTTTAATAAAAACTAAGGATACAGTAGGATTAAAGACCTACTCTGATCTATTTTAAAAGTGTTTCCAGTGGTATTTTAATTCTGATTATGCCATTTTAGCCAAAAATGTAAGAAAATTCTGTGTGGTTTTCTAGTACATAACCTCAGAGCTGCAGGAGTTCATTAAAAATGTGCATCAAAAATGGCAAGAAATATCAACAAACAGTTTTCAAACGGCATCTTTTGGTCTGAAAATACGCAGAAATGCAATCTCAAGCTTAAATTTTTTTTTATTCATGTCCTTCATGATCAGAAAAATGCCACAACTACATGATAAAAACACCAAAAATACAATTTTAATCTGAGTGGGTCTTTAAATAAGATGCCTTATGTGTAAAAATATTGCTACAGCCCTGTTAAAGTATAGTTTTTTTACCTCATGTGGCACCTCCTGCAATCGGTCCAGAGCCCTGATGTGATCCAATGTATCTATGGATGGGGACAGGCCTCCATGAAGGCAGAAAATCTGAAACAAGAACAGAATAAGTTAATCTACCCACAGAATTGGCTCTGAATCTTCTGCAAGACTTTCAGTTTGCCACAAACATCTTAAAACGACCAGTACTAAGATTCACTGGCAAGACGGAAACAACACAAACTGTTGTGTTTTTTATTTTTATCAAAGGTTCCTCACCTGAGAGTCTACCAGGGCAGTGAGGGGGAGGTAATCGAACAGGTCTGTGAAGTACTTCCAAACATTAGCATTTCCGTATTTCCTTAAGCACTCGTCATAGAAGCCATAAACTTGTGTGATCTGTCTGCTCTCATGGTTCCCTCTGAGGATTGTGATGCGCTCCCGGAAACGTACCTGCAACACAAGCAGAGAAAATCAATTCTTCTGAAAAAGAATCATAAAAAAGTTGCTTGAAAACAACTTAAAAAGGGTCACAAATCTCTGATTACTCACTTTTAGTGCTACAAGTAAAGTGACGGTTTCTACGGAGTAGTACCCTCTGTCCACATAGTCCCCCATGAACAGGTAGTTTGTGTCCGGAGACTTCCCTCCGATCTTGAAAAGCTCCATGAGGTCGTGAAACTGACCGTGCACGTCACCGCATACCGTCACTGGACATCTCACTTCCTGGACATTTGATTCCTTTGTTAGAATCTCCTTTGCCTGAAAAAGAAACAACAGAGTTAATAGAAGATTGTATAATAAAGAGGCGAGATGTTGTAATGTGCAGATTATTTTAAGCTTGCATGTGATTGAGCAACATTGCAAGTGCAGTGCAATCCACAAGAGAGATCTTTGTCCAAATTCCTACATGGTTCCTTCAGGATGTAGCATTTCCTGTCAATGCATTGCAGATTTTTCCACAGCAGCCTACATGAATGCTTTCTTCAGTGTGTGCACTTGTGTCCTCCTTGCTGTAGGTCAAACAGTACTGGCTGTGCTCAAACATGACCTAAAATAAATGAAAAAGGGGCCCCTGAAGCTAAAACTGGGAGAGAACATTCGCATTTTTAAATAAAAACTCATTTAATTGGGCTCAACGTATTTAATGCGTTATGGCTATGTCTGTTAAAGATAAAAAATAGAGCTTTAGGCTGAAGAAAAAAGTATATTTGTTCTGTCATTGCTTCCACCCACAAAGAGGTCTAAAAGCAGCGGATGCAAAGTATGAGTCATTCTGCTTATTTTCAGAGTACAGGTCCTTGACTGTAAGGCAGTTTGTTAAAAGAGGTGGCCTAAAAACAACTAAAAATAGAAATATAACTCAAACAAATGAGAAGATTCAAATCAGAGTCTATTCTTGGAGTTTATTGATGACAGTTTGTTTCTACGGGGAGTAATCCGAGTCAAACCTTGATTCAAAAACTAAGCTGAGCTGAAACTAAGAGACAGGATCTGTGCAGAACTGGGCCCAAAGAGAAGTTTTGACCTGTTTTCAGAGATCAACATCACATGACTGACTCCTTCAAAGTTTTTTTTGTATATCCATGTGGAAAATCCATGCAGCTTCTCATTAGGAGGCGTGGTGTGTGTCAGCATTAACAAGATGCTTCTCCAACCAAACAACGAGGGTGGAAAAGAGGCAGGCTGGGACTTGGCAGTGATGCAGCTGGATGCAACGCTGCACGCTGCTGACCTATATTCCGCGCATCCATCACGTGTCTGTACCACCATGTGGCGCAGGGCCTTTCAACTGCCAGGGTCTGGATGGCAGATTGACCAGAGCTTGTGCCTCTAAAGCAATTGAGTCACTAAGCCTGACGGAATATTCTAGACGTCTGCAGTAAAGTGGAACAGCAGCTTGCACTTTTTCAACCCACTATTTGGAGCCACATGAAAGGAAAAAGTATGTGGGTCAGGTCAGACTGGGACTCCCTTCACTGCACCCTTCTGCTCCTCCAATTACCATTAGTAGTAGTAACAATTCACTTAAGTACAATTACCACTGAGATGCCTCTGGGAAAAACCAAATGGTGGATCATTAACAGCTAGTGGAAATTATTTAAAATAGAAACAACTAAGAAAAAAGTGATAGGAAATAGTAGCAGCCTTGCTCAGTTTTCTTTTCTTCCCATCAGTGTTTAAACATTTTGAAACCATTTTTACAGTCTCCCATGTGTAAGACGCCATCTCTGATTTTCCTGAAATAATCAGATCCTTTAAGTAAATCTATTTTAACAACAGAAAATGTACAAATCTGAATGTCTGATATAAGAACATATGAAATCATCAATGTAAATGAATGTTTTCTGCTTTCTTTTTGTGATTCTAGAAAGCTGTCAGCTATTTAGCTTCATTTCAAAAAGTCTTTTTGTTATGGATTTGTCTATCTTCTTGAAATAACTCCATAAAATGTATCTTTAACTCCAGGAACCAAGCTTCTTTGGTCAAAAACGGTCAACCTCAGTGCCCTTCACCATTTTCATTTAGGGATGATGTAACCCAGCAACAACTAATAATCCAAAAAACAATGAACCACCACGCAGGATTAACGTTTATCTAATCAATTACATAAACCCAAAGACAATGCAACCTCAGTGGACCCAGTGCAAAGTCATTGAAAGAGTGGAAAGCAACCAGATGAGGCACCAGGACCACACCTGACCTGTGGTCAACAGGGAGGCTCCAAAATTATAGATGTGCTAAAGTTTGTCAGACTGCACACAGGCCACCGGCTGCTAAACCAAGAAATATTCCTTTATAATCCCATGAATGCATATGAAGGATCCTCAACAGACAACTAAGGAGAATGTCCAACCACAACCCGTGATCTTCCCTGAAATGTTTACGCTAGTAACCCCCAGCTAGCATCATCAACAAAACCACAGCAGACATCCACATCAGCAGACTGATGAAATGCTGACATGTACTTTAGAAAACTTTCAGTCCAATAAACAAGATGAGTTTCTGAGCATTTTTCTCCTGCTGGAAAACATTTGACGCAGCTCCTCCAGGTAAAGTGCTGCCCAACCACAGCAAAGCAGAACTTTATTTGCTTTTTTTTTTTTTTTTTTTTTAAATAGGATTTTCACATAAACACGAGTTACATTAAATCCTAGAAGTGTTTATAAAGCCAAAAATCCTACAGTTTTTTATAGAAGTTTTCATTTCAATCAAAAATAAAATGGAGCCATGAAAGGAGAAAACTACGGTGACCCTGAAGTGTAAAACACCTCAACGAATCACCAACGACGAAAAAGAGCAAAACTAATAATAATAATCATAAAACATTTTAAAAATCAAAACCAATTTCCAAAAACCAAAACAGAATTTAAAAAAAAGATCAAACAAAATTAAGTCATCATCCAATCAGTGACATCCCATTACTTTTACAGGTTTCTTATCTTGGTTCATTTGTTAACATTTCATTTTGATTACTGAAAATTATTTTTCTTTTCCAAATTTTTTTTTCACATTTTGATTTCTAAAATGTAGTGTTGTTTTCTTCTTATTTGTTTTGCTATTTAATTGCTGTTGTGATCGTTAGCGTGTTTTTGTCTTGGGCGATCTGTTGATGTGTTTTTTTACTTCAGGGCCACCGTAGAAAACAAACAAGAACAATGGCCATCTCCATCTGAGCCATGTGTTTTGAACTCAATTATATTTTCACATATAATTAACAGGAACATAAATCTGGTTCGTGATCAACAGAAAATTGTCTGAAGTCATTAAAATATAAAAAAGTTAATCAGATTTAATGATCAAGCCGAGTTTTGTGAACAGACTGCTTAACAGAACACATGCTAGCTTTAGAGAATAAGTTAGGGAGATTTTAAGGATTTATTCGTCTCGACTGGCTGTAAAAGCAAAAGTCTGCCTGGAGATCGCTCAGAGAAGGCTGGAAAAGCAGAGACTGGAAATAGATTACACAGCACATCTCTTCATGCCACACCCCCACACACCCCCAAAACAGAGACGGATGCTCGCTGCATCACAATGAACCTTGTCATCCTCTCTCATACTCTTATCCCCTTAGCAACAAAGGCTTTGATAGTGATGGTGATTCAACTCTAAATCAATCGCATACTCTGCTGGTTTTTCCTGTTAGGGAGGATGTGTGGGCATGGCGTGCTGAAAATATTACCTCTCTGAACCACGGATGGGTGCGTGCACAGAGACGTCTCCCTGAACCGCCTTTCCCTCTTGGCTATTTTCATGGCATCTTTGCTCCGTCAGGAGGCATTTTTGTCTGATGGAGTTTCCATATCAGATGTCAGATGGTCAAAGCATCTGCTGCTTCACGCCACAACAGTTCGAACATAACAGGTCATCTCCGAGCAGCCTAACTACCAACATGGAGGATGACACAGCAAAACAATCCTTTTTCAAAGACGAATAGAGATGGAAAATTGTGCATCATTTTAAGATGATGGCTCAAAGAGCAAACAAGATCTTTTTTTGTTTTGGTTTTAAGTTACTGGAAGCAAGCATGAGGGATGAAAAAGACAAATATTTTTATTACCAAACTCAAAATGTGAATCTTTTCTTGTGTTCTTTGAGGAGCTAAGCTGAGGGGAAAACTCAAAGAGAAGAAGGTTTACAGCTGAAAAATGTCAAACCAAACTGGAACAAGCTGGAATCAGTCAAGCCCAGATATCATGCAGCTCCAGATGCTAACGTTCAACAATGAGACCATAGTCAAAAAATATATATATAGTCAAAAAATATATATACATCTGGCTTTTACTGAAACTATTCTAAAAATAAAAAAGGGTTAAAAGAAATGGTTAAAAAAAAAATACTTGCTTCGCTCTGATGACGAACTTTCCTCTTAACCCAGACATTGAGAGCTAAAGATCAGCACAGATGAGGTTGAGCAGAGAGATTGGGGTTAAGCTGCAGCTCAGACTGCTAAAGTGTGCAGAATCTGTTGCCCAGCTAATAACTAAAACCACAAGCATATGCACACTTTACATCCAGCAAATGTCAACATCAGGAATGGGGGTGGGTAGACTGCTAATTTCTGAGTGGACCCAGTGGGCCTTCAGGCTTTAAATGATTGTTAGCATTCCCACTTTTTGCTGGACATGTGTCCAATGACGCATCAAACCATCCAGGAATTAGCAAAGCATTTATCAGGAGTAATGTGTGCATCTTTGATAATGTTGTATTTACAACACTGATCATCTGATTATCTTCTAACCATTATTACTGCCTAAATGGTCTCACTCATCATGTTAAAATGGTCTCAACCGTCAGAACTAAAAAAGTACTTATAAAGGAGCAGCTAAAACCATGTTTCAAATCATGGTTTTGGTGTTTTTAACATGTTTTTCTGTCATTTTTCTGATGATGGAGGACATATATATTGAATCCTAGGCTAAAGTGCACTTCTAGGTATTTCTTACTCTGACTCAAAACATTGCTTGCCATTTTTGTTGCACCAATAATCTTAGGTTCCTGTTGTTAGGGGCTGTAAGCTAGCAGGAGAGGGTGTAAATAGATGTGTGACGGGAAATGGGAGCGGGGTTGCTCTGTGCCAACAGTCACGATTCAGTCCACATAAAACAGCATCATCATTATTAAAAGACCACTGGGAAAACTTCTAAAATAGTTCAAAAGGGGATTGACGTGGGACTTTAAACTGCATCCACTGCAGGAAGTGCTTTAAATGTTTATTTCAGGACCCAAGCTACAGAATCCTAAATTATTATGTTGTTTAAAAAAAAACTACAATTTAAGTGTTTTCAAAGTCTTTACAAGTCAGTGAAGATAAGGTTTTAGAGGACAGAGATGATTGTTTACAACAATAAGAGTCTGGCAAAACCATTTTGCTAGTGCTTTTACTTTGGATCATAAATGTCCATAACAGTTGACCAGAAAAACGCCTGATTTAAAATGATATTTTTAAGCTAATTAGTAGACTATTACAGAGTGGGGGTTTCTTTCAGAGCACCACCAAAACCGGGGGCTTAATTTAGCCGGGGGGGGTGTAACTGAAGCAGCCTGGGGCTTTTTGCTGCGACAGCTGCCTCACTGGAGATGCTGCAGTCACCGTGGCGCCCGCCCGCCCGCCCGCATGCGCGCGCGCCAGGAGGACAGGGAGCGCCGCTTCGACCCCAGCACGGCTAACGGGTTTGCCCCTCCGGGTAAATCCCACAAGCAGCTTTCCGAACGTTACTTCCTCAACCCCCCACCCCACAACAAATCAGCAGCTTTTCAAATCATCCTAAAGTGGAAGTTTGGTAACGAGCACCGATAGTCTAATATCGCGCGGTGAAATCTACACTATAGACGCCATTTTAAGAATGTCTGAAAAGCGACGAGGAGGCGAGACATTTAACTGAATTTGGGGGTTCAACAGGGGGGGGTTGCTTTATTAAAAGAAAAAAAAAACATCCCACCTTTTCACACAGCGTTTTCACTTGTCCTTCGGTTAGCTGTTTGCATTCGTTGAGCTGCTCGATCCACTGATCGAGTTCTTTCGTGAACGCCTTTTCTTCCATTTCTGTGGTTTTCGGCTGTTTTCTTTGCTGACGGTTTTCCAGGCGGCGGCTCTCCCAAGAGACTCCGACTTCCCCGGAGCTTACAACACGTTGCCCGCAAGAGATGGTTTCACTCCGACCGACAGAAGCATGGACCTCCAGCTGCCAGATCACTATGAATTGACTGAAGAGGGGCGGGGGACAGCTCTGTTTGGTGATCCACCCTGAAAAATGGTTTTTGTTAAGACGTTAGTGTTCAGATGATGTATTTCCGGTTAAGGTCTTCGAGATAAAAGCACCACGCGAAGTCATAAATGTAACATTTAAACATAAATATTCTAATAAATTGGTGGTTACGCTTTTTGTTTTCCCAACACCTATTTTAGTTCTTGTTCAAAAAAAATTTAAGAAATTCATTAAAAAAAATCATGGTCAAAGTAAACTATTTCTCGTTTTATATTATTTATGAATGCAATGCTCTTTACTAAGTAAACATAATATTTTTGTGTAGCATTGAAGTAATTTAGTATTTTTGTTTTTAGTAATTGAAACATAAAAACATTAATAAAAGCAAAATATTCCTTTTTTATTTTAAGAAATTTGAGTCTTTTGCATAAGTTGCAGGTAGTAGTTCGATCATTTTATGAACCATATGTGGGTATAAATACACATAGCAAGCAACAATAAAATGTAATATATAAAAAGTAATAACTCGTGCCCCATTACATACCTTCTATGAATTTGTTCCACAAACCTGTTTCTTACTTGATGACTCCATATAATTACACATGTATTAAAAATATTCACAGGCAACATTTGAGGGTTTTGTTTGTGTATGGATTGTTCATAAGAATAATTCATGTTCCCATGAGGGTTTAACAGCTAAAACCTTTAAATAAGAATAACAACCAAGCAACATATTGTGTAGACTTCCTAGTGCTTTTACTTTGAACCAACATTTCCGGTTGTGCTTTGGTTGCTTTTCTCCAGTTTGACTCAGCAGCAAAACGAGTGTGAAACAAACAGAGACCCGGACAGATGACGACAGCGCTTCCTCTGCTGCTTCATTGGCTGTTCTTTTAAAGGAAGGATTTCTTAACCTGCATTACAGAGAATACATCATCCTTCACACAAACATGAACTTTGTAGTTTGACTATGATGTAACAGGTTCATGAGCAAGGCAGAAGCAAACAGAACACAACCTAACCTGTAATCAAAATTACATAACCAACTCCTATTGTAGCTATAAAATGAAAAATAAATCAAAATAAGAAATGATTTGCGGTAGTTCTGTTTTTGAGTCATTATATTTCTCTTGTGTAATAGAATTGTAAATTACGTGTCAAAAATGTATTGAATTAAATTGCATTGAAATTTTTCTTTACCTTTTGTTTACTGCAATGTAACTATTTGAGGATTTTCTCAGAATTGGTTTTTCTGTGTTTTGTCTACTTTGTCTGTTATGTTTAATCATTTTTGCTTTGGCAGAGTTTGAGTTAGGGGTGAGTAAAAATCCTGCAAATATCACACATTTTAGTTTTTTTATTATTGGGTTAAACATACTTTTAATTTTTTAATTGAGATTGACTTGCTAACTCTTTGTTTCTGTGTTCAGCTGTGAAGTTTACATTCCCTTTTAGTTAGTGTAAAAAGCACAAAAAGCACTGTTGCCAGTTGACTTACTTTTTTCTGGTTTGAAAAGTTTACATAATTTAAACTTCTGACTGCAAACCTGATAGTTATTTATCTGCAAAACGACAAAACCAACTAGACCCACGCAGTACAAATGAAGATAAAGACCAGTGCTCGAGGGATGCCAGGTCTGTTGACTGAGGTCACATGGTTTCATTACAAAATAAATATGTAAACGTGTCTGTGAAAGCTTACTTTGAGTGCATGACTGTGACCACCTTACATGTCTTTACTTCCTAGAATAAAGCTATGGTAAAAGCTGTGGATGTGCAGTTGGTTGTCATGGCTACAGATAATGGGTTAAATAAGCCATAATTAACTGTACTCATGAATAGAAAGGCCAGTCAGTGCATGTTTTGTGTATTTACCTTTTTTAACCTCGTCCATAGGTTTTTATAACAAACCAAAGACAGATTATAAAGGGTGAGGGTGAGGGTGGAGCACACCCTGAACAGGTTATCAGTCTGTTACAGGGCCTCACACTCACTTACACACCAAGCAACAATTTAGAGATGCCAATTAACTAATGTTGCATGTTTTTGGACTGTTGGAGGAGGTCATACTGCACGGATGAAACTCATGCATGCATGGGGAAACATGTAAACTCCACACAGAAAGGTCCTAGTCGGAATTTGAACCAGGGCCTAAACCTAACCCAGCCTCTACTTAAGAACCACTTCTTGTCATTTTACCAACAATGTGAGGTATAATTCGCTTAATTTCACCTATTTAAATGAAGCAGCGTGTCATTTCAAAAGCTCATGATTGGGTTTGGTGCACTGTTTGGTGATGATCCTTCTTTCATTTAGGTTACTGCAAAAATTAATGAATTAAAAAAGGAATTGATGAGAAACCAAAGTGAAAGCAAACATCAGAAGAACAATGCTAAAACTAAACCTTTCCTTTCTTCAAGCGCCTCTCTTTAATGTGCAGCAACATTAACACGTCTTTTGTAAATTAAGATTATTCATAATTGAGCTTTTATTTTGTAAACTCAATGGAACAGCAGGTGAGATGAAAGTGGGATCTTCCTCTATGAACACCCTTATTTTTACACTTCAACTGTCAACATGCAGGAAATTAGTCGGAAATTAGATCAGCAGCTCACAGAATGAAAGAACATATGATCACAAAGGTTCAGACATGTTGTTTTTATCTTGTTGGTTTACTTTATTAATATGAATGCGACATATTTTAATCAAATTCTTGTTTAAAATATATATTTTTTAAAATAACGTTGGTATGTTCTCAATAATTAAGGTATTGATTGTCTGTCTTGATTAGAACTTGGGTTTCAGAGCACGTTCACTTTCACTTTTACCTGAGATTTCCAATATTTAAAACTACAGACTATAATACACATGTTAGCAATATTTTCCACAAGCCTGTGACTCCTAACAAGCATCCACGGCTTCAAGTTTCAAGTGTCTTCCACAGTGACACAGGACTATTTTAGGTGGTGATAAGTATTCTTTGGATTCTTGTTTTCCACATTAACATTTCATCGATCACTTTGTGAACAAGCTTGTAGAGCAGAACAATCAGGGCAGGGAACACTGTGCATCAGCCTCCAAGCATGTTGATGTTTAGATGTTTAGATCATGAGCAAGAAAAAAAAGAAAATCAAATAAAGCTCCAGTAAAACAAAAACTCGTGAAAATTTTTTTTAAATCACTTTTGGACTTGATTTTGCAGAAAAAGAGATCGCTACAGCCATAGCTGCTAAAATAAATAGAATTCCATGTAGGGACACGATTAAGGTGCTTCTTCAATGGCAGCATCAGGTCATCTTTTTTGGGTTCAGCTTGTTACTGAATCCTCTTACTAAGTCAATTCATAGAAACCCAATTTCACAGCTTTTGAAGCATCAGACAGATACATTTACCGAGCTTCTGAATGCAATAACCACCCTTTCTGACCAGAAAAAATATAGAAAAAGACAACAAAGGAAACCACTGACATGGATCGTCTGTTTTCTATTAAATATTTATTAGCATGTGCCATGGACAGTGGCAAAAGACAACAAAAGTCACAGTGAATTAAGTCTACTAAATATATAATATATATACATATATATATACATATATATATATATATATATAATTTAAACACTTACATGAATAAAAAAAATGTAAAAAGCATTTAATGCATTTGGTCTTACATCTTACTAAAAACTAAATGCTGCTTAAGTAAATGTAGTTAAATCATGTGAGCTATTGTTTTCCCAGGCAGCAGTTGCTATGGCTTTCAGCTCATTAAAAATGTCAATTTCTTGTATGAGGTTACATCTAATTGGGTGTTGGGTCATTTGATCAGGACACCGACCCTTTAAACCAAGAGTGGTATAGCCTAGCTTGAATAATTGTGTCACTGTAGTCATTAGGAGTGAAGTAAACGTCATGAAATTTCTGTTTAATCATAGGTACAGGGATTACGGCAACTTAATTGTACTAAACATTAACTTTAAGGTTTAATAGCCCCTTTGTGTCACCTGAGGTCACTAAGTGTTACGGTGGCTGGTAGACAGAGACCCAGGAGCAGGAAAGACTCAAACTAACCAAGTACATTTAGAATTTGAATGCACAGAACCAGAAATGATCAGGATGACAAGAAGACACTCCCATAAGGAGAACAGAGTAGACAAGGCCTGAAATACTGAGCCTAAACAAGATCATTTCAAGCAGCTGCGACCATCTCCAGGGGAACCCAGGTGGCAGAGCATCCAGGAGAGAACGCAGCAAACCTGCACAGACAGAAAAGAGGAACATAGACACAAACAAAAGCCTAAACCACAAAACTAAGAGGTTTCAAAAAAGTCCAAAACAATCAAACAAAAGTAGAGTTTTAAGAAAAAAGTTTGAAAACCGTCAAGAGTTCTCCTTTTAACACATCGTTTTAAAATTGGAATATTGTGGGGGAAATCTGAATATTTGAAAAAGGATCTCTGAGAATCCTAGAATTCTCCAGATTTTTTTTTGTTGTTGTTTTTTTTTAAATAAAATGGTTATAAAATTGATGGTTTTTGGATTTATATCAATTTTTACTGTCTGTCTGTTCACACTGCCTCCAAATCAAAGCACATCACAATTACAATTATATTGTAATTAACAACAAGCGCCAAAGAGAGACCAAATATACAAAAACTCAAAGTGCTTAAAAGCAGTATTAAAAATATCAAATAAGTCTGGAGTATCCCCTAAAATGTCATTTCTCTTGTTTCAACCTTAATGTCCGAATTAAATTATGAGACATTTAAAATTAAATTAATATTCCCTATTTTTGTATTATTCATTTTATTTGTGTCTTTTATAACTGTGGGGACATTTGTTTCAATGAACAAAATATTAATATTATGATCAATGGAATGCGTGGTAGAAGAATAATCATGATCAGAATTAGACAGTTATTTATTTATTCATTTTATTTATTTATACATTCAAATTGAAAAAAGTGAAGGCCTACTTTTTACTCATTTTGAAACCCAAATGTCCTCTAATCCTGGAATGACCCAAACACTTTGTATTGGCTTTCTGCTGCTCACTGTCTATATTTGAATTTCTCAAGTGGCAATATCTGGATAAAAGCCATTTTAATTCCAGAAAAGACAGAAACAGGCTGCATATGTAATACCAACAAATTAACAATTAGGGACTCTAGTAAACATCACTTTCACTTGTATGTGATGTAGAAGAGAAATTGTTGATAGATGAGTTGTTAGAGACTAAAATATTTGCAGAACGGAACTGGCGGATGTAAAAATGATGGAACTGAGAGATCATTGTGCATCCTGCTGACTACAAGTCATTGAGTGTGTAAGAATAGCTTTTCAGCCGCACGTAACATTACATCAGTGCTGCATTGTGGAGTCATGTGATGATTCCCTTCTGCACGATCAACAGGAAGCCACAAAGACTGCAAGACTATAAATGCAATGTTCATACAACCAATTTCCATCCTCTGAATGCGGACAAATGTTAGTCTAATCAATGCAGAAAAATGGAGAAAAGAAACAAACATGAAGGCAAATCATTTTTGCTTTTTATTGCATTATTATAGCATTTTTCCATCTTTTTTACCATATTTTTCCATCAAATAACTGTTCCCATTTTTTTTCACATTTCAGACTAAATATATAAAATCTATATGATCCTCAAATGCACATAAGAAAAAGCAGCAGAGCCTCTTCCCTTCTCCTTTTGTCTTTCAACCAATTACCATGCAGCATATTGTCCCCAGGATACCTGAAACCATGGCAACAGCAGGATACCAGTCCCATCTGAGATCATCAGCTCCACCTGCTGTTGACAAAACAGAAGTTTTGGATCTCTGGATAAGAGGGAATTCTTATTTTTGTCGGGTTTTTTTAAGCAGATATCTGAAAACTATCAAACAGAAAATGTTGTAAAGTGAGAATGGTTTTGAAGAAATCAAACAAAAGACTGAGAAACAAGCAGTTTCCCATTTAAGCTAGAAAGTTTTACCCAACATGAAGACTCCCCTTTCATGTCTATTCATTCATAACACATTCTCATGAAAAGTTGTTTTTATGGACATTTATTTTAGAATAAAAACTACAAAATAAACTTTCATACCCGTCAGAAAAATACGCGTTTACTGAAAGGTGAAGTTTCTCATTAAGGAGGTACAAATATGTGCAAATAAAGATTAGATTAGGAAAAGCACTGATAGAAACCACCACCATCTTGATGTTTGAGCTTTTTGGACCCTTTTTCTCTAATTTGTTGTTGTTTTTTTATTTTTGTCGGCATTTAATATAACATGGAAGCTGCATCCCCCTTGCCGACAACAGTACACCACCACACACACCAGTGATGAGTCAGACAAAATGAAGAAGCTGATTTTTATGAGAAAAAAGACTAAAGATCTGATGGAAATGGAAAAACCACAGTCTTCATTTAGAAAGCTAGAGGAGGAGAACTGAGTGCGGGTACATCCCACAGTTGGTGTTAGTGGTTGGACAGAAGCAGGCTTTGTGTGTCTTCCTGCGTACGCTCACATTTATGGTTTTTCTGCCTCCCGTTCCACTAAGCCAGGATCTGTGGCAGCATCTCTGTGTCCATTTCACACTGGGGTCGCTTCAAAGTTACTCTCGTTGCATCAGCAATGAATAATGAGTTGTCATTGAGACCTGCAGGGTAAACTTCTGTTCCTCTTGCAAATTAGCTTTGAGCTCTAAGGCATGCTTACTTAGTGTTTACAATGTATTAATATTGTGTTTATTCTTGCGTTTGATTTTGAAAGGGAGAGTGCATTAATCAGCATCTCACAAGTGTACAAGTAAATCAGAGCACATTCAACGGAGAAGAGTGCAGCATCTTTTCTCTGCATTTCTGCCCCACTCCCAACCCCGCAGCAGAGGCTAGTGACTTCTGCCTGCAGAGAAGAATCTATTGATCAAACCGCTCAGAAAGCAAACAAACGACGACATCACATCACGACAAAAATGTTAATGAAACCTGACATAATCCTATACTATTCTCACATCAGTTTTTCCTGGGTTCTCAATCTGATGGTCCACAGGAATGAACAAACAGTCATGTAATTTAATTATGACCAGATGCAGCATGACATTTGTACTTTTAATGAGACAATTAGCTGGCACATTAGTGCTGATGGCTGCTGCACATGCTCCTTACTCCACCCCAGCAGCACAACTGGAACCAACAGCAGGTTGCTGAGGAGTCTGAGTGATTCATCTGAAAGAGAATTGTAAGGATGTGATGGTGGATTTCATCTACGAAACATAATAAGAACAATATAGAATACAGATGCCTAAAATAGCTCTAACATTTTTTTGCTTCTTCTATGTAAATAGCGTTTTCCCCATAAGATTCAGTACATTTCCTATCAACTGGCCATATTTGCATCCATGAATACAGCATACACACAAAACTTGAAAATGTAGATATAACCTTCAATGTTATAGACGTGCATGATTTTCAGATGTCATGAGGTTATTTCCTGAACACCATTTAGATTGACATGATTTTAAAAAAGCTTAAATTGACATTTACAGCATTTTGTTAGAATTTCTTTATTACTTACTTTTTCAATTTAAATTCTAAAGCAGTTTTGAGGATAACAATTTTATATTTAACTGTTGTTTCCATGAAAAAAATCTTTACAGCCTATTTTGTATTGCGATGAAATCTTTTAACACAAATTGAGAAGATAAAATAGTAACAGGAGATAGTGAATGATGATGCTTCTTTCGTTTTCCTTTAAAAGTACCAGAGCTTAGTAACAATACTCTATTTCTGCTTATTATAGCTGGACTCTGGCTTTTGTCCAGCAGTTGACAAATAGACAGGTCACCTATTTAGCCTGAAGCAGCTAGAAAATCGCATAATACACTATCATCTTTACCGACGTTTTCATTAAGTTATAGAAATGTTCCACAGATGATCCACAAAGATTTTGAACTTTTATTTTTTCCAGTTTAATTCTTTCTTTACAATTTTCTTTTCTGTTATTGACTGAATATCATTATCAAGATTTTTTTGTGAAAATTAATCCAGAAAAATAAATGATGCAGTAAAAAAGAAATGTTTCTAGTTGTGGTCATGGAGAGGAGCTTTCCTGAACTCCCTCTGTCTGTGTTTGACCTGCATTAATGGACTTTAGGCTTAAAGCTACAGTTGAGACTTTCAGGGATGTTTTAAAGCAAGTAATTAGGTGCAAATAAATGGACAGTTATATTTGATGGACATTTTAATGATTCTGAATCCTGTTGGACTCTAAATGTGCCTCACATTGTGGGTGAAAAGATATGTCACGTGTTTGAAATTCTAGGATTTTTTTTTTAGCATTTTGAAAAATTATGAGAGTAGAATAGAATAGAATAGAATAGAATAGAATAGAATAGAATAGAATAGAATAGAATAGTTTATTTACTTATATATATTTTTAACAAAATGTTAAAGCTTTTTTTGGGAAGCTTAATGGAGAATTGCTTGTTTGCTGGGCTAATCACTTCACAGATAAGACGATAAAGAGAGTCTGCACTGACAACGATGGATTATGATGATTATAAGGTAAGCCACTTAGTGCTGATTGGATTTGAGAGTAGTGCACTCAAGTCCTGATTTTGTTTTACTGTTTTACTGTCATTCATCTTAACATAGCTTAGACTAAGTCAGGAAGATGCCGTGACAGAATGAATTCTTTAACCGCTCAATAAAGGGAATAATCTTTGCAAACTTTCCATCTGCTGTTTGCCCTGATGTTTCATGTTCATCCAGGGGAAAGGGGAATTTCATTGTTGCCATGACAACAGAGAATTTGCTCAATCATTGTGAGAAACAAAAGAAACACTTCATAGAGACGTTGTTGTTTTACAAATTTGGCGGCAGCAAAGCTGAAGATGTTGAGGTTCTCTTTGGGAGTGACGAGGATGGACACAATGCGAAAGTGCTTTACAAATAAAGTTTAAGGCAATCAATTGAGTTAAAAACGTAAGTTTTGTGGAAATCTGTGTCACATCTTCTTGATAAAGAAGAGAGGGTTCATCCAACCTTGTATCTGTGTATAGCGAAGAAACAGACATGGTGCGGTGTAAAAGCAAGGCCACTTTATTGTAAAGCACTTTAAATTCAATTAAAAGAAACTCAAAAATCATACAAGAACATAAAAAAAGTAAAAAAAAAAATGGAAGGTTATTTATCGTTTTTGAAGATGAAGCAAAAACTGTTACAATTCATCCAGGAGGGGTTGAATGGGGGAATCAGTGTCTTTATGTCTTATTTGGATACAAGACATCTATAGATAGTTGGATTGAGATGTTGGGTCGGGCCTTCTTGTCAGTGGCAAAACTCAAGCCCGAGTCTGTTTTTTGACATGACTTTTGAGCTTCATTCCTCCAGAGAAAAGCTCTTCAGCTACCCTCAATCTTTCTTTGTGAATTACTTGCTTACATATTTGTTTTGGTACAATCAATAACCACCAATAAATACAATTTTTGTAGAAACTAGAGGTGTGAGGATCAGTCAATTAATCGATGAATCAATTCATCTAACCTAGATCGATCTGTCTGAGGCAAGTTGTTAATCAAATAAACCCATACCATAATGAAATAGCATCAAAATGAAATAAATTGATTATAATTGATATTGGAAATTACCATTTCTACTGAGACACAGTAGATTGATTTGACTCTAAAATGACTAAGTGCCGTCACAGCGGACAACACAAATGTGATGGCAGCAAGAAATTATAAGTAAGTAAGTACGTTTTTATTTATATAGCACCTTTCGCAGACAAATAGTCACAAGGTGCTTCACACGTTAAAAGGATAAAATAGAGGGTAAAAACATTAAAGACAGAAGCCTCACAGGTTAAAACATCAAGAAGGTAATGATTGGTATTATTTTTAATGTGGAAAAACAGTGGGCTAAATTTTATGAAACAAAAATGTGAATGGGTTTGTCATTTATTCTTTTTTAATTGTTGTTTGTACACATCTTTGATTTACACTTGATTATCGTGCAAGAAAAACAAGAAATCAGGAAAACTTCACCTGCACTAGAGCGTTCAAATATTTACAATAATTAAATTATAAAAGTTGTACATATTTTTTTTGTTTAATGTATTTAATTTATACTCATTTTGACAGCAGGACACACGAGTACCTTTCAAAATAAAATACATTCGGTGTCAAATAAGATCCTCCTGCTGCAGCAGATTTAGTGGAATTTAAGATGCAAGAAAGCCTGTTTAAACATGATGTTTACTATCATTATGAATTTAGTGTGCTTCAGTTTTTTATTTGTATTTTTTTACTATAAAATATAAACATAAACAACGTGGTTGGATTGCTCAGTTGGTTGCAGACCCCTTGTTACGCACTGTTTATCAATAAAGCCATATTCTAAAAACCTTGTGCCTAAAATACCCCTTTCATTTGGTCTTAAAGACACATACAAATTTACTACCCTCTTATGAGCATACTTTTATTTATTTTTTGAGATGTTTACAACAACAACAAAAGTCATTTGAATTTTATTTCGGAGGGGTTTAAATTGACATTTTGACGTGGCCATGTTTTGACTCCTTGGGGGCGGGACTTCTGCTCGTTTAGCGCAGCGCGAGCAAACTCCGTCACCTTAAATAGAGAAAAAGCTGCTGTGAGAGGACAAGAAAGGGGCAGCAAGCGGAAGAAACACCGGATCTGGTCTGGGCTTTGGCTTAGCTTACTCAACATTAAGAAGCGTAACATAAAATTTCAGCTTTTAAAAAAATGTCCACACCAGCGAGAAGACGGCTTATGAGGGATTTTAAAAGGTACGAGATCCGTTGGAGCCATTTTTCTGTCTGTGTACACAGCTAGCAACGTTAGCCTATGGATCTTTTGCTAGGTATATTAGCTTACCGCTGCCTTCTGATGCAAACAATACAGTCTATGAAGCCAGACAGACACAATATTTCTTAAAAATGGACACAAATTCGTTTTTTGTGTGTTTCATTAACCCGTTATACTTCATTTAAAAGAAGCTAGTTGTATTATTTTAATTTTAGTTTTCGGCGTTATAACCGCGAAGCTTCTACGTTGCAATTTATTGTTGAGGAATAAGCTAATTTTTCTCTGTTTTGTTGATGAAGCCAAGGGTTTCAGTTTCAGTTTACTGAGTCACGAACGTCAAAAAGCAATATAAAACCTTCTCTATAAATGATGTTGGCCAGTGGGCAAAAGTGATAAAATTCTGCTACGTTGCTGCTGTGAACTGAGCAGAAACCTCAGGTTAAATGGCATTTTTATCACCGGCTTAATTAGACACTTAGCCACAACTTTAGAACCCAGTCTAAATATTTAGCATAAACAGTAAACATTCCTGCCAGTATTTCCTAATTCTATTTTTTGTATAGATGTGTGTACTTATACATCTAATATCCATGTATATACTGCCAACATGTTGGTTGGTGTTTTGGTCTTCTTTGTGACTCGCCCTTGAAGACTCTGCTTGAATTACCAGCTCTTCCCTGTCTGTTGTCTGACTCCATATGACCCTCTGAAGCTTAAGTTTATCACTTGTACACCTGTCTGAGGGCAAAAAAAAGGTGATTTGGCATCAGAGCAGCTGTTGAATTGGGATAGATAAAGTTTCACTGTAACTAGATTCTGTTGTGTCAGTCCCCAGGTAGTAAACTGTAACTCACAGGAAGGTTGAGCACAATTAGTCATCACAGACACTGCTAGTGTGTCCACAGGGCGATTGAACCCCTCTCCCACTGTCTTTGTAAATTTTTCAAAAATTATCAGAGATCTTTTTGGGCAGCTATAGTGTTATTTTTGTTGCAAACAAAAATTATGTTGGAATGATAATTTACATTTAGGAAATGTGTGGTTTTATTTTCAAATTTTATTTTATTTTCTCGTTATATGGTTGGAAAACAGAATAGTTTATAGCTGATTGGACACACCTGATTAAAGTTATTAGCTGTGATAATGGCATGGATATCTGGAAACATGTAGACACAGTGGCCCTTGAGGCCTGGGTTTTCCACCCTGCTGTTCTTCTTTTAGCTGTCTAGCTGTTCTTCTTTTATTTTATAAAATGAGATGAATGCATAATTTGTTGGACTTTTTTCTTTGAAGACTGAAACATAACCATGGCACATCTCTTGACCCTTAAATATTTACCATTTTCAAATCTACAGACTGTCAGCTGATCATAGATGAGTTGAGTGCTGCATCTTTTCACCACTGGAGAGCTTGGGCAGATTACTGTAAAGGAGGTTAATTGCTGAGAGTCCATTTGCAGCAAAGGACTTAGACATACATCCACACATAGACACATAAATCAATCTACCTTACTTTTGTAGCAGAGAGCTCTCACATAACCCGTATATTTTATATTCTACTTTTGATTTGAAGTCACAGTAGTGCAACTGTGGGACTTTTCTAATGTGGTAGTGAAAAGCAGGACCTTTAGTCTGAATCTGGGCTTTAAGTTATTGAGATAATCTGTTTACCTGAACCCAGATTAAGAGGCAGTGTTGATGTGTAGATTATGATCCTATAATGATAATTTTTTTTTACCAGCATTTTTTACTTCTGACTCCTTTGTTGCTAGGCAGGTGTCACTAGTTGTTTTGTGCTGTTTTGCTGAGGTTTTTCTCTGCAGTTACTTGGAATTATTTTCAATATCAGGTGAACTCACCTGGGATCATTTTTAGTCTAATTCATTGTATTGGAGTCAAAACTATGGAATTTTTCAAAAGCTACAGCATTTAAAAGGTAAATCTTAAAAAATATATAAAGACAATGAAGCTGAATTTTTCTCTTAACTTCATCTGTGTGTGCTTGTTCCCTGAAAATCTTAAAAATACTTTTACACTTGGGATAAAAACAAGTATTTCTAAATGTATCTTAAGTGATCATAGATTTTTAAAAGGCAAAGGTTTCATCTATTTATTGGTATCGGTTTTTGAAACTGGGCGTTTTAACCTGATTAAAAATGACGTGCATCTCACAATGATAATGTTGTTCTCTAAACATGAAACTTTAAAGATATGTGAATAACATCAATTTGTTTTTTTTTTTCTTTTCTTAGACACACTCTTGGTACTTACTTCCTTTACCTCCTGTGTGGAAAACTTTAAAATCAATTATTTACCATTGAAGATACTATAGGGCAGTAACGACAAAAATATGTTTTCATTAACAGAAAGGCACATTTTAATAACTTAATACAAGCTATGTCGCTGTCAGTTTATTCTGCTGTCTTCCCTTTTGTTGCTAACCTTAAATCAAACTAACTGAACAGAAGTTGGTGTTTCGTAGTAGAAATGTATGTAGCAGACAAACAACCAGAATCTACTTGTTATTCAAACCACATTTGCAGCTTATTAAAGGCAAACAAGGCAGCGGTTGAGTAGGGAGAAGCTTTCTTAAAGCAGCAGATTTGGTAGAGGTTTAGTAAATAAATGAAGAAAATGATCACAAAACTCCTCTGTGCAAATGATGGGAGTTTGAAAGATGAGTTCCTAAGGGGAAACATGCAAATAAACTGTTGTTTTTATGCTCATATCTGATGGGAACATCAGAGGAAATAGCTGTTAACCTACTTTTAATGCCCACCACACATAGATAATTAAATGTAATCATGTTTCAAACAAGATGACCGTTTAAACTTTGTTTGGACAGTATGCTCTTACTAAACTGCCTCGTCACAGAATATATGCTGTCATAAAAAGCCATGGAGTGGGGAATGAAGGGTACTTTTTTCATCTTACTGATAACATTTATGTCATCTTGGTATTTTCGGTTTCTTTCGGTTAGCTGAGTCAAACAAACATTTAGCTGTCTAATCATTAAACAAACAAAAGTGGGGATTTCATCACTTTTACCTGGACATGAGATGTTTCATCTCTTTTGCTGGAAAAGCTCACTTTTGTAGGAACCAAAAAGAAGACAAATAAAAGCATCAGAATAATGAAAACAACACTGTTTCATTTTTTTGGATGTTTTTTTTAAATAAATTATTCCAGTTCAAAAGCAACATTTTATATATATTTTTTGTCAGTTTCTAATTATTTTGGAAACTGTTTCTTTTCATAACCCAATAGTATCACACGCATCAGAATTTATAATATGCTCCGCCCCCTTTGGAAACGCTGATACCTGTTAGTGTCATGGATTGTTCACAATCATTGTTTGCAAAGACCAGGTGGTTTCAATCTCAGAGTTTAAAAAATCTGAGTCATCAGACCTTGCTCCAACAATCAGCATCATGGGTTCTTCCAAGCACACGCATTATTTTGTTTTTGTTTGATTTCAAACAGATCTTATGGATCGCATTAAAACTAATTTGGTTTTTGTTAGCTTTTTCACACGTCTCAAACTTACAGTTATTGGTTTTGAAGATTTAAACAAGATGTCAATCCCTTTTAACTTAACGTGAATTGTTAACAAGGTTTTATGACATTTTTTTTCTGTAACATCAATGAGAAGCCTTTCTTTCTACCTCAAACTCATTTACACCATGATATAAGTATCTATACGATGTAAGTATAGTATTAACACTGAATGACAGAAAAATGTTTTTTTTAAGATAATTAGTTTCAATCCTTATTTAAAAACTTCTAACACAAGTCTGGAAGATTGTGGTTTTTTTTTAAAGCAACTTAAGAAAATACTTATTTTTAAAGATTTAACCAAAGAAAACACATCACCTTTTCAAAATTACACAGTTTTAAGTTCAAGGTGATGATCATAACTAAAAAAGGATCCCAGCTAAGTTCACTTGAAATTGATAATTCCAAGAAACTCCAGAGAAGAGCTGGATCAAGCTGTCTGATCAACAGATTATTTCACGCAGCAGCTTTGATTCTTACTGAAAATTCAGTTTCAGGATGTTAGCTGGCATGTGACAGAGAGATGGCCACTGAGCAGTTGATCTTATAAGCCTACTTGTCTATTAAATGTCACGTTGATGCAGCATTTCATGTTTTGACTCATTCAGCAGTCGAGTTGCTAAATAAACAGCTTGTTTATCACATGTCTTTGTGAAGTGACCGTCTTCCTTCTGCTTTCTTTTTTGTTTTTAATTCTTCACTTTTTTTCCTTGTGTCTGCTGTTTCTCTTTTGTTTTTCTTTGTCACTTCATTCTTTGCCCTATTGTCATTTTCCTGCCCTGCTGCTTGTTGGGTTTGTCCCTGATGTGCGTTTGTTTGTTGCTCAGGCTTCAAGAAGATCCCCCTACTGGCGTAAGCGGTGCACCATCAGAGAACAACATCATGCTTTGGAATGCTGTTATTTTTGGGTGAGCCAATTCTAACTCCACCCTGTTTTAGATGACAACTAAAACACTAACTTTCACAGTAATTTTATAATTTCTTATGTATTTTAAGGTGAATAGATCAATGTTAATGTTGTATGAAATACAACATTGTGGGTATAAAATGGACATTTTTGGACTTAAGGATTTATTGTCTTCCTTTTGCACTTTTTGCAGGCCTGTGGGCACACCATTTGAAGATGGTAAGTTTTACACTTGAGTTTAACTTTAGACAAAATGCTTTTTTTTCCCCCCTGCAAGTTGTCCAAACAGCTAAAGCTTCACTTCGTATTGATACGTATAACAACAGACGTCCAGGAACTCCAATTTTTAAAGCCTGTGCTTAACAGATCATGGAGATACCAGATCTTTTTTTTTCCTCCTTGCATAAATGGCTGGTCCTCTTGTCCATCTTCACCCTCGTGTTCTTCTCCACCTCTTCATCCATCTGTGCAGGAACTTTTAAGCTGCTGATAGAGTTTTCAGAGGAATACCCAAACAAGCCCCCCACAGTCCGCTTTGTCTCCAGAATGTTCCATCCAAACGGTTAGTAATGCAGCTCTCCATACACTGTTTAAAATATACATTACATCGTCAGACGGGGCATGCTATTTTTTTATTTATTTATTTTTTAGAAATGTATACCATTCTTTTCCTAGTGTCTTCCCCTTTTCTCTCGTTCTTTTTCTGTTTTTTTGGAATAAAGATTAGTAGACTTTTTGAAGGTCTGACGTGGAAACTTTGAGAGCAAAAATTAGTATTTAATCATCACTTAAAGTCACAACTGCACTTATGCACGGATACGGGCAGTCTGCGGCCAAAATAAAGGGACAAACCTGTACAGGGCACACATGTGGCCTGCAGAAAATATCAAGGTTCTGGACTGCTTGTTAAGCTAATAGAGCAGACATGTTGAAGCACATTTTAAATGCTGCAGGTGACAGTGCAGTGATCCCCATCCCTTTTTCAGAGCACAGATCGATTTAATGTCAGACAATATTTTCACAGACCAGCATGTACGACGCTACAGTGGCAGTCTAAGTTTATTTATTTTTTCCTTATGTTTCTCGTAACTTTTGAGGGTAAAGTTTAACATTCATCCTCTGTAAAATACCTGCAGCTGGCTTTAATTTTTTTTTTTTTTGAACAATAGATTTCATGTTGGAACAATTAAAATCCAATCTAGCAGCTTTCAACCTCGTCCAACTTTTAAGATAAGAGATACTTTATCCATCTCAAGCTGGGAAATTCAGTACAGTGTTGGACAGCTGCCACTGACGGCGCTACACGTCCAGATAAAGACACGGGGGGGGGTACAGGAATTATGTCAAAAATCAAGCATCTTCGATCTGTGTTGCAGAAGAGCGGCATAAATTGAAGTACAAGCAAAAAGGTGTGATTTTCTGTGAAAAACTTACTAACTGCTTTACTTTGCTAGCTTAGGGGTCTTGATATAGCAGTCGGCACAGTCGCTTTAAGAAAGTACATGTATTTTCAACACAGGACTGAGCAACGTGCATCAAGAACGAATTCTACGTGTCAGGCAGAATCCAGTCGTTTTCTAAGGCCTTAAGTTAAGTTAGCTCTGCTGCAACGGAAAAATATAAAAGCAAAAATCCACACAAAGTTCCATTTGCTACCAGTCTAAAAAAAAAAGTGTGATTGGCAGACGGTTAAATAACTCCCTTGAATGCATCACCAACTAGAGATGAATCTGCTACGATGTGAGATTTGTGCTGTAATTTCATTCTGTGTTCTTAGTTTATGCAGATGGCAGTATATGTTTAGACATTCTTCAGAACCGCTGGAGCCCCACATATGACGTCTCGTCCATTCTCACTTCCATCCAGGTTTGTTAGCTTCTTCTGATATTTACAATTAGCCTGTAGACATTGTATCATTTTTCTTGATCTCAAGAGGTTTTCTTGCTGCAGTCATTGCTGGATGAACCCAACCCCAACAGCCCCGCCAACAGTCAGGCCGCACAGCTCTATCAGGAAAACAAGAGGGAGTATGAGAAGAGGGTGACGGCCATCGTGGAGCAGAGCTGGTCGGACGTCTAAAGCTTTTACTCTCTGCTGTCCTCTTCATCACGCTCTCTATCATCCCTGTACTTCAGTCTCTCACTTTATCTCATCAAAGACAAAAAAAGAGACTAGATCCAAATTTTAAGTGCCACTCTGAAGCAAAAGAACAAACAATCCTGAATGGACATGACCTTGCTTGCCAATGCATTTTAGGAAACAGAGATTAAAGAGGAGTTGTGATTTATTCTTATATTTTTTTCTTATCTTTTAATTATTTTTTTTTTATTGCATGATGTGAAATAAGTTATTGCTAACAAAGCGCTTGAGTTTTACAGATTTCTCTTTTTTTTTTTTTTTCTTATTCAACGTTCTCTTTTTAATCTCCTTATCTGCATATGTGCACTTGGCTGTTAGGAAAAGACTTAGTAATGACCAAATTAGACTTTAAAAATGCTGAGATCCCCCCTAAAAAAAGACTTCAATAGACTGTAACTATCAACTAGAGTCAGAGTTTTGCTCTGGGACATTGCAGGCCGCTCTTAAAAGTAGGAAAGACTGACGTTTTGCTGTGTGCAGCTCAGACGCTGGATTAAGAGGTAAGATCAGCGACGGCTATTTACTCTGACTTTTTTTTTTATCTCCTTTAAATCGAATGCCACAGGAAGTCAAGTGGACTCCATGCTTTGTTGCCTGCAATGTCAGTTGATAGCTTTACATGATTTCATCTTAAAAGTTAATAATCAGGTTAAGGGCCACAGTATTAAGTGCGGTTGATGCTCTCAACGTGACAAAAAGGTTTCCAGAGCAAACTTGTTTCAGTAGTGCAACATTGTGTTTTGTTTTTTTTGTTTTTTAATTTGCCCTTCTCAGTCATTTTTAAAAACTAAACCCATGACTTAATCCAACTGCACACAAGTTTAATCTGCCATTGTGAAACGGATTCTGTTCTTGATCAGTGAAAGCCACATTGTGGTTTGTGAATCACTTCACCTAATAAGCAGAAGGGATGTTTTAACATTTTGAGAATAAACAAATGTATACATAATATGCAGTATAAACATAAATAAAACACATTTTCCAGAGTTTGATGCTTGTTTTGGGTTTCTTTTAAGTACACAGACTGATTTTTTTTTTTTTTTTTTTTTTACCCTTCGGTGAAACTTGGCATTCAAACAAATCCATGAATGTTCCCAAGAAGTTAGTCGGTTTATACACTTAGACTAAATCTCATTTTATTTTCTTTGTTTTGTCTGTAAACTGATGGTTTAAACTGAATTTAAGAAATGTTAGACTTCATAGGCTGGTTTAAATTAAAGATTTTTTTTAGGTGAAAAATCCCCACTTACTTCAAAAATTAGACTGAAAAGTTATACATTTGAGGATTTTTCCATTTAAACAATTACTGTGGTCCTTTCAAGAAGACACTCGTTTAAAAAAAAAATCAATTTAATACAACATGGACAAATATCCACTTATTCTTGCAAGTTTGTATATAAAACATTTTAAAATGAATTACAAAAAAATGTGAATTTATCTACATTTAAAAAGCAATGCATGCGAATGTTTTAAATCTGTTAAACGTTAACAAATCCAGGTTTCGAGCAGATGTGAGGACAAAAAGGTGTAGTCATCGTCCCTGTGTTGGAGAAAGGAAGTACATTAGGAATTGTGTGGAAGAAAGGAGTTGAGGTTTTGATCAGTCGTACCTGTTGATTCTTAATAATCTCATCTCTGGTCTTAAAAACGGGAGCATCATCCACCACAATGCCTTCTGCCATGGCTTTCACCTTTTCCAGGAGTTCAGAACTATACCTGGAATTAAAGCCAAAGAGTAAACAACTGAATTTAAACAAGAACTTCCTGTTCAAAATTCGACTAGTACAATACAAGGAAAATCTGCAGGTAATGCTTTTATTTTATTGTGTCAGCTATTTTTTCAAAGTTGTTACAGTATGTTCTTTTTTTATTTAAACATTATACAGGAACAATCTTAAACATCAAAATAAAACAAAACAGTGGAAAAAAACTACTGGCACAAAATCTAATCAAATATTAGGGGTTTTTATATAACTTCAAAACATGGAAGGTAATCTTGCATTTTTATATTTCATACATTTAAGTGCAATAAAATGTAACCAAAACTCGTTATATAAACTAGTAAAAAAAGTTTGATATTTAAAAACTTGTTTTTGTGAACATAAACTTAACCAAGTATTGATAAAACATTAAAAACTATGTCATGAGAGCAATCAAAAAAATTAAGAGTATAAACAAGGCATTTAGTTTGACTGTTAAAAAAAAAAAATCCTGCCAAACAATTGACATGTTCATAAAACAAACTTGTCAATAAATGTAAAAAAAAAAAAACACAGAAAAAGTACAGTTGTTTTCCTGAACACCTAACCACTCTTCGAATATGTAAATATTACTTTTTAAAAAAAATTTATTTTACATTTTGGGGCAACAGAAATGTAACTATATACCAACTAAATATACATTTGTGGATTTAGGGATTTTTACAATTATATTTTACGCAACCTATAGAGGGCAGCATTGAGCCAATTTCTGAGCAAGACATTGAACTGGAGAAAGGTGTGCCAAGGTATGTTTCTCCTGCCATAATTTGAACCGGCAATTTAATATTTACACTTTATGGGGGGAAAAAAGAGAAGCTACAGGACCTTAAAAGTAATATTAAAATACATACAGGGGGGGGGAAAGCATGCAGATGCGAATATTATGTCTTAAAACACCATCAATATTTTACAATTACGGCACAATGTTGTAAACCAAGTCCTAAAAGGTGTTTCCAAACATAACATTAGATTATATATAAAATAAATGCCCAAACAAACTGGGTTTTAATTATTTAAATCTGCTTTACCGACAGCCGAGGAAGACATTGTTGGCCCACACCATGGACAGAGAGAGCAGCTGGTCCATCTGCCCGGTCTCAAAGTCGCAAATGTTTCGCAGGATAAACTCCCTCCTGGCTTCCCAGTGTTTCCAGCTCTCCCAATAACCCCGAAACGTCTCCACTCGCTCAGCTTCATCTCGGTTTTGTTGAATAAAATCCTCCACGTCCGCTGAAGACATTCTGCTCCCTGTACAAAAGACCGATCAATATGATCCACTTCCGGTGTCACGGTTTGGGTCGACTTTTCCAGACAGCGACCCCCACTGGTCGTTCACCTGCAGCGTTTAACAATGACATAATTCATCTTGCTGGATCTCAAAGATAGTATTTATTTATTCTGTTAAGTTTCTTCCATCTTGTTCACTAGGGAGCTTGGTCTTTATTTGAATTAACATATATTTTTGTAAATGATCATTATTGTTATTAGGTTAAACAGTAGTCTAAAATCGCTATTTATTGCTCTGTTTCTGTAGTTATTATTATACAGAGTATTATTATGCATGTGCACATTGATTTTGTTGGCAGATTTATGCAAATATTTATGTGTAGAGGTTTAAAATTACAAAAAAATAATGTAAATAAAATGTAATCATGTGAAAAATCAAAATATTTTTCATCTGAGTTTCCAGTACTGACATAAGACTGGTATGTTGAATTATCTCGTTAGGAAAGCTGACAAAAATGTAAAAAGAAAAGTACAAGATGTTTGCTTAAACTTTGTGAATAAAGGTGGGTCTCTGGAGATACACACACAAAAAAAAAACAAGAATCAAGATAAAATTGTATTAAAATGGTCATTTTTACACATTTATATTTTCAGCAATGCACTATTCCGAGTTTTATCACTATTTTATTTGACATTGTAAGGGTTCTGACAGTTCTGACAGCCTTTGTGCATTTCAGCTTTATTAAGAAAGTGTTTTTCAGCACGCTAACATCACCACGTATCTGAAAGAATGAGGCAGGACAAGGGGGCTGCAGATGAGCCGGATTAGCTTTTTCACTTGAAGAAGAAAAAAAAGTAAGAACTTCAATGCCTACATATATAAAGAGCCGAACTTGCCCTCCCAAATGCTCAACTAAACTATAATCTTAATTATCCATCTTTCACTGTGCTCTTTACATGACTAACCTGACAGAAAACCAAGAAAACTCCCAAAGTTTTGCTACCCA
Source organism: Oryzias celebensis (assembly GCA_014656515.1). Classification (NCBI taxonomy): domain Eukaryota; kingdom Metazoa; phylum Chordata; class Actinopteri; order Beloniformes; family Adrianichthyidae; genus Oryzias; species Oryzias celebensis. Next base: position 20,988,756 of record BNCR01000013.1, read on the forward strand.
CATTCACCTCTTACAAAAAAAAGAAAAATCCCCAGCAGCACTGCTGGGTTTGGTATTTTGGTCAGCTTCCAAGTTATACAATTCACTCTTTATTGGGTGAACTAACCCATTACGTTTATGGGCTCCTCTCTCAGCCTGAAATATATGTATACTAATGCTGAAATGATGCACTCAGCTTCAGTTGGCTCTGGCCTGTTGCCGTTCTTTGTGAGTCATTTAATGTATGCTTACTCAGAGGAAATACAAAAAGAACACATTCAGATGAGTCAGAGAGAGCATAAGAGGAAAAGGAAGTCGCTTCTTAGTTCTAAATAAATTCTGGGTTAAATGACTAAAAAACCACACTGTCAAAATTGTCATTTACTGAGCAACTATGTCTGTTTTATTATCTCGAAAATCTAGATCCTGATAAATGCTTTTCTGTCCCAGAAACCTTTTAGATTAAATAAAGTCTGTTATTTTTCATCGTAAACAGTCACAACTTCTTTTCTTTATTTTTTTATATCTAAATTAATGACGTTTCATAACAAATATTAACAAATTTGTTAAAAAGATGCTCAGACCTGAGTTATTAAAGGTGGATGACATATCTGACCTTTATGTTTGTGAAAACTAAAAGAAACTTAAATTAAATAAAAGTAAACAAACTCAAGTTTGTTTATCTTAATAAGGAAATAATACACACATTTTCACTCAAAGGTGCAGACATTTTTCCTTATGTGAAAACAATATGGTCCTTGCAGTCAGTGACTTCTGTGGGCCATAATAATACATGTTAAAAATGTGCATGCACTGCTGCATTGTGATATTTAATATTTAGATTTGTCCTGAGATTTTTTTAAACATTGCTTGACTGTTATAATGGCATCATGATACAAAAAGAAAGATATCTCGCTTCCATGTGTTCATAAAGTCTGTAAAGAGACAATAAAAGACCTGAAGAATTACAAAATAAAAGCATCCTGAAAACTTTTCATTGTTCTCTAAGAAAAGTGCTAAGATAGCTTGTTATTTTTATTAAATAGAATAATTTTCAGCAACTCGCTGGATTTCAGATCCCTCTTGTCTACAGTGGAGTTTGTCCTTGTTGCCCTGTATGCACGAGGTGACAAGAAACTGTCTCTGAATATGAATAAGATTGGACAGAATTACAAATTAAGAAGTGACCTTCTCAAACTTGTACCCAGAGCAGGTGTATCTTTCAGAAAGTCCAATTCCCATTTGACTAATATCTGAATACTTCTCAAACAAAGTGTGCATGGCATCAGGCTGCAAACAGCTTCAGTGCACATCATGAGGAGCGCAGGGACGCTCCCGGGCTGTTTTCTCAGGGGACACTGGCTACCTGCATTGTGTGGGATGCTGCTGTTGCATTTGAATGTGCGCCAGAGAAATCCCTTCTCTGTGTCCTTCACCGCCTCATTTCACTTTGAGCAAAACAGCAAGCCACTCTCTCCCTCTCCATCCCTCCTCTGTCTCCTGACACCTGATACAGATGAAATGAGCATTTGTGCACCTGACATCCCTGCCTTCAAGCGGGTGCAGATAGACTTACAGGCTGGATGAAAAGGCAAATGGCTCCATTTGTTCATCAGTGACCTCAGTTTTACTTCGCTTCATGGCTTTGCAACTCTTGTTACAAGAAAATTCTGGGATCAGAGCAAGGATGCTTCACTGTTTGCAACTGAAAACGGAGACTTTTCATTCCGGCCTTGCAAGATTCAGGCTGCAGATAGTAGTTATGCAGTTAAGGGACTTCAGTGCAGCACGTTAAGGATTTATCAAACATCACTTTTCCCCTTTAAGTCAAGATTTTTAAGAAAATTGGTGATTTTCTTGCCAATCCGTCATTCCCTTTGGATTAGCGTTGGAGAGAAACACTCTTGATTAAAAACTTAAAGGCCCAGTTCAATGACAGCGTGTTTTTAAATATGTTCCTGTGGAATTTTTCTCACAAAAAACATCTTGCAGCCACAAAACTCAAATTAAACCTTTAACACCTGAGATGTTGCCGGCGATGCTTAAATAACACACACTCTTTAACATATCATAACTTAACCGTTAACACGATCAACATCATTTCAGCAGATCCTGTGAACAATTGAAAAGTTACAGTTAGTCAAAAAACAACAATACTGGGGCTAAAACTCTGGTGTTAAAGGGTTAAAGAGTCCAAACATAACAGTAATGACTAGCTCCACCAGTCTTGCTTGATGTGTTTCTGAAAGGCTTTTGGGAAGTGGTGAAGATGGCTTCATGAAGGGGATCCACTGTCCTTTGTCAGCCTGGCGTTGTGAACTGCAGTACCGTCCTGCAGATAAACCTTCATCACCACACAGACGATGGCGCTCGGTCATGAGGGACGCTCCCTACAACATGTCCACACATCTAGCTGCAGTTTGATGCTATACCCCAAGCTCCACATTGTTCCATAGAAGGAAAAAATGTGCCACTTTGCCATGTAGAAAAACATTTCAGGTGGGATTCTCCTCGTCAGTATCGTTGGAAGAAAACAGGACCATCCAGATTACATTATTTCTCATAAGAGAAGAGAATTTTCTTCCATTTTTGAAAGTCTCAAGTTCAGCATTTCTTTGCAAAATCCATTCACAGAGACCTGTCATTTGACGGTGTTTGGTTTTAAAGCCCTTCTCTTGCACATGTTATCCGATGTTACTGGGGACCAGTCAGCATCAGTGATGGTTTTTATTTGGGTCAAGGATTGTGAGGGCCGCATTCCTGCATGTTTTCCAACATACCACGCTCTGGCATGTTTTAATGGGCCGGACACACCTGAACCAGAATCACCTGAATCAGTCATGAGTAGGGCTTGGATATCTGGAAATCATGCAGACACTGCGGCCCTCGAGGCCTGGAGTTGCCCATCACTGATCTATGTCATGAACACTTATCATTCAGTCACCATTTTTCCATGATATTGGCGCCGCCATTTGGAGCCAGTCGACAGTAATTGTCCTGTTGCACTTGAGAGCAGCTCAAAAGAATCTGAGGTAGGGGCCAGCGGACACCACATGCTTTTAATTAGTCATCCAATTGGCCAGTTTATAAGTTGCAAATAACTTGTGATAAAGAAACAATAAAAAAATAGGAGTATCAAGAAAATTAAAAAAAAGACAAAAATGTGTCAGAGCAAGTACGGTTTTTCAGACTAATATAATGACTCCGTTGTTTGTTCCTCAACAGAAGTCTATGGGATTTGACGTGCAGGTATTTCGAACGTGAACTGACAATATTAAAATCCAGAGACATGAAAACAGTCCCTGATCTGTGCGTAAATGTGGTTTTGTCCGTGTATACTAGGAAATTGGCATGCACTATTCAAAGATTTGTATGCGTAGGAGCGGGTTTGAATTTGCGTTTAGTTTTCAGCTGGTGTAAATTCAAGTTGTGCATTCTTACATTGAATTTTTACGTTTTTGTTTCATTCAAGTGTACATTGGAATACACAATTGCAATTAGGATGATTATGTATTCTGTCAGTTACAAATGCTAAATTATTTTTTTAACTGGTTTTAAGATTTCACTTCCAGACTTCCAGCAAAGGGAAGTCACTTTAAAGGTATTAGTCAATGTGCAATAAATAGTTTTTAATAATTAGTAAATAATTAAAACTTCATAAAACATACTATGAACACAAACTTTTTTGTCCAAAAATGTTTGCTTTTTAAAAATTAAAATGATATTTAGAGGTCTGAATTTTTCATTAAACTCCACATTTCTGTTGTTTGTGCAAGATTATGTCAATAGTTCATTTGTTTTAGTGTCAGTGATTTGCCAGGTGGAGCGTCAATGCCCATCCTCTCCTCTCCGAGGCGCACTGATCTTGCATTTGCAGAGTAGGAAGTGCAGTTTGCGGTAACCGTGAATTGAAAGTACGCCATAAATATGGCGCCAAAAGAGTTTTCAAGCTCATGAGAGGGTCTCTCCGCGCTGCTCCTGCGTGCGTTGCGTTTCTTGGGCGCGGGTGGAGGAGGGCGGTGGTGGGGTAAAGGAAGAGGCTGCTGAGGCGAGAGCCGCCCGCGTGCGTTTGTGCGGAGCGGCGGCGCGCGGGCACAGCGGGGCAGGAGGAGGAGGAGGAGAGGAGGCAAAGTGGAGGAGCAAGTGGAGACGAGGAGAGCTGATTTCTGAAGGAGGGACGTTGCGAAACTGGCTTGTAATCTTTTCTGACTCATCGTTTGCATTTTATCACTCATTTTTTGGGCTCATTTATTTATTTATTTTTTTGCACAGCTGGAGGTTTTTTTCCCCCATTTGTTTGGCTCCACGCGTGGGTTCTTTCCCCCCTCCTATTTTATTTATTTTTGTGGGGAAATGCGACATGCTTTCCCGTGAGCCGTGTGCGGTGCGCACCTCGCAGCCTGCCACTCCGTGAGGAGGAGGAGGAGCACCGGTGTCTGCTCCGGACTTGCGAGGCACTGATCCTCCGCCACTTTGGAGGTTTATTTTCGGATTTTGGACTCGGGGTCTTTCGCAGAGCTCACGCGCTGTCAGCGCGCGCGCGCCGTGAGGGGCGGGGAAGGGACGGTCCTGTCACCCCCGTGCGCTTCAAGTGTCGGGGGGGTGGGGGGTTTAGCAGCGCTGCTAGCAGCCTGCCAGGGCACCGAGTGGGCAAACGGAATTCTATTTACCTTCATGTGCCCCGCTCCCCGTGGTCTCCTAACCTCGCCGTCCGCCACCAAGGACGTCCGTGTTCCGTGCGCTGACCGCCATCAAGGTAAACACAACAACATCAACACATTTTGTTTGTTTGTTTGTTTTTATGACGCGGGAATGTGGAGTGAGCGGGGAAAGTAAAGTCCACTTTTGCCGCTGCTGCTAACGGCGCTATCCGTGCTAGGCTAGCAGCGGGGCAGCGGCTCTGCACGCACTTTTCACATCGGGCTTGTGTCACTCTGCGAGCCGTGCACGTGAGCCCAATGCTGGGGAGGGTGGAGGGGAGAAGAGAGGGGAGGGTGAAGCTGCAAGCTCGAGCACGTGCACGCCGACGACGGAAACTAACCGGCGAAACTTGCATCAAAAAAACCAAAACAAGAGAGCGATGAAGTCCGCGCGGGGAGCACATCCGAGCCGGGTTCCCTTTTTTTTTAATTCTACCTTTATTGATTTCCCATACAGAAACAGACACATTATTTTTTTTTCTCGAGGGGGGAGTTTTAACCGGCTGGAAGTTGTAGAGCTGATGGTTGGGTGGTGGCACCACACATTTACAGCTTCCAGGGATTTATTCCTCAAAAAAAAAAAAGGAAAAAAAAAGAAAAGATGCCAGAGTAGAGGAGGGAGGGCTGATTTTTAGGGAGGCTGAGCACGCATGCACACTTCAAGAAATTAGAGCAACCCTTCTCTGCAACATCATCCTCTCCTCCTCCTGCTGCTTCGTGCTGTGCAGATCTAGCTGGCTTAATGGGGGTAGGGGGGCGGTTGTTTACCTCCTCAAAGTCAGGGCTCCATCTGTGTGCCTGAGCTGGAGGACTGTTGCATCCTCACCTGGAGCTTTGCATGTGGATGCTGCATGATGTTTGCGACGCAGTGCAAACCATGTAAGGTCTGGTGTTTGACGGATGGCACGCTTGAACCCTGGTCCTTCCCAGCTTTTTAAAATTTTTTTTATATTAAGGCGATGTTGGCCTTGAATCAATTAGGCAGGAATCGTCTGGAGTGGGTGGGGGGTCTGTAAATGTTCCCAGTCGTGGCAGCAGACCTCCACATGCGGGTCTCGTGCACACACACACAGAAGCATCTCTGTCTCCCCTCTGAAGTCATGCTCCAGCACAGAACCGCCTGTGTGTGCGCTCTCTCAGACATGCACACTCACACAGTCCTCCTCCCGGCTGGATATGCAACCAGAGATGAGTCATGGTGTGTGGGGGCATAACTCTATCCCCTTCTGGTGTTTCATATCTCCTCTGAAGTACTGCTGTCTTCTCCCTTTCTGCTTGGTAATTGGTTTGCAGAGCAGAGCGGTTGGTACCAACTGGAGCTCATCTCAGATGATTTTGCTCTCCATGCCTGCACATATACCTCACATCCATCTCTGTTTTGCACGCCTCCCCCCGTCGTCATCTCACGTCAGAACAGTCTGAAGGGGCTTCACATGCTTAAGAAACTCTTAAGCCTTGCATGTGTCCAAACACATGTGTGCTTGTAGCTCTGCTCGTGTATTTATGTGTGCTCCTGTTTCTAAGCGCTGGACTCTGATTGGATGGAAAAGGGGGTAAGGACCCCACGTGGTGCATGGTATCGCATTAGGAGCTACGTTGTCAGGAGGAGGAGGGATGTTGTTCATGAATGGACCTCTGACGTCACGCAGACTGTAACCTCAATCTCTCACAGACACATGCACACACACATGCATGCATGCATGTGTGTGTGCATGTGTAAAGAAAGACAACCGCAGGGCAGAACATGGGATCTGATCGCATGAGAGGGATTGCTGCAGGTGTGACTGCATCTCTGCTTAACTCTGGAGCACGCCGTCTGCAGGAGTATTACCACATGCCGAGCTGATTCTTGGTTGTCTGTGGGGGCGTGTTTGTGCCTGAGTTGCCATGACGCTGCCTGTTTTAGTGTCATAAAACAGGACTTCATGTAATCCCACAGATTATATGCAGTTATTAGAATAAACAGCTTTTGTTTTCCTGCAAGTCTGTTTTATAAGATAGAAAAAAATAGAATAACTTTGCTAACTTGGCAAATGCAGTTTTTTTTTTTTTTTGCTTTTCTTTGAATGTGTTGCTAAATGACACTTGAGCTGCAGAACTGACAAATATCACTTTGTGGTTGCTGGGAGTGTTAATTAGTTTTGACTGGTTATTTTACAACTTTTGCATCAATAAGTGGGGGATTAAATGATGGGGTTTTTATGCATGATGGGTCTGCTGTGGCCTTCAGCTTCACTGAGGTGTTCCTGTCCATCCATGCTGACCTGCTGAAAGCCATAACAACAAACCAGACTTGGAGAGGCTGTGTTTTTATGTATTTTTGTTTCCTTTCCCTTTGTCTCTGTGACTCAGCCGGCTTAGTGACCAATCATTTTCTCTGCACCTCGGATGAATAAAAAGCTCCACATATCTGATGTAAATACTCTTGATTGGAAGGAGGGCTATAACTGTTGGACCGGCAGATTATGTTCCCTGTTGACTGACAGCAGTAGATGCTTTTTGTGCAGCAGATGGCTTTTTCAGATGTTAATCATTTGTTTTTCTTCTGTAAAGAAAGGCTTAGAACATACGTTTCTGAGCCTATCATTTTGTTCTTGTTTTGTTTTTCTTTTTCACGTCATAATTTCCACTCATTGAATGAATCATTAATCACATGGATGTTTTACAATCATATTTTAGAAGCTGCTGTATAACTGATGTGCATTGAAAGTTTTAACTAAAGCTCTTCTCTTAAAATCATGCACTCCTATAAAAGATGTGGATGCTGCACAAATATACATGTATTTGACTTTTTTCTGTTTTTGTTTAGGAAAAAAATCCAATATGGTCCCTTGAGGCTTTATTATTTGTGTCCTTCCTATCTTCATCACTGACTGGATCAGTATGTCAGACGTATTGCGTTTGAACATTAACTGACCAAAAAAGGAAAATTAGCCGTAGCCTTTCTTTTCAGTCTCATTTGTAAATATATTCTGGATTTTCTTTGTAAATTAGTAAAATAATTGATGACTGGAGATGTGGAGGGAAACATTGAAATGGTGGTTGGCGTTATAAAAAGTGAAGAACAGTGGGGTTCTCATCCTCCCCATCGTTTTCATTCCCCCAAGTCCCTTCCAAATCATGAACTCCTAGAGACAGTGAGTATGGATCAGTCCTCCATCACTCTGCACACTTTCGCTCTCCTCCTTTTTGCCCTTTCTTGTCCTGGCTTGTTGGCAGAATCCCAGCATGCCTGGCTCCGAATCTCCTTCTTCTTGGTTGTTGGTCAGCAGATTTTGAAGAGGGAAGGGAAAAAATAAAAACCTTTGGAGCTCTGCCTCTCCTTTTTATTGGTTAACTCTATTCCCATCTCTCAGTTTTTTTGCACTCACTCACCCCCGCACCTTTAATGCAGCAGGAGCTGTGGCAGTATCAATAAATATCATCTTAATGTTCTGGTGGCTGAAGTCTGCAAGGCGATAAAGAAAATCTATTTGATTCTTGAAGCTCATTTGTTTGGTGGTTTTCCAATTTTTCTGTGCACTTGTGTGTCTGTAGTTTATGTGCCGTCATTCTCATCCTTCTTTATTCCTGATATTCGTAACATCTTTCACTCTATGCTCTCTTTCTTCTGCCTCTCTTTACTTCATCCCTGCAGTGGAAACAAATATCTTTGGGGATATAATCGCATATCATAATTGTCCAAACAGAGAAATTATTGTTAGCCACCAGAAGTAAAGTTCATTTTCATATAAAATTTGTTGTTAAACCTCTTTGTTTGGTGGTATTATCCAAATAAGCACTGATTTGGCAGAATAAGAGGAAAATAAGATGACTTGAATGCAGTTGTTATATATATTGCAAATAAAGAAAATATAAACGAGCTACACTCTCCTTGTTCTGCTCCATTCTGATGCATCCACTTGTAGACTGTTAGATCCATGTACATCTCCGAGCTGGAATCTGGATTAAAACTCAGTGCTCCAATATTGCTTGCCATTTTTGTTGCACGTGTAATGTTAGGTTTGGGCTGTGTGAACAGAGAGCTTGTGAGCAGAGAGCTCTCAACAATGGGGGAGAGTAAGGGGGGCGGGGTTACTCCACACCAATGGTCCCACTCAAAACGCAGAGGTTAATTTCTAATGAACTCTTGCTGCTCTGCAGAAACTATGTCCTAGAAAATGTCACATTGGGACTGAAACAAACATGTGAATGAATGGATGGTGGGCTGATGGGTAACACTGTTTGTGAAGCAATGGAGGAATGATGAAAAAGGTGTTCTTGTACAAAACTGAAGAGAAGATAAAAAGTCAGTTTCTATCATTGTAGATGTGTTACACTGAATAAAACTGCAGTTTCTTTATAGTTTTTTACTCCTTTCTTAGGGAGGTTTGGCTCCCCTGGGAGCATTATCACTAAAATGAACTTGCTTAAAGGAGCCAACAGTGCTATCTGGTTGACATTACAAGCTAGCTCCTTTTCTGCTCCTCCCCACGGAGCAAGCAGCAGGGGTCCACAGGGACAACGGCTGATGGGAATGGTGATGGCGATATCGGCACCACAGAGTGACTCATGCCTGCTCTTAAGTGGCTCAGCGGCTTCCAGTCAGTCATGAGATGCTGAGAGGGATGTCGTTAGTTGAGCATTAAAGCTCCTGGCTGGAAAGTTGAGCACAGCACGTGGTGCCTATCTTTTCACTTTGGTTTATTGGTGGTTTTCCACTTTTGTGCATGAGCTCTTACTTTGTTTGGGTTCCTCAGTGCACCAAACGCCTTAAAAGGTCACCAGTGGTACATTTGATTGTTTCTTGTGAGAACTTTAGAAGTACCTTTTCTGATCTCTTTAGCGCTGCAGCAAAAAATGATTTGGTTCTTGATTGACCAAACATTTTATTTCAATCGTCCAATTTTCAAGAACATACAGTAAATAAGACCTAAACATGTAGACACACTGATGAGATCCAAGAATTATGTACAGTTGACATCTCCTTATTCATAAAAAACACAGAGAGGGTTTCCCAACCATAATCAAGAAAGGAGATGATGCATAAAGACATGAGTGTAGGTACAGTGAGGCAAACAAGTATTTGAACACCTTGTGATTTTGCATGTCCACTGTGAGAGACATAATAAAAAAAAAATCTGGAAAACACATTGTTAAAAAAAATAGTTTGTATACCACTGCTGCAAATAAGTATTTCAACATCTTAGAAAATCTCTATTATTTGGTACAGTACCCTTTGTTTGTGATTACACAGGTCAAACGTTTCCTGTAGTTTTTCCACCAGATTTGTTAAGTATTTGAACATCTGTCTATCAGATAGAATTCTGACCCTCAGAGACCTGTTATTCCGCCTTTAAATAGTTCACCTCCTCTCCACTTATAGTCATAATGAGAAACACCTGTTTGAGGCGGTTAGCTGCATAAAGCCCCATACGATCGGTAAGACTCCAACTATTAACATGGCCAAGGCCAAAGAGCTGTCCAAAGACACCAGAGACAAAATTGTAGAATTCCACAAGGCTGGAAAGGGCTACAGCGCAATTGCCAAGCAGATTGGCTAAAACTGCTTAAACCAGTACATGTACAAACCCGTCTTAAGTCATGTGGTCAGATGAGACCAAAAAAGAACTGTTTGGTCTTATTTCCACTTGCTGTGTTTGGAGGAAGAAGAATGATGAGTAGCATCCCAAGAACACCGTCCCTGCTGTAAAGCATGGGTGTGGTAGCATCATGCAATGGGGGTGTTTTTCTGCACATGGAACAGGACGACTGCACTGTGGTAAGGAGAGGATGACCGGGGCCATGGATTGTGAGATTTTGGGGATCAACCTCCTTCCCTCAATCATAACTGGGTTTTCCACACAGCCAGGATAATCAAAGAATTCAGGAGTGACCTAGCCAGTCTTCAAACATCAACCCAATAGGAAATCTTCCCCCCTGTACTATCTTCTCATGGGGGGGGATTATACACTTTGAGGGGATATTACTTGTGAACTTGGCTAGAGATTTACGCTGCTCATACCACAGAATAATACATATTTAGAATATATAAATAATATATAATAATAATAATACATATTTAGAATACATAATGCATAATTAGAAAAAGGTAAAATGTAACTGCTTTAACCACTGGGCCACGGCAGGAACTTCAAAAAACTTTCAGACCATTGCCCTTTTATTCCAGCACAATTCAAGCGTTTTCAACGGATGTAAGTGTCACAACTAAATGCCGCAAAAAAAACAACACAACACAGACAGGGACAATATTCACAACTGCGACTTCAGGAGCTCACACCCAGTTTTTTGCTTCGCATCTGAAAAAAAAACAGTAAAAAATGATTTCACAAATGCAAATCTTTTTTTTGAGCATGCAGATCCCTCTTTACAAATCTGTAAACCTACATTTTTTGGGTAGATTTATTCTGCGGTATGATGAAACTTGATATATGTGCAAACATGCAGTTGCCGTAACGAACCCATTCAGTTGCGGTTTTGAATCTTTGGCCTTATATTGATTCCATACTAGGCCACTGTACAGGCATAAAAGAAAAGCAGATTCTCATGATATTAACTCAGTTATATATATTTTTGTGTTGCAATTTTTTACATTTTTTTAGTTTTACCTTATTTTTATGTCTTTGATTACTCTTTTTTGCATTAGAACCAAATTGATCCAGAAATATGCTTCTTCCTGAATAATGCCTGCCAGGTGATGCGGTTGATTTAGAAAATGATCACTTGAAAGCATGAACTGGACCACATTTGTGGTCTCTCAAAATGTCAGCATGTGAAGTTGGATTGGTCACTTGATCACATGGTAGCAGGATAATATGAGTGCTTGGCTTTCATGCTTGGATGCTGGTTTGGGTCTGTTGTGTTTTGTCTTGCACACCTGTTGGCGTGGCTCTTATGCGGATGTTTGATGTGCGTCAGGTGCGTTAATTTTTTTTTCCCCATTCGTCGTTGTTTGCAAACCATTTTGTCATTTCTCTGCATGCAGGTGTCTTTCAGTGTATTGTGTTTGATGATCAGGAAAATACTATGATTTCTAACATCACAGGGTTTTCCGCTCACATGCTAACACTTTGATTCTTTCAGCTCGTTCACCAGATTCCCTCCATCCCTATCAGCTTTTGTATTTTGTACTTGATCTGTATTTAAATTTTGAATTTTATGAATTCATACTGTTCCTGTTCCATGCATTTGTCTTTTTTGGCTACCTTCTCTGTAGTGATTCTGTCCAAAAATAGCTGGACGTGTGTGTTTGTGTGTAAAGTTTGTTGTTTTGCAGAATTCATTGATTGATTCCTGTTTCTTTTCAGTCCAATTATCATTTTAGTTCCTTTTAGGAAGAAGAGAACGAGTTAATGAGATGATAAAAATGAAGGCAGAGGAGAGGGTCAGAGTGATGAAAGGAAAGTGGAGGAATGAAAAAAGGATTGGCAGATGGAGAGGAATTTAAGAGCGTCTCAGTGACACTGGAGATGGCATACATTATGTAAAATAGAAGATGGGAAAGAGGGTGGAAACAGAAGTAAAGGGGATAAAAGCAGGAAACTAACAATGGGAAGCAAACCAGGCGTTTTCCTGATTTGGTTTAAGATCCCGTCGGACCTTTTGGCTTGTTACGCAGGCAGGTCCTTGTCAGTCTGCACACACTTTTACATTTACTGACACAAACATTCTCCTTGGACAAGCAGTCATCCACACCCACAACACTCTGTCTCGGAGAGACTGCATGTTATGAAGCAATTTATATGCAAGAAGTCTTTATCAAATGGACTGACCTCTGGCATTTCAAGAGCGCCAGCGGTCTGTGCTGATTCCACATCAAGAATGTTGAGGCTTGTGTCGTTTATGTTGAGCTTGGAGAGTTTATTTTTTTATTTTTCCATGCATGCCCATCGCTATAACACTTACTGCTGTTTATTTGATGCATCTGCGTGCTTTACTTGGCAGCTGAAAAGAGCCGGCGCTGCTTCCTGAGCTTCTGCGGCTCTTAATAATAGATCACCATCATTGGAACTGATGTTGTTCCGACCTTAAGTGGAGCTAAGTGCTAAAAAAACACACTGGCCCTTATCCTTGCTGCTGCTGAAGCAAATGCAGCGTCATCTTCTGGGAGGACCAGGCCAGACGCAAAGCCAAGCATAGGAGCAACATACTTGCAGACAGAGAAACAGATGGCTGGCAAATGGGTAGACGGGCAGCAAGGCATTGAGTCAAGTATTGAGACAGACAGATGGCGAGCTTACAGGCAGACAGACGGATGGACGCGGCGACAAATGGGACGCAGCCATTCAGACATATCTGCGAGTTGCAGGACAGTGGGGTACTGTGGCACGGTAAAGCAATAAAAAAAGACCCCTTCTTTAACTTAATCCTTGGTTATATTAGAAAACTTCCACTTTCATCATTTTTGATCTATTTAAAAAAAAGTTCCCAGTAGTGTGATTACTCTGTTTTTAGCCAAAAACCTGTGTCATTTTCCAGGACATAGTTTTTGCAGAGGGGTGGTAGTTCAGAAGAGTTATGGGCGGGACTGTTGGTGTAGAGCAACCACGCCCCCCATCCCCTCTCCACTGGGGAGCTTGTGGTCCGCCCAGTGTATTTTCTACATAAGAAATTGACTTTTTTTCAAACAGAATTTTTAAAAACATCAAACAATTTTCATTGAAGTGGATCTTTAAGAAAAGTTTGAGAAAGATTTGAAAGGTGTGCTGACCACACTGAACCTTGACATCACCTGAGGACCAAAAACAATGTGATCAACTGTATTCATCAGTCCGTTTAAGATCTTGAGGGAATTTCTTTTTATTGTGTCATTGCAAAAAGCTTAAAATTGTTTTTTTTTTTTTTTTTTTAAAAGCTGCAATAAAAGTTGCAAAATTTGTCACTAACAGTTTTATTTAGTCATTGTGGAGGTTGATGATGTTAACACCAGTGGTGTGGTGGGGCCAAAGCACAGCCCATTTCATTTTCCACTAGTTTGGTGATAGTTTGGTGTCGAAAATGAACTTTTTGACCTGAAATCAGACATTTTTTGGCTGAAAACAACAAAAAAAGGAAAGAAGGGAAGCCCAGTGACTTCTAGAACTCTCTTTAGAAAACATAACAGATTTTACATACTGCTAAAACAATGAAAACTAAAGAAAATAAAGAAATAAGTGAGAATGAGCTGCTAAAAAGTTGGAAACCCAGAAAACAGTCATCCATTAACTACATGCTGCCCTCACCTGATTTTCTCCCTCAGCATTCATATCTGGGTGCTAGGAACCTCACCAAACTTTATTAGTTGCTTTACAGAGCCCGTGAGCTGGTTAAACAGCTGACACATGGTTTGATTTCCCACCTGCAGACTTCGTCTCTCAGATTCAATTTCCCAGGCATGATCTGCTGCACTTTTCAGAGAGCAGTCCCCTTTAAGCCTTCAGTCAGACGCACAGCTCCCGGCGGCGTCGTACTCAGCCAATTAATTAGCTCCCTGGGCGATTGGCTTTCCCAGCGTGCATTAGTCAACCTTCTATCTGTAAATGTTTTTGGCTGACTTAATGTGATGCACAGAACATATGACTTGCATCAGATGATTCAAATGGCAGCAGTACTGGCTGACTAAATCCAAATAAATATTAGTGTATTATATATATATATATTTCTTAATTCAATGAAATTTTCTTCTATGATCCCTTGTATAGTGAATGGAATTCCCTGCAAAATGCCATTTATTCTTTCAGCTAAGCTGTATTTGATGGTAGCATCATTCTGGTAATTTAGATAATCTACTCTGTGTTCTAAAAGCACAGAAATTATATTAATGTTTACTGAAAGCAATACGTTTTTTCTTGGGTAAACACATTATTATTCACATTTTTGGTCTATTTGTTTCTCAGTTTAAGCCTTGGTCACAAATGCCCTTGCGGGTGGATATGAGTTGTCTGTGGGAAAAAAAAATGGACAAACCTGCATGGGGCATATAGGTGGACCGCAGGAAATGGCAAAGTCGTAAACTGCTTGGTGAGCCTAAAGAGCGAAAATGTTCATCCACATTTTTTTCTACTGGTTTGCCTTGGTCAACAAGTTATAGCAACACTTATATAACCCGTAAGGGTGAAGTAGGACAGACAAATTTTTCCTTTTTTCATGCCTGTACAGGCATCGTGTTTTAAACCCAAATATTAGAAATGAGGAAATTAGACAATTAGAGTGTAGTTTACGTAGATATCCTACAGGCACCTGTGTGCCACCTCCACAACCTGTGGGATTTTTGCGGTGTAACAATTACTTTCCGATACACGAGAATCGTAGGTTCCATTTTAATGACGTTCCTTGAGGTTGTCGTACAAGCCTCAAGGAAACTACAAGACACATCCGTGCTCCTTTTAAGATGCGGCCGCTCCTCTCTACAACCTTCCACAAGCCTGAACGACCAGAAAACCTGCAGGACCCGTACACTTTTTTAAGACTTTAATGTCGTTGGGAAGATAATTCTTATCTTTTAGCATTATTAGCAACAATAACATTTGTCTTATGATTTGGACGATGTAAAATAAAGATTTAGCAAGAGAAAATATTCTCGTTTTGCCTTTATTTTTACCTGAGTGTACAAAGTTGACACATTTTTTGAGTTAGAAAGACATAAGTCACACCATTAATCATGTGATTGATTCGCTCTTTTTTCCTGGTTAACCAGTCAAGGTTTTCAGTTCAGGACCTGAACTTTTCTGTGAGATGAACTTACTTAAACTTTAAGTTTCTTTCAGAAACTATAGAAGAACATGAATAATAAAACGCAAGAAAGCCATGTATATATTTTATAACTTTAGCTCTTTGTAAAAGCTGCAAATGATAAATGGCAGAAAAGAAGTCTTCCTGTTTCTTTATGCCTTTATTTAGAGGTTGTGCAGACTTTTATATGTCTGTGTGTGTGTGTATGTGTCTGTATACTTACTGGCATTCATTACACAGAGGCCACTTCTTGGTCCTGCAGGTGTTTACTGTTACTGTATGTTTCTTGGCCACACAGAAGCGTCTGTGTGCCAAACGGTCTTAATGTGAATGTTGCCACACTTTTTAAGAGAATGTAAACATACCAGTCTAGCAAACTGTTTTTGCAGGTTGTTCTAAGACATTGGAGATGAATAACACTGAGATGATATGCTAAACTGTACCATAACAAATCTGCTCCACACAGATCCAGACTTGGACTCAAAATACCCCTCCAAAAATTTGATTTTTAATTTTTGTCTTTTCATGAGAGCATCACATAAACAACTACACAAAATGCTTCCTGTACAGCCTTCAAAGCTACATAAATCACAAAATTACCCAAAATAAATTAAACACAAATCGCAAAGCAATGAGAAGAAAGGGGCAGATGGAAGAAAAATAAATCAGTCCATCCGTCCAAAAAAAATCAAGTTACAGCAAGTTAACTCCAAATTTTATCTAACCTACATCATAGTGGGGGTATGTCAAAATGACTATTCCTAACAACTGTTTGTGTTATGAACATTTTTTTAATTAAAACAACCTTTTTTAAACATGTTATCTGTAAAACTTGACTTTAATAAGTGTAAATTCAAAAAGCAAAGTACTTTTTACTGCTGTGACCCCAGAAATGATAAAATGTTGAGTCACTAATTTCATCTCTTTAATAAGAAAGAAAATGTATTTATTGTATCTGTTTTCTTTCTTTTTTCTCATTTTACGGTTGATTTTATTTTTAGAAATGCTCGCTTGCAGTGCTTTTTTTCTGATTTATTTAGAAATGTTTTTACACTTATGAGACTGTGGTCAGCCTTTAGAGATCTTTTAAATCTTTAGAGAACACAACATATCTAATCATATCACAGCCCTGGTTAGGGGACAGGATGATGCCCATCACATTGGACAAAGACAGAAAGTGTGGATGGGAGACAAAGGAAAAGGGGAGAAATGTGTTTGGTGTAAAAAAGAGAATGAGATAAATGTAAATAATCAAAACTATGAGTTTTTCTGCAGATAATTCTTGTTTAGGTTTTACTATCTGGTATTCCAACCAAACAGGTCACATTTCTGCACATAAACGGAGAGATTCAAGCTTTTAGGATTCGGATAACTCAGCGTTTTTTGTTTTTTATTTCTTATAAGGCAAAAAAAAACTATTCATCCGGCTCATTAGTCATTAGAGTGTTTTGTATAGATTTATATAGATCAAGATGAAGTCTAGCTGATTATACAAAAGCTTGCTCTTTGCTCAGATGTGCTTGGTTTATTTGAAGTATTTTAACAGTTATTGGAGCATTTTACAGGAAGCCATTGTGATTCTGTAACATGGTTGTGAATTTTCTACAAAACTCCAAATCTTATCAGGATAATTCTCTAATAGTTTATTGAATTATTTATCTAATTTCTTAGTAAATGTATGTATCATTATTTTGGTCAGATCACATTTGTTAATAAGAACATTTTTGAACATTTTTCCCTGGATAAATAAAGGTGTATGAATACTACAATAATAATAAAAATGGTAATGGGCTGGATTTTTCTGCGTTTTTCCAGATGCTTAAAATGCATAATTTGTTATTCATTCACTCTGAATTCATACTTGGTGATGGTGAGCTACTGATGTAGCCACAGGTGCCCCGGGGCAGAGTGACAGAGGCGTGGCTGCCAGTACTACTGCCCCTCTGACCATCACCGGGACAATTACCACATTCACACTCCAGTGGAGCCACACTGGCGGCAGTGAGGGTGAAGAGTCTTGCGCAAGGACACAACAACCGTTGACTGGGGGGGAGCGGGGATCAAACCACCAACTCTTCAATCATTTCCTGACGTGCTCAACCACCTGAGCCACTGTCGCTGACCCCTTGATAACTTTTAATGCAAATATGCATCAAGCCACATGCTCCGGAATTACCTTCTTTTGGAAACCACTTGAAAGCAAAAACATAAGTGTTGTTTTTTCATAGCTGGAAATAAATTCAGGCATTGAGGGGTTAACAAGTTACGTTTCAATTTAATTGCATTTCAGTGTGAGTTTCGGGGTCAGTTTGTATGCATCAACAAGTCAAATAAAATCAAAATTTTCACTTAATGTTAGTTTTAAAGCTTTTCCTGTCGTCAGCAAAAACCTTAAGGTGGAAAAAAAACTGTCTGTCTTTGTGTTGGTAAAAAAAGAATCTCTTTGGAAGGTAAATTGAATATTTTTCAGATGTGATTTTGGTTTTTATTCATTTAGGAAATATTTGAGATCCAAGAATCTGTCCTGAATAATAGAGACTGTAAAGGATGAATCTTTCTCTTGGACTCTAGCTCCCAGACTCTGGTGTCGTGTGTTTCTCAGTTGCATGCTAAATGGTTCAGCAACACCACAGGAGAATTAGACATTAGCCAATAAATGTCATAGCTGAGATGAAACCACTGTAAAGCTTCAGTATAGAGTGTCACGAGAATATTTCAACTTGGTTCTCTCTTGTCATTTCATGAAGCACTTGGACTGTTAACAGAAAAACATGCTAAACTGTGATGATTTTGCACCGTTTTACTCCTAAGTCCCTACAGAAGTGGTTCATGGTCTGGTTGCACATCTGTGTTTCTTTAAAATCAAGTTCAGTTTGGATGGATGCATTGGGTTCTGCTGACTTGTTCAGAAAAATCCTAATTTTTTTTTTTAAGAAACTTTTTAGAGAAGAGGGAAAACGGAGCTGGAAATTAGTGGAAGGAAGCAGCAAAGTCCATCTGATGAAGACAGAAGATATTCTGTTCATGGAGAATAAATAATCCAGACACATTTAGGTAATGCTTGTGTCTGTTATGCTTCACAGATCATAAGGTAGAAGGAGAAGTGCAAAGACATGAGTGGGGTAACAGTAAAGAACCAAAAAAGGTTAGTATTAATCTCTATGGAGGTCCAAAAGAGACAATATTAAATACATATATATGCCATAAAATAAAAGTGTTATTAATGAATTAAAATAGGCAATAATTAATTAAAAGTGTCATCAAATGTCTCTATTTCATTAAAGTTCACTTTTAAATGATTTAATGACACATTTATTTATTTCATGATTTAATGACGCATTTCATGGTCCTGTTTGCAGACTTTCATTGTTATCTGTCAAACTGTCCCATCAAACTCGGGGGGCGTGGCTAACTCAGATCATCTGTACTCCATTTGTCTGGCCTGGTCATTGCGGCTTCAGTGCAGGGAACTTTTGTGATCTTTTTTAGAGACATACGGAGAATGTGAAAGCAGGACTCCTCATCTCATGAAACTCAAGAATTCATTCAGTTTTGAAGGTTTTGTTTGGCACTTCACACACATTTGCTTCTTCGTCCATGTTTACGGGGACTCCGCGGCACTGGCTACTTCCTGATGGAGGTTCGGTGCTTGTCTAGGCCTGAAGCTGCATTTGCCAATTGTCTCTGGCTGCAGTATGCAGTGTGTTTTGGGGATCCCACACCATGAAGTAAATAAATATGTAATTAAATGTAAAAATGTGCTTTTAAATGGCAATTTTAATATTTTAATGCCACATGTACTTCAACATTTATTGATTTCCAGCTTTAGTTATTGAATTCTAATTTTAAATATTTAATGACACTTTTATTCAATGATTTAATGGTGTATATATTTATTTAAATATTGTCTCTTCTGGACATCCATAAATTTCTGATAGCTTCATTATTGAAAAAGTCATTAAATGTGCTCTTTGATTAGAAAATCCTGTAAAAATAAATATTCTTAAAGGCCAATGTGAGAGACTGTGCTGCTAGTTCTCACTTGCTATTTAAGTGCTCCTTTGACCGGCAAGGAAAGATGTGACACAGCTCCTTTCCAAAAGCAATAAACAAAGCATAGGTTTTCAGAGCACGGCTTAAGTGGGTCGCTTTAGAGTTTAATGGGCGAGGGTGAGCCTTGACATAGATCCAAGTGTGCAGGTTTGAGGTCAGACAGACATAACAAGAGGAAGTCAGAGATCTCATCAAAGGAGGAGAACTGAACTTGACAGATGGGGAGATGTAAAAAGACGGAGAGAGAAACTAAATGGACGAGAGGAAGTCTACAGTGTAGCTAAGATGAAAAACGTTTCCACGAGAACTTTGCAGAAGATAGGCAGTTAAGGAGTCCCAGTGTCAGGTTGGGTGGAATTTGCACGGCACATGGGGAAGCTCAAGTACAGGAAGAGCCCCCAGTTCAGGGCAGAATAGCCTCTCTGCCCCATAAATCTCTGCTTTCCACAGTTGGAACACACCTCCTTCTTTTGCTTCCCTACAAGGGTCTGGTTAAAACATGCAAAAACCTCTACAGAACCATGCTGTCCTTTTTTTGTTGTCTTAGGCTGTAGTCACAACTGGCCTTATGGGTCGATACAGGCGGGTGAAAAATGAGCAAACTTATAGGAGACGCCCAGGTTGCCTACACAAAATATCAAGATTGTAGACTGCTCCATGAGCCCTTAGAGCGAAAATGTTCACGTACACATTTTTTCCACTGGTACTTTGCAGGCGAAAGGTAATGTAATTAGATGCAGTCACGTTGTATCTATTTTTACTAATAGGAAGTGTTTGTGTAATGCATAAGGAATATATCACTCCTGTAATGGTGTTGCATATCAGCACAAGGCTGCTTTTCTCTGTATCAGAATCCACTGAAAATACTGTATTTGATCAATGGTTGAAGTGTTGGAAAATTTACGGTAAGGTTTTTCTTCTCTGAAAGTTGCCTATTTCAACATTTTTGCTGAAATTCTTCCCCACAGAAAAAAAACCCAAATAAGGTGACAAAACCAGTTGACATAGATGTGATAATAAGATGCTCCATAATGAGTCTGAACTGCTCAAGTCATTTTTCACACATTCTCTTCCAAAAAAATGTTTCCTCATTAGTGTGTTTTTAAAAAGTTGTTTGCAAAAGGCAATTAGTCTGACACTTCCAAGTATCATTGAAATGTTCAGCTGTCGTAGTTTCACATGGATTTGTTCTCATCAACAGGAAGTGTGGGGAGAATGGTTATATTGTAGATTAGGTGAGTTTATTTGAGCTTCATCTGTTTAGATTAAAAGGCTTATTCATATTTTAATATTTTTTAGGTTTCTAGGAGTCGGTCAACAAACAGATTTATTTTTTTACACTGAAGGGGTTTCAGTTCTAGTTTAGAGCCCATTCCTACTGGAGTTGCTTCTTTTTTTGGCTTTGAAACATTCGAAGCTGCAGTAACATCAAGTTGTTGGTCGTATCAGGCAAAGATCTGTTCAGTAACGCCATCAGGACTGAATCACTAGGTTAGGCATAAGCACCCATAGATTTCACTGGTTCTAATCAATGATTGAAGTTACAGTAAAAGCAAAGACTTTGATGTTGCATCAGCAGTAAACATTGACTGTATATGAGATCTGGATTGTGTGATGTCACCCATAGAAAATGAGAAAATGGCTTACCTCTGGCACCGACCAAAAGAAGTCGATTGAGTTGCTATATGGACGTCACCATGTTGAAACCAGACGTCAGTAAGCAGTGATTTGTCCAAATCATAAAATGTATGTAGAGAGCTGGACTGAGCGTGTGTGACATCACCCATAGAAAGTGTCTTATCTGTTATCTATTCTTGGTATTTTGCTGTTGTTTTTGTTAAATCTGTGTCACTAATATAAGTGTAAATATTATGTAAAATGGGAAAAATCTCTGTTTTAATTGCTGAATTATTCAATATCAAAAAATAAGAAGTCTTAGCTTTTTGTCCAAAATGTAAATTAATCAGAGGAAATATCTGTTTTAAGAAAACAACTGCTGTGATTGAAGGTGTTTCGATGTGAATGCAAAGGGAGGCTTTGGATGTGTCATTGTGATGCTGTAGGCTTATAATTTCATACATTATTTATGAAATGAGAAAAATATTTGACTTTAAAGAAACACTTTGAGCAAGTAGACTGTCTCTTTGCATTGTGGGACAGCACAGACGGATAGAATAGTCTGCAGAGAGATTATATCATTAGGTTGGGGAATAAACGTTTAAAGTGATGCTTTTACCCGGTTCTGTGTGGAAAATCTTTTTCCTTAAATGCTGTTCAGTTGAAATGGTTCTGGACGGGTTCTTGTTTTGGCAGAAAAAAGGGGTGACAGCAAGCTTTTCTCATCTAATTTTTTACTCGGCTATTTGATTTTGTCCTTTCTTCTCTTGCTGGCACTGGATTCCAAACTCGTACATCAAAGTAAAATTACATGTCAGAGCAAAAGTAGAGCCATTAATGCGACCGTCTGCTGTTGTTCATGTAAGTAAAGGGAATTGCTTGTATGAACAACTGCAATATTTAAACAAACAAAAAAAATCAAAAGTTATAAAAGTAAAATTGAAAACCTTTCCACATTCTTGACAACTATGAAATGTGTTTTTAGTCTCACATCAAGCCAATTCCATATACAGATATTTTCAAGTGTAGCACATGTATTTATTTTGGCTAAAAACAGCACAAAAATAAATAAAAGACCATTGGGAATGATTTTACAGATCCAAATAAATTGAAATGAGACTTTAAATTATTGCCTAAAATTTCAATGCATATTGCAGATATTTATAGTTTTTCTATATATAAAAATCTCATCAATTGCCATGAAGTTTGTTCTCCTTTTTTGACCCATACCCTCGGGGAACAGTAAGCTGTAGAGCTGGTTTAATCTTTCAGTTCATCTTGAATGTAAGGCAGGGATGCTTTGGGTATAACATGGATTTCAATCTTTATCTCAAGGTGTCAAATCTACTTTTTTGTGAAATCACAAAATAAAGTTGCACATGTTTTGTTTTGGTTGATTCATGTGGAATATCTCACACTTTTACCTTTTAATTAAGATTTCCAATCCAGAAAATGAATAAAATGACACATTGTAATCTCTAGCCACCTCCTGTCTTCACTTTCTTGTATATTTCTTTAACTTTAACCCACAAGAAAAGAAAATTTATTTATTTATTTTTTTATAAAGAACCACTATGCACTAAATTAGAAAAGGTCATGTTTGTCATCCTAATACCTTATGCCACTTCTGATTTATTAATTTTCATTTTGATAATCAAAACACATTTTTTCTAAGATTTGTCTTCACAAAAGAACTGCTTATTGTTTAATTGATATACAAGATTTATCATTGACTTTTTAATTGAGTTTTCTTCAACGATTTTTACCAAAACAACTGTGCTTTTAATGTAAACATTAACAACTTTTATAATACAAATCTCACATGATTAGTTATGTTATAACTGAGTCAAATTACTTTTTTGAACTGAAATTTGAAAATTAGACAGATTATAGAATTAAATCACACAGTTTCACCATGACCTGAGACCTAAAAGACCTAAAGACATAAAAAACAATGATTGTTGGTCCTGCTGCAGTATTTTCTCAATACTAAACGGTGACAAAACATTTTAAATTAAGATGAAAGTAGACATTTTTTCTCAAAAAAAGTCTGATTTCATCTCATGCAAAAAATTCAGGTATTTAACAATTTAGATTTTTTAAAATTTTGTTATGTTTGATGTGGATGGTGTAGGCTTTTATTTTGAAGGTAAAGATGAGGAAAAAATACATAAATTCCTACAATTTGTGTTTTTTCCTTGAAAATCTCTATTTGCCATCACTGTGGTTTTTTTTTTGTGACAGAGGAGGTTTTCTGTTTGGTTCTGGGTTGAATCCATTCCACTCTATTATGAAGCAAGAAGTCCTTCCAGCTCTAAAAGGAAGAACCGGTAGAGTAACTGACAGGATAAAGTAGCTGTCGAATCGAATAAGAACCCCTGTTGTCTGTGAAGAAACCAAACAAGCGTTTCGTTGTGCAGCTCTCAGCGTGTCCGAAGTGCTGATGTCTGATGGAGATAAAGTTGGTTTATCCTGGCAGGAGGCCCAGTGGAGGTTCTGACAGATTGGTGTCATCAGCTCGTTATTTCATTAACACTTGTGAACTTGGTGAACATCATCTCACTAGCCGTTTTTCTTTTCTGTCTCTTCTGCCCCCTCACTCCCAAACAGATGGAGAGCGAAAAGAAGAGGAGGAAATACTCCACGAGCAGCAACGACTCTGACACCACTGACAGTAAGTTGATGGGAGAAAAGGGGGCGCAGGAATTTGTAGGTCTGAGGCATCCTGAAATTTTGGAAAGAAATTGCATTCAGAATCTGATTTAAGTCAAAATAATTCTTCAAATTACCTGCTGGAGAACGGCCTGGCCTGTCACTGTGTTCTTCTGCTCATTAGGACTTCTCAGGTGATGCAGAACAAAGATGAGTTGAAAGTTCAAACTCATGTTTGATGGAACAAATCAAGCTAAGGAAAAATTTGCTAACAAAAATAATTTTTTAAACAAGGAAAGTGTAATATCACTGACATACCCACTCTGATCATCATCTGTTTTTAAAGTTATCCCAGTAGATTTTAATTTTCTACATTTTCTAAATAAGCTAAATTTTCTTGATATAGCTATAACCTGCAGACCTGCATAGATATAAAAATATCTCCGCAGAATTTTCAACAAATCACCAAAAAACGCAGTGCATTTGAAGGAAAACCCTGGAATTATTGATAACTATTGACATAATTTAGACAAAATGGTAGTTTTTAGTGATTTGAAGATCACTGGAGCCCAGATTACATGATACCTAATAAGAGAGACTTTGCAGAAATTATTTAGAGTTATTTCCTTTTTGATGCCACACACAACCTGCTGAAAGCCAGTTCCAGTGTATCAATCAGATTAATGGCAGGCATTTGAAAATCTGATGTCAGCTTCACAGCTTTTTTGCCAACCTGCTGCATGGTTTTTATTAACTTAAGTGGAATTGAGCAAACTCCACTCTCCCCAAGACGTTGCTTTCAGACTAAATTTGAAAGACTCCTCAATGAAAAAAGCACTTTTTAATGTATTTATTTAGGATGCTATGGATTTAGATGTTTGTTTGTAAAAGATGTTTTGATTATTTTCTCAGCACTGTTCCTCTTTAAAGTGCTTTTTTTTTCTTGGTAAAAAAAAAAAACTCCTTTAACTGCAAAATACTTGAGGATTTCTTTCCACCCACTGACTGTTGCATTTCTTTGGGTTTTATAGAGACACTGACAGCGAGTGTTTGGTATTTGACAGGCTGTGTGGAGGTTAAACTCTGATCTTAAACTGAGTTAAAGCTGTTTGAGCTCTAGGAAAAACACAACGATGGGAGTTGCTCTCTTCCAGCCCAGTTGAAGCCAATAGTTTCAGTTTGCAATGTTGCTTCTGTCTTTTTTTTAAAGACCTTTAAAACCTCTTCAGAGCTGGTCTCCACATATGTGGACATAACATTTTGGGTTAAATATCCAAAACAGTTAATTCTGCTTAACTGTGACTAAATGTTTAGTCAAATATTAGCTCAGGTCCTAAGAGGTTAATGTTTTTTGGGGGTTTTTTGAGTTTGATATTATAGTCATCTTCTGTTTAATGTACTGACCTCCCTCACTCTGGCCTTTTTTTAGGTTTGTGTTTATTTTTGTGATTCAATGCGCCTCTTTATCACCTCAAATGACGCAGGTTGGGTTGTCAGATGAGTCATATAACCAGGGATTTATTATCTTCAAATATACACTAGTGAACTTAGACAAAAGCCTTGGTGATGGCCACCATAAGAGTGGTGCTTTTTGGTCATCATGGAGTAATACCATTTGTAGAAGGGATGTCAGATAAGCACTACAGCCTTTTTAGATGAACAGGCTATTAAGAGGCAGCTTTTCATTGGAAAGTTTTTAAAACCAAATTTAGTATATCTGCATTTGTTTTGTAACCCTGCATTCACACAGGGCATGTGAACGTGCTAATGGTGTTCACACTAGACAAGCATGGAGGGGCTTCTTCATTTATTTCTTTTTGCTAACGTTTACTGGCGCATGTCACCTACATTTAGAAGAGACTTGGTGCATAATGTCAAAGCAAATCTTGCTCCAGGTTTTTTCTTTAACAGCTCTATTCCAATATATAAAAGACTTGGTTCCATGTAATTCCAGCACGGCTGGACTGAGCGCTGAGAGTGCAATGGTCCATATTCCCCACATTTGGTTCAAACCTCAATTTTTGGGTCCCGGTTATGTTTTGGTTCGATATATGATTTGTGTATTACAAAACGACAACAAAAAAAGACAACCTCAGAACAATCTTAATACATACAATATAATATACATATTATATGATATTTTTTTATATATCTTTTATATATATTTATATCTGGTTTTTCAACATTTTTACAAAAATTCAGTTTTGGAAAAAAATCAGTTTTGGAAGGGAAAAATATTGTTTGTTTTTGGCTTTAATGCATAATGATGAGAATCAGATACATTTTTATTCAGTCTTTTTAGAATCTAGACCTTAGTTAACAACACTGGAAACAAAAGGAGTCCATATGGAAGTTAAAAAGTGCTTTCCGTTGTCCTTCGGCACCGATGTGAGAATTAAACCCCCTTTTCCTGCGGTGGCATTATTCTCTGCAGTTTGTATAGAATCTGCTTTTACTGAGCTTCATGGAGAAATCAATAGATGATATTACAGTATGAGAGCCAGAATTTCTTTTTTTATTTGTCTCAAATGGCAGTGTCAGCTTTTACAGTTGGTCAGAGTAAAATATGCCGTATGGAGACCAACACTAGGTTTAAAAAAAATGATTTGAATCAATCTTTATTTACAAGTTGCACTATTGATTCTGTTACGGGCCAAAGTCCTGGGGAACATGGGCTGTAACAAAAGATCCTAAAGAGGGTCAAAGAAAGAAGAAGATGTAAGATATGGAACTGATTTCTAGTCAGAATACTAGAAACAACAAAAAAGTTACTTAAACTAAAAGGAGGAGCAATTGCAACGCACGACTATTTGCCCAGAACTCGCTGCTTCAAGAAAGCTTCAAAAAATTCAAAATAACAACTCCAAAACCTGAAAAACTCTCAAAATGTAGCAAAAAAAGCAATTTCCTTTAGTAATTCATTTAGTTTCTTTGTCAGACAGTACAGTTTTATTAGTGAAAGTTCCATCTTTGTTCAGTTTAAATTACTTGTCATGAAACTTTTTATACAACCAAACAAGAGGTTTTGCAATTCAAATGGCAAAAATGAATCGATTCCCACTGCAGAAGGTCAATCAAAGTCTGAATTGGTGAATTAATCTAATTTATTTAGAACATTTTAGAACATTTTTTAAAAATAAATATTTGCGTATTATTGAAAATAGATTGGCTTAAAATAGGGCTGCCAGTCATTGCCGAAATACTGAGTCCATTCAATGCACAGTTTCCCCTTTTAATTTGTGCTCAATTCACTACAATTTGGTTCTAAATTGATATATTTAGATATATTTAGATTATATTTAAGTTCCCTCCAAGAATATTTCAAAGTCAATTTGAAAAACAATTTTTATATGACTACTTGATTTAAATGGATCAAAGGTGGAATTTTTATTCATAAAAGTGCAAATTCCTGCATACTTTTACTTTAAAGACATTTAAAACCCATCTGTTTTCCAAATCAAAGTCCACCCTGGATTTACCTGATCTCTGACTCCTTTAAGAGGTCAGTGGTCCCATGTTTCATGTCTTTTAAAGCATCTTTAATAGGCTGCTTTTCAGACCCTCGTGAGCTGGCCTACGTTCAGGGCAGTGCCGTCTTCTTTCTAATCAGCTTTTAGCCGTTAGCCTCTCCTGACCGCTGCAACGCACGCTCCAGCTGCATCTGTTCAGTGGAAGCTATCGGGTTTCTAATTGAAGGATGCCCATGATAATTTTGGCCGCCGCCGCTGAGCAGAGCTTTTAATTAACACTACGCCATGTTGGTAACCCCTGACTGCGCCGCGGCCCGTTTGGTTATCTGGCCGCAGTGACGCAGCAGTGCAGCTGTAACACGCTCAAACCCCCGTTTGGCATACAGTCCCCAATATCAAACATATTAAACAGAATGCAAAAAAATGCAGCTTCTTAAAAAGTTGCAGAAACATAATTGCCAGGAGTTTATGATTAAAACATATTGTTACACTGGGAGCAGCAAATCTTCTGCACGCAAGAACCCGACTCTGAACTGTCGCAGAAACCCCACAGCTAACTACCCAGTGAAATGAATGAGTGGGAATCCAGCTCGCTGATCCTCCAGAGCATTGATTGTAAACAAGTAAGCATGCTGCTTGGAGTTGCTGCCTCCTTATATTTTTTCGCTGAGCCGTATGTTTCTGGCTGGTCGCTCTGAGATATGGTGGCTGCGTCCAAATAAATGAGGCAACAGGGAGCCTCATCTGCCATTCTGGACCATAAACCAAATGCAGCTCTGCTGTTCATGTGTGAAATCTCTGTGCGGCTTCAAAGAACGGACTACTAAAGTTAAAAAAAAAAACTGACACCATTCAACAATCTTTCTGGAGATTCACTTATTTGCTTTAAGACACAAAAGTCCTTTAAGCAAACCCGCAAATAACGAGCCGAGGGTCCATTAGTCAGCATTTTCATGAATGTTTGTAGTTTAGTTAAGATACATTATGCCCTGAAGGACAATGCTCACTCCATCCATTATTAAAGTAGTTTATTTCTGTCTTGAAACCTATGAAGTGATTTTTGTGCCACCGCATTGCAAACAAAAGTCACAGTTCAGAGATCAAAAGTTCCTAAATTGCAAACAAAATGTTTAGTTTTAAGAATAAAACTTCATAGTTTGCAAATAAAAATATTTAATATTTGCTTTCAAAACATTTTTTATCTCTTTAAAAAAATATTTTTATGTTTGCACATGTGTTGTTTCTACCTTCGCTTTCTCCCTATCTTTGATTTTGTGTTTGTAAGTTTCAGTTTCATGTAATATTTGTGCTACCAAACAGCCTTCTGATTGGTCCATCCAATCAAATCGCCATATTTATGTAACATGGTGTTTGCTACTGAGGCTTTAACACCGAATTGGGTCGTCTACCCTCCATTTTGCCTCCTTGGCTGAAGAAAAACTCATTTTTAATAATTTTACACATAATTCACGTTTACATTTAGCCTTGATTAAATGTTATTTAGTCAGATTTGTGAATTT
Organism: Oryzias celebensis; assembly: GCA_014656515.1. NCBI lineage: Eukaryota > Metazoa > Chordata > Actinopteri > Beloniformes > Adrianichthyidae > Oryzias > Oryzias celebensis. The sequence goes on from BNCR01000013.1 coordinate 21,017,457, forward strand.
ATGGATGAGAATATCATGAAACCGTTAAATAAACTGTTCTTAGCTGCTGACATTACACTAAAAAGGCCTGTGTGATCCATAAATCATCTGGAGAAAAATGTTTGCAAAAATTTAGAGTTTATTTACTTGCAAATTACGACGTATTATTCTTAAAACGTTACATTTTATTTTTTATTTATTATTATTATTATTATTATTTATATTTTTTTTATTTGCAATTTTTTGAATTTTTTATTTCAAAATTGTGACTTTGGTTTGCAATGTGGTGGCACAAAAATCCCTCAAAAGAAACCTGGAAAAATACACAAACCTGCCAGTTTGTTGAGATTCATAGTTAAATTAAATTCTAAATTGAAAGTTTAAAGTTTATGTAGTTAAACTACTACTATTAAACAATAATCCCCAATAACCAAAAAAGGCCTGGGCTGAAACATTATGCGTATCGAAGCCCATCCACAAAAAACAAACAAGAAAGCTAGAATACAATTCACACAGAAGGAAAACTTACATTGACAAATATGCCACAAAAAACACAATCAAAAAATGAATATCTATTCATGTATCACAAAAACACTCTATACACATTCACAAACAAATACATACACGTACAGTGACACAGATAGATTTCACTTGACCACCTGTCTTTTTTACAGTATTAACTAATTTTAGATCGTAACCCTATTGCAACGTTTTGTTTCAAAAACACAAGGGCATCTCCATTTTACATTACTTCTTAGTGTCACGATTCAAACATAAAAATACCTCTCAAATCATGATAATCTTCTCTTCTTTAAAAAAATGACTGCACTGTCAGGGGAAAACCACTTTCAAAGTCACAAAACAAAACTTCCTGTATTGTTACAATCACAATATCCACACATCGTCATGGATTAGATTTTTTTAAAGGACACATTTGTAGATGAACAAAGAACAACTTTATTCATATCTGGTATTTGTTCTAACTGAGTCGATGGTCAATAATGACTCCAAGGAACTTTCCTTTACAAACACATTGGTAAATGGTGTATACATGGATAGGTCTTTGTATCTTTCTGAAGGCCATTCGTGCTTTACAGTTGCAGTCCTCCTCACTCGTGCACACACACATTCACACATTCTTTGCTGACTAACTCTGACATGAATCTACTGCCACCAGGGGAAATGTGGGGTTCAGTGTCTTGCCTAAGGAGACTTCGACACATGGGCATGCAAGGCGGAAACCGAACCTGTGATCATCAGATTAGAGGGTGTTCACCCTACCTCTGCACCACAGCCGCTTTACAATATCTATTTGTCATTTAATGGACAAATAAACTGACAGGCTGCCACAGTATGATTGACATGTTGAAGTTCACGTCAAGTACACTGAAAAAAAGCAGTCATCGTGAATGTGTTGGTGAGATATGTTGGCAGAAATACCCATTTCTGATGATTATAAAGTAAAAAAAAAGTGTAAAAGTTGTTCAAATATGTGAAGTAAGAGGTGCTTTAAATGACCTAGGTTTTACATGTAAGAAAAGTTAGCTGTATGTGTCTATGTAAACTGGAAGGAAGTGTTTGTGTTGGTAAATTTGAGGTTTTCCTTTTATAAGGACAGGTTTTTGACTTTGCAGAATTTTAATAACAGCTTTCTTTTTTTAGTGATGCACACTGAGAAGAAGCTTTCAATTACATGTGTCCCTGGGTTTTGCAAAAGTTCAAAAGTTTGGCTTTTCTTAAATTCCTGCTCACAGGAAAAAAAAGGGAAAAGAGCGAATGAGGATGGAAATGTGTTTAATCTGAATTGAAGTTGTTTATTTTAAATAAGATTATAAACAACATTCGTATTAATTATCAGGCTTTTCCATTGATCATTACCAGCGTTTTTAATTAAAAAGCTGACTTATGTTGTTATTCCTTGAACACTTCAAAAGAAAAGCTTCAAATCTGAACATGAAATAAAGAACGTGCTCTTCATGTATTCATTTGTTGTTGGATATTTTTTTTTTCTGCAGGTCCAGTGACATCGTGGTCCAGGTTGTCTAAGAATGCAGTCACCAGCAGCACATGGGTCCACCACCAGCACAAGAAACCATCAGAGGTAAGTTCCTGCATGCAGCAGCTGCTGTCTCCACTCATTGATCTGGATTGCATTAGGTGGACTTTTTAAATGTTTTAAAGTTGTTCTGAATTAATTTATCCTCTAAAAATCAGTTTTCCACTGAAAAAGGTAAACTGTATCTTTTGACTTGGGTGCAATACTTTCCATTGTGTAAACATTTTTTGCATTTTAGAAACTCAACACAATATTTATTTATTGCTTGGAAATCAAGAAAAAAGTTAAAGAAAAAAAAAAGAAACTGTTTTATTTACTTAGAAATGTATTGTGTTGTTTTCAGAAGCAGGTAATTTTTTGCCTAAATGACAATAACATTACTTACTTCAAAATATAATTACTTAATTGAAAAGAATTCTGTTTAAATCGAGAAAGACTCTTGGAAAAGAAACAAAACTTCTTCAGCTTAAAAAAACTAAGTTCAGACGACTTTTTTTAACACTTTTTCTTTTGTAATCATTCAAGCAATGACCTGATAAAACAAAACTAAGGAACAACTATGTTACAGTCTGAAAGTAACTGATGAACTCATCCTGAAACAAAGCAAAGCTTTTTGTGAAAATGTTGATATTTTCCAACCTTTTTAAAGTCAATTGGCTCTAATTATCACTGGCCAGTGCTTGAATTGATTAGATTTAGACTAGTAGATGTGTGGTTCTGTTCTATTTCAACACAATTTGAGGAAAATTCAATTTATTTTAGTCATTATAATTTACAAACACATTTTGTTTAGTTTTAAGCACAGTTTTAAACCCCCATTTTTACAATTCTGAGTATTCAGAGATGGCATTTTTTGGTCTAAATAGTAAAAAGAAATTGCTGAGAAAAAAATCATCCTTGGATTTTATGAATGAATATTACATCTTGGAAATAGAGAAGAATTCAAAGTAAATTATTTGTTTAAAGACTAATATACACCAATGAGGTTAAAAAAAGATATCACGTCTGGACTTTTCTCTATTTAGTCAGACGGCAACCTGTCTGTTGTGGAAGTTGTTAAACACATTCATCTTTCAGTGTTTTGTCATAAAATAAATCAGAAAAAAGACATGAATTATATATCAGAATTATTTCATTTTAGCGTTTTCATCATATATAGATGATTTTGTGAAGTTTTGCAAAGAAGGGAACTCAATCTGGAAAAAGAAAACCCTTCCGCGAACAAGATACTTGCTGTCTCCAATGATGCACACAAAGATTTAGTCAATCACATCAACCCCCCTGAGCTTCCTGTTCTAAAGGCTCTCATCCAGTTCCTGTAGTGGCAGCATGTGTCAGAGAGACAAGAGTTTCAGTGCGATGTAAATACAGCCGTCTCAGCCACCGCAGCTAAATCAGGCGAGGAAACCAATGGCACACATCAGTTTGCTAAAATTTTGGGGTTGGAGCATTCATGCAGACGTGATGAATGATTCCACCAGCACCCAAATGACCTCCGTGAAGAAGAAACTGGCATAATCCGGTTGGAAAGTTGTGCTTTATGCAAGTTGTGGCGAAGGAACTGCCTACCACAATCACACATTCCTCCCACTGAAGAGGAATCTGTTGAGGGAGAACTGGACTTCAACTCAAAAAAGTGGTAATGAGCACTCTGGAGGAAATTAGTTGACAAAGACTTTTTACAAAATGAAAGCTTTGGACGGTAGTTTCCTCGTGCCTCAGCTGTGATTTTTTTTTTTTTTCTACAGAAAGTGTCAAAAACTGGCTGAAGTGAAAGAAGTGTAGAAATGTTTATTTTTTTGGCCAACTTTTGAGGAAAGGCTGAATAAAGCAGAGCAGCATGCATGCCCCCAAGAAAAACTCATCAGCAGAGCCTCTGTTGTGTGCTGGAGGTACCCCCCCTCTGCGCTCCATCCGCTTAACCACAGGCTGTTGGAAGGTCCTGTCAGCAATCAGTCCCTCAGTAATAACTACTGTAGCTCTCCAGTCTGACCCCGGCATCTGCTGAAGAGCCAGGGGCCGCGCTCTCCTTCATAAGACTGCCTCTTTGCTCTGGGCACACTGCTTTTTCATAAAAGATGAGGTTTTGCTGTAATGATTCTGCTTTTCTGAAGCAGCGATTGATGAGGAAAGGTCAAACAGAAAGGGCAGGCAACAGCTGACAAGAGCTCACGGAGAAGCCAACAAATGCGAGTTCATCTGAATTGATGTTGGGAAAAGCTTGAATGATTGACACTGTTCCCCATGTACATGTGTGCTGCATTTTTTTCTACAAAAGAGAACAAAAGAAATTAAGTTTAAAATAGTTTGCAGAGATGGTAGGGTGCACTTCTTACGCTAACGTTGCACAGCTGTGCAGACACATGGCTTTTAAATTACCTGCAGTCAATCGACTCCAAACCTCTTAAACTGCCGTTAGATACGGGCCGTCTGCACGTTAAAACCTGGACAAACCTGGACAAAACACACAGGTGGCCCACATGAATTATTAGTGTATCGCTCAGTGTACCCAGAGTGAAAATGTTTATTCACAGTTTTCTACAACCTGTTGCAGCGACAGGTTGTTACTCGAATGCGAGTAAAGGTAAGACGTCATACGTATTTTTCTTTTTTTAATCACCCCAATGCACTGTGCATGGACTCCGTTAGTGCTGCTCACGTGATAAGTATGTTGCATGCTTAAAGACCCACTCCAATGAAAATCATGGTTTTTGGTATTTTTCACATGTTCTTGTAACATTTTTCTCATGATGGAGGATATATAAAGAGACAATTAAGCTTTAAATTGAATTTCTGAGTATTTCTTTATTCAAATTATGGTAAATCAGGAGCAGACAAAACACTGCAGTTTGAAAAAGCTTGTAGTCGTAGTACAAGTTCCAGTCAGCAGGCCACAAGCTCCCTGCTCGTCTTCTTTACTATGAATTCACTTGCAAAAAAAATACATCCATGTACGTTTTTGCCGTCTGAGCTAGCATCTGGTTAAAAACTGTGCAGCTGGAATGCTCTGATATTTTGTTGTACCACTAATGTTTGGTTGGAGTTGTGAGGGCTTGCAAGCTACTGAGAGCAAGTTAACTGATGGATGACAGGAAATAGCGGGGAACTTACCTTTCATGAACAGTTCCACCCACAACTTAGAGGTGAATTTCTAATGAACTACTGCCGCTTTGCAGAAACTATGTCCTAGAAAACGATTTTTTTTGCTACAAAACTTTTAAAATAGATCAAATGTGGGTCTTTAATGGATGCACTTTCATACATATTTGCAAATATTAACTGCATGACAATATTCAATTTTTAGGATTTTTTGCTTGACACAAAAAAATTTAATGTGAAACTGAAAAAGGTTAAGTTCAGTTTGATGACTCGTTTTTGAAACCAAGGCAGCAGTGAAGCAGAGATAACAAATTTACGTGAAGTTTCTGTTCTAAAATTGTGAAAGTGGACAAAGAAATGAACTCTATACCTTCCTAGAAATGGACCTTGCAAAGGATATGAAAGGGGGATTCTGAAACAGTAAATGAAAGCAACTTTTGCTTTTTATGCTGCATGTAAACGCAGGCAGCATCAAGCTTTACGTGACAGACGTTTTATGTTTTCAAGGTTAAAAAAAACATGAAAAAACAAAGTTAACCTTTACCACAAAATCCATAGCACGCCATGTGATGCCATGTGAATAAAAAAATGTTCACGTCATGTTCAGCTCTTTTTTAAAATGTTTAAATGTTTTAAAATGTTATTTATTTGGTGGCATCTTGGTGGGAAATCAACAGATGATTCAGAAGAAAAACCTTAGTTCCTGAAAGTACTTCCACAGTCAAACATGAATGCATCAGGAGACGACAGGTCATGCCTCTTCTGTTCTCACCCCTGTAATCCAATAATTCCGTTACTCTGGATTAATCTGCATATGTAGTATTCTCCCAAGCTCTATTTTTGTGCAGTTAGCAGAGATAAAGTTGATGCTGCTTTTATTCAAGGACACCTCGACTTTAGCCATGAAGGGAAGTGACTAAAGAAGCCCTTCTTGAGCTGCGTGCTCAACCATTTGAATGGCGTCAGTGTGAAGCATCCCGAGGCCAAAGCAACAGCGTGTTTTATGTTTTACATGTAGAAGGTCACGGCCCTCATGAAAGGGATCCCTGCTTGACTAACATTACTTAAACTGGAGGAGACCTTTGAAGTCAAGTCCCCCCCATTTGTGTCGTTGTTATGCAGTTAGCTGCTGCAGAGCTTCACAGTTCACTGTCCTGCAGCAGTTTTACACCAGCAGTTCACAGAATTCTCACAAACTCTCGGAAATGTATGACGACAGATTAAAACATTTCATGAAAAAAAAAAAACTGTTTTAATATTTTTATAAAGCAAGAAAGCCTACAGATACACCCAAATTATTCTCTCACATGCATGAATAAAAGGTTATATGGTAAATATGCTGTAACCAAAACATAGGACATTAACAGCTCTATATGTTTCACTCCAATTATCTTTTGATCTATTCTAAAAGCTTTCCCAGTGGTCTTTCATGGGGTTTTCAGCCAAAATCCATAAACTTGTGTCTTTTTTTTTCTCGGATAAAGCTTTTGCAGAGCAGCAGTAGTTCATCAGAAATTTGCCTCTGAGTTATGGACAGGACTGTTGGTGCAGAGCCCTCTCTCCGCCCCTATTCCCCTCCCTGTTACTGAGAGCTCTCTGTTTACACGCCCTCCCGCTAGCTTACAGCATACTCAGAAATGCAATTTAAGTTTAATTTGGTTAATATTTGACCTCCATCATCAGAAAATGTCACAAGAACATGTGAAAAACAGCATTTTCATTGGAATAGGTCTTTAAAGTGCCACTACTTTAAAAGAAAACTAGATGAATATTAAATTTTGTAAATACTTGAGCTAGTTATGTCCTTTTCTGAGTCAAGGTGTAAAGCCTATTTTTATTCCCTCTATGTTTAATTTAAAATATTAAAGCAAAACTGAAAACTGTAAATGGGTCTAAAGCCTAAAATATGTGAATATGGAACTTTGAGTGATAAATACTAGAAATTGAGCATTTTCAAACAAAACACTTATTTTTTCACATTTGTTCTTCACAATTTCTTTTTGAAAATTCTCAAATGTTAGTGTTTTTTATGGATTAATAGGGGAGTTTTGACTGATTAGGCCAAAAATTAATGTTACACACAAAACAAAACATAAAAAAACTAATTAAAGTGTTTTTAGTGGAGATAAACAGAATATTTTGCTGTTTTTAATTTAAGGAGACAGAGAATTATTGTGGAAAAAGGACTATAGCTGTTGACAAAACTCTTGATTTAACCCTTATAAAAGACCTCACTGAGGTACTTTGAAATGTAATCATTTAAACTGTAATTTAAACTCCATATTTGGATTGAAGTTCTTACTTCAATTCAATTTAAAATCAAATAATTTTCAACATGTAGTTTCTTTACCACTTTCTCTATAGATTATTACAATGACAGATATAAAAATATTTCTAAAGTCAAAGAACAACAGCTTTTTCTTTACAAGTTGAGTCATTTTTTTAAGCTGTTGTTATGGTCATTTCTTGATTTGTTTTATAAAGCTGTTAGGAGGAAAGCAGGTTTTGTCGTGTAAAATCTTTGATAAAATCGATATTTATATAGTACTTTTCATATCTAGTGTGCATGTTGTTCTGCGGTGCAGAAATCAACCTCGTGCACATTAACACACTGGTTTCCCTGCATTAAGTTTAATCATTTCTGCTAACAAACAAAACAAACATCTACCAAATGCTTTTTTTTTAAAAGATCTTTGGGAGGGCAAAAAAACCCCAGCAACAACTTTTGAAGCCCAAATGGGGATATTTTTAGGTAGAGCAACACCTTCATCATTGCACCCCCCACTGGGCACAAGTAGAGTGAGGAAAAGTTCAAGGACGATGCTCGCCCTGGGCTGAAGAACATGTGGCGTGTGATAAGCACGACGGACACGTAATGACAGCGTACGTCTTCGAAAACGAACAGTATCTATTTACGCCTTTGCTGCTCTTTTCTTAGAAGTGGTTTTGATGGTTTTACTTGGCAGACGGAGGACACAAACACTTCCTATTTCTGCTGCTGTTTTTAATCTTAATTCAGACCAGGGTAGAGATTGGAAATTTTTGTAGACAAACAGGAAGTCGTTTGACACAAACATAATGTCCCGTTTTGGGTTTTGTTGATTCATGGTTTCAGATAGCAGGTCTTGACAAGCTGGTTTCGTAAAGAGGGCCTTTCCCGGTGGTTTTTGGTGCATCCTTTAGTGTTTTAAAAACACGGCTGCAGTGTTGTTGCTGGAGGACTTGCATCTTGTGACCAAAAAAAAAATCCCCCTGCTTTTCCCCTGAGCTTTGGACAGCGTTTGTCAAAACACGACAACATGGGTGGATGACACATTTTTGATGGAGGGCATTTATATTAATGTACTGAGGCCTCATCATGAGCTCTTTGGGGATTTCTTCTCAACTTGTGGTACTCAGTTTCTGTTCTACATATGCAGATGGTGTTGTTTCTGTTTTCACATTCTTTTTATGTCAGGTGATGCATAGTTACAGGGAAGTTATCTACAGGTGTCAGATGGTCCACATTGTATTAATAAACCATGTTTGCTGTTTTCTTAGTCTATTTTAACCAAGATTAAATTGTTCACATGTCTTTCTACAAGTTAGCAACTGCTGAATACCAGGGGAAATAGCAGTAAAATTTTCAAACCAGTTTAAAGCACAAAACCATCCTAGAAATACCATTTAGCAATCAGGGAAAAGGCTTTAGGGACTGGAAGACCACTTTCATTTGAGGATCAATTTTCAGAAGCCGTCAGCTGTAATTTCCTGTCACAAGTTTGCTGATTTTTGTTGAAATTTCACTAAACTAGCCGCAAAAGAATAGCCAACACTTTAAATATATATATATATATATATATGACGTATAAGTATGACGGAGTATAGTATCAGAGACATAAAACTGACAAAATGTACACAGATATTTCTGTCTGTCTGTCTAGTCAACATTTGACAAGAATAATGTAAAAGAATGAGATAAAAGTTGTAAAGTTATTACATTAAAGCCAAAATGTGACAAGAATAAAGTGGTAAAATTAGGGGAAAAAAGTCTGAATTTGTTGAAAATCTACTAGAAAAAATTGGCTAATGAAGTTATAAAACTATGAGAAAAATGCAAATATTTGACAAGAATAAGTCATAGAATTATGAGGAAAAAAGTCGTACAATCATAAGAACAGTCAGAATTTTACAAGATTGAAAGGGTTTAAATCAAAGAAGTCGTAAATGTACGAGAAAAAGGTCTAAATTTGACAAGAATAGAGTAACAAAATCATAAGAAAAGTCAGAATCTTATGAGAAGTCTTACAATTATGAAGAAAAAGTCAACATTAATGAGCAATAAATCAAATTATTTTTTTTAAAAAGAAAAGGAAAAAGCTGTGGTCCTTTTGCAAAAAGTTGTAATTTCATTAAAATAAAGTCGTACATTTACAAAAAGTGTTTTTGTCGAAGTCCGTGGGACAGTCCATCTACGGCTTAATCCCATCTGGGGTCACAAGGTTGCTCGAGCCTATCACATCAGCTGTTGAACAAAAGTGGGGTATACCCTGGACAAGTTGCCATTCCATCACAGGGACACACATTCACATCTACACTGACATTTTAGATTGACCATCTGACCTACAAAGCAAGTTTTTGGACTGTGGGAGGAAGCCAGAGTGCCTGGAGAAAACCCATGCATGAAGGAGGAAGAACAACCCACACACAGAAAGTACCCAGCCGGGATTTGAACCAGGGCCTTCAGGGACAATCCTACTTCTATAATAATTATATCAGGGATCTTAGGCCTTATTCCCTCAATATTAACAGTAAAAAAATAAACCAAGATGCTGTGAGTCAAGGAAAATTAATTATGTACAGAAAATGAGTTTTTCAGTTTTAGGAAGGAGCTCTAAGCATTTTGTACTTTTCAATCTGTCTACAATCTCAAAACAAGAAAATGGAAAAATTCTGTTTTGGTTAAAGTCAATGATTAGAAAGGATAAAATTGATTGTTTTTTATTTATTCACTAATCCTGGATAATCCACCCTTAACTTGCTAAAGCACACAAGTCTCTTCTTTTGCTTTGACTTGATAAAATGTATGTTTTGCGTTTTTGCTCTTTTATTTGTTATACACGTCACTGAGTGTCTTCAGACTGAACCAATTTAGTTCGCTTAAAGTGAACCAGAGTTTGTTTCCCCCCATATTCCATAAAAAGTTTTCAGTCTGAATAAAGCCAAGCGAACCCTGGTCCGGGACCAGGAACCGCACTCTGACCCATCTTTCAAGATGGTCTCCAATTGTTCTGAGCTCCGGTTTGCTCTGAGTTTCCTCAGTATAAATAGGCTTTGTGCTCGAAGTTGAACAACTAGACTTCCATCGTAGCTGTGCGTTGGGGGATGTAAACAGAGCAGGAATAAAGCAGCCGCTGAGCCGCGGACAAATGCTAAACAATGATGAGACACAGTAACTCACTGAAATGTAGTCGGGTGGATGCAAGCTCATCAATACAACTTTTAATATAAGAGCATAGAGTAGAATACTTTATTAATCACCCTGCGGACGAATTCGTGTGTCTGTTTAGGGTGTGATCACACACACTCAGAAAGCAAACATAAAAATATATTATATTCAAAATGAAACTATGAAAACAAGATAAAAACAAGAATGCATAATGCATAAATAAGTAAGTTAAAAATTAGCTTTAAGTACTATCTAAAAAAAACAAATACAATTATAACTTAAAAAAAGATCAAATCTCAACAGTGCCTGTAATGGAACCTTATTGCGGCAGGGATTAAAGACCTTGTTAATCTCTCAGTTCTGCGGCGCACTGAGATGATTCTCTAAATGCGACTGCTCCTCCGAGAGGGCCAGGGTCGTGTGCAGTGGGTGCTTTTTGTTCTTGAGGATGGCCTTCAACATGCTCCTTCAATCTTGCCTAAACCAGCACCTCCACTGATAGAGGTTGTCATCCAGTTTTTGTAAGCGGTTATTGTCACAACAACTGACTTTTCCTCTCTGAAAAACCCATAAATTGACTTAAAAAAAAAGTTCTTGGGAGGTTGCATGCAAGGTCAAGTGCCCAAACCAGTCATGTTTAGAAAGGGTTGACCATCAAACGGAGAAACAGATGTTTTTGAAAAGAGGGAATGTCTGTTGAACAGCAAATCACATGCATCCACAGGAATGAAGCAATCCTGGCTTCTCCTCTGCTCTTTATCCAACCTCTTCTTGTCTGAGGTGCTGGAAACGGATTTCTCACTCAATAAAAATGCTTGCACACCCTGACAGTTTAGAAACGACCCAACATAGTGTCGCTTCCTGGATCTGGTGAGATGGCTTTAGTCCGCTGACAGCTGCAGATTCTTCCCTTTCAAAATAAGAAAATATTAGGGAGGGAAAAATCCTGGAACCCCGGTTAAAATGAACCTAAAATCCTTAAAAAAAATCAGAAATAAATACAGCTTTCAAGAGGTTTCTTTTTTTGCAGCAAAACCTGACCAGGTACACTTTTTGATATGGAGATATTAAAAATAAAGTTCTTAACAAAACAAAAAAACATTTTGTAATGCATAAACCCACTTCTCTCCATATTTCTATTAAAAAATCAGCCAATGTGTCAACAAATGTAACATCTTCGTGAAACTGCATTGTTATTGTCACTTTCCATTTTTAAAAACCTATTTTTATAGCCAGGCTTTTGACACAGCGTGAGGCTGCTCTGCTGGTTTCTTTTACTTTGATCTGTGTTCTTATTTTGCTATGTCAATTAGTTTACTTTTAATTGTTTTAACATTGTTTTAGCATTTTATTTGTTGTTTTAACGTTTGAATGTTGCCATGTTAAGGTGCAATGCAAATAAAGATGATTTGAATTGAATATCTTAGAAACAATAAAAGTGACAGACACAGCTTTATTTAATTAATTTAACGAAACAAAGAACTTTCATGATTTCTTGAATAAAATTAAGTTGTTTATGTAGGGGCTTTTTTTGCTTTTTTATTTTTAAATAAAATAAAAATAAAACTAAAAGCAAATTTGATAAAAATTAAACAAAACTTCATCATCTTTTGGATGCCTCAGTTGATGAACATGAACCTCTTATGTACATCTTCCTTTTGCTGTTGCCTGGTAACCACTCCTAACTTTTTTGTAGTTGCTGATTTATCTGAGTTAATAGGAACACTTTTTTCCCCTCTATTATTCTTTACGTTTTCCTTATACTTACAAATTTTACTTGACATTATGCATCAAGGATAATTTGTATTTAAATGAAGCACACCAGGACCACTTTATTCCTAAATTAAATGCACGCTCTTGGTTATGATTTGATTTTATTCATGTATTTCTGTGAGGATAATTGCCGCGTTGCCAAAAGCTGGTTTTTAACTAGGTCACTTTAGGAGTGTTCACTTTCAGCGGCAATGTGCTCCTGCATACTTCCCCATTAAATTCAGTTGACCACCATTAAATGCATAAAATTCCCACCTATACCAATGAGGAAATAACAATCCAGAAAATTTCTATATTAATTTACACTTCCCTTTTGTGAAATCCGCACATCTGGGAAGTTTTAGTGTATGAAAACAAGCTGTGACAAATTAGTATTGATTTCATAATAGTCTTCTAATGATGTGGTACAGTTTATCAGCGCTAATTTGTGATATTATACTGTTCACAATTTCCAGCTTGGTATTTTACAAAACGCTGCGACTTGCAATTAGTGTGGCACTTAATAGAAATGAAATAAAATGTTCACCAGTGGAAGAGGAAGTGATCAGTGTTTGGTTTCTGAAAATGACTGTAGAGGGAAATTCAGTATTTAATTTTATACGTGGGACTTTTTAAAAAACTTATTGAATGTGTTCTCCACGTACAATGTTTTCTGGAAAATACTGCGCAAGGCCAACGCGTAGGAAGGAAGGTGTGTGAAAAGCACTGACAGGTTTTAAACTGTCAAAACAACATTCAAAAATGAGGAGCCAGAAAGGCGCCAATGTGCCACGAACTCGACTTTTACAAAGTTTGTCAATATTTTGCCACCTGGCTGGTGTGGCAGAGAAAGAAGTGATATGCAGTCATCCACAGTGCATTGCGGGAGAAGGAAGTGGTGTCAGTGGGGGATTACCAAAATGGGTGGAGCAGGTGTGGAATGCTCAGTCAGATTGTTGTCTAATTGTGCATGTGTTTGAAGGTGTAAGGCATGGACTAAATGAACTGTCAGAACAGGTGGATTTGAACAGGTTTAATTAATAAAACTGATATTGTTTACCCTCTTAAGTAAGCCTAACTATAAAAGCACATTCTTATTTCTATAATGAAGATATTTTGCATATATTTGGCAGTGTGACATCCATGCATTAGATAATGTCAAAGTGCAGGAAAGTTTCCTTTTGATCAAAAAACCCAATGTCCCATTAAACATATCTTTGGAATGACATAGACATTAATACATATTGCAGCATATTTTGTTTAAACATGATCAATGCAAACATTTTTAGTGGCCATCTGTTCCAAACGAGAGGCAGTCATTATGGAGTAATGAAACAAAATGCTGCCATGTGGTATGAAAATCCACCTCTTCTCTCTGAATGTAAAAATGTGGAAAACTGAGCACCTTATGCTTGATTTGTATTAAGAAACATATTTTTTATGTTTATACAGTATACTTAAATCAAACATAAGACAATCACAGCAAAACTAGACTTCATTGTGTTGTCAGTTGACCCAAAAAGATCAATTTGTTAACAGTTTTATGTATCTGTGATTGTTGCCATTGTTTCTGCATATGATGGTACCAAACACAAGCTCCTCCATAAACAACAAATAGGTGGGACAAACAAACTCAACAGAACGTGGCCACACGCTGGTTTAGAGCTGATATAGAGTTGATGTTCACTTCAAAACGGTGCACAATTTGTGCACAATTCTCACATTTTCTTTTAAACAATACTCCAACATAAGACAAAAATCGAATTTTTAGACAATCCCCGAATTATATTAGTTTTTATCATTTTTATTTGAATTATATTTACTGTATTTTTTGGTAAAGAAGGCACACCTACAATCCTCGAATAAAAAAGAAAATCGTCTTAAAATATGTCTTTTGTACTTTTTACATTTAAGCTGGGCTTATTGACCTCAAACAGATTTTCTGTGGTACACAGTGCTTAGAAATCTGTCCAAATGTTTAAGTACGACTTTTGTCACTTGATGGATTGTTCAAGCAACATGGGTACCAAAGTAAGAAGTCTGATGGAGTGATTCGTGCTGTGCTTCAACATCACAACCTGAAAAGCGAGAGTATTGTTTTGCATTGTACATGTCACAACTGATCAATGTTTTATTGTTAATAAAGATTGAATTATCTATGGTGTTGCACGCTCTGAAAAGGCTGCTTATTGCAGATAAAAGAGCTACACATTAACTGCAACATAGCACCCTAAAAAATTAAATCCCATTAAACCCTCTGACCAATTGCCTGCCTCTCACCTCTTCTGGGCTTTCTGGGTAGTGTAGTCATAACACATTATATGACTTTTAATTATTTTATTCTTCATAATCCAGTTTGCCTCTTGTGCGTAAAAAGGCTGTTTATTCTCTGTTCATTGATATTGAGCCTTATAACGCGACGCAACTTGAAGTGACCGATATTGTAATTTTAATGCGCATTGGGTTATTTTCACAGCAAAATGAATGAAAGCGTACTTGCTTTATATACATCCCTCCAGAGATTTACTGGGAACTCTGTGTATTTCTCAAAACAGTTTTCCTTGCATTCATTTTCAATAAAAAAAAATTAACTGGTAGCTGTTGGGCTAGTATAATGAGGAGTCTATCAGAAAATTTGGTGTTTGGAAATTGACCTAAAAAATGTTCATCATTTCTGAAACTTCTGAAATTCAGAAAACTTCTACTTGGATACCTTTGTCTACAAGCACTGCATATATGTTCTATGTTTGCAAATAAAAATATCAGCCAGAATTCTTAAGAGAAATGAAACAGGAATTAACCAAATAAGTATTAATTTTATTACAACTATGAAGCACGGTGGTGGAGATGTGGTGGTATGGGATTGTTTGGCAGGCCATTATCAATATAGCGTTTACGTTTAGTTCTTTATTGCTTCCCTCTGTAACGATGATGCAAAGGCGTTAGGATCCATGTGCAGGCAGGGAAGTTTAAAAATGACCAAAACAGGCAAAGGCAAAACAGGACGTAGTCAAAATTCAGGTAGAAGTCAAAAAACATGGAGCGAGATTGGGAGTCGAGGAGACACGCAAGGGTCAAACATGAGAATGCAAGAAACAGGAGCGCGCTCAGAAATGCTTGATAAACAAAACAATCCTTCGCATTGACCAGAGTCCAGAGGGGAAATATATATATATATATATATATATATATATATATATATATATATATATATATATATATATATATATATATATATGACACTGAGCACTGATGAGATGATGCGAAGCAGCTGGTGAGTAAGTGAGCCGATCAGAACTCTAGCGAGGGCTCCCTCTGGTGGTTGGAGGTGGAGCTGGATGGGCGAGTCCTGACACCCGAAATGGGTCATGTCTTACACTCAAGTTTTAAAACATGGTGTAAAACAAGGCTGTTCATTTCACAAACACAAATTTAACAAAGTGCGCTTCTGTTTTCCATAAAACGATTAGCTGAACAATCTGTACAAGCATGGTTTGTATGCAAATATGTGAGTGTGTATTTGCATGTCTTCCCAAAGTAGCAGCTGCTGAAACCCATTATAGTTTGGTAGAAACAGCTGTGAAACACCATGGCAACCAGATGTAAACAGTTCTGAGTTGATGCTTTTTTCTTGTCATTCACACAAACACACTAATTCATTTTGTGCGCCAAACCCCAGAGAATGGACGAGCAGCCTGGACTGATGACGGAGAGCTTTGCATGTTGGTGCAGCTGTGAGACGGGTGCTAACACACAATTACAGACGGACACACTCGCTCTCACATTCTCACAGAGCAAGCCAATAAAGCCTCCAGCTGTTGCATTAAACTGTCCATAGTCTGTTCTGTCTCATATTCTTGCTCCGTAAAACAAAAGGAAGGACATGCTTTTACTGTCACTGCAAAAACGGAACAGTTTTGGATATGTGCGCAAAGCTGCTTTTCTCCCCTTCAGAATCTGCTGGAATTCTGTTAATTGCTCAATGTTTGAAGAGTTTTGGTAATTCAAATAACATCAACAACGGAGCTAAAGCTCCAGGGAAAAAAGGGTGCTAACATTTAGAACTTAAAAAATGTACAGTTTGACTTTTCAGGGGCAGATATAGAGAAGAATAGTCTGAAATATAATCTGACAAGAATTTTGTATCATATTTTGAAGTTTTCTGTAAACATAAAAGATTGCTATATTTCAGGCTTTCAGTATTGAATTGTTAGTTTTAAAGAGTGAAAGTTTCTTTGAAAGCTCTTCTGTCCAAACCTTTTTAGATTCACTCTGATCAATAAAACGAAGAGAAGAAACTGCATGAGATCCACTTACAAGACAGGCTTTTCTACAAGAAAAAAGTCTTTAAACACTGAATGTTCACACTTCTGACTGTAACTTAGCAGCCACTAAAATGAGATTGAAGGGCAGAAATATGGCCATAAAACACCTGAAAGGAAAATATCTGTAAGAGCACACTCAACCTCATAAATGAATGGCACACTATTGCTAAAGCGTCTAACAGAGATCTTTTTCGAATGAACCCACTAAGTTTGAGTCAAATTCTTTTGAAGTAGATTTTAACAATGAAACTATTAGAAATTATTCTAAAACTTCAATCGGATTCATTCACAGGTCACACAATATTTTTTTACTGGCGTCATATCCCCAGGAAAAGATTGGACATTTAGTGTAATTAGGTCAATGGATACACAATTAACAGATAAATTACAGTGTTTGGCCACAAAAGTCCATCTTAAAATAAATGAACACATAAATAAATATTAAAACAAAGAAAAACTGGCCTTAAAACCTTTAAATAATTTTTGAGGTCCACCTGCTCAAAATTATAGTGCAATATTTAATGAAAAATAACAGAAAAATAAGGAAAGGACGCCTTTTTTCAATAACATTTGAGCAATGTTTGGAAAAACACAGAAATCTGACCTTAGAGTTGAGATTAAATTGCAAAATTTAAGTGGAACACTGTAGTTCAGGGCTTTGGGGGAGCGATTGAAAGTGGCACTTTTAAAGTTCTTCAAAAGATAAAGGCCTGAGGGGGAGCAAGATGTGTCTGGAGATGGACCGAGCAAAAGAAATTCAATTAAGACAGAAAAATATTGTTGTGTTTGGCAGATACTAGGCTTTTGGGACTCTGTGTGGAGCAAAACAAGTCGTAGATCTGCCAGACAGTATTTAGGATTTTTGTGTCTTTCTTTTTTTTTTTTTTTTTTTTTTTTTTTTTTTCTTTATTGATGTTTGTTTTTAAAAGTGTCTCTTTACACTTTTGTTACCACATTCTGCTTCTAGAAAACATGACAACCAAATCAAGATGCAATTGGTGGAAACGTGAAGCAGCATTAATCATGTAGTTGTTTTGGTGGTTTCCAGTAGCACATCTCCAAAACTAGGTCATGCCCCCCCAGCTTTTGAGCACTTTTTTTTTCATCAGGTCGTCTCCTTGAGTCTCCATACAAAGGACAATATTTACATCGGACTCTTTATGGGGGCAGAGGGGTGGGGATGGGGGGTTGGCTTATGGCTTTTTCTTTTAACATCTGTCACAGTGACACACTTTCCTAATGCTTGTTTACTGAGAGAACATTATTTTCCGAGCGCCGTTTGTTGCTTTCCTCAGAAGCATCTCGCTCTTCATGATTTATGCGCATTCACACCTGGGACCTGTAGAGCGCCGACACAGAAGCACAGCCTCTGCTGAGCGCATGTGAAGGTGATTACACACTTCTCATAAAAAATGGTGGTTTGCTTAAAAAAATCCCTATTTTTTTTCCTAAAATTAATTTATATGTTTGTTTCTTTGTGTTAAAATGTTTACATTTTACCTACAATGGCGGAAAATGTCTATATGGACTTATTTTGTTTATTTGGCTCCTAGGAGTCAGCCTTGTTGCATATTGTGACACACTTGTGGGCACATAAAAGCTTGGAAAACTATTTTTATCTGCATTAATTTGTCATTTTCCAGCCTACCCTAACTTATATTTTGTGTATCACACACATTTTATTGATAACGGCCTGCTAAGGTTATTTTCAGTTAGTATTACTAAGTAGAAAACATTAAGAAAAAATAAAAATGTCCTCTCCTGTCAAAGCTTAATTGTAGCTCTGAGAAACTACTTCTTAAACAGGAAGGGCCCACGTTTGGCTCCAATTTACTACTCCCTTTGAATACATCGCAGGCAATCGCTGGCAATATATACATCATAATAAATACAGAAGGAGAAAAGAGCTTATACAAAATCAAGTCAAACTTTATTAATAAAAACACTTTTCACACATATTCGTCAAAGTTGTAGTTATTTGAATGTAGCAATAAACCTGAGGAGTTATTTTTGGGCAGTCATGAAGTGCTGTTGTGCTACTTTTAGGTGATACTTTGCCAAATTCCAATAATTGGGAACCTTTGACTGCTAAACAAAGAAAGTTGAAAAAGTCAATTTTACAGTAATTTTACTTTTAAATAGACATATAGCTTGTGTGTCTGTTTTTCCTACATCCAGGTTAAAGACCCACTCCAATCATCTTTTAATCTATTTGAAAAGTATTCTTGGTGGTCTTTTAATTGTGATTATGCGACCACTGGCACGGAGGAACCCCACCCCTCATCACCTTTTTGTTGCTGAAAGCTCAGGGCAGGAAACTTGTGGCCTGGCCACCATATTTTCTACATCACAAATAAGCTCTTTTTTTAAACTGATTTTTGTCATTAACATACAATTTGAATAAAGAAATATTCAAAAATGCAATTTTGAACTTAATTTTCTTTGTATATGTCCTTCATGATCTGAAAAAGGCCACAAAAACATGTAAAAAACACAAAAAAGTAACTTTAATTGGAGTGGGTCTTTGGTTTGGTTTATGTAACTTTGAAATTAGTCATAAATGGGTTTTAATTGAAGTCTTCAACTTATGCAATGACTTTTCTTCTTTTAAACAAACGTGGCTTTTTTATCCATTTGCTCAGTTTTGGAAGGGCAAATTGGATGGTAAAAAAGGTTAATGATTGCAAAATTATGTCTGTAAATTTCTTACTAAAAACAGGAAGAGAAGTATTGATCTTATGCAAATATAGCCAACGTGAAGAAGCAGTCGCTGCAATTCTCACCATTTTTTTTTGTCATTGAGATAAATGGTGGAACTACTATGTGGAGCTACTTGCTGCTCAGAATTTATTGACAAGATGCTTCAATAATTTCCTCCATTTTGTTTGGTATCTTTTTTTTCTTTTTTTTTATGACTGAGAGCACGAGCAAAGGTCTGAATACATGTTTCACTAGAGGCCAAAAATCACATCTGTTCAGAGTGGGGAGCGCAGTCAGTCAGTCAGTCATTCAGTCAAAGCCTTATTGAAGTGGGAACAAAGCCTAATTGCGTGACCTTTGAGTGAAGCCCCAGCAATCAGTCTGCCCTTGGCGTGGAGGGGAGAGCTGTCGCTCTACCAATCATTCAGACCAGGGTCTTGTGATGAGGAGCTGCTGTTCAGATAGATCTCAAAAGAACTTGTTCACTGTCTTGTCTCATGCTAATGAGGGGCATAAATTGTCGGATGAATGTCTTTTCAGGGCTCGGGACTACAAAACTAAAGCTTACAGCTGCAGATATGACATTTCTGATCTTCTGACTACAGAAGGAGATTCTTTTGACATTCATGGAAAGTCTTTATTTGTAAAGTGTCAAGCACCTAAATGCTGTGGATGTTAGCGATTCATATTAGTCTCAGACTTTCTTTATTGTTGCTTTTGCACATCCTTTCCTGCCTCTCATTGGTCCTGAGAGAGCGCGCTCTGAAAGCTTCCTCCGGGCCTGTGCTCACTCTGCACCCGGCATGGAGCCTGATCTACTGTGCTCGCACAAAGAACAAACTGCCATCTGAGCTGCGTCTGATGCCATTAATGGAGAGAAAAAGGGGAAAACATTTCAGGAGGTGGCACCTCAGGGCTCAGATGTTGAAATCACAGGTGGGTTATCAAAGCTTTACATATGCTTTCTATGAAAAATGGAGCCTTTTGTGACGGGAAAAGGTGCTAAAAATCAGAGATGCTCACAAGTCCCCTTTTTGCAAGTCCAAGTCCATTCTAAAGACTGTTACAATGAGTATTTTAGTGTCACAAATTATCATTAAACTACTTTGAACAATTGATTGAGACCATTCACTGTATATTAGATGAAAGACTGAAATACCCCCCCCCCCCCCCCGCTCCAAATAGGAAGGGCTGCTTCAATCCCATAGACTTCTATTGAGAAACAAATAGCAATAATAATTCTTACTCTGCTACCTTTTTTAGCATGTTCTTGCTAATCCATTTTTTCATATTTTTTCTGTATTTCAAGTTATTCAAGTTATTCATTTTTGTAAGTAAACTATCCCAGATTTTATCTTCAGAACACGGTGGATTTAATTCAATTCAGTTTTATTTATATAGCCCAATATCACAGCCGTAGCCGTCTCATTGGGCTTACATCGGTATTATAGCGGATTCCTAAATAGTATTTTTAAAATGTTACTATTTATTAGGTTTTCACTTTATGGTGATGCCATAAAAAGTTGTGAACACAGTATCTGAATTGCTTTTACAATCCAAGACACTAGATAGTCCTGCACTATTACGTTTTTAGTTGTTGGGGAGTAGCAAGAGAATTCAGGCATAGCCTTAACTTCATTGGAGCTGGACGTTTTCTATTGATGATGTCACACTCATTCGCTCCAGTTCTCAAATACAATCCATGGTTGAGATACAAAAGGAACCAGTTGGTGTTTCTGCATTCCCAATGCACAAACATTTTAAGGGAGCTTTTATTTTTAGACAAACAGTGGTGTCCTAAAGCTAATAATAAGAATAAACGAAGGAGCCGTGTTTACATGTCCCATACCAAAAGCCCAAGCCTCCATCTCTGCTACAAGCTCAATCTGATCCAAATAATTTTTTATCTTAGTTTTGTAATAAATATAGTTGGGGAGCAAACATTTTTCCACAGTGCATTCATGCAATGGAAAGTCTAAAGTCTTATTTTAAAAGCTAGTTGTTGGAAAAACATTAGAAATAGATTTTAGGCAATATCAGTTTATGGTTGTGTTTCATTAGATTAATATACATCACATTGACAGCGTTTAAAATCATAAAAGATCATAAAAATAAAGCAAACCTTTCTTTGGATAAAATGTGATCAAAGATGTAAAACGATCATACGATGATACACTATGATAAATCCAAGTTAGACAAAAAAGCAAAGGCAAGTTAAGAATTTTTAAAAAGCCAACTTGTTTATTTTCCAGATCAATTTGGTACAGGTGTGTGCCAAACTGTGGCTAGTGATCCGTATGAATCACGAATCACGAATCATTCATGCTTTGTTACACCCCTACTACCCGGTATCTAACTTACCAATGTTGCTAACAAAGACAAACATGGAATTTTTACCTGAATTATTTGAATTATCAATAACCCTTATAGCATGAAAAATACATAGTATTTTTCCAGCTTTATATTTTTAATCTTAATTGCAATTTTATCAGGTTGATTGTCTTATTTGTTTGAATATGTAAAAGTATGCATACATGTTAATTACTAGCCACTTCATTTTACACACTTGTCTTACTGCTCTTTAACGCAAATTTCTTATCACCCAATTACATGAGAGCAACTCAATAAATTTAGGCATGTAGACACAGTCAAGAATGGGGAAGAAAGATGACTGAACTGACTTTGAACGTGGCATGGTTTGGTGCTAAAAGTGCTGGGCTGAGTATTACAGAAACAGCTGATCTACTGGGATTTTCCTGCACAACCATCTCTAGGGTTTACAGAGAATGGTCTGTAAAAGAGAAAATATCCAGTGAGCGGCAGTTCTGTGGCCAGAAATGCCTTGTTGATGCCAGACATGCCTTGTTGGTTCCAGAAGTCAGAGGAGAATGACCAGACTGGTTCCAGCTGATAGAAAGGCAACAGTAACTCAAATAGCCACTGGTTACAACTGAGTTCTGCAGAAGAGCAGCTCTGAATGCAGTAGTACAACCTCAAGGTAAATGAGCTACAGCAGCAGAAGACCAAACCAGGTGTCACCGCTGTCAACTAAGAACAGGAAATTGTGGCTAAAATTTATTAAAATTGGACAATAGAAAATTAGAAAAAACGTTGTTGAGTCTCCATTTCTGATGTCATATTTGGATGGTAGGATCAGAATTTGGCATCAACAACATGAGATCACGGATCCATCCTGGCTTGTATCAATGGTTCAGGCTGGTGGTGGTGGAGTCATGGTGTAACTGATATTTTCTTGGCACACACTAGGCCCCCTTAGGACCAGTTGATCATGGTTACAACACCACAGCCTACCTGGGTATTGTTGCTGACCAAACCCAGCCCTTTATCACCACAGTGTACCATCTTCTGATGATTACCTCCAGCAGGATAAGGCACCATGCCATAAAGCTGGAATCATCTCAGACTGGTACCTTGAACGACAAGGAGTTAAATGGACTCAAATGGCCTCTACAGTCACCAGATCTCAGCCCAATAAAGAAGCTTCAGGATGTAGTGGAACTGGAAATTGGCATCATAGGTATGCAGCCGATAAATCTACAGTAACTGTGTGATGCTGTCATGTCAATATGGACCAAACACTCTGAGGAATGTTTCCAGTTCCTTGTTGAATATCTGCCACCAAGAATTAAGGCAGTTCTGAAGGCAAAAGGGGGTCCAACCCAGTACTAGCAAGTTGTACCTGCTAAAGTGTTGAGTGAGAGTGTATATCTGTATGTTTAAATTAAGAAGAATTTGTCAGAGTTGAGTTAGTTTTTTTATGTAGTTTTTGTAAATTATGTCATGAGCCTCAGTTTCCATTTGTGCTTCCAGAAATGCCTGAGTCACCGCACTAATGCACTCGTCTCCCTCTCTCTCTCTCACACACACACACACACACACACACACACCCACACGCACACACACACACCCACCCTCACACGTACAGACGCACACACTTTCCTCCTTCATTAACACAGCGTCTCCCTTTCTGTCTTTCTCTCAGTCCTAATCATCCACTCTGTCTTCACACACATACATGCACCCGCTTCTTCCTGAGTCCTGTGGACTTTCCAAGGAGCCAATCATTACAGCCTGTGCTGTGATGTGGCTTCTAAAATTATCCTTCTCTCTCTGTGAGCTGACATCTGCCATGACGCACTGTGGAGAGCAGGTAGCCATGATGCCCAGAGGAGAAAACAACTTGTCTTTTACTCTCTCTTCCTTTAATTTCTCTTTTCCTTTTGTGCTTCTGTTGTTCCTCCCATCACTTATCATATTTCTTCTAGCTCTGCAGCTCTAAGACTGATTTTATACTGGTTTTATTTTCTATTAAATGCTCCACATCTGCCGTCTTTTGTTTTCAGTTTGCCTTCAGGAGATTTATATTAGTCTTATATAACAACTGTATGGAAATCCAAACCCAGTGGAAGATATTACTACTTCCCTCTGCTTCCATTAGTTAAACAGCCTCTCTTTTCATTTATTTGTGTACATTTCTTCAAATGTATTTAGGTCTACAGCTTTACTTAAAAAAAGGTGGTTTGAGCAAGTGTTTTACTTTAGCATATCTTCTCCACTTGGTTCCATATGCAGTAAATGACACAATTAAGAATTTTTTTTCTGCAGCATCATATGCACAGATCTCGATGATCTTCAGTATTCTCCACAAGTCAAGCAGATGTCTGCTACGTCTTCTGACCTGAAAACCATCCAAGCTTGTTGTTTTTCAAGGAAAACAAGAGCTCTTCAACAGCACAATTTTGACGAGTTTTATCTTGTGGGCGGAGGTGCTATTTGCACCTGTACAAGTGTGTACTGTGAGTTTGTTTAGTGTTTTTGTTTGCGACCACGTACACATGCATATAAATGTGTGTGTGTATGGCCTGTGTGGGTGTGTTTAATGCCAGTTGTGTCCTTTGGAGTGTCTTTATGCCTGTGTTTATCAGTTTCTGCTCTGCTGTGTGTATATCAGTGTGTGCCTCACTGCATGTGTGTTTCCTGGTTTGAAATGTCAGCTTTCAGCAGTCATCCTCTGTGGTTTCTGTTCTGTTCAGCTCATGAGGAAGCAGAAAGTGCTAATGTATCACTGCTCTGCAGATGGTCAGAGATACAAGTCAGTCCACAAAATAAGGCAGACAGGCAGACTGCCTCATGCTGCATACAAACATGCTGAGTCAGAGCTGGCCTGGCAGCGATTTCTGGGAGGAGACGGAGACTGAACCTGGTGACGTGCATGTCTCAGCTTTACTCAAACGATTGATGGACTTTTTGAATCCTCTAAATTTAACCTGAGAATTCATTATATTCTTTAAAAATAAGCATAAGGTGAATATTGCATTTTCTTCTAGTAATTCCCCATGATTATGTAGTTGAGCTGTTATTAGATCTAAAAATACATAATTTAAAGACCCAGTCCGATGCAAATTGTGTTTTTAACATGTTTATGTGACAATTTTCTAATGATTGAGGACATAATAATATATTTGAGTTCAAAATTGCATTTCTGAGTATTTGTTTTCTTCAAATTGTTGTGAATCAGGAGCAGAAAATAAAAATGCCATTTGGAGAAACAAAAGGTGATAGGACATATTTGGGCATCTTGGCCAAAAAAAGGCATAATCAGAAATAAAGACCACTGGGAAAATGGATCAAAATGGATCAAAAGATGATCGGAGTGGGTCTTTGACATGAATTTGTGATGTATAGACTGGTAACCTTTCAATGTCAATAGAATTCATTTTTGCAACCGCAACTCAAATGAAAGATTAAAAAAAATAACAGAGGAAAAGTTTGATAGAAAACTGTTAACCTGAATTTACCTTTATTCTTACATATAGATTATAAAATAAATTAATCAAAACATCACAAAAAACAGATTTTGGAATTGAATCCTCCTCTTCTGCTTTCATAAGCACTGACTGAGACATCAGTCCCCGTCTGACCTGGCATCAGCAGGAACTGGGGGGCACTTTCAGATAATCTGCTGACAGATTTTTTTCTACCGAACAAAAGTATTTTGTAGTTTCTAGAAGTCATCTCAAACTTTTCTCAACTGTGTTTCTTTGTGTCAGGAGTGGGGAACTATGACACTGAAGGCCGTTCATGCTCCAGACATGCCTCGAGAGGGAAAAACAAGTAGGAGTAGGTTTTGGCCTGGTTATTTCATACATCATGAGAATCTCACTGCAATTATTCTAAAGTGTTTTAAAGAGGCCCTGCAGAACACCAGGATGTACAATAATAACAGCGCACAGAGGATTATTTTGGAAGAGGAGAACAACAGGTGTACGACAAGGATGATTCCTTACTGCTCTGTAAACAAAGGTGACATTTGAACACAAGCAGTGTAGAGCAGGGCGAATGTGCTGTCTTTGTTTAACAGATGCAGGAAAAGGACGATCAGAGACTCGTTTTTGACAAAGTGCATTGTAGTATTTTCACAGCGAACAAGACTGGGGTTGGATGAGGAAAAGTGCTGTTAACCTTAACAAACTCCAAGAACTCCCATGTATTTGTGACTAGGGGCAAAAAAATGTCATTTGTATGAATTCGCCCTAAATTGTGACTGAGTGGATGCAAAAAATACGAATCTTGTCAGTATTGCCAGCTACTTTTGTAAAGCAAAAGTGACTTTTTAAACTCAAGGTTTCCTAAAACATCCACTCCAATCATCTATTCTATTCTAAACGTATTCTCAGTGGTCTTTTGTTTAGAATTATGCAGGTTTTAGCCAAAAAAACCCTGTCATTTTCTTGGACATAGTTTCTGCAGAGTGGCAGGAGTTCATTTGCTAATGAGTTGTTAGCGGAGCTGTTGGCTAACAGAAACCACGCCCCCCTTCTCATCACCCATAACTGAGAGCTCTCTGTTGATGAGGAGCATGAAGCTTGTGGCTCGCCCAGCGTATTTTATCAGAATTTCTCTGCCTTGATGAGTCTCTGCACTGTTTCATTTTTCTCTAACCCTCTAGCTTTTTACTTATAAACGATCTCATGAAAGTGTTTTATTTTGTTTTTCATTCTTTGTTCCTGATTCTACAGAGCAAATTTAAGCACATATCAGTGCAGTGTTTTTCCATCATCATTCCAGGAAATATAAAGAAAAACTGAACTCTGTAAGAGATGAACACGTCAGATAAATCCAAACGACCCTTTTGGTGCTTTTCCATTTTTCCTCCGGAGTTGTGTTACGACTTAAAAGTCTGAGGGGAAAGCCATCTCATTTGTAATTTATGTTTTGTATAAAAGTGCCTGACACCTGAGAATGGCTGACTGTGCCTCTGCTCCGTACCTCTTCTGTCTTTCCGGCACTCATCTTTGTCTAACTTCCTCTTTCTTTCCCTGCTATCCATCACTGAGGCTGGGTAGCTTCCAGGTGTCTGTCGCAAAAAAGAGAGAGGAAGATGAAGAGGGCGTTGCAGTAGAGAAGAGCAGGATGCTGATGAGCTAGAAAGGCAGAAAAGGAAACCTGACAGAACATAAAACTGCGGGAGCATGTAACAGTGTTTCCTAAACATTAATTAACCACATCTATTCCTGTACAAACACACAGTCTTAAAACTGATTTACTGAGGTCCTCCTCTTTATTTCAGGCTTCACCTTTGCTGCCGCCTCTTTGCTTCTATTACATCTTTGTACTTTCTTAGGTTTTTACGAACTCATTCCCATCACAGTTTTTGTTCATTTAAAAAATGGTTTAAAGCCTTTGTCACAAATGCCCTCATGGGTGGATAAAGGCTGTTTGTGGGCGCAAAAAGCACAAATCCGTACAGAACAAAGTATCAAGGTTATGGACCGTTCTATCAGCCTCCAGAGCAAAAGTGTTCATTCACATTTTTCCTATGGGCATCACGTTGTAGTGAACATTTATCCAACACATATGGGTGAAATAGGTGAGACACAAGCTCTGCAACCCTCCCGCACCCTGAAAATCCAAAAAACCAGCAGCACCTGTATAAGTCAACCCCCCATTCAGAGGCATGTGACTAAAGCTTTCCTGTTGCACAAAGGGGCGTCTAACACTCAGTTAAATAATAATAGATGCACACTAACATCTGTACATGCACTCTGACACACTTCCTTTGACTTCCTGTCATTTTTTGCTGTGGTGACAGTCAGCAGAACCAGTCAAGCAGAAGCAACACCTTTAGATTAATTTATATTCATTTCCGTTCTATTTAGACAACAATGAAACATGGCTTTTCTGGTTACATATATATATACAACAATCTTCTGACATATCCTAAACTTGAAGTTTTATTTACTTGACATGTTTTCTCTGAGCTTCTTTTATATTTTAAACATATAGATTTCAGTCCAATGTCTTGGCTCGTGTAGATTTTGTAAAATGAGTCTTCACATGCTTTTTGATTGCTTTTGACTTTGCAAAATCAATTTCTAACTGAAGGAAACCTGCATGTTCAGTAATCAGCAGAAAATACATTCAACAATTAATAACTTAATAAAGATCCGAGCATACGTGAGCAGAGCAGCTGGTGTATTCATTCCTCTCACATACATTATTTCACAATTACGCTGCCGTTGCCTTTTTGTTTTTGCCAGTTGGACTTGTACAGCGCAGCCCTGAAGGCATCATCACAGCCTCATTATGGAGCACCTGTGTGCAGGGTTGTCAGTCATCAAGTCCCGCTTCTAATTTGTCTTATAGTATTGGTTAATGGCCAAATAGCTTCAAATTAATGGCTCTCCAAGGTGCCCCAGGAGAGCATAAAACACAGTTCACTTCATTTCAAGACTGCACCCTGCCTTCAGAGCACTGCATTAGTGCTGCTTGGTAACTGTTGGCACTCTCATCCAGTTAGGTTGGGTGCTGAATGTACTTGATAAACATGACAACGTTGACATTATCCCTTATTTAGCTGCAGCTGCTGCAGAGCTCTACTGCATGCATGGATGTACTGCAGCCTTTCAGAAAAAAAGTGATCTTTCTTTTCTTTATTTAATTTTGCAGTGCTGAATTGACAAAAAGTGTTTTGTTTACATTTATATAGTTAACCCTCAAAATGTAATTGGAAAAACTATTTTAAAAACCAATAAAAAAAATAAGGTTTTTGGTGTTTTTATTATGTTCTTGTGGCATCTTTCTGATAATGGGAGACAAATATTCATAAAATTAAGCTCAAAATTGCATTTCTGAGTATTTTTATTATTCATATTGTTGTAAATCAACAGTAGATGGAACAATGCAGTTGGTCTTGTAGGCGAGTATATCCATGCACGTCTTCGTTTTCCTCATTTGAGCTGGCATCTTGCTCAAAACTATACTGCTTATGGCTCCAAAATTGCTTGCCTTTTTTGTTGCACTGGTGATATTAGGTTGTGGGTGTGAGGGGCTGTAGGCTAGCAGGAGAGTATGTAAACAAAGGGATGATGGGAAGTGGGGGAAGGCTTACACCACCCCCTACGCTCCCACCCACAACTCGGAGGGGAATTTTATGAGGTAAGATAGCTGTCAATAAGAAACGTATTCATAATGAAAAAGTTGTATTCATCAAGACAAAGTCAACATTTATAATACAAACTAATTTCATTGAGTTATTAAAGGACTTTTTGCACAACTAGTGATTAAAAACTGCAAAAGGTGGAAACTTCATTTGTAAAATATGAATCCTTACAAATAAAAAGTAACTAAAAGCAGTTTTTTCTCCAAATAAAAGATGTTAAAAAAATACATGTAAGTGTAAGGGATTACATTTTTTGATGAATGATTAAACACCAAATTGATTATCATTTTTTAAACCCTGCCTCATTTCAAAGTCAGTTATTAGTTATTTTCTCATTGAGCCTTCACGAATGTATTCACTGGGCTGAATTCCAGTGTTAAATCTGTCAGGTATGTTCTTTGTTAGTGATTGTCAAAATGTATGCATCGTATTTTCAGATTCTTTTGGTTTTATTGGCACAGATCTTCCATCAACCTTTTGCATCTAAAGCTGTTCTTCTGGCTTCAATCAGTGTTTTAGAAAACCTTTTTCATTTCTTTACTGCCAACTTTATCCTGTTTTGTATCTCCTGTTGAACCTCTCCACTTCTCTACTTTCTCTGTATTCTCCTCACCAGTTTCTGAGGTCAAAATGAAAAAAAATAACGAAAGGATGAAGGGAGCAGAGATAGACAGATTGTTGCAGAAAGGGTAGTGGTGGTTGTGGGAGCTGTGCAAGGATAAGAGTTAATAAACCAAGGATGAAGAAGCTTAGAAAGTCATGATAACATGCAGAGTCATTCAGTTGATTTGGCACGGCAATGTGTATTTATGTGTGTTGCTTGTTGTTTTTTTTCTGAGAGGGTTTGTGTGTTCTTGAATGATGCCCTTGACTTTCTGACTGATGGTGTCATTGCTTCGGGGTCTCTGTAGGAGCAGACTAAGGCTTTCTGAGAGCGCTCGTACGATGTGTGAAAGATTGAACTCACCCACCTCCCCTGGGTTTTCCAAACGCTGCATCACTTTCAAGCTCACCTTGTTTATTTGCAGGACACTCTTCATCTGAAGTCGTATGCTTTTACTATTCTGCTGTACATCAGAGGTGCAAGTCTTTCTTCACTTAATTTCCTGTCAACACTTTCCTCAGCTGCTTCTCATTTGTCCTAATTTCACACTGTGAATTTCTCAGCATCGGCACACATGGAGATGTGTGGAAAATGTTTATTATTATTAGGATGGGGCAAATACATCAAGGAGCTTTTATATTTGATAATACACGTTTTTCCTTCGGTTTTACGTAAAAAAAACTTGAGATGACATTGTAATTTCAAGGTCATTTGTCACATATTTAAATCTGTAAAGGTTTATTTTTTATTTCTTTATTTAAATAGAATCAGCAGGAACGTGTAATAGTTCAAGAAAATATGACCAACAATCCATTTAGTGTCTTTTAAAGGGATTGGTGTGTAGACCAGAGTGTGTTTGTTGGCGATTAAGCTGAGCTTCTGAGCCTGACAGTTTGTTTTTTCTCCTAAGTACATTTAAGGCAAGAGCTTCTTCAAAACCAACTTTAAACAAAAGATGGATTTGACGCCTGTCAGTTCCTGGATAATTTGAAGATTTTTCTTCCATTTTTTAAATGTTTTAATCGGTTGGACCCTTCATATTTATCAGATGTCTTCAGTCCTTACAAACCCTCCAGGGTTCTGTGGTTTCCTCCGATGAAATAAAAAAGATGCAACAATCCAACATTTAAATTTCCTAGATACTTTTATGTCCTTTCCATTTTATGCGATACTTTTAAAGAACTGAAAACAGTGGAAACTGTTTGTTGCAAACCAGAATCTGCATACCTTTCTGCATTTAACCAGTCCTTCGCTCCCTGGTTTTGCTGCAGGTGTTTCGTACAGACTTCATCACGGCCATGAAACTGCCAGACTCTGCCCAGCTCGGCCCAGACGATTTCTACGTGCTTTCCGACCCCTGGAGACAAGAGTGGGAGAAGGGTGTGCAGGTCCCGGCAAACCAGGAGGCTATACCAGAACCTGTGGTCAGGTAAGACAATCGAACATCAAAAAATCAAAAAATGTCCTTTAGCCTGGTCGCCTCAGCTCTCTGTTTGCATACAGGTGTAGGTCACAACCATTTATTAAGTGTCTTTCTTTCTATGTCCAAGATATTTCTTTTAATTTTAACATACATTTCTGTTAGCACAGTTTCCATTTGCATTTTGGCAGCTCTCATCCTAATCGTTGACTCCAAAGGCCAAACCTTAAAAAACTGAACCTCTCTATTCATGCTGCAGGGTGAACACAAAACTAATTATTTCCTTCACCGGTTCCAGATTTATAAAAAAGCTCCTAGAGACTAAATTCACCCTTGTAAGCACACACGTCAGGTAAAACATCTGATATTTTCTTGATTTAATCTCTGTTTCAACAAGGTTCTTGAAAGCCACTCTACAAATCCTTGAAAGACACAGATAGCACAAGTGTTTTGTTTTGACAGTAAATGCTGCTCTTTCATCGGAAATACGGTTAGGTAACGTGGACTCTGTGACAACAGAGATGAGCTTTTCACTTTTTAATCATCGGACAAGTTTTCCAGTCTTAAAGTTTTCAGTAAAAGTAGCTAAAGAGACTTATTTTGTTCAACATGAAGTAATTTTTCTGTGTGTGTAATTTTTTTTTTTTTATGCAACAGGAAAGTAGTTTACTCAAGAAGTTGTATTAAAAGATGTAACAAAAGAACAGGAGGTCGAGCTGAAATCTTTTGGTGACAAACCGCAGACCCGTAAACATTCGACATGTGCAAACAATCTCACACATGTGAAGCTTCTGCGTTTTGACCCACTACATTGTCTCCTCCTTGTACCATAAGACGTTCTTCAGTGCTGTTGTACAACTGCAGCTGCTTCACATGCTCATGTGGCTTTTTGCTGCTCAAGGAACTGATGCAAATGCTCACACAGCTTGGAAATGTGGTTGTCACACAGATGTGCGTCTTACTGTGAGGACACAAACACAAATCCAGTCTGGTTCTGGGTATTTACTGTATGGTTTACTCATCGAAGATAAATAGATTTTTTATGAATATCACAGATTCAAGACTAGTAAAAGATATTTTGAAGCTCCTTCTTGTGAAATTAGATAGAAAAGTTGTATTTCTGCTGGATTTGGAGAAGCCCGGCAATCCTGAACATGTCAGTTGGAGTTCTTGTTACTCTCGGTTCTGTCATTGAGTGCAGGCGTTTTTCCTTTCTTTTTTGAGATCAATTCAAACGCTAGAGTCAAAAGACCCGCCGTGTCAGTGTGAGTTTTACACTCAGTTTGGGCCAGTGGATGCCGGCCTCTGAGTCACAGAGTCTGTGGTTTTATCTACAGTTGATTTTTTTTTTTTTTTTTTTTTTTTTTTCTGGCAAGACATCAACCCCGCATTTCCTCAATAAATGTTTGAACCAGGCATTAAAATGAGGAGTATGAAGTGATGAAAAAGCCCAGACATGTTTTCATTTCAGTAGGTCTATTTATGGAGCTGTGTGATAGAAACCAACATTGCTGGAATGAATGATAGAAGGAAAAATAAACATTGGAAATTACTATAAAATATTGGATTTCATTTAAAAAAGGAAAGGGATTAAAAAGTCAACGTTAATGATGTCCTTCTTATCCTATGAACTTTTTATTAGACATGTGGCAAACAGGCTCAAACATTCTCTTTATTAATGCAGTGCTTCACTAAGAGAAATATTTAAAAAATGAATAGTTACTGTTATGAGTTTGATACTCATTTTATTTAAAATTTGGTTTTGATCATAACAATATGACTTTTAACACTGGAAAAGCTACTAAATCAAGAATTAAGAGAAAAATGTGTTTTTATGGAAATAAAATGTTTTTAAAGAGTTGATAAAGTCCACAAAAATAATTACAAAATATTTTTTTTATCAAATAGTATCGATAATGATATGTTGGGTAAGTTTTTGCTCACAACACTGTTAGATTATTAGTGACACGAGTGTTCATGGAAAAAGGACAACTGACTGTCTCAAATTTGACCTACACATTTTTAACACAGTATAACTGTATCTTAGAGAATTCATTATCTAGTATTCATTTAAAAATAAAATAATAACAATAGATGAGTTATTCTCACCAGAAGGTTTTAAAAATTAGCAAAACATTTCCTGACAAAAATTATTTTGAAATTTCATGGAAGTAGCCATTTTGAAAAGAGCAGGAAAAGCCTTTGTACTGCCCCTAGTGGAATAATGATGAACTACATGGCAGATAACATGGACCGTGATTCACAATGGGTTTTAAGGAACATTTTGATCATTCTAGAGAGATAGGGGTCTTGGAAATGTGTATATGATTCAAATGTGCATGATTCAAATGGTCATATAGGAGTTAAAGGACATTAGATGTCTTTTATAAATTTGATGCGTAAAAGTGTGATTTTTATGGACGGCTTTTGTTGTTTCTGTCACATTCTGAACGCTACCAACCCTAATGTTAAAAGTCAAATTTTACTTAAAAAGTTAACATGTACAACCTGTTTCTAAAAGTTTTTTGTTTTTATTGCTTTAGTTTTAAAAACTGTAATTGGGTTTGGGTTTAATTTTTTTATTGGGTGTATAAATCTTATTTCAGCTGAAATTTGTGCATATCTATGACATTTTTTTATTCCTCTTGCCGCCTGCAATCATCTTTCAAACAACATTAAATTGCTGTTAAACACGACGTACCAGAAGTAAAGAAATAAAAAGACGAGCAGCTGGATGTCCTCCGTTGTTGTTGCTTTTCTAGTCATCGCACTACAATGAGGCAAACATGCTAGCAGTCGACACCACACATGTGGCATGAAAACAAACCACTCCGTGGAAACGAGGCTTAACTGAGTGGAAACGCTCGCCAGAATTAACTGGACTGTACTGGACCCCTCCTTACCGTACCGTACCGTACCGGACTGCTCAGTGGAAACGAGGCTTAAGCTAACCTTTAAGTAAATATGGTTTAAATGCAGAGAATACATTTCCCTTCTTTAAAATCAAACTAATAGGAGGAATAATTACAATTTGAATACTAAAAAAATCTATCCTTGTGATGTTTTAAAGGCTTAGATTTGTATTAAGTTGAACCTACCTAAATAAAGGTTCTGAAGGAAAATGGTTCGACTTGATCTGCTGTGGTGTTTTGGATTTTGTCCAATAAAAATCAGAGCACTTTTGTCAGCTTGTGTGTGTTTCGCAGTCACAGTAATTCCTTCCTGCATTTTAATGCCGTTTGGCACCGTTCATAGACAATCAGAGCTCTTTCATTAACTACAGCAATTACAGAGGGGTTTTCAAAACCAGGCCATTGTTGTTCTATAGGCCTTCATTACAACAAGCACCACCTGTGAGTTCTCTCCTCTCAGATTTGGTTGACAGAAGCATCAAGGTAGAGGTGACTTTAGACCTCCTATTTCTCAAAGGTGTGAAGAATTGGTTTTCTTTTCTTAAAAAAAAAGAAGAACCTGCATGAACAAGCAGCACCATGTAGCATTAAATCAAACTGTATTTGTTCAGCATGAACAGATAACATTAGTGCCGCTCCACTTCAAAAATACTTAGAAACCTGAATACTTAAACATTGCGGTTTAGTAGGTGAAGATAAGTGGAGCATTTCTATCTTATCAGTCAGGGTTTCTTTGAAAGCTCAAAGATCTGTAAGCATATAAAAAGAGGAATGTATCACACGATGGTTAAAAGCTTATCTGTCATATTATGTGATAGAATGATGAAGGGATTTGCAGTGAAGCTGAAGGGATGATAGATGGTGAGATAAAGGAGCAGTGAAGACTGGTAAGTGTCAAGGAGCTAATGGTCTGTCATTCTTTTTCCTATGTCATCTTGAAATGTATATATTTTTTTCTTTCTCGCCTTGATTTGATCTGATATCTCTAAATTGTCTTGTTTATCTTGTAGAGATAAACCAAAGAAAAAGCAATAATATAGGTATAATATAAAATTTGCTTCTTCATTTTTCTAAATAAATGGTGATGTATCTGCAAAATAAAAGTATTTAGTATTGCTGGTATGGCTTGGTGTGTCCATTTTAGATGTAGTAGGATGTGTTACAAACAGAAAAATCATGTTATTCATGTCATCTCTGTGTGGTTGTCTCTTAGTTTGGGATGTTTTTTTTTTTTTAATGAATTGGGTCTTTTTTCATTAGGTTAACAAACTGTGAGGTTGACTATGCCTGGACAAAAATGTCATATTTTGTTAAAGAGACGGGAAAAACCAACATTTTTATCCAACAACTATAAAATACACCATTTGAAAAAGAAAAAAATGGGAGAAACGAGTTCTAATTGAAGTCAGCCCTGACAAAAACATTTGACATTGTTCTAACTGAGATGAATCAGTCAAAGAAACAAAAAGGTAAACATCACAACCCTGTCTGGACACTATTTTAAAAAATCCTTTAAATTAGAATCACTCATCGTGTATAATGCTTTAGGTCTGATTAGACTCATCCATAAAGAACCTAGAGCACAGAAATAGATTTCCAACTATACCTCCTTAAAACTATATCAAATTTAAACCGCATCCATTCGGAACTTTTAAAAAGCATTTTGGTAAAAACCAACATTTCTGAAGAAACTTCTAATGGAAACACCGCAGATGACAGATTGACATGACTTGTAATTGAACTGCTGTTATGTTTGGAGGACTTCGCTATTTTCATTGTAAAAAAAAAAAATCTTCACATCTGCAGAATCAGTGGAATCGTGTCAGAAGAATTGGATTGTGCTTTCAGAAAATGTAAGAAGGGAGAAGTAAAAGAAAATGGGTTTTAAGTGAAGACGAATAGGACTGTCATATCTGTGTGGTTAGAGTTACTGCCACAGCCAGGAGCTTATTAACTGAGCTTTGCACAAAGATGACAAGTAGAGGGAATGGATAGCCTTGCTTTGAGAAAGGTTATCAAAATCTATTTACTTATGCCTCTCCGCTCACAGATCAAATGTGTCATCCTTTTGGGTTTTTTTTCTTTAATTTTCACACAAATGAAATAAAAACCAGAACAAATCTATTGGTAACAATTCCTGATCTCAACGATCTGGTATGGTCTACTATATTTTTCTCTTCACTAGCTGGTGTCACCTTTACATATCTCGCTGCCCTGTTTTTCTTCTTCTTTTTTTTTGGCTGCAGGCGCTGGCACATTTTTCCCTTCTATTTTTTTTATTTGAATAATGACATCATGTATAAAAATTGTCAGAAAGGAAAAGAGCTGCAGGCTTCGTCTGGCTATAAGAAAAGTCTTCTTCCTCATTTCTCTGTGTTCTTCACCATTTTCAGTTACTCTGGTGAGGCAGTTTGGTAGAACTGTGGAGATGTTGAAAAGGTCATTATAGTTTGATGTCTTTTTTTGTGCTTTATCAAAGCACTGCTGGAGAGACGCCGAGAAAAACTGAAGATTAGGATTCTCCTTGCCTCTATCTCCCTGTCCTTCAATAATCATCTTTCTACCCTTTTTGTTCTCTTCTGTTTCTTCCTTTCTATTCACTCCGCTCTCCATCTCTGCTTGTAATCTCAATTCTTTTTCGCTGCTGACTTGTCTTATTCCTGTCCCCTTCTCTCTGGCTATCTCTTCATTTATTTTATCACTCCCCCTCCTCGCTTTGTCTCCACTTCTGCTCTATCTTTCCATGGTTTTGCGTGGCTGAGTGGGAATAATTAGCTTTTGCATAACACTGCTTGTGTGCAGACACTGAATGAGGCTTTGGCAGGGACTTGACAGCTCTGGTTCCAGAGGAGAATGCTGAAATAATTATACACACGCAAGAAGATATGCACATTTTCTCAAAAATTAAAGAAATGGGATGGTGGTTTTTATAATTTATTACTTGAGTTTTTCTCCACAGAATGGTGGCTGATCTACTGGATATGAACCTGAAGCTTGTGGTTGGGTCAACCATGGTTTGGCTGTAGTAGCAGCATGCAAAGTTGCACTTTTTGAGAATCAGACATTTCATTTTCTTCCATTAAATTTTACTGCAGTAAGTCAAAGTATTTTGTTATGCAGGTTTCCTTAAAAAGTTATTTGGAAGATCTGGACTAGAATCTTTGCATTTTGGGGGATTAATGGGATTAAAAAAAAACAAGAAGGCATCAAGTAAACGAAAAAAGAAAAAGGATTACCTTTGTGGTTGATACCAGTAGAAAAATTCCTGCTAAGTGAGATCAAACGTTACTTCAAAAACTTTTTAAAAGCTTACTCCAAAGGTCTAATATAATGGAAAAATGTAATGCTAAAAGATGATGCAGATAAGGTCTCTTATGCAGGAAGGAAGACTTGATTCATGGAAAAGAAATCCACTCCGAAGTCTTGGACCAATCAGGTTTGATTTTAATTGTCAATCTAGCATGTGGTGTGGTCACGCTGAGTGAACCTAAAATATCTTCACAGTATAAAAACTGACAACTCTCTGCCATGGAAAAATGAAAACAAGCTGCCTTTTTTATCCTTCCCAATTTACTTGTGAAACCAGAAAACCAAAGAACAGATGATACCTCAGCTGTTTACATCCAAGTTGTTTAGCCAGATATTTTTGAATAAGCAGCTACAGATGTGTGCAGTCTTTAGGGGTACTTGCCTTGAAAATAACTTTTTCTTGCATTACTGAAAGACTGAAAGCAAATTAATTTTGACTTTGAGCTTGCAAAAGTTACGAAAGTCTTAGTATCTTTAGGGCTTATTTTATGGGCGTTTTGAGTAGAACAGGCTAACCGAGTTCAGAGGGAAAAGAATGATCTCCCTGGACTTCCTTTAGCAACACTGAATAGATTGAAATGGGGTTTGGGAGTGGAAGGGATTTTATCAAGAGTGTATGTAAAAATTACATTCAGATGCGGGCACAAGGAAATACCAGCAACTCAATTTGAATGGATGT
Source organism: Oryzias celebensis (assembly GCA_014656515.1). Classification (NCBI taxonomy): domain Eukaryota; kingdom Metazoa; phylum Chordata; class Actinopteri; order Beloniformes; family Adrianichthyidae; genus Oryzias; species Oryzias celebensis. The sequence goes on from BNCR01000013.1 coordinate 21,055,183, forward strand.
TTTCATATGAAACAACAGTGATTGTTACTGATTAAACTATTTATAGTATTGTCCACTTAGGAAAACTCTCCTGCTTGACATTTGCTAAAACATCAAACATTTAGACATAGAGATATAATGGACTGAAGAGACATAGGATCGTAAAATGGACAGTGAGCTAAAGAAAACTACAAATTGGGGTTGGTAAATGGGGTGAATAGTTTAAAGTAGGAATGCAACAATTAATCAGTGATTTCAATCCCTACCATCCAACCAGATCAATCTGAGGCAAGTTGTGAATCAAATCAAATCGACCTATACATTCTAAAATAGTTTTAAAAAAAAGTTCAAAATAAAATTGTTTTAGCAAATGTAATAAATGTATGATATCGTTATTGGAAAATACCATTTAAATTGAGGTATGGTAGGTTTATTTTACTATAACGTAAAAGCAACCAAGTGTCATTACAGCAGACAACACACATGATGCAGTAATGATCAATGATTACAGTCCAATGTGTGGAAACACTTTGAATTTTGCAAAGACATGACTATACAGTTTGATTGAATGTTCTAATAATGTTCCCTTTGTTTTATTTTGATGTGTAAAAGCAACAGCAGGCTGAACTTTATGAAACTAAAATGTGAATGGATTTGCTATTTATTCTTGTTTGTTTGTACACATATTTAATTTAATTATTGTGCAAGAAATACAAGGAATCAGTGATCTCTGGGTCACAGTGGTTGGAATTTTTGGCTGAAGATGTCCTGGATCCATTTTAGATCAGTGAATTAGATTGAATTGGATTGTTCAAAATGAACTAATATTGACTCTGAATCGTATTGACAACGAAAAATTAGGATATGAATCAAATAGTTGTTAAAATGAATTTGTTTACCAAAAGTATTAAACGATACATCATCAGGTCATAACATTAAAAAAAAAACAAGATGATCTTGTTTGTGTGAAGGTGTTTTTCCCTTGAGAATTTGCATGAGTGGATCAAAAGTAAAGTAACTAGTAGTGAATTACTTTTTCAATTAGATAATGAGTAAAGTTATTTAATTAAAATTTTGATCCAGTAACTAAGTAAAGTATTCAATTACCTTTTAGTAGTAACTCACCCAACACTGCGTATTAGTACCTTAATTTATCGGTACAACAAAAAGCAATGTTGGAGCTATCCAGTCGTACAGTTTTGAGCCAGATGCCAGCTTAGGCGAGGAAAATGGAGATGAACAGATCTAGTTATCGTCAGTAATTATGAAAACATGTTCATGCAGGTATTGACTGATTTAAATGTTGTATATTTATTATGGTGTGTTCATAGCAAAGAGTAGAATTTCTAAAATTCTTGCTATTCTATCAGTGAAACCATTTAGAAAACTGACCTAAAGGTAATTTTGTAATGTTGTTATTTATTGTGAAAATCTTGAATCCCAGCAGGGCAACATTTTTCTGTGTGTCTGTGTTGTTATGATAGAATGTGATAATTGCAACTTGTATTTTACATTTGTGACTTACAAGGATAAAACTTTCTGTGAAAACCCAAACAATTCACTGAAAGCCTTTAGGGGGGGACTTACCAGATGTTTTGCATCGTCCTTGAAAAAAAATGATTCAGTTTTGTTGTTTTCCTCTGTGGAAAAATAGGAAATTAGCAACACCTGGGACAAATGTGATATTTGTTTTCCCTCTCCAGTGTAACTGATGAAGAGGAATGGCCAGCTAAAGGTCATGATGGAAGCAGTGATGCATGTTCACTAATCAGAAGCATAAAACAAATGGAAACAGGAAGCGAAGGCAAAAGAAAGGTGGTTGGATGATTAAGAAGCCCTTCAGGGATTGAACTGCATCCCTCATCTGCAGCCAACAGTGAATCCTCAATTACACAAACACACAAGCTCCTAAACCTACCTTCTTTCCGTGTAAGTGTGTAAATGTTTCAAAATAATTGGCCACAATTGCATCGAGAAAATTCCCCATGGTGCACTGTTCTTTTCTGCACAGCTCTGTATCAAATTAGAAGATGACTAAGAGCAGCATCACTGGACCCATCATGCATAGCAGTTGGGCGCCCTCAAACTGCCCTTGATTCCAGTCTGACAACAGTTAGATGGATGAATGAACATCTAACAGGCTGGCTCGTGTACATAAATGCACATGACTTTACTCTAGGATTTGCAGCTTACATGGATGGCCTGCAGAATAAATATATATGTGATGGAGCAGATGGGTCGGATGAATAGATTGATCGGTTCCTGCCTCCCTGAAGGAAAAGTAGTCGCATGGGCAGCTTGTGCTGTGCTTTTTTACTGGAACGTTTTCTCAACAGTTTTCAAAATAGATCGTGTTATTGTTGAAAATGAATTAGCTGACGAGTAACAGGAGAAGTTGCCAAATGAGCTGCTACACTTTTTTGTTGGGACATGCGTAATGACTTGTATCTTTGCCCAACTGGACAAGCTAAAAAACAAATGTAATTGAATAGGAATCTAAAAGGTCCAATTAACAGATCAGATGTTACACTTGTAATCAGACACATTTACATACATCTTTGATTGTGAGCAAATCTTTGTTTTCCTTCTATAATACTAGGATTGCGTTTATATGAAGGTTTGTAAGAGTTTAGACAAGAAAGAAAAGTGTGAAAATGTTCATGAATGTTTGAGAAAAGTGTATCTCAGTCAGTCAGTATTTATATAGCACTTTTAAAACAGAATGTAATGCAAAGTTCTGTCCACAAAAAATAAATACAATGAAAGAAGTGCAATAATTAAAATAGTCATAATACTAATGATAATAATAATAACAATGATTCCCCCCCCCCCCCCCCCCCCCCCCCCCCCCGACCTACACACAACTTTCAGCCCCCTCTAACACCTCCCACCCCCTAAACTGATCAGATAAGCAGTGGGAAACATGTAAAATAGTGAGTAGTAAAGGGGTTTTCCATCCTTAAAACATCTGTAACCTTACTTTGGGGAATTTACCTTTTGCGGGTTATTTTTAGAACATAATCTATGCGATAAATGAAGGAACATTTTATTGCACTTTCGTTATTGACATAGATTAGGACAGTACCTGCGACAGGTAGCTGTACAGTTTTGGTCGGATGAGGAAAACTAAGACATACATGGATCTGGTCGTCTACGAGTGGATGCATCAGAATGGAAAGCAGAGAGCTTGTAACCTGCCCAGCAAGTTATCTACATCACAAATAAGCTCTTCTTCAAGCAGAATTATTTTCTGCTCCTAATTCACAACAATTTGAACAAATAAATAATCGGAAATGCAACTATGCAACTTCAAGCTTAATTTTCTTTATATATCCTTGATTTTTCTCTATCATCAGAGAAGAACATGTTAAAAACACTTTTTACTGCAGTTGGCCTTTAATGTCGACGCTAAACTCTCAGTTTACATACATGCATATTGATGTCTAAACATCATAAGGGAAAGTAATCACTCAGTCTGTTAATAAGGATGATATATGCACAGAAATGTAAAGTCAGATCTCAGTTTTTCACATGGATTTTCTTTAACCTGCATCCAAACTGATCTTCTGACATGATAGCTTTTAAAGAGGGTGGATTTGTCATTGGGAATGGCAGCCAGACTGCATGAAGTGGTCAGCGATGGAACTCAGGAGCTCTTTAGTGGACAAATGAAGACATGAACTGATGTCTTGTTAGCCAGACGTGGAGGGCTCACCTCCTGTCTTTTTGATGGATAGCCAGGGTTTTTAGGAAAGCCGAATTCCCCCAGTATTATCTCACCCCCACATTGATTGGAGGGGTCAGTTGGTGTCCTTCTGACCGCAGGCAGATTTTGTTGTGTTGGCTGGTTAGCGAATATGAGGCCTGCACTTTTTAAAGTATGGCCTTTAGAGCCAAACTGAACCCTGGCTGTTTCTATCTGGTAAGACTCCATGACAAATGTAATAACATGTTGCAGCGAGAAATTGCTTTTGATCTCTTTCATGGAGGAAAGGGTTTAATAAATGTCCTTTGAGGCTGGAGGGAAACTGCAATGGCAAATAAAGCTGTATAATGATGCACCATCATTTCTGGGCCACTCAGTCACTGGATACATCTATAAAGATGCCACTAATTTGCCAGAAACATGCATGATAGGTCATCATTTTAGCCTAACCAGGAGATTGGCTGACTTATTATTGGGCAGGCTGACTTAAACTCTCTAATTATGTTTATGCCTGCCATTTTTTTGTTTATTGACTCAAATCTGTGGTAAGGAAAGTTCGTCACAAAGGTCACAATTGTGGCATTACTTGTCCTCTGTCCTTGTTGACTGGACCTGCGGACCTTTAGTTTGTCACATTTCAGATGAAGCTGACGGTTAACCAGTCGGCCGCCTGCCACAACACCTCTCTTTGTTGACCGACTGAATGGATGACTAAAGGCTTAATGACTGCTTTCTTGTAAACAAGATTATGTGCTTCCTCTTTGCCCCAGTTTATGACTGGGTCACTGGTTTCTATTATTATTCATATGTAAGTAAGACTCTGTTCACTTACTGCAGTGTTTTAGTGTTCTCACTTTGCCAGGATCTAATTCCCAAAAATCCTGCTGGTAGTCCATCTTTGACTTTTGTTTCGGGACAAGTGCCCGGCTGTGTTGGCTGACTTAGCCGGTCGACCTCTCTGAAATGAGAGAGCCGGCCGAATGACTGGTTTCCTGTATTGCAGGCAGACTCTCTGACCACAGTGACTGACTCTGATTGTAGCTGTTGAGTCAGTTTCCAACTAAACTCGTTCACCTCAAAAAGCTGCATTACATGCATATATATATATACATGCATATGTACTGCATGTATATAAGTGGAAATGTTTGTTCCATTAGCTCAGGGATGGTAGTGCAAGTGTAGTTCTTTACGTGGATGTTGTATCAGGACTTTGTGTGTTTTGGCACCTGCAATCGTGAACGCAGTTTATGTAGGTTTGTGTTTGCGTATCTGTCTTACATCCGAGTTATCCCCTGGGTGTTTTCTCATAAACACAGCTGCCTCTCGCATGGGAATATCCGTCTTTTCTGTTGCAGCACCCTCCTCTTTATATGCACTCTGCGGTGCTCCTCACACTCGCATGACTTCTTTCTTTTATTTATCTTATTTGTTGACAAAAGCTGTGCGACCTTATTCAGTCGTTTTTTTCTGTTGGGTGGCAGATCAAAGCATGTCCCTTCTGCAACATCTGGACTATGCAGTCCACCTTCTAGCAATCTACCATCTGCCAGGTTCCCCTAATTGGTGTTTGGGTGTAGAATTAGGATGCAAAAAAGGCAAGACACAGATGAAGTTGTAATTAAGAATTCCTTTTTTCTTTTATTCATCCATCTCTTGTGCATTCAGTTTAATAATCTATCATGGTTCATATTCTTTTCTTTCTTTTCGAACCCTTCACTCTTTGTTTTTTTCTGCTGTAGTGTTTATCTGAAATGGTATTGAAAGATGTTGTTTATTACTTTTCTGTCAGTTCATCTCCGTGGTTTCCGAGCGCGGCTGAGACTGCAGCTCACCGCTCCCCCCAGGGGATGGGTCAAATGCAGAGAGAGCAAATTTCCCACACCTGGGTGCGTGACAACTGATGGGACTTTAACTTTAACTGTCCCTCCAGCTGCATCCTCTGCTTAGTTGTTAAGGTGAAACTGTTGGCTTTAATAGTCACATTAGGGAGCTGGCTGCACCCTGACTGGCCACTTAAACCCAACTGCCTCCAGGAGGGTAAAAACTGTTTAATGCTTCTTTGTCTCCCACTGGAGTCCCAAGTTCTGAGTCTCCAACTATTTTTTCTTTTTTGATGCACAGATGAGGAAAAATTAGAGATGAAGGAATACGGAGTGGCTGTGACATTTACATCTTAAGGGGAGTATGAGAATATGTTTAACTCTAGTTACATTTTTTCAAATGCCTCCAAGATAAACCAGTTAACCTTTTTACTCTGTAACACCAAAACTTTAGCTACATTCCTTTAAATACCATAACTCGTCAACCATTTAGGCAAAAACACTTCTAACAGATTCTGAAGTGAGGAAAAGCGGCTTTACGCTGTTATACACTTTACATTGGTAACGTGCTGCTAATCTTAAAGTGAGATTATCACTAAGAGTTATGAGGAAGTTCCTCTGCAAAGGAAAAATATTGAGAGAAGGGGAAAAGTTTTCATTGCTGTTGTTTACATTGTGAGAAATTAGACCAAGCAGAGATTAGGGCTGAAACGAAAGCTATCGATATCGCAATAGTACTTTTTCTCAATAGTAAAATGAGCCTATCGCGATAGACTTTTATTTTGAAGGGTCAGAAATCAACACTCTACAATCGCGAGCATTTTCTCCTCTTTGGGCAATAAAACTTAGAGGGTTAGTCACGACATGGAGAGTAAATGTTTGTGTAAACTTAGTCATGTTTATTAGCTCTTCTTCCGGTGAATTTCTTTTGTCCTCGTTTTCTCTACTGTCACACTGTTTAGTGTTCTATTTTATTTATGTCCTCTTTTGAAACTTGAGAGCTTTCGCTTTAATTTTCAGCTTAGTTAGTATTATATATGCCTATTTTTTAGTTTTCTGAGGAAAAAACTTTTGCATCATGCTCTCTCAGTGCATCTGTTATGTATGATAGGAAATAAATATTGAAATCTAAACAACCTGCTGATGTTTACACATTTCTCTACTGAACCACAGAGTGTTTAAATTTGACAGCTATGTGTATTTGGTTTATATCTTGATACATATTAACGCCTGATAAGAAAAAAACATTATCGTGATATAAAAAATTCCCTATCGCCCACCCCTAGCAGAGATTAAAAGACAGTATGAACATGTTTCAGTGCTCTCCAATTTAAAAACAAACACATTGTATTTTTATGTTATTTACTGCACTTTCATCCATTTTATTTCATTGTGACAGCTTGTCAAGTTTCATGAGTTCCTCTTGGCAGCAGAGTGTAAAGTATAGAGTAAAACTCAACTGAAGATCATGTTTCTTGGACAGAAACAACTTGACATCACTTAAAAAAAAACCTTGAAGTGTCTAATAATGACAGATAAAGATGGTAAGAAGTTGGCAGAGAAACCACAACATTTTCTTTTAAGTGAGTTCAGGAAAATTAGTAAACTGGGGGTGATGGCAGGAAGCCTACTGTGTGTTTTCTGGGAGGGTTGGGTTTGAGATGCTTCACAGAATCAAAACCAATCAACCTTGAGGTTGATGTTTGTAGTTTTTATATCATTGTTGTTGTTGGCAACAACCTTTTTACAATTTGCCACAACAGTGATGTTAATGTGATTACAGAGGTCATACTAATAGGCTGACTTGTACACCAAATTAGCGTGTAATATCTTAGGTCCCACATGACAGCCGCTCCCCTTGAGTGACATTAAAACCATTAATGTGAGTAACTGTCTTCTGTCTTCCTCCAGCTTATTTATCTGCAGTGATTGTAAGTAATTACTGCCTTAAAAGTCTCCCACTGTCTCTATTTCTTCCTGAGAACAAAAGGTGTGAAAAGAAAAAAGAGCTCTAATGAGTATGGAGCTGATTTGGTAATGGATGAGTTGGCAAAGGAAGTAGAAGCAACATGCAGGCGGAAATACTTCACAGAATGAGGGATGTTGATGGTTCAGGAACTGAACGGATGTCTCACAGGTAAATGAGGCAGCTGAGTGAAGAGGTCCAACCATTTTAGGTTCTGCTGAATAGGACAGAGAGAGGAAAAGGAGGAGATGAATGACATACTGGGTATTGGTCTTTGCTGCTTTCAGTTACTGTCCTCTCTTCCTTTATTTGTTTAGATCGCCTTTTTTATATAAACAGGCTCAAGCAAATAAATACAGCAAGTTGCACTATATCTCTGAGAAGCAGGCGCTTCTCAGAGATAGTTGAGGCAAAATGTTCTTCTTTGGAATACCAAATATAACCAAATATATTAGTTTACTAAAAATAACTTCACTGGGAGAGTTTTTGATAGAAAATGCCATTTCCGTTAAGCCAAAGGAGGTCTGGCATTCTGTCATGTCGATCCCTGAAAAACAAAGATACAGGACTGTGGACCCTAGAACGTCAGTGGTGTAGTAGTTACCAATCTTCCCTTACAGTGAGAAGGCCCTGGTTCAAATCCTGGCTAGGACCCTTCTGTGTGGAGTTTGCACGTTCTAAAATGTGCATGGGTGGGTTTTCTTAGAGGACTCTTGCTTCCTCCTACAGTCCAAATACCTTCTTTATAAGTTTAGTGATGATTCTCAATTACCCCTGGGTGTGAATGTATGTCATTCTGTTGCTCTTCTAGAGACTGGTAACCTGTTCAGGGTGCCTTTGGCCAAGAATAGCCCCTGACCCCGAAAGGGATTCAGTTGAAAATGAATGAATATTCCAAAATGATAAATTCATCTCAAAGTCCATCAGGTTTTGATTTCAGATGAAATCTCAGAAGATGAACACATTTTTTTCTATCATAAAATCATTCCCAGTGGTCTTTTAATTATGATTATGCAGTTTTTAGACCAAAAAACTGTTGTTTTTTTAAGACAGTCTTTCTGCACATTGGTAGGAGCTCATTATAAATTCGCCTTTGATTTGTGGGCAGGACTGTTGTCACGAAGAAACCCCGCTCCCTTTTCCCCTGCGTCGTTGCTCCCGTGCAAGTCTATACTTCCAAGCTGACATCAGCGGCAAAGTAAAAACAGGGAGCAAAATCTGAGCTATGGAGTCGTACAGTTTTGAGCCAGATGCCAGCTCAGATGACGAGGAAAACTGAAGACGTACATGAGGGGGTGAGATGGAGGAGCAGAGCAGGGAGACTTTGACCCGCCCGTTGCAGTTGCTGCGTCACAAACCCAAGCTTTTTCAAACCACTCGTTTTTATCTTCTCCTGGTCCGATACAATATGAATAAAGAAATCCTCAGAAGCGCAGTTTTTCTTAAATTATTTTATACACGTCCTCCATCACAAGAAAAATATTTCAAGAACATGTTAAAAACACCAAAAGCATGATTTTTTTTTACATGCTGTAACTAACTCTTTTATCGTTTCAACACGATTCTGACGTGGATCAAGGCGGTTTTTCATATTGGATTTGCACCCTTATGCAGAACTTCACGTTACTGAGATTTGAAGATTATGACTGTACAGAGTGTATGAAATACTAACAGCTCAAAGTTGGAAATATTGAGGCAATCTTTTTGACCGCTTTCAGAAGATGGCTTCTAGCTAAGGTCATATTCGCAAACATACTCAACTAAATACGGAAATTGCTTGTGAAATCAATTTAAACCCCAATTTTGTTCTCCAAAATCCAAATGAAAGGCACATAGAAAGACAAATATGGATAAATAACACACAGAACATTAAATATAGCTTGTAAACAGAGCAATACTTCCCGTAGATGTCACCCAGCCAGATCACCAATAACGGAAATACTCATTACCGAGCTGCAGACAGTAACAGGCAGGAAAGACTATTCAGGGACACAATATCAATGCAACGCTGGAGCTGGGAGGAGTAGGAGTTCGAGAGCTGGACCGTTATGAGACAAAGGCAGCTGTTCTCCACTCAGCTTGAAGTATCGTCTTGAAAGTCGTGTCTTTAGCCACTTAAGTGCAGAGTGGAAGTTGTGTGCAGACATTTGCGATGGTGTGGAAGCCATATGCCATGCAGACTGGTGAAACATGCTAAAAAGTTGTGTGTTTGGTTTCATCCAGACTCCGCAGCTGCAGTTGGCCTACAGTTGTTTGGTTGAGGTTTATGATGAGCCACTATGCCCCACGATGACCCTCTTGAGAGGAAAGAAGCCATGCAGTTATGATTGACACCGCTGACATTTTCAAACAGTGTTTAGGTTGGCTACCACATGGATGAATCTTTTTATTTTGTTTTAGCTTACCCGTTTTAACATGTTACTGACAAAAGTTTAACTCATCAAATCAGATGACAAACTTAAGTTTCTCTTTGGAGTGTGCACGGTTTCCAGCACCAGATGTAGCCACACCTGTGGCTTGTTTTTCATTTAAAAAGGTCGGGTGTTTGCGTGTTTTTTTGCAGGCCCAGTCGTCTGGAGGGCTGGTAATGGAGGGGTGTTTTTGAAGTGCTGGTGGGCTTTACTGGAAGTGTGTCAGACAGGAGAGGAATGCAGGAAGAGGGTGGGACTGTATGTGTGTGCCTGATGTACACAGCCTGGGCAAGCACAGCCTCTCCCCTTTTTGTGTACATACTGCATGCGCACTGTGTGTATGTGTGGGGCATGCATGTGTGCATTCATGCACGACTCAAGCTTCAATACTTCGGCTCATTAAACTGCTCCCCTTGTTTCGTTTTCCCTTAGAGGGGTTTCCCACAGTCTCCAGTAATAAAATTACAGTTGAGGGTTTTTTTTTTGTCTTGATGGAGCGATGAAAAGTACATCTCTGAATGGATGAGACTCTCTGAGTGAAAAATGTGCTTTCCGTTTTAAAATGTTTGAAAAGCGTAACAGTTGAGGGTTTTCCCATGACAGTAACCATTAAATGATTCATCTTCAAAGTCCCTCCAGAGTAAACCAGTTTCGAGGACACAGGAAGAGAATGAAAGCGTGCAACAACAAACTGACTTTAAAAAAAAAAATGTTGTCATCATCCCTGACTTCCCTTGGGCTGTTTGAAAAATAATGAGGGATGTGTCCGTGTTCATATGAGACAAATGCAATAGGACTCCAGTGTTTTTGGGATCTGGTTCAGCTTCTCTGAAATGTAAAGCACCAAGTTATACAAACAGTTATGGGATGAAGAGGTACCGTATAGCATCCCATTGTTCTTAACAATTCCTCTGTGTGTTTGTCTCAGGTTTGTTGAGTCTTTCTTAGAATCCATACCAATTAGTGGACTGTTCTACCAAGCAGTTAACAGGAATGAACTAACCTGTCATCTGGTGGATTGTTACAGCAGCTTGAACAAAAGCATGTTGGAATAAAACCCTGCAGAACTGTTATCTTCTATAACAACTTCTTTACTCTGACTATGCTCCATTAAACTGTGCTCTCTGAAGGTTTAAGCAGCACTAACATAAGAGTCAAAAATTACAGTTGAAAAAGAGGTATCCTAAAAATAAGCACTAATTTTAAGAGGAAAATCACCAGAAAGTAGTAAAACTATCTGTCCATGCAGCCAGTAATTTTTACTTAAGGAATCTTATAAAATATCAAAATCCAGAAACAAGGAGTTCCACACAAGTATTAAAAAAGGAAAAAAAACCTAAGAAAACTGTTAAAAATAATTTCTTCAAATTGAATGGTATACAACCCAATAATAAGTGGGTTTTTTTTGCAAATTCTAAGCAAATGGTTTGTATTTTTGAAGTTTTTATGAACCTATTTGTACTTCATTTTGATTACAGTGACAAAAAAAATTGTGTAATAATTGGAAATGACTCATTTTAGACCAAAATGTGAACAAAGAAGAATATTACATTGATAGATGACTTGTCTTTGTTATGACGTAATTCTGTTTAGTAAAATGCATTTAGATGTCTAACGAACCTTTTTTTTTTTTTATTAAGCAATTTGAGTCTTAAATCAAGTTTTTCTATTGTCAAGAGTATTGAGCAAAAGGATTTTGACTCATTTAAATTAACTTATTACACTGCAATGACTCTTCTGTCAAGAACAAATGTCTTATTTTCTGTCCTGCAGGAAAAATTATCTCATCAACAAAGCTTAATAGCAAAATAATTTTAGTTTAACAAAATATGTCTTAGTGACTAAGTGACTAAGTTGTTCCTAAGTTACCTTTATTTTAAACACTGCCGCTGCTCTCCTGAGGTATTTAATTACTTATTTTTTAGTTATATTATTAAGTCTTTTTATCTACTAATGAAAGTTTTCTTTCTTATCAGTTAGTTTGTAACCAAGCGTTTGACAAATAACAAAATATTACAATACAAGACAGTAGATACAGGACAATAATAACACAATTCTAAATGCAGAAAGAGTGTTTTGAAAGGCATTTGGTGACTTTTAGCATACATTGTAGTGATTTTTGTTTTTATATTTAGTGTTTCCGAAGTTATTGTAGGTAATTTTGGTTGTTTTTGTAATACAGTGACATTTTTTTCATTCAATTTAGTGGACACTCAACATGCCGCTCTGTTTGGCTTAGAAATAGCTCACTTTGAATTCTTGAACATCAAGTAGAGGAGCCATATGAAAAGTTCTAAACTTTAAGATGTCTGGATCATTTGATTGCAAAACAAGCCCAAATCATAACTCTTCTGCCACCATGCTTTACAATGCTTTTTATGTGCAATGTTTGGGTTGGGGCAAAGCAATAATTTTGTTAGCTTTGAGGCTAGCAACGTCGATGAAGTATCTTGTTTTTGTAAAAGAAAGGGTCCAAAAATTAAACAAAGTTTAATTCTAAGCATCTTTACACGTCTAAAGATTGTAACTACTTTAAGTAGACGCTGACAGCTAGCAAAACACGCTCACGACTCGTTAAGAAGTCTCTTTTTTTCAGTTTCAACCTGGTATACACAACTGCTGTCTCTGAAATGTTCAACCTGTTCCAAATCTTGCCCCTACAAATTTCCAAAAATTGCCACAGAGCTGTTAAAGGTGTCTCAAGATCCTTAGTTTCCTCTAGTCTGAAATGTAAGACAAATGTAAAATCTGGACTTTAATAAGCACGTAGGTGATAGGTGTGTAATTCAGAATTTTAAGAAAAAATTTATGATAATTTATGATAATCTAAGGCCTTGATTCTCCAACTAATTATGAAGTAATGGTGCTTGGTTAAAAAAATAAAAATAAAAAACTAGCCTGAACTTTTTTAATATATTCGCTTAAGAAAGAAGAACTTATTTTTCAAGGTTACTTATCAAACGGGATCTTTTTTGGAACACTAAGCTGTTTAACATTTGTAATAATAGCTATGGCTTGTGGTGTCTAAGATTTTTTGGCTCTTTCTCCACTCTTTTTTATCAAGCAAAGAGTTTTATTATAATGTATTTTATCTAAAGTGTCCAAAAATGTATTCACATTTTTTGCTATTGACCTTGTAACCCTTTGAACCAACTAAATAGCTGTTTTAAGTAAAGTACTGAGATCTTTCATCCTTACACTCTTGGAAATAAACTACTGAATGATCCTTTTTAACTGTTATTTACTCTGATGATCATTATATTGTTTTAGGTGCAGTACACAACAGCAGTGTTTGCACTTTTAAAATAAGGAATTATTCTTAGTTTTTGCTCACTGCAGCTATAGAGTTTTTATATTGATTCATTTCAAGTGTGATGATCTCATCATTTAACCTTTTGTTTACTTTTTAATTGTCCCGTTAAGAGTTTTATGTGTTTTTTGTAGTGATTGTACATATAAGAGACCATCTCTGCAACAGCTGAGCAAAGGGCCAAGCCGTATGGAAGCAGGCATTAGTGCAGCAGAAGAGCAGCGGTCAATGCTGAGGCCAAATATACACCCAGTTTTTGCCAGCTGGACGCTTTCACTTTACCAACCTGCTCTCTGATTGTGGCGTGCCAATGGCTTCAGCCATTGTTTCCTTGCTTGTTTATCTTCATTCTGTTATTTTTGGACAGTGTTGCCTTTCCTCCTGTTAGACTGAATACTGGCTAAGTGTTTTAAGTGCTTTAGTTTCCCTTTTGACTTCAAAATTCTAGGGCACTTCCTTTGAGACATTGAATGTTTTTGACTGAATGAAGATCCACTCCAATCATCTTTTGATCGATTTTAAAAGCATTCCCAGTGGGTTTTTTTTAAAATTATGATCATGTCATTTTTTTTAGCCAAAATAAAAAACCTGTATTGTTTTCTAGAACATAGTTTCTGCACAGGAGCAGTAGTTCATTAAAAATTGGTCTCCTAATATTAGTGGTTCAACAAAAATTGTGAGCAATATTTGAGCTACAGTTGTACAGTTTTAAGTCGGATGCCAGCTTCGTTGAGGGGAATGAAGACGCACATGGATCTATATGTCTGCAAGTGGATGCATCAAAATGGATCAGGAGCTTGTGACTCTACCAGTGTATTTTCTGTCACAAATTCATTCATATAAAACATCATTTTTTGTCAGCTTCTGATTCACATTGATTTGAAAAACTCAGAAATGAAATTTTGAGCTTAATTTTCTTTAAATATGTCTTCCATAGTTCACATGTTAAAAACCCAAATTTCATCTGTGTGGGTCTTTAATAAAGGTTTTGACGCTACAGTACATCAGATGTATCACTTCTCCAGTTTTATTTAAATTTCTGAATATGAATGATAGCTTATTTAAATCAATGAAGATGTGTGAAAGACTGACCACAAGGCAAGCTGACTGAATACTGTTAGTTGGATCTCTCAGCACCTGCACTTGTTCAAACTTCCAATTTTATGCTGTAAAGCAATAATCCAGATTTTTTGCAACATTAGCCTCAGCGTCCCATGATGTAAAGCTCAGTGGAGGCTACCATAAATCTCGTTTAACACCTTGTTTGTTTCTGGTAATTAGCCTAATCTCCCCAAATGAATAAACCAGTGAATTACTGATGTTAAAAATGCTACCCTTAGCACTTTGAACATATCAGATTGCTGCTTTTTGCTGTATTTGCTTGGGAAATGTTGATTTTGCAAAAGAAAAAAAAGGAGAGGTGGGGGGAGGGAGTAAAAACCCTTGCGTTGGCAAAAAGACAAATTGCCAGAAGCAATGCTGGAGGCTCTGCAGTAAAGCAGCTCTTAGCACCGGGCTGCTGAAGGAGTAGAGGCAGAAAGCAGGCTTATTAACTCTTGTCTCAATGTGACATGGAGAAATAGACACGGCAGAAAGGTGGAGGCAAGGGCTCTCTCTTTCTGTCCATTTTAATCATCCCTTTTTTTTTTCATACTCCCTATCTCTTTTTTCCAACATCCATGCCTTCTCTTCATGTGCATTCACCGACTTTTAGTTTTTTTTGGTCACACTGGAATGTTAAGCAGACAGATAAAGTTTTTCCTGAATTGGCAGAGACCCTGTAAAAAATGCACTTTGAGTATGATAATTCCACAGTGGTCCTATATCCATGTCTCAAGCCAGCTATATCTCTAAGAATTGTTGTCCATACTGTAAGT
This sequence comes from Oryzias celebensis, assembly GCA_014656515.1. Lineage (NCBI taxonomy): Eukaryota > Metazoa > Chordata > Actinopteri > Beloniformes > Adrianichthyidae > Oryzias > Oryzias celebensis. Next base: position 21,070,252 of record BNCR01000013.1, read on the forward strand.
GCGTGACATACTGTTTTTAAAACTGGTCACCAGAGTCCGACTTTGTCTTTAAAAATATTTTTAATAGGCTTACTTTCTCATTATGGGTTGTCAAACAGAGAAACGTCTCTTTTGAGGAAGACCGTTCACCATTAAAAAATACATCATAATTAAGAAATAGATGAATATCGATTCCATGGTGCTTCCTGTTTGTCTGTAGAACCACATTCTGAGGTTTATTGTTCCAGATTTACCTCCGTCTACTGAAAATAAATTTGAATCGACTACAAAGCAGTACTTCAAAGAGCAGTTTGGCTTTAAATCTAAGTCGCAGACATCAAATTCTATGGAGATAGAACAAATCATAATTTAAGTTTGGTATTTGGAGGGAATGGCAGGACCAACCAATGACCAATTTATCAATCATTTTTTGTGTTTTGGTACATGTTTTGGTTCTTTTATATAAAAAATATTCTCTATCTTTAAAAACTTTTTGCTGTCCTTGTGTCTCCACCTTTTCATTCATCTTCTTTCCTCTTTACCAACTTTATCGTCTATAGTATTTGGGTTCTTGTTTTGGACTTAGTGCAGCAGCTAGTGCCAGTTCATGCTAGCTAATTTAGGAGAAATCATTTTTTTGTCTGTGTGTGATTGTATGTGTTGTTTGATCAATACATCAACAAGAATTAACATAGTTAACTCATTATAAATGACACTACCTATCTAGTAAACACAGCCCTAGTGTAAGGTAGGTAGAGACACATTACATTCATGTAAAACATGTAAATTCTTAACAGTTTTCTTTACTTATAAGCAAGCTTTTGAATAATCAGTGAAAGAATTTGCCTCCGTTCAGTCCAAAAGCACAACCCCCTCAGATGTTGCGGTTTCTTGTGGTCAGTGGTTTAAATCTTTCTACAGGTCAGGACTTTTTTTCGTGCCAGAGCAAAAATGGAACAATGGTTTGTTGCTTGTACTCACTCCCTTTTTCATTGAAGACATTGTCATGCTTGAACAGGAAAACACCGTCTCTGAACTTTGGCCACAAAGTTACAAACATTGTCTAAGACCTCATAGGACAAAGACAAAAGTACCACAAAAGCACCAAAGGTAATATTTGCATCTTTTTGTGCACAAATAATGGAGATAAATAACTATTCTATGATGGTAATCACATTTTCATTTGCAGTCAATGGTAGCAAACATTCCTGTATCATTTCTGGTCTTTTTCTTTTTTGCATTCCTCTTAGTTTTATTTGATTTCTGCCTTTTTCTCCCAGATGCGCTCCATAACTCACTGCAGCCCTTCAACATTGTCTTGAACAAGCCAGTTGATTGTTTTTAAAGGAAAGCTGTTTGCATCAAGAGCTTTTTACGCTGTGTGCACGGCAGCTGAAAAGTCATTTATCTTCCCATTAGTGGCATGGGTCCATTTTAGAATGCAGTGCTCATGACTCCTTCACTCTGCCACTTGTTAAGCGTTGACAATGAGCCAGTTCAGAGGAGTTTATTGCAGCTAATTGGTTGTATACTCCTTTTTAGTTATTCTCTCCCTACACACAGACAAAATCCCTCTTGCTTCCATTTGACAGCACATCAACATATTGTTGTCTCTTTTAGCTACCAACTACTTAGTGTTAATATTTATGACTCATATAGGTTCCACAAAGCTGAAAACACTTGACTGTCCAAAATATTGACAGCTCATTTTCAATTTATACTTGTTTTTTCCCTCCTTTTCTCCTCATGTGTAGTTTTTGACTCAGAAAGAAGGAGTTGGAAGAGTGTTGGATGTTTTTCTGAAATGCAAGCCATTATAAATCACATCTTAAATTAGATTGGATTAAATCAAACCTAATTATTTCATCCCCTTTGGAGAAATCTGGTCATTGCTTTTGCAGCCTGCAGCAAAAACCAAAACAGAAACAGTTCATCTAAATCTGTGCATATGAAGGCGAGACTTTTTTATTTAAAAACTCATCCATGTATACTGAAATATTTTCTCACTTAAATTAGAGATTCTGGTTGCTTCTTTTTATCATAATGTTTGTTTTGTCTAAATATCTGTTTGCACCACAGACAGAGAAACATGCACCGCAGGGAAACTAAAATCAGGTTTCCAGTCAGGATATGGATTGTCATGCAGAGCCATCAGATGCACAGACTATCAGCTATTGTTGATTGATTTTTGTTTTTGTTGGTAAACAACTATAGCAACTTATGTGGATTGCATTAGCCATTTTTGAGAAATGTTCTAATTAAAACAAAGAGTACATAAAGAAGATGTTTTTGGATGATTACTCTTAGGAGCTGCTATCTTTTTAGACATATTTTCTGTGAAAAAAGACTTTTTCACCTTTATTTGTTTTCCTTGAATCACTTGTGTACTAGTTTTGTTAATGAATTGATTATTGTAAGAGAGACTCTAAAGAGATTATTGTATGTACTGTTGTCATAAATTCAAAAAACATATATTTTAACATTTTTGAACATTGTAACTCATTATGGCTATAATATTGGTTCCTCCGTATGCCTAAGTAAGATAAATGCTCCTTTGTCTGGCACAGAATCTAACTCAATAGGCAAGAAAAGCTTTACTTTTAATACTAGCAATAACTAAAATGCCTCTGCCCCCGCATGCAAAAAAGATTAAAATGATCAAAAGGAGGATAATAGACAGTCTGACATTGAATGCATCATTCAGTGGTTATCTCTGAGCCAATGCCACCTCTTTCAAACCATTTTAAAAGAGACGAGGTGATGTAATGTTCAGTCTTTTACAACAGAACATGCTCACAAAGAGCTTTAAAATAAGTTTTTACTGTAACCATCACACTAATGGAAGATAAAAATGCTTCTGCTTATGACAGTTTTACCAGCCTCGTTTCTGCTCCCGAACTACCATTGTTAGTTTCTTATCATAATGAAATGTGAAGCCCAGAGTCTGTTTGTGCTTTCAATCCTCGTTTTTCAGAACAGACGTTTTATTGTTGCAATCCAAACTGAAGGAGGGAAACATAAAAATAACCTGGAAAAGTGTGAGCAGAAAGACAAGCATCTAAACCGTCTGTTGAAAAGGCAACACAGCCTTCTGTGCATTAATAAATAGATTTACACACATATCATATGCAAAAAAATATTTAGATGGATATATTCTGAATATTATTCTGAAATAGGGATGCAAACAGATATTTCCATTTGTTTTTTGTTAGCACATTTTAAAAGAAACAGTCAGTTGGTAAGAATGTCAGAATAAAAAAAGCTTTATTTGTAATGACAGTAATAATAAACTAATTAAAATTAAAATAGTAATTTAGGGGCAAGTATTTGTTTTAGTGTGATATTAATGCTGTTTATCTTTTTTTTATTATTTTTTTTTTTTTGCTTTAGTTTGACTCTAACCTTACAGTAAGCTTTAAAAATACTATTCTGTTTAATAAAGTATCATTTGACAAAAGCCTGAAACCGTTCATGTTTTTTAAATGTTGCAGGATTCAAAAGGAAGTCCACAAATGCCTCATTAATCCTGTCTGTTGGATTTTTCACCCAGACTAATAAAAACCATGCTTAGATACCCACTCTGATGAAAATTGTGTTTTTATTATGTTTTTGTGGCATTATTCTGATGATGGAGGACATAGTTTAAGACAATTGAGCTAAAAAATTGACTACAAGCTTCCTTCTCTGAGCTTTCAGCAACTTGCTGGGAAAGGGGGCCGGGGTTGCTCCCTGCCAACAGTCCTACCCACAACTCAGAGGTGAATTTCTAATTACCTCCTGCCATTCTGTAAAAACTATGTCCTAGAAAACAACACAGTTTTTGGCTTAAAAGGACATAATGATGATTAAAAGACCACGAGGAACACTTTTAAATTAGCTCAAAAGACGATTAAAGTGGGCATTTAAGGAGACTAATCCTAGAAGGAGAGCGTTGTGTTTTTATATATATTGAACATACACACGCTTAGAACAGTACATTTTGTTTTCAGAAAAAGTGAGTCATCTTTATCTCCCAGCAGGTTAGAAGCACACAGAGCATGACCAGTAAGTCTAAGGGCATCATCTAAAGCAGGAAAACATGTAATAATAGCCTTATCTCTACATTACCTTTTTTTCTCCCTTCCTGTTCTCCATGCCTTTTCTTTCTGCTCCTTTATCTTTTAAAGGAGCTTTTTTTTAGGAAAAAACTCCCACACAATTACTCTGATGTGTCTCACAAAAGCACAGGAGTAAAACACATGCGCACGCAGGCACACTTTTCAATTTTGCCTCATGCATGTAATGAGTGCCCACATAATGGCTCTCTTTAGCAAACACATATGTCTATGAGCACAAAGACCCACACTGCAGATACATTTTTTTTGCTTTCAGAGCAACTTGCATAAACACTGACACCATCTTATACTCATAACTGGCACAATGATAAACACTGCAGCACACGGTGCTGTCGGACTGAAAGCCTGTCAACAGGATTCCTGCGATGTCTTTCATTTGCTTTGCACTCCTTTTTTTCTGTAGTGATTTATTGGATGTGAATGAGGGTGACACATTTTAACACCCAAGGCCTTAGTTTCAGAGTGAACTGCAGGGCAAGCGAAAAGCTGTCAGTGTGTGGTCAAGCAGTCGTTTTGTTTTCATCCTCCCTACATCGATCTCTAAGGTTGCAGATGGTTTGTATCTGCAAAGCATTTGAAAAATCTGATGCTGGGCTGCAACATTTCTGGTTTTTTTTTTAGAAATACACCAAGAGTTTATGTTTAATGCAGACTGTATGAAGCCCATATAACAAAAGCCAGCAACTCTTACTGTCTTACTTTCAATATTATTTTTGCTAAATGAAAGAAATAGAAATAAATTAGAAGTTTAAAGCCACGAGCTGTTGGTTGAAAGCCAAATGCAAGTCTGAAAAGTAATTTGTGATAGCCTGAATCCAGAGCTCACAGTGCTCTTAAGTACTTGTACAAGATTATTAGAGTAGAAATGATATAGAGATATGTTGCTCACCTGAGTGAATTCAATGATCTGCTAGAAAAATTTGATGCCCTTTCATGTCCTGCCTTTAACCTGCTTTTAAACTTTTAGAATTTATTTCTCAAAGGGCTGCTTAAATGTCTGTTTAAAACTGGGGTATTACTGTTTGTTGCTGTTTTCTTTGTAGAACATCTAAATGTGTAACAGAAAAATATGCACACATGATGTACTAATAAAATGCAGTTGATAATAAAGAAAAAATAAAGTTGCGGAAAAGAACAGGGGTCGAATGGTTTGTTAATGAGACTAAATGTTTGCTAGTACACAAATAGAGTTTGTCTCCATCCCCAAAATGTTATTTTGTTATTACAGGATCAAAACATAGGTTAAAAAATGTGTATTCTTCTTTTTTTTTCTATTTGTCCTGCTGAAAAAGAAATTGAAGCTGAACTTTTAGGTGAATGTCTAATTTGCTACTACCGCTAGAAAAAGATTTTTATTTTTTTATTTTGGCCATAAACAGCATAATCATAATTAAAATAGACAATAGATCAAAATATGATCGAAGTGGGTTTTTAAAAACTTTAAGATATTAAATCAATTTTGATCACAACTTTTCAGAAGTTTAAATAAGTAAATCCTCAGTTAGGATTACAGTTTCTGTACAGGACTATTTAAGCAATACTGTATTTGTTGTCTTTCTTACTTGACTACTTTATCAGTAGACCCTCAAAGGGGTCTTATGGTAGCCATGTGCTTTTAAGTCAGTAGAAGAAGAGTGGTTGTGCAGAAGTTGAACTCTGCGGGTTTAAATTTCTCAACCTTGCAAATATCCTTGTAAATAAATATGCCCGCTTTGGAATTGAACTTTTTAGGAAAAAAAAGTGATCCAACTCTGGTCATACTGCGAAATTCCTCTTGTCAGGTGCACAGGTGTACAAGTATTGCAAACCCCTATCTGCCTGCATGCAGCTGTGTAGCTCAGTGCCTGGACAACTCTTAATGACAGACGCCGAGCAACCTGATCCCATTAATAAACCCAAAGACCACACAGTCCGACCACCTTAAGCTGCAAGGACGGCTAAGGATGGGTTCCCAGGAGACACGTCTATGTTCGTTTGGGGGGTTCAGACTACCTGATGGATCAGATCAGAGGCAAACCCTCTACTCTGAACACTTAGCCAGTATTAACATTTATTGGAAAAGTTTTAATACATGCCATACTGTCTTGATTGCACTGAATTTTGTTGATTAAGAGTTCGAATTCTTGAAATATTTTGTGATTGCTTCGCACAATAATGGGTGGAGTTGCAAGTTGTTGTCTTAAGTTTACAGTAATCATTTAGTGAATCTTCTGTATCAAGTTCTCCAGTGAAGTTCTTGTTACTTTTTTAGTTGATCTGCTTCCGTTTGTGGGAAGTTGAAGCTTTGCAAAGACATAAATTGGATGCCCAATAGAGGTTTGTGTGTGTGTTTTTGAATACTTAAAGGGTGAAGAAGTTGAAGTATAATGTATATAATAAGTTTAATGTGTTCTCACTGTCATTTCCTACTCTTCTTTTTTCTGGTTCTTGCATTTTAGCTTGCCACCTTTCACAATGTGCCTCTGTGGTTCTCAACTAACTCGAAAATATGAATGAAAACATTCCCCAGTTTTGTTTGCCCAAACTCTGATCCATGCACAAACACACAACCCTTCCCTTTCCTTTTTTCTTTCGCCTGTCTCCTCCTCCCTGCTCTCTTTCCCCCTTTATTATTACGAGCTTTGTCTCTTTTGTGTAACATTGTTTGCACACTTCTGAGGACAGGACTGAGAGAGCGCCACTGATGTGTGTGTGTGTGCGTGCGCGTTGGGTGTGTAGTTTCTCATTTCTGCTGTTTGTGTTGCGCTGTGAACGCCTGGTGAGGAGCAACGCGGCAACAAACAGCGATTTGTGTATTTTTGTTTTGGGTTACATGTTTGAGTATGCAAGTGGGCATGCACGCCATTGTGATGCTGTGTGTCTGGATGAGTATTTGCCAATGCGTCAGGGCTCTCTCCTGTGTCTGTGTGTAAATATAGCCCCGTGTTTGTGTGTGTTGCAGGAGCCTGCAGTGGTTTGGAGCACTGGTGTTAATAAGTCTGAATCATATCCATGACAACAGGCAGACCTCTCTGGCATCTGAACCACAGAGCAAAATGGCATCTCACTGTAAAACACAGATTCCTGTGTACAATGACGCTCTTAGTAAAGCAGTTACAGGACAGAGCTGTGATTGTGCAACATTTAAATTTTTAGCTCATCCAGTCCCATCAGGCATCTTTAAACAGCGTTATACCTGTGCTCTCTGCATAAATATCCAGGATGGTGTCAGATGCATTCCTGTTTTTTTTTTTTTTTTTTTTTTTTTTTTTTTGCTGTCTACACCTCCAGCTCTCACATTGCATTATTTATATAGTGAACACATTATATAACAGTTGTGAGTGACAAAAATCTAAATGCTTCTTTAACATATCTACCCAGAACATGTCAGCTGGAAGATACCGTTGGTGACAAGCTGATGGTCTTTAATGTCTACCTTCAACAAAGAAATAGCTAAAGCATAGTCCATTTAGCTATATATTTATAGTGGGATCTACTTTCTAAAAGTAACCAGCAATAGACGATGTCTGTGAAGTTGTCATCTTTATTTTTTTTAATAAAAAATGAAGATGTTTTAAGGCTGTAAAACTCTAAGCTACATTTTTCTCATACAGACGTAAACATTTTCACACTTTTCTCTTGTTTAAACTCTCAAAGTTCAAACCTTCATGGGAAATAAATATGATGAAAACAAACAATTTTTGCTGTCAAAGATGTATGTAGATCTGGCAAACTAAACAAGTTACGCTCAGGAGACTTGACATATAGAAGTTTGATTGACAATGGTTTAAAGTAAAAGACAATGCATAACACAATGCACAAAAAAAATAAATAAACAAAGTTGCAAAAAAAAATCTGCGATGAACTGCAATACAGTTAAAGACCACTGTATTTAAGACTATTATATTAAAAAAAGCAATGTAAAATACCTTTTTTACCAGCCTTACAGTCATGTGCTTAATAAAATACAGTGTTCTTTCATTTATCTTGGAAGTTACGTTATAAAAATTACCCATGATGGGTGCAAAGTTGGATTACAATTGTCTTAAGGCTGTAAAACTCTTCACTACACTCTGTACACTTTTCTCAGACATACATGAACATTTCCAGACTTCTGTCTCATGTTTAAATTTGCAAAGTTAATCTTTCATGGAAAAATGCATCCATACTTATAGAATAAAAACAAAGATCTGCTTGAGCTAGAATAAATTATGGAAATTTGGCAAACTAAGCGCATTCTGTACAGAAAACATGACATTAAGAAGATTGATTGAAAAGGTCTGCAGCTAATCAGGATGCAGAACACAATCTCCTGTTAAAAAAAAACAACAAAAAAGAGCAATATTGAACTGAAAAAAAATCAGCAAAACAACAATACAATTAAAGATGAAACGCAATGTATTAAGGGAACACGCATGAAGAGGCTATGAGAAGAAAAATGTTTACACCTCAGATTCAGTGGTTTGTTGATGTCATGAAGAGTTGTCAGTTACAGGAAGAATGGAAATTCTGCTGAAGACATTCAGAGGAAAAATGAAGTGAATTACTGCTTTAATGGAGATGCAGCTTAACCCAGAAGTCTAAAAGCAATCATTAGATCTTGTTAACATTTAGCAAGACTGGTAATGGAGCATTGCCAACAAAAACACTATTTAAGGCCATGATGAACAAACAGACATGCTTTTTTTTTGCAACATTCCCAGCTTGGCTGCTACTTTTCTTAATATTCTACAATTGTATTCCAAATGTTATTACTAAATGCTATCCTGAAAGCTCCATGCATCATTTGCAGTGCAAAGATGTAGTACATTTTCAGTAACTAAAACCAGCTTATGGGATTCTTGTTAAGCACTGTCTGCATGAATTTGTGATGCTTTATTTGTTATGTACAGCAGCAAAAGTTGTCTTGAGACAAAATCAATGGACTGCAAAGACCAATATTTGTGTGGAAATTGTGCAAATGAGGATCTTATCATGCCAGAAAGTTCATTACGGACTCATAAAACAGCTGCAAGCTGAAGATTTTACCATAAACCTCACAGTGCCCCAACATAAACCCAATCAGAGAGCAATGCATGCACGATGGTCCAAGACACTCATAGAATTCTCACCCACACGTGGCACTTAAAGGCCCAGCCCAATGAAAATTGTGTTTTTGGTGTTCTTAACATGTTCTTGTGGCATTTTTCTCATGTTAGGTTAGGGGTGTGAGGGGCTATAAGTTGTAATAGTGCTGAAGGGGTAGTGCTTTTACAATAGATCAGAAGATGATCGGAATGGGAAATGGGATCGGAATGTAAGGAAGCATTTTTATTCCAGTCAGGCTTTTATTCCGATTACTTGTGTCCATGCAAACACAGCTTATGTGATCAACAGTCGGGTGAAACACATTTTTGCATTTCAACTGCTTGTATTTACTGCCGATTGTTTTGTTTTCTTTTTCGGCTGAGAGCTAAATAATTATTGAGGTTATATATTTGTACCCCATACCTGTTTCGTGGTGTTTCAGATGGTAAGTGGCTTCAAACCAATGTAAGAAGTCAGCAGTGAGTCATACTGAAAGGAGCATAAGAATTATGCATGAATGACGGATGCTTTGCATGACTGTATAATACAGTGGCTGATTGTTTTGAAGCTCCATAGAGGTGAGTCATCTGTAAAAGGTCACTTTGTAATTGATGTTTGCACCAATGATTGATTTTGCTCACATTGACATGACTCACTACTCACAAGGACACAAAAGATGTTTCAGTTTTGCGTCCATGAGTTTGAAATGTTGTTGAGAGGGTAATTGTAAATTTGGCTGTATTTGCCTCCTTTTTTATAACTGAAAGATTTCAACTGTTTTTCATTGGTCTAATAAGTTGTTTTTCTTTTTCTGTAGCTTTAGATTCTCTTGAAAAGGGAGGTTTGTCTTTGTTCCCTTAATAATGGAATTCACTTAGTTTTTAAACTTAAATTAAGACTCCAAACATCCCATGAGTGATACTGTCAAACTCAGTCATGATTAGTTTTTATTATAAGTATCTTTATCTGCAGTTACAATCATTCACTCTACAAATGTTGAATCTTGTGTCTTTAGTTTTTTAAATTTCCTAAAAGTTGATGAAAAAACACTTGAGATTAAACATTTTACTCAACTTATGAATTAACACAAATGTTACAATATTGTGCTTTTCTTCATTAACCACACTGTGCATTGCTTCAGCTGTGTTGTTCCTATGTTTTTATTGTGGAACTCTTTTTTTTTTTTTTTTTTTTGCAGGTTTCATTTTGTTGCAAAGCTGTATTCTTGTTTTTAATACTGTCAAGCTTTTAGAAGATTTGTGACACATAAATTCCTGTCTTCTAACTTGGAAAATGATAAAAAACGTGGATGTATGAAGTTAATAAGCAGCCAGTGTATAAATCCTTGGACAGCTAAGCAACAGGCATCTGAAGTATTGTTTACAACAAGAGGTAGAGTTGTATTGGATTCTGCCATCTTCTCTGTGTGTGTCAGTGCAGAAGATATAAAAAAAAATTTTGGTCAAAGGAGAATGTAAACAAGTTGCCAGTTTGAAGCTCAAGACGTTGGCCCATAACTTTTTTCTTTCCAGAGTGTCGTAACCACTTTGACTGCAGCGTTTAAAGTCCTAATCATTCTCACATTGACTCAGACATCCTGTCTCTGCGAGCCGAGCAGCTTCTGATGAACATGTGCATGGTTTTAGATTTAAAGTGGCTGTAATCAATAACAAAGCTGCACATTGAAGAGATTGCGTGTAATGGTGAGCTTGCAAAGAATAAACACCAGACTTGAAATGTTAGCTCATCTGAGATTTTTCACCTCATTTCTGAGGTTAGGGGTTTATTACTCTCTCTGCTGTTCTAACAGCGTTTGTGGTTATGACATACATCTGTTTTCAGTCAGAAAGTCAACAGAAACAAGACAATTTTGAAAAGGTTTCATCTTCTAGACACTTTCCAGCTTAGCGAAAACCTCACCAGATACAAAATGAACGCAAATATTAAAGGATAATGTTTGATGTTTATGTTCAATCCCTGGGTTTATGATTTTGGCTACCTCGCCTAGTTATTAAAACCATTTGTAGGGGCTTTTGTTGTTGGTTTACCATTTTTTTGAGCGAAACTTATCTCCTCTTTAACTGTTCTTAACTGTTCAGTTCTTTGCATTTATACAAATTCACAGAATAATTGACAAATCACACTCAAATATGGTGATTGTTTGCAGAAAATAAAAAAAAAACCCTAATTGTTTTCAAAGTCATTATCAATCCAAACTTTATCATAAGATTTTGCCATCAACCAGTGTCGTACCTCAGCCTCCCAAAACAGCTGTGTAGCCAAGTACTTTTTAATGTTTAAGAATCATAAGAACATCGTCCCCGAACCAGGGGTCAGCACCTTTAGGCCTCTGTTGTGGCTCTCTGGCTTAAGAAAAATAAAAACTTTTTAGTTTTAAAAAGAAGATGTAAGGTAACTTAGTAGTAAGGTTAACTTTATTCAACTCATTTTTAAACAGGTGAAGAACAGTTCATGTCACTTCACCAGGCTCCCGACTACACTACCCATAATGCTCCAACAGTAATGCAGTACTACTTATATAAACAATGTCAAACTAAAATATTTTGACAGATTTTTGAGCGCCGGTTTCTACAGACGATCAATTGAAGGTAACTAAGCACGGCCAGAATTCATACTTCTAGCACACCAGATTGTAAGGTGGATTTAAGGCCTTATGATTAAAAAAAATATGGTAAGGGTCACTTAGGTCTGGTCTAATTTTTGACAGATATACACCATAAGCAGTAAAATAAACCTTTTTAAAATCAATGCTGACATTATACAACCTACTGGTACATTTGCTACACTGAAATGATCCTATGTGACACAGGGTGAGTTTTATTTTGAAAGAAAGTCACGTGAACCTCTGTCAAAAGTTATAAACTTAAAGTATTTTATCTTTATGTGCATGTTTTATTAATGTCAAAAACAATAAGTAATTTATATTTATCAAAATAGTAATGGTGAAATCAATTTAATTGCCTTATTTTTCAAAGGGAGAAGTAAGACTTGGTGGCACCTGTAGGGTTATGGTCAGTGTAAAATCAACTTGAATGGCTCTTTAAGTGTTGAAGGTTGCAGACACCTGCCCCTAAACCTTAAGGTGGAACATTTGCCAGTTTCTGCATACTGACCTGACTGTACCGTTGCATCTAAAAGCAAGAATGTGTCCCAAAGCAGAGAGATTTGAGGAGGCTGGCAATTTATGCGCTACACAATGCCCATCTCGCTTTCTTAGGCACTTACACACCATGTGGATGCTGGCACGCTTACAAAGAGATCCCCATGTGAAACCAGGACTGAAAAAAGAGGGATTACAGGGAAGAAATGGGAGTAGCTGCTCCTCTCAGTGCTTCTATGGTGGAGAGGTATTCCAAGAATGAGCGATAATCTCTAGTGTGTACACAATGCGAAATGATTGTTTTCATGTAACGGGCAAAGGCATGTTTAAATACGTGTATTCATAGCATGGTCCCTAACAACATTTTGAGCAAGTTTTAGCTATATATAAAACCAAAATCTGTCTTTTTACTTTTAAAACAAACAAAGAAAACTGTTAAATATATAGTAAACTTTTTTTTTTACAAGAGTTAATTAAAATTTCATCTATTTTCTCTTAAAATCATATTAATAATTGTTAATTGTTAATAATTTAAGTGTGGTCTCAGTTTGTGTTTGGTGTAATTTATGTGTAAAGAAAAAGCTATTCTGTAATTTATTGTGTTACAACTACAAGGAATAGTCTCACCAACTTTTCTCTTCAGCAGCTTTCTTGTTTAAAAACAGAAAGTACAAGTAAAACCTACATTTCATAAGAAATACATTAGAAATAATCATAGGTAATAAAAATGTGATATACATTTAAAGAAAATCTATTGATACATTTTTATGCCTGATAAGTTGGTTTCCTTACAAAATGTACTCAAAAAAATACACTCGCCATGAACAAAAAGACCCGAGAACACAACTGGACTCCTAAATATTTTTACACTCTAGCCTTATGTCCCAACTAAGCCTGCCAGTTTTGTCTCGTTAAAAACAAGTTAACTCAAAATATGTTTGACGCCGTCAGTTTCTTTGATGGCATTAATCGCAGATTTTGAATATTGGCTCTCAAAGAAGAACATCACAAAAAATGTTTTAGACTGTGTAGTTTGAATTTTACCTTGCAGGAGTAAAAAGGCTTTCCTGTTGTTTTTCTTTATCATGTCATCCTTTAAAGGAACTCTAAGAACGCAATGTCTGTTGAAGCTCTCATTCCCTGTGTGGGCAGAGACTGATGAAGAACTGGTCTCAGACGCTGTCACTCTTCTTCCCACACTGGAAATGTCTCGTGTAAACACCAAGCTCTTCATCGCTTCTCAAGAAGACATTATTACTGATGTTTGATGGGACGGATGAAAGTGAGATTCACAGAAGAGTGAGAAACATATGGGAGCTGGGAGACTGTTTAAATGCTCAGTTGACTTTTTGTAAGACAAGTTTGTGCCATTCCTTTTGATCTGGCCCCGTCACTAAATCAACCGCTTAAGCGCTCACAGCTCTTGTTCCAAAGTTGCAGTTTACTCTAAAACTTGGGTCAAATGCAAATTTCTAAGGTGCCAGCGTTTGGGAGAAATTTGATTCTGGTTTTCTTCAGTTTCTCTTATCTTATGACTTTTTGATGATATTTTCCCTAGTATATGCCTCAGGGCATTTTTTTTTCTTTAATTGGACTACTTCGTGTCTTTCAGCCATTAAAGACACACTCCGATCATCTTTTGATCTCTTTTCAAAGCGTTCCAGTGGTCTTTTAACCATAATTTGGTTATTTTTAGCCAAAATCCAAAAACCTATGCTGTTTTCTAAGACACAGTTTCTGCAGAGTGGCACCAGTTCATTAGAAATTCCCCTCTGAGTTTAGGGTGGAACTTTTGCCGCTTAGTAAGCCCGCCCCCATTTCCCACCATCCGTCTGGTTACACTCTCTCCCACTGACTTACAGCGTCTCATACCCCCAACATTACATTATGGGCGCAACAAAACTGGCGAGCAATATTGAAGCTATCCAGCTGTACAGTTTTGAACCAGATACCAACTCGGGCAAGAAAAACAAAGACGTTCATGGATTTAATTGTTTACATTGGAATGCAGCCCACTAATTTTCTGCGTCCGTGCTCCAAGCCTTTTCCAACTGCATTGTTGCGTCTGTTCCTGATTCACAAAAATTTGAGAAATAAATACTCAATGTTTTTTAAATATATGTCCTCAATCATGTGAAAAATGCCACAAGAACATGTTAAAAACACAGTTTTCGTTGGAGTGAGACTTTTAATTTACATGTTGAGGCAAAGATCTAAAGCTTTACTCGCGTGCCCTGTAGGCTTAGACATTTTACCTCATAAAATTCTTAGCTGTTACGTAGAAAGTGTTTATTTTTTTAACTGAAGCATTACTGTTTTACAGAATGGTTTAGCCAATTTGATACCTTTAACATAAACCACTCTGTACATTGCTTTCAACATCTGCATTCTTTTTAGAATCATTTCCAGGCCAAACAAATGACCAAAACTCAGCAGTATTTTTCACTTTTAGCCTGACCTGAACCGCTAGAAACTTTACATTAGCTCTGCTTTACTTTTCCAACTCAACAAGTCATCTAGACCATCACTTCCAGCAAGAACTTTTGCATTCTTTTCATGTCCATTCAACTTAAGTGATGCTGGAAGATTTTGTCGGATAGCTTTAAGTTCAGAGCCTGAAGCGAACATGAGACAATGATTTGCATCTGGTTCTTAGCTTACATCTAAGTATTTTCGTTTTTTTCCCCCTTTTGCCACACATTGACAAATATGAAAATCTCATGGCCTCCCTGCCCAAGCTCGTGTTACTTCCTGCTCAGGTCTGTTGTGCTCTGGCTGCACACTTTCCCATTTCACTCCTCCGTTCCCTGGAGGCAGATCACATGGAGCCTGCTCAGAGCTCCACGCTGTAGAGATGCTGTGGAGGTGTCTTGTTTGCTTTTCATTGTTTTAGGAATCAGTGCCCCACAGCATGAACTTCCTTCTGAATATTTCATGGCACACAGTGTGAAGATCAAAGCAGATCGGTTGTCTTATTGTTATAAATCCTAGCAGGGAACGTCTACACAACCTCCCTCCTTCTAGATTCTCGTCTTTTGGACTAAAAATTAATACCAGAAAACACAGAAACTATAAATTCGCTTGTAATTAAGAATCTCATCATTTGCTTTTTGATCATTTTTAAGTTTTCAAGATTAAATTTGATGTGTCTGTTAGATTTCTTTCCAAGTGTTTTTCATTCTGGGACATTTGAGTCAAAAACTATTTGTTTATGTCTCACTGTAGTCAAACCGGGCAGTTTTTTCCATCCTAAAGCTGCACAGCAGTGCAATTTCACAGCATGAGAGCGCTCAGCCAAAACACAAGTTTAACAAAAAGAAAGAAGAACTTGCATTGAAAGCGCTGACACTCAGGAGATTGAAAATGTTCACACCAAAACCCACAACTTTATAATTATGGGCAGGATAAACGTGGAATCTGATTCTCCACTATTCACTAAAGGTTTTTCTACTCTATTATTACCTAATCAAACACAGACTGCAAGAGAAAACGTATCATTTGACAACAACTATCAGATAAAAAGACATTTTTTTGGTTAGGATGAGGCTTTGTGCGAACATGTTATCGTGTGTATCCTTAAAAATGTGGAGTTTAAGCCTTTTTTTAAACAAATGTTGCACTTTTACAGGACGCTCAGTGTCATAAATCTAGCCATGAAGGGCAGATATGTGTAAATAAATTTTTTACCAATCAAAAATAATACATTAAAACATCTAAATATTAATTATCTGAAAAGGAGTTGAATTAATTGCTTGAAAAAGAGCGGGAGGAAACAAATGCATATAATCCCATCCCTTATTTTGCTTTACTCAACTTTTTTTTTTCTAACATAAATTATATTTTCTTCTGATCAGTTATTTATACTTTACCAACACAAATGCAGATATTTAAAAAAAATCCATCTGTCTTAAATCAAACGACAAAGACGTAGATATTAGTCTTTATAACATATCGCGGATCAATGATCGTACTCTCAGTAAAGTCTTCAACTGCTGTTTTGATGTATTCGCTGTCACTTGGTATTTTTTCGGGGCCATTTCCTTTGCAGTAATTTTGCTTTAAATTAAGACGTTTTAATACTTTGCTAACTGCAAAGCGCACTGGCTGTTGACATTGACCCAGAACAGGATTTTATAATATTCTTCAGCTTTCAACCTCATTTCCATATATTCTGATGTAAATACTTTTAACAAAACAAAGTTACTTTGAGCGACAAAATGAAAGCAAAACACTAACACTTTGTATAACTCTTTTTTTTTAATGTAATAATTATCAGTAGTTTATTTAATGAATTTATTTAATTACAAAAGAGGATTCTGCTAAATTGCCTTGACCTCAGTTATTGAATCTGTTTGTCCTCGAAGTGATTCATACAAACATTTAACTGTGAAAGAAAACCCTCCTGTGACGTGAATTCAAAGGTTCATCCATTCTGCTTCTTGACAGGAATCTAACAGAAAGACAGAAAATCTATAAAGAGCTGTGCAGAGAGCGGTACTGACAGATGACTGCGTTGTTACAAAACAATGAGAGGCCTTATGCAAAGCCTTTTGTTTACCTACATTACTTACATAACATAATGGTTATGTCTGGTTCCTGTACATGTGACAGCGAGATACCTGACACTCATCGCTGTGCATTGACCCTGCACACTCACATTCTTTGAATGTGGTGACATTATTATGAAGCTTTCAGGTTATGCGCAGCTTTGTTTTTTCCCTCTGTCCATGAAAACAAAGGCTCACCTGGAGTTTCATTGGGTACTTTTGAATGTGCTTTGAAAGTTTGAGAGAGAAAAGAGATTTAACACATAATTCTAAAAGATTGTTTTTTCCTAACAGTTTAGTTCAGTGGGAGTTTTTTTTCTCTTCTCCTTAAACTCAGAGTTTCTGTGGAATAACACAGAATAACCACATTAAAAAAGAATATTTCTGTGTAGTTTGATTTCTTTTTGTTAACATATCTGTGGACAGTAATACAGTGCTCTGTTAAAACCCAGGGTCATAGAATATAAAAATTAAGGATGTTCAGAACAGTTTATTTCTCTGTCCCCAATCCCTCATTTCATTATCCATCTTTTATCATTAAACACTTAAATAGTGCATTTCTGTAAAGATGTTTCAACAATCAAGTAAGAATAATGCAACTATCAACGAGAAAAATTAACTATTAAAAATAAATGATAAATACTAGCTTTAATATTTTCAGTGCTATTGAACGTTTTGATCAGATGCGATTCATATCTCCATCAAAAATTATTAAAAATGAATGATGGCTTTATTTTAAAATCATTGTTGTAGCATGAAAATGATTATTCCGTGCAATCATTTATTAGTTTTGGTTATTTTTGAAACATAATTTTTTTATCACCTTTATCCAGAATAAACAGAATAAACAGAATAAAAATTTTAAAAAGTATTTTTTTCAAAGTCTTTGAAGATCAAACCAATAGAGACATTTGCTGTCAGTTTTAAACATTTACGAAAACAATTATTGAGCTCGGAAGACTCTCTAATAATCTTGCAAACATTACCGAACTGCTTTTGTTTGCCTTCTGCTCAAACTGCTGCGTTTACGGTAATAAAATTTTAGGATCTGTTCCTCATATGCAGACTTCTAGTAGAGTATTTATCAGTAATAATAAACTTGAAATGTATAGCGCTTATCGAAATAATAATAAAATGAAGTCTGAAACTATGTGATTGGGCCCTATTTCCAATCACATAATCAGATTGGGACATTCCTAATAAATACTGTCTATAACACACACAAAAAAAACATTTGTTGATTTTCTATTTGGGAAACTGTTTTCTTTTCCCTTTATTTACACTCCTTCCTCCATTACCAGGCATATTTGTGTCAAGTCAGGCAGCAAGTGTAATATAGCAGAAAAACGATACGATTCTCTGCCTCCTCTTTCTTTACACAAATATATTAGAGTTTTGGATTCATCATTACCCATTAGAACAATGATCTTGTAATTATAGGCAAAAGTGGCCATTTGCAGACAAAAGGGGGGGTCTGATCTGTGCTTTTATTAGATTAACAGATGCAGCATCTACAGGGAGCATGCTGTTGATTGCTGATGGACAATTACAAGGATGGTGTCATCATGCTAGAAATGGAAGTACCCCTTTATGTCGTCGCGTTTGTTGGTAGTGTGGAAAAGAGGAACAGGGTGCCGTCAATGGGAAACTCATGTTATTCATCTTAGAAAGGAGTTGTGGTTTATGGAGAGAAAGTGGGAAGTATAGAGTGAGTATAGCTCAAAAAACAAAGGAGACAGGGTGATGATCACTTTAATAATGGGTTTTAATACTCATCTATTGTGAATAGTTAGATTTGTCAAAATGCTCTGTAATTACACTCATTAGCATTTTTATTGTATGCTCCAATAGCCACCATACTGACTCAACTAAGACAGTCACTATAAAATTACACCAGTACTAACCTATTGAACCTATAGAATTTATAACCGATTTTAGTCTAATTACCATCTTTATTCTGATAAATATGTAACCAATGGTTCGTAATTTCCTGTTGAGCTCTGATGGTAGCACATACAAAATGTGGTTCTGGAGGAGATGCGGTCCGAGTGTGGCAGCTGTTTTTGCGACAGCAGTGGTGCCGATGGTAATGATGAGGATAATCACAGTGCTGCTGGTTGTGACGGCTGGGATGATAGTGAGTAAGTAAGTGGGTGGATAATGAGGCGTTGAAGACACGAGCTAAATGGAGAGCTGAGAGTTGTTTGTGGTTTTGATCACTGACGCGCTTCACCTTTGCACACAAAGGTCAAAACTTCAGCGGGTGATTGTGGGGATAATAGGGCTTGCGTGTCTGATCATTCAGAACAGATTTTTTTCTTGATGAAATGTGTTCATGGTTTTGTTGGGTGCTCTTCTCTTGGGGGTTGGTGTCTTCTGTTTGTCTTTGGAATCCTTCAGATCGTCTTGCATTGGCCTTTGTTATAGTTAAAGTTGGAGTTGAAGCGAACTACCTCAATACTATTGAGTATCAAAAGAATCACATATATTCAAAACCAAATTTTGATACCAAAGGGTGTTATGTGTTTAAAGGGCTGTAATCCGGAAGCCCAAACATCCCTTTTTTTGTGTCGAGTCAGCATGTTTTTTCTTTATACATCACAGTTTCTTGAAATATGTTAAAGAAAAAAACTGTATTAATTTGTTTCAGGTGTCTGCCTGCATCCTCATGTGAACTGTCCAACAATGGGCGACAGAAGGACAGAGAGTCTCATCTTTCTCGCTCTCAGCCGTACAGCTGCTACGACCTGGATGACCTTGATGTTGCCTGGCTGCAGCTGATCAACCGGGAGTTCAGACAGATGGGTGAGTGAAAAACCTTTGAATTTAAACGTTCAAAATAACTGCTAATGTGCTTTGGCGTATCATACATCACCGATGCGTCCTGTTCTTGTTGTTTGTAGTTAGAATTTAACAAGAATGCATGCACAACTCTTGCATTTACTCAATTTCCTGATAAAAAAAAACTTTCTAAAGGTCTAACTGCCTGATTTATAGAAATATAGATTGTTTTTGCAATTCTTTTTTCTCACTGTGCATTTGAGCAAATATTCCAACTCTGCCACATTCTCTAAAACTCAACAAAACTTTTACGCTGCTAATATCCAGCGAAATCCATTTTGGGGCAGAGTGAAGACCCTCATCCCCCCCCACCCAACCCCTGAAAAGAATGACAACACAGCGGGCGAAATCGTAAAAAAAAAACGAATGCAACCAAAATCTGTTGTGGGGCTCAAAAAATCATTTCAAAATCAAAAGTAAACGTGTCAGGGATATCAAAAGGGCGTTTCAAAATTATTCTGGGATGGCCACAGGACCTTTGACTCAGTGGCCACTTGTGAAATGTTCACATGTTCCCACACAATGAAAAAAACTAAACTTTTGTTCTAGCAATCTTCATAAACTTCAACACACAAACAGGGCATGGTCTACAACCACTACTGACATTTTGTTGACCTTTGACCTCAGCAAGAGGCGGCCATTTTTAACTTAAAAAAATATCACCTTCGTTACAATCTAGAAATTTAAACTCCTCCTTGGGATTTTGACCTGTTGCCTGTTGGAGCATCATTGGGCGGCATTTACACCTTCTTTTGAAACCTTCTGAAGAAAAAAAACACTACTCTGAGATCAATAAAATCTCATTTAAAGTCTCAAGAAACATATAGACATCTTTAATTTTGTCTTAAACACTGTGCACCGTCCCTGATTTTTCCTCCCCCAGCTTTTACCATCACTCCCCTCTCTCCTCTGCAGTTTTCTGTTTCCCTCTCCTTCCTCTCTGATTTGCTGCACTCTCCATTTTGTCATGGTGACAACTGCTGACCCCGAGCATCTCCCACATCTCCACCATTTTATTCGATATCTGATCGGCCCTCGTGAGATAAAACATAGTAATTGTGTTAGTAAATCTCCGCTGGGGTTGCAGGACTTTTTCTGGTACAAGTTGTCCCTTAAATCAAGCACACACTCGCACAGGCTCTTCCTGGTGCAGAACGAGTTGTTTCTCATAACCTTCAACAACAGATTAAACAAAAGAACAGAACATTTAATGGGTTCTGGCTGGCTGAGACTCCATATTTTAGACAGAGGTGATTCAGCATTTTTCTGCTTTCAATCATCTTCATAGATGGAAGTGATGTCTTCAAAATGTTTACCCAGAGTGCTCTGAGGATAAAACTCGCCATCAACATGCATTCTTAGCTGCAGTTTGACATTTTGCATGAACACAGATTTTCGTTGCAGAATAGTAATCTTGACTGTGGCTGTAGCAATACCAAAGACTTAGGTTTTAATGTTAATAAGAAGAATTTACAGCACAGTAAGTTACTGTTGGAGAAGAGCACAGTGCTCCAGTAGGCTTATTTAAATGTGAAGAAATCAATGTCGTTTTTTTTTTTCTCTAACTACACAATATTTTAAGGGAAAAAGTCAGAAAATAAATGAAAAAGGACATCCTCTGGTTCCAATTTCAAAATGTCCTCTTTGTTCACATTTGCCAGGGATTCACAGATGATTTGCTTTAAGTTATTCTGTAAATAAACCTTTTCTTCTGACATTAAATCAAATTCTATCATTTTTGTCATTGTAAGACACTTTCACTGAGAGAACAAACTTTGTTAAAGAGACATAACTTTTGTTACAGTGAAGTGGAAAGGTTTTTGTCAGTCACTGATTCTGCACGTTCAACACTTCCACTGTGATAAACAGAATATACAAAAAAGAATTCAATAAATCACATAGTACGATTTTTATTTTAAAGAGTTTATTTGTATAACGAAGCAAAAAATTCGTATTTAGTCAATTCAAAATTCACCTCAGTACTTTGTAATGCAACCCTGAATGGTAAATGACAGAGGTCAAAGGCTTACTCTAGGTCTTCAGCGGGTTTGCACTGTGGCTGCTATTTTGGTCCTTTCTACCATGCAGATCTTCTCAAGAGCTGTGATGTTTTGAGACTGTAACTTAAAAAAAACAGACTTTCTACTCCCTCCACACATGTTCTATTGGATTTAGTTTCAGAGACTGGCTAAACCAATTCCGAACCTTGAAATACTTTTTACGTAGCCACTCCTTTGTTGTAAGAGTGATGTGTTTGGGATCATTGTCCTCCTGGAAGATCCAGACATGTTTCATACTCAATGCTCTTGCTGATGGAGCATCTCACTGTATGCACCCCTAGTTATCCTTTCCTTTATATCGATTATTTGTCCTGTTCCCTTTGCAGACAAGCGGCTCAAAACCATGATGTTTCCACTTCATCCAGTGGGTATACTTTACATGAATATGCGCTTGTCTAAACAGGAGAACCTTAGATTTGAATCCATGTTGATGTTTTGTTATACTAGAGCGACCTTTCTATGGTCTAAGCTCTCTTCAGGTCATTGACTAGTTCCTCTGTGTAGTTTTGGGTTGCACACTCACCATTCTCAGGGCAATTAAAACCCCACCAGGTGACATCTTGCATGGTTCTCCAGGTGGAGGGAGATTGTCTGTGATCTTGTACTCGATAGTGTTGATTGTTGATATCTTCTCTACAAGCTACTTAATTATAGTAGATTGGTTCTTTCCAGTCCTTTTCAGGTGTAAAATCTTGACCCTGGTGTCCTTCGACAGCTTTTTGGTCATGGTGCAGATTTTTCATTCGGGCTGTTTAAAGGTGTGGACAGGTACAGATAACAGCTCAAACAGGTTACATTAATACAAGTAACAAGTGGAGGATTGAAGAGCTTTTAAAAGAAGAAGTAACTGAATTCTAGCTTGTTTGAAGGAGATAAATGCTTATATTCTGCACCATTATACAGATACATTCTTTAAAATCATACAAAATGATTTTCTGTACATTCTGTGTCTCAAGGTTGAAGAAGTAGAAGATTGTAGAATTTTTTTAAAATTTATTTTCACCATGTTCTGGTGCATAAATCCTTTTGTAATTAAAGTGGACTTACTTTTACTCTTGTCCTAGAAAGAAAACCCACTGATCCACTTAAACACACACAGGGCGTGAGAATTTTAGTAATGTGTCCTTCATTCCAGTGTGTTTAGTTCATGATGTAACAGCGAGCTCGCATCTCTCTTTGTTATCTTTTTTCTGCCCCTCAAAGACAGCTTCTGAACCCACAGTAACAACAACATTTGTTTATGGCCAAATGCAACACTTATGCTTAATTCAAAAGTTGTCTTGGCTTCAGTAGCACATTCTGACTCTCGCATTCAAGTTTATTTGACTTCCAAACTGTGTGGCCTCAAAATATTGTGCACTTCACCTCAGGCTGTGCATGTTATCAACCAGATTCTCAAGAAAGAGTAAATAAAGATGTTTTTTATTTATTTTTGTATTGGAAGGGATTGCATTGCATAAATAATAGATGGGGACTCAGGATGCTGCACTCCAAAATAAAAACCTCCCAGCTGAGAGCCGAGTCCTTCAGATGAATCAATAAATAATCCTCAATCACATACTCTGCTTTCTTTATTGCTGCTTGGATGACTTTAATTAGACTCTTTTCAGAGGCACTTTGACAGGTTTTATTTATGAGGTTCAAAAATACTGGTTAATTGAAACCGATGTTATTTTTTTAAACAATTTACATTGTTTAATTTATGAATTCAGCTTCTTTTGTGTGGCTGACCTAATTTTGGCTTCCATGAAGACATTTTTTCATATTGCATCATTTATTTATAAAGTAAAAAAATTCAATTTCTTTAAATCAGACAAAATGATCACAATAAACCAAATTTTGCATTTTTCTTTGACACATTTTGCCTAATCTCTTTCATCATTTTACCAAATAATATTTCTCTCCCATTTCAAAACAGCTGTTTTAAAAACCAGATTGTTTTCTTTCCTGGTTAACTCACATCCTTTATTTTTATTAGATCAAACACCCCATTTGCCAGTTAAATCAGTTTCCATCCACTACTGACTTGCCTGAGGGGAAGCTTTTCTTTTGGTAGTAAATGGGGTCTGAATGTAAATGCTGGTGTTGACAGATGTCTTTTTATGGGAGAATTTATTTTTTTCACCTTGGTAGCAATTGTGCTTGCAGCTCATTTCTCCACTTAGTCTGGTTTAATAAAAATTACCTGAATGGCTGCATCCTCGTTCATGGCGTATTTCTACTTTTTTTTTTTTTTCTTAACCAGCCCAAAGAAAACAAAGTGACCTTGTGTGTAAATTATCTAGAGGAGATCTGCTGCACTTCCAATTAGAGTGTAAGACATGCTGTTTTAGCCAAAATCTACTGACAGTTTTGCTCTTTTAGAGCTTCAGAGAAGCAGTTTGTCATTATTCTTATTCCGGAGTAGCATTAACTACGACAGCTGAGTGCTGATATTGTAGTCATCAGTTTGGGAAAAATTAATGTTCTGATGCAGCGGTGAGGCCCCAGCTTTTGCGTCCTTTTTTAAAAATCAGCACAAACAGCTTGGAGCATAGCAAACATGCCAACTAATTTTTGTTATTGAAAAAATGAAGAAGATTTTAGACTAAACGACTAAGGAATAAAGTCACACCTTTTCAGGTGTTTCTCAGCAGATTTATGTTACTTGATGCAAGAATACATAATAATTACTGTGGCATTTATTTAGAAATACTAAAAAAAAAAAATCTTATCACACTGCAAAAACAGGTCTCTAGAAATAGGTTTAATTAATTTTAATTTGAAAAAAATTTAAACGAGCAAAAAATCTTACAACGGGATAAGAGAAATACTCCTACCAAAAATTCCTATTTTAAGAGAATAAGTTCCAGTCATTAAAGCCCCACCCCAAAACTTTGGTTTTAGCATGTTCTTGTAGAATTTTTCTCATGATGCGGGACATATATAAAAGAGTTTAAGATTGAAACTATATTTCTGAGTTTCTCCTTATTCAAATCGTGATGGATAAGGAGGAGATGAAAACCCATCGGATTTGTGACGCAGCAACTGCATGGGCGGTCTGAAGTCTCCCTTCCTTGTTTACAAATTGGAACCGTCCACTTGAAGACAAATAGCGGATTTTAAAGTGTAACTTTTTAAACTAAGATTATTTTGCTATTAAAAAATGTTCTTAATAAGATTATTTTTCTTGCAAGACAGAAAATTAGAGTGTTTTTTTAAACAAGGGTCAATTTACGTTCTTAAGATTCAGATTTTGCGGTGCAGACCTATAGAAGTCTATTTCACCCATAATTCAAAGTGATGTGCAATTCTAAATTGCCAAAACAATTAGCATTTTTTGCTTGAAAACATTGACTCCTCCTTACTTTTTTCTTCCTGTAAAAATTCTGCTCTGGTTTCGTCTCGACAGCCTTACCGGAGCTGGACGAGCTCACCATGGAGTGCGTCCTGGTGGAGATGGAGAGCGTGTGCGAGGAAAAGATGCGGCAGGCTATTGAAACAGAAGAAGGCCTGGGTATTGAGTACGACGAGGACGTGGTTTGTGACGTGTGCCGCTCACCGGAGGGAGAGGACGGAAATGAGATGGTCTTCTGTGACAAGTGCAACGTCTGCGTTCATCAGGTGAGCAAATACAGGACTCCTCCTTCTTTAATCGTGTTTCCCTGCAATTCTCTGGATTCCTTAGCCACAGAGTTAGTCTCAACTGCTGAAAACTCAAATTAAAATGTGTAAATGTGTAAAGAGATCTGCTATTTTTCATAAATTGACTGACTCGAGGCGCACTGAAAAGCAATTTCTTAAACGCTTCCTGATGCAGCCTGAGGCTTCACTCTGCTGTTTGTTACACAGTGACACTGTGTTAATTATTGTGTCAGCCCCAATGGTGCTATCACACGTTCAGCACTGTCTTGCTTGCCCTGTTTACCTGCTGCTGGTTGGAAGTAATTTCCTGACAAATTTCATTTCATGCTTAAAATTTCACTGAGAAAAAAATACTGCTTGCATCCGTAGTCTGATATTGAGACTATAATTTGTCTTTTTTTCCTGTAAATGAAATTGGGTGGATACCCTGAAATATTGAAATATTTATTGAGACAATTACTGATTTAGAAAAAGGATTTTTTTTGTAATTATCTCTACTTGTCATGAGAAACAATCTGCAGCAAAGTAGATCAAACTGAAATCTGTGGAACAGCAAGTCATTTCAGAGCCACATTATTCAGGAAGTGGATTTAAGGTTTCAATGAAACACCCAAAGCTTTTAATTAAAAATGTTTTGGATAAACACTTCAGTATTAAGTAAGATAAATATTTTTGAAGAGCAAAGCTGCTGCTGGTAAAATGAAAGCATTTTTTTGCAAAATAAATTCTTTTCTTTATAATGGAATGTTGTACGTTTTATTTTTCTGTTTGCTTTTGTTGTCCTGTCACTGTTTTTTTGTGTTATTGTCTTCTAAACTTTTCATTTTACGTTTTTAATAAAGAAAAGTTTCAAAGAAGGCTTTCTGAAATCCCTTTAGAATGACAGCAAACAAAGAGGCATTAAAATAGCTCAATTGCCACACCAGAAGTCCTTTCAGAAAGCACAATATAATCTGCCATCTGGATCTTATCAGATCGAAGTTCGGATGCTTTTATTTTGAAAAAACGGAATTGGGTGGAGACCTGATTAGACAATAACCTCCAATCCTTTAAAAATCCACTCCAAATAAAATTGTGTCTTTAACATGTTCTTGTAGCATTTTTCTGCTTATTAAAAAAATTAAGCTAAAAATTGCATTTCTGAATGTTTCTTTATTTAAATCGTGCATCAGGAGAAGACAAAATAATTTTGTCTGAAAAAGGGCTTATATGTTGCATTAAAGATACGCTGTGGAAGCCACAAAGTCCTTGTTGCAAGCTCACAGCAGCAGGGAGGGGAAGAGGGGCGGGGTTGCTCCAAAAAATGGCCCTACCCACAACTCAGGTGAATTGCTAACTTCTACTGCCGCTCTGAAGAAAGTCCCAGGAAACAACACCTTTTTTTTTGTTGTTGTTGTTATTGGCTAAAACCAGCATTATCATAATGAAAAGAATGCTGGGAATGCTTTGAAAATGGATCAAAACATGATTGGAGTGAGTCTTTAAAAACAACACAGCATTGCATCACAAATAAAAGGTGCTTCCTTACAGTCAGTTGTTGTAATTTTGACTCAAATACAAGTTTGAGTAACGGATTGTCTAAGAGGGATATGCATGTCTGTGCTGCCGAAAGTGGCAAGCTGAACCTTCTAAAGCAGGGGTGTCAAACTCCAGGCCTCCTGGGCCGGTGTCCTACATGTTTTTCAACCAACTGACCATTGAAGCTCCTGATTGGCTAAGCACACCTGATCCAGGTAATCACCAGCAAATTGAGCAGGATTTCTGGAAAATCAGCAGGAGGCCGGCCCTTGAGGACTGGATTCTGACACCCCCGTTCTAAAGAGATTAAATATTGTGAAAGATGGTGAGGAGGAATTTTTCTTCCTTGTGTCCCTCTGGGTTTTGTGAATTTTCTAATCCTCTTTGAAGGAGGAATGTTTCTGTGGTGGATGCAGCTCATGGAAACAGGACCCACTCTGGTCGTCAGTGGTTGTATTCCTGACCCTGGCAATCGATGCGTCTTTGGATCAAACAATTAACAGTTTCTGCATTCATGCAAGGACTGGTAAAAAAAAGCCCAGAGGTTCCAACATACAACTGACGACTTGTGACCTTAGTCTCTTTCATATTTTTGCTCTCTGTGTGACCACCAGTAAGGAGGAGGGCAACTTTGCGAATTTAATAAGACGAGCTACTGCTCTTTTTATGATAAAATCCCAATTTCTCTGCAACTGTGCATAAACAGAATGAGACGTATGTGAGGTAACCCAGCGGTTTGCTCCCCTGCTTCTCTGAACGAAAAGATCTCTGCCACAGGAAAAAAAATGTTAAATGCGTTAAAGGAAATTCTACCTTTTTCCCCCTGAGAATGTTGACTTTTATCTCATATTGCTGAAGTCGGTGACCTTTTAACGAAGGTTAATAATTTTAGACACCCAAACCTTCCTTTGAGGTTGGAGTCTAACAAAAAAAAGTCATAAAATGTGGCTTGTAATTATAAAAACAAGCTTGCTTTGAACTATATCAAAGACTATGGGATAAATGGAAAAAATAATGAATCTAATGAAGTTTTTCATTTTCTGCAAGTCAGTTATTGCTTGTAAGAAAATGGTTTTAGTAGCATAAAAAAAAGTGGCAAAATATGTTAAATAAACAAATTATTTCATTATTTTTTTAAGTTACTGTATTGATATAACAAATCAGAATATTAGAGAAATGCGGAAAAGTAAACAGTGTCAAGTGTTGTGTGTAAAGTTTTTTGTAATGCAAATAAAATTCCTGTCTCATTTGTCTCCCTGCGTTAGGCGTGTTACGGCATCCTGAAGGTACC
Source organism: Oryzias celebensis (assembly GCA_014656515.1). NCBI lineage: Eukaryota > Metazoa > Chordata > Actinopteri > Beloniformes > Adrianichthyidae > Oryzias > Oryzias celebensis. Next base: position 21,098,394 of record BNCR01000013.1, read on the forward strand.
ACAGGGGAACTGGCTGTGTCGGACTTGCGCTCTGGGGGTCCAACCAAAATGTCTGCTTTGTCCCAAGAGAGGGGGGCCCTCAAACCCACCCGCAGTGGAACCAAGTGGGTCCACGTCAGCTGTGCCTTATGGATCCCTGAGGTGCGTCCCATGAAACCAGACTAGGAGGTTGAGATAAATCCTGGCATCTGTACATTTTTATAGGTCATTTATTTTTGCATAAATTGTACATTTCTTTTGACCAGCTTTTCCCATTTAAACCTGATAAATTCTTGTCAGACGACCACAGATTCCTCCCATTCTACTCCATACAATTAATTATTTAACAGAAGTGTTTTTTTTTTTTAATTTGACAGCAGATGACTCAATACCTTGAAAAACTGTTTTAGCTTCTGCAACTTTTTTTCAGTCTATATTCAAGCATGTAATAAATTATAAATTACATCAAAACAATACAATATTAACAACACCAGGATGACGAAAGAAAGAATATGTTTCTGTAAACCAAAAATAGCTAAAGTGCATTATCTGAACAACAATCTAGAAAACATATAACATAATATAAAGTAAATTTTAGGTCTCCACATACCACCCCAACCTTATACCTCAAAATAAGAGCTCCTTTGTATTTATGTTTAAACTGATTTATGCTCCTACATCGTTCTGATTTGTTCCCTAATTTCTTTTTTAAATTAAAGTTTTTTAAAATTCAAAAACATATTTTTTTTGTTTTTATGCGTTTGGTTTTTAGGTTTTAGTTTTGCGTGATCCCTTAAATCGTCTCCTCTTTCTCTGCCATTAAACAAAACTTTTGTTATCTTTTTTTTTTTTCAACTTCGCATGAACACAGCTGATTCATAATCCACTAAATTTTTAAAAAACGCAATAAGTCAGTTAATGAGTTTGTGTGATCCTGGTGTCCAAGTTAATGAGCAATTCTTATGGCCCTTTTTTGAAGTTTTACTGTTGTAGGAGAACAAAAATCACCTGGATCGCTCTTTTAAAAAGTTGCTGTAACATCTGCATTCATCTGTGTCTAAACATTTGATTCCAAAAGGCTCTGCTCTGTACAAAAGTTTCAGTTTTGTGGGAAAAAAAACATTCAGAAGCCAACTGGCATAAATAGTTTCCCTTATATCAGTTTGTAGCGTCATTCCTCCTGTTTTGGCCCACATCTGACTGCTCCAAAAGGATGAATCTGCTTTTGTAGGCTTAATATCAATTAATCATCTGCATCTTACAGAGTCCAGCTGCTACTTATCTCCTCACTCCTGATGAAAAAGTGAAAGCGTTTGTGAAAACATGTTAAACATTGTTTGGGTGTTCACTGTTTTTGAAGACCTGATGGGAGTTGAATTTTCTATAATCTCAGCACTTTTCCCTTAATTTAACTGTCTTCTTTTGATGAGAATCCTAACCATTTATGCGTCTCTCTGCTGCATCCCTGCAGTCATAGGTTGAGTTTGAATTCCTTCACTACCCACTACTTATGTCTGCTAGACCACAATGCATTGCATTTGAATGATTTTTTTTTTTGTGGAAAAAAAAAACATTTGTTTTTTATAAACCATTCCAGTTTTCATTATCAGAACACAGTGGTTTCATGAATACTCTCTGTGAAATGTTCACGTTTGTTCAGTTTTTACTTTGGTAAATCTATAATGTCAAATTTGCTATTTAAAAAAAAAAGAAAAGAGAAGTATTTAGCATGGTGTTTGAATTGGTTTAGGTAGTTTTGCACTATATGTTTTTTTAGTCAGAAGAGAGTAGTGAGGGATTTCAGACATAACCTTAAGGCCATAAGTGAGACCTGTGGTTAAAAAAAAGTTGTGCAATAAGGTCATAGGAGCTAAGCAGAGAGAAATCTTAAGATGCCAGCAAAAAAAATGACACATACACAGCTCCTGAGACTCCAACAGTGTATGTTAATTTATTTTTCGAGTTCATCAACCTAACAATGACTGGCTGGATGGCTACTGTCTTAAAAATACATAAACAAAAGCTACACAACTCAATTATCACAATTACAAAACACACACAAAAAAAAGAGAAGTGCAACAAACTTGTTTACCATGAGGGCACGCTTCAGTCCTGAGAGGCAATCTGATGATAATAATCATCAAAAGATACCTAAAAGTCTCTAACATTACTGGTGCAACAGAAATGGCGAGCAATGTTTGAGCTGTTCAGCCGTATAGTTTGAGGCAGATGCCAGCACTGACGAAGAAAACAAAGACGTACATGAATCTGGTTAACGACAAGTGGATGCGTCGGAATGGAGCAGAGCAGGGAGCTTGTTCCTGATTTACAATGATTTGAATAAAGAAATACTCAGAAATGTAATTTCGAGCTTAATTTCCTTAATAGGAGTCCTCCATCATCAGAAAAACACCACAAAAACAGGTTAAAACACCAAAAACATTACTTTAATTGGAGTGGCTCTTCAACACAAGGAACTGATTTTTTGTAAGCTTTATTAAATTTAATGCAGATTTGAAGAACAAAAGCAACAGGTATAAAAAGTACAATGTATGAGAGTTTTAAAAATGTGACGTGGTCATGGGCTGTTCATATGATTCACCTACTTCACATCTGATAAAAATGCACTCAAAACTTTTCTGAGATGAGCGATAGGCTTGAAACAGAGATGTGCACCTGTCACCTGCTTTGCTGAGGTCTCCTCCTTGTTAGTGAATGCTTCAGAGGATTCTTCTTGTTGATCTTTCAGTCTAGACTTCACTCTCCAGAGCAGGCAGGCTGTCGAATCAGTCATTAGGATGCTGTTTGTGGCGTACGCAGCCAAGCAGCCGCTCATTTCACTTTGTGTGTCTTGACGAAATCTTTTGAAGAATCTGAAAGCTCCAAATAGAGCTGCTGATTTCAGGGGTTTGGGGATCTGCTTCACGCTTGGTATATCTTTGAAACAGAAACCCAGCCAGTCGTGCGTCTGCAGCCTTTTCAGCGACTCGTTCCATCGGCACATTTCTCAATAGCAAGAGTGTCTTTTGGCACCTTCAACCCTTCTCTAATTGCTTTCTGTCACTCTTGATTGGGCTAATTGTTTTTGTTGCTCCATTTGCTTTTGTTTTCTCCTCCAACCGTGTTGGAAGAAAAGATCATTTGCATGTTTGTGAGTCTGTGTTTGTGCAGGAATCCTTGCGTGAGCTGAGGATGTGTTAATAGCAGACCTGTGAATTGAAGATTACATTCATTCAGGCTTCCACACATATTCCAGTTCTGCAAATGCAGGAACACTGGGTCGGGTTTCTGTCCAATGAAGTTTTCTTTCAGAGGAAAATGTTTCAGAGCTGGGAAGTTTCCTCAGGCATGCTTACATCCTGTTCAAGGTCTGTGTTCATAAAGTTAGTCATGGGTTTTAGGGTTAAAACCAGTTACACAGACTGCAGCTTCTGATTTTCCAATTTTTAAGCTTTTATCTTTGTAGAAGTGCCATAAATATGCAAACTTCCCCCTTTTTTAACTTTACTTTGGTTATTAAGGCCAAGCATTCTTGGAGTCAAGCTCAGTAAACTCTAAACCTCAAAAAAAATGTAAATGTCAACAAAATCCTTTTTTTTATTTGATGTAATTTTCCTAAAGACACAAAACTTGTCTTTATGGTGTTTTTAACATGTTCTTGCGTTTTTCTGATAATGAAGGACATATTTAAAAGAAATTAAGCTCAAACTTGCCTTTCTGACAATTTCTTTTCCCGTTCACTGTAGCTCGGGAGCAAATTATTAAAAATATTGTATAAAAGTGTTTATTTGTGACAGAAAATATGCTGGATGCTCCACAAGCTCCCTGCTCCAAACTCTTATAGAGGGAAAGGACGGGGAATGTTGCTTTCTTTGCCCCAAAGGTCCCGTCCACAACTCAGAGGTGAATTTCTAATGAGCTAATGAAAAAATGTCTTAGAAAACGACACCGGTTTTCTGATTTAAGCTAAAAAAAAAAAAGCATAATCAATGCATAATCATTATTAAAAGATCATTGGTATTGTTTTTAAAACAGTTCTAAAGGTGATTGGAGTGGGTCTTTAACAAGCAATTTATACACAGCATCGTGTGTATTTGAAGAATAGTGCTGACCTAAATAAAACAGATCAGTCATTTCCATTGATATTTACTTTCAATTTACTAAATTGATTCTAAAGTCCAAAATTTGAATCAGTAATTTTTGTATTTTGGGGCTAAAACTTTATTTCAGTAACCACAGTTTTACCCTTTGAATCATTAGGAATGTGAAAACATTTCTTAATCAAGTTTAGCTATTTCTTTTCTTTTCTTTTTTGAATAAAACAGTGTATTCGTATTTTAAACAGTTGTATTGAATCCTAAATTCATTCAAACCCTGATCTTGTGAATGTTAGTGAGTTAGAGAGTTTGTCTGTGACACTCATTCCAAACAAATAAACCCTCCTAAACTCCATGAACATGATGAGGCATGACTGAAAAAGGAAGGAAAAGAATCTCCAAAAAATAATCTTCATTGGTCACTTTTTATAATTACAAGAAAGTCAGGCTTCCTATTACATCAGAGGTTTACAGCACCACATCCTGTGTTGCCCACAGTTTATTTAAACCTGAAAGTGGAGACGGAGAACTTTGACCCATTTTAATGGAAAATTTTGCCCGCTGCAAAATCTGAAACTGATGAGCTCCTGCTCCTATAGATACGATCAGGAGGAAACCCCACATGGACAAAAAGATCATGTTCCATATCCATCTATTACCCTCGATCCGTCGGACAGTTGGTACCGAGCCCGCAGAAAAAAAAAAAAAAGACATGGCCTATATTTTTTCTTTTTTAATTTGATTCTAAAGAAGGTTTTATTTTGGAAAACTACTGGATTCTCTCCAACATCTAATCAGTCTTGATGATTCTTGAAGTCATTCGGTCAAAAATCCATCTACTACTTTGGTAAAACGTCTACGTCGACAGCTAAATTAAAACCCCACGGGACAAAAAACAAACATATTGGAAAGTTTCTTTTCACAAAAAAGATCCAGTGAAGAAAAAGAAGAAAAGCCTTCGACTTCACAATAAAAGAAAACTGCATTTAAAAGTAAAAAATCAGGCATGTTTACTGCAAATGTGGATTTATTATGATAGTTTTTTTTCAAACACTATAATAATAATACATATTATTCAGCAACCGACTGTATAATGTAAAGTGGATGCTGCTAATAAAGTTGCTCAAACGTTGGATTTATGTTTATGGTTATATTTAGAAAACAACACGTTTAGTAGCCTTTTTTCTTTTTATCTGAAGATAAACGTGTTTATCAAAAGTTAAGGGAAACTGGAAGCTAAAAAAAAAAAAAAAAAAATCAGACGCCAACTTCAGCCTCGCACAGGCAGTCCATGCAATAATTGTCTGACATTAAACCGTCCGAAGCCTGAAAAAGGTCAGGGTTCACTGCTTTATAAGACTGACAGACTATGAGTCAAAATCTTAGTGTGCCAAAATCAGAATGAAATACCTACTCATTTATGCTGCTTAAACAGGGTCATCCAGGAAAGCCAGTGATCAGCATCGCAAACAGCAATACCTGCTGTTTTTAAGTCAATGTGGCCTATTAAGTTGCAAAGTGGAAAAAGCATGTCTGTAAAATAACATTTCTCCTTATCGACTCGAGTCTAAACTGAAAAAAAAAAAGAAAAGTGTTCATGGCCAGAAGGAAAAATGAGCTGTTTACATTCTAACTGCGTTTGAGGTTCGGATAGCGGCTTAAGAAATCACACCGAATCCTTTTAAGGTAGCACAGAAATGCATTTGTCTAAAAATATGATTCAGCTTTCAGTCGATACTTTCAGCTCCTGCTGTGAATGAAGCGTTTTGCGCTCCTCCTTTCTTCTCCACAGAGAGGTCTGTTTGAAACAACTTCAGAGCACACACACGCACTCTCAAATTTTCTTGATGCAGTATTTAGTCAATACTGTGATTTCCTCCTGTTTCTACCAAAGTGGTTTAACTTTTTATCACTTTTCTACTTTGAAAATGTGAAGTAATTGCCGCGAGAATGCCAGAAAATGAGTCAGCGAAAGGCCCGTACATGCACTCGACTCTCGAGTGTTGGGGCAAACTGAGAAACAAAGATGGAAAACGGTTTGGATCAATCCAATCCTCTGTGAGTTGGAAGTCTTTCTCCATTAGCTGGAGTGTCGTACAAAGACACCAAATCTGTTGAAGCCTTGGGCTTGTTCTGTGAAGGAGCAGATGAGAGGAGGAAAAAGATGGACAGAAGAGAGGAGTGGGCGTGACCTGTGGAAATCAAGCGTGAAAGACAACCAGGAGAAGGGTCGTGCCTCTGATATGGGAAGAAATGAACGTGAAAGAAGGCGAATGGTTTTTGGCTAGAAACAGTAAGTGGAGGAAGGAAGGAAGGCAGGATGAAATGGCTCTTTGGTGATGAGTGCTCTCAATCCTGTTCTGCAAGGGTAGTTGGCAATAGTCGCTGACTTTTCCTGATTGTGTTTGGTGAAAGAAGGTTTGGGGCCAAAGCTGCTGTGAAAGGACTGCTCAGAAAAAAAAAAACACTTTTTTTCAAAGAGCACATGTGTGGCTGCTCAGACTGTGAGGACAGCCTTTATCACAGACCTGAGATGGCCTTAAAACAGGAGAAATGCATTTTTAATATGTTAAAGATGAATTAATTCAGAAATTATACCTTTTCTAATTACTAAATTAGTCATTGTAAGGCATAAATAACAGTACTTCTATCATTTATTCAAAGATTAGTTGACAATATTCATCATTTAATGGAACTAAAAGGTTGTAACAGGTTTAAAAATTGTTCCAAAAGTTGACCTCTGGTATGAAGATTCCAGGTTTGATTCCTGCCTTGTCTGCCCATGTGTCCTTGGGCAATACACTGAACTCTGCATTGCCTCTGGTGGGAGGTTGACTCCAGTGTGTGACAGCGGAGCTGCCATCAGTGTGTGAATGTGTATGTTGGAATTATGGGACTGTGACTGTAAAGCACTTTGGGCCTTCAATGTCTAGAAAAGGGCTATATAAATATACACTATATACTTTTTAGAAAAAAAATTGTAGAAATATATTAATATATAATAATTATAGATTATGTTCATTCAGCAAATAATTTTTACTTAGCAAGAAATATGATGATAAGATATCAAAATCTAGAAAACATAAGCTGCAGTTAAAAAGCCCATTGGTATGGCTATGGATGTGACATTGGGCTATCTAAATAAAATTGGATCGAATTGAATGGAAAAAAGAAAAACATAAGCTAGTAACTGTTAGATTTAGAAACAGAATGTTACACAGCCCAGTATAACAAAGTATTTTTTGTTCGTTCAAAGCAAACGGTTTGTTTCTTTATAATTTTAATGTACCTAATTGTCGTAACATTTTAATTGTAGTCGCAAAAACTAGTGTAATAAGTGAAAATAAGGCCTTTTAGAACAAGATGTGAACCATATAAGAATATGATCTTAGTCCAAATTGGCCCATCTTAAAAAATCCTCACAAAATCTAAAATTAGCAAGGATTTTAATTTTTATTATAATTTTTATTTTAATAATAATTTCCTTATTTCTAGATCCTAGCTCTTTATAAAACAAACAATTCTCAACTTTGCTGATTTTGAAAAAAGCTTGGAAAAGTGCAGAGCAAAGAAAAGTTAAAACAACTTTAAACCTGGTAAAATATCTTGAATTTCTAAAAACAAGGCTTTAAATATTGAATCAAATAGTTTGCAACCTATTGTTGGTTCCACTTCATCACTGGTCGTATTTTCGTATGTGTCCTGCAGGTGAGCATAGGCTGCCCGGAAAAGATGGAACCCATTACCAAGGTGTCCCACATCCCTGCCAGCCGCTGGGCTCTGTCCTGCAGTTTGTGTCGAGAACACACGGGAACCTGCATCCAGGTACGTCTGATAAGACCTCATCATCAGAAAGCTTTGACTGAAAAGGAGATAGGAATTCTCATAACAATTGATCCAAATTAGAAAACGGAATATTGCCACATGTTTTAAAACATTTCATATCAGCACCAAATCACTTTACTTTCTGGTCCAACAACAGTGTTATTGTTAAGATGAATACAGTAAGATCATCAGATGTGAAAAAATCTGGGCTGCACAAGGGAGCAGTGGGTAGCACTCTCTCCTCACAGCGAGAAGGTCCTGGTTTGAATCCTAGCTGGGTCCTTTCTGTGTGGAGTTTCCATGTTTTTCCCCATGCATGTGTGGGTTTTCTCCAGGCACTCCAGCTTACTTCCACATTCCAAAAACACCCTTCATCGCTAAATTGATCAAAGTGTCTCTAGGTGTGCATGTGTGAGTGTGTGTGGGAGTGATTGTGTCTCTGCGACAGACTGTCCAGGGTGTACCCCACTTTTGCTCAACAGTAGCCAGGACAGGACCAAAACAGGTTAAGAAAATGGATGGATGGATAGAAAAATCCCCTCTGGTAACTTGTTACAACAAAATGTAATCATTTCTGCTTCAATGAGGGAAACCCTTACTCTAGAGTAAATAGAGACCTTTTGGATCAAGCTCTTATCGTTCATGACTTCATCTCAGAATTTAAGGGGATGCGACTTAAAAACAACAAATGACATGTCAGCAAATTGTTAGTCCACCCCTTGCTTACTTATCGAAGAACATTGCTTAAATCACAGCTTATTAGAACGTGTTTTAAAGCAAGAAGCACATCATAGATTACTTTATTACAACTAATAAACATTTAAACACTAGTTTATTCACATTATATAACATATCTGATATCTGAGAATTGTTTTAATTCCATTCAGCAGAAGAAAAGTTAAGTCATTTTCTGTTTTGGAACCATCTTATCAGATTAGTTTGCTTCTTTACTCAGACTTTTCTAACTGCGCTTCAGCTTAAAATGTGTCCTCGCAGCCTCAGCTGGAGACAGTGGAATCTGATCCTCTGCGTTTTTATGTCAAGATTTAAGCTCTCTCTGTCTGGTTGTTTTGTTCGCGTCTCTCTCGTTTCTGTATGTTGTCACTCATCCTGTAGACTTTTATTGCGGCTGACAGTCCATCCCAGCTGGCGTCTGTTCCAGACTCTTTGCTTGTGCCTCACAGGACCAACACAAATCCTACTTCCACTTTCTGGACAAGTCAACTTGAAAGAATTATAAGTTGCTTATAACTTATATACTTAACTTAACTTAAATACAATGTATGGTATGGTATTAGTTCTCCATCCATCGGATGAAAATTCACTCATCAGCTGGAGTGTCCCCCAGTTGGACCGCGTTCTCAAAACCTCACGCTTGCATGTGTGTTTGGGCGAACAGGCTGCGAACACGCTGGTTTGTGCAGCCGAGGGACTGTTTACTTTGATGGTATTGATGCTGTAGATTAACTGTGAGCCTTTGAGCCCGAGTTGCCTGCAGGGAGAGAGTCTCACTCTCATGTTTCCATAGCTGGAGGCAAAAGACTGTACAAACATGCTTACCGATCGGCTGCGTCACACACAGAAGGTAAAAATGCTGACGCTGGACAATAGAAACCTGTAAACTTTCATTTGAAGAAAGGGATTTTCTTCATTTTTAAGGTTGTGACCATAGAAATTAAGTACATTTTTTTAGAAACTCAATGATTTATAAATACATTTGTACCTCTAGAGCAGGCATGTCCAAAGGCCGACCCGTGGGCCAAATGAGCCCGCATTTAAATATCTCCCAGTCCTGTTATAACATCCTATAACAATATGCGTCCCCTAGCACTTTCTAAGAACTGTGTGTGCAATTTGTTGATTGCGATTGGCTAAGTTACATTATAGGCCATTATAAATCTGTGGCAACAACCTGTGGCAACAACCTGACCTCCAGGACCTCAAGAGCCAAACAAGAAGAATAGAATTTGTTTCATTGATCAAAACCACAGTGGTTTGAACAGAAATGTATGTAACATTTCATTTTAAAGACAGACTTTTTGGTCTTCAAACATAAAATTCACAGTAATGTTGGTAAAAATGTATTTGGATAAATTTCTGCTTTATGAGAAGCAATGAAAAGTATCCCATTGCAATAACATTTTCATAAAATAGATCATCGGTTGTCCCTCACACATTTTCACTTCTCCAAATCTGGCACCCTTTGCAAAAAGTTTGGACACCCCCTGCTTTAGAGTATTTCATACCAAAGTTCCCACAACTCAGACCTTTATTTTGCTTTTTTCATTACACTTTTGGACCTTTGTAAAATGAAAGCCATTGTCTATTTTCTTGCCTGCAGCTAATTACTTTTAAACAGAGTGTTCGGGTAAACATATTTGTTTGAAAAAACCTCTTTTATTCATTTGTAAGTTTCACAATTGCAGCATGAGTCTTTATCAGGGCTTTACTAAAAGAGGTTTGATGAAAAGGTCAGACCGTCCAGGCAGCGCTGCATTACTGAAAAAGTCTGCCCGCGGTTCCCATGTGTCAATCCCCACAGCTAATTAAAAAAGCACTTCTGCTTTATTGTTTACTTGACCTCCTTCAAGATTTTTGGAAGTCATGGCAGGTCTTTAAATAACCTGCAGCCTCGGATGAATACAGAATGCAGCTAAAGCAGGTTGTTAAAATGAGTCTCTGCTGTGGCTGTGCATAAGTTCTTGCACTTCAATTCATTCCACACACTCAGTTTAAACCCTTCAGTGGAATAAAACTCATCAACCTTTTTGTCTTTTCATCGCAACAAACCTACAGCTTCACTAGATCAACTATTGTAATTCTTAAGGTTTTTTTTTTTTGAAGGAATGATTTCTATTAAGTTTGTGTTCATCCATGCGCACATCATTAAGCTAAGAACCAAGTGCATTAACCTTTCACAGTAAAATATGGTGTTCTCTCTGTTTGACATGAGGAAATGTACTCTAAATCAGGCCACACTGTATGTGGTCAGTCTGTCCCACCTCTACTTCTGGCTTTGTTCAACAATTTAGTTGATACCTGACTCTGCTTAACTCCAATCTATGCCCAGAAATCAAATCAAATGAAACGGATAAAGCCTACGTCACAAGTGTGGGCAAAAAATGGGCAAACCTTTACGCAGGTGACCCGCACGAAATATCAAGTGAACCTGTAGAGCAAAAACATTTTTTGTGGGCATGCAGCGGGAGACAGGTCATAGTGAACACTCATGCAACACGCCAAGATAAGAGTGAGACGCAAATACGTCGTAGGAATTGTTTCATTATCTCAAACCTTGCACACTGCTCAAGGAACCCGTTAGTACTGTTGTTGCACCGATAATGCTAGCATGGGGATGTGAGGGGTTGTAAGCTAGCAGAAAAGAGTGTAGACAGGTGGATGACGGGAAGTGGAGATGGGGTTACTCCGCGCCAATAGTCTCACCCACAACTTAGAGGCAAATTTCTAATGAACTACTGCCGCTCTGCAGAAACTATGTTCTAGAAAGCAACAAAAGTGTTTTTTCAATTTTATTTTAGCTAAAAATAGCGTAACCATAGTTAAAAGGCCAATGGGAACGATTTTAAAATAGATTAAAAGGTGATCGGGTTGGGGCCACTTTAGGAAGCAGAGCAACACACTAAAAAAGTGATCTCAGATGCATCTTTAAGAGGTCAGTCCACCGACTAACAAGATTGTTTTTCTTCACTACTTCTGATACCTCCATACTCCTACTGGATTGATTATAAGTCGTTGCGGTTTTGTTAGACATACGTTTTTACCTGCTCCAGGTTTCAGAGGCTTAACTGGTCTGTCAGAGGGCCCTCTAAGATTACTGTGCCATTAATAATTTAGCAACTGCTCTTTGTAAAGCTGGCTCAAATGTAACATTTGCCCCAAACTCTTCAATTATCCATAGATGTTAGGGTAGTATTGCTTAGTTTACTTCACCTCATCCACAGGGTCAGATTCTGTCAACCTTGGGGTGATTGTGATGAGCTGTTTTGAGTCATGATACTAGAACTGCTTCAAGAACAAGGCCAACCAATTTAAAAAGAGATCTCAGGTTGTTTTTTTGGCTTTACTTGTGTGTACTTTTATACTAAAATAAATAAGTAATAGCTTCAAACTCAAATCAAATATGTTTGCCATATAGTCTGTCAAGTACTATTTTGTATGAACAGGCAAAAATAAATATTATGTTGTAGATGGCTACAAAAAAATAAGAAATGCAGTGCTTTGGCACTTAAAAATATAGTATTTCCTGTATTATAATGAAGAAGAGGATGTCAAACGTGGAAACATCTCACAAAAGCAGCACCTAATTTGATTTGATTTTTTTCTTTATCTTCAATACTTGAGGATTGCCCCCCCCCCCACCCCCCCCCCCCCCCCCCCCAAGATATTTTTAATTTCATGATGGGTTGATTTGAGCATATCAAAAGGGGCAGTGAGTACAATCGCTGCGCAATTCTAAATTCCCAAGTTAATTATAGCAAAAATGAAATATCCCCATCTTTCTGGTTATGCAATTCTTCTAGTGAAACTGCAGTAGGAAGTAAGGAGGCGCAGCTCTCCCATTTGACAGGAAACATTGCTAATTAAAACTTCCTTTGACGTCTTAAAAACATGGAAAATGGAGTTCTAAAAAAAAACGATCAGTTTGGTCAAGTGTCTGATCTTGTGTGTTGAATTAATGAGCCGTGTTTGAGAAAAAGTTGGATTTGTTTTTTATTCCAGATGGTGGAGTCAGTGGAAACAGGCAGGTTTTTGTCACTGTGCTCATACACAAACTCACAGCTGATGCTGATTGTTGAACTCCTCTGACAAGTATGAGTACCAGCCTGAGTCTACGCTGCGACGAGCGTGCAGACTCACACAGAGGAGCTCAAACATACAACCACGCACATCCTGCCAGAAGGGACGCAGTTGGACATTTGACATGACCTGTGACAGATAGTGCTTGAAAATCACAAAAAAGCATTCCAAGTTATGTGAACGTGAACAGAAATGGAGGATCCATGTTTGTTGTGACTTTACTCGTCCATTTGATTTGCAGAACAGTCTTTGTTGAAGAGTCCCTCCTCTCTGATCTTTTCCCCCCAGTGCTCCATGCCCTCTTGCATTGTGGCCTTCCATGTGACATGTGCTTTTGACCACGGGCTGGAAATGAAGACCATCTTGGCTGAGAACGACGAAGTGCGTTTCAAGTCCTTTTGCCTGGAGCACAGCTGCAGCACCTCCAGCTCATCTGGCGTGAGCAACGGCGACTGCGTCAACGGAGCGCACGCCATAGCCAGACCTGACAACCGGTACGGCGCCGGTGACGGTCTGATCACGGACCAGACACGGAACCCCGGCGGAAGTGCCGACCTGGAGCAGAGGTCAGCATCGCACTTGGCTTCGGTGTCTGCGTCGGAACGAGCCGAACGGGACCAGCTGGAGAGGGACAAGGTGAGCCAGAGGAAGCAGAAGCTCCAGGAGCTGGAGGATGAGTTTTACCAATTCGTGGACCCAGGAGAGGTGGCTGAAAACCTGGGGATACCCAACTCACAGGTAAGTTACCCTGATAGAAGAAGTCAGTTTATTCCCTTTCCTGTTTAGCCCAGGGGTCTGCAACCTGACGCTCTCCCTCATTCCTCTGTTGTAAGCTCTTTGGCTTTTAAGAAAAATGCTTCAAGTTTCAATCAATTAAAGGTTTTATAGTTCATTTCATTTAGTAAATTACATTTTGTCCATTTGTATTTATAATTTTTAAAATGTAAAAAATCTGAGGAAGTAAATTTGGAAGAGTGGTTTATTATTAGAATAATGGAAAAGCAACATCTGATTTTATTGAAAAAATGAGATTCCACACAAATGTCATGTTTATGATCAATAGTCAAAGAAGAAAAAGGATGAAGATGCATCATAGTTATAATGATGAATAATGCCATGTTTGACTGTCTTGCATTTGTAATTCAAGTAAATCGATGCCTGCAGGAGGATCTTTTTTAGTTTGAAGGGAAATTGAATATGCTGCTGTCAAAAGTAAATTAAATTAAAATTGTTAAACAAGAAAAAAAGACTTTAAATGGAACAAAAAAAGGCACATTTTCAAAATAAATGGCTTTACGGTCACGAAAACATAAAGTTTATTTTCCTAAAGAGTGACTTAGTGGCTCTTGCTAGGTTTTGGTCAGTGTTAAAGGTTGGAGACCCCTGGTTTAGTCCTCCTTCTCCTCTGACGGTAACACTGCAAAAATTCTTAACAATCAAAAAATGCCTTTAAATAACCAAAAACAAGTCTATGAATGGGGTAAGAAAAATGGTCTTACCAAAAATGTTTTTTTCAAGAAAAAACATTCCAGTCACTAAGACTTGATCGTAGTAAGATTTTATTTTTCCTAGAACATAGTGTCTGCAGAGCGGCAGTAGTTCATTAGAAATGCACCTCTAAGTTGTAGGTGGGACTGTTGGCACAGAGCAACCCCACCCTCCCCTTCCCCTCCCCAGCTTGTGGCGCTCCCAGCCTATTTTCTATATCACAAAGACGCTCCTCTTCAAACTGCATTTTTTAATCTACTCCTGATCCACATTGATTTGAATAAAGGAATACTCAGAAATGCAGTTGTAAGCTTAATTTCTTTTACATGTCCTTTGTCATGAGAAAAATGCCACAAGAACATGTTAAAAACATCAAAAACAGAATTTTCATCAGAGTGGGTCTTTGAGATTCAGTTTTTTGCAGCGTATTAAAGCCATGGGGGTTTGGAGGTGTCGAGAGCAGCAAAACTTAATGATACATAAAACCACAAAGCACCTGAAGTGTCTAAATACTGAACTCAGAATGACAGTAAAAAGCAATCTACTGTCAGAAAGAGGCATGTGCATATGTTTGTAACTGAAATGTGAGGACACCGTCTATCCATGCAAGTCTTGTTTATGACTGCAGGATGATATTCTAAAGTTAGTTGATCAAAGAGAACTCTTAAAGGTGATTTAAATCAGAAAATGTACCCCAAGTTTACCTATGAAATTAAATTTAAACATACAAATTTGGGATTTTGTCTGCTCTACATTATAGCAAGAAGAACCTAAGGGCTAACAAATATTCTTAAAGTGTAGCGTCATTATTTTTTATGAAAAAAGAAAAGCTATTAATGTTAAATGCACATATCGTACAGAGATAATAGATTCTAATGAGACAGTAGAAACACAACAGCTCCCTTTAGACACTTGTTTTAATGACTTGTTTTATCATAAGATAATTTAACTAAGGCTGTCTCCATGTTTCAATTATATTAAATAAATATGAGCTGGTAATTATCTGTGACTGATATGAAAGACTGTAGTATAAGAAATAAAGTAAATCTACATAATAAAAGCCAATAAACAAATGTGTAATCAACAGAAAAGAATGCACCCCCTCACTCAATTTACTACTATTAATAATAAAATGGGGATGCGGCATTCTAGAGCTGCCCTTTCATTAATGTAAAAGGAATTCTCTGTTCTTTTACGTTTGGAGTAACGCCCACCTCCTTTCACTTCACCTTCATCGTATAATCTGTCCATTGTTTTGTTTTTGTTTTTAAGGTGGACTTTCTGTATCAGTTCTGGAAGTTAAAGAGAAAGGCAAACTTCAACCGACCTCTGGTGACTTTAAAGAGGGATGAAGTGGACAACCTGGCCCAGCAGGAGCAGGACGTCCTCTACAGGAGACTCAAACTCTTCACACACCTGCGACAGGATCTGGAGAGGGTGAGCTGATGAAATTCATCAAGAATTACATGAACTTTCTGGTTCTATTGGTAGAAATCATAAGGGTTTTCTGATGGGTTGTGAAATTCACCAAAGACTAGGTTATTAATATTATTTACACCTTCATATAATTGACTGTATGACAACTGGACAACTGACCCCTTTTCCTGATGATCCAAACAGGAAGTGCACGCTGGATCCAAGAAGTCAAAATCCCATAGTCTTCTATCGAGAAATAAACAGCTATTATTTGCCAGAATAACCATTTTTGCTTCGCTAATTTTTTTTGACATGTTTTTGCTAATCCTAACTTTTTCACAATATTATTCCTTGGTGTAAATTATTCCAGTTGTAAACAGGCCAATCAGATACCTCAGTAAAAGAAGGTGGTGCCTGCTGGCCCTGCATCAAATGTTTATTTGATTGATAGATTTCAGATCAACCACAGCGTACTGACTATCTTTACTTCTGAATAGCAAAAAAAAAGCAACGTCGGATGAAAGCCATTTTCAATGGACGATGTCACTCTCACTCCATCTAGTTCTCATATACAGTCAATGGTTCAGGTTGAAAAATATTGCAGATGTTAAATGGGTTAAGCCTATGGCTGTAAAAACTACTTGAAGTTTAAATAATAGTATTTCTGCCTTGGCATCATAACACTGCGATGGTTCTCTTCTTCTGTAA
The DNA here is from genome assembly GCA_014656515.1 of Oryzias celebensis. Classification (NCBI taxonomy): domain Eukaryota; kingdom Metazoa; phylum Chordata; class Actinopteri; order Beloniformes; family Adrianichthyidae; genus Oryzias; species Oryzias celebensis. The sequence goes on from BNCR01000013.1 coordinate 21,114,725, forward strand.
CCGGTACTGCACTCGCCTTTCTTCAGGGTTCATTGATTGTTGAAATGTTTAGAACCTCATGACCCGGCACTGGAACCGACACTGGAAAAGTGTCTGTTTGGAACTGGCACTAGATATATTCCAAATGTAATTACTGAACCTGCCCCACTTCGAGAACTCCCAACAACTGTGAAACAGAAGATATTTTTGGCAGTTTTAAGATCTGAATGCCTCCCGCATATCTTTAATATTTTAATCACCAAACAACATCCTACAGCCATCCTACAATTTTAGGAGGGTTCTAAACTGTCTGACCCAGAAGAGGATCTGGAACGCTGTTATGAAAAATTGAGCCAAAAGAAATTACTCCTTTTTTTATTACCATCTGATGACGACAGAAGAAAACGAATTCTTACTTCATTTTTAGTTAATGATCAGGGCATTTAGCAGTTAAAAAATGGTGTTTAATCATGGACAATCAAATGGGCTGGGGTTACCATATTTGATACTTTTTAGGTTCTGCCTTTGGTTTTGTTTCATGTTTTTCTTCTATTTTACCAATCCTACAGTGCAGCCATATACTACAGCTTTTTTCAAGACTAAAAAACTGTGTTTTACCCATCCAGGCATCACAAATTATTGAAGTAGTTGTCAAATTTCAGAAAATTAGACTTGAAAATCTGAGCTATAAAAGACTACTGCTCCTGGCTTCAAGTGACTCTACCGAGATTCCTGACAGACGTCTCTTTTTCAAATATCCACATAGCTGTTGGAAGCATGCTGGTAATCTTTCAGCCAGGGATTAACTTAATTTAATAGGTTATATTTTTACTGGGGGGGGAATCTGCCATTGATGTAAATGAGCTACAAAATGAGAACTTGACAGGAGGAGGGACACAACTAATCCAGCTGGGATAAATAAACTGTGGATTTGTCTCACCAGCTTCTCGCGAAAGTTTATGTTAAAAAAGATATGAGATAATAGAAGTGAATGCCATTAACATTCTAAACTAACGTTCTTCTGATGGAAATTTGTTCACCATTTTCCACCTCTCCTGTCGTAGTCCCCAATCTTTTTTAGGCTACAGACCGGTTTAATGTCAGACTTTTATTTTTTTTCATGGACCGCCCTGTACAAGCTGAAGTTGGCGTCTGAGTTTCCCTTATCTTTGAGGATAAAGATGATCTTCATACTCAGCTGGTTTATACTTAATTGATACTCTAGATTTTGTGTAGGTACCATTCAAAGGTGACAGATTTTTTCTCAAATTGGTAGCTAAAAGACTGGACGCCAACTTTATCCTCATCTGATTTTAATGTGCGACAGAGAAAAACAGTCTCTCAAACTGATATTTTCTAAATATCCTCATAAACATGAATCCACCGTTTGAACAACTTTATTAGGAGCATCCTTGTAACATTAGATAGCCTGTTGCTGAATATCATTCACTATCATTATTATTATGGTGTGTGAGAACAATTGTCACAACAGTTCCATCTTCGGAGTAAAGACTCCTGGAATGTGTGGATCTGGTACTTTTCTGTGAAGAAAAAAAAACTTCCAAATATGTTTTTTTTTTTTTTTTAACAGCTATGCTAACTTAGGGGTTTCACTTTAGTGGTCCATACAGCTGGTTTAAGAAAGTAGGGGATGTATTTTTGACATGAGACAGAGCGACTTGCATCAAGGTGTGGTGGGAGAATCAAGTAGTTTTTCCAAAATAAAACTTCCATCAGAATCAGATTATAAATATAACGGAAAAAATTTAGGTCGTGGTTTTCTATGATTTTTCTGCTGCTCAGTACTAATTGTCTCAATGGCTTGTACCGGTCCACTGCTGTAAAAATCGTAGATCTCAAAAATAATTGTTTTTTTCCTTTTTTTTTAAAAGTTCCTGTAGTAATATTTCAGATTTTTTGTTTTGTGTTCGATTCTTGAGATGCACATCAGCCTGGAACAAGTGCTTCAGTTGCAGATTATGCAAATCTGCGTAACCTCATAACAGTTTGACTTTTCCGCTCTGCACCTTCCTCTCAAAGCTCAAACAGGGAGGCGGGGTTGATGTAGAGGGTTGATCTCCACTTGATCTGGAATCAGCCACACTGGTGGTTTTACTTTACTGCTACAAACTCCAGCTGCAGTCGATACACGTCAGTCTCCTTTTAACACTTTGGTCTTCTGCTCTTTACTAACCCAGCCTCCTCATGATGTCATTGTTTCTGCTTCTTCCTCTGACGAACCTTCAAACCAAAAAAAAATCTGCTGTATCGATCCATGATTGTCTCTGTTTAGCCCCAAATCAATGCTTTTGTCTCTTGTATTGAGTTCTTCCTTATTTTTCTACTCTGAAATGGATTCAGTTCATGCAGTCAAGTGCTGGAATCATCTCTTTTTTTTGGCGAATTTAAATACTCCCTCCATCCTGTCATCGCTGCACCCCCATCCTACTCACACCGCACGCCCAGCCTACTGCTTTTGTGAAGAAATGTGTGTGTGGATGTTTGTGGAAGATTCCAGCGGCTGATGTTGGTGGGGGGGGATTATCTCCCTCCTCGTCCTCTTTGAAGTGCTGCCAATGGAACGAATTGCACCGTGCTGTCCCTAATGCACTGGTGAGCTTTCTCCATTTTTGTACCGCTCTCCTGTATGCCCCCCCCTTCTCCCCTCGCATCACTTATCCAATCACCTCGCAACATGTCGGAGCAATGTGTGGCACGGCGATTGGATGGTGTTAGTTATCTGATAAATGTTGCATCGAGCACTGGCTGCCGGGGCTTTCAGTCAAACACGGTTTAGACACTCATGTTGTCTAATGCAGGGACAAAACATGACTCATGGGAAATATTCTGAGCAGCTTTTAGTTCAGAAACTGAGCTGTCCTAGAGGTGACCACATTTTACAGCCAGCTGATATTTTGATCCAACTAAAGCCACAGAAATGCATCATATATGATCACCTTGAGGTAGAACCGCTCCAGTGGTTTCTCTGTGCGACTCGACAACAAATTCATTAGGTAAAGTAACAAACCCAAGCATCAGTTTTTACTCAATTCTTAGCTTTAAAGGAAACAGTCATTTTACAGCAATTTAAGAGTTAAAAGCAAGTGAGTTATAACAAAAATAAGGTTCATGAATTAAATAACTAATAAGCATTAAAAACTAAAATATTTAGATATTTATAAAATAGGGGGGAAAAAAATCCTCAATTGCTTATTTGCTGGATTTCAAAACAGAAGAAAGTTTCAGTTGAGAACCAAATTGTTTTCTGTCTATTAAGAGTGCATATTGCTTTTTTTATTATAAGATTAAAGATAGTTTTGTTTTTTTTTATTTTTCTGTTCTTTCAGCTTAATTTCTTCCACAGCATTCCTGGTTTAGGACATCAATTGAGAGTGCTGAGGGTAAAGTATCCTTAAAGTCCCACCTCAATCATTTTTGCATGATTGAAGTCATTCAATCTGTCTGTCATCGTAAAATTGCTCCCAGTGGTCTTTTAAATATAATTCTGAAGTTTTTAGGCAAAATCCAAAAACCTGTGTCACTTTCTAGGACATAGTTTCTGCAGAGCGGCAGTAGCTCAACAGGATTTGTCTCTGGGTTGTGGGTGGGACTGTGGGTGCGGAGTCTCCCCTCCTCCATTTCCCTTTGTTTAGACTTCTGCAAGCTTACAGGCCTTACAAACCCAATCTAAAATCACGGGTACAAAAATGGCGAGTGATAATGGAGGTGTCCAGCTGTGCAGTTTTGATTCAGATGCCAGCTCGGATGAGGAAAACTTCAGTATTTTACATAAACTGGGGTGAACAGTTAATGGAACCCTATTAAGAATTTGTGAATTGAAATAAAATCAGTTTTGCTACTATGTATTGATATTTTGTTTTCTGAGGAAAGTTTGATTTAATTAATGAATTTTGAACCCCCTTTCTTGTGGTAGGCCAGACTCCATTTCTATAATCCTCACTTATTCTGCAAACTTTAGGTTCATGAACCAGAGCTGCGCCTAAACACATCATTAAAGAAAGTGGTCCCCAACCCCTCTGGCCGTGGACCTATACTGGTCCGCGGGCTGCAGATAGGAAAAAAAATACAAGCTCTAAGTTTTATTTTGGAAAGCGACTGGATTCTGTTCACCACATCCGTTTGTCTTGACGCGTCAAGAGACATAAACCGCCAGCTGCTAAGTTAGTAGCCCAAAGCTGAAAAGCTGATTAAAAAAGCAAACAAGAAAGTTTCTTCAGGGAGGAAAGAGCCTGTGAGGAAACCGAAGAAGAGCCTTTGACTTAAAAGAAAAGTAAAGCTGCTGTTTACAGACAAAACCGGGAATCTTGGTATCTCCGATTATGCCGTGGCCTGGTATGTTGATTATCTGTCTAACAGATCTCAGTCTGTACAAATGTTTGGCTCTATTTCTCCTGTCTGTGAGATCAAGAAAGGTGTACCACAGGGTTTGGTTCTAGGTCTCATTCTGTTCTCCATTTGTATTAACAACTTGTGTCAAAACCTACAGAACACATCATGTCATCTTTATGCAGATGATACTGTCATTTACTGCTGCTTTAGGTCAATCACAAAAACCTTTAAGTCTTTACAATCTGCCTTAAATGTTCAGTCTCGCCAAAGATCGCTGAAAATGTTTTTAGACATAGAAACAACAAAAGTGATGATATTTTCACAAGAACCTGAATTACAGGAATTCACTCAGGTTCTAAAAACTGACAATGACAAATCAATACAAATAGTAGACAGCTTCAAGTACCTGGGTTTGTGCTACACCCTTTAAAATGCATGTTACCACTTTTCTGCATAAACTGAAACTGAAGCTCGGGTTTTATTTTAGAAACAAATCTTGCTTCTCACTCAGAACTACTAAAATTCTGGTAGCAGCTATTTTTTGCCTCTGGTTGATTATGGAGATGTTCTTTATATGAATGCCGTATCCACCTGTCTTCAATCACTCAATACCGTATGTCACTGTGCCTTGAGGTTTGGCTGTAGTCGTCTCCCTCATCACTGTGAACTACTGTATTTGCCAGAGCAGAATGGCCCTCTCTGAACACACAAAGGTACACACACTGGATGACTGTTGTCTATAAGGCGCTACTTGGTTTGGGACCTTCATATCTTAGCTCTTTTCTTCAAAGAACCGCCAGTCAATACACATTACGCTCTTGTGATATCTTTCATCTGCATGTTTCAAAGTTCCGTCTGAATTCTGAAAACAAGCCTTCAGTTTTTCTGCTGCTTCTGCCTGGAACTCTATCCAAACTCAGCTAAAATGGTCTTCCATAAATCAAAGCTCTTGTTTCTGACTCCGCTGTTAAATCAATGCGGTGTAAAGCTACTGTACTCTATTTATTGTAATGCTGTTCAACTTTTGCACCTCCCAAATGAAAGTTTAGATTTATTGACCTGCCCTGTCACTTTGCCACACCTAACTTTTATAACTTATATTGTACGTATTCCTAATTCACTGCTCATTTTACTTTTGCCTTATTCTGTAACTTTATTTTGAAATGTGTGCTGCTGACCACTAGGCCAGGTCACCTTTGTAAAAGAGATCCTGATCTCAACAGGTTCGACCTGGTTAAATAAAGGTTAAATAAAAAATATAAATGAATAAAAAGGAATCAGGATTTATATAAAATAAAATATGATTAATCTTTTGATGCTAAAAGATGATTAGTCTGGATTGAGTTTTAAGTGTTAGAATTTTAGGAAAAAACAAACTGTGATGTTATCTTTATTTAATTTTTAGAAATCAGAAAAAAGCTTCTACAAATCAACAACTTTCTTCACCAAACACTGACTTATGATTTACATTTTTTCATGATTTTTTTCAGCAAAAGGAGTAACATCATGAATGCAAAAGAGGTTTGGCTTATTGGGTCAAGTATATACCATAATATTTAAACATGCAGGGTAAAAATGTGTTTTATTACTTAAGGGAAAAGAAAATAAGATGGAAGGAAGAAATATGGTGGTCTGTAAGCAAAAGAGAATGCATCCCTAAAACAAGGACACATTTTAAAAACTATTAGTTTCTTTAGATCAAATGTTCCCCCCTTGCATGAGAGATAAAAGGTTATAGTTTAAATGTTCTTTACTATGTTTGTAGTACTGCTTTATATACATTTGCTTTTGCAATTTAAAAATGAAATGTATCTGTTATTAAAGATGTCTATTACTTAAAATGTTAAGGTAATTGAGAAAATATTTAGTAGTTTTGTCCATATTGTTAAATGGTTAATTTGAAGTTGAAAAAAGAACAATTTTGAGCCTCATTTTGACCCAAATAAAAAATAGAGTGCTGTTCACAGAGGAGGAGATTTGGTCTCCTCTCTGGCTAAAGAGACAGACTGTAAGGGGAAGCAGGTGTGAAAGAGTTTCTTTTCATTTCTAATTTCCTCCGTTATGTTTTTTTATTTATTTCTACTTGAGCCAGACAATTGCAGCCAGTGTTTTCTCAGCCTTCGGTACATGGGCTGCAGAGCCAGAGCTGGCAAAGCGTCTGGTGGCACAGTGTCGCTCTGTGTCCTGCCCTCTGCTCTCCTGCGCTCTCTTACAGTAACTTGGCAGCACATCCAGCCCAGCAGGTCAGCAGTTCCACAGCCAGGAGGTCCTCTGAGCAGAACAGGAAAGTACACTTATGAAACCTTTCTTAAGGAGGGAGCAGAGGAATGCTTTGATTATGAGCTGCTGACATGTTTATATAACTTCTTCTTTTGTGGACTTTTTATTAATTACTCTCAATAGAATGGAATTAGCCTTAAGTGTAGTTGTATTTAAAGAAAAAAAAAAAGTCCCAAGACACGGCGAGCTATGAAAACATTATTTTGACAAACCTGCCTTAAACCTGGACGACTTTAAGCTTTAAGCCGCAGGTTTAAACATGGAAAATTCCAGAAGAAATCTCACTTCAAGAGAAAGAAAAATGGCTTTCTTTGATTTGACCACATTTTACCACATTGCAATTATTTTTCTAAACTACTATATGATTTTCATGGAGTTATATAAGAGAGAAGCTAAAAAGCTACCAAAAGATGAACAGCAAGGCCAGTTTGACAAATGCTGAATTAGATACTTTTTTCACAATGAAATGCTTAAAAAATGTCTTTCTCAAAACAAGTAAGAATAATAAAATACAAATTGTTTTTCCTTTGTTATAGGTGAACATTTCTGCCAGTATAACTAATAAATTTGCCTATGATAATATTCTTAAAATGACTTGAGAGTCCTGCACTTTTAAGACTAAACGAAATTGTGAAATTTAATGTAAACACTCTTATTTAGGTAATTGGAAATATTATGTCTTGAAATAAGGATGTATTGCTCAAAAATAATTACATTTACTTAAATAATGGACCTATATTTACATAAATATTTTAAATATATCTATACAGTAAATGTCGTATTTTAGGAGCTACACATTCCAACTATCTTTACCTTGATAATCATTAAATCTGGAATTACACATTCAGGATATAGTTTTGCGGAGGTTCACCTCGTTTATTTTTTTACACATTTTACACATGTCTTGATACTGTCTTTGCTTATTTTTTGGACTTAACTATTTTAATTTTGTTTTTTTGATGTGAGAATTGAGGCAAAGTGAGTTTTGTTGTTGTAGTCTGTCAGCACAAATAATCAGACTTTATTGGACTGAAGCTGCAGCAGTACTGAAGCAGTTACAGTAACAGCCCTCCGTACCTCATCTGGTATGAAACCACCTGTAGAGCAGAACAATGTAAAGTAGGGTCACCAAGAGGACAGGGGCATCAAATGAGCAACATCTTTCTCTTGTATTATGGGATGTCCCCATGTCTTTTCAACCCCCTCCCCAGATGCACTCATGGACCGCATGACTGCAAACCCAAGCTAATTGTTGACACGCATATCAGCCAGCAAAAAGGAAGTGCGCCATTTCCACACACTTTTATCCACACAGCTGAAAGTGGGGATGCGTCTTACTGCGGGCCAGACGGACTGAGTCATGCTGCAGACAGACGCACCCTGTGGGATCGGCATCAACCTGGCTCCCCGCACGCAGATCTGCTCCAAGCCCAATACTAGCTCGCTTCAAACAATCCCTTCTTCTCAGGCTGGCTCTTTCCAACTTTCCTAGCGTTACTGGGAACACTCTGGAACAAGAGCTTTTTTCTTTCTTTCGTTTTTTTTTGTTTGGCATCAAACACTCCTGTTATATCACAACATTTAACAAACATTTTTAAGTGTTTCAACAGACCTCCAGGCCTCTGTTGGACCTGAAAAATGTCTTCAATTTTCAGAGGTACAGGGTGATTTTGACTTCTGAAGGAAGCAGGTTAATCCCTCTTAGCCCGTGCGGTATTTGCAGTAACCACTGTAGCATTTATATTCGCATATTCTATAATAAAATTCACTTTTCTACTGTGCGTATATGTACAGCCTTTCTGCATTAAGATTTTGGCCAATGATCATTCTTTGCCAATCAACTCTTCAGAGACTTCTCATCCACTTAAACTGGACAGATGGAATTCAAATATGCAAAGTTTTTGCAAAGAAGCAGATGAGAAACTGGCCTTCTTCGCTGCTTTATATCCATTTGAGGTGTGCAGGAATCTATCTGTATATATAGCTGATTTAAAGATAAAATATTTCTATACATTTCCCACATCAGTTTCACATAATCACTTGTTGCAAGATGTCAAGCGAGTTCGCACCAAATACAATTTAAGTGTCAAATTCTCATCGGACACTTTCTCTTTCAACGTGCATCAAATTTACTGCTTGACACATAAAGTCGTGTGAGGGGAGCTACCATCAAAAGTTTTTTTTTGCAGCTAAATGACGGCCGCTTTCAGCGGCACTTCTGTCTCTTTGTGAACCAGTTTTATGACTTGCTGAAGAGGAAAAAGATAAGAATAAAATTAGAAGATTTTTTTTTATTATTGTCTCAATACAAATGAGAAAAATATCAAGTTCACAAAGAGAACCATCAGATTCTCCTCCATGTTTGGTTATGGACTCCAACCACTGATCAAACCATCAATGATGCAATCAGTGGGTGGAGTTTAGTTGAGTTGAGTCACTGATTGGTTGACGCAACGTGTTTCTTTGCCAAAGTTCAAATATTTGATCTTTAGTCGTGACGCCAAAACCACAATGCTGCCAGACTGCCATGCTGCACCCAACAGGAAAATAAATGCTGCAGAACCTCTGATCGCGCCTTTACGTTGATTTACTGTATCATTGTAACTGATTTGCAAATCACATTTGGTGTGATCGCAGCTTTACTCTTATTTAGGTATAAGTCTGATTCTTTTAACCAAACCCTTTCCACAACGAGACAAAAACCTACAGCTGTAGCCAGATTCAACCTGGAGTTAAATCATTTTTAAACTTCTTAATAAGCGTAAAAAATATACATTTTTTCTCCCCTTCTTTTTTGATCTGCTTACAAGGCCTACTGCATCCTACTATGGGAGCTGAAGGCGAGAGCAGGCTGTACACCTTCACGTAGCCTCAAGCTTCATTCGCTCCACCAGAAACTGCCTGTCAAGATCTGCTGCTGTTTAAAATGCTGCATGCTAAGCTTGACTGTGTAACTAAGCCCTGAAGCGTCAAAGTGCGCGGAGAGCTGCTCCTTTGGCTCTAGTCTTTGATAATCCCATGCGGAAAGGTCACAGAGCTGCCTTTCAGGGCACAAGGAGAGATCAGAAGCACTTCATTATGCCGAGAACATGTACTTTGGGAACACAGGTACAGAACTACACCTATAGGTTACGTTTCTTTTTTTGCTACAAACTAATCCTGTGTACGTAATTGGGCGCATACTGTAAATTCTTTAACTGAGGTTTTAGCACCATCACTGCTTTTAAAGTCATATCCAGCCACTGCATATGTAAAGGACATCTCACAACCTTTTTACATATTTGGGACTACAGATTTAAAGCAACCTTTTGTTTCCATTTTTATGTGAAGAATGACATTTGTGGCTCCATGTAAAAATATTTTTATGGAGTCTTCTTCACGTAAAAGCCTTCATCTTGATGTTTTCAGAACCTCTAAGCACTAAAACCTTAGTCTCAACTGTTGTCATGGGTGACTACGGGCTGTCTGCAGGGAAAATGTGGTCAAACCTGTACGGGGCACGCAGTGAGCCTGCAGAGTGAATATGTTCGTGCACATTTTTCTACGGGCACGTTGCAGGCAACAAGTTGTAGGGGTATGTAAGGGTGAAGTAGGTGAGACGCAGGCGTTTCGAACATATTTTTCATTTTTTCAACCACCCCAAATCCTGCAGACTTGCACATGAAGCCTGTTAGTGCTGTTCCCGTGACAAATGCACACTCCTTGCGGGAAGCCTGACTGTTGTAAATTAGGCAATCGATTTTTGTGTAGGCACTTTTGCATCACTTGCACACACTAGCTGCCTTTACATGTGGAAAACGTCTTTGATCGGATCAAAGATTGGATTAGAATAGAACTGTGTGCATGGCCCCTGAAAAACTTTATCTGATTATAACAAACGTTTACATGTCCCGCAATTCCGTTCGAAATAATCATTTTAATCATCAACAATCTTTTGATGCACAGAACTGTCTAAAATACCAGAAACGTCCATAAAAGAAGAAATAGCCAGTTCCATTGTAAACAAACAAAGCTGCGGCATAGAGCGAGATGATCTTTAAAGCGTGCTTTTATTATTATTGTTATTTTTTGGTTTTTTTCAAGTGACTGTTCGAACATAATTTTCTAACAATGCGAGGCCAATGCTTTATTTTTGGCTGCACGGGATTAAGATTTAACATATAGCCTCATATGCAGTTAAAATTGTTGTGGGCAATGCAGTAATATGCATCTTAGCCACTCGGAAATACCTGGAAATAACATCAGCTTTTATTTTGTGCACAACTGGAAACACTAATTCACATGATTGTTTCTCAAGACTGCACGTAGCGGCATTTCCGCATTCAAAAGCCGCCACCGCCAGCTCACACACCGTCCCGAAGTCACTTGGAGAAACTGTTGTCTCGGGAGAACCGTGTCTCCTGGGAAAACGACAGCTCGCTCATGCAGAGCAACCATATGGACTGCGGTTCGAAGCCTCGTCAGTAAGCAGTGATTGGTTTGAGTCAACGTTTCTATGGTAATCACTCTCACCAATTAGGAGAGAGCTTGTTGGAAGTCCACACTCCTACCACTTCAAAGTGGGCTTTTAAGAATCTGTCAATCATATTTTTAAAACGTTCGACATGTAACCACCTTTTCTTATTGGTTGAAGCACCTGATTGGTCAGTTTATAAGGTGAATAACTTGCAATAAATATGAAAAAAATTAAGGACTATCACGAACATGATCAGAAAGAAGGCTTCATTTAACAATGATAATGACTGAGTGAAAGATGTTTATTTTCTATAGAAGCCAGATTTTGGCTTCTTGTAGCCAGAAGGTACTTTCTATTTGGAACGTGACAGTCACTCAGTCCAGTTCTCTTTTACAGTCATAGACCCACAACCCTTGTGCATCTTTCACACGCAGTCAGACAGGGGCCAGTGTGTGGACCTTGCCAACGACTTAAGTGAGGTGTTAGGGCACTGTACTAAATCATCTGCCGTCAGTGTGTATAGCTGACATTATCCTTACAGATACTTCATGATAGACTTACCACGTGCACGACAAAAGCACATTTCATTTTCATGACTCAAGGAAACTGCAAGACCCACCTCCACTCACCTTAAAGACCCACTTCAATGAAACATGTTATTGTAGGATTTTTATCATGATAATATGTTAAAGAATTCAAGATTTAAAGTACATTTCTGAATATTTCTGAATATATTGTTTATTAATATAGTGATGGATCAGGACCAAATGAAGACCCATGGTTTGAAAAAGCTTGCACAGGGACTGCGGCAGGCCGAAGTCTCCCTTATCCACTCCAGCTCCAACTTAGGTTTTAGTTGGCTCAAAAAACTGACTGTTGAAAAAAAAAATCATGTTTTAGGAGAATAACTAGTTAAATAACTTTTATTTACAGTAAAACCCTCATTACATCAATCCAGAGGGACTTGTGAATCTTAATGTGAGAAATCTTGACTCTCTTTTGTAAAAAGGAGTTTCTTGTAGCTAAAGATGCTGTTAGGGTACTTCCACATTAGCTCTACACGTGACAGTCCATGACTGAGTCCATTGTCTCAGAACAAAAGAGGGTTTTGGCTTTTGTTTTTTTATTTCTCTTCACATGACAGCTGCATGTTTTATTTGAATCTCATATTTAATTTATGAAAACATCAGAAAGATGCATTATTTTTTAGGCCAGGTTCTCTTCAGTTCTTATGGGAGCAACTTCCTCCAAGGGACAAGTACTTGTGAGTTTAAAAGGGCCATTCACAAATCAATGGATTACGTCAAAATGGCCAAATCAATCTTTTATATTCAGCCTAAGAACCTCCACTCATCCTGTCTGCAGGCGAGCAGCATGAGGCGACATTAGTTGCTGCAAGCTTCTCTAAACATCTCACTGAAGTGCCTGCAGTCAAGCAGCATTAAATTTAAAAATCTGCAAATAATCCAACTTGAGTTTGTCCTGCAGCTGAACAACACAGTTTGACTCCAAGGTTGAGCTATTGCATCATCTCAGAAATACTGTTTCTGCTCCCCTCCCTTTCTGGGTGCTCTGTGTACTTCTGGAATATGCATTATGTAACAGTCCAGGACTCTTAGGAAGTAACATGAACCTTCAGTTATTTTTTTCTAGAAATTAAACATCTGCTAAACGAATTCACTTCTCTTCCTTCTTTTCTGCAAAAGTCACACCGATAGTTTCCCTGACGTTTCCTGCATGGGACTGCCGGATCTTTTTGTCCCTGCTAAGTGCTGTCGTTGCCACTGACTGCAGTCGTGGGCTGTTCAGCTGCAGCAACGACGACACGCTTCCCTGACCCCCACTATCTCAATTTGTCGCTCTTCCTCCGACACTTGTGTCTTAATCCCACTTTATCTCTTTCCATCGTCACCACTACTTCCTTTTCTTGCATTTTACTTTTGTTTTACTCAACTTCTTGCCTTGTCTTTTCATCTTTATTTGAAAGTAACTCCTGCGTTTTCCTCCTCTCTTTCCACTTCTTTCTTCTTCATCACTTTATTTCCCCTCTGTCACTTCCTTCCCTCTCTGGATATCCTCACCATCCCGCTGCCCCTCTGATATGAGCTCTGCTGGATGAAATAAATATGAGGCAGGAGAAGTATAAATATTTATAGCTGCCTCGGCTGTATAATTCTGCACAGCAGTGTGTTGTTGCACTGTGTGTGTTTATGCGTGTGCATAAGTACATGTTAGGTGTGTGTGGCACATACTTTCAGACCCTTGGCCGGTGCAGGTGCCAAGGCTGCTGCAGAGATAAATAATTCACTGGAAGTTAAACCCTGAATTCACATCACTTTGAAAAGACAAAAGGAGCGCAGAGACACACAACATATGTGCCCTCATACATGCAAGATTAAGTGTACACTTGCGCCTACACATGTTTGACAGAGATTTATTGTCGCGTCGTAATCACGCACGAAAAAACACATGTGAATAGGCATGGCACTTCCTAGTGATGAACTATAACATGCATGCAAAGCCATAAATACGCCCTGAAGTTGCAATAAGCTTCAGCGTGTTGTGTATTTCCAATGTGACAGCTGCATTCTCTGTGGTTGTGTGCATGCGGGAATGTGTTTGGGTTCCATTTGCTTGAATTTACTGATGTTTTCCGTCTTCATTGAGTCACCCACATCACGCACTTGTTCAGGCTCACTAGCTAACTTACACACAGACAGGGGTCCATCAATAAGTAATGGAGGAGATATGAGGGCTCCGTGGTTGACCCAGGCCTTTAATATTTTACTGTAGGGCCTGTGAAACAGAATCACCCAACACATAGCCAAAGCTCAGCCATAAAAGCTGTCTTAACTGCATTTGACGGCGAGTGCCCCTCCCAAAAGGCCAATTTAAAAACATCCTCTAAAAGCCTGTCGATACAGTCAGCTCAAACAGTGCTTTTAAGTCTTTGAAAAAGGACTTTTTACTATATGCAGCAACCAAATCTATTCAAACTCCTGTAAGGTGTCAAATTAAGATAATTTAGCCAAACATTTTGTTTTACTGGAGGGAGAACTTTTTCTCATTTGGATTTGTTGGTAATTTTCTTTTTCACTGAAGTAAATTCCATCAGAAGTGGTCCTTCACTATAACACAGTTCACCTTTTGTGATCTCACTGTTTTACAAAGTGCAACTTTGCATCCTTTTTTTTAAAGTGTTTTGCATCTTGATTGGATGAAGATAATTTTGCACAAGTTTGCATAAATCTTTGATTGCAAGCAGATCTTTTTTCTCAGTCTATAATAATGGCCTTTTGTAAGGAAGGTTTGAACTTTTAGAGTTTAAACAAAAGAGAAAAGTGTGTTACGTGTGGAGTGTGGGGTTTTACAGCCTTAAAACACCTATAATTATTGTAAATAAAAATAAATTTGATTACTTTGTGCATTTCACTTATAGAAGGTTGTTTTTATAATATAACTTCTGCAATAAACGATGGATGTCTCTATTTTATAACATTTAATTGGTATCACTTTATGCCAAACCCCCTATTGATGCAAATATGCATCAAACCACTTTGGCTCCAAAATTACCTCCATTTAGCATCTATATTAAAGCAAAAACAGAAGTGATTTTTATATCTGTACAGAATCTCAGGCTTTCAAGGGGATTAAAATGGCGAAGAATGACTTTATGGTCTATATAGAAAACCTCACATCACCAAATCCCATCCTAGATGCTATAAAGCACAAAGTTACAAATGTATTTCCTGTTTACAAGTCAAGTTTGGCTTCTGTCTGGGTACCAAGTGTGAGGTTTTGCTGTTGTCATTCAAGAGTTTAAGCTACATCCATTTCTTCTTGGGACCCACAGTCTCAACACCTCAACATACTGATGTGTTTGGTAATTCTGTGCTTTGTTGCCGCCCAAAATGCCGCCTTTCAACTTGAAGGGTATGTATATTATATATTCATTTGTATATTTTAAAATCTTAGATTTTATTGTGGCCAACACGCTTTTCTGATTATTTTAATAATCAGCTCCTCTATCCAAAGTCTTTGCAATGTAAAGCACAAGTTCTGTCAATGAGGAAAAGAACTCAGTTTGAGTGACATGTCAAGGGGATTCAACCAGTCAGGTAGGTTAAGGGTGTGTTTTTGATAAATACCTTTATCCAACCCCATTAAAACTCATTATTTGTCATTTTTGGAGGCCATTGTTTTCAGGAGATCAGCAGCACACTTCAGAGGTTTAAAACACTAAAAAAGTAAAAGATGAATTCTCAGTAAAATTAAAACTCATGAAGTGACCCAAATTGTAATGTGTGTCTTTGCCAGAAAGGGATCTGTATTAAATTAAACGGGTCTTCCCTTGAGTCCAAAAATAAATGTGACCAAATACAAAACACAAAGTTTAAAAGGAGTTTTTACAAATCATATCCGCAGCATGCTCACAATGATCCAGAAGACGACTGGTGCCTGTTTCCAATTCTAAATCTTTCCTTTCATAAAAAAACATTTTCAGACATTTAAAAAAAAAACAACAACATGCTTGAATCTGCAAATATAGCTTTAGGAATAAGAGCTTTCATCAGTAGATAAAATCTCCCCAAAATGCAAACAGCTGTCAGAAATGTTACCCAATGGGAATATAAATCCTAAGAAGTGTGACATTTAGTATTTCACACCTCATGTTATATTTTCAGGGAAAAGGTTTTCAAAACACTTTGATCCAACATTTCTGACATCTGAACTGGTGACCTTACAATACATAAACACTACATTTAATGTAGTGTTTATGTATTGTAAGCATTTTGTTTAGGCAACAGAATCAAATCTTTACTTGCTTTCTGCTGAAATATTAAAGGCCCACCCCGATTCTCTTTAGATCTTTTGTAAAGGCGTTCCCAGTGGTTTTTTTAATTATGATTTTGCCAGATGCCAACTCGAAGAGAGAAACAAATACATGGAATTATTTGTCTGCATTTGGATGCATCAGAATACAGTGAAGCAGGGATCTTTAGACTCGTCTAGTGTATATTCTACATCTTTTTTAACTCTTTTTAAAACGGCATTTTATTTCTATGCTCCGATTTCCAACCATTTAAATAGAGAAACACACAGAAATGCTATTTTACGTTTTTTTTTCTTTTTTTTTTGGGTCCTCAATCTTCAGGAAAATTGCCATAAGAAGATGTTAAAACACCATTTTCCTTGCACTGAGATTCCCATCTCATTTTGTTGCTGTTTTACAGCCATTTAAACAGTCAATAAATACGACCAATATGCAACATTTCTTGAACACTTTTGTTTATTTACTGGAATATGAGTAAAATCTTACAGAAGAAAGCTTTTTTTGGTAAATATTATAACATTTTTTCCTGATTATGTCTGCCAAAAACAACAGATTATGGTTTTGTGGAGCAGACCAGGTTTTTAGTTTCACTAATCCTTGAGTCAAGTAGGACATGTCGTCCTGTTGGCCTGTTTTTTTCCTTTATATTTGCATATTTTTCACCCTTTTGTGTCCTCATTTGGGTTTGCTGTGCTATACATAAAGATGAACATCAATGTGACAATCCCTAACAGATTTACTGAGGCCTTGAGGGAACTGGGAATAACTGGAAATCTTAACCTAACCCTAAAGTTGATGCTTTGTCTTCAAGAATCACACATTTATCGGTTATAAGTTGCAGCAAACCAACTATCTGTAAAATTGCGTTTAGTTTTCCTGTCATGAAGACTTCTGGGAAAATTGAGATTATTGATGGGCTGAGCATTTTTAATGAATTGGAGTATGGTGTGTTGTGAGCAGCTGCAGATGCTTTTCCGTATGTCGCAGCAGAAACATTTGTCAGTAATTTGATAAAGGGATGTGTCTGAGGCGATGTTTGTGTAAAAACCCTCAGGGGAATGATCAATTTTGGGTTTTTTTCCTTGAAGGAGCTTTCACTGAACTTTTTATGTCCCTTTCATCAGCAGATGTGAAATTGAAAGAACAGGCGGCACCTTCTGTAATTTCATCTGTGTACTCATCCTGCCCCACCCTCAACTATTTATCAATAAGCATTCATGTGGCATTTATTAGGACTTGAAAATATTTGTATTTCTTGAAACTCTATACATATTTCTAGAACTTTTTTATTTAAATGTGTATTTTTGGTGATAGCTGCTACATTTAAAGTATTGACGCTTTTCTTAGAAGTGAAGTCACACAACTATTTCAGAGCTGTCTTCGCCGGATCCCCTGCCTGGCCCGGTTTTGTGTCGAGAACGTCCCAAACTAGTGGCCTTCTGTTTTTCCTGCAGGGAAGCTCATCCTGAGTCTCTGTACAATAAATTGGAGCTAATTGGAAGGTTATAAAGATTACACACTGCTGAGCCTGCATTGCTGGTGCCAAAAATCCATCATTTCCCAAAAAGAGTTTCCCTCTGAGCTCTGAACAGGTTTTTGACGGCGTTTCTTTGGGCCATCATAGAACAGTGATTACCTGCTGAGCCAACTGTAGCATCTGCAAACACATTTCTCAGACCTCAGCTTATCCCTGACTAGTCAGGTGATAAAAGACAACTAATTAGGCTTTACACCTTGCTGAGCCGAATGTGATTTGAGTCTGAATAAGCTCTTCTGCTACAAGGTGGGGATAAAAGAATCTCACCTAAAAAATAGGGTTAAACTTTCACTTTTTTGCAAATTAGCATGTATCACAAAAAGATATTGGTCTATTGATTAAAAAGTCAGTTGCTGTTCTTTTCTGTGTGTGTCCTAACTTATAGGGATTATTTTTGAGGAGAGTTTGAACTACATGGTGACAAGAAGGTCCCAAATCATCATAATTCCCCCACCTTGTTTAACCCTTGTACACTGGAGCTTTGACTAGTGTTGACATTCTTTTGACTGTCATAACTCTTCAACCATTTATGGAATTAACGCAAATCCAGCGGATTCTCAAGCGGAAAAAAGCCACTTTGTGCTGATATGAAAAACTTTACAGTAGTTAAGTGTTAAATCAATCAGCTGATTGATTGAGTGTTTCTTTATTCAAAATTGTTGCTAATTAGGAGCCGTGCTTTTGAAAAAAGATCATGTTTGTGATGTAGAAAATACCCCGGGCAGGCCGCAAGCTCCCTGCTCCGCCCCATTCTGATGCTTCCACTTGTGGACAGCGAGATCCATGTACGTCTTCGTTTTCCTCATTTGAGCTGGCATCTGGCTCAAAACTGTATGGCTGGAAAGCTCCAGTTTGCTTGACATTTTTGTTTGTACCGGTAATGTTACGGTGGGGTGATGAGGGGCTGTTAGCTAGCAAGAGAGTGCGTAAACAGAGAGCTCTCAGCAATGGGAAGAGGAAAGGGAGAGCGGAGTTGTTCTGCACCAATTGTCCCGCCTAAAACTCAGAGACAAATTTCTAATAAACTACTGTTCTGCAGAAACGATGTCCTAGAAAACAACAGGGTTTTTTAAAATTTTGATCATCATAAATAAATAACCACTAGAATTGATTTTAAAATAGATTAAAAAACTATTGGTTTGTGTCTTTTAAGTGTTTAAGAAACTCAAAGGCGTGGATGCAAGTGTGCATGGGTGTGTGACTGCAACAGACTGGCAACCTGTCCAGGGGTGTCCTTTGCCTTCTCCCATGTGTGGCCAGGCTAGGCTCCAGCAGCCCTATGACCCCAAAAGGGACAAAACAGAAGAAGATATAAAAGTAGAAACTCTCTTTTTGGAAAGTATAGATGATACAATATTACTGGGTATTTGCTTTTCCACAAACTGGATGAACTAAGAGGAAGTTGCGTCATATTATTATTTCTCTACTTTCTGGAAGATTCATTCAAACAGAACTAACAGAATGTGTATTTACTACTAACTTTATGCTGAATATTTTACATTAAATGTATCAAAAAAAAATACTGAAAAAAAGGTCATAGACTGGGTGAGTAAACTTCTCAGAAGACAAGGTTAAAAAGAAAAAAAGCTCACTGTTAAGCTCTGTTATACACGTTAACTGTGATCACTTTACTGCTGCGGACAGAAGAAAAACGACATTTGCATTAAGCACAAAAAAAGGATTGTTTAAGGAACTGTGTCTAGAAATTTCCCAAAGCTCCCACCAGTGTCTTCTTTAATCCTCTCATGGAAGACAGCCAACCCGCCGTGTCTGGATGCATTGTCAGGGGAGATTTCTGAGACAATTTAATCCTTCCCCACATCATGTTTTGTTGGCTGACATGAAACAGTTTGTCAAATAAAACTTTAAATCCAATAGAGAAGGAGGGCTTTAGAATAATAAGGTTTTTATTTGATCTTTAAATATTTGCCATTAGACATGGTGTGGTGTGTACACACTCATTTTCAATAAACCATGCATGTGTGAGTGTGAGGATGCTCGTTTGCTTGTTGCCGTCTTTTCTTCCCTCGATTTCTCTTTATCTGCTCAGAGACACTGCATGGAGACTGAGAGTGGAGGAGGAGTAAGAAAAAGAAATCGAAAAGGTTTTGGAGGGGATGGAAAAAGAGGAAGCTGTAGGAAAAATTGTAAGCAAGGAGTAGGAACTATGTATATATCTGAAAAGATGCAAGAATTAGTAAACGTGGGAAACAAAATAGAAGATTGCATGAAACTTGTGAGTGGATGACGCACAAATACAGAAAAGGGCTCAAAAATGAGCCAAGTCAAAGTTTTTTTCACCCTCAGAAAAAACAAAAAAATCAATTTTGACGGAAAGGAGTGTTGATACACACAGAAACACAGGCAAAAACGGAACATCTGCATTCTGATTGGTTAGGGATGTTGCCATGGATCCTCAGGTGGGCGTGGCCTCAGCGCCAGACGAGCAGGACCTAATAAATCATGTAGTTTGTGTGTGATAGACTTCTGGAGTGTGTGCTTGATTACTGTTTCTGCGTGTTGCATGTCGGGGAGGATTTCACAAAGCCACTGTCTGTCTTCTCATCTGACCCACTTTCTTCAGTCTCCTTCCTTCTCTTCATCCTTTGTTGCTGCTCTCTATTCTTTCTTGCATTTGGGAGTCTACTCCTTCTTCCATCCCTCCTCCACCCTTCAGGTCTTCTTTCAGCCCCTGCAGTTTCTCTTGCATTTTTTAATCCTTTTTCTTTCCTCCTGCTTCTGTGTCTTCTTACAGTGATAATGGTGTCTCTGTTATAATTGGTTTTTGTAACTGCAGAAAGCTGCAAACCTTTCATCACATTTTTCCTACTGATGGTTTTTTAAACAGCATTTATTTTGTATTTTTTGGTTGATGGTTGATGTATTTAACTGCTCACTAAAATATTTTTAAAAAAATCATAAATATGAGACTCAGTTTCGGTTGTTTACTCCATTTACCCAAAGGCTAAAAAGTTGCTCTATTGTGTAGAATTTCAAAATGAATCTTTTTTTTTTGTAAATAGAAATAGCTGCAACATGTTTTATTTAAAATTAGTCTTATACGTAAATCCAAATCAGTAAATTATGTTGATTTTGGAAAACAAAATAGAAAAAAAAGTGGTAGATTTTTTAGAATTCTTTTGAACTGTCAAATTTCTGTTTCATTTTTAAAACAGTCTTTTTTGTAAAACTTTAAAGTCCCACTCCAATCATCTTTTGATCTATTTCAAAAGTGTTTCCAGTGTTTAATCATGAAATCTGGGGAAGTCACAAAAGTCCTGGTGAACGACCCCTTTCTAATGGTCACTCTGTGAAACAAACGCTCTGGTATAGTTGCTCCTGACACGCCGTCTCCAAATAAGAAAACTACAACTGCTCTGTGCTCTGACAGTTTTAGCCACAAAACGTTTTAATATCCTCCAAAGGGCTTTAGTGAGGACTCGTTATGATTCTGTATCATCAGAGCAGTTATTATCTGAGGGTCTTTTATGATTCATAACACAGGCATTTGTGTTCCTGCTGCCAGGATCTGCTTTTACAGGAGCTATTATTTATCAGTGGAAAACATCTCAGAGCGAAAGAGGCTGCAAACGAGAAGCAGCCACCGCACTGATCCATGCCTTAACTTTGTAATGAAGCAGTGCCTGACAGCACTGTGATTATCTTTGATTGAAGAGTTTAAAGTAAAAGAAGACCTCACTCTGGTTTGATGTGTTAAATCGGCTCCACCGCAGTACATTGTAAGCTTTAAAGCAGTAATAAACCCTGACATCTGGAGACTTGTAACAGACACAGAAGGGAGACACATTAACCCGTAAAACCATAAAGAATTAATGGTATTTTAAAATCAACTACCGATAATTGAAGATGTTTAATCCTGAAGACTCATGCAGTTTTTGGTAAAAATATTGGTAAAAATTGATCTTCAGTTACTAGTTTCTTCACAGTTTGGGGGCATGCTAACACTGAAATGCAACCTTTTATGATAAAATCTCATTTTTAATTTTTTCATTTTGGACAATTCAGAACAAAACTGTCATTTTGTGCCACTCTTAGCTCACTACACTGCAAAAACAGGTAGCCTAAAAATAGGAAAAGAGCACCAATCTTAAGAAGAAAATGATTGCACCGGTAATAAAATTATGTCCATGCACCAAGTCATTTTTAATTAAAAATCTGATATCAAGATGTCAAAATCTAAAAAAGTGTTTCACACAAGCATTAAAAGGGACAAATAAACAAAAAAACTGTTAGATTACTTCAAAAAAATGTTATGCAGCCCAATCATTTGTATTTTTTGCTAGTTCTAGGCAAATGGTTTGTATTGTTTGAGTTTTTATTAAGGCTGTCAATGTTAATGCGTTAAGCCACGCAATTAATTAAAAAAAAGGAAGGAAAAATGTTCTCAGGCCTTTTTTTGTTCAAAAGCCACATATTGTCATCAAATTTACTTAGTAAAACATTGTGATTAATCGTGGTTAATCACAATCCAAAAGTGAGATTAATCTGAATATTGTTTTTAATCGATTGACAGCACTAGGTTGTAGGGACCTAATTGTTGTTCATTTTGATTATAGGGACAAAAAACTAGTGTAAAAGTGGAAATTATTCATTTTAGAACAAAATGAGAATGCAGTTTAACTTCAACGTTTATTGAACTTTATAATACCATCCTTAAAACTAAACCAAACGTTATAGTGGATTTTATGACCTTCAGAAAATAAATAATGTTAGCACTTAAAAATGTAATGTAGCTTCTTCTTTTTTTGTGTGTCCGCGCTGAAACCTGAACAGCAGAACACTAATCAAAACTTTGGCTTGAGTGGATGTTTTCTTGATGTACCAATCAATTTGAGGGTTTTTGGGTTTTAAATCAAGTTTTCTTTCATCAATCGTATGGAGCCGAAAAGGATTTTGAGTAATTTTAATAATAATTTCCTGATTTCTAGATCCTAGTTCTTGAGACAAAAATTCTCAACTTGCTGATTTTGAGAAAAGTTTTGAAACAAGGTTTTAAATCTTGTCTCAAACAGTTTGCAGTGTAATTGCTGTGAGGCCTTTTTGCAAGGTTCATTCTTGTTTAAGCTTTTGTCGCCATTAAAGTTTTCCATTCTTTTATTTTAAAAAGTACCTGCTGACAGTTGCAAAGTGATCTGCTTCAAAACTAAACAGAAAACTTTAGATACATTTAGTGTTTTTGCAAAATAAAAGAAAGCTCACATTGCTAAACCCTCTCAGACCTTCAAATATCGGTTTAACAGTTTAAAACCACCACATGCAATCAATATTTCATTTGCTCTTTAGGAAAAAATACCCGTCAAAGTTTTTCTCAGAAAAACACACAAACTCTGTAGTCCCTGCTGTCTGGTTGGTGCTTAAAAATCAAATTGTACATTTAAAAGCATGACAAGAAAGTATTTAAGAAATTGAATAATTGTTTACACTTGTGATCACAGCTGAGCTTCATCTATAACAAGCTGTCCACATGTCACTGCAGGCTGCAGACTAATTATAGCCGTTTGGATCATCTCGTTAGTTATTAAGCCTCACTCTCTTTTCTGTTTTTAGGCCGTTACTGAACCAATTAAAGATCATTAATCCTTATCTTTGGCTGACTGTGTTTCAGAGTGACTGAACAGTTTGTGATTAGCAGACAGTATTGGCTTTTAATCGATTTGCTGGAAGCTGAGTGACTCAGATCAATGTGTTTCTTAAGCTGGAACAAAAGATATACTCTATTAAGTGTAACCCCCCAAAGACATACAATATGTGTGGTTTATTTTTGTAACTAAGAGATGGTGTAATTAAAAATATACTTCTGTTTTCAATATTCAACCACATGCATCATCATATCACTGTTGAAACACATTTGTAGGTAGGTAGGTAACAAACACACTTTCCTTCAGACTCCAACGAGGACAGACAAGTTTTCGTTCCTTTATTGCACTTAGAAACACATTCGTACTTCAAGGCTGCAGGTTATTTTCATCAGTTTCAGAGATCATAATTAGTCCAGACTTAAGTAGTTCCTGCTTTTCTGCCTGGAGTCACATCGGCTCTCACGGACAAACGCCAAGTTTAACGGATGAATGGTGCCAACGCAGAAATCACTTCTAATGGACAGAAAACAAGAGCTACTCTTGCTATCCTACATCAAATTTACACCTAAAAGACCCAGCAAGCAATAAAAGTCTAAATAATAAACTTAGAACATCATTAAAGTAATTACTGAATTCAGGAGGAAACCATATTAAAAGGAAGAGTTTTCCTATCATCATAATTTTATTCCAGAACTTCCAAAAGGTGTAATAAATAAATAAAATCAAGATTATCTTTTTTAAAGAAAGTCAAAACATGAACTCATTTGAAGACTCTGCGCTCATAGTAAAAGCATTTGCACAAACGAGTGGATCAGAATAATAAAAAAGATGATTTAAAAGTCCGTATTTTGCAAGGACTCATGCTGTAAAGAAGGCTCAGAAATAAAATGCATCTTAGGACTTAAATACATTCAAATTATATGAAAAGTGAGAGGGTGGAGCACCTTTAGAAAGTAGAAATTACAGGGATACGGTCATCTTTAATAATGTTTTTACACTATAACTCAGAGAGAAGTAAATTTATCTGGTAAATGTTTGGTCTTTCTCACAATTGAAGAGGAAATAAATTAAGTTTAAATGCTCCTAATTTGTTGATCAAATCCATGATAGAAGTCCTATTTTTCCTTTTTTATAGTTAATTAAGAGCTCCACAATAAACCCACTGGAGCCACTGTTTCATGATTTTAGGAGAAGTTTTATTAAATTAAAAGGAACCCAATAAAGTGACATAAAGTAAAGATTTTAAACTGCAGTAACGAAAGAACATGGAGACCTCCTGCCAAAAACATGCTGATGTTGGTATTTCCTTTTATGATTTTAAAGGCTCCATCAAAAAGCAATTAGCTTTTAAAGCTTTATTTATAAAGGGTTGGTACTCACAGTCATTTGTGTGGAAAGTTCCAGTCTTTTACGGCGAGTGGAAACATAAAATCCAGGTAATAACGGCGTAATTCTTATTATTCACTTTCTTTTGAGTCATGGACGGATCGGGGATTATGGAGGAGAGTCTTGGATGAATGGTTTAGGGGTGGGGGGGTGGGGGGTAGCTTCTGCTGTACACTGGTGTCAGACATTTCATTAACCTTGATGTCATGCAGTATTCGCTGATGGATGGGGTTTTCTATGTTTTATTTAGCATTTGTGTCTCAGTTTGTCATTCAAATCAGCTCTCTTGTGCTCTTTTCCTAAAGCATTGATCAGGTCTCATTTTTCTCAGGAAAATGATTAAAATGTCCGTCCATAATGACTCCTTGTCAATAAATCTTCGCCAACAAACACTCCATATCTCAGATTTGTCAAAATGATAATAAAGTACCTAAATTGGGTTATAGATTAATGACCTGGAGCTTTAGTCTTGTAGACGTGCTCTTTACAGGTCAATAAAAGCTGTGGATCACGGGGCCACCCATCAGTTAACGCAGACCGTGATGATCTTTCACCTCATCTACTATAAAGCCTTTCCTAAAGGTCTCCCAGCACGCACAGCAAAACCCCCACAGATGGCAGAGGCATAGTGCCATGTCTGTTTGAACAGCCAAAAAGACACATGTCATCCATCCACTGCGCCTTGACCTCCACTTATGGCCACCAGAATCCAATTTGACACAACCAGCAGGAAGAGGAGCAGTTTTCTCCAAATTTAATCGAATACGGACTCGCTCTTCCCTTCGATTGATGTGTTTATTTAACAACTTTCCATGAAGTTTTCCTTCTTGCAGAACAATCAGATTCATTCAATTCATTTTCTTGTGGATTCCCAGTTGCCTTATACCTTCATACGTCTTTCAAAACCCTCCTTTTGACAAAAAATGCATTTTTCCCACACTTCATCACACTAACTGGGTTTTACTTTGAACTTCTGTACCTGCTCTGCCTGTACTCTCATTTTTTTCACTTTTTGTGAGCCAAATTTTCTTGCCTTGCTACCATACATTTGTTAGACATTTCAGATGAAAGCATCCTCCTACAGACTAAAATGTGAAAGTTATATGATTTACGTCAGCCCGGTTTCCCCAACCTCTTTGAGGAAATTAGAGTTCATCTCCAGACACACTGTAAAAGAATATGTGTCTATAACACATACTTCTTTCTTCTAATGAAACCCTGTTGATGTAAAAGTTTGATCTGTATTGCATTTTCTTTAAACTTGTCCAACTATCAAAAAAAAGAATGATTTAAAAAAAATAGATGTACATTTTTGCAATTATATAATGCTGCATCCAACTCAAGAAGAAATTGATATTTTACATCATGATTTTTTTTTCTTTGGAAATCTGAAATCTGGAAATTAAAAACTGATGAATTCTGGGGTTTTTGTGTGTGTGTGTGAGTCAGATATTATTTAAAAAACTTAAAAAATGTTCAAGAAACACTTAATACCAAACTAGACCTTAACCAAGGTTTTTTTTAAAAACCAACTCTGATCATGGTTGGATCCATTTTGTTCCAGCGTTCCCAGGGGTCTTTTAATTATGATTATGCGCTTTTAGCCAAAAAAAGTTTTTAAGTCTATGTTGTTTGCCTCTGAGTTTTGGGCGGGTCCATTGTGCCCCCCTTCCCCTCCTCTATGCTGAGAGCTCTCTGTTTACAAGTTCTCCTGCTTGTGGCGTGCATAGTGTAGCTTTTCTTTAGTCACAAATGGGCTCTTTTTCTAAGTGCAAATTCCCGCCGCTCCAGATTCACAATGATTTGAATAAAGAAATCATCATAAATATATTTTTGAACTTAATTGTCCTAATATATGCCACAAGAACACCAAAAACACAGTTTTTCATCTGAGTGGGTCTTTAAGCTTTGTGGGAGTTTTTTTGTGGTGAAAATATCAAGTCATTTTTGCTGTAATGACTTCCTGTTTTACTTTTTATCTTATGTTTTTCAGTTTTGAGTCCTCTCCATTTCAACTTTGTGCAGAATAACTTTACATACTCAAACAGGAATCAATTCATAATGATGGTGGCATTTCAACTGACTGAATTCCTTGTTTTCCTCAGTCTGGCGCTTTCTGTCTTCCCTCAAAGCTGATTTAGTTTTCCTAACTTAGTTATCAGCAGTAAAAAAACGAGTTTAAAGTTGAGTTTAAAGAAATATATCACTCGGTGACACCAAAGTGCCTCCAAATGTCAAGCTTTGGGCAAAGAGATATTTTAAAAGGCCATAATCTTCAAAAATGAATCTGAAGGATTCATTAAATGTGTTTCCCCTCAAACAAACAGTTTTTTAAGGTTTTGTGTTTATAAAAGCTTCCTGATATGAGCTCCTTGTCAAGAGATCTAACCCAACTTTTGTTAGAAGTCCTTTTTTTCCTTTGCAAGAAAGCAAGTTAAATTTTAACTGAGCTAATGCATTTTGTGACAATCTTGTCTTTAGTTTGTTCAGAGGTTGAAGTGAACTAAATTGATGACTTTTGCTCAGTTGGCATCACAGAGCTTTGACAAAAACATTCGTGTCATGGAGGTGAACAAAAGGGAAAAAATAAAGGAGAAGCTCAGTGGAGTCTTTTTACTCCAAATTCATCTCCTTGTTCTTCACTCCTTTCTCCAGCTTTCCACTGCTGTGTTTTGTCTGCAGGGAGATGTAGATGTTTATGAAAACAGTACGCACTCTGGATGTCCTAATCAAAGCCAGGCCCTGCACATTGTGTCCCAGTTAAACAGCTATTTTTATCCACCGCGCTCTAAGACTGGGATGGAATGGGTCAGATAGGCCAGGCTCACGAATCCATCAAGACTAGTGGATAAACAATAAGCCTGCAGGACTGCCAGCACGCTCCTGTTACTCCTGTTAAGTCAACAAAACATCCAATGATTGTGGTTTGAGCAGCATTTCATCATGAATCCAAATGCTTTAACTTTTCTTTTTGTGCAACTTTATCTCACTCAATGAAGCCAAACTTACCTTTAGATGACACTTCACAGGTTAGAGTAGTCTCTGTGCCAGTGCATGCTAGCTGGATGTTTTATGTCTGTTATAACTGAAAATACTCATTGGTGTCACACTTGGCACTAATAAAAATCTGCAGACTGACACAAATACAAAGTGCCTTCAAACACGCATAATGGGAATTGCTGCTCCTTTATTGAGGGCACAGGTTTTAGAACTAAAGAAGAGGATGACTCGTTTTTCCTTTTCAGATAATGTAGTGGACTGAATGAAAAGCTTTTCTTCAGACTCACAAGCTGCACCTGAAACTGCTGTTTGAAGAAAGCTTCTTCTGTTTGATGAGCAGATGTTTGTTCTTCTAGGTTCAAAAACTCAGTTTAAGAATTGATTAATTGATATTTAATTGATCTTGAAAACTAATATTGATTTATCAAATCTATTCATTGATGTTTCTTAATTCGTTTGTTTGTGCTGCAAACGTTCACCTGCTTAAGCCAGTAAATCTCCAGAACCGCTTCAGTTCTCCAAAGGTCATATAGATGATCCAGATGAGGAGTGATAAAAGGTCTTATGGTCAGATGAGTGAAAAATTGAACTATTTGCCGTGTTTGGAAGGGAATGTTGAGTTGTATCCCAAGAACACTATACCCACTATGAAGCATGGGGGTGGAAGTGTCATGGGGCTGCTCATCAAGACGTCATATCTTGAACAGTTAAGTAAAACGGCATAAGTGCAACAAGATTGCAGAAGCAGTTGGTTGTCGGAGACGATCAGATCAAAAGCAGAAACTTTTTTTTTTTTAAAGTTGTTAAACACACACAATGCCCACGACTCCCGTGCACACAACACAATACAACATCCATTGACTGAATATGAGAACTGGACTGACCCATTGAGAAGGACTTATTTCTTGTTCCAACAAAATGAAATCAATTCAGTCGTCATTTTTGTGATACAAACGCTGCCGCGTTGTCAGTAAGCAGTAATTCTTCCAAGTTGGGGTTCGAGTCTGTTTCTATGGCAACCACTCTCGCCAGTCAGAAGTGAGTTTTTTGGAAGTCCACACCACTACCACTTGAAAGCAGGCCACACCAAATCAGTCACCGAACATTTTAAATGTTGACGTGGGGCCAGCAGGCACCAACTACTTTTATTGAGGCATCTGATTGGTCAGTTTATACCTTGAATAACTTGCACTTTAGAAGATATATCATTAAAGAAATTAGCTTTATTTGGCTCATATCAGTTCAACATCTACGGAAAGCAGATAATGCAGGGATTACGCTCAGTGAAGAATCCAACAAGAACAATTAGGCAGGTTTTTGAAAGTTAGAAAAGTCAGAATTTTTATTTTAATAGCTTAGTGCGCCACTCTAAATACCTGTCTGTGCTCAATAGTCTGTCATTAACTCTTCTTTTTCAGCGCGGTGCTTCAAACATAAAGCCTTTCTCATTTGTGGAATGGTGCAACCTCTTGGCCTCATTTGCTGTTCGATATTTTCTGAGTGAAAGTCAGTTCTAACCACTTTATTCAAACGAGTCCAATTGATCTGTGCACACAGGAAACACGGAGTCTGTCTGCTTCTAACTGAACATTTACTCTTCTCTTTATTGACAACTCACATTTTGACCTGAATGCACTTGAACTCTGCCCGGTCCTCATTCTTTGAGCTCTTTTGCAATAAAAAGAATTGCAGCTTTAAGATAATCACACATCCTCTCTGACGTGCTCTGCTTCTTATAGAATAACATTTCTGTTGCGTTTTTTTTTTCTTTTTGAGAGTTCTTTTGCCTTTATCCAAAAAAATAAAATCCCTCTCTCATTGTCTCCTCTTTTATGTTAGCAGGACAAAATGGTAACACGTGCATTTATGACCACAGCTTGTCTTTGAACATCCATATGTCCTTAACATAAACATGCAGACGCAGTTATTGATCTTCCAGCTTTGTTCGCTATCCAGACACATATGCTGTCATGCACTACTCTCAGGGCCAGATGACTTTGATTTGGTGCTGTGGGTTTTTGCTGTTGATCAAACTTAAAGACAGAGGAATGTAAGCTTTTAAGCAAAAATAAATAAATAAATAAATAAAATACTATGTTTATATGAATCTATTATTAGTTTGTCCATGTTTTTGTATTCATCTAGAACAGAAAAGTTCTTCAAACTTGCATTTTAGTTATTCAAAAGAACAACTTTTGTTGTTTTACTGCTCATTCAAGTTGCTTGTTCAGTTTGTTTCCTGCTTTCCTAAGTTTTTTCTGAACTTTTTTCATATTTAAAGTGACCAGATCAATATGCATTTCCTGTTTTGGTGGAATGATCTTTCTGTACCTAAACAAGCTCATATAAAATAAAAATGTTGATGCTTTTATATTGTCTGAGATGCTTTGTGCCGGTTGTAACATGACGGTTGAATAGTTGCTGTGCAACAAAACAATTTATTTGATCAATACAAAATTATGTTTAGGGTTTTCTAAAAATTATAATTGTGTAATATATTGATAGTGAAACTTTTGAACAAGAAAAAAGCAATTTATTGAAAAGGGATTTAAAAAATAGCTTGAGAAAAAATGTAAATCTTATTTTTGTGTTTAAAAAAGGAATGTAACCTCACAAAAGTCACTTTCTTAAAAGCGTGGCTCATTGTTAAGCATCTAAAACTTCCCACTTCATCTATATTTTTTTCTTTTGTAAAATCGTTCCCAATGGTGTTTTAATTATGATTATCCAGTTTGTAACTCAAATCAAACAGCCTGTGTCGTTAATTGAGGACATATTTTCTGCAGAGTAGCAGGAGGTCATCAGGCATTTGCCACTGGGTTGTGTGCGGGGCTGCTGGCGCAGAAGTTAGCCTTGGCTAAGTTCCCATTAACCCATGGATTACACTCTACTTAAAGCTTACAGTACTTCACAAACCCAAATTATCATTTGCGTAGCAAAAAATAAATACATAAATAGAGCAATATCCAAGCTATCCAGCCATACAGTTTTGAGCCAGATTGCAGCTCAGACAAGGAAAATGAAGACGTTAATGGATCTATTTGTCTGCAAGTGGATGCAACAGAATTGGAGTGAAGAAAAGAGACTTGAGCCCATTGTAATTGCTGCGTCACAAAGGTTTTTGTTCTCCAGTATGAGAAAACACGATTTTTATTGGAGTGGGACTTCAAAGATTCTTTTCTTCCTCATATTGGTTCCAAATGTTTATCTTTTAGTCTTATAGATATTTATATAAATGCTCTATGATGCTGTGTTTCAGGTGCGTAACCTGTGCTACATGGTGACACGAAGAGAGAAAATGAAGCACAGTCTGTGTGACCTCCAGGAGAAGATCTTCCATCTGCAGATCCAACTTCTGGAGGAAGAAATGGCTGGAGGTAAAGGAAAACCTGTCAACCTGTTGATCCAATACTTTAAAGCAGTTGCATTTGAAGGCTTGCGATCATTTTTTTCTGCTGACACCAGTAAAATCACAGTTCAGCCACATTTTGTGTCACACAATATCCAAAAAGTATCTTTCCACTTTACACAGATGGCTAACCTTGATGCTTTTTGTCCCGCTGCTCTCTGGTGTAGAGCAGGAGGATAAACGATGGATGAGTTATGCGGCCGGATTGGTGAGATGTCTGCTGAAAAGTAGATCTGTCATTTTAGCAGGAGGCTCTATATCACGAAGAATTGTATTGTCTTCTTCTTTTAAAGAGGCTGCTTTGACTTTTCCACTAGTTAGAGCCAGCTCACCCTTTCCTTGAGAAAAAGTTCTAGAAGTAGTATTCATTCATCATCATCTCATCCAGAAAAAAATGATTAAAACATGAGTTTGGAGGGACAGGATGAAACAGAAAATAAGTCTTTTTGTTGTACATTAAGCTGTCAGTAATATTCTCTATGACACAATGTGATTAAAATTGTTTTTCTGAAGATCAAATAAAAAAATTAAAAAAACCTTAGAATATTTTAAATATTAAGTGATAAATGTGTTAGAAATGCTTATCTTTTGAAGCTATTGTGCTCAATAATTTCACATTTTCATTACATATTTAGCAAATTTAGCTTTAATTAAACATAAAGCAAAACTTTTTATTTTTATTCTGACAAAAGAAGCTAGTAAATAAAGTCTATAAATGTCTAATTTAAACGCTATATACTCCATCTATCCATCCATCCATCATTTTAATATTTTATAAAAGATCACAGTTTTAAAAAGAAGTCAAGGCATTAGTAATTATCATAATTATTCAGGGTTGATAAAAAACTCACTTTGATGTCTTGTGTTGTGGAAGAACACATGAGGAAAATGAAGCAGATTCGTCTGTTGTTTGTCTTTTTCATTTGTCTTAGTTGTGCTTGGTCCAGAATGACAGCTGGGATGTTGATTTGAGGCATTTTTAGCTGAAACACTTATGACCCGCAGCTGACATGCTGATGACAGTGAGAGCTTGTTGTCATGGTAATAGCAGTGACTTCTTGCTGGCATTGTAATGATAGTGAAGCTCTGTGTGTCTGGCCCTGTGGCGGTGTTGTGGATTGTGTGTGTGGAGTAAATTTTGCTGTTTTCTTTTGTTTTTTTCCATTTTCTCATTAAGCGACTACCACATTTATGCAGTTGTGTAAATGAAATGCTGTCCCTTTTGCATTGTCTAGTCTCCTCTGCTGTTATTTTCACAATCCCAAAAACTCACACATGTGGCGTGGAGAGCTGCTGATTCAGCAGATTGCTGCCATCGGGTACCTGGAGCTCCGCTGCTGGCACTAAACAACTGCATCTATTCACACTGCCACAGGAGTTAAATTAGAGAGCATAGTTGGTGTTTGAGAGAGAGAAAAATGAGGTTGTCTGTTATAGTGATTTGTCGTGTTCTTCTCCTTCTTTCCCTTTTATTTGCACTCTCTGTTTCCCTCTTAATATTTTTCTTCTTCCACCTGCTTCTTTTATTCATCTCAACAGGTGTGTCCATTTATTATTCCTCCTTCTTTCCCATCGGGAATAAAATTATTCTCCACATTCAGGGTTGTACAAAGAATGTGGCTTTCAAACTATGTTCAGATGTGTGTTCTGGTGAGACATTCTAAGACATAAAAAAATAATATGTGTTGTATTATCTGAGTCCGGCAAACAATATGGGATGAAAAAAATAAATAAATTGTGGCCACAAAAGGGGTAAAACGTGTGACAAAATAGGCTACAAATGAATCGAATTGATGTAATGCATGGTCTGTTGGGTGACATTTTTTTTTAAAGGGTACAGCTATATAATGGAGAGTTTTATATCAGGCTATGAATGAGCTACAAATGCATTCTAAAAATCTATGACATTGCAAGGACTCGTTTCCTGGAGACATTAACACCATATTGAACGTCAGGTTGCTTTAGTTTCGAAGGTACGCTAGATTTACTTACCCAGCTGTCTGGAGACATCATTGATGGTCATTTTTGGCCACAAATTATATTTTGTTCTCACAATGTAACTTTTTTGTGGCCAAAAATTGTTCATACAAATTTTTGTATTCACAAATTAAAGTATTCTTTGTTTGATAAAACTGTTTTGTGGCCAAGAGTTAATATTTTGTTTGTTCGATTTAACTATTTAGTGGCCAAGAATTATTTTCTTTGTACAATTGAACTATTGTGTGAGTTAGTATTTTGTTCATATAATTAAAAAACTTTGTGGTCAGAGTTAGTATTTTGCTTGTACAATTTAACTATTTTGTGGCCCCAAGTTAGTTTTTTGTTTATACAATTAAACTATTTTTGTAGCCACAAATTAGTATTTTCTTTGTACAATGTGACCATCTTGTGGTCATTAATTAATATTTTATACCTACAGTTCAACTATTTTGTGGCCACAAAATAGAATTTTGTTTGGACAGCCAAACATTTTGTGTCTACAAATGACAATTTAATTTATACAATTTAACGTATTTTTTAGCCACGTAATAGTATTTCATTCATACATTTTAATTTTTACAATTTTTTATCATATCAGATGGGCTCCTGAAATATCAACTTGTTTGAATAAAAACTTAAATAAAAAAAAGCTTGGAGTAGGTTTAAGATATCCAGTGTTTTTAGTTTTTAACATCGGCCCAGCACTGATTCTGGCCAACACAGAAGCTGCTTCACTAACTATAAGACCTGTTTTTTAGCCAAGCTCACCCAGCAAGCCACCCTTCCTCCCCTTAACTCCCTGCGGGCTTGTTTCCATGTGGAAAACTTTATCTCTTCTCCGACTTGCCAAAATCAGAAAGACTAACCTCTGTCCACCTGCCTGTCTCTCCCAGTCCTTCATCTATCATCCACGCTTCGGCTGCCTGTCTGTCTGCTATGTTGTGGGCTGTGTGAGTCATGCTTTATGAATGCTTAGCATTGTTCTTTCAAGGGAGACATGCAGGCAGAAACAATCCCTAAAGCCAGTCCTCAGATTTACAGCCTAATGCTCAGTCAGGCGCATTTCAGTTTTCATCCATAGTCTTATTTTATTTTTAGGTATTTAACTAACAACGTGTTGATTAGATCTAGACTGCATCAAATCGTTTAGCTCATCACATCAATGTGAAAAATGTACAAAGGATTTCAAGTGAATTATAGCATCACGGCAGGATGTGAAGCTGGATGGGATTTTTTTGGGGGAAAAAGTCATTTTTTAACATGACAATTCTGTCTACATTCCTTCTTAAAAGACTGATAAGTTATTTTTCAAGATAACCTTTGTGTTATTTTTGCACTAGGGGTCTTTTGTACCTGATGAGAAGAAAACATTTCTGATTAAACCTACTATGACTGTACTATAGTTTGATAGGTGAAAACATTTTTAAAGCTAAAATGGTTTTTTAACTTTATATTTTCATATTATTGATTATTTTGTATATTTATATTTGACTTTTTTTTAATACTTCAAGGCTGCTGTTTTCTCTTAATCCTAATGGAGTCACCACCATGAAAGATTTAGTTTTGATTTGAGCCTCCAAGCTGGTGTTGGGATACTTTTGAAAGATCATTTGGAGCAAAAAAAAATGTTTTTTTTTCCTCATCTCAAATTTGGCTCCATTTTAATCGGCTTTGCTGAAGGACTTCTTCAAAGGTGGTTAAATGTGATAAAACTCTTTATCCGCTGTGTTGCAAACCCCCTAGAACATAAAAAACCACATTTTTAGGTCTACATCTGCTTGCTTTTTTTGAATGCATGCAGAGACGCACACTGTTATTGTTATTCAGAAAGTGTACGACATTTATATTCCAGCTCAGACCTAACCATGACAAGCTGACAGCGGTTAGTATTGGCCTCTCTGATCTGCTTTCAGCAGGTGTGTGTGTGGTTGTGAGTATATGCGTGTGTTCACGTTTGAGGAAGAGGGGGATAAGAACGGGCAAGCAGGAAACAAGATAAAAGAAAGGAGATGAAGGAGGGAAGGAACAGGGGGAGCGGTGAGGGAAAGTGTGAAAGGATGGAAGAAAAGGTGCAAGGCGGAAAAAAGTTTTATTGCACTAATGAGCTCAGGTAAGAAATGGGACACGGTAGCCAGGTACACACCGACTCGCACACTGCCGCTCGGTGCACCCAAGAAGAAAATTAATCACACACTTCAAAAAGATGACTCCCCCGGTGCTCTTGCACTTTCTAAACAAGAGAAGATGGGTAAATTTGCAGAGGCGATGCAAGAATCACTCGTAGAATGTGGAGACAAAACAAGGACAAATCTGGCCAAAAAAGCAAAGTGTTGGTTTTCCATGCTGATTGTTAAATTGGTGCAGAGATTAGAATCTGCAGAGGGAAACTTAGCGCACATTCAGCCGCAGCCCGGAGGCGTTCTTGAAGGCTCAAAGGCTTGTTTTCTTTCTTTCTGAGGTGTTGAAAATATAAATTAAGATCAGATTAGGGTTAAAAAATCGGACGGAAAAGGGGAAACGCTTAAAAAAATTGTCCCTGCCATATCAGGGAATAAGATGACAAAAGAAATGAAAGAAATCACAATTTAGAGGCGGTGTGATTACACATCCCCCAGAGATTGTGCAAAGTTAATAGGCTCTGCAGTTTCTTCAGTAGCCATAAAATAAATTGGAAAGAGGGGCAGAGATTTCTGGTGGGTGTACCTGAACGATTTTAAAACAAACTAAAAAGTCATGCAGCCATTAAAGACACAAACTTTTACTCTTTGTTCCTTGCTTCCTTGGAGCTTCAGGGGATTTACAGAAACCACCACAGGGATGGAAAGCTGTAAAAAGAAATGCAGACAACAATTTAAAAATGGGACACTTCTGCCAGGATGCAGAAATATAAGCCCATGTTTGTACAGAGAGTAAAACATTATGCGATCCATAATGAGGAGGAAAAATCTATGCTGTAAGTGGAGGAAGAAAACGTCATCAAAAAAAGGATTGGTAAAATATCTTGAGTTTTCTCCCCGTTTCTCAAAAGGTTTTCATGATAAAGTTTTACTCAATACTTGCTTACTTAAAATTGCACTATTTTTATGAAAGTTATAAACGTTACTTGGAAACTTGGTTAAACTCTGAATAAATACATTTGGTATTTCACTAAAATAAAAAACGTGATGACTTATCACATGTTCAGCTCTCAACTGGCTTACTTTTAAAGAAACATGGCAATGACTTCTGCATTGACTTTTGATTGCAATAGAGTTGAAGCTGTCACCCTTACGTCACTATTCATTAAGAACAAGTTCATACTGGCTCCTCACTGACGGAGCTCAAACGCTGCTCTCACCGGGTGTTCACTTGATACATAAGTTCCTGTAGGACGCCGTAGGACGCCGTAGGATGCCGTAGGATGCCCACATAAACTATGCTGTGATTGTCTAATTTCCTAAATTCTAACAGTCAGGCTGCATCTGAGGAGCGTGCACTCATCACATGAACAGCACTAACCGGCTTATTGGACAGTCCGCAGGATCTGGGGAGTGTAAAAAAATGGAAAAAAACGTATGAAACACCTACATCTCACCGGCTTCCCCCTTACTTACTCCTGTGTGTTGTGTTTGCTACAACCTGACACACGCAGCATGCCCGTAAAAAATGTCCACAATCATTTTTGCTCTATGAGCTCACCAAGCAGTCTGGATATTTTGTGTGGGTCACCTGAGACCCTTGTACAGGTTTGTCCATTATTCCTCTGCACGTAGTCCATTTCCAGGCTTAAGGGCAAATGGGACTAAGACTTCAGGGGGACTGGAGAAACAAACAAACTTCTGTATGCTTATCTCAATAAATTAAATGAATACAAACGTTAAAGGTATAAAAAAAAAAAAAACAGAAAATCTTAAAGAAAATTTTAAATACTTCATAAAAAGAAATGAAATGCAGCAAAAATAGCAAAAGATACACTATGCAAATAAAATTATATCTTGCTGCTAAATATTTTCTTCAAAATTCTATTTATGTTTAAATTCAAGCAGTCCTTTGAGCAACACTTCCTCCTTAAAACTGTAAAAAGTAGAAAATGTGAAACTTTAGAGACCAGCATGAACTTACTGCAGACAAAACCTCCTGACTCACTCTTTTCCCTCTAAGTAAACATTTAGTGCTGAACACTCACTGAACTATAGTCTCACACTCCTTTCTGTCTGTTCGAACACACACACACCCCCTATATCAACACAGAGAGGTCGTCACAGTGTGAAATCTCTCTGTGGTCTCTCTCAGCTCCATTCATGCATGTCCTGCTCCTCCATGCTAAACTAAGCATGAGGACAACCTACTGCTGGATACGACAGCCGCACACACACTCGAGCACAGACACCACTGTTCTAACATCATTTTTACATGGAGCTGTTCTTTTTTTTTTTCCTCTAATCTTTGCAAAACATTTGGTGATCTTGGCGGTTAATGTGCTAAAACTTCTCCGTAACCTCTGGAATCTTAACTTTTTTGGAAACATTGCTCATAAAATTAGAAATGGTGGATTTATATTAAATGTGGCATAAGATCTTCATGCTTTTTATGCACACCCTATAGTTTCAAGTGTTAAAAGAAGGAGAAGGGGATTCATTTTGCACACTTTTAATAACACAGCGGCGAAGACGTTAGCGACCCGTGCAGTCAGGACTGTTAGTGTAAACAGCAGGAGTCTGTTACAACACGACATCTCAGCAATCAGAGCTTCCCGTGTCAGAAAAAAGGGGGAGAAAGGATCATCACTGGGCTCTAAATGTGAGACTCGCTGGAGTGTGGCGGCATGTGTCTGCATTGTTTCCTCACATGCTGTGTGTGCAGACGCGCGTGTTCGTCTGTTTATCGTGCTGCTGAGTTAACGACAGAAAACTGAGTTGATTATATTAGGAGCTTTATTTAGTAACTGAAAGAAAATATTCTGCTTGTGTCAAGGTTGTTCATCTTGTTGAGGTTTCCAAATGACTTTTTATTCAGTTCATGTGACAAAAACTAGTATTTAGAGAATAAGTGTCACATTTTTAGTGCTTTACAAATGATAGACTAACTAATAGTGTTTGTTTAAACTGATATTAGTATAAGAAGTGTTATTTTGCAAGCTCATACATTATGCATCTTCTCTTAAATGAAAGTGTGATGGAAATCTGAGCCATTCTTGTACTTTTTTTGCTCCAGTTTGGTGTAAAAATAACACATTAGCTTGTTGTGTTTCCTTCTGCACTCCCAGCTGAAGAAAGGGAACAAGGTCTCCTGCAGGGAGAGGACAGCGCACCACAGGGAGGCGTTCTGTGGGCCTCTGCTTCATGTCATTCTGGATGTGTGTCAGAATGTTCACACACCTGAAGAGCTGACACACAACTGATGTGTGCTTTGTGTAAATCAGGAAGTCCGTGGCAAAGGTTAGCTTCTGGATTTTAACTAGGAAGTCCAACAAAATTTGAGATACAAAAGAGATTTTGCAATGGTTCATTTGTTTAGCAAATTTTGGGGCTTTTCTTGTCCAGACCACAATTAAACAAACTTAGATCAACTTGGAAATGTAAGTCTTTGTTTACTTGCACCCAAATCGTGTTGTGTTTCATTACAATGGGAACTTACACTGTCTATCCAGCAAACAACATAAAGGAAATTATATCAGTACAATGCATTTTAGGAAGAAAAAACTAAAACCCACAGTGATTGGACGTTTCGTAGCAGTAACAACCACAAACTAGCAGCTTATTTTGATGCATCTCATTCAATCAAACTGAGTCTGCCAGATTGTCCTAATCAGTCGAACTCTTAAGGGTGTATTTATAATGGAACAGTCCATTGGTGCACATTGTGTCTGCTTAATTGGTCTAAATTGAGTCCTGATTCTTGTGTTTGGTCTGTATTCAGACTGCCGTCAAGAGGACTTTCCTGTTTCAAACCAAAGCTTGTAAACAAAACCTCATGACTAAAGATTTTTTTCAGTCACTGGCTAGGAATTACGAGGGTGGGGCAAAGCAGTGAGAGAAGGAAAAACTGTATATACAGGAATAACATCTGTATCAACGTCAGGTACAACACTTTTTATTTGCTGGTTTAGTACGGTGGAGGCATGCTGCAAGACAGTTACTGAGGAGGCATCAGCTGATCAGTGTTTGAGACATGTAGATTGTTGGGGAAACGGAGTGAGAGGCAATGTGTGTCACGTTAAAAGTTAAAAGAACCTGCATTCAGTGGCATATAACTATATAGCACTTTTTTGCTTTCCTTGAAAGTCCAAAGTGCTTTGCAGTCGCAGTCCTGTTCATCTATGCACACACACACATTCACACACTGATGAGGGCTCTTTGGCCTTACACCGAAACCAACCTGCAACCATCAGAAGCAATGTGTGGTGTTCAGTGTCTTGCCCAAGGACACATTGGCACATGGACGGGTAAGACAATGTTCCAATTTAGTGGTCAAACGCTTTACCTCTACCTGGTCTAGAGTGAGTCACCTGGCCTGTTTACTGTGCTCTGTAAGTTACAAAGTACATAAGTAACCGTGTTTGTGGTTGTACTGAGAAAAACAACAAGCCCTAATAACAGACACATTTTCAAGAAGAAAACACAAATCTTGACCCATAAAATAAAAGTTTTGTTGGGTAAACTAGGAATATTTATGTCTCAGACAACTTGAGGTTTGTCATTACTAGTTTTATTTTTCTTATTACTACTTAAAAAATTACGCCACTTTACATAATGTATATTTTGACTGAGTTGCCACAATAATATATATGACGATTTGGTGTCCAATTTACACCAAAAGCCCCAATTGAAGCAACTCTGAGCCGAGGCTGCCTACAAAAGCAGAGTGGTTCAATCCCAGTCCACTGCATCTCAACCAGGAAACAAGCTAATACAGACAGCATTTGCATTTACATACTCATGAAATGCAATTAAGATATTGCCTCATTTTTCAAATTGTATTTTTACAAACTAAAATACTCTTTTTTAACTATAATTTAGCGTTGTTCTATCTGCCAGAATGCTCTTTTGTTTCTCACCAACAAAGAAGTACATTTTCCTCCAAGCTGTTTGTGAAATTCTTCAGAATTACAGCTTTCTGTAAAATTAGAGTACTTTGAACTGCTTAGATGACAAAAGTATGCACCTTTACTTCGTTTCACGGACATCTTTCAGATCAACTTAAACTGAGGAATCAGCAAGTCCCCTAACTGGAGCCTGTCTTCT
This sequence comes from Oryzias celebensis, assembly GCA_014656515.1. Taxonomy (NCBI): domain Eukaryota; kingdom Metazoa; phylum Chordata; class Actinopteri; order Beloniformes; family Adrianichthyidae; genus Oryzias; species Oryzias celebensis. The sequence continues at coordinate 21,154,759 of BNCR01000013.1, forward strand.
GTGTCTCTCTGCAGAGAACGAGAAAGCCCAGAAAGGAGAAAAGAGGAAGCTGAATGGAGTGAAGGAGAAAGGGAAGGAGAGAAGGAAGAGTAGTCCTGAGAAGACGAAGGACAGGTGGAAGTCAGAGAAGGGCTCTCTGCTGAAAGAGCTAGGTACATTGTGTGCATGTGTGGGAGTGTTTGACTTGCAGTTTTTGCTGTCTTCCAGCAGATCAGTGGCTTTCCTGCTTTTATTTTTTTAATATATGGTAGTGTTATATTTTGTTTAGTTACAAACATTTGGGGGATTTTTGCAGTTTAGGCAAAGTTGGTGCTAGAATAGTGTAGCATCAATCAAAAGTAAAAGTAATTAGTGAAGACCCTTTTTTAGCTTTTTTAATTCAGTTCAGTTTATCTACAAAGTTGCTTCAAGGTTTTACACAGAAAATTCTCCATATCATTGAGCTTTATTAATTATTATACTTAAGATGGTCCCTGAAGAAAAGTTAACGTGTTCATGTAGCATCTTTCTCATAATGGAGGACATATATAAAATAATTTAAGATTAAAACTGCATTTCTGAGTGTTTCTTTATTAGGATCGTGATGGATCAGGAGCAAAAGCTCAGGTTTGTGATGTAGCAATTGTCATGGGTGGGATAAAGTCTCCCTTCTACGCTCCAGTTCTGAATCATCCACTTGCAGACGTCTTCATTTTCCTCGTCTGAGCTGCCATCTGGCTCAAAACTACGGCTGGATAGCTTGGATATTGCTCACCTTTATTTTTTTTGCTTTGCTAATGTTAGCTTGGGCTTGTAAGAGGCTGTAAGCTAGCAGGAGAGAATGTTAGCAAAGGGCTGATGGGAAATTAGTGAAGCTAACTTCTGCACCAACAGTCCCGCTCACAACCCAGAGGTGAATTTTTAATGAGCTCCTGGTGTTCTGCAGAAAATAGTTTTTTGATTTTGACTAAAAGCTGGATAATCGTGAATAAAAGACCACTGGGAACTATTTTACAATAGATAAAAATATATCTGAGGTGAGACCTAAAATTGCTTATACAGTTATTAACACATGCAAATGCAGATGTTATGTTGAGTTCTACCATAGTTTGCATGAGTTCACCAGCAGGGCTCAGTGAAAAAATGTGTTTTCAACATTAGAGATTAGAATGTGTTGGTCTGTTTTCTTTATGCCAATGTATGGACATTCAGAGACTTAAGGTACCAAATGGTTTGTTGAACAGTGAAAACATTTTTAAAGGATTTAGTTGTTAAACCAACTTGGACACTTATTTTTGGCCCGATTTGAAGTATTTGAGGTTGATTTGTAGAGTAGAATAGAATTAGAAAAGAACATTATTGATGCCACAACAGGGAAATTAATATGTTAGCATAACTCTGTTGAAATAAATTATTAGGTATAAAAGAATGTTGTCAAAAAGAATCAATAAAAAGAGAATAATTCAACAAGAACTGTTGAGCTAACTTGAGGCTAAAGTAAATGGCACTCTTCCTTGGCGCTTGTTAGAAATATAATCACGTTTTCTTTTTCTGAAATTTCTTGCCAAAATATGGCAATATTATTTTTGTTTTAGCTTATCTGCACGGCCCACAATGTGGTGAATTGTATTATTGTTCATTAAACTTCGCTGTCTTTTGTTTATGACATCCCTGTTGCAACATTAAAGTCGGTGACGATTTGTTGTCACCAAATATTTACACAAAAAATAATCGAGTAATGCTGAAAAATAAAACTATTGAAGTCATTTATAAAGCATCTAACTTGTTCATCATTGCAGAGGTGGCTTAAATACCTGATAATCTCTCTAGTGGTAGTCAGCACGCATGCACTTTTTGAATTACTGTTTCATAACTTGATGTACACACTTGTGACAGTAACTTAGGGTAATTGGTTCATTTTGTATTTAAGGCACAAAAAAAAAAAGTCATTTTCAAAACAGAGAAAAGTCGGATCCAAAACAGACAAATATTCTTCCATATTTTTTTTTCAAAGTGTGCACAACTTTATCTTTGAGCATAAGTTTCAATTTGACATCACTCCACTACTCCATAGAGGTGTAATTCCTATTCAAACAATGTTAGCAAAGTCCCGGCCTAATTATTAGGACCTTTAATATGGTATTAATGTTTGAGATTGAACTTGCCAACAGTTGACTATTTTGATGTTCTGAAACCACAGGAAAGCAATGGAGCTTATTTTGTTTTTGACTCAGCAGCAAGAAGATATTTATAATTTACAGGCATTTCGCTGACACTCACGCACAGAGACTTGAAGTGAGCGTGCAGATAAAGGCTCCGCGTCTTGCTTCAAGCCATTTGATAGACATTTGATTGACAGGTGAGTGGCGGTGCTGATTAAATTTGGAGCTTTACATTGTCAGTGTGAGACAAGCCACCTGCCGGACTGTCGAGGCTTGGATTAACATTTCAATGCTCTGGCATCCTGAGAAAAGTCAAAAGAAAAACCCTTCTCTGAAGCAGAAAGTCAATTACAAAGCATAAATAGAGATTTGTTTGTTTCTTTGCTGCAAAAAGAGGTGACATGTTTGCCTCAGAGCAGTTTTATGTGGCTGAGGTTCAAAGGAATCAATAACGAGCTGCAGAGGAAACGTGGTGTCTGATGTTTCATATCAACTCAAACACAAAAACAACTTCTGCATAAAAAAAAAAGAGTTTGAGATTATAATTTGAGCACTTGTCCATCTTAATGTTCATTTCATTGTCTCTGATTAATTAATAGCAGACTCATGACACTTTAAAGCTAATATAATTTTTTTGTTTTAATGAGAAGCGGAGCAAACTATTAAGATCCAAAGTAACATTGTTGTTCCTTAAATTAGGACTTTTACATTTATTTTCAAGAACATTAGAAGTTAATGAAGAAGGGGTAAGGATACTTAATGCAAAGCTATATGTTAAATTGCTTAAGGTAAAGATAATACCTTGATATAAATGTACTAAAGCAATGAAATAACTACTGAGATCTAAAAGTTAAAATGGGAAAGCAAAGGATTTCACACAATCCGAGCTCTTCAGAAAGCAAACTGCTTTGTTTCTAAACATATTGTTAATAGGAATTTTAGTTCTACATTATTATTTTTTATGTTTCTTTTTAATTGGGTTTTTAATAGTTTATAATTTATAACACGTGGGGATGAATGTCTTAAACACTAAGTGAATTCTGATGTGTTTTCCACTCCAATCATCCTCTATTGTCTTCTTTTCATTCCCTCCTAAGACTTCAATGTGTATTTATTTACAACATATATTCAAATAAAAATAAAAAAATACATTTATTTGTGCCTTTGTAAATTATAAAAAATGTATTTGTTTGTAATTGTTTGTGTGTCAGTATCTTGATATCAGTCAGTAAATCAGCAATCTGGGAAGAAAGTGGATAGAAGGTTAGGATTGATGAGTAGTAGAAGTAACAATGACAGGACTCGAGCAGTACAGAAAACACAGAAACCTTAATGCTTCTCTGTGATGTTAGAGGAAAAAAAGCGGCTGAAAACCCACCATCAAGACGGGAATCTGTCATTAAGGAACAAATTGATCCTGCTCAGCTGACAACAAAAAAGATGTGATTATCTTTTGGTGGAAGTCGTGCAAATCAAAGCCTGACTTTGTTCTTGTTTTTCTTACAAAATCGAACATTTCTTTAGTTTGAAGTGTTGGTTTCAAAACCTGATGATGGAAAAGTAGACAGTCTTTATTCTTTAATCTTCTCACCTTTCTTCAAAATTACAGGTTTTAGAAATCTGGAGTTTCTTTTTGTTTGTTGTGAATATCGCCGCCACACGTCGTCATAGTTCTTCTGTTGAGAGATTTTGGACAATTTGAAGCTTCTTCTTTTAAAGCATTCTGTAACTTCTACACTTCCACAAATCATTTAAGGTTTCAGCAAGCATGAGTTTTCTATTCCTAACTGATCAACGTGTTATGATTCTATGAGTTATAGCACTGGTGGTATTTAAGGTTTAAGATAAGATAACCTCTTTATATGCCCTCTGTGAGAATATTTTAAACATTGGAGAGTGAAAATGAGAATGAAAGAACACTGTACAAACAATTTAAAAGAGAATACAATGGATTACATATTTATGCATTCATACAAGGAGATGGATTTTGGTCATTGCACCATGAGCCAGGAACATGGCACATGTTAGAGGCAGTTTCAGGTGCAATCATAACGATAACAATGAATTTACTAGCAGTGAATCAGGTTTTTTTCAAAGTTCTAAAAAGTCATAACCCATCATCCTTTCTACACAAAGAGTCATAATTTCATTTAAATCAGAATGCAGTTATTTGCAGATCTCATAAACAATGATTATCATTCAAGTAAAATAAAAAATAAAGTAGCTAGTTCTTACGCCCCTTAACCTGCCTGTTGGGGCTCGCTGGGCTTGAGGCAACTTTAAATCGCAGTCCTGCATGCTTATCCCCAACAGAAAATGAATCTGCGCTCACAACAATCCCCCCAGCCAAAAAAAAAAAAAAAAAAAAGGCTGCAAATTAACCAGCTAACAACGGATAGAAGAACTAACACTGCCTCAGCTGGACACTTTTATTTTAACTTTGAAGGTAATGAGAAGGATGAGAATCATAAAGACTGGGGCATGACACAGAAGAAATAAACTGCCACTGCAACAAACAAGAACCCACTAAAGCCATACTGACCTGATGATATTAACACAGTTCAAACTGTGTGAATCCCGAAGAGCTCCTAATTGTTACCTATACAGCTTGGAGTGGACAGTAACCAATCGTACCAACCTAAGGGAAAAACACATTTTGAACAGTGTGACCCCGGACGAGCCCCCAATAATGACGACCAATAGCTTGGAGTGGACTGTAGCAAACCATACGACCCAAGGAGATGAACAGTGTGATCCTGGACGAGCCCCCAATTGTTACAACCTACAGCTTGGAGTGGACTGCAACAGATCATACTGACCTGAGGGGATGAACACATTTTGAACAGTGTGACCCCGGACAAGCCCCCAAAATTATGACCAATAGCTTGGAGTGGACAGCAACAAAAATCAAGAAAAGGGAAGCGCTAAAATAGATGAAACAAAGAATGGTACGCAAAATGTTAAGGAGATCGAAAGGCTACCAGACACTGATACTACTATTTACAGCGATTTACAAGAGCTTAAAAGCCAAACAACATGAGGTATTGTCCAGGGAGTGGTTTGATCAGCCAAAACACCATCGGATGATCCTTATCAGCCGACAGCAGGTCTGGGAAGTAAAATCTCCTGCAAAGAAAGAGAAACAAGTGTATGGTAGGGCTCAAAGGCTGTAACCGAGACATCTGTGAGTAGTGCTACCATTGAACCAAACCAAACCAAAGAAATCCTTTGTGATAACAAGTCAGTGGTAATAATGAAACTTTGTAGAACTTTAGATTTAAATTAGTCACATAATACTCCCCAAATCTTGAAGAAATCAGGCTCAACTCTTATTCAAACTGCTGCATGCACTCTGAAACTCTTCCAGCAGTTCACAGTTCAGCAGGTTATCAATGCAAAGTCATGCAGAGAAGAAGCCACGTGCTAGCATGAACCAGAAACTGCGTCTCTGGGCCAAAGCTCATACAAGTTAAACCAAGGCAAAGGGGCAACTTATGTCACATTTTAAGTTGTTTTAGAGATAGGAATTGTAAAGGTAAAACTAGTTTTTCATCCCAGTGTTCAGACATCTGTGTTTCTGATGGTCTGTGGATGGATTAGCAACACCGCTCTAAAATACAGCTCTCAATACAATGGGTATGAACAAACATGGATAGTTTTGACTTCTCATTTGGTCTGGCTACTGTCCTGCTACAAAAACAGGCAAAGAAAACTTGTATTCCAAACTTCAGAGGCCGATTTGCTCTCTGTTTAAACTTTGCATGAACTAATATTTACAATGAGACAAGAAAACCCCTCATTTTCAACATTTGAGATGTTTTTCTGGTTTTGTGAATAGAATATGTGTTTATATGATTAGCAAATCTCTTCATTTCTGTGCTGCAAAGTTTCCCAAATCTTTGAAAAAAGTGGTTTGGATTTTCCAGCAAAGAATGGAGTCATATCAGATATCTAATGTGCTGCATGTTTTAAACAAACACAATGAATATCGGCAGTGACGCAGGATTTTCTTCCTTGTGCTAACTCTGCACAGCTACCAGTGTTTTCTTTTGGAAGTGAAATGAACAAACAGACAAAATGATAACGCAGGAGAGCCGTTTGGTTGTGCCTGACTTACTTCCTGCTCTGATAAAATCTTCCAGTCCTTTTTTTTTTGTCAGTTCCCTCATCTGTTCGTGTCTTCTTACAGGGAATCTGTCTTTCATATCTGTCCATCTGTCCTTGTGTTATGAAACTCCCTCTTTTTGTTGATCTCTTACTCTTTCCACTTGACCACAGAGGGATAAAGAGTGCATCTTGATGTTGCATACATGCTGGGAAATCATCAGACAGACCATATTCCCATGACAAACAACTCCCAGTGTGTATCTAGAGCCTTGATGTTGTCATTTTGTGGATCGTCTCTCCATTGTCAATTCAATATTTATATATAGTACATTGTTTTCTGTGTCGGTGCGTCGTGTGTGTTTCCTTTTGCGTGCCGTATGTGTTCAGATCTCACCGTCTGAGTTGGACCATCTGTTCTGTCAGCTCTGGTTCTGGCTCTCATGTTCTGGGATTGCAAAGATGCTGTTGAAGGAAGGTAAAGGGAAAAAGGAGACAATTCTGTCAAATCAAACCAACAACTATGAAATCAATAATATAAATCCATGAAAAGCCCAATATTACATAAAGAAATATTTGTTTTTGATCCATAGTTTAGATTGGTAGAGGAACATCCACAGAAGACGAGTATCTGCAGAAAGCAGTGAAATACAGTAAAATAATAGCCTAACAACAAACTGACAAAAACTGATTTTGCTTTTTTTGGTACAAACTAATACATTTATTGAAAAAGTCCAGAAACTGAATGTAAAACTTACTAAAACTAAACAAAGGATGTTGAGAGAGTTTTTTTTCAAGTTTCTCCTAAAAGTAATACTTGTTTTTCCAAGTCGAAACAACTACAAGTGGAGGCTGTTTGATCTCTCCTCCGTTCCCACTTCCTCTGCCTTGTTTCCTGTCCTCATCACACTTTTCCTCTGTCTCTCCAACCCCCTATGTCACCTATTCCCTTGCTCAGAACCCTCCTGATTCCTGCAGAGACGTGCTGCGTCATGGAAACAACAGGCTCTGTGTGTGTGTGCCATGGGTGCTGTTAAACACACCTTAACAGCACCTCCTGCTGTCCTACTTGGCTGATCATTGCAAATAGGGAAGATTTTCATGGAGCTGCAGGAAAGATAGACACATTTCTGTGTGATTTTAAGATAATGTATTTTAACAAAAACATGATATTTCATTTGTTTAGAAGTTATAAGGTTGAAGACTTTATTAGACTGAGAGAGAAAGGCAGACAAATGCTAACTCCTGTTAGCAAATTATTAAACTTTTAATCTTACAATTTAATTTTACTTTTTATCTCACTATTAATCTTACTACTTTTAATGTTTTGTAAAAATGTTCCCAGTGAGGATTTTTTAGATATAATGTTGCCCTTTTTAGCCAAAATAAAAAAAAACAGTCGTTTTTTAGATCATAGTTTCTGCAGAGGGGCAGTTCATCTTAAATTTTCCCCTGAGTTGTGGGCGGGACTGTTGGCACAGAGTAAGCCTACCCCCATATCTCATAATCCATCTGTTTACATGCTCTTCTACTAGATTACAGCCCATGACAACCCTATGACAACAAACCTGAGTTTTCTTAGTTGTGGTTATGTGTCAGTTCAGTCACGACTACAATGTTTTGAAAATGTCGACATGCAGCAGGTATTTGCCTGCATGGAGCAGAGTTTTTTATTACATTTTATTTCATTCACTTCATTTGCTAAACCAATCTACAATCTGAATAGTTTATTCAATTTTCCTCATAATCTGGTTTCTTTCTCACATTTTTTGTACATTTTAATACAAAACAAATAAAGATCAAATCTATATTTTAACACCAAATCAACTCTCATATGAGTTGTGGTTAATGTAAAAAAATACAAATTTCAAATGGAAAAAATGTGCTAAATCAATAATCCAAATGTAAATGTGGGTAAATCAAAGAAAATTTAAATGGACCTGCTCTTGGACAAAATAAAAACAGTTTTGGTGCAAAAATCCTTCATGTCAAGCCATTTGAAAATATGCAGAAAAGTGTTTTGTTTTTGCAGGAACTAGTAAATGTTCAGGTGTTTTCTTGTATTGAGAAAGCAAATCTTATTCAGGTTTACTGTGCAAATACTACATTGTTTACCAAAAAGAAAAAAAGCCCATGGGACAGACCGTATTATCTATTGACATTAACTGTCAGTGTTGTTTAAAAGCAAAATAATCCATGAGTTGACTTTTACAAAAAGAATGTCCAATAAGATTTAACATATTCCGTCCATTTTAATGAGCTTTCATGGCAGTGACAGAAACACACATTGGACATTCAGCAGAAATGCATGACATGCTTTGGCAGCACTTCGCCATGGAAGTCTCCTAATTAAACACACACGAGTGTACAGTTAAAAGCACAGAGCATTGTGTGCAGACTCCCACACACTCTGAACACACAGACTGTTCTGCTCTGCGATGTGCCTTCAGACAGAATCTGACAAAGCAGCTTTTAGGAAGGAGAACGTGAGCATTTCTGCAGCAAAGCTCTTTTCTTTTATTCCCGATAAACAGCAGAACTAGTATGTTTAAGCCTGTATATTCAAACCTAAAATCATAAAAAATGATGTAGAAACTTGCATATTTTTTACTGGCATAGTCAATTGATCTCAGTCTTGATTACTAACACAAATTAGGCTTTGTTTGAAATGTTTCTGCCCTGCAGGTCAGATGCAGTTATGCTGCTTTAGATCTATGTTTGGTTTTAACGAATGATTTTTCATAAGTGCACCGTTAATGGATAAGAAAGTTGGGTGATTTAGTTTGAATGCTGCATCCCGTCTCTACTGGGCTTCAGATCTGCATCTACATCTCCTCCCTTTTCCTGTACTGTCATGTCAGACCAGGGTGAGCGTTTTGTTCAGTCTTTAGTGCTTTTCTTCTGCATACAGTCAAGTTTGTTCTGCCATAATCTGCATCAATGTACCTGTAGAAAAGTACACGGTTACTGAAAATTGCTTCTCCCCTTTGTGACTTCATTTCTATGATTATATAAGTTGAGTTGGTATAAACAAGCAATTAGGACACATTGGTACAAACGTCTGTGTACAAATTTAGAACTTTATTTGATTTTTGAAATAATATGCACAAAATAAAATTGTTTCTCATTCAAAAATGTATGCAGGATTCCTCACCTGTGTGCTTTGTTTTTTCTCCCTCCCTTCATATTTTCCCCACTCATTTTCAATCCCTACATCTTCTTCCTCCTCTTCCTGCATCTTCCTCAGGTTTGTCAAAGTCCTTTCCATTGGACAACTCTTTGTTCGACAGTTGGCTGGCCCAGTCGGTTCAGATCACTGCTGATAACATGCTGAGCCAGTGGGCTCTGGGGGGGCAGCATCACGACAAAAGCGGCAGCCTGCTCTCTGACCAGGTAAGGTCTTCAGCTGAAGGAGGCTGCAAAGAGGAAGTTCCTCAAAGAGGGTGTCAAAATACGGTAGCTCTGAAGTGCAAATTTCATAAAAAATTTAAAAAACAAAACAGTTAATAAAAAAAGCAGCATTATAATTTAGAAATTAAAAAAAATCTAAAAAAAAACTGAACTTAATTCCAGGAAAATAATATAAAGTAAAAAGAAAATGTTTCAGAAAACTAAAGTAACTTCCAGAAATCAAAATGAAAAGGTAGGTACAGTAGTATGGGACATCACTGAATTAATGACGCGTTTGTCCATCTTTTCAACAGGAAACCTTCTGGCAGAAGATATTTCGTTAGGCTTCTAACCACAGTCACCAAAACTTACTACTGTCTTCCCTCGTCTTAAAAACTCAAATGTCCTTCTCCAATCATTAATGTCCCATAATTCCTACCTGTTCCGGTTTTCGATTTGAATTCAATTCAGTTTTATTTATGGAGCAGAATATCACAACCATAACTCTCTCAATGGGCTGGTATTTATTCCCAGAACATAAAGTCAGTCATTAAAACATAAATAATAGCAGGTTGCTAAACTAAGTTAAAGTGGCATCTCTCCCTCTAGACGCTCCTTCTCGGTGAGGAAAAACTCGTAAAAAACAACCCTATCTTGGGGGAGATAAATAGAAACTCCGGGGATGTCCACATGAAGACGGGATCCTCCCCCAGGACAGACAGATGATGTGCTAGAACTGTTAAAGAAAAATTAGCTTATCTAACTCTACAGCTACATGTTAAATAAATAAATGATAATAAAAAATTAGCAGTTTTAGGATTTCAATGTTAATACAAATATATTATTAATCAAATCTACTTTTTTGTTTCATTTTTTAACATCGTATTTTAATTTCTGGAAACTACTTTTGTTTCCTTTTTTTTAGCATAAAAAAGCATTTTAAGGGTAAATTTCTATGAGTGCCTTCAGGTCTGGGATTGAGAAAACTGCTTTAGAGGACAGTTTCAAAGGTTTTGGTTTTTCATTTAAAATGTTGGCTCTTTTTTGTGTGTGAATTAATTAAAACTTCTGCTCTCTAGCAATAAAGCAAGGTTATGTCAGAAAAGCACATTTTATGGCGTTTAAAAAGCAAGCACAGTCTTTCTTTTAGTCTGTTGGGCTTTTTTAAATAATCAAATTAGACATTTTTTTCTTTTACTGGCTTATAGTGAAGGGTTGATCAATCCGTGATGAAACTTTTAATTAAGGGAAAAAAAGCTGCCTATAAACTTGCAAAAGCATCTATAAATTGTGTTCAGTGTTTCCTTGTTTATTGGGGAGGTTAGTTTCCATAAATAAGCTGTCATTGGTGAAATCTGTGAAGTAGAATTACATGTTGTATGTTTTAAGGCTGTAAAATCTACAGCACTTAACACACTTTATATAGTTTTCTCAAACAGGCATGAACATTTTTACACTTTTCATCTCTCGTTTAAACTCTCAAAGTTCAAACATGTGAATAAAAAAGTAAGTCTAGGATTGTAGAATTATAACAAAGATCTGATTACAATCAAACATTTATCTAGATTTGGAAAACTGAACGCACTCTGTGGGAGACATGGTCCGGAAGAGATTGATTGACAGGGTCTTCAGCCAATGAGGATGCAGAACACAACGCACTGTAAATATATGTAATCTATGTAAAATAGAATGCTTTAAGCAGAACAGAATGCTTTCAGTTTGACAGATTAAAGAGTTTTTGAGAATCTTTGAGAGTTTAAACAAAAAAAGGTGTGAAAATGTCCATGTGTGTCTGAGTAGTGAGGAGTTTTACATCTAAAATTGCTGAAAAAATAAAGTTGACTACTTTGCCAATTTCATTTATTATGGGTTATTTTTAGAAATTAACTCCTGCGATAAAGCAGGAAACAACTACTCTGCACTATTGTTTGGATATAGAAATAGACATTTTTACATTGGGACAACAAAGTACTTAGACAGCCAGCAGTGATGCAAGTTCTAAAAAGATGAGAGTTTTCTAATATTTATCATAGAGAAAATTGGGTTTCAGTAAAACACGTTGTATGATTTTTTTTAGAAAGTGTCTTTATGATGGTATATTCTTCAAAATGATAAACATAAACATTTAGGCAGCAGTAGAGGGTTAGTGTTTATTATATATGATATCATAGTATTGTGTCATTCGCTCTGTCCGCTACTTCTCATTGCTCCTGTTTGTCTCCTCCAGCTCCTGCAGGGTGAAGAGAGCCTGCTAAACCTAATGATGGAGAACTCTGTACAGTCCACCTGGAAGACGCCACAGCTGGGCCGCAAGTCAAGAGGAAGCAACAAGTCTCGCTCTCGAGGACAGAGCACCACTCCCCCCCAGCCTCAGCCTCTCCTTTCTGCCGCCACTGCTTCCTCCGCCTGCAGCCCCTCCACTGCAACAAGCCTCTGGACGAGTGCCACAGAGTCCAGTAACATGGGCCGCAAAGGTGAACGGTCCAGGGGTCCTTCCAAGGGCCTGCACCACCATACTCATCACCACCGGACCAGGAGCTCTGACCTTCACCGGGACCCGCCGCCACAGCCGCCAATCTCCAAAATGGACTCCTGCCACATCTCTGATGACCGCGGTCCATGGCAGAGCGTCAAAGTGGGGAACGGGGTTGCATCTGGTTTTATTGCAACCACATCCCCGCTCCCCGCCTCCAGTCCTGGAACCACAGTGCCCGACACAATACTTGCTGGTGGTGTCACACGGTCCCGCTTGACCCGCCAGGGCAAGTCAAGAGGGAGGGGAAGCGTAGGAGGGCCAGAATGCATGAACCTGTCTCTGGCAGGAAAGGAAATGTCTCTGTTAGACGCTGCTGAGACTGACGGCTACTTCTCTGACGGCGAGCAGAGTGATACGGACTTGCGCTCCGGCGCTCTCCGGCTGCCACAGTTGCACTCTGGAAACGACGACCTGCTAAGGAGAAGCGTGCTGGCCTCATAAAGAACATCAACAAGTGCAAACATGGAGGCCGCCATGGCTGGAGGGGCCTATTCAACCAAATTCCTGTTACATCTTTGGGTGGAGAATGTCTTCAGCTCTTGTCCTGCTTTTTTTATTTAGAGGGGAATTGAATGTAGCTGATGTTTAGCAAGGCGGCTTCACTGGACCTCAGCTACCTGTTAGCTCATCATAGGACAAAACAGTCAGCAGATGAAAAAAAAACCAAACATTACTTCTGGGGTTTTTTTGTTTTGTTTTGTTTGTATATTTCAGAAAGGTTTTGTTTCTGGGTGTCCAAGTGCCCAGCTTCGGCCTCGTGTCTGTGGTATCTGCCAGACTTGAGAACACTTTGGGGCATTATTATTACTCAAGCTGGTTTCAGGGTATGCTCGATTCCTGGTCTCTGTGGCCTGAGTTGCATCCTCGTTTTCTTGAAAATGTTCTGTGGAACGACTCTTACACACCAGAACGGCTCTGAATACATGGAGAAAGTTACACGGGAAAACATGTATTCAGGCTTGAAAAGCACAAAGAGCTGCATTGTAAGCACTCTGGTGAATCACAGTTCCTCATTCAGGGTTGGGGTCAAGTTTCTTTGGATTGACTCAGTTGCAAAACCGAAGCCTTTATTCTTAGATCTGTTTTATGTACAGCTTTTGTGGGGGGTTTTTAATTGGCAAAGAGGTTGCCCCCAGCCCTGATATTCACTCAGACTGTCACACAGCAACACAAACACAGACTCACACCTAAACAACTATAAGGAAATCCCATCGCTCACATCTCAGCCGTTGTATAGATCTTTGATGTGATCTTTGTTAGCTGCTGTCGAGTTCTTCCTAATTGGTATTTTGACAACCCCCCCGAATCTTTGGAGAAAAATAATCGCAGAAACTTTGTGCCTTCTGTCGCTTGCCCTATGGTACTTTATCCCCCAAACTTCTAAAATCAGCCAAACAATCGTAAGTCAATCAATCAGTTGTTTCTTAAACAAGAAAAATATCAATCAGTCGTTTTTTTAATTGTCTTAATAACAATCATAGCAAACGGAACGCCCACCGCACTGATTACTGCATGTAACAGCACCGGGCTCCTTGTCACCTTAAAACAGCTAAATAGTGCCTAAAAATTATGTAAATATAACGTTTGACATTTATCAGCAAATATTGTGTGCAGCACTTTGCAAAAGCGGAGCCGCCCCCAACAATCAGCGCTGCCTTCTGCTCTGAGTCCACATTAATGCGGCGCAGAGCCATCGAGGAGGAGTTTGAGAGGGTTCAAAGCTAAGAGTGGCTTTTAATCGACTCACAACCACACAAATTTCCTTTTAAACTAGTTTTTTTTATCACATCTCTCAAATTTTCATTTATTTCTCCCCCGTTAAAAGTTGAAAACTTTAGCCTCTAAACAAAGTCCTTTGGAAGTTTTGTTCTGGCAGAAATATTCCAGATTAAATGCGATCAATTGTTCAAATCAAATGAGCAAACCTATCAGCTTCATGTGCATGAACTTCAGCTTCAGAGGCCTGCGCTCACCACTCCTTGAACTGAATCGTTCCTGGTTTGTAGGCAAACTTCAATCCTTTTTGTTGTTATCTAAGAGTTGTATTTTGTACTTAAAGCAGTTTGTGGTTTTCTCAGGGGTACTAAAACATTTAAGTAAAAAGAAAAGTGAAACGGATAAAGTCACATAAGACCTAAATACGTATACAAAATTTACATTTTATATCATATGCAGCATATATAGATATATATATATATAAATATAAAGTGAAATGTGTATGTCTAGAAACCTACGTATTTGGCAGGCTTCATTGTTTGATGACTACTACTGGCCATGCTTCTTCTGCGGCTGTCATCAGCCCAGGTTCAACGGCTGATTCGAGTTAGTAGCTGTGTGTTCACGCACTATCTAATGTTTTGACTTTAAATCCGGCCCCCATCCTTTGGACCCAAACTGGGGTGAAATAAATCCAGTTCTAAGGGATGTTTTGACCCAGGCTTGGTGAACAAAACAAAGGCAGGAGTCCAAAACTCTCTGTTTGTGTGGACAGCCTCCAACGCAGGAGCGAGCGCGCCAAAGAACGCATCTGAAAAACACTGCAGCCCGTTTAAAGATTTGATTTATCCAGACAAAAAAACCCAGAGCAGCACAAGGTGTGGTTCTGGGGTGTCTACAACACCCCCCTCAGCTGAAAGACTCCCAAACTTTGTTGCAGCACCAATAGGCTGTTGATGATGATGACTTACCCCCTCCCTTCAGAAAAAAAAGCCAAATGAACACACAGCACAGCTCCTTCCTTCTCACACACAAACAGCAGAGCTGGTACAACAGGGTTATGGCGTTCAAGATGACTAGTTTTATATGATCCTGAAGCATCAGGAAACGGGAGCCTGCTCAGGCTGAAACGCCGCACACGGCAGGAGAGTATGATCACAGGTGATGGCACTACATCTGTCCTCTTTGTCCTTCACCCGGTCATAGAAGAATCCTGCGCTCGTGTTGGCGGAGGTTTCCTACGTTGGTTATTACAAGCTACCATAGCAACACACACAGTAAACTTTGAGAGAATTCGTTAAGAGGGAGAGAGGAAGTGTCATGGCTGCCCACAAAAACCCTCCTCTGGGTGGTTGCTAGCGTTCATGTGTTGCTTTGACAGAGAAATGTAATAATGGTTTCAATAATCCGTGTTCAGAGTAGCCTGACGTTGTAGACAGTGGTTTTAGATAAGGCCTCTCATGTATGGCCTTAACATGTAGTAGCAAATGCTAAGGCTGCACAGCAGTGAAGACAAACCATCACGTTTTCCTCGACAGAAAATTCCTTTCTTTATTCTACGTCCACCAAAAACATTGGCGGTGTCATTCAGGACAATGTTTTTCACGATGCTGTGCAGCCTTAACAAACACAAACTGGTTATTCTATATTTACAGTGTGGCTTCAACGCCCTCTCTAAGCTTTGTAGACTGTAGCCTTTTGAAGGTTCTGATTTTTTTTTATCAATATCCAGTAGAGTAAACGCACTCCTCTGGTTGGTATCGTGGTGTGGGTGCCGGCTTTCAACGTACAATGTGCTCTGATGATCTTTGGATTTTGCAGCTGTCAGGTTTAATCTAATCTGGATTCAAAGTGTGGAGGTTTTTTTTTATTCCTTTTTCTAATTGATCTACTTCAGTTTTTTTATATAAAGGACCAACAGTCTAAAACAAAAAAAAAAAAGTGCAAAGTCATTCCTGATTGACTATTCAAAGTCTGGGTTTACTCTATGGCACCTCCTCCTAGTGAGGGTTACAGGAGTTGCTGGAGCCTATCCCAACAGTTTTTTAAGGAATAGTTGCCTTCCGCCTAAACAACAAGCTAAAAACAACCAGAGTTACTTATTACTGCAGAGACAGAATGGGCAAAATAAAGACCCGTAGCTCCAGCCTTTCATACGTCTGACATTTATGCCGTCGACAGATGTAAAACTCCAAGAAAGACATCACAGCACTTTCAGTGCTGGGTTCCTCAGACCTTCTCAGCACAGCAATACTCATGAGCACCGACAGGATGGTGTTTGGGAATTAAATATTTATGTGGATCTGTTTTGTTCAACTAATTGATTCTAAACTTGAACAAAAAAAAAGACTGTTATGGACTTAAAATTTGAGGTTCCACCTTAAAGAAATTGCTGAGTTGATTTTGGGAGTCCAGGAGAGCACTGGGACACCATTCAAGGTGTTGTTCTTCCATGGTTGCTCCTCCGTCCAGTTAAAACGTGGTTTGGGGCTGATGTTGGAGCAAAAAACACTGATTAACACCGGCAGTAAAATACGTTTAAAAAAGGATCCGTGATAATATTGGATTTCTTTTTGGAGATGAGGCATTGATGTTTTTTAAGAATCAAAACAAACGTCTAGACGTGAAAATAGATCTTAAAACAGGATCTTATATGTGGAGTTGCCCAGTCTGTGTTTTTCTGTCCTGCAGCAGCCAAACAAGCCCGCCCACCATCCTACCTTCCACTGGACTTTATACACATCTACAATAATGTATTATACTGTTCAACTACTACTTCTAGAGATAAGTTCATTTTCAGTGTTTTGAAAAAGCCTTTACAAGCTGTTCTTTTCTTTTCTTTTTTTGTAATGCTTAGCTGACCGCTGTGGTGTATCAAACCAGACTCATGATCAGCTTCCACTGCTCTTACTGCAGCTTCGCCCCTCTCTGTTACAGCAAAGCGAAACTTCAAGGTCGCTAAATCCTCATCCAAGATCCACGGCACAGATTGGAGGTTCAGTCATACAAACAGAGCCGCTGTGGAGGAGCAAACAACTTAATTCATCTACTTAAAGCCCATCTTTGGAGGCGGCACCAAGCATTAGGAGTTTGAATCTGAAGGATTGACTAAATGTATTCGGTCACATGTTCGATTTTTGATCATGCTCCTCTATTATGACTAAATGTTGTTTTAATGCAAAAAGAAAGTGTTTATAAAATATCTATTGAAGGAAGAGGAACACTTTCATAACTTTGATTGTTAGTTTTGGCATAAATGTTTGGTTTAAATGTGAAAATCAGTTTTTATTGATCTCTGAAGGCAAACAAAATGTTTTTTAACAGAGTTTGGCTAATCAGAGTCTCCCTGGGGTTTAAATACAAACAACAGGCTGATTTTGTACTCCACAGCTGCTGAAATGTTTGAAGCTAAAGCTCCCATCTGCACCAACAGAGGACGTTGCTCTTCATCCATCATCTTCCTCCCACCGGCAAAGCTCTTCTTCTCTGGTCCCGATCATCCCTAAAAACCTCCATCTTGCCCATAATCCTCCTCTCTGCTTTCCTTATTGGTTGATCCTCCTTCGCCGCACGTGGCTTCTGAAACAATTGATGAATCAAAACAAAAAAGGGACGTTTGTAGCTTTAAGGAGGAGGAACGAACCGCTTTTCTTTACTGATGGAGATGGAGAAAGTGAAGGAAGAGAAGTTTTCCTGAAGGCGAAACATTTGCTGCTTTGTGTTTGCAACCGTTCGCATAGTCAAGTCAACAAGCTGAGCCTTCACCTTCCCATTTTTAGATGTCTTCGTACTTCTGCTTTCATCATTTCTCCTTCACCTCTCTTCATTTGTCCTCCAATATGTTACCATCAATTTACAAGAACTGAAACTTAATATTAAACAAAAGAACCAACCAAAAGTGAAAATACTCCCAGAATTCCATCCAATAGACGTTTGGTTTGTGGGAAACAGGAAAAAAAATATTTTCTCATTCAATCTGTCTCATTAAATCCCTTCATTTTTCCGTCCTTTCAGAGGAATGCTTCATTGCTTAAACTCACATCAGTACTCTGGCTTTTTTTTTTAGCGTTCTGCTTCAGGGAGGTGCGGACTTTGCTCAGACATACTTCACTGAAGACACACGGAGAAGCGGCTCAGTTTGGCTTAAGTTTGAGTCTCCCACAGCTACAGTTGGTAGCATTAATCACAGACTGGTCCCGAGCCCACGCACAAAGTGTAAATACAAGAGAGAGAAGGCGATTTCTTAGCACCACTTCCAGGAATAAATGAAACTTTGACAAATCCCAATTAGATCCGATTCCTTTCCAGACCTTGTTTGCTAAGAGACGGGCTTCATTCTTTTATCCGTTTAGTTCCTTTTCTCCACATTTCCGTTGCTTTTTCCTTGATTCTAGACAATATTTAAACAAACTTAAGTGTAAGCATCATTTTATCGCAACATCTAGCTTTGGATATAAACTTTTAAAGTATAATCATCACAAATCAAGTCACAGCTGTTTTAATGGGTCACTTTGAAGCACCTCATATTATTGTACTTCTTAAAAAAATCATCTATTTTAGTCAGCACTTACATTTTTTTTTTTTTTTGCTGAAGTAAGGTTTATCGATTGAGCTGCCTCTTTAAGCGGTTCTTCACTTCTTCCTGCTCCCTCGTGACATTTCCAAACAACCATTCATGCTTTCAAAGCAGAGCTGGGAAAAAGGCTTTTCCTCCTCCTCCTCCTGCTGTCTCATTTGTCCTCACACAAGGTGTTCACATCTCTGCTGCCACTCGGTTTCTCCTCCACTTTCCATCAGTTCTTTTAATACAATATAATATGAATGTTGCAGGAGTTTATCCTTCTGTACTCTGTTTAAAAGAATGTTGTGCCATTTGTTAATAGCAAAGAGAACTATTGAACATATATGAAAAAGAAGAGCTATTTTAAATTATTTTTTGGATTTTTTTGCTATATTTATTTTCTTGTATTAGAATCTTCTTTATAGGAGGGAAACAAAAAAATTATTTTTCATTAGTGCGAAAAACCTATTTTCTTCCTTTTTGTACAATTTCCATGTTTAAAGCGAGACTTTGAAAAGCAATATGATGATGATGATGACGATGATGATGATGTTTCCTGTGACTGTATCTGCATGCTGTTTGTGTTGCCTTAATGATGGCTGCATCCCACTCTGCCCCCACCCACTCCAACCCAGTCATTCTAATCTCTTATCCCCCCCACCCCAAAAAAAACCCTCTTCATCTGATGGAGTTTCAGTCCCATCTGATCCAGTCCAGTGCAGTCAATAAAGCAGTGCTTTCCGTGTGCTGAAGTCTGCCTGTCTTTGTGAAACTCTTTTTCTTTTAGTTTTTAGGACAGTTAGGTTTCAGGAAGGATTTTTTTCCCAGACTGCATCAGCTAAAATGACTGAAAAGGTGAGCGTGTTTTCCTGTAGTTTTCATTTGAAAAGATTGTACTTTTAAGTAAGGGATGAGTACGGTGGCCTGGAAGTGCAGAAATCGCCTGCTGAACCGTCCAGACTGAACCCCACCTTCACCTAATAGTATCCATGTTGGCTCCAGTATTCATTTGGCATTTAGCAGATTCGGAAAAATGAATTTGATTGGATTGATTTAGTTTTAGCATAAAAAAATAATTATATACTGGAATAAAATGTTATTTTTTAAACCCATTTCGCATATTAAGTAATAAATACAAAAGAAAGGTGTTAGAATAATGCCATCTTCTTGACAGTAATTATTCATAACCATAAGAAGACTTTTTGCACACGTCACATTGGATTCATTAAATGTAATGATTTTCACTCAGTCAAGTAGAGTTTGATTTTTTTACTCAAAAGGAAGTGAGAAGATGAATGTGTGGAGATGATTAAACTGCAAAAACAGAATCTTCAAGAAAAAAATATAAATATTTTCTGTTTTGCAGAAAAAAAATCTTACTATGAAAGTTTTTCAGTCGTAAAATCTTATTTTGAGAAAATGTTTTTAAAACTTTTCTTCTTACTCCCTTATGATTTTTCTTATTTAAAGACATGGTTGTCTTATTTCTGAGGGGTCTGTTTTGGCTGTGCAGTTTTACACAGGTAAAACTGAACTTTGTCAATTTCTAAATATAAATTTAAGCAGATTTAGAAGAACTTTGTCAACCTCAGCTTGTTGATGAAGAAGCAGGTCTTTGTCATCAAAAGAGTAAAATCCCAGGCTGATTGGAGGTTGGTTCCTGGGGGCCAGTTGTGTCTGGACCCTCAGCTACTTCTGACAGCAAACATATTTATAGAGAGAAAGAGAACGAGAGAGATTTGGAAATAGTAATTAAGTGCAGCCCTGAGTAACTCGGACAAAAATCAGAAATGGGATCACAGTAATAACTATTGAGAACAATTGATTAATTACTAAATTGTCAAAACTAAGGATTTAAAAAATGTATTATATCAAAGTCTGCTTTTATTTTCTTGGTGTTAGAGCAAACTTCTTTGTCTTTAGATGGTTAACATGTTGTCCTCATGTGTGCATTTAATGCTGCCACAGATCTATAAGGAGACATTCTCAAAACGTCCAAATATTTTCCCTTTATGTGCATCTAAAGCTAGTCAAGACATAAAGTATTCATTTAAATGAAGTTGTATAAAAGTGTCATTCATGCTGGAGCCCAGCAGAGCTAATCACCTCACAGTTTTACGGCCAGAAGTTCAAAATAATCAAAAAAAAAAGGAATCCAAACCCCAGAAAATCTTGAGAGGAGCATGTCCATGACGCCAGAGGCTTCTTACCAGGGACAACAAATCTCTCTTCCAAATGGACTCAGACCTGCTGCCAAGTCAACCCTGGAGTGGCTTCGCAACAGAAAAGTGAAAGTGTTTCAGTGGCTTCGATACCAGACAAATCTGAAGAGTGATTTTGGTAGAGCCCGATAAATACATTTTTAAAAAAAGCCTCCAAGTTGAAAACGAGGACTCTTCATTGTGAAACTTCAATGTTCTAAAACATTTTCAGCTATAAAAGCCATTTTGTTTGTCTTTTTTAAGAGAAAGTCCAATTCAGAGGCAGAACCCGCATCCAACGAGCATTCAACAGCTGAGTTTACCCCCAAAGCAGGTAGTCGGTGATAAACCCTTGAACCGAACTCCAACCAGCTGGTTGCTGAACGTAGTGGAGCATTTAACAGGCTTAAGGCTGGAACTGCGACCTCTCCATCCACCCATCTGTCCATGAACACATGCACCTATAAGTGAGCACACAAACACTATTAAGAGTCCGATGAAAACAAACAAACATGAAACTTTAAATTGAATTAAGAAACAAACTTTGTCATTACAGTTTTACCAATTTTATTCCAGTTAAAATAAAAATAAACTATTTAAAGTTGAGAAATGTATACCAAACCACCTCATAGTCTCTTTTTTTCTCTCCCTGATGGAAAAAATACACAAAAAAGTAAATAAAATTAAAGAATATGAAAGAAATGAAGAAATAAAGCATAATATTCTCCTATTTGAGCTCATAAATCATGAAAAACTAGAAAATATAGAGGAATTCCGGCATTAACGTGTGATAACAGTACAGATAACTTCTCAAAGAAATCACTAATGAGCAATCATTATATAATAAAATAATAAACATTAAAAAAGGAGGTTTTGTAGGAAACAGACAGCAATCCTCAGCTGCCTTCCTTTGCTGCCCTCTGTTGGCATCATGATATAAAAATCTTTTAAAGCAAATATTCTGCAGAAACTGTTCTAATGTTGTCCTTATATAAAATTGAACATCCAGCAAATGTTAATACATGTGAATCTATTATTTGTAAGTGGTTTCTGCTGTACTTGTTCTTTACCCCTATATTTTTCAATGTGTAAACTCTTTTTACTGCACCTGCGCATGTAGAGGTCTAAAAAACTGCTGATGAGGGATAGATAAACTTCACTCAGAGGACAGAAAGTAGGGTGAGCAAAACCTGAATGTTTGCCTCTCAGGCAAATCTGCCATATCTTGATCATTTGATCTCACTAATTCCTGCAAAGGAAGGAAACATAAGGCAGCCTACTTCCTGCTGCTTTTAGGTGTTTGTGGCATTGCACTGCTTCACAGCATCGTGTGCATTTGTGCATGTTGTTATTGAAAGCTGCGTTTGTTCTGCAGAAGATAAAAAAAAAACAAAGCTGAAGGGGAAATTAAAATAATTGACTGTAATTTATTATTGCTTTGTGTATTTTTGACACTGACTCTTTCAGACCCCTGCAAACATGTGCACTTTAAAAAAAGAAAATTCTTCATCTATAACGGATATTATTATGAACTATGTCTGTATGTTTGAAATACATTTTTTTCCTGTCACGGTAGCATCGCTTTTAACAGACCAGCCCTTCAGACCTGCATCCACCTGAACTGACTCAAACACAAGTCTTACCCAGCAACACCTGCAGGATCTCATTCACAGAAGAACAGATCTCACTCAGGCAGCAATTCTTTTTTTATTTGTCCTCTCCAGCAGCTGAGCAAGCGTCTAATAGCTAAGGGCTCCATGTATTGCACAGATATTTTACTGTTCCAGTAGGGGATTATGTAGCTTTGGACAGACCAGGTGTACATTTTTATAATTTGCTTTTGCATTTGAGGCTAAACTTTGTTTTTATTTATTTATGGATTCCAGCGTGAGACGGGGATCCCTGACAAAAATGGAGAGTGTGGACTGATCAGGCTTCCGTAGTGTTGGAAGGGCCAAAACCAGCACCATAGGGACACAGACACCCCCAGCCTGAGATGAGATGTGATTCCCGGATCATGGCACAGCCCAGACGTTTGCAACCGGAGGCTCTGGAGCCACAAGTGGCTCTTTTGTGGTTCTCTTTGGCTTTAAAGAAAACTGCTAGGCCTTAAAACATGTAAACACATATTTACATTTACATTTATGAGTGAATATAAATATTTAAAAGCCAAATTTTACCACAATAATGACCAAAAAAAGAAACTAACCCAAAGGGCTCTTTTCATGTTAAAGGTGGCAGACCCCTGATCTCAAGGAAAGAGGATTGTCAGGAAGCCAGGAAGCCAATGTCCAAGAAACTTAACCACCACTGCTGAGCAGCTGGCTCCCCACACAAAGGATGAGGTGGGGGACCAAAGATCAATGACCACCACCCTCCTGCTTCTATTTTATTTGCTTTTATTTCCAGGTGACTTTTGTCAATTCAACAATTGCGTGTAGTTTCAAGTTCTGGCTGCAGGTACAAAAAGAACTACTTTGCTATGCGTTTAAAAGACTCCTTGCGGTTTACTTTCTCCCTAAAACAAATCTGCAAATTATATGGAAAAAAAAAAAAACAACTTAAAAACCATATTTGTTCCTGTCAAGAAAACGTGTTTTTGGAACAATTAAAAAACATTTAATGTAATATGTAGGATTTTAGCCAAATTCAGGATATTTAAGTAAAAATGCTTCATATTTGTATTAATTTGCATTTTTCCTCTGCTGTTCTGCTCAATAACTCCAGAGTAGCTTTATTGTTTTTTTTTGTCTACCCCCTAGTGGTTACATTTAATACTACACTCAGAAACAGATTACATAATCCCAGAATTAAATACATTCTTTACGTAATCTTACTTTTTTTTAAAATCTTCTTATACTTTTCTCTGTGAATCTATTTCTACTGACTGCTTTTATATAAAGACATTCGACATTTGTTTTCTTGCATCTGTGAACCAGATACTGTTGAGCAACAATTTTTATACACATAAAAGCTAAACATGAGGTACACCTTAAAAAAGCTGCAGATTACAATATCAGCTACCAACCAGTCTTTCAAAATGAAATACTAAACCTATTTTCATCTGTAAATACGGTGACCGCCAGTCCTAGATGCTGTTTCCATTTATATTTGAAGAATTCACTGTAATTCAAATTTCATAAATTCCTACTTTAATGTAAAAGTTTGGGAAAATAAAACAGTCAGCATTACTGAAGAATGGTAAAGCCCTTCTCTTTTCATTGCAAACATTTATTACATGGTTTTTTGATGATGCAAACAACAGCACATCCCATCCTTGTTGGAACAGCTTATCATCTATTCATGAGGGAATGAAAGAGACACAAAGGGACAGATAAAGTGTGTTATGCGCACTTCAGTCACTTTCATTAAAAACAAAACAGAGAAAAAATGTGACAGTTGTATCTTGTTGGAAATTTTGGCATCTTCTTCCCTCCTTTTTTTAGTTATTGGTCATTTAAGAAAAAAAAGAAAAAAAAAGAACAAGGCATGCATAATATTCTGGTAATGCACATAAATCAAAAGGATACCACTTATAAATACAAAATCTATGGGTGGTGTTCATGTAGATTTCATATAGATGGTCCCTTTCTTCAAGGTGTTTCCTCTTTTCTTCACTTGGTCATTTAACTCGGCCTGTGAAACGCTCGGAGCAGAAAAACACACTTGTAGTCTGACCTTCAGTATACCGACTAGATTTTAGAGCCACGCCCCCTCCTCAAATTTACAGGCATTTAAATGCACCAATGAAACTGTGTTATCGTCACAATTTCATGGAATAGACGGCGTTATTTCCTATATATAAAAAATAATAAATCTTTCTATAAGCAATACTTTCCCCCATGCTTCTGTTCATAAGGGAGCCCACTGACTTTTTGTACCCACTCAGAGCTACTCTGCCTCGACGACAGAAGCCTGGAGCTAAAGTATTTCACGTCTACTAAAGAAATGGATGTTATTTTAGGATGAGAAAAATGCACTGTTCACTTAAACTGCAGCTGCAACGCGGCTGTATCTGTGATCTTGGTGGTAAAGATCAAGGGGGAAAAAATGCACTGGTTAAATACAATTTTGAATGAATTCTTTACTGTTAAAAAAGGTGTACTGCAATGCATACAACTATGCTGCGCTCATCATTTGCTCAAGCAGAGTTAAAGAGGAGGAAAAGGCTTTGAGGACAGCTGATTGATCAATGGAATCATTTACAGATTTACAGTTAGAATGCATCTATCATCACACTCAACAGATGGCAGGAAGGAAGGGACAGACGGCAGCAAACGACCGACACGATATAGAAAAGATTCATTCGTTTGAATGTGAACATCGTTTGCTGTGGAGCCAATGTTGCCTTCTTTAAAAAAAAAAAAAAAAAAAAATGATGAGGAATGAACAGATGGGAATGCTGTAAGTGCAGAACCAAATATTCGACCAATAAAAGTCTATTGGGATCGAGCTGTACTGGTTGTTCTGAAAGTGGAGGCAGACTTGATTAACCGAAGGTGGGGTTGAGTATGATGATTTTGATGGTAACGGCGGCTGGATTTGGCGCCCTGTAGATGGTGGCGATGCCTTTTGGGGGTATTTAGTTGCTTTAGTCGATGTACTGGGAGAGCCAGCGGAAACCCTCGCCGTAACCCTGCCTCTTCAACACGCTGCACATGAACACCTCCAGTGGTCTTGTGTTCAAATCCTTCAAGGGAATGTTGCCCTAGGAGAGGAAAATTAAAAAACAAACATCTTTTCAGTTTGTTTTTTTAAATACACATTTGTTCAATAAATACATCTTTTCAAAATAAAACTTACATCTTGACTAAAGAAAAAAAAAAACCTCAAAGACCCACTCTGATTAAAACTGTATTTTACCATGTTCTTGTGGTATTTTTTTGATGATGGAGGACATTTATGAAACAAATTAAGCTTACAAGTGCATTTCTGAGTGTTTTTTTATTCAAGTAAAACAAAAAAATACCGTTTGAAAAAGAGCTTATTTGTAACGTAGGAAATACACTGCGCGGGCCACAAGCTCCCTCCTTCAAGCTCTCAGCAATGGCGAGGGGAAAGGGGGCGGGGTTGATCTGCGCCAGCGGGTCCACCCACAACTCAGAGGTGAATTTCTAATGAACTGTGGCTCTGAAGAAATTATGTTCTAGAAAATGACACAGTAACAGACCTCTGGGAACAATGGTAAAATGGATCGGAAGATAATCGAAGTGGGTCTTTAAAGGAATGTGAAAAGGAAATAAGCAATAATAAGAAAAGTCCAAAAACATTACTATTCTTTTCTGCGTTAAACATGATAAAAACTGCACCCTGATAACTGCTTTTAGAATAATCCGCATCAACTCCAGCACGTTCCCCTTCCACCTCTAACTGCATTTCAACATATTGAACTACACTTTAAACGGCTAGAATCTTATCAAAGCTTTTCCTTTTTTTTATAGATCTATGGGACAGTATGTGGATGAGAAAAAATGTGAACTTCTGTGTAGCATCTCCCAGTGGTTTTGTTTATTTTTTTAGACTTTCATATCAACCAACAGCTGGTTAACAGTAAAATCATTTAGCCTCAGAGAATTCCTAAATAGTCCACATAGTCGTTGCCCTGGAACAACTCTGGTTTGTTTTTAGCTTGGAGCTATAAAAAAAAAAAAAAAGATACAACAGTGTGTCAGACATTTCTTTTCACCGTGTACCGACCTTCCCTGTTGTATGTCCGTATAATCCAAACATTTCCCTCAGTCGCTCTTCACTGATGGCCTCTTGTCTGTCGATCTTGTTGCCCAGGATAAGGATAGGGACGTTTCCGATGGTTTCATCTGTCATTAATGCCTGTGCAGATAGATGGGCTGTTTAGTAAGACTTTCATTACCAACGTCGATAACAGTGCGACTTAAAAGGAAGAAAAAATCTTACGGTATTCAGTTTCTACTGCAAGGGATTTCATGAATAATTTGGTGCAAGTCTACTAAAGTCCTTATTTGGAATATTTCCTAGAACTGGGTGTTTCAAATTCTTACAAAAACTGACTTTATAACAATAAATGAAAACTTCTTCTTTTCCTTTGGGCTTTTCCCTTCAGGGGTCGCCACAGCGAATCAGCTTCCTTCATTTAACCCTGTCTTCTGCATCCTCTAACACCAACTACCTTCATGTAGCTAGAGGACCGGGCTAGGGACCTGCACAGGGAGACCCAGACTTGGGTTCCCTTGTGGCTACATATCCATGACATTCTAAAAATGAAATATGAACAGGGTTCTTCAAAAGGTCAAACTGATGCAACATGACTTCTTCACATCAATTTAGGGGGATTAACAGTCTAGAACATTTAAAATGCTACAATAAAAAATGCCCCTATTACAGTATGTAACTATTACATTTTATATGAGATCCAATTTCATGACTACACATCCGTTTGAGTGAATTGCTTAAAAATATGGCCATATTTTAAGAAATCAGAATCTTTATTTTGTTAGTTCTTCTTAGCCACAACAATCTCATTCTTGCGGGAGTTCCAGAGATTTCATTCCCGCCTGAAAGCAGATGGAGGATGAAGTTTCTTACATCAAGTTCTGCTTTTGATTCAGGCAACCTTTGGAAGTCTGCACAGTCCACGAGGAAAACGATGCCATTAATTGCAGGGAGGTAGTTTTTCCACACTCTGCGGGCTGCAAAACACAAAGAACAGTCTATAATCTGACTGGTTCATTTTAAAGACACAACAAAGACATCTTTAGAGTTGACCTGATACCTTGAAATGTAAAAAGCATGAAGACAAAAAGGTACCTTGTTGGTGGCCTCCAAGATCAAAGGTTGTGAAAGTCATGCCAGCAATCGTCAGCTCTTCTGAGGCTGAAAAAGCAACAAACCAGCAAATCAGGACTAAAAGCATCACTGAATTTCCCTCTTACACTAAGATTTCCATATAAACACCATTTTTTTGCATGGTTAATCTTTCAAATCATAGCTGTGACCGTGTGCAGACATGGATGTGTGAGAGAAGAACCAGCTCACTTGGGTGTAAGGTTGGCACATGCTGTCCCAATCTGTCATCTTTGAGCATGTGCAGTAGCGTCGTTTTGCCAGCATTGTCCAGGCCAAGAAATACTAACTTGCCGGATTTCTTATACAGTCCTGGGGAGAAAAAAATACATTTTAAAAATCGCATGAACATTAAATATTACAAAGCCATAAAATGTTGACATTTAAAAGTACTTTTTGATTAAATACTTACATATATTTATGCAGCTCTCCAAAAATGTAAATTAAAATAAAACCTTTTGCAGACTTGATTATATTTTGTCTAAAATGTTTCTTTAAGAATTTAAAAAAAATGTGTTATTACAGATAAAAAAAACAGACTTAAATGAATGACTTATCTAAAAATCAAATAGTGTGATTTTTTTCTCTCAAACCATTTTTATTTACCATTTCCTTACATTTTTAATACATTAAATTAGTAATATCTGCACTAAAGAATACTTGTGTTCAAATAAAAGATGCTAACATTAAATATCAATTAAATGATGATTAAACAATAACATAACATATTTTCAGTATAAGCAACACTTTTAACCCAAAGTACAGGTAAATGAGAGGATCTGTGACTAAAAGGTGTCAGGATCTTTGAACTCCTTCCTGCCTTTTTATGCCCTTTTCTTTCAGAACAAATACAGTAATGACCTGAATATCAAGTCTCGGGAGATCAGAGAGAAGAAAAAAGGCCACACTGTCACTCATTTCACTCAACTATAGTAAAAAAGAAAATTCAAGGGTATATTTTGCAGCCACAGGGGATGTGTGGCATTACAAAGATTGATTGAACAGTTTTAATTGCCTTTACCCATAAGTTAAAGCTAACATCACTGCTGATTTAACATCATAAGAGCTTGAAAACCATATGTGGAGTGGTATTTTTGATTAATCGCTTTCTCCTTACCCAGTGAGTGACTTGGCACCATGGTTGCTAAAGGAGGTGTAAACGAAGGCCACTCCTAGGTCAGCTTTCCTAGTGGCTTTTATGTTCACTACTCTGAGTCAGCCCAGTGATATCAAGGGGTTTGTGTGGTTTTTGATAGTCCGCTCTTCTGGATGTCGTCATTACTCGCAGCAGCAGAATTTAACCTGTCAAACTGGATGAACTGGAACTACAGCTAAAAGTAGCTCGAAGAATAACCAGGGCAGCACATGACGCTGCATGTATGAGAGTTCTATGCAATTCAAATGAACAGATTTATCACAGACGAAATCCGTAGGGAAGCTTAGTTAACTCAGAGTGGATAAATATGAGGCTGTTACTGAACAGCAAAACCAACAAACTGAAACTGTTGTTTGGTTGAAGCATTTTCTTTCAGAGAGGGATTTCTTTTGTTAAAACTTAAAAATACTTATTGCATAGATGTATTTCCTTTATTGAAAACATGCAAACATTGCCAACCGTTTAATTTGGCAAAACAACATTATAAGCTCCAGAAACTCCTCAAAGTTGTACAAAATTGCTACAATAATTATCTGTTAATTTAAAAAATGTAAGTGGGAAGCACAGCATTGTTCAAAATGTATTTGTTTCTTTGGTTTGCACCACAAACAGTAAATAAACTAATCCCATAAAACTATTTTTCTGTCTAACTGCTAGCTTGTTTCCTTTTAGTTACAAACACTGATAAAACCTTTTTGAAAGACCATAGATGTGAGATCATTGGGACTTACCTAAAAACTGTAGTACACTATTGAAACCGCTATAAATCCAATCAAATAGGAATGACATATCCGGAGCTGTTGAATCCTATAAGAAAAAGAAAATAAAAAGGGGAAAAAAGATTTTATTATTTATACTGTTGTGGTTTGGTAGTACTTATAAACGGCATGTAAAATACATGTAAAATAGTAATACCACTTTGTCACAAAACATCTACAGAAAAAAAAGGCCAAAATAAAATGTTCAGCCACAAAATTTGCATTTGTTAAACTAGTTTCCACCTCTGCTGCTTCTACAAGGATTAAAACAGCTCGACTATCATTTTTACAGATTTTCTTTTATAAAGTTAGTCAACTAAAGAATAAACTTAAGGCCATAAAGCCAATTTTTAGAATGACTGCTTTCAACTCCATAAAATTTAAAAGCTGGGCTTAAACAGACAACAGGAAAAGGGCGGAAGTAAACCTTAAAGTACCCAAAAGTAAGCAGTGTGTCTCAACTCGGACAAAAACCAGAAACTGCTGATAAAAAAACAACAGAAGATGTAAATTCCTGATATCAAAACACCCAACAGTTCTTTTAAAGCCAGTGAGAGCTTTGATTGTCAAATCCAAGGACGACAGCAATTACACCTATCTTTGTTTACCAAGAAAAAACAAGACAGAGTGTATTAAAAGATGACACATTTACATAAACTTCCACTGACACAAGTTAGAGAGTAAAATCCTTTTGGTTTGCTACACAAGAATCATTCCCCAAACAAATCAAATCGATTCCGTTAACTGTGATGGTTGTTAAAATGCTGGAAGGCTGGGGTGGAGGCACATTTGAAATCTGATTTTCCTAGAGGCAAAGAAAACTTTTGCAATATTAAGTTTACCAGTTTCGTGTCACTTCCTACCTACTTTTAATCTCATAGATACAGAGGTATCAGAACATAGCAAGCTGGAACCAACCTCTAACCCTACTTGCATAACATGCAAACCACCTACAGGGCTAAAGTATAAGGCAAAGGTCACTATCAGAAGACAGTTGTCATCTGCTGTCACTGTCCAGACTTCACATATTGCAAAGCCTGTTTCAACTGTGGGTGGGATTACATATAAATGGCCATACGCGTGGCACGACGTAGCTAATGTCCAAAAAAAACAACCAAAAAAAAAAAACAATGTATGAGCAGATCAATCAGAACACCGGCAGAAAGGCCATAAAATTGTTCACCAATTTTTTTCTACAATTGACAACTTTAAATGGTAGTAATAGGAATTTTTAAACGGGTGAAATGTATTTAATTACCATGTTTTCCCCAAATAAACATAATAAGCACATTTGTTCCTCGGAAATCAAACTTTTCAATATTCATAATCTATTTGGGATTTAATGCACAATGATTTCAAATAAAGAAGAAAGTGAAATTCTTAATTACTTTAAAAAACTTATCTTCAAAAAGAACTTAAATTACAGCTTATTTTACACTTAAGACTATTGTCACAAAACCTATGGGCGTTAAATTGGACAAAAAGCCACAAGTATTAAGGCCATCAACTAAATCAAAATTTGACACCCTTGTAAATCAGTTCAAAATTCAGTAATCTGGTAACAATTGACAACAAAAGAGGATATATATGTGTGGTACACATCAATCTGTACTCGAGTCATAGTCTAACATTGAAAAATAGTTTTAAAAAACGTATTTTTGTTACTGATTTTAGTACGATAGAGATTTTTCTTTTTTTCTCTTCCCCTAACTTTCGAAGTATTCAAAAGAAACAGGGTCATGTACCATACCAACACAAACGCAACGATAGAACCACCGAAAACACTGAATTTCGACAGATTTACTGAAGCTAATGGGTAATCATTGGGGGATTTTACCGGCTAACGGGCTGGTTAGCTGGAGGCTTCAAGCTACGTGTCATATTCTGAAGGCGACGTTGCAGTCTGCTAGCCGTTTCGGCTAATCACCAGTTAGCAAGAAAAACTGTTCGTGGATGATTAATGACATCGCGATTTGCCAATGTTTTCCACTAAAACTTATCGATGTAAGTACGTAAACGTTAATCCAAGTTGAATTAATATTTAGTGTAAGTTTAGTTAAAACAAACAAGTTAAGTCCACTTGGTGTTAGCTATAGTAATGTAGCATAGTTAGCTACCGGGATCAGACTGCTAGCAGCGAAGCCGAAGGCTCGCGACCGAACGCTCCCTTTTTCATCGTTACTGAAGAAGTATAAAGAAACACTTACCTGTTCTTAGGTGTAGATCGATTTACCAAGTGTGTTTGTTCAAACACCCATATAAATCAGTCTTTCTGTGACAAGGGAGCCTGTGAGATCCCAGTTCTTCTTCACCCCTTTCGTGTTTTGTTACTGAGACACGACACTGCAATGGCTGTCCAACTACTCCCAAAAACTCTGCCCTGCCGCTTCCTGTTTATGTTTCACAATCAGCTTTCCGATACCGCTCAAATTATTAAATAACGACACATTTCCTAATATCTCTCAATTTATTTAACTGAAGTATTAATGGAATTTAACGTTATTTAAAGTATTTAATCTCACACAAGTTTTTATTTATTAACAGGACCAACGATTTTTTTTTCTGGTAGCGCCATGTAAAAGTATTTTATTTTATTTTATTTTATTTTATTTTATTTTATTGGTTAACCAATAGACATGGTTTTAAATTGATGCTTTATTTTTTTTCTAATTCAATTTTGTCTGCAGAAAATTCCATGTTGGTCATGCTGAACAAATAGGGTCTTTGGTTTTGTTTTGTTTTTGTTTTTTTTGTTTGTTTGTTTTTATAAGTTATTACCTTACAATATCTCAAAAGCTTACTCAATATTTACAGAAGCTTATCTTTTTTTTTAATGTATGTGGTTGACTTTTTTAGATTAAGGGTGCACAATATTACAGAAATGCATATATCTCTCCCTAGTTTCTGACTGTACATTAGGTCAGTGGTAAATTCTTGGACACCCGTGCAGGCTCTTACAAAATAAACATTTTTCCAAACACAAGATTGATTTATAAGGTGTCTTTTGGGAAAAAAAAAAACAAAACAAAAAACTATTGTTTAATAGAAAACAAGTATAACAAGTAATAGACATTCATTTCTGATGGTAGAGATATTAAATATAGAAATACAGAATTTTTGTGTTATGTCCTATATAGCGCTTTGAGTTGCGCAAAGTATGGGAAGCGCTTTTTATAAATAAAGTTTGATTTGATAAATAATCTCTATTTGACTACAATATGTCAAACTTGTTCAGATTTAAATCAAGAATAGTGTCATGATTAGAACACGTTTAAACATGAAAAGGATCCTAATCAGTATATTGAAATAATGGTTCAAAATCCAAGTAAATGTTGAGTAGAAGTCACTTTCCGTCTCACTCCTGGGAGTGAAATGTGTTCTTTGCAATTTGACCTATCCCATAAGGGAGTGGTGAGCTGTAGTCATCACTGCAATCAGTAATAGTTCAATTTTTTAACCACCCAATTCCACTATTAATACTAAGTGTGATTGTAGTATTGGTCCAATGTTAATCTCACAACCTCCTCATTTCACATAACCCCTGAGAAGTGAAATGGCATTAGACACTCCCTAAAAAGCAACTGTAGTTGCTTTAAATATACAAAATGGCAACTTTTAAAAATAATATAATGGATAGAGACATTGCTATTTCTTTACTTTAAAAAGTGAAAAAAAAAATTTTGACATTATTTGCATTAGTCCATTTAAATGACATCTTTCTGTCAAGTAAGTTAGCTTTAATCACATTTGATTATCAATTGAATTAGATTGTTCTCATGTTTTTGTGATGAATTAGCTTTTTTTACATTTAAATTAATGGAATATTGTATAAATGATGACCTCCCCCAAAAAATATATTTGTTTCCATGAAAAAAACGCAGGTGTTCTACAGGTGGCAACTGCCATAATTTCACATAGATATCTGAGCTGAGAGTACAAGTTGTGAGATTATTTCTGACAAAATCGTTTTTTGAAATAAACTAATAGTGTTTCAAGCAAAACACACTGGTTGACCCTCGAATCCCAGACTACCGCTTGTTTCTAGTACACTGAAAAATCCTGGGCACCAGAGGAAATGCCACGTGTCCACACTGCGCATGCCTGGTGATTTTTACGTTGATCCTGTTGGGTGATCCGAACTTCCGGTGAAAGAGGAGCAGCATCTCACACGATTAATTACTCAGACCAGGCCCGTCGTTACTCACCCTACTTAGGTGGTTGGGCGGGCGTTTTTAGTAACAATCATGGCTCTGTGAAACTAAACGAGAGACTTAGTTAACTTTCTATAGGATTTCAAGTGACTTGGCTTTAGACTTTGGTTTAGCTAGACGCCCATCGTCAGAGCTACAGGTTGATACGTTACCTTGCAATTGCCAGCTAGTTAGCTAGCTAAAGACGCAACTAGCTGTTCGCCGATCCAGGGCCTCTAAATTAGACCCGGGTGTCCGTTTCAACATGTCAACTGCGGGGTTTAATTCGCAGAACGGGACTGGGACGGGACAGGCCTACGCAAATGGTGAGTAATTCACGAATTTTAGTGGAAATTGACCCAACGTGAACTAGCTGTCATTAGCTTGTGTTCCTTAGCTGAACACTAGAGGCAGTTCCCTGTACCTTTGCCAATATCTGTTAGCTAAGTCGCTAGTAACCGAGTAATGTGAAGTGGGAAACTCGGGTATGTTTACGGTTATCCACAGAGGTTATCTGTGGTTAATCTTGATTCGTGTTACTCCAGTGACTAAAAATAGTGGCTGTTTTTAGCTACGCTAACTGTACATGCTGTGCTAACTAGTTGAACGTTGCTTCTTTTGGATTGTCGAGGTGGCAAACCAATAGGTTGACCTAGTGGTGGACTAGCATGACAAGATTTAGACCAGCGTTGGTTTGTTTAGACCTTTTACGGAAAACACTCAATATGGAAGTATTTGCTTAACCCGATCGGGAGGCGTGATGATTTCCAAATGTAGGGGAAGCTTATCTAAACGTGTCTACTCAGGTTTTTTCTTGTGTAGTTTTATAGTCAACAGTTTCACTTGTGTTTTTTTTTTCTTCTATTGTTAAATCACTGTAACGTCATCTTTGTACGTTGTCCTGCACATGTGGCACATTGGAGGTGATCCAGATTTAGATATTTATTTTCAATTCCTCTTTGGCTTTTTTTGTTTTGAAGTCATATAAGACTCAATCGTTTTTTAATCCTTTTATTTAAGAACATGTTAATGACTTGTAAAGTGTATGTAATATATTCAGTCTAACTTATTTAAAAATCAGCATATTTCTGAAAAAAAATATACTATGGACGACCATGCTACTAGATGCAATCACTGCTTAATCAGTGAATTGCTAAATTGATTTAGTCTCTTATCTGTCATTACAAACTGATTCATATCATTATGTGGTTTGTAGTTATCTTAAACTCAGGTCAAACTTACTTCTGACTTAACGTTGAATATGCATGTATTGAAAATAAACGGAACAGTTCCTTAAAATTATTTCAAACTCATTCATGTAAACCTTTCTACACTGATTGTGAACATTTTCTGTTGTTTTGCTTGTTTGTTTTCTTATTTTTAGATAAAAGTCGCCTAGGAGTTGTTGGATTATTATGTGACTTTGCAAAAGCATAATGTTAAAACACATGTTTGTAGTACTTATTCTTCCTCATGGTGTAAACCCATAATTTGTGAAGGGGTTTTTTTTCTATTTAATTGAAAGGGATAGAGACTTAAGGCTGGCTATCCCTCCACTGGGAGGGGAGGAGAAATGCATTTCTTCACGAGGGTGCGCTCTGATGCACAGAAGTTTAAATAATAGGATTAACTTTTTCTCTTAGCATGACTTTTTAAAGTTGTAACACCAATGTTATGTATTTTCTGAGCGCTGGGAGCTCCGCACTAACGTATATGACCAGCGACTGTTAATGACATAAAGTAACATCCAAATTTGAAGATGCAGTTTTTCCATATCTCTCCATTTGGAGTGCTAAATGGTTGTGGAGGGAGAAGCCAGAGGTGTAGGGAAAGATTTGGGTTTTGTGGCATTTTATACACTAGTCTTCAATTTAATAAAAAAAGTATATGGCTTCTTTTCAGACGTAGAACACGCCAAACAAAGCCTCAGTGTTGTGGTCAGTCTTTAGTTGGTAGTCACTTGAGACGCACAAATATGTGCTTTCAAGCAAAGTCTATTTACACTGAAGAACTCTTCTTTCTTTTGCACTTTTAGAATTAATATTGTTTTTCAGAGATCGAGAAACAAATTTTTGTGTTGGTATAATAATGTCTCTGGATTATGAATAAAGTGAATAAAGTTTTTCATAGGTGCAGTTTTGCTGCTACTTTGTGATGGTAAATAAGGTCAAACTTTACTCAGAGCTCTCAGCAACCAAGAACAGATCATGGTGAACTACATTCAAACCATTTATGGAGGTTAGACTTAAACTTGGTGACTCTCACTGTTTTTCACTGTTGTTTTTGCTATTATTGTCTCAATGTAGTGGAAAATAATCTTAGTAAAATAAACCCTCAGATTCAGTTTAGGAGTCTTTTAAAGTTACCCAAAAGTAAGTTGTCAGACTTTTAGAGGTCTGTCCATCAGTAACAGGCTCTACTTTTATTTAATTTTTGATTACAATGTTTGTTTTTGTCTTACACAAATAGTTTTGGCTTTGCTCATTCATTCAGTAACTTTTATTTTCTTTCTCTGATCTGCAGGCCCGACACAAACTCCAGCATCCTTGCATCAGGTGGTGGGGGTCAGTTCTGGCATGACTCACCAACCAGCCTATAATCCACTGCAGGCCAAAGCTCCCACCCCGCCTGGACTTTACCCACATCAGCCTGTCCCCTCATACAATTCCTCCCCTTCAGTTCAACCGCTGCTG
Source organism: Oryzias celebensis (assembly GCA_014656515.1). Classification (NCBI taxonomy): domain Eukaryota; kingdom Metazoa; phylum Chordata; class Actinopteri; order Beloniformes; family Adrianichthyidae; genus Oryzias; species Oryzias celebensis. The sequence continues at coordinate 21,191,024 of BNCR01000013.1, forward strand.
TCCAGTCCTCTAGTCGGAGGCCCTCCATCTCATACCCCTCCTCTGTCTGCCAGCCCTGGTCCAAGGCTGCCTCCTGGACACGCCACTCCTCCTGCTGCTGCTCCTGCTGTTGTGTCTTCTAGTAGCTATTACCCGAGCTCCCACCCCATGGCTCCAACATGGCAGTTCAATAAAGCTTCCCAGCTCCCGGGCTCGGCTGCTTCTACAAATTTACCCTTTAGAGGCACTATGGGGAATCATGTGAATCCACCTGTAAGTTTACCTGCACCAACGTCATCAGCTTCTTTCAGCTCCACACCACCACCACCCCCCCTGAACAACCCCCAACCCCCTGGCCCAGGAATCCCTCCCACTGCTATGCATGGATACACCCAGCCAGGTAAGAGCACAAAGACTTCACTGAGGGCTTGTCACAGACTTAACTATCCAGATGCACTTAGTGGTTTCATGTGGAAATGGTCAGATATAAATGAAGCAACAATTTCCAGTCAAACACTTTGCATCAAAAGAAAAGAAAAGATTAATGTCAACAAAGTCAGAGTTTTTCTGAGTAATAAACATAATTTGACCCCACATGTTTTCCTTTTAATTAATCTTTCTAGAATTCTCTTTATTTTAGTCGTCTGCTTTCAACATGTCTACATGCTGACGTGTTGGAACTGGACATTGCTCTCTGTTCTGCTGCCTCTGATTCCAAACCGAGCACGCGCATTTACTGTGAATTAGTGCAAAGTTCAAATCGGATATTGCCCCTGGTGTAATCCTTGCGTATTGGCATGTAATCTCTTTAATTTCAGCTGCTTGCTGTTTGACAAAGGTGGGGAAATGACAGTTTTTGTTAGTTTTTATCGAAAAAGAATTCAGCAACATTTCTTTCAGAAACGAAGGTGCTTTATTTTTCAATGCTGTTTGACTTAAAGACCCACTTCAATGAAAGATTGGGCTTGTGGTGTTTTTAACATGTTCTAGCAGCATATTTCTGATGATGTAGGCGATATCTAAAGACACTTGAGATTGAAACTGTGTTTCTGAGTATTTTTTTTAATTAAAATTGTGGTGAATCAGGAGCAGACAAAAAAGTGGTGTTTGAAAAAGCTTGTAGTTGTGTACAATCCTTCGGCCACAAACTCCCTGCTCTGCTCCATTCTGATGCATCCACTTGCAGACAAATAGATCCATGTGCATCTTTGTTTTCCTCATTTGAACTGGCATCTGGCTCAAAACTGTACGGCTGCGTAGCTCCAATACTTCTCGCCATTTTTGTTGCACTTAATGTTAGTTTGGGGGTGTGAGGGGCTGTAAGCTTGCGTACGAAAGTTTAAACAAAGGGATGATGGGAAATGCGCACAGACTTACTCTGTGCCGGCATCCCAGCCCACAACTCGGTGAGGAATTTCTGATGAACTCTTGTCGCTCTGAAGAAACTGTCCTAGAAAACAACAGGGTTTTTTTTTGGCTAAAAATAGCATAATTATATATAAAAGACCACTGGTAACACTTTTAAAATCAACAAATGATTGCAGTGGATATTTAAGCAGGTTTTTTTTTTTTTATTTTACTGACAATTTGTTAATTTTGCCATATGAGCAGTTATTTTTTAGTGAGTTCTTTTCAAACACCGTGTTCTGTCACCAGCACCTATTTAAAAATAAAAGTCAAATTTTACACTAAATTTAGGGGTTTAGCAGGAAAATTATGTTCCTGGTTGAGATAATGTAGTTATCATGTGATATAGTATTTTTGAATGTCACTTAAACCACTGTGTTTTGAAGCTTATTTTTAGTTAAAGGTTGGTAAATTTTGCTTTGAAATTCCCTTACATTTTTAATTGTTGCCATAACAATATTAAATGGAGAAATAGCCTTAATATTTACATGCAAGCTTATGCAGTTCCCCCACAGTGATGATTAAAAAGAAGTTTTTCATTTTCTGCTTACGCTGCCATGTTTGTCTGCTAAGATGCTTTGACATTTGCTGGCAGTGGATTAGTTGCTCCACCAGCTGCTGTCTCCTGTTCTTAGCCTATAATGTTACAGCATCTCTGCTATGTCTTCTACATGATATCCACAAACAGAACAGAGTTGTTTGACACACTAGAGAGGACTGAAGTGTCTTTATGACAGGGTCTTAAAAATAAAAATAATTTCAAAGACCGTTGGCAACGCTCCTAAAATCGCTCAAATGATGATCTTAGTAGATCCTTAAAGCAGTTTAAAAGGGAAAAGCACGATAAATCAGTGCCAAAAAGAAGAAAAGTTGCTTAATCTTTGACCAATTGGTGTTTCAGAGATTAAGCAACTTAAATCAAGTGAAATGAATAAGGTTTGTCTGTTTCTGCAGGTCTTGCACCCTCACCTGGAAACTTCATGTCTCCTCACACATACCCACAAGGCAGACCAGGTTTTGGTCCTCCACCCACAGGACCACCACCTGCAATGAAATCCACACCGCCTCCTATTGGAGCCCCAGTGACCAATGCTACACCACCTCCACCCAAAGCAGATGGTACTTGTCATTTATTTACTTAAAGAAGTTTGATCGAAATAAATCAGGTCAATGAGCACAGACAATGTTAGTAAAGGTTTTTTCTCAGACACAATTACATTTCACAAACACTACCACGTATGCAGAGGTAACTTCATCTGAGGCGGCAAAATCAGATACTTAAGGCGACAGGACTACACTGTACACTAGAATGTCCTCCTTTAGTTAACCAACCATTTCTGTTCTGACTCCTCAATGTTTCTTCCCCTCCTACATGCCAGCTCAGTGTGGGGGGGCTGTCAACTCCGTTCCCCTCACTGAGCCCATCTTCCAGGAGGGGGATATTGAATATCCAGGTGTGGCTAAATCACAAGTTGTCTGTAATCATTGGATGTTGTGTCAGTGCTTGTTTCTTCATTCTCACCCTTTGTTTACCTTTTTACCAGATGGAAAAGTTAAAGTTTTACAGAAACTGGACACATAGTTTTGCAGTCATGGTTGTTTTAAATGGCATATTTTGATCTTTTTTGTGCTAGTTTCTGCACAAGTCAATTCCAGCTGAATTGACTTTTTGGTCTTTTCTTTAATTTTCTGCAGTCTAGTTTCATCATATTCCTAGAGAATTTGAAATACAAACATTAATATTCAAATATCGAGTTACAACTCTGTTCATTTCCATAAATTGGTATCACCCTTCCCATCAGTTTGTCCTTCTTTCGTCTGGTTTTCATTTTATTTGATTTTCATCTTTTCTTTAGTAATCAGCCCTTCACAAAGTGTCTCTCAACTGCTTTTGTGTGTTGATACAGGAGCAGTAACTGGCAACGGCCCTCAAGCACCAAACAACTTCAACCATGTTGAAAACAAGATGGGTAAGACCCTTTTCTGACCTTTGACTGTATAGGAAAGTATTTATTCAAGTTATTAAACTGGCCAACCTGAATAAAAGTGGGTGGTTTCCACTGGTCCTCACATCCAACATTCGAAATGTTTGACAGATTTCTTGAAGCCCATTTTCATGTGGTAGGGATGTCTGCTTCTAAAAAGCTCACTCCTGATTGGCAACAGTATTTGCCATAGCAACGTTGACTCGGACCAATCGCAGCCTACTGATGCCTGGCTCTAACAAGTCGACGTCCGTATTAGGAAAAATCGCTACTGAATTGACTTTGTTTGTTTGGAGCCGGAAGTAATTTACTAAGGGTCACGTCACACACACTCGGTCCAGTTCTTGTTTGCAGTCATTGGTTCTGACATATTTTTGAAATTTTTGTTATCCACAGTTGTGTCTAGGTTTGCAAACTCAAATACTAAAATGGTAGAGCAAATTTTACATATTTTTGTGATTGTAATGCTTTAGCTATTTTTTTTATTTCCTGAAGTTAACATTTCTTAGTCACTGCAAGCAGTTTTTGAGTACATAATCTTTTACCATCATCACCACCTATAGTAATCAAATTCTAAAATAAACTGACTCCATTTGCTGCTGTTTGTACTTTGGATATGTCAGTTAAGTACTTTTGATTAAGTGCAGAGTTCCCTCGTTTATCACAGGAGTTGTGCGACTGTAAAACCTCTCATTACACACCTTATTCTGCCTCGTTTAAACTCTCAAAGTGCAAACCTACAAAGAAAGTCATTCCAGTCTCATAGAATGAAAACAAAGATCTGATTGGAATTGAAGACTTATGTAAATTTAGCAAACTGAGCACATTCTGAACAGGAGACGAGGCAAAGAGGAGTCTGATTAACGGGGATTTACAGCCAATCAAGATGCAGAACACAGTGCATTCTAAAAAATAAATAAAAGCAAAATAGCACTTATAGCAGAAATTTAGCAAACAGCGAGACCGTGAAAGGTGAACAGCGACATAGCAAGGGACCTCTGGAAAAAAGAAGTGTTTGTGATGGATTGGCTCAGTTCTGAATGTGGTTACTTCAAATAGGGGCATTCTGGATCAGCCATTACTGAACATGAACTGCTGCGTTTGCTGTTCATCCACAGCTGGCCCGACTCAGCCTGGGCCACCGAGTCGACACGCTGGCCACTATCCATCCCTCCCTCCCGGGTATCAGAACACTCCACATGCAGGCCCCCCCATGCACCCTTCACAGCCTTACCCACAGGCCGCTCCACCATACCAGCAGGTGAGGAGAAGGTCAACAGCTGTCTGTCTTTTACTTGTTCTCATTGATTGTAAAGCGTCCTTTCAGCTAAATGAAAAACTTGCAGTTAGTCATAAATATTGTAGACATTTTTCTTTTCATTTGATCCGTTCATAACCCATGAATCATTCAGCACAGTAAGAGTAATGACGTTTGTATTTTTCAGTAAATGTTCAGAAGTTTCAGTGTGTTGTCTTTACCTCCCTCAGCCGCCCAGCGGCCCCGGACCGGCCCAGTTGAGTCCGTCGCTGGCAGCAATGAGCCTCCAGTCCAGTACTCCGGAGGCTCTGAGAGTGGTGAACCTGCTGCAGGAAAGAAACCTGCTGCCACCAACTGCAGTCTCGGCTCCAACACCCTGCCTCCCACAAGACCTGCAGAAGATCAACTGCAACCCAGAGTGAGTCATGATGCAGCTATATGAACAAATACAAACCCTAGAAATGTCCCTGCCAATATGAAACATCCAAACAATGTGACATTTTGACAAGGAAGCTAGATTTGATATGAAATTTATTCTGCTTTTGAATCTTTAATGACATTTTTATTATTGCACTAACATTATGCTGATCAAATGTAGTCGTGTCCTTTTATTAAGCATTTCTGAGCTCTCTAAGCTGTTTTTCACATTTTATTTTATTTTCAGGGTTTTTCGTAGTACCCTGACCAGCATCCCTCAGAGCCAGTCCCTGCTAAACAAAGCAAAGATGCCTTTGGGTCTGCTGCTCCACCCCTTCAAAGACCTTTCGGTAAAAACACATCTTTCCTTTCCTTTTCACAATAAAAGTTATATCTTGGAACTTTTACATTCTTGGAGCCAAAACCTAATTTGAAGTTAAAAATTGTCATGTTAATGCTAGAAATCCCTTTTTCTGTTGTGTTTACCAGTAATATTAGGATGGATATACCTAATTTATATTTTAGTTCTTAAAACGGGATCTTAAAAGATCTAAAACAAAGAAACATGCAGGTTTGTGTTATTGTCAGGCTTCCGTAGAGAGTAATGATGAGCAGAACGCTGTGTTTAAGCAGAGTAACATGAGGGTTAGTGCATCATGAATATTCTTGTCATGTCAAACTGAGCTAATGGAGGAGTTTTGTCACTTTTGGCAAAACGAGTTTATTTTAGGTTGTAACTAAAAATTATTTGTGATGTCGAAGTTTTTGACAATGTTCTGTTTTCTAGGCTGTAAAACTCTGAACCAACAGACAGCTGTAGTTTAGTCATAAAACCCCCCGAAGGTTCCCCTGTGGCACTAACGTACTTCTTGACAGATTTTCTTCTGTAAACTATCAGCCGGCATCTAGACTCTGCTGTATTGGAAGAAGACCAAACTCAAAGCCTGATATTAACGTCTTGCCCCAGGAATTTCTGCCTTTTAATTAAATGCTTCATATGATGCAAGATTTTTTGTTTCAAATGATGATGTCTGTATTTATTAATGTTCCAGCTCGAGTGGTTGGATAAATATCTAAAAAAAAAAAAACCTCTTTTAATAGTGTAAATTGGTAGCTATTGATACTTGATGAAGAAAACTCTTCAGAGCTGTTTTTTTCTTAGTGTTATGCTCCACTTTCTACAGAGTAATTGGTACACAGAGCCCAGTCTTGTCCTCCTTTTTTGATAGCTTTTCATTTCATCAGTTTCCATAAAGCATTTGATTTGGATTGCATGAACTGGATTCCTTTCTTGGAAAAGGGTGTGACTAATATATCTCTTAGCTGTTTTTGTCACAAAAAGGTTGTCTGTGCTCCTGTGAAAAGTGAAGAAACAAACTGTAGATGTTGCATAATATAAAAATGCAACATTTTATTTTAAAAAATACTATGAGCTGCACAAGAAAACATGACAACACAAAACTTTCTCAACTTATATTGTGTTCTGGTTTTACCATTGCAGCAGCTTCCTGTGGTGACATCCAGCACCATTGTCAGGTGTCGGTCCTGCAGAACCTACATCAACCCCTTCGTTTCATTCCTAGACCAGAGAAGGTGGAAGTGCAATCTGTGCTATCGAGTTAATGACGGTAAGACACATGGGAAAAGTGGAAGCAGATGAATGAGCTTTAATCTGACAGAGGCACCGGAGGCACTTCTATGTTCCACAGAATGTTTGAATACTTGAAATGTTTTTGAATGAACATTGCGCCACAATGTTGTAGATGTAAACATACTGCTGTCATGTACAGTTCCAGAGGAGTTCATGTACAACCCGGTCAGCAGATCATACGGTGAGCCACACAAACGACCTGAGGTGCAGAACGCCACGATTGAGTTCATTGCTCCTTCAGAATACATGGTGAGTGCTGTAAGTCATGAGAAGCTAAAACATTTAAATTTTCATCTTTGTACTGTATTTTATGCACCACAAGGCGAACGGTATTAGGGGGTCTATTTCTGTACTTAATCCATATACAAGGCACATCGGACTATGAAACACAAAAAAAAAGTAACGGAAGCAGTGGGTTTAGATGAGCTTTATTCCGCTATTTAACAATCCACTCATTATTTTTAATCAAACTTCTTCTGCAAAACATGTTTGGTGTTCGAATTAAACAGTTGCGTAATCAAACATGCTGGCTTCCCTCTCATCAGTGTCGGAGTCTCATTGCCAGGCGGTTGTTCTGCAATGACTCCGGCTTTAACAGAAGTTCAGACAACAGTTAAAACAGATACTTAATCCCAGGCGTCCACAATCCATTCACATATGGTGACGGAACTCAGCCTGGCGCTGCCTCCCAGTGTTAGTAAAACAGTGTGCGCCGTCTGTCATCCATCGCCCCCACAAACAAAGAGGTGCGCTCTATTCCGCTTTTCCTCCTGAGGCACCGGGAACCTTTCCTCTAAGGCCTGAAGGGGACCTCGCGGTGTGTGATTGAACACTAATTCAGCAGGGCTGAATCCCAGTGTCTCTTGCACAAAATCATGTGCAGCAATCATATTGAAAAAACGTGCGTAAAGTTTGGCTGGTTCTCAGCCGTGCGTTTGGGGAGCGACTTCCTGGAGCACTCTAAATCAGATGCGTGCTCCATTGTAGTTGTAACCTGCGCTGGGAAAAACTGTCAAATACAGTATGTGACGTAGTAACATGATCATCTCCTGAACAAACAAAGGAACGCTGCCAGACAAATCATCCGTGAGTTTTTGGTACTGCGCTTGCATAATGGCGCTGGCCGTGTAAAGCTTGCGCTCTGAAATGCTGTGCCAATCCTTATGCTTTGCTTGCACTAAGGTGGGTTTCTGCAATGACTTGGGATGTGGTATAACTTTACCGCCAGTCACACTGATTCTTAAGAAAGTTTAGGGTTTCTAGTCTGCCCTAAAAATACTGGCATCAGGAATTAAAATATTTCATCATAGAATTTCTAAATGTGTTATCTTATTTTGCTTAACTAACTTGTGTTTACCTGAATTTTGTGCAGTTGCGGCCACCTCAACCTGCTATTTATCTCTTTGTTCTGGATGTATCTCACAACGCTGTGGAAACGGGTTACCTGACTGTGTTGTGCCAATCGCTGCTGGAAAACATCAACGCGTACGTTAACATTTTCAGTTCATTTATTACAACCTTTTCTACTTTGCTTTTCTTTTACTTTTAAACATTCATTACATTTTTGCTGCAATTTGTTTTCCTCTTTTAGTTCAAACATATTGGGCATTTAGGAACAGGAGGCCAGTTGTGTACAAAGTTCTCATTGTTAAGAAACCAGTTCAGGCTTTGTGACACAGCATGCGATCTTGCTGATCAGAGAAGAGAATGAACACACTGTGGTCACAAAGGCTCGGATGGTGACACAGGAAAAGTGGACACCCACATTGATCTGTAGAGCAAGACCAAATGAATATAAACTTTGAGATAGTTTATGCTCAAGTCAGTTAAAACTGAGTCTAATTCGACCATTTTTCTAGTTTTCTTCAGTTGCAGCCTTCTTTTCTTGTACTGTGCTCATGTGCTTCTGGGAACTTTGTTGTTTACCATGATCAGTGTTCAGAATCTGCTTTAGCATGTCTCAGGTTTATTGAGTGACCAACTGGAGAACATCCTCATAAATCTTTGCCTCTCTTCAGCTACGTTCAAACTGAATGTGAATCGCGCATCAGGGAAGTCCAGGTTCAATGTTAAATCAACGTACAGATGCGATCAGAGGTCATTTAAGCATTAGGAGAATCACCATTCTCTTGAGGCAGTGCAATTCAAATATCCAGACCTTGGCAAAGTGTTGCTTTGACCTGTGACGTATTGATGAGGTAAACAGCGTCTAAAGTCTAAAGCAAACATGGAGGAGAATCTGATTGTTCTTCCCCGGAAATGTCATATTTTCTTATTTTTATGACACTAAAAATAATCAACTATTTCTCTATTCCTTAATTATTTTTTCCTTCCTTGAACTAATCCGGGACAGCAAGTGATCAAACGGGGTCACAGAGAGATGGAGGTATCGCTGAAAGCGTCCATAATTCAGACGCAGCTCCTGGGAGAGTCTCTGAATGATCTCATGAACCCAGACATGAAGATGTGTTTGTCGCTTTTAGAGCTCTTCAAAAGAAATAAACCTGATCTCTCAACATCATCTGTGTCTTCTATAATGTAGCGATGAGCCTAAAATCAGTGTCAGGTAGCGAATTTGGTGCACGCCAAAGCATAGAAGGAGGTCAATCGTGAGATGTATCAATTATGATCCGTAAATGATTAGAAATCCTTTTGGGAATTTTAATCGAAAATGGAAAAAAAAAAAACGAATGTTATTTAATATAGAAGTATTTATCTGAACTTAAACACACACTGCCTTTTAACTGATGTTTTTGAAGAGCACTCGAACATGGCTGACGCTGAAGACCCCGTGATCCGACTGGCTCCGACTTCGTTCATAGCTTATGTTTGAAAGCATTTAGGTTTTTTTTTTTATGTTGACTGATTATGTGTTGACGGGTTAATTCTTCTTATCAATTTTTTTGTCTTTCCAAAAAAAAGAGAGAAAATTAATTTTCAAAAGTTGATAACAGATGAACTTGTGTGTCCCAGGCTTCCAGGAGACTCGCGGACAAAAGTAGGTTTCATTACTTTCGACAGCACCATCCATTTCTACAACCTCCAGGAGGGCCTTTCCCAGCCGCAGATGCTCATCGTGTCTGACATTGAAGGTGAGACGCCGCCAGCAGCAAAAACTCAATTCTCTCCTACTTTCTCATCAGTCAGTGGTCACCAAACGTCCTCCAAAAATGTCTCCATCTAATAGTTTGTATGAAGCTAACCGCTCTGTAAAATTTGTCCTCAGATATCTTTTTACCAACACCAGACAGCCTTCTAGTAAACCTCAATGAATGCAAAGAGGTGAGATGTGTTTTTTTCCACAATGTGGGGTTAAAATGCATAAAAAAATCCTTTTGAGAAGAAGCAATCATCACTTTATTCACAATCAGGCTTTGTTTTCCAGCTCGTGCAGGATCTTTTGAAGAGCTTACCAAATCTGTTCGTGAAGACGATGGAGACCCAGTCTGCTTTGGGTTCAGCTCTGCAAGCTGCCTTCAAGTTGTTGTCGCCCACTGGGGGGCGCATATCTGTCTTTCAGACCCAACTGCCTAACCTTGGGATGGGGGCACTCCAGTCCAGAGAGGATCCCAACCAGAGGGCTTCTGCCAAGGTAAAAGCTTTTAGATCACCTTTCTCAAGGAGATCCTGAAGAGCATTAAAGACCCACTCCGATGAAAATTGAGTTTTTGGTGTTTTTAACATTTTTCTCACGATGGTAAACGTGTATAAAGAAAACTCTGCTCAAAATTACATTTCTGAGGATTTCTTTGTTCAGCTCCAACATTACTCGACATTTCTGTGGCACCGCTAATCTTAAATTGGGGGAATGAGGGGCTATAAGCTTAGCGGGAGAGCACAGAAACAGATTCCTTTATGAGTGACAGGAGAGGTGGCAGGGTTGCTCTGCGGTAACAGTCCAATGCACAACTGAGAGGTGAATTTCTAATAAACTACCGCCGCTTTGCAGAAACTATGTCCTAGAAAACAACAGTTTTTTTCATTTTGGCCATAAACAGCATAATAGAAACTAAAAGACCACTGGGAACACTTTCACAGTAGATAATAAGATGATCAGAAGGGGTTTTTAACATACTAAAGGATTTCCCTTGTTCCATAAGATAATAAAAAGAAAAAATGTCCAAGAATGAACATCTTTACTGAAGCCTGACTCAAAGTAAACCCATTTCATTTCTTTCAGGACATCCAACATTTATCACCTGCAACAGATTTCTACAAGAAACTGGCCCTGGACTGCTCCGGCCAGCAGGTGGCCGTTGATCTGTTCCTGCTCAGTACTCAGTACTGTGATCTGGCATCATTGGGTGAGTTCAGGGGCATCATTACAAACTGTAAACTCCATATTGGAAGGCTGAGTGTCTGGACTTAAATAAAGAGTTTACAAGTATAACTGTTTCCTGGAATATTCCAAAATCTGCTGTGAATGAAGCACACTAGATCTATGTTTAACATATTCTAGTTACTGTATTTTCTAGAGTATAAGTTGCACTTTTGGGAGAAAAGTCCAACACTTCTGAACAATTCTAACATGCCTGGCGAAATCCTGCAGTCACACAATTCTCGCATCCACTCTCTCTCTTTTGAAACATGTCAAATTTGTGTCCACTGCCTCTTGATTTGCTCAAATTCAGTTCTCAATCCTTTTCCAAAAATCTGTTAATAAACTAGTCACTCCTGTTGCGTGTAGCAGAAGCTACTGTCAAGTTTTTAGCCTCATCACTACATGGAGGCATTAATTGTTGTTCTCGTTTACGATGCATGGAAGTCACTGACGTTGAGAGATCTGGTTGATTTATTTTGAAGAGGTCTACAAAAATATCGGTAAACACATCTGTGTCTGGGTTCATGAGAGTCATTGCGGTTTTTCTTTTTTTATAAAGGCAATCTTTTACCTTGTCATGCATTAGTCTGATGTTAGTGGTACTTCTGTGTCTCTGTGACCCAGTTTGATGACTTGCTGTCCCGCATTAGTCCAAGAAAAAAACTATGCAAAAGATAATGTGACTTATACTCTGAAAAATACTAAATTACTAATCAATTTATGTATTTATCATCTTGGTGTGAAAATACAGGTAAAAAAAATAACATCCAAGTCTCCAATGAGAGTTGATCCTTTACTTGGTGAAAAAATAAATGAACTGGAAACTGGACATTTCTGTTCTGTGTGGATTCACATTTTTCAAAACATGTGCTTCTCCTCCACAGGCTGCATATCCAGATACTCAGCAGGAAGCATTTACCACTACCCCTCCTACCACCACCAGCACAACCCGGCTCAGGTGGAACGCTTCCAGAAGGACTTAAAGAGATACTTGACCAGAAAGATCGGCTTTGAGGCAGTTATGAGAATACGGTGCACCAAAGGTCAAACTTCTGAACTGGATTGTGCTCAGAATTTTCCTCGTTTCTGATTAGAAAAAATTTTTTCACTTTATTGTATTTACAAGATGTCTAATCAGGATGAGCATGAAGTGAATAAAAAAACAGATTGTAAATTTAAAGGAATAAAAGTGAAGCTTTGAAAACTGATCTAAACTCAAAAACATTTTTTTTATTTATACTCTGTTTTTTCGTTCACTTTAAGCTTAAAGTAAAGAAATTTCTTTTCAACATGTTGTTTGATCTGTGATTTTTTTTTTTCTTTTTTGTCTTATCTTTGTGTCTCTGTCCACCTGCAGGCCTCTCCATCCACACGTTCCACGGCAACTTCTTTGTGCGCTCCACAGACCTGTTGTCGCTCCCCAACATCAACCCTGACGCCGGCTTTGCAGTTCAGATGTCCATCGAGGAAAACCTGGACGACATGCAGATGGTTTCCTTCCAGGCTGCTCTGCTTTACACGTCCAGCAAAGGTACACGCGGGAGTTTTCCTGGACTTTAAGAATCTGATTCCTCATTTTTGTCGTTTCTAAAGAACACGTTGCCCTCACAGGGGAGAGGAGGATCCGAGTGCACACTTTGTGTCTCCCGGTGGTCAGTTCTCTGTCTGATATCTTTGCGGGGGCTGATGTTCAAGCCATTACTGGGCTGCTTGCTTGTATGGGTGAGTAGTACTTCTAACATGTTGGGTTTTTTTCCCCCCATGTCTCAATTTGACCCATCATTACTGGGTTCTTTTTTTTTTTTTGGTTCTAGTTTTTGAAAGTCTTTCTCCTTTTCTCCAGCTGTGGACCGGTCGATGACGGCCAGCCTGAGTGACGCCAGAGACGCCATGACCAATGCAGTCATCGACTCTCTATCGTCTTACCGACAATCTGTGCTGACCATCCAACAGCCCGGACTGCTGGCACCCGCCTGCCTCAGGCTGTTCCCGCTTTACATCCTGGCTCTTCTCAAACAGGTCTCATTTTCATTTCCAATAAACCTTTATTTGGAATAAATGAGCGGTTCGATGTTTGTTTGCTACAACACTCCAATGAGGTAATGGCTGTTCCTCCAGGCTGATCCTTTCTCCCGTGTTACTGTTTAACCCCACAGAGAGCCTTCAGGACAGGCACCAGCACCAGGCTGGACGACCGCGTGTTCGCCATGTACCAGCTGAAGTACCAGCCGCTGGCCTACAGCATGCTGATGGTCCATCCTGCTCTGTACCGTGTCGACAACCTGACTGACGAGGTGAGGAGGATAACAGCCTCTTCTGACATCTTTTAAAAATATATATATATATTTTTTAATAAAATGAAAAGTTGTACATAAATCTGAAATATTTTAAAGTATTGCTGTTCTTTCCCTTGAAATAACTTTTAGAATTACTCTAAATTGTTTTTTATTTTCTTTTTTTCCACCTTGAGTGTCGCTTCTTTAATTAATATTTCATTTTTTCCCCTGTTTTCCTTAGGGGGCGCTGAACATCAACGAGCGGACCATCCCTCAGCCCAGACTGCTTCAGCTGTCTGTGGAGAAGCTCAACAGGGATGGAGCGTTCCTAATGGATGCTGGAACTGTACGTTTTCAAACAAACGTTCTTTGTTTCAGCTCTGAATGTTTGTGCCTGACAAGGTTCAAGATTTTTACGGTCTTTAATTTTTTTTTTTTTAAATCCCATTCCTATAGGTTATGTATCTTTGGATCGGACGAAACTGCCACCCAAACTTCCTCACACAGGTCTTGGGAATTCCGAACTCCTCCAGCGTGCCTGAGAATTTGGTACGAGACATAATGTTGCCGTTTTTCATATCTCAGTACCTCCTCACCAATATTCAACAAACATGTAGCATTTATAGCTTCTTTAAAGTAAAAGTGATTAGTTTAAAAACACAACAAATTTGAGTTAAATGGCCACTTTGTTTCTCCTCACAGTATCTCCTCCCAGAGCTGGACACTGCAGAGTCCCAGAGAACCAGAGCCTTCGTTGGATGGCTCAGGGATCAGAGGCCGTTCTTTCCTTCCCTTCACATCATCAAGTGAGCACCGAATGATCGACTGATAACGAAATGATTCTTGATCTTCTGCTTTAGATGGCAGTAGAAGAGACAATACTCTAAAACAGTGATCCTTAAGACCCTGATGATAAAAAAACAACTTAGATCATTTCCTTTTTCTTTATTCTCTGATTCTGGAGAAGATTTTATTTTGGAAAACTTCTGAATTCTGTCCACCAAATCCATCCAAGACTCACTGTTGATGCATGTCAAGCCATTCATTATCATGCGCCGACTGGTAAATTAAAAGCCCCAATCTAACAAAATTAATAAAAAAAAAGAAAAATATATCTTCGTAAAATGTCTTTAAGGAGCAAAGAGCCATTGAGGAAATGAGGAGTCTTTGACTTAAAAAAAGACATCTGCTCTTTACAGACAAAACTAGGAGTCTAACTCAAAATATGGACTTATTTTGACAGTTATTGTTCCCACCAACTTATTCCACTTTAGTTACATGTAGACCGATGATTAAAGTAGCAAACACAGTGGATCTGATATTATATTTAGAAGTTGGGTTTTTTTTTTTGCTTTATTTATCTGGCAGATCTCAAAAGTCAAATGCAGCTGAAGTTAGCGTCCACCTTGGCATTTAAGGAAAATTCTGCATAACATTTTAATGACTCCTGCACAGAGTTTACGTTTAAACCAACTGCAAAGTTTTCACAGAGAATGAAAATTCAATAAAATAAAGTTGCTGATTTGTAGAAATGTATTAAAGGGACAGTTTCCTGCAGCAAAACTGAATTAGACAGGCATCTGTTAAGAAACTTCATTTAATCTAGAGGCATTTTAATATCAAACATAGATCTTTTTTAGAAACTGGAATCTTAGAAAAATTAAACAGCAATTTTGACCTCATAAGTTTTTTGAGTTCATTTCAGATGATAAATGTCTTAGAACTTAAAAAATTGAGTTTCAAGCGTCCGCAGACAAACTAAAAGAATGAATCCTTAATGAAAACAGCTGTTTCAGAAGAAGGAATGTTGGACGTTGCTGAAGAAAGATTCAAATGGTTCTGTTTTTATAACTTTCCCAGGGACGAAAGCCAGCTGAAACCTCAATTTATGCAGAACATGATCGAAGACCGAACGGAGTCGGCCTTGTCCTACTACGAGTTCCTGCTCCACCTCCAGCAGCAGATCTCCAAATAACGTGCAGAGGATTGGCTGAGTGGAGGAAACCTCAGAGCAAGGACTCGTGTATGTGTGTGCATATATATGTATGTGTGTGACGGCATCAAACGTCACTCAAGGATGCCTCTTTCTCCCGCTGTGGTCCACCATTCTGTCTGAGAACGAGCTTGAAAGAAGGCTCGGTTAAACGGTGCCGAGGCGCAGAGACTCATTGGTGATGTAATCTGGCACTTTTCCAACCACCAGAAAGCAAGTATAAGAGGAGGAACTTAGAGGAGAAGTTTGTGATGATTATAATGTCAGGAATTACATGAATCAGTGTTTATTCTTATAGAACAATGCTGTCAAACGGGGGTATCGTTCAGGTACAGAACATGCATGCAGATGTTGCTGGAAAAGCACGCCTGTCTTTAGTGACACAAACCTAAACGTGCTGGATTTAGGTTCAGTTCTCAGACTGCGTCTGGACGTCACCTGGAGCCTTTATGTGCGCATCTCCTGAGTTCTGGCATCACTTCATACGTCGTCTCTTCAGGACTGAGCGTGCTCTTTTATTTTGACATCATCGCGTGTTGAACAAAAGTGTGGACTGTGATGCTGAAGGCAGGTGGACTTAACCATCTGTACTTCACGTCTCTTTCTGGACATTCGGAAAAATCTCTAACTACATTGCTGTTCTGTTTCCTTTCTTTCCTGATTGTTTAATTTATGAGACTCCCAAACTGATTAAATTCTGTAATTGCCTTGTATGGGAAACTCATTTTTTATTATTAAACCTCCTGTTTAAGTACAAACTCTATATATGAACTATTTTAATATGATATGGGAAATTCTTTAACACCGACATAAAGCCATTGTGATCTCTTAATCGTGTTTATTAATACTTGTATATTGAAGACTACGTTATATAAAGATGGAGAAATGCTGATGATTTTAGTATAAAGAAAATTATACTAAGAGAATAAACTGTCTGGGACTTTTTCAATGAACTTTTTGTGTTTTTGGATGGCAGACGATGTTTTATATTTAAATCCAAGTGGTTTAATTTAAGGGCTGAGATTTTGAAACCATTTCAAACTGTTGTAAATCTAGATAGTTGGAGCTAACATTTCATGTTTTTATGTCAGAAAAACAAACTTGATTGGAATTTGACTTTATTCGACATGAACAACAGCGTGAAAGAGCAAAACACAGTATACAATCTTCACAATGTGCTTCCATTGAACGCATCAGACCGACTCACTGAAAAAACCTTATCGGAGTGTCTATTCGAAGGTAAATGAATTATTGTGGAGGAAAGGAATAGCAATAAATCATAAGAACACCGATTGTTAAAATTCACTGCCGCCTTGTCATCCTAACATTAAAATAGGACAGGTTTTCAACAACCACATTTCTACACATGTCTACAATAAAAACTGTAGAAAAGTAAATAGTTAAGCTTTTGTAATTACCTGTATTTGACTGTATTAATTTATAAATAAAAATGCTGAATTTAGAAGATCTTTAAAGGAGTTTTAACGTCTTTTTCCCTCTTAATTCAACATTTTATTTGTTTTATTCCAGTTTTTGTTGGTTTTTTTAACTCTTGTAGAAATTCTAATTTTAATTATTATGATCAAAACCCTTGTTATTGCTGTTGGAATAGAAAAATGTTGAAGGGGAGGTGCTTGATTTAAATAAAAAACCTCCAAAGCACATTTGGTGTTAGTCAATAAAAAGGGAAATAAAAGTGAATGGAAAGTACTCGTACAGTGAATAAAATTGGTAATTAACAAAGAAAATGTGAAAAATTAGGTATTTATGGATGTAGGAAAAACTTCACGTGTAAAAGATGTGGAAAACTCAACCTTTCTCTATCACAGTAAGGGCTTTTATTTGGCTTTTATACGTGTATTTACACAACTGTTTACACCCAATAATCTGTAGCTGTTTCGGGGAATATTCCTAGTAAAGCTGTGTTGCCCTGAATTAGGTCTTGCAGGAGTAAGAAGGAAAGTCAGTCTGGATCATTCCAACAAGATGAGAATTTACACAGAAAATACATATTAAATACTTATAAATAAAAAACATGTTTTTTTTTCAGGCTCAGGTCGTTCGTGCACTTTACTCCTGTAAGAAATAATTCAGGGCAAACAGCCACACGGCGGCTTTGCAATGACATCATCACCGCGCGCCCTAGTGTTGATCCGCTGTCATTCGGTGCTCCTGGGCCTTTTGGATAACGACTCGTCGAGCCTCTTATCTGTGTGGTGTGTGTTTGCGGGGTGGGTCTCTGCCTTCACCAGCTGTGGTCGAACTTTTTAGGCCCAACGAACCGAGTTCGAATCCGAAAATGGACACCGGCGACGCCAGCGAGGAGAAGACGGGCTCGTCCATGTCTGCGGCTCAGCGGAGGGCAGAGATGCGCAGGAGGAAACTGCTCCTGAACTCGGAGGACAGGCTCAACAGAATCGTGGGCTATGCCAAAAACGGCTCCGACAACAACGGTACGAAATCCCAGCGGATGTCCCCAGAGGGGGATCAGCACGTTAACGTGGTGACGTTTTTGCCCCCGAAACACAATGTATTTCCTTACACTGTCCACGTGGTTCTTTGTGTGTTTTTACGGTTTGTCCCCTGCAGAGAACGGAATCTTAGATTGAATCGATTATCGATTCCACCCACCCGAAACAAGATCAGGGGTCTGCAACCTTCAACACCAACAGAGCTATTCGGGTTGATTTATTTATTTATACAAGCCAATAGTAGCCATAGTCTAATTTCACACGGATTTATATGTATGCTTTTGTTACCATTATGAGGACTTAAAATGCACTATTGCTTTTGGCATAAATTAGAGAGAAGAATTTGCATTAAAAAATGAAATAGTTTATTACCATTGACAAAGGTTTCCATGACTTCCTTTCAAATTAAAATACGCTTTGTGCCACAAAGGATCACCTCAATGCAGCAGATGTAGTAATAAAGCACAATAATAAAGTTCAGTTTATTTTACCCTTAGTTGTGCATCTGAGCCAGAAATATGTAAATCTAAGGTAATCATAAGTCAGAGCTAATTAAGTGAACCCTGCTGTCTTTTCTGAACAATAAAGTTGACTTAAAAATCCTTGAATTAAAAACAAGAAAATGTACTATTGTTTTTTTAATGTCTTTATAAATAAAACCAAAACTTAAAGAAAAGAAAGTTGCTTTTTTCTCTTCTAAATATGAAATAGTTTACAAGTATTGACAGAGGGTCACATGATTTTTCAAAATAAAAGAACACCCTATGCCATATAAGACGATCTCAAAGCAGCAAATGTAATAATGGTTAGTGTAATGCCAGCAGAAATAATAATAAACCCAGTTTACTTTATCATCTGGGGTGCATCCGAGCCAAATCTAAGGAAATGATATTAAGTCAGGCTACTTAAGTGAACCTGTTAAACAGTAAGGCTGACGCAAAATCCTTCAATTTGTTCAAAAATAGAAAATGGAGGACAATAAAAAATTACTTCAAAAATGCAGTCAATGAACTTTGTTGCTGAATTCCAAGTACCCGAGTTTAGAACTAAGAGGGTTAAGAGCCGCTGTACCTCATTTTAAATGATTCTTTCACTCCTGTTTCTGACGTAAACTTAAACTGTTTGTATGAAAGGGGAACTCTTGTCATTTCTGGTTTGTATTTTCTTTGTTTTCTCGATGTTTCATCACGTTATTTCTGGTCCTCTACTCTGTTTAGGAGCTTCTCGGCGTCCTGCAGAACCTCGTTTCCATCTTGATCTGGACAGGACAGAGCCGTGGTCCTCGTCTCCATCTTCTCAGAGGCCGTCTCCCTTCCTGCCAGAATCTTCAGGGCTCAGCGGCATCTCTCACACTGCCACACCAGAGAGGAGGGGCTCGCCTCTGCCGGACTGCAGCGAGCCAGCGGCGGCGGCCACGGAGGACGACATGGGGGCTCTCAGGCAGAGACTGAAGGGTGAGCGGGCGACGTCGGACGATGTCAGCGGCTCCCCACGCAGGGGCCTCCAGAACTACCTGTCTCGTTTCGACGACGCCATGAAGCTTCGAGGTCAGCTGACCAGCGAGAAGCCGACTCAGGACGGCGGCTCGGAAACTGAAGAGTTTGATCCTTTCAGGGTCTTCAGACTCGTGGGCAGCATCCTTCTCGCCGTGTTTGTCAGGATTTTTGTCTGCAAGTATCTGGTGAGTCTGCAGACAGATTTCTGCACAAATCCTCAATTTTATGATTTTAAGAACGAACATTTCTAAAGTTTTCTGAATGCTTAAAGTCTCTGATTTGAATCCTATTGACTTTTTCATTTCAGTCAATATTTGCTCCTTTTCTGACCCTTGAACTGGCTTACATGGGATTATCCAAATACTTTCCAAAGGTGAGTTAACATCAGTTTTTTTCTTTTTTTTTTTTTTTTTTATTTGATCGTGTTAAATGGAGACATTTTAAAGCAGGTTTTTCCTTACTATAACAATTATTCTATGCTTTCCGCTTTAAATCTTTAAGAAAATTATTCAGTTTCTCCAGAATTTCCAGAAATCAAAATGAAACATTAAAAAATAAAGGTAACCTGAAAAGGCCGACGTTATGAGACATCGCTGGTGTAAAGAGTTAATTGATCAATCACTGAACATATGCAGCGGCTGTGCCCAGAAGCTTAAAGAATATGTTCTGTCTGAAGATATCACCCTGCCAAACGACTAACAGTTGAAAAGGTGAACAAACATGATCAGTGATAACACCTACTTTATAGGTTTCCTATGTTGTTTTTTCTTTTTTTTAATTTCATTTTGATTTCTGGAAATTACTCGTTTTCTTTTTTTTAAAGTTTAGAGTTGTGTTTTTTTATTTTCATTAATTTATAATTAATTTGAAATGTTGTTCACCTTTTGGCACATCCCTTTAGGGGGGTCACCACAGCGAATCAGCTTCTCAGCGATTTGCACAGGCGGTTTGTCCCAGTTTTTACGCCGGATGCCCTTCGGTCTTGCCTCAGGACTCACACAGGATTTTTAATTTCTTAAATGTAAAGTTGCTTTTTTAATTAAATATTTTAGCATTTTTTGTTGTGATCTTTAATATGTTTTTGCATTGAGTGATTTGCTGACATGATTTGGACTTCAGGGCCACCGTACCTTTCCAACCTCTAGGTTTGATGTTCTTGTTCTTACCGGTGGCGGCGCTGCTTTATAAAATAATGGAGAGAAAACAGACCATAGAACATTTAAACAGTGACTTTTCTGGGTTAGCTCACTTATTTTATTTTTTAATTCTGTCTTCAAATTGTTTTATACAAACAAACCACACACTTCATCTAAAAATATCCGTCACTCATGTTGTATATAAAAGGGGCTTGAGCTCAATAATTTGTTCATCTTCATCCAAAGCCTATTTGGACTTTGAATATTGTCATTCATCGTTGCTCTTAATGTCGATTTATTTTAAATAAAAATGGAGTGTTATCTTTTTCCAAATTCCAAAATGATTTTTGTTTCTTCAGGTTGAGAAGAAGACCAAGACCACCGTGCTGACCGCCGCCCTGCTGCTGTCGGGCATCCCAGCTGAGGTCATCAACCGCTCCATGGACACCTACCGGAGGATGGGGGACGTCTTCTCCGACCTCTGCACCTACTTCTTCACCTTCATCCTTTGCCATGAGATCCTGTTGCTCTTCGGCTCAGAGACTCCATAACTGACAGGGATCCCCGTCAACCTTCTTGTTGTTCTCGTCTTTTGTCCCACAGCATCAAGGCTTCATTGTCTGCTCCCTCTGGTGCTTGTTGTTGTTGATCGTCTGTAGACGGATCCCTCTCCGCCTTATGTTAAAGGTCACCCTGTTGGTAGTTTAATCTGAAGATGAGGAGTTTTTCTGGTTCTTTGTTTTGAAGGGGTGTGTAAAGTTTGGTAATATTTGTTGCACTTTCTATTTATTAGCATTTTTCCCAACAACCTGAGTTTAAATCTAAACACAAAAAGGAGCAGACGCTTTCATTGAGCGAACAAATGTGTTCGATTCCCAAAAAGGGGATTTTTAGGCTTCACTTAAAACACCCAACAGGTTCAGCTCTTGTTGGTTCATAGAGCATCATTTTTGCACATCAGTGCGCTGTCGCAAAACCTAAACATAAACTCTGGCAGCAAAACAGTCATGCATAATATTTTATGTTTTACTTTCAGTGATCAACTGTGTTTTTCACCTTCAAAAACAGTGTTTATACACCTTTATTACAGATTACATTCATTTTTACAGAAAAAAACTCCTGCAGGTTTATTCTCTTAGTGGGACTTAGTCCAGATTGTTGCTCGTCTTTA
Organism: Oryzias celebensis; assembly: GCA_014656515.1. NCBI lineage: Eukaryota > Metazoa > Chordata > Actinopteri > Beloniformes > Adrianichthyidae > Oryzias > Oryzias celebensis. The sequence continues at coordinate 21,212,585 of BNCR01000013.1, forward strand.
AACTCAGATTCACTTTGCATTTTTAGTTTTTAAACTTAAATTCAAAAGTGAAAGTTTTACATCGTCTGCATCTTTATGAAATAGTTCTGAAACTGTGAAGCATCTTCACTGTTTCTTACTAATATAATTATATTGCATCACTACTGTTGTGGAAAAATCTTCAACCAGCCTGTGACATGGGCTTCTAGTCTGTTCTGTGACTTTTTTTTAAGTTTTGGGAATATTTTTTCCTGTTTGAGATTTAACTAAAGACGTTAAGAACCACAAAGACTCGAGAACCATCACTGCCGGGAACCCCTCGTAAAAGAAGTGGTTCAAAAAGGATTAAGTGTTGGTGTACATAACACACAAATGCGGAATACTTGTCGTTGACTCAAGTTGTCGTCCTCTGAGATCGTAAAACATTTCGAGCTTTTTTAGTGAGAGAAGATGTTTCGGTTCAGGCTGGAAGGATGCGGCCGCTTCAGTCAGGTATATCTCATGAAGTTGAACTCTCCGTTACCTGGTGGATGTAAAAGTATCCGTCTGAATGGATGTACTACACGCTGCTCTGCTGTCCAGTATTCCAGGGGTCCATCTCCATGATGAATGTTTTGTTCAATTCTGAAGAAACATTTGTAGAAATGTGTGTAAACTCAAAGTTGTGTTAAGATTTAGACATAAATCTTATGTTGTGCAGTGAGGCAGTATTGTGAGCATATTTTTGTTTATTGTGATGTACTCTGCTTTGCTGCTTTCTCTAAAGATTTTTATAAATCGTTTACAGCATGTTTCTCCAGGGTCATGTCAAGCCTCAAACTCTACTGTAACTTCAAATAAATTAATTTATTGTTGTATGTTTATATTTTCCTGTAAATAAATCTGAGTTTTTCAAAAAATAAACAAATTCTTATTGCCATTTTGTGTCCGGTCTAATGCAGTTGGTTTGAACCAAATAAAAAGTTTGACATACAGTACTAAGTTTTCTATTTTTATTTTTTATCTTTAGAACAGTAAAGTTTTGTTTTTCTCTTTATTGCTATTAAATGTGCTTTACAAACTGTAGTGGGATAAATCTGTTAAAAAGTAAATTTAAGAAGAATTTTCTCACAAAATTGTGAAATTATTTTCAAATAATGACCCATTTTCAATTCTAAAATGTAACTTGAAAAAGCTTGAATTTGGATTCTCATTTTTAGCTTACACGAATAGGAACTCACAATAATACTCAATAATAACCAAAAACAAAATATTGATACTTATTTAGTATCAAAGTACAGTTTTTGCTAAAAATAAATTAAAATTTAGACAGAAACACAATTTAAACCCGTTACTGCTAAAAATGTAAACAGAGTTTGTCTTGTTTTCCTGTTTCAAAAAAGTTAACTGCTGATTTTAAATTAATTAAGGGGTGTTTTGTAAAAATGCAGAATAATAGTAAATATTGCTTGATTTTATTAACTTCATTACAAACCAGTAACATATTGTTTTTAGCTTAATAAAGTGCTTAGTTGGTAATTTGACATATTTTTCTTTTTTGTTAATTAAAAAAATGTGATTTTAAGAATAAACACAAATACAGTTTTTCGAGAACTAAACAAGAGTTCTGTGATAATTTTGCGTCATATTTTTTTTCTGTTTTCATAAACCTAAACTTTGAAGAAAATTTCTTGACTTAATATTTTGTAATCGACGTCGGCATTTATCTCTAAGATAAAAAATAATACAAAAATATCTCATAGATAGATCATGTTTGTGCAGAGTTGGTAGCGTGGCAGGGCTGTGTTGACCTGTTCGCCCTCCGTCCGCAGGGTGGCGCCATAAAAGTTTAATCTGTGTAGTTGTCTAACTTACGCCGGTGCGACGTTGGTGCTTCTCTTTGGTACTGTTCCATCGTGCACTATTTCACTTATTTTAAAGAAGCGGTATTAATTACACCAGAATGGGACGCGAGTCAAGGTATGCGTAAGTGACCTCTTAACTATTTAATATTTTATTTTCAATAATTTAAACCTGCCTTTTAAAGTGGCGTTGATGTGAGTGGCTAACATTAGCATGCTAGCTAAAGATTATGTTTTTGTCCGTAGCATTTGTGCCTATTTTTTTAAGATAGTTTGACGTTGAGAGATAATTATATTTTTATTATTTATATTTTGGTTCAGGCATTATAGGAAACGCTCGGCGTCTCGGGGACGGTCGGGCTCCAGATCAAAGAGTCGGTCCCCCGAAAAACGCTCCAAAAAAGATGACCGAGACCGAAGCAGGAGGGACAGGTCCCGGAGCCGCGACCGCCGGAGGTCCCGGTCCAGAGACAGAAAACGAGCCAGGTGTGTGCTGTGTGCTAAACGTGGAGCAGCTAAAGTCTGATTTACTTTTAGTAGTTGTGTAAGGGAATGTGTGGAGGCGAGGGTGTCGGTTCAAATCCCGACAACATCCTCTTGGATTTGGAAATGATTTACTCTTAGCAATCAAAACAAGAACTAAAGAAGACAAGAAAAAAACTAGAAACAAATATCTATAAAGAGACTATTTGAACTTGATAATTAGTAATGAATGATGGGAATCTTGCTTTGTTTTTCCTTCTGTTTTCTGGTTTCCCTGCTGTGTAGGCGCTCCCGAAGCAGAGACAGGAGGAGGTCCAGGAGCCGCGACAGGAAGAGGTCATCCAGCAGGAGTCGAGCCCGCAGGTCCCGATCTGGCAGCGCAGGAAAGAGCAAGAAAACGGATGAAAAGTGAGAATTATTCAACAACCAAAGAGCTTTGGAGTCATCAAGCTCTATGGACACATTTAAATATTTCTGAACCTAAATTCAAAATTGATTTTGGTTCATTTCAGCAATTAAAACAAAGGAAAAAGGCAGTAAAAATACATAGATATATCAAATCTGTTTAAGATGATTCATTGATTCAATTGATTAGAAATAAAGAAAATGATGCTATCGTCTTCACGTTATGATGGTTCCTAATCATAAATAGACATATTTCCACACACACATACATACATACAGTATGCATTGAATCCATTAATAAAGATTGTCAAATTGAGTGAAAAAACTGTAAAAATTCAAGAAATACGAAGTAAAATGTTAAAAAAGCAAACGATAGGTTTGTTCAATCAGAATCAACTTTTCAATTTGCTTGTGATCACTCTGTCCCTGTCAAACTCTATTGCTGTTAACATTAACAGTACTTGTTTGTTTTCCGATGTTGACGCACAGGCCCAAAAGCAAAGAGAAAGACAGTGTTGATCCCGTCTCAGAGAAGAAAAAAGTGAAAGAAGAGAAAGAGGAGGAGAAGACAGAGGATGTAAGTACCTGCAGAAAAAAAAAAGTTTAATTGGAAGATGGAGCATGGGATTAGCTTAGCATTTATTTGTCTTTGCAGCAAGATTTTGACCAAAACAAACTGGAGGAGGAGATGAGAAAAAGGAAGGAACGAGTGGAGAAGTGGAGGGAAGAGCAGAGGAAGAAAGCAATTGAAAACATAGGAGAGATCAAGAAAGAGCTGGAGGAAATGAAGCAGGGAAAAAAGTGGAGCTTGGAGGATGATGATGGTGAGGATTCACATTTTTCACTTTTCATTGGCTGACTTGTCACTCAACCAGTGAAAGAGTTATTAAACTTTTCATTTCAGATGATGACGAGGAGAACTCTGCGGTAATGGAAGTAGAGGACGATGACAGTGCAGACGGGAAAGAAGAAGGAAAAGAAAAGGAGATAAAGGAAGAAAAGAAGGAAGATGGGGACCAGGAGAAGGAGACTCCTATGGAGCAGCAGACGGAGGAGGACGAAGTGGATCCTCTGGATGCTTACATGGAGGAGGTGAAGCAGGAGGTGAAGAAGTTCAACATGAGTGACCTGAAAGGAAATGACAAAGTGAGTAAAGCATTTTTAGTCCGTTTTTCTTTTTTTTATTAACATTTTAACACTGTTAGTAGTTTGCGTAAAAAAAGCAATTTCTGTTTGGTTTCCATTTTTTAATATTTGTTTTCTTTTCTTCTACAGAAAGGGGCGATGATGGTAACTAAAGTTGTGACAGTTGTCAAAACCAAGAAAGGAGCTAGCACTCACAAGAAGAAGGGCGAGCTGATGGAGAATGACCAGGATGCTATGGAGGTGGGTCGGTTCTGGCTGCTTCCATGTTATCTGTTGCTGCTGTTTCTGCACGGACTGATTTTTCTGTAAAACAAACACCAAAAACTGTCTCTCTGATCTTCCTGCTGTCTGACAGTACTCATCAGAGGAAGAAGAAGTGGACTTGCAGACAGCCCTGACCGGTTTTCAGACCAAACAGAGAAAGATCCTGGAGCCTGTCGACCACGCAAAGATCCAGTATGAGCCCTATCGCAAAAATTTCTACGTGGAGGTTCCTGAGCTGGCAAAAATGACAACAGAGGGTCAGTAAACAGAAATATCTACTAATTTGAGAGAAGCTATCTGTAGTTAAATGTATTTATTCACTACTAAGATCCAAAGGAGAAAAAAAAGGTTTTATTGATTATTGTAACTAAACCCTTAGAAATCCCAGGCCTTTAAAAGTAATTTTTTGCTGCATTGTTTAATATCCTTTTTTTTAATGCAGCCCCACCAACCCCCAATAACTTCCCAATGAACCCAAAGCTATACAGAAAACTCAATTTTGAGTTGTAAATGTCATTTTGTCACTGCAAAAATGAGAACACATTGTTTTTATGTTTTATAACAAAGATTAAAATTGTATTAATAAAATAAAATGAACAACCCCTCCTAAAAAATTCAAAACAAGGTCAAAACAATACAAAAAATGTAAAAGAAAAAAAAACAGTGTCTCAAGCTGCTCTTTGCTGTCTGCTCTTGTTTTTCACTATAGGAGCACCATGTGAAACTACATGGACAGATAGGCAACACTTTGACTTGAACTCAAATCTACTTTATTTACCCTTCATATACATTACAGAAACACAACAGAATTTCTTAGTGTAAAAACAAAACACACACTGTACCTGTAGTAAGGAAGGATTCCCAACTCTCTCACATTTTGAACCCCCCCAATACCAGGTTGGGGTCAAAAGTTCAGAACCGCGTTGTATAAATAGCTAAAAAAAATTGGTACAGCCACATTTTTGCAATCATTTTTTAATGACAAAAAAAGTCTAAGTATTTATTTCTAAATTATATGTAATGATTTCAAACGAGGTCGGACGCGCCGTTATATTATCCGTTATATTTTAAAATGAAAACTATTTTTATGGCGTCGTTCCTGAAAACGGCTAATGTGGTTGGCGAGCGCATCGGTGCGTTCCGAGACTTCTAAGGGTTACACAACTTCTTTAGTTTTAAAGACTTGCCTTTCTCTTCATTTGTGTTCCATCTTGCGTGTGTGTTCTGTTCTTTCTCACATACAGAAGTGAATGCATATAGATTAGAACTGGAAGGCATTACTGTGAAAGGCAAAGGCTGTCCTAAACCCATCAGGACCTGGGTGCAGTGCGGGGTGTCGATGAAAATCCTCGCTGCTCTGAAGAAGTGAGTTGACGTTTATACAAAAAAATCATCATTTGTAAAAATATATCCCCAGATCTCTCCTGAAACACTAGTAAAAAATGTTTTTCTCCAATTTACCAGGCAGGGCTACGAGAAACCCACGCCCATCCAGGCTCAGGCCATCCCAGCCATCATGTCAGGTCGAGATCTCATTGGCATTGCGAAAACTGGCAGCGGGAAAACCATTGCATTCCTGTTGCCAATGTTCCGACACATCATGGACCAGAGGCCCCTGGAAGAGTCTGAGGGACCCATTTGTAAGATCATTTTAACTTAACATGACTTTAATACTGTAACCAGGGATGTCTTGATCTGATCACATGGTTGGAACTCAGGCTCAATCACGTTGTTTCTGTCTTAATTATAATCCAATGCTGTGTCACAATCAGAAATCTTATATTTATTTTATTCTCATTATTATGATCAGCACTATATATAATCAATACTTATTTTTACAGACAAATACTCTAATAATACTAGAGGTCTGCATTTCATAAACGAATCACAACATTTTATTGCCGAAAAGCGCACAAGAATATAAAACTAGTTTGAGCAGGAAGTGCACAAAAACAGTTCAGTAAAGTTAGCAAGATATTCAGATTCAAACTTCCAGGATCAATAAGTCTTTAAATAAACATTGGAAACTGGCAGTAAACATTTTGATTGAAAGTAAAAGAGCAAGTCATGAATACCCATGATCATGTTCATGCTACAACAATCATTTTGGAAAAAAATCCTTTTTAATTTTGAGGAATTTTTCATGTAAACATGAATCATAATTGATCAAAAAGACTAACAGCTATTAGTATACTAAAGCTACAGTCACCAAGCTTTCTCACATGACTAATTATCAGCTGTTGTTACTAGTTAACTATTTCTTCTATTTCACTATTTTACTTGATTGTTCAAGCTACTTCGCAGAGGTTTAATGCTTAAGTGTTGAGTGATAAAAACAGGTCTATTAAATTTAAAAGATTGGGGATAACCCGGGGATAAGCTGTTCATATAGCATTTGTTCAAAAATATTTGTTTTCTTTTTAATGCGTTACAAAAATATAAAATCAGGACTTGGTATTGGCAGATACTCAAAATCAAAAGACTTTATACTGGGTCAGGGGCAAAAAAATCTGATCAGGACATAACCATTCATGTCCAACTGTTAGATTGATAACTAAAATAGAACCAACTTTTTTCATGTTTAACAAGAATCTTTGTATTCTTACTGCTCGTACTGAACTTGATAATAAATTTTAAAGAGTTGATGAATGAAGACAATGAGAGAGAACAAAGAATAGAAGAGCTGACTGAAGGGAAAAGAGGAAGACTGGATTATAAATATTTGTACCTTGTTGAAGCTCATGGTTTTAGTCCCCTATACTGCTGAAGCTATAAAAGAGAACGTGTAGCATGATCTGAATGCACTCATTTTTCCATCTGCTACAGCTGTAATCATGACTCCAACCAGAGAGCTGGCTCTGCAGATTACAAAGGAATGCAAGAAGTTCTCCAAACCGCTCGGACTCAGAGTGGTGTGCGTTTATGGGGGCACAGGCATCAGCGAGCAGGTGAGATATTCAGTGTACTTTTGCCACATTTTTATCTAGGCTAACATGCTATAGTATGTATAGTAAAGGGAAAAATGTTGAGTATCAGTTATTTTTCTGCAAATGTTTTTATATTCATTCCTGAGTAAGCCTGTGAATCTTTTCATAATAATGTTTTTTAGACTGATTTTAAAGATGTTGAATTTATTTATTTGACAAAAACCGTGTCTATATTGTCAAGATGTTAAAGCAAAGGTTTGATTTTTGGTTTAGACTTATCTTTTTGCGTCTGGGTTCTTTAAAAAAGAAGATCTTCAGAATGGTGGAGAGAACATTGAAATGGCATTGAAGTTGCCATAACCTTTTTGAGATTTTCTTTAAAAAGATAGAGTACCACACAATGATAAGGACTGAGAAGGTTTTGAAGACCTAAACTCTCTGGTTGTTACTCTGTAGATTGCTGAGCTGAAGAGAGGAGCTGAGATCATTGTGTGCACCCCAGGAAGAATGATTGACATGTTGGGGGCCAACAGCGGTGAGTTTGTCTGCTTTTATCCCACCCCTTCAAGATAATTTCACTGAAAAAAGACAATGCAAACCCTTATTTAATGGTTTAATGTTGTAGCATGTGATATTTCAAATCAGTACCACTTACTAAACTGTTGACATTGTTTGACCTCTGGAGTTCAGTCTATCTCCAACATCCTGAAGATCAGGGCCGAGCACAGGTAGGTGGGCTGGCGCTGCTCTCCATGGATTCCTCAACGCTCATCAAATCTTCACGACTGCTTCATTACCTTTTTATTTTCTGTGTATCTACATGACATGTATTTTAATAGTTGAGCTTTGTTTTGTCTCATGATAAATCCGGTCTTGGAGTCATGAAAGCCACTGATTCTCACACAAACTGTGGGTTTAGGAAAGCATCCTCTTGTCATTAAGGAGGGGTTTGGTTGCTCTGGTTTCCACACATGCGAGGTAATCTCTAATATGTTTCCCTTGTAGGTAAAAAGGCGCTCGGTCAGGTAATGCTTGATGGGGCGCCATCTCTTGTGTTGTGTCTTGAGGCTGTTTTCTGACATTTACAGGTCCGTCGTGCCCTTAAGATGGTACGCAAGAGCAGAGAGAAGCCAAAAACACTTCACAGCTGCAAAAAGATTAAAACCCCACACCTAAAGGGAAACCTTTGTTTTTAAATAACAGTAGATTGACGAGCATCTTTAAAAATATGGAGCTAAATGTTTTTGAAAAGGTAGTTTGACTGGCGCTTTGTCGAAGGTGATGGATTTCCTCCTGCTCCTTTTTCTTGATGTGTAGGCCGCGTTACCAACCTGCGCAGAGTGACGTATGTGGTGCTGGACGAAGCTGACAGGATGTTCGACATGGGGTTTGAGCCCCAGGTGGGTACCGCACTGTATTACGCTTGAACATTTTTCTCATTAGGCGTTCCAAAGTGTTGGCACACTGTCATGTGTTTGTATGGTACTTTATCTGCATTTATGAATACACAAAGACATTAACCTGCCCTCTACATCAGGTCATGCGTATTGTGGATAACGTGCGTCCAGACCGTCAGACTGTCATGTTCTCAGCGACCTTCCCCAGAGCCATGGAGGCACTGGCTCGCAGGATCCTCTCCAAGCCCATCGAGGTGCAGGTGGGCGGCCGTAGCGTCGTCTGCTCTGACGTGGAGCAACATGTGGTAAATACTGGTTCATGCTTTAGTCTGTAAAACACATTGGTTTCCATGCTGTCCACTGAGATGAGAGTTTGATAGAAATGCTCCATTTCAGTTGGTTTTTGTCTCAGTCTCATGTTCCGTCATGACTCCTCATCTCTTTGCTTTATTCCACATGCAGCTTGTGATTGACGAGGATAAGAAGTTCCTGAAGCTGCTGGAGATTTTGGGTCACTACCAGGAGAAAGGATCGGTCATTATCTTTGTGGACAAGCAGGAGCACGCTGACGGTCTGCTGAAAGACCTGATGAAGGCCTCCTATCCCTGCCTGTCTTTACATGGAGGTACTAAACCCCATTTTCAGTCGGGAAAATCTTCTTTACAGTTAAGAGTTTGTCAAATTTTAGATTTATTCATTTGTAACCATGTGTTTTTAGGAATCGATCAGTACGACAGAGATAGCATCATCAACGACTTTAAGAATGGAGTTTGTCGGTTGATGGTGGCCACTTCTGTGGCAGCCAGAGGCCTGGATGTCAAGCAGCTGATCCTGGTGGTCAACTACAGCTGTCCCAACCACTATGAAGACTACGTCCACAGGGCGGGACGCACTGGTAGAGCCGGCAACAAGGTTAGAATCAATTTATTTCCCTTTTCGTCCAGCGGCCCTCTCAGTACTTAAACTTCTTTGCTTCTCTCAGGGATATGCCTACACTTTTATCACAGAGGATCAGGTTCGTTATGCAGGAGATATCATCAAAGCTTTGGAGCTCTCGGGGTCTCCTGTCCCCCCAGAACTGGAACAGCTTTGGGCCTCCTTCAAAGACCAGCAGAAAGCGGTAAAGTCAGGCAGTAAATCAGCTAAAAATCTTAACAGCTCTTTGAAGCAGAAGTTATTTGAACTTCTAAAAATTCATATTCTAAAGAACATATATCTGTTGTGACTTGGATGACTTATTCTTGCTTTCATGCAAGCAGGATTTCCCCTTTTATTACACTTTTCACATTTATTTGGAAAGAAATGTTTGTATTTGGTTGATACTGTTTTCCCAATCTTTTTAATCTCTTCCTGCTTTTTTTTTTCAATCTCCCCATCAGGAGGGTAAGACCATTAAGAGCAGCAGTGGCTTCTCAGGAAAAGGTTTTAAGTTTGATGAGACCGAACATGCCTTAGCTAATGAGAGGAAGAAGCTGCAGAAAGCTGCACTCGGATTGCAGGACTCTGACGACGAGGATGGAGCCCTGGATGTGAGGGACACCAAGAAATAAAACAGTCTTAAAAGTTCAGTATTGATTATAACGGATTATAATCTTTTATGTTTCATTAGATCGAGGAGCAAATTGAGAGTATGTTTAATTCTAAGAAGAGGGTGAAGGATCTGTCTGCACCTGGAGCAGCTGGCGGTGCTGGCGGAGTGGTTTCTGCGACAACTACTACTCCAGGAGCGCTCGGTATCACACCTACGTCAGCTGGAAACAACCAGAAACTGGAGATGGCCAAAAAGCTGGCTCTCAAGATCAACGCTCAGAAGAATCTGGGCGCAGAAGCTCAGGTACGTCCTGCCTTCATGACCCTGAAGAGGCTGGTAATGACATCACAGGTTCATGTGTTCTCTTAAAGACCCACTCCAATGAAAATCATGATTTTGGTGTTTTTAACATGTTCTTGTAGTATTTTTCTCATGATAGAGAACATAAATTAACATTAAAACTGCATTTCTACGTATTTCTTTATTCAAATCGTGTTGGATCAGGAGCAGATGAAAACCTGCGGTTTCAAAAAGCTCAGATTTGTGACGCAGCAACTGCCATGGACGGGCCAGAGTCTCTCCTCTCCGCTCCAATTCTGTTGCATCCACTTGCAGACAGATAGATCCAATAACGTCTTCGTTTTCCTCTCCTGAGCTAGCATCTGGCTCAAAACTGTGCGACTTGATAGCTCCAATATTGCTTGCCTTTTTACAATAGAAAAAAGAAATAGTTGAACTTTGACTTTCTACTTCCATTTTTTTATTTGTCACTGAATCATTTTATTTATTTTCTGTTTTTTTTTCTACTCTGTTTACAGGATGTGATGCAGCAAGCCACCAACGCCATTTTGCGTGGAGGACCCATTGTTACTCCATCCGTGTCGGCTAAGACCATTGCAGAACAGCTGGCAGAGAAGATCAACGCTAAGCTGAACTACACACCTGTGGAGAAGCTGGAGGAGGAGAGGCAGGCGGCCGAACAGGCCGAAACTGTCCGGAGATACGAAGAAGAGCTGGAGATCAATGACTTCCCACAGGTCACAATGTGTTCTGAAACTTGCTCTTGTGTTGGTTTTGATTCTTTCACCTTTACTTTTGTTATAAAGATGAACCCTGTTTACTCAATCCACCATGAAAGCTGTCCTCTTGAATTCCAGCATTTCAGAAAAGAAAAGTTTTTGCTTCAAAAAGAACGACAGCTTTAACATGTAATAACACTTGTTTATTTACAGACGGCCAGGTGGAAGGTGACTTCCAAAGAAGCTCTGCAGAGGATTGGTGAATACTCTGAGGCAGCTATCACCATCAGGGGAACCTATTTCCCTCCAGGAAAAGAACCCAAAGAGGGAGAACGCAAAATTTATCTGGCTATTGAGAGTAAGTATCACCAAAACAAAAGGCTGAGGTTTCTGCTTCTCCAGAACATAGTGTTAAAACCCACTCAGACGAAAAGTTCATAAGAAATTTGCCTCTGACCTGTGGGTGAGACAGTTGGTACAAAGTAAGCCACCTTTCATTTCCCGTGATCTTTTTGTTTACACACTTTTCCGCTAGCTTACAGCCCATCACTCACCCATTCTCACAGTAACGGTGCCACAAAAATGGCGAGCAATATTGCAGCTATCCAGATGTAGTTTTGACCCAGATTCTAGCTCTGATGAGGAAAATGAAGACGTACATTTATTTTACTACATGTTAAAATCTTTAAGTAATCCTAGTTATAGTTGAAAATTTAACTTCTGGCAATAATTGTGGTGTTTCAACTTAAAATTGTATTACTTTTAAAGTCAACTTATTGTTTATTAAAAAAAAAGCAGAACTTTCCTAATAAATTCTTGTTTTCTAGGTGCAAATGAACTTGCTGTGCAAAAAGCTAAAACAGAGATTACGCGGCTCATCAAAGAAGAGCTCATCAGATTAGTAAGTCTCACTTTCAGGAAATTTTCAGTATTTTTTTGTGAATATTACGTGATTCCTAACCACCAGGTGCAGGTTGTTCTAAACCTTTGTACCTTTTTTTCCCCCCATCATTCCACAGCAAAATTCCTACCAGCCAACAAGCAAAGGCCGCTACAAAGTGCTGTAGTGCAAAAATTATGGCTCAACGGAGGAGTTTCTACAATGGAAGAAGATCCTGTCGTCTTTCTGCTTTCATCAAAATCCTGGAAAAATATTTTAGTCTATATTTTATTAAAATACAATCATCTGTTTTTTTTTTTTATCTTTACTTGTTTGTCCTGTAATTTTTATACCTACAAACACCCTAAATGTCTGATTCCAGTGGTTTCAAACATCTCTTCTTTGTGACAAGTCTGAATGTGATGTAGACTGATTTTCTTCCTCTCTGGTTAGATTTATGTACAAACAGAAACTGGGGTTTTACTTTTGTTCAAAATAAAACAAATATCATGAGACCCTTAATCTGTGTGATGTTTGGAGAAGATGAGGATGCCGCAGACAGTTAATAATTCAACAGCAGTTCTTGTCCAAATGAAAATGGCTGATACGTGTATTGTTATTTTTTTTAAATCATTTTTAGTTAAGGTTAGTAAAAAAAAATCATTTTGAGTACTTTATAATGTGTTAAAGGCCCGTTTCCGTATTTTAGGGAGAAGGGAGGCTAAAAAAAACCCTACAACCTTTGCCTGCCCTTCTGCGCATGCCCAGACTGCTCTCCCTGTCTTATTAATTTTTAATGGAAAATGGCTGCGTTTCTTTTCCAAAGCTCTCGCGCTGGGAATTAAAACCTCCTCTTTCACCTCCGCTCGCCGCCTCCTGGCTCCCCTCGGAACGTTTGGATGTGGTGAGCACATGTAGCAACCCGACGGCCCGTGGTGCTAAAAAAAATAAATAAAATAAGCTAAAAAAAAATGAATCTACTGACGCTTTGAGGGGATGAAAGCTCATTTTTCTCCTTAACCCTTTCGACGCCGATTCCTGCTAACAATCGAGGTACGGTAACCTTTGTGCTCATTCCAGCGGTTTGCTCGGTGTGGGCTAGCTTCACCAAGCATCTTTGCACTCCCTCCTACTTTGTGCCGGAACCGTTATTCGGGCCAGAACCGATCCAAACGCCGCTGCTCATTAACATTTCATGAATCGGATTTCAGGGGTTTGCGTTGAGCCGCAAACATGCGGGATCTGTCACGCGCACCGTTTTCTTCTTGGTTTGTTTTTGTTTGTTTTTGTGAATGGATGTTACTACAGACGGTATGTGGTAGTAAAGTCTGAGCCTCCTGCCATCCTGGCTCCTCTGCAGGAGAGACAGACAGGAGCAGGCTGTCACCCTGCTCCTCTTCCTCCCCACTTCAAGTATTTATAACCTCCTCCTCCTCCTCATTTTGGTTTTAAAAGTGCTTTTTTATGTGCATTTATTGACCAAAGAAATCTATATCAAGCAGAGTGGAGCACGTGTATTTAGAAAAGGCCCCAAAAAGCTGACTTTCTACATTTTTTTTTAGACTATTATACAAAAAAATGCATTTTAAATTGTGTTTTTGTGTAAAGATCCTTCTAAATTAATATGAACGACAATCATACATGTCTGGAAATTGGCTGTTTTTAAGAAAATCCAAATAAATGAGACTCGAGCTTTGATGCGTCTAAAGTGAATATTTTTAAACACAATTTCATTCCTTCCTTTCAATCAGAGGATGTTTTAAAGACCCACTTGGATGGAAATTGTGTTTTTAACATGTTTTTGTATCATTTTTTCATGATGGAGGACTTATTTAAAGAAAATTAAGCTTAAAATCGCATTTTTGGCCTTAATTATTTCACAAAATAAAAAAAATTAAAATGGAATTGTTAGATTAACACAAACATGTTCTAACAAAGTCAGAATTTGTTTATTTTTCTTATATATATATTTGTTTCTGTTTCATTAGAAACTATTTGCAAACGTCTTTTTTAAAATGACATTAATAGAACGTAGTCATTTAATGACATCAATATTCTACCAGATATTGGCCATATTTAGCTTCAGACCCAATCCAATCATCTTTTGATCTATTGTAAAAGTGATCTTTTATATTTGAATATGGAGATTTTAGCCAAAAGCTAACTCCCCATTGGCTGTACATGAGAACTGGACTTAGCGGTTGTGACATCACCCATGGAAAGTGACTTTCCAGTTCCAACCAAATACAGTCGCCATTTTTCAGCGATTCTCGTTGACATAAGACGTCCTCAGTAAGCCGTGATTGGTCGGTGTTGGTTCAATTGTAACCACTTTCTCCATGCGGGAGTGAGCATGTTAGAAGGCCACACCCCTTCCATTGAAAGGATGGTTATTCTGACAGACAGAATGAGTCATGGCTGTTTATTTCTCTATAGAAGTCTATGGGATTTTGGCTTCATGGGACCAGCAGGTACTTCCTGTTCAATCCAGTTCTCATCCACAGTAAATGGTTCTCCCACTAGCGTTCAGCCCCTCACACCCCCAACCTAAAATCAGCGGTGCAACAAAAATGGCGGGCAATCATGGAGCTATCCAGCTGTACAGTTTTGATTCCAGATCCGAGATTCCAGCTCGGATGAGGAAAACGAAGATGTACATGGATCTATGCACTCTTTTTCAAATGGCATTTTTTTCATCTGCACTGACAATTTGAATTTTTAATTTTAATCTCAGTTTTCTTCATGTTTGTTCTCCATCATTAGTAAATGCTCAAAGTTTATGTTATAAACCCCCAAAACATGATTTTCATCTAAGTGCGTCTTAAAGGCGACAGCTGGGACGTTTTACCAAAAACTCAGAACTACAAAGCTTCTGCTCTGAAAATTTAGCACTTTTTTAAAGACGAAACTTCTACTTGTATGTAATTTATGCTATTTCTCCTTTTTTTTTTTTTGTTAGGCTGTGAACTTTTAATTTAAACATTTTTTATTGAACCTTTTGAAAGAATTGTTAGCATTTCTTGTGACTTTAAGATTTCTTGTTTAATAGCTTTCATTTATCATAATCTTTAACCTTTTGGTAAATAATCCACAGTTTTCCAGCTCCAGCAGAAGATGATGCGCCAGGTGACGACCACGGACTTCTGCATGAGCGGCAGGCCCTCGTGCCTGGCAGAGGACGGCCACCACCCTGCTTCTCACTTCGACCTGTGCACCTCCCAGCCCAACAAGTTCTACCCTCCACCCCCTACCACGTCCCTCCAGATGACGCTTGCTCCCATGGCCTTACCGGCCCAAAGCCACAAGCCCATGGTGTGCCAGAGACAGGACGTTATGGGGAGTGACCCACGCTCACCGGGAAAATAGCCGGCATGAAGGGCGCTGAGCCAACACCGGATGACAGCAAGAAGAAAAGCAAAGGTGCCGGCAAGACGGGCAGACGAGGGAGACCTTTGGGAACCACCAAACTAGCTGGTTACAGAACCAGCACCGGCAGACCGCTCGGCACTACCCGGGCTGCTGGGTTCAAGACGAGCCCGGAAGGCCGCTCGGTACAACGCGAGCTGCGGGCTATAAGGTCAGCCCAGGGCGGCCTCCTGGCAGCATCAAAGGCCTGTCGCGCCTCAACAAACTGGCTTACAGTAGCACCTGCAGCGGAGCAGCGTTCCCATATCCACTCCCACACAAAGAAATTCTCTGTGAACCTTCCTGCAAAGAGAAGCCGGCCACGGAGTGAAGGCTCTGCTCCACGCGCTCACCTGCCGGGACAGTAGACACACAGGCACAGGTTTCCTGCTGCAGTTTAGAGGCAGTGAAGGTGAGAGGAGGATCGCTTTTTTATAAGAATATCAATAATAATATGTCTTGTTGTCATTTGTGTGACTATCATCAATATAATCCCCACCAGTTTTTCAGTAATTCTGCTGAGATCTATAGTGTAAAAACAGTTACACTAAACATAGCTGTTTTCTAGTGACTTCTGTAGCATTTTATTCCCAACACAAACACATTTCTCTGAAGTTATCTCTGCGTTTTCATCATCTCCAACAAAGGAGGTCTTTACAAAGAAAACTGATGTGTAAAATGTGCTACAGAAGATGAGAATGTACTTTGAATGTTAGTCAGTGCAGCTTGGAGTCCAAAAAAGCATTTGTACTCTTTTTGTTTTTATAAAAGAACTCAAAAGAATCTGGTTGGAAATGTGGTTTTACTCTATGGAGATGTAGAATATTTGAGCACTGATGGTGAATTTCTGTATTTGGTGGCAACAACTTAACCCAGTTTTCAAACTAAAATCTAATTTAATCCATTTCAGCAGATTCAGTGGTTTTAAACATCAACACTTTTTTTTTTGCATGCAGGAAATATCCAAGAAACCAACCCAGCTTACGAGTTACAGCAAATGAGATGTTTTTAAACTTTGAAAGAATTTTGACGTATAAATCCATGTGTGCAACTTTAATTTATCAAGTGTTACTTTCCTTTACACGTTTTCAGTTAGTTTAAAACCTTTGAACCAGAAAAATTGTTTAGAAAGCTCAGCATAAAAATGAAAATTATGTTTTCTTTTCTTTTTTTTTGGCAGACATTCAGTTTTTACTTTGTTTGTTATTTAAAAATACTGATCTAAGTCACATTTTACACACAAAACAATGGTTTAAACCAATTGTTGCTTAATCAAAGTTGCTTAATTCTGTAGAATTAATAGGAATCAAAATGTAACCATGATTTTTAGTGTTGCCCTTTTTTCTTTTTTTTTTTTTCCTTGTTTTTTTAATTGCTTATGCAGTCCAGACCTTTGTGTTTTGGCCGTCTGTATGAGAGCATTACACTTTTATTTCAGACCTCTGCCCATTTTAATGCTATTTTCCTTTTAAAGAACTAAACCAAGTGAGAGAAAACAATCATAATGTTCATTTAAATATTTGTTTAGCCATAATATTGCTTTTAATTTGAGACAGAAAAGTGTTTGGAGATAATTTTGTCAATACATTGACTATACTCAATAGAATGGTTACCCTGTTAGGAATAATCAGATAAATCACAACCCTTCATCTTCATCTTCATCGCGTTGATTGAATAAACACTGAAACCATTTCGTTTTATTAGCCAATCATTCATGCACTATAGGACTGTTCCTCAGTCTACCGCTAGAGGGTGCTGTTTCTGTAATGAAACTTGGTTGCTAAACAGGATTTTGCAATTATGGCAGTTTTATGTTACATCTCATTGTTGGCGTCTTTTTCTTAACGATATGTTTAAATTGTTAAGATCACATTAAACCCTTAAAATAAACAGTTTTTATAAAGTTTACTACAAGATTTACGTTTCACAAAATCCGATGTTCCTGCTGAGATCACGACAAAAGACGTTTTAGACAAAAAACAGTTTGAAAATAAGAGGGTTTTTTTTAGACTAAATTAATTCAGTGTCATGTGTAGCATTCTTAATCACACATGGTTTGAAGGATTTTTTGACAAACGTCTTTTAAACCATCTTGTACTAAACGTTTATTATTTTCTTTCATTTATTCAAGCTCGAGCAGCTCAAAAATAAGAGGGAAAAACTTTGAGTTTTGCTCTGACACAGTTTGGAAATGATTTAATATGGTGCAATAATATGTTGTTTTTATTATAGGTTATCATGGGAACTTTGATACTATCACTTTTTATTAATGTTGTATTTTAAACCCACTTTTAAGTCATTTTTCTCACTTGTTTCAATGAGTTCCATCCTGTAAACTAATGTATTGAAAAAGTCACCTTTGTAGTTTTCTTTGTGACCCTCCTTTACCAAAGAATGAGATCAAACTCTGAAGATTTGAGTTTGTTAACATTACTTTTCAGGACATTTTTCAGCTCACTAAAGAAAAGTGTGTAAAAAATGACAAAAAGATGTTTTAATCTAAACCTTGACGTGTTTACATTTAATGCTGGGTTGATTTAAAAAGCAGCTTCTTGACAGTTTCAGTCCACTGATATAAACTTGATCACTTTCATTGTTTTCATTTACTTTATTTAGCTTTTTCTACAGTTTGTATGTAACTAAGTTTGATATTTAAAGATGCTTTTTAGCTGCGGCTGCCTGCTCGTTCCTCATCCTGACTTTTGTCCAAACTCTCTGGAGTCTGAATGAGGAAGTTGCTGGTTTGTAATCAATACTGGAGATGTTACAGGACGACTGTTAGCTTTGTGCTCTGAATTCACAGCAGACATTTGATCCAAGTTGTAGTAGAAGTTGTTAGACTTCTGTTTGACTGAAACCCTGCTTTAATGTTAGCATGAAAGGTTTTTAGTCTGTTTGGCTAACACGTGTGACCTCAGAAAGCTTGAAGTCAAAACTGTCAGCTTGAATTATTTTTAGGCCCATAAAGTCATCTTTTTTCACAAAAAAGCATCAGAATTTTGTGTTTCCTATAATTTACAAGAAATGAAAGTCTACAAGCACAGATGCTGTTTGTAAAAGCTGCTAAAATAGTGAATTATTGGATTCATTTAAGAAACCCACCTGCTGGTTGCTGTAAAAAGGGACAAAGTTGTTGCTCATCAAGAAAACCTTGAAACAAATCTTTGTTGTTTTGACGTTTCAGTTAAAAAACTTTCACGAATAAACATGGATTTGAGGTAAATACCACGGCTCAAAATATGACCAGACTTTGGACGTGCTTTGTGAATAGATGTGTTGAAAATGATCAAACTATGGATTGCTGACAGTCTTAGAACATTGTAAATGTCATTGTTTGTTATGGTGTCATTTACTTTGCTGAATACAAAGCTAAATGAGAGGAAGTTTTGTTGAAGTCTGCATCCTTCATGTGAAGGAGTCCTGGATAATCCTAAAACTGTACCAAAAGAATCATGAATGCATTTGAATGTGTCGACACAGGGAGCACAGTTCTAAATATTGACCTCTCTAATTGTTCTCTGACATTTTTGGTTTCTCATCACCCGCGGCGTCTCCTCACATTTGAGTTTTGATGGAGAAATGAGGCCAAGGTCCTTCATAACTGCCATCAACAAGGCCTGTAAAGCTTTGTACATTTCTCCTTTGATTCCTGCATGATTGTTGTGGAATGTTCAAAAGTTGTGTAATAAATCAGAAAGTAACACAGTCTTGATTCTTTTCCCAACTTTACTGTTTGTGGATAAAAACAAAAAGTTTCAAAATGTTGAAAAAAAGACGCAGCAAACACGACTAAAACAAGAGATAGAAATGACAATTTTCACCATTCAAAACATTTTACATGCAACACTTATTATATACATCACATAATAGAAACATTAACATATTGTTATGCTATTATACAGTAAACGAAACTGTTGTAAAATCATTTTACAAACAAAAATAATCATTCATCTTCTATACTGTTTTTGTCCTTTTCTGGATCACGGGGCTGCTGGAGCCTATCCTGGCCACTCATGGGTGAGGGCAGGGGACACCCCTGGACAGGTCACCAGTCTGTCACAGGGGCTACAATCACACACACACTTAGGGACAATTTAGAGTTACCAATTAACCTTTGCACGGGGAGAACATGCAAACTCCACACAGAATTGGCGTCACTGTTTCAAGTCTCTCAGCTGGAACTTGAACTGAGGGTCTTTTTGCTGTGAGGCTAGAGCGCTAACCACTGCATCACCGTGCAGCCCATTCATAATTATCAACAAACTACAATTATCTGAAGACATCACGAAGTTCAGAAAGCTTGGAGGACGTCTTTTTGAATCTCACTTACTCGTGTTCAGTTTGGTTGTTCAAGAAAATATTTTGATCTGTTTTTGAATTTTTGAGTCAAATTTCTTTTTCATTTAATTAAAAAAAAGTTCTGTTGACAGTTAAGTTTATTACAAAAAATGTCTGTGTTTTGTCTGTTATTTTGATTTAATAAAAACTATTTTGTTAACAAAGTGAATATAAGAAGTTACATACACAGTATTTTTCTGTGATTTTATATATTCTACAGTACAGAGTTGAGTTTCACAGATCAATAACTGCTTTTTACTTTAATCCAACAACCTGATGCTGCTTCTACCACTTGGATAGAGCAAGAATCCAGCATACAGAGGCTGAGTGAATGTGGTCTGGACTTTGTGTATGAGAGTCATGGATTTAGAAACGCTGTAGAAAGACAAAGTTCCTGCTCTGTGATTTAAATAAACTCCAACTCTGGAGGATTGAGGAGCTGGAATAAAAACACAGAGCTTCTTGTTATGGAAACACATACATTTAGTAGGTAAACACATTAAAGCCCAGGATTTATCATTAAATCCAAACCCACATTCATCAGGGGTTCCTGTACGACTGATATCTTTATATGAAACTGACACAAAAACCCCTCACTCCACTCCACCTCCCAGTAACAACGTCCAGTCAGACCTTCTGCACTCAGAACCTGCCACCTTTCAACAAACCTGTCTGGATGATTTGAATAATTCTGCTTTACATCTGTCCATTTTGCTGTTCTGTTCTGTTCACTCAGAGATAGATGTGTGTTTGCTGTGTTTGGATCCAGTGTGATCTGATGATAGAACTTCATGAAGTCCTCTCTGGATCTGAAGTCTTCAAGCAGAAAATCATCCATTGTGTGTAAAATCTTTGTGGTCTGGTCTCTGAGAGTCTCCTCCAGCTTCTCTCTGGTCTCAGACACAGCTTTGAGAGCATCATCAAAGCAGTGCTGAGCTTGTTCAAACCTGGGTAAGTCTGTACAGACACTCAGATCTGACAGGGAGGAGCAGTTGTTGAGAAAATGGAGATGATCTTCTGTAGATGAGAGCTGGTCCAGTTCAGCCTCTGTTTTCCTCAGTTTGGTGATCTCCTGCTGCATCTTCTCCTGGAGTTCTTCCACTTTCCTCACTTCCTCCATCTGATAGGATGTGACCTTCTGCTCCACTTCTGAGCATTTTTGCTCCAAGAGACGAATCAAACCTTTGAAGACGTTCTGACTTTCTTTGATAGTTTTCTCAGCAGACAGATTGATGGTCTCCACCGCCTGCTGAAGTTCTTCTAAATCTTCTTGTAAGTTGAGGATTCTCTGTTGGACTTTTAGTTGATCCAGTTCCAGCTTTGTTTGTCTTTCAGCCCTTTCTGCTGCAACAGACACCATGTCATGACCTTTGTGTTCATCCAAGGAGCAGAGATTACAAATACACTTCTGATCAGTGCGGCAGAAAATCTTCATCACTTCATCATGACGAGGGCAGATGTTCTCCTGAAGCTTTCGAGTGGCTTTGACCAGCTTGTGCTTCTTTAACGCAACAACTCTAAAATGGGGCTGGAGGTGCTGCTCACAGTAAGAAGCCAAACAGTTCAGACAAGACATGGCAGCTTTCAGCTTCTGTCCTTCACAGAAATCACAGTCAGCATGTTCTGGTCCAGTTAGAGAACGCTCAGGTGAAGACGGTTGAAGCTCTGTTTTTCTTGCGTCCTCCACCAACTCTGCTAAAATCGTGTTTCTTACCAGGACAGGCCTTGAAGTGAAGCTTTGTCTGCACTGAGGGCAGCTGTGAGCTTTTTGTTCGTCTCCCAGCAGTTCTGAATACATTCCAGACAGTAACTGTGTCCACAAGGAATAGTGACCGGATCCTTCTGCAGATCCAAACAGATGGAACAGATCAGTTTTTCTTTGTCAAGAAAAACCTGCTGCGCCATTTGTGCTTCCTACAGGAAATGTCAAGTTTCACTTTCTTTTACTAGATGAAGACTTGGTTCCTCCTTCACTGTTCTGCAGTGCATGAAAGCTTCCGTTTTTAGATGTCGATCAGTGAGGGGGAGGACGCAGATCTTAAAGTACAGAGCTAAACGGTAGAAGTTTCTTTTAAACTCTGCTTTCTTTATGTGAATTAGTGATGGAATTATTACAAGACTGTAATGCCTTGTTTCCACTGAGTGATATTGTATGGTCCAGTCTGGTATTTTTACCGTTTCCATTAAAAAATGAATCCATTATGCGGGACCGAACCGTAAAATTTTTTGGCCCCTGTAGGTCCAAAGGTCGTTCCGGCAAACAAAAGCACCAAGAAAGCAGCTGTATTCCTCTTTGCCGCCTACAATCTTCTTTCATACAACAAAAAATGATTCGTATCTAAAAGTTTAGCGTAAAAAAATCAGCTGCTTGATGACCTCCATTGTTGTTGTTAACTTCACCTCTCATGCACCGTTATGGTCCAGCTTTGAGTGGAAACGATTACCTGAATTGCCTGGTCCATTTTAAATCAGAGTAGACTGGACAGAACTGCTTCGTGAAAACAAGGCTTTCCAGAAGACACAGTTCTAACTTTTTATCCTTGTAATTGGAGCAGCCATGGTGCAGAGGCAGAGTGGATGGTCTGATCTTAATATTGTAGGTTAAATCCCTGCCCTGCTTGCCTATGTGACCTAAGTGTCCTTGGGCAAAATACTGAACCCTGCATTGCTTTAAATGGGCCTGTAAGGAATGTAGTTAAGTGCTGTAGAAGACGATCTGACTTCCTTTGATAGTTTTAGTGCCATTCTGTGTTTCTGCCTGGAAGACTGTTAAATTGTATCTTCTGTTTCTAGATAAAAGCTCCTCCCTCCTTCACTGCTTTACAGTGCATAACATGAATGCTTCTGTTTTACTTGTATAAATAACAGATGAGGGATGGGGAAGGGAACAGGGAACTTGATTGGACTCTGAACAGGAAGTAGGTGTCACATGTATATCTCCAGTCACAGCCAGGCAGGGAGCTTAAAGTTAATTTTGTCATGCAATCACATTTTCTAGTGAATAATTAATTATGACCTGTTATTATATTATCTATTTTTATTTAACCCAATATTTGCAGTGAAAAGTCCAATTTGGAGTTTTTTTTCATTTCAATTTGTGACGTTGTGGCAGAGGAAAAGATAAAAATACAACTAAGAAAGTGGATTTATTTAGTTTTTTATTATGACAGATTTCCCACCTTCATTTTTACACCACCAAGGGGCACTTTTTTTAATCTTCAACATTTAAGAGACAAAAAAATCATCAGATCCAGAAAGCTCTCATTTAAAGAATCAAAAAACAGTTGGAACACTTTTCTGAGCAATAGTGACCAGGAACTACTTATTAATACCATAATGCTTTGACATATTATTATTCCATAACTAGACTGTAGAAAAGACTTCAACTTTTTTGGTGATTTTGATTGTTTTGAAGAGTGGAATGCAGCAGAAGAGAAAATAAGAAGAAGGAGATTAGAATAGAGGAGCTGACACCGGAGGAATTGATCAATTTAGAATTTGGACTTTGTTGTTTCTGGACAAAAACAGAAGGTGAACTTTCCCTCTGAAATGACGCTTTGTTTAACTTATGAAGTTTAGAAATTACCACTTTCCTCTGCCACAGCAGAGTTAGGTCACTGCAGGCTCTGTTGCTGTTTCTATGACACCACATATCAAATAGTCAGCTTTTTGTGAAAAATGATTTAAACCTAAATAAATAACAAGATATAAAAAACACAACAAGCTATTTTGGGTTAATAATTAATCATGATAAACGGGATAACTTGAGATCCCACTTCAAACAGGGTTATTGTCTGCATCAGGGCTACAACATAAAATCAGTAAAAGTTAAACTACATCTTATCCCTAATCTACCAAATAATAACTTTTGATTTTTGACCTGCTGTTATTGGCTGATAAAAACATAACACAAGAAAGATAGAGATTACAAATTTCACAATAAAAAAAATTACATTCCAAACAGGTGTTGTAAATCACAAAAAATCTCTAATACATTGTTAGGCTCATATACAGTCAAACACAAAAAATGTAAAAATCCTTTTAGAAACAAAGATAATAAATATATATAAAAAGCATAGCTTTGATTTTATTCAGAAACCAAAATATTATTTATCTGTATCAGATTCAAATTAAATGTAATAATAATAATAATAATAAACTTAGCTGAGAATTAAATCAAAGCTGACAAATGCAGAAAAATGTTTAAGGGCTTCACAGATCAAGTCAAACATTCATAAATCAGCAGATACATATAAACAACAATCACACAAGCTCATCAACATTGACAATGACAACACACGTGTTTGAGAAAAACTAAACTCACTTGAACAACAAGCAAGTTCAGAAAGCTTGGAAGAAGTTTTCTTTAAGTTCACGTGTTCGTGTTTAGTTTCGGTTGTTCAAAACATCCTCACAGTTTCTATTTTTTTGTTAGGAATTTATTTTTTAAATTTACTTAATTTTTAAAGATGTGTCCTGTTTACACATTTTACAAAACAATTTTTTTTTTTCCTGTTGTGTCCATTTTTTATTAGAGAAAAAATTCCAGTGTTTTTGTCTGATATTTAAAAATAAAAAATGAAAGCCTTTTTTTATAAAGTGATTTATAAATGTTAAATACAGAGTATATTCCTGTCATTATTCTTTTATTTCTACATTACAGACCAATTTCATCATTAAGCCTCACAGTTCAGTGACTGCATTTTTACTTTAATCCAAAAACCTGATTTTACCTCCAGAACCTGATGAAAGCCAGAATCCAGCATACAGAGGCTGAGTGAATGTGGTCTGGACTTTGTGTATGAGAGTCATGGAGTCAGAAACGCTGTAGAAAGACAAAGTTCCTGCTCTGTGATTTAAATAAACTCCAACTCTGGAGGATTGAGGAGCTGCAATACAAACACTGTTCTTGTTATGATAAAATTTATATTCAGTGGGGGAGCATCTCAAAGCCCAGGATTTATCATTTAATCCAAAACTACATTCATCATAGGCTCCTGTACGACTGATATCTTTATATGAAACTGACACAAAAACCCACTCACTCCACTCCACCTCCCAGTAACAACGTCCAGTCAGACCTTCTGCACTCAGAACCTGCCACCATTGAACAAACCTGTCTGGATGATTTGAATAATTCTGCTCTACATTTGTTAATGTTGCTGTTCTGTTCTGTTCACTCAGAGATAGATGTGTGTTTGCTGTGTTTGGATCCAGTGTGATCTGATGATAGAACTTCATGAAGTCCTCTCTGGATCTGAAGTCTTCAAGCAGAAAATCATCCATTGTGTGTAAAATCTTTGTGGTCTGGTCTCTGAGAGTCTCCTCCAGCTTCTCTCTGGTCTCAGACACAGCTTTGAGAGCATCATCAAAGCAGTGCTGAGCTTGTTCAAACCTGGGTAAGTCTGTACAGACACTCAGATCTGACAGGGAGGAGCAGTTGTTGAGAAAATGGAGATGATCTTCTGTAGATGAGAGCTGGTCCAGTTCAGCCTCTGTTTTCCTCAGTTTGGTGATCTCCTGCTGCATCTTCTCCTGGAGTTCTTCCACTTTCCTCACTTCCTCCATCTGATAGGATGTGACCTTCTGCTCCACTTCTGAGCATTTTTGCTCCAAGAGACGAATCAAACCTTTGAAGACGTTCTGACTTTCTTTGATAGTTTTCTCAGCAGACAGATTGATGGTCTCCACCGCCTGCTGAAGTTCTTCTAAATCTTCTTGTAAGTTGAGGATTCTCTGTTGGACTTTTAGTTGATCCAGTTCCAGCTTTGTTTGTCTTTCAGCCCTTTCTGCTGCAGCAGACACCATGTCATGACCTTTGTGTTCATCCAAGGAGCAGAGACTACAAATACACTTCTGATCAGTGCGGCAGAAAATCTTCATCACTTCATCATGACGAGGGCAGATGTTCTCCTGAAGATTTAGAGTGGCTTTGACCAGCTTGTGCTTCTTTAACGCAGCAACTCTAAAATGGGGCTGGAGGTGCTGCTCACAGTAAGAAGCCAAACAGGTCAGACAAGACATGGCAGCTTTCAGCTTCTGTCCTTCACAGAAATCACAGTCAGCATGTTCTGGTCCAGTTAGAGAACGCTCAGGTGAAGACGGTTGAAGCTCTGTTTTTCTTGCGTCCTCCACCAACTCTGTTAAAATCGTGTTTCTTACCAGGACAGGCCTTGATGTGAAGCTTTGTCTGCACTGAGGGCAGCTGTGAGCTTTTTGTTCGTCTCCCCAGCATTTCTGAATACATTCCAGACAGTAACTGTGTCCACAAGGAATAGTGACCGGATCCTTCTGCAGATCCAAACAGATGGAACAGATCAGTTTTTCTTCGTCCAGAAAAGTTTGCTGCGCCATGTCTGTGTCCTACAGGGATTGTAAAGTTCCTCTTTCTGTTTCTAGATGAATACTTGGTTCCTCTTTCACTGTTCTGCAGTTTATGAATTCAGTTTTACATGTGTTATTAACAGATCACTGAGGGTGTGGGAGCAGGAGGAATTTATTGGACTTTGAACAGAAAGCAGGTATATCTCCAGTCACACCCAGTAACAGACTTGAAACAGAGTTATTGTGAACTACAATCCATTAAATACATTTGTACCGTTGATGTGTAAAATGTGATACAGACGTTGAGAATTTACCTTGAATGTTTGTCATTGCAGCTTGAAGTCCAAAAACGCATTTGTACTCTGTGTTTCTAAAAGAATTCAAAAGAAGCAAATTTATGACTAAAAAAGAAGTTTAAATGTGTTTGCAATAGAAAAAATCTGATTTTACTCTATAGAGATGTAGAAGATTTGAGTACTGATGGTGAATGTCTATTAATTGGCTCCTAGTGGGAATTTGATGCTGAAATGACTTTAAATCAACATCAAAGCTTGACATCAAATTGATGTCAAAAACAAATTTAATGTGCGTAAGAAATTTACATCACAACTTTAATATCACTTTGACATCATGATATTTACCCCTTTTGATGTCATGTGAATTTTAAATGTGCCTATAAATGTAATAAACCTAACAACAGATGAATAAAACATACAGTAAATGGTTTATTGGAATATACTCAAAAAACAGTTTGTTGGGTTTGCATAATAACATTTGGAAAGTATTTCCATCTAAATCAAAAGTGTTAATTTAGCAATAAACATTTGTGTTGGGAGATCTGAAGGTAATTATGTTGGTGCAACAGGATTTAATAATGTTGCTGCAAAATGATTGCAATAGATGACCTGACCCTGCTGATAATGTCAGGAAATGATGGAGAAAGACCCAAAATGCAGGAGACCAGGCTTGGTGGCAGAAACTAAGACATTTAATAACAAAACAGAACCATGACAAAACCTCAGAGAATCAAAAAGGTGGTAAGGCAGAGCAGATGAACAGAAAACCAGACACTTAAATACACTGAGGTTGATGAACTAAATGAGGACAGCTGTGGATGATTAACCTGAAACTGCTGCGATTGACAAGAGCAACTTAGAACATGACCAGAGATAACAGAACCAAACCACACAATCCTCACAGTTGTGCTTTTAAATAAGTGGTTGAAGTAATCTAGACGTTATTTGCGGTTTATTAATTTCTGTGACAGGGTTGCAGAAAGAGTGTGATGCAAATAAAGAAAAATGTAAATATCTCAGAACTGGTGATTCTCTCAAAGTGAGATCAAATCTTTTCAAAAAACATGTGGACCCGCCCCGCTCCCAGTATTGTGACAGAAAACTTGAAACATTTTTTTTTATACTCAAGTTGACCAAGTGTTATATCAGCCTGGTTTGTATTTTTTATTATCATCATACTTCACACTTTTTTTTTCACCTTTGATTGTAATTTAAAAACACTAAACTGAGTCACACTTTACACCCAAAACAATGGTTTTACTCAGTTTAGTGATGCTTTTTTGAAATTATTAAAGGAATTTTATGTCAAAGTGCTGCTTTCAGATAAGTAGTTTTCTGTAGAATGAATAGAAATATAAATGTGACCTTGTTTTTGAATAGTACGCTATTTTTTTTCTTTGTAAACGTTTCTTTTTCTCTATAATTTCTGATGTTTTCCTTTTTAATTGCTTTTGCATTGCAGACCTTTGTATTTTGGCCGTCTTTATGAGAGCATTCCACTTTTATTCCAGACCTCTTGTTTTCCCCTTCCTTTTAATGGTTTTAAAATAACATAGTTATAGTTATAGTAACATAAAATAGTTCTAAAATAACACTTTTTTTCCTGCTCTAAAAAGAGGAAAAAGTCCTTCTTTGGAGAAGACCAACTTCCTCTTCTGGCATGGAGTGAAGCTCCATCCACCATCTTGTCTGCAGACGGACTCATCTCCCCTTTTTCAGTCTTTTTGTTGTATTGCTGCCCTCTGGCCTTTGTCTGCTGTTCATGTTTTGTTTTCTATATTATCTACTACACCAACCCTGACTGTTTAACTCTAGTTTTACCAGCCATTAGCTGACTGACAAGTGACGTAAAGGCTGGTAAAACTAGAGTTAAACAGTCAGGGTTAGACTTATACTAATGGATAACCTTCATCTTCTGGACACCACCACCACCATTCACACTTGTTCTGGACTCCTCCATCTCTCAAACAATGAACTGTGTGATCGTCAACAGGCAGCCTCCAACTCCTTTCATCATGACAGTCTTCATGATAAAGAGTCCAGAAGACACTGCACCTCATATTAATATTTTGTTTGTTACACAGAAAAGAATTCCAAAAGAAATGTATCTTGTAATTAGCACACTATTGAATGTAATTATTGTCAAATATAGTTTGTTTGTTTGAATGGGAGCAGTAAGAAGCAAATTTATATAATACCAAACCCATTATGATTTGCTCGACTTTTACATAATTAACCTAATCTGGTTCTTAACATTAAAAAATATTGATACTTTTTCAGTCAAAGTACAGATTATTTCTCAAGAAACAAAGATGAAGTTCTTATTGATTATAAACTGTTACAAATATTACAATAATACAGAAATAGTACATCATGAAACTACAAATGATTGCTCTTTGATATCAATAGATATCAATACAGAATAGCAATGATTGTCATGAAAAAGAAACAGAATTGTTATTGATAATCAGAAATAAAAATTACACTACAGAAATAATTGTTACACATCATAAAACAAATTGCTTTTTGATGATAATCAGAAATTGTTTTACATCATGAAGTCCTTCAGGGCTGGTCTGAGCTGCATGGCTCCTTAGGCAAAAAGAGATCACATTTTATTTCCAGAAAAAAATCCTTTGTTTTTGTCTGTAGTTCAAAAATTAAATGATTTTTTTGAAGTGAAGTAACTATTACATGATGTATATGATGGAACAAAAAAACTGATCAGAAAAATATTCCAGTGATTTTTTTTTAGATCAGTTTTTCTTTATCCAGAAAAACCTGCTGCGCCATTTGTGTTTCTTACAGGAAATGTCAAGTTTCACTTTCTTTTACTGGATGAAGACTTGGTTCCTCCTTCAATGTTCTGCAGTGCATGAAAGCTTCCGTTTTACATGTCTATCAGTGAGGGGGAGGAAGCAGATCTTAAAGTACGGAGCTAAATGGCGGAAGTTTCTTTTGAACTCTGCTTCCTTCATGTGAATTAGTGATGGAATTATTACAAGACTGTAATGCCTTGTTTCCACTGAGTGATGGTCCAGTCTGGTATTTTTACCGTTTCCAATAAAAAAATGGATCCATAATGAAGGCCCGAACCGCACCATTTTTGGCCCCTTTTGGATGTTGGTCCATAGGTCATTCCGGCAAACAAAAGTTCGAAGAAAGCAGAAGAAACGATTACCTGAATTGCCTGGTCCATTTTAAATCAGAGTAGACTGGACAATACCGCTTAGAGAAAACAAGGCTTTCCAGAAGACACATTTCTTACTTTTTCTTTGTAATTGGAGCAGCCATGGTGCAGAGGCAGAGTGGATGGTCTCTGATCTAAATATTGCAGGTTAAATCCCTGCCCTGCTTGCCCATGTGACCTAAGTGTCCTTGGGCAAGATACTGAACCCTGCATTGCTCTAAATGGTAATATTTTGGCGCCAGTGTTCAGCAGTAAAGCTGCCATCAGTGTATGAATGGGACTGTGACTGTGAATCTCTTTGGGCCTGTAAGGAATGTAGTTAAGTGCTATACAAGTATACGCCATTTACCATTGTGTGGCAACACTGGGGTTTAGAAAAAGGGGTGTACCAGCAACGCCACCTGTGGCTGCTCTGCCCCAGGAATTAAACGTTTAAGTCTTACTTTAACAGAGGCAGAGGCTGTAATCAATAAAAAAAAATAATTACAGTAAAAAAAAAAATTAAAAGATCAGAGGACGGGTTAAAACGAGCGGTTCAGGAGACTGAGCTTACCGAGGTGACTAGCACTGCAAATAAAAACAAACACCCAAAGTGTGATGCACTGCACACGTGGGGAGGGAGAACCACACGGCACGCCGAACCCACCACCCAACAGCAATCCCTACCTCGGGCTCCCAATCTCCTGAAACAAACCGGGGTAAAAGAATAAAAACCAAAAAACTAAAAACACACAATAAAACAACACAATGAAATTAGCCCCCAAGGACGTCGATGGCATCAATGAGAGTCCTTCAGTCGAGTCCTAAGTTCAGCGCGAGGCCGTAGCGACATGCAGTCTCTTCTGTACGGCGGGCGTGTCCGTCCGACTCTGGGCCAACGCGGCGGGAGGAAGGGGGAAACCCATATGTGTTCCAAGAGTAAAAAACAGGTAAGGAAAAGCAGCAGCTTCAATCCCCCATTTGTGGGGAGGAAAGCACAGTGTGCAGCAGCAAATCTAAAATAAAAACACAAAATATTAAAATGCCAGCGTTATTAAAACGAAGCATGCAGGAGATACCATATTTTGTACGTACCGGCACGTTGAGGAAGTGGGTATAGGTGAAACAGTTCATCGCGCTTGCCACCTACTGACGTCACAATGCATGCCCAAAACCAGCTGACTGGCCATATACAGGGAACTGTAAACAAGTCTATTCATGAGCTCCCCATACACAGTTAATCCACGCATGCACCAGACCTGTCTTACCTGCCAGCGCACCCACACTCACTTCCTGGTGGCTCGTCTACGGCAATCAAAACGGCTCATTCCAAAAGGCAAAGAAGGGGAGCTTTTAAAGCACCACCTCCTAATTGAATAGGCGTGTCCTAGCACAACCTACCAATCAGCAGCATAACCTGCTTACCACAATTGTCCACCAGTTTTTCTTTTATTTTCCTTCACCTGCACCGTCTCGTCACATTTGAGTTTTGATGAAGAAACGAGGCCAAGGTACTTCATAACTGCCAACAACTGTCAACAAGGCCCGTAAAGCTTTGTATATTTCTCCTTTGATTCCTGAATGAATGTTCTTAAATGTTCAAAAGTTGTGTAATAAATCAGAAAGTAACAGTCTTGATTCTTTTCACTTTTTACTACTTTGCTGTTTGTGGACGGGAAGAAAAATTAAATAACATTTTACATAAACATAAATAAACATTTAAAAGGGACATAGAAGTTAAAAAAATTGTTCTGTTTTCTCATGCCCATGAGAAGGTTTTTCGTTTACTCGAGAAACTAACAGGTCATTTGCGCAGCGAAGACCTTTTCAGAGTCAGTTACCCTAAAACGCCATGGCATGATCTTATTGCTTTATTTTACCTTTAGAGTCACTTATAAAGACATTGCATCTTGGCTTGGTCGGCGTCACCGTTATGTTATTCTAAACATTACCTAAAAACGAGTTCTAAAGTCATATGGTTTGTTTTGGTGCAGAGAAGACACTAGCTGTGATCAACTGGTGTGCTGCACATGACTTTTTTTCTGGTGCGCATGAGAAACCAGTACTCAATGTTTTTTTTCCCTTCTATGTTCCTTTAGGTGCTCCCTACCAGTCTTTATTTTACAATTTCTCTTTTACAAGAATTTTTCCTCTCCGAGATGGAGGGTGTAAGGGCAGGGATGTTTGTTTGTTCATCTTAGTCTGTTTAACAATGAGCTATTGTTTACATTTTTATGACTGACTTTATGTTATTTGCAATACTCTTTGCAAAGCCCAATGAGACGGCTATAGTTGTGATATTGGGCTATAGAAACAAAATTGAATTTAATTTTTTTTCCACTATTGTTATGGCACAATTTAAGTTGTGGTGTGGAAACAAATGATTAAAAACATGAGAGATGTACTGTTCCTGGATAGAATGATACAGTCCTAATGATGAAGAGTCAAAGAGACATTGTATTTTCTTTTATAGTTTTTATTTCACGTAAAATAATCATAACGAACATTTTGTTTTTCCCCAGATATATTTTTTATATTAAAGTTTGAACACGCCCCCAACAAAAAAAATCTCATATAATTCAGTTTATCAGAAGCCTGCCTTAAATATTTTAACACCTAAAACAGAAAAAGGTTTTTACTTTTAATATTCATCTTGGACTAATCCACTTATTTTTGTATGTGTTAAATTAATTGTTCAATAAATATAAAATGATGTCATGTGTTAACATGATTTGATAATCAAATCACTCAATGTTTATCTACACATCATCCCTGATCTAACAAATACACACATTTGATTTTTTTGACTCAGTTATTAGTTGATAAAAACAAAAACACAAAAGGGATTTTAAAAAACTACAATTTCATGAATCAAAACATTTTACTTTCTGAACAGATTATGAACAGCTAAAAAACCACCTTCAATATAATGCTAGGCTCATGTAGAGCAACTCAAACTATTGTAAGTGTGATTTTGTCTTTTATTATGATTTCAAAACAAAATATTTCTGTTAACATAGTGATTATTAGAAGTTACATACACAGTATTTTCCTGTGATTTTCATTTTTCAACAGTAATGACATATTTTATCATTGAGCTTCACAGATCAGTTACTGCTCTTTACTTCAATCCAACAACCTGATCACAGCTCCACAACAAGGTAAAAGCCGAAATCCAGCATACAGAGGCTGAGTGAATGTGGTCTGGACTTTGTGTATGAGAGTCATGGAGTCAGAAACGCTGTAGAAAGACAAAGTTCCTGCTCTGTGATTTAAATAAACTCCAACTCTGGAGGATTGAGGAGCTGCAATAGAAACACAGAGCTTCTTGTTATGATAAAATTTATATGCAGTGGGTAAACACATTAATGCCAGGATTTATCATTAAATCCAAACCAACATTCATCAATGGTTCCTATACGACTGATATCTTTATATGAAACTGACATGTAAACCTTGCCACTCCACTCCACCTCCCAGTAACAACGTCCAGTCAGACCTTCTGCACTCAGAACCTGCCACCGTTTACCAAACCTGTCTGGATGTTTTGAATATTTCTGCTCTACATTTGTTAATGTTGCTGTTCTGTTCTGTTCACTCAGAGATATATATTTGTTTGCTGTGTTTGGATCCAGTGTGATCTGATGATAGAACTTCATGAAGTCCTCTCTGGATCTGAAGTCTTCAGGCAGAAAATCCTCCACTGTGTGTAAAATCTTTGTGGTCTGGTCTCTGAGAGTCTCCTCCAGCTTCTCTGTGGTCTCAGACACAGCTTTGAGAGCATCATCAAAGCAGTGCTGAGCTTGTTCAAACCTGGGTAAGTCTGTACAGACACTCAGATCTGACAGGGAGGAGTAGTTGTTGAGAAAATGGAGATGATCTTCTGTAGATGAGAGCTGGTCCAGTTCAGCCTCTGTTTTCCTCAGTTTGGTGATCTCCTGCTGCATCTTCTCTTGGAGTTCTTCCATTTTCCTCACTTCCTCCATCTGATAGGATGTGACCTTCTGCTCCACTTCTGAGCATTTTTGCTCCAAGAGACGAATCAAACCTTTGAAGACGTTCTGACTTTCTTTGATAGTTTTCTCAGCAGACAGATTGATGGTCTCCACCGCCTGCTGAAGTTCTTCTAAATCTTCTTGTAAGTTGAGGATTCTCTGTTGGACTTTTAGTTGATCCAGTTCCAGCTTTGTTTGTCTTTCAGCCCTTTCTGCTGCAGCAGACACCATGTCATGACCTTTGTGTTCATCCATGGAGCAGAGAATACAAATACACTTCTGATCAGTGCGGCAGAAAATCTTCATCACTTCATCATGACGAGGGCAGATGTTCTCCTGAAGCTTTAGAGTGACTTTGACCAGCTTGTGCTTCTTTAACGCAGCAACTCTAAAATGGGGCTGGAGGTGCTGCTCACAGTAAGAAGTCAGACAGGTCAGACAAGACATGGCAGCTTTCAGCTTCTGTCCTTCACAGAAATCACAGTCAGCATGTTCTGGTCCAGTTAGAGAACGCTCAGATGAAGACGGTTGAAGCTCTGTTTTTCTTGCGTCCTCCAGCAACTCTGCTAAAATCGTGTTTCTTACCAGGACAGGCCTTGAAGTGAAGCTTTGTCTGCACTGAGGGCAGCTGTGAGCTTTTTGTTCGTCTCCCAGCAGTTCTGAATACATTCCAGACAGAAACTGTGTCCACAAGGAATAGTGACCGGATCCTTCTGCAGATCCAAACAGATGGAACAGATCAGTTTTTCTTTATCCAGAAAAGTTTGCTGCGCCATGTCTGTGTCCTACAGGATTGTAAAGTTCCTCTTTTTGTTTCTAGATAAAGTCGTGGCTCCTCCTTCACTGTTCTTCAGTGCCTGCAAGACAAACAGGAAATATTTATGCAACCAACCAAGCTTGGAACTGGCAAACAAATGAGAAATTCCTGAGCTTTGTAAATGATTTCTGATGTATAAACTCATGATTGCAACTTTAATCTGTCAAGTGCTTCTTTCCCTCACATGAATTCAGTTGGTTTAAAACATTTGAACCAAAAAGTGTTTAGAAAGCTCAGCATAAAAATGAAATTGATGCTTTATTTTCTTTTTTCTGCAGACATTTACATTTTTTCTTTCGCTTGATTTGTTTGAAAACACTGAGCTTAGTCATTAGTCAATCGTTTTTACTCAACTTAGTTATACTTTATTGAAATACTTCAGGAATTTTACATGAAAGTGCTGCTTTCAGAGACAGTTTTTGTAGAATAAATAGGAATAAAAACGTTTTTTTTTATAATTAGCCTGTTTTTCTTTAGCTTTTTCTTTTTAATTTCAAATGTTTTTTTAATTGCTTTTGCATTCCAGACCTTTGTATTTTGGCCGTCTTTATGAGAGCATTACACTTTTATTCCAGACCTCTTGTTTTCTCCTTCCTTTGATAGTTTTAAAATAACATAGTTATAGTTATAGTAACATAAAATTGTTCTAAAATAACACTTTTTTTCCTGCTCTAAAAAGAGGAAAAAGTCCTTCTTTGGAGAAGACCAACTTCCTCTTCTGGCATGGAGTGAAGCTCCATCCACCATCTTGTCTGCAGACGGACTCATCTCCCCTCTTTCAGTCTTTCTGTTGTATTGCTGCCCTCTGGCCTTTGTCTGCTGTTCCTGTTTTGTTTTCTATATTATCTACTACACCAACCCTGACTGTTTAACTCTAGTTTGACCAGCCTTTACGTCACTTGTCAGTCAACTAATGGCTGGTAAAACTAGAGTTAAACAGTCAGGGTTAGACTTATACTACTGGGTAACCTTCATCTTCTGGACACCACCATTCACACTTGTTCTGGTCTCCTTCATCTCTCAAACAATGAACTGTGTGATCGTCAACAGGCAGCCTCCAACTCCTTTCATCATGACTGTCTTCATGATAAAGAGTCCAGAAGACACTGCACCTCATTTTAATGTTTGTTTGTTACACAGAAAAGAATTCCAAAAGAAATGCATCTTGTAATTAGCACAGTATTGAATGTAATGATTGTCAAACATAGTTTGTTTGTTTGAATGGGAGCAGTAAGAAGCAAATTTATATAATACCAAACCCATTATGATTTACTCCACTTTTAAATAGTTAACCTAATCTGGTTCTTAACATTTATTAAAAAAAATATTGATACTTTTTCAGTCGAAGTACAGATTATTTCTCAAGAAACAAAGATGAAGTTCTTATTGATTATCATCTGTAACAAATATTACAATATATAGAAATCTTTATAGTACATCATGAAACTACAAATGATTGCTTATTGATAATCACTAGATATCAATACAGTATTGCAGTATTGTAAAAGAAACAGAATTGTTATTGACAATCAGAAATAAAAATGACACTACAGAAATAATTGTTACACATCATAAAACAAATTGCTTATTGATGATAATCAGAAATTGTTTTCCATCATGAAGTCCTTCAGGGCTGGTCTGAGCTGCATGGTTCCTTAGGCAAAAAGAGATCACGTTTTATTTCCAGTAAAAAATCCTGTGTTTTTGTCTGTTGTTTAAATATTAAATGCATTTTTGAAGTGAAGTAACTATTACATGATGTTGGAAGGAAAAAACTGATCAGAAAAATACTCCAGTGATTTTGTTAGATCAGTTTTTCTTTATCCAGAAATACTTGCTGGATCATTTCTGCTTCCTGCTCACAATAAGAAGCCAAACAGTTCAGACAAGACATGGCAGCTTTGTATATTTGCCTTTGATTCCTGTATGATTGTTGTGGAATGTTCAAAAGTTGTGTAATAAATCAGAAGGTAACACAGTCTTGATTCTTTTTCAACTTTACTGTTTGTGGATAAAAACAAAAAGTTTCAAAATCTTGCAAAAAAGACACAACAAACATGACTAAAACAAGAGAGATAGAAAACAATTTTCACAATTCAAAACATTTTACATACAAAACTAATTATATACGGCTCAAAAATAGATTTTAATTTCAGATACATTTTCTGTAGAATAAATAGGAATAAAATTGTGACCATGTTTTTTTATAGTTAGCCTGTTTTTCTTTGTTTTTTCTCTTTAATTTCAAATGTTTTTTTAATTGCTTATGCAATCCAGACCTTTGTATTTTGCCTGTCCTTATGAGAGCATTACACTTTTATTCCAGACCTCTGCCCTTGAAGGGTCCCCAGGATCATCTTAATGCTGTTTTCCTTTTAAAGAACTAAGTCGTGTGAGGAAAAACAATCATAATTGTAACCCATTAGAGAAAAGCCCTTTTTAAAAAGTACCATTACTAATGAAAAAAAATAGGATAATAGAACATAATAAAAGAAAATTAAAAACGTTTTAAGACTGTTAAAAGGTTTAAACACCACGTTATCTTGTTTTTTTGAATCACCATAAAAGAATCTGTAAACTTGTGTTAAATTGTTTTGAACGTTGATGGACTCTTATTTTGAAAAGATGCGCATTTTCCGGTCGACGTGATCCATGTGACTGGCAACAGCCAATCGGGTTATCACATATGAGAGCTTTCATTGGGGTTAGCGGAGCAACCTTTTTTCGCTAAGCTTCACAAATGAGGAAGAAGAGGAGAAACAAAAAAGTATCAGAGGTAGTTTTTTTGTTCAAATTTAAATTCTGGTGAAATTGAGTTCATTTTTTTTTGCTATTCCCACCTGTCTTGCCTGGAAAAAACAAAACAAAACCATTTTCCTTTACCAAATGGGACTTGGTGAGTGTTGAGACATACATTATTTGCATTCAATTGTTATTTAACAATTTTATTTTTGGTCAGTTCTTGAAATGGCAGATTAAGGTAGTAAATCTCTGTTGCTTTATGTTATGTTTGTCAAGGCTAGAAGTTGTTGGCGAGAAAAAGTGTAAGCTTTGCCCAGACATTCCATCCGCCATTTTGCTGCGTAACTTAAAAGAGTTCTGTTAACAGAAGACAACCTTATTTTTATTTATTCCTATGGACCGCACAGTATTTCATTTTGCTTAACATAGTGTTTTACGTTGTTATGATAGGCCATTACGGTAGAACCGAAAGAGAGAGACTCTTTTCCAAGATCCATGTGCGGGATGAAACAAGATGGCGAGCCAACCCCGAATCCTTTGAAGTTATCCTAGCAGACAGCTAAGCGCCCTCTGCTGGACATTGGACAACTTTTCTTTCCTTTCCACTGGAAACTGGTAGGAACTTTCCTCACTCCACTGCAAACAGCAGAGCTCTCCTGGACCATATTGGAAGGAGAAAAAAAAAACTCACGAACACTGTTGAGCCCGAGTCATGTGATTATTTTTGAGTTTATTCAGCCTTTTGCTGAATCACTTTGAGTTCTACATTTATTGTTGTTGTGTTTTATTTCATGGTTAATACTGTAAAATGTTCCTGCGAAATCTGAAATATTGTTGTTGGTCAAAGCAATCTACCAGGAGGAAAATATTAAAATTTAGGAAACTTTATTTAGCTAGGGATGTGAAAACAGAACTAAACTTTGAATTTAAAAGAAACTTAGTAAGAACTTGAAACTTGAACTCAAAATGAGAACTAAAAAAAGAACAAAACTAGATCTTCACCTTAAACTAGAGGTTGAAAAGATAAACTCCAGAACAAAACCTAGGTAGAAAATAAAATCATTTTAACCTAATTAACAAGTTTAACCCAAACAGAGTATTTTGTTGTTGTTTGTGTATTTGTATTGTAATATATGTCTACTTTAATAATAAGCCAGCTAACTTAAACTATATTGTGGTCTGTGGTTCTTTTCTTTTAGGTGTGTTAAAAAGCAAAAATAATGCCGTCGCAGTTGAACCTACTGGTCCAAGTTACTGTAGCTAACCCTCAGAGGTGGTACATAATGATCATTTAAATATATGCTTAGCCCTGATTTTGCTTTTAATTTGAGACAGAATGGTGTTTGGAGATGATTTTGTCAATACATTGACTATAGTCAATTAATGGTTACCCTGTTAGGAATAATCAGATAAACCATATCCTTTCATCTTCATCGCGTTGATTGAATAAACACTGAAACATTTCGTTTTATTAGCCAATCATTCATGCATTATGGGACTGTTCCTCTGTCTACCGCTAGAGGGCGCTGTTTCTGTAATGACCCTGTTGTGAAGCAAGATTGTGAAGTTTCTGCAGTTTGTGGTCCATCTCATTTTTGGTAAGTCTTTTTTTTTAATTTTTCTTTAGGAGATGTTTTAATGTTTAAACTGTTAAAATCTCATTAAACCCTTAAAATGACCACTTTTTATAAAGTTTATTCCAAGATTTACATTTCACAAAATCCCTTGTTCCTGCTGAACTCAAGACAAAGAACTTTTTGGCAAAGAAAAAAAAGTTTTGAAATGAGATTACGCGTTTGGTTTTATTAGACTAGTAGTCGTGTAGCAGTTTTAAGTGGTTTGAAGAATCATCAAACAAACGTTATTTTTAAACCATCTTGTACTAAACGTATATTATTTTCTTTCATTTATTCAAGCGCGAGCAGCTCAGAAATAAGAGGGAAAAACTTTGAGTTTTGCTCTGACACAGTTTGGAAATGATTCAATATGGTGCAATAATATGTTGTTTTTATTGTAGGTTACCATGGGAACTTTGATACTATCACTTTTTATTAATGTTGTATTTTTAAACCCACTTTTGAGTCATTTTTCTCACTTGTTTCAATGAGTTCCATCCTGTAAACTAATGTATTGAAAATGTCACCTTTGCAGGTTTCTTTGTGACCCTCCTTTACCAAAGAATGAGATCAAACTCTGAACATTTTTGTAACAGTTTTGTAATATTGGTTTTCAGGACATTTTTCTGCTGAAAAGTATGTAACAAATGTCAAAAAGATGTTTTGATCTAAAACCTTGAAGTGTTTACATTTAATGCTGGGTTGATTTAAAAAGCAGCTTCTTGACAGTTTCAGTCCACTGATATAAACTTGATCACTTTCATTGTTTGTTATTCACTTTATATAGCTTTTTCTACAGTTTGTATGTAACTAAGTTGGATATTTAAAGATGCTTTCTAGCTGCGGCTGCCTGCTCGTTCCTCATCCTGACTTTTGTCCAAACTCTCTGGAGACTGAATGATTGAATGATGAGGAAGTTGCTGGTTTGTAATCAATACTGGAGATGTTACAGGACGACTGTTAGCTTTGTGCTCTGAATTCACAGCAGACATTTGATCCAAGTTGTAGTAGAAGTTGTTAGACTTCTGTTTGACTGAAACCCTGCTTTAATGTTAGCATGAAAGGTTTTTAGTCTGTTTGGCTAACACGTGTGACCTCATAAAGCTTGAAGTCAAAACTGTGAGCTTGAATTATTTTTAGGCCCATTAAGTCATCTTTTTTCACAAAAAAGCATCAGAATTTTGTGTTTCCTATAATTTACAAGAAATGAAAATCTACAAGCACAGATGCTGTTTGTAAAAGCTGCTAAAATAGTGAATTATTGGATTCATTTAAGAAGCCAGTCTGCATCCTTCATGTGAAGGAGTCCTGGATAATCCTAAAACTGTACCAAAAGAATCATGAATGCATTTGAATGTGTCGACACATGGAGCACAGTTCTAAATATTGACCTCTGTTATTGTTCTCTGACATTTTTGGTTTCTCATCACCCGCGGCGTCTCCTCACATTTGAGTTTTGATGGAGAAACGAGGCCAAGGTCCTTCATAACTGCCATCAACAAGGCCCGTAAAGCTTTGTATATTTCTCCTTTGATTCCTGCATGATTGTTGTGGAATGTTCAAATGTTGTGTAATAAATCAGAAAGTAACACAGCCTTGATTCTTTTTACAACTTTACTGTTTGTGGATAAAAACAAAAAGTTTCAAAATGTTGAAAAAAAGACACAATAAACACGACTAAAACAAAAGATAGAAATGACAATTTTCACAATTCAAAACATTTTACATTCAAAACAAATTATATACAGCAAAATAGAAACATTAATAGATTGTTACACGGATGAACAGCAATGAAACTATTATAGAATCAATTTAGAAACAAAGATAATCATCAAACTACAATTATTTGAAGAGATCAAGCAAGTGTAGAACGCTTGGAGGATGTTTTTTGGGCTCAGACCTCCAGCTCCATCTCCAACCACCAGAGGGAGCCCTCTCCCGAATATTGATCCCTTCCCTCTTACTTTTTCACTCCATCTCCCATCAGTTAAAGCTGTTTCTCCTCATACTCATCAGTCTCACCATATTAAATGCCCTGTATGGACTTTTCTCCTTCTGAAGTATTGTTTTGTTTTGCATGTAATCCTGAGCGTGCTCCTTTGTATTTTGCCTTCTCCTTAGAAGTTACATACACAGTATTTTGCTGTTTTTAATTTTTTTACAGTACTGACATGTTATCGTTGGGTCTCGCAGTGCAAAAACTGCTTTTTACTTCAATCCAACAACCTGATCAGAGTTGAAAAAAAGACACAACAAACACGACTAAAACAAGAGAGACAGAAATGAAAATTTTCACAATTCAAAACATTTTACATTCAAAAAAGATTATATCCAGCAAAATAGAAACATTAACATATTGTTATGCTCATATACAGCAAATGAAACTGTTGTAAAATCATTTTATAAACACAAATAATCATTCATCTTCTATACTGTTTCTGTCTTTTTCTGGATCACGGGGCTGCTGGAGCCTATCCTGGCCACTCATGGGTGAAGGAAGGGGACACCCCTGGACAGGTCACCAGTCTGTCACAGGGGCCACAATCACATACACACTTAGGGACAATTTAGAGTTACCAGTTAACCTTTGCACAGGGAGAACATGCAAGCTCCACACAGAATTGGTGACACTGTTTCAAGTCTCTCAGCTGGAACTTGAACTGAGGGTCTTTTTTCTGTGAGGCTAGAGCGCTAACCACTGCACCACCGTGCAGCCCATTCCTATTAATCAGCAAACTACAATTATTTGATGACATCACGAACTTCAGAAAGCTTGGAGGACGTCTTTTTGAAGCTCATGTACTCGTGTTCAGTTTTGTTGTTCAAAAAAATATTTTGATCCGTTTTTGAATTTTTGAGTCAAATTTCTTTTTAATTTAATAAGAAAAGGTTCTGTTGACAGTTAAGTTTATTACAAAACAACATTTTTCAATTGTTTTACTTTTTTATTACAAAAGAAATTTCTGTGTTTTGTCAGTTATTTTGATTTATTAAAAACTATTTTTGTTAACAAAGTGAATATT
Organism: Oryzias celebensis; assembly: GCA_014656515.1. NCBI lineage: Eukaryota > Metazoa > Chordata > Actinopteri > Beloniformes > Adrianichthyidae > Oryzias > Oryzias celebensis. Next base: position 21,254,182 of record BNCR01000013.1, read on the forward strand.
AGAAGTTACATACACAGTATTTTTCTGTGATTTTCTATATCCTACAGTACAGAGTTGAGTTTCACAGATCAATAACTGCTTTTTACTTTAATCCAACAACCTGATCCTGCTTCTACCACTTGGATAGAGCAAGAATCCAGCATACAGAGGCTGAGTGAATGTGGTCTGGACTTTGTGTATGAGAGTCATGGAGTCAGAAACGCTGTAGAAAGACAAAGTTCCTGCTCTGTGATTTAAATAAACTCCAACTCTGGAGGATTGAGGAGCTGGAATAAAAACACAGAGCTTCTTGTTATGGAAACACATACATTTAGTAGGTAAACACATTAAAGCCCAGGATTTATCATTAAATCCAAAGCTACATTCATCAGGGGTTCCTGTACGACTGATATCTTTATATGAAACTGACACGACAACCCCCTCACTCCACTCCACCTCCCAGTAACAACGTCCAGTCAGACCTTCTGTACTCAGAACCTGAAACCATTCAACAAACCTGTCTGGATGATTTGAATAATTCTGCTCAACATCTGTCCATGTTGCTGTTCTGTTCTGTTCACTCAGAGATAGATGTGTGTTTGCTGTGTTTGGATCCAGTGTGATCTGATGATAGAACTTCATGAAGTCCTCTCTGGATCTGAAGTCTTCAAACAGAAAAACATCCATTGTGTGTAAAATCTTTGTGGTCTGGTCTCTGAGAGTCTCCTCCAGCTTCTCTCTGGTCTCAGACACAGCTTTGAGAGCATCATCAAAGCAGTGCTGAGCTTGTTCAAACCTGGGTAAGTCTGTACAGACACTCAGATCTGACAGGGAGGAGTAGTTGTTGAGAAAATGGAGATGATCTTCTGTAGATGAGAGCTGGTCCAGTTCAGCCTCTGTTTTCCTCAGTTTGGTGATCTCCTGCTGCATCTTCTCCTGGAGTTCTTCCATTTTCCTCACTTCCTCCATCTGATAGGATGTGACCTTCTGCTCCACTTCTGAGCATTTTTGCTCCAAAAGACGAATCAAACCTTTGAAGACGTTCTGACTTTCTTTGATAGTTTTCTCAGCAGACAGATTGATGGTCTCCACCGCCTGCTGAAGTTCTTCTAAATCTTCTTGTAAGTTGAGGATTCTCTGTGGGACTTTTAGTTGATCCAGTTCCAGCTTTGTTTGTCTTTCAGCCCTTTCTGCTGCAGCAGACACCATGTCATGACCTTTGTGTTCATCCAAGGAGCAGAGACTACAAATACACTTCTGATCAGTGCGGCAGAAAATCTTCATCACTTCATCATGACGAGGGCAGATGTTCTCCTGAAGATTTAGAGTGGCTTTGACCAGCTTGTGCTTCTTTAACACAGCAACTCTAAAATGAGGCTGGAGGTGCTGCTCACAGTAAGAAGCCAAACAGGTCAGACAAGACATGGCAGCTTTCAGCTTCTGTCCTTCACAGAAATCACAGTCAGCATGTTCTGGTCCAGTTAGAGAAAGCTCAGATGAAGATGGTTGAAGCTCTGTTTTTCTTGCATCCTCCACCAACTCAGTTAAAATCGTGTTTCTTACCAGGACAGGCCTTGAAGTGAAGCTTTGTCTGCACTGAGGGCAGCTGTGAGCTTTTTGTTCGTCTTCCCAGCAGTTCTGAATACATTCCAGACAGTAACTGTGTCCACAAGGAATAGTGACCGGATCCTTCTGCAGATCCAAACAGATGGAACAGATCAGTTTTTCTTTGTCAAGAAAAACCTGCTGCGCCATTTGTGCTTCCTACAGGAAATGTCAAGTTTCACTTTCTTTTACTAGATGAAGACTTGGTTCCTCCTTCAATGTTCTGCAGTGCATGAAAGCTTCCGTTTTACATGTCGATCAGTGAGGGGGAGGTAGCAGATCTAAAAGTACGGAGCTAAATGGTGGAAGTTTCTTTTGAGCTCTGCTTCCTTCAAAGCAGGAGGAAGCAGTTTCAACAATAAACAATCCACCACCCTCTTTTAACATGGCACTTTTTAATGCTCGGTCCTTGTCCAACAAGACTTTTATTATAAATGATTTTATTTTAGATAATAACATTGATGCTCTCTTTTTAACTGAAACATGGCTGAGCACAGACGCAACCACTGTTCTCACAGAGGCGTCCCCACCAAATTTTAGTTTTGTTTTTTCAACCAGGGAGGGCAAAACGGGTGGTGGTACTGCATCTATTATATCCAATTACTTTGCAGTAAAGCAAATTACTTTAGATCAGTACCCAAGCCTTGAACATCATGCCCTTGTTTTTAACAGCCCTCCCATTTTATGCATCACAGTATATAGACCACCAAAACCAAACACTGATTTTATTGAAGAATTTTCTGAGTTCCTTGCATCTGTCCACATTTCCTTTAACATGATTTTAATAACTGGTGATTTTAAGCTGCATGTAGACAGGGAGTCTGACCATTGTGCTGCTCAGTTTTATGGAATTACTTGCTTCCTGGATTTTCAACAACATGTCATGCAGGCAACTCACAACTGGGGGCACACTCTTTACCTGGTAATCAGTCATGGTTTGCCGACAAGTGTGTCCACTGTTGTGGATCTGGCTGTTTCTGATCATTACTGTGTACTTTTTAACATCACTGGTTTTATAAAACAACAGACCTCTGTGAGAACGGTGAAGAAGCGCTACTTAACTCCTGAAGTGGTCGGAAAATTTATTTCAACTGTTTGTACTAACACTCCACTTGTCTTACCAGCCCCTTGTGACCTAATGATACAGTTTTAAAAGCAAATTAAAATCCAGTCTCGATTCAGTTGCTCCACCTAAATCTAAAAAGATAAGAATTAAACCCAAACCCCCTTGGAGAACTGAAGGAATAAAACAATTGAAGAGACCATGTAGATCCGCGGAAAGTCGTTGGAGAAAACAGAAACTTGAAATAAACTACCAATTATACCTAAATCAACTAAAACTATATAATCAATCAGTGAAACAAACCAGGAACGCATACTTTGCAAAGATCATCTCTGAGAATAAAAACAATCCCAGAGTACTCTTCTCCACAATTGAATCTTTGATCAACCCTGACCTAAATACAAACACAATGCCAGCAACCATGTCATTGTGTGAAGTGTTTGTTCACCACTTCAGGAGCAAAATTGATTCTGTCAGATCCAATATCTTAAATGAAGAAAAAAGCCTTTTTATCAAAAATGATTGCTTGATCTTACACGGGGAAGCACTGGACAGTTTTGACCTGGTTGAAGCTGCAACACTTGGTCGAGTTTTCCCCCAAGTTAACCCAACAACCTGCTTTCTAGATCCCATCCCCACATCCCTTTTTAAAACATTTTATGGGTCTTTTGAGAGTGAGATTTTAAATATAATGAACTACTCTCTTCAGACGGGAATTTTCCCTGCTGCCTTTAAAAGTGCCGTTGTGAAACCACTACTTAAGAAAACTAACTTGGACCCCTCAGTTTTTAAAAACTACAGACCTGTGTCTAACCTGCTATTTTTAAGCAAGGTTTTAGAAAAAACTGTTTTTATTCAACTGAATGAGTTTCTCTTACAATACAAAATTTTTGAGATAAACCAGTCTGGATTTAGAACAAACCACAGTACTGAGACAGCCCTGTTAAAGATAGTTAATGATATCAGGTGTGCCTTGGATTCAGGTCAGATCGCAGTATTAGTCCTACTAGATCTAAGTGCTGCTTTTGATACTGTTGATCACCTGATCCTGTTGAACAGACTCAAAAGTCTTGGCATATCAGGGACGGTTCTCAAGTGGTTCAAATCCTATCTCATGGAGAGATACTTTATGGTAAACATGGACACATATTTTTCTAGGGTCCACGAAATTAAATGTGGTGTGCCTCAAGGCTCCATACTTGGCCACTTACTTTTTAACATCTACATGTTTCCTCTAGGGAATGTCATCGGGAGGCACAACATCAGCTTTCATAGCTATGCTGATGATACCCAGCTGTACATAGCTATGTCTCCTGATGACACAGGGCCAATAGAAGCACTTTTTAAGTGTATTTTAGATGTAAAATCATGGATGGCAAATAATTTTCTTCAGCTCAACCAGGAGAAAACTGAAATTTTAATTATTGGTCCTAAAGCTAAGAGAGAGAAACAGTTTTTGAAGTTAAAAGAACTTTCATTAGGTTATTCAGAAACAGTAAGAAACCTTGGCGTTGTTTTTGATTCTAAGCTAACTTTCATCCCACATATTAAACATGTGGTTAAAACGTGTTTTTATCATCTTAGAAACTTGGCTAGAGTGCGCCCACTACTCTCTCTCGCTAATATGGAGAGGCTGATGCATGCTTTTATCACAAGTAAAATTGATTATTGTAATGCCCCGCTTGGTGGTCTTCCAAAAACTAACATTAAGAATCTTCAGCTTCTCCAAAATTCTACTGCAGACTTCTCACCAAGACCAGGCGACAAGCCCATATCACTCCAATTTTAAAATCCCTGCATTGGCTCCCCATAAGCTTCAGGATCAATTTTAAGATACTTTTAATGGTTTTTAAATGTCTTAACGGTCTTGCGCCTTCTTATCTGTCTGACCTTTTAGTTAAATATGAACCCTCGCGGACCCTGAGATCCTCTGGCACTGGTCTTCTAACCATTCCAGCTGTGAAAACCAAAACTTATAGAGAGGCATCCTTTCAGTATTATGGCCCTCGTTTGTGGAACGGTCTGCCAGAGGATCTAAGACAGGGGTGTCAGAAGCCAGTCCTCAAGGGCCGGCCTCCTGCTGATTTTCCAGAAATCCTGCTCAATTTGCTGGTGATTACCTGGATCAGGTGTGTTTAGCCAATCAGGAGCTTCAATGGCCAGTTGGTTGAAAAACATGTAGGACACCGGCCATGGAGGCCTGGAGTTTGACACCCCTGATCTAAGAGCTGCAGAGAGCATAGATGTTTTTAAGAAAAGGCTCAAGACACACCTTTTTAACCTGGCTTTCATATAATTTTTACTTTGTATCTTTTTACCTATTTATCTTTTATCTATTTTATAATGTTTTATCAATTTACACTAAATTATTAATTTATTATAAATTCTTCAGTATAATGTTTTATTGTTGGTTATTTGCTTTTATCAATATGTTTATTTTTTAATTTAATTTTAATTTTGTTTCCGGTGCTTCCTCAGTTGGGTTATCTCTCTCTGGGTCGGCTGCCGTTCAGCTGCGGCGGCTCTGGATGGGAACCTGCATTGCTGCCTAGCTGTGGTGAGGCGGGTCCCTGCTTGTGTCGCTGCGTTTGGTTGGCTGTGCCGCTACTCACATGGAGAGAGGTCCCAACTATTAGCGTTTCTAAAAGCAAACTGTCATGCTCAGCCTGTTTCTCATTGACAATCTCCATCAGTTAGGGGGTGGGAGGTCTGAAAGGGTTGGGGGGTTGTGTACGGATCTGGGGGAATAGACTTTATGTTAATTTATGCTTATTTTTATATTATTATTTGTTTTTTATTCGCTTATTTAGTATCACTATTATTTTGTTTTATTTTGTGTAAAGCACTTTGTGTTATGTTTTATATGGAAAGTGCTATATAAATAAAGATTGATTGATTGATGTGAATTAGTGATGGAATTGTTACAAGACTGTAATGCCTTGTTTCCACTGAGTGATATTGTATGGTCCAGTCGTGTATTTTTACCGTTTCCATTAAAAAATGGATCCATTATGCGGGACCGAACCGTAACATTTTTTGGCCCCTGTTGGCTGTAGGTCTAAAGGTCGTTCCGGCAAACAAAAGCACCAAGAAAGCAGCTGTATTCCTCATTGGCGTCTACAATCTTCCTTCATACAACACTAAATGATTCGTATCTAAAAGTTTAGCGTAAAAAAATCAGCTGCTTGATGACCTCCATTGTTGTTGTTAACTTCACCTCTCATGCACCGTTATGGTCCAGCTTTGAGTGGAAACGATTACCTGAATTGCCTGGTCCATTTTAAATCAGAGTAGACTGGACAGAACTGCTTCGTGAAAACAAGGCTTTCCAGAAGACACAGTTCTAACTTTTTATCTTTGTAATTGGAGCAGCCATGGTGCAGAGGCAGAGTGGATGGTCTGATCTAAATATTGCAGGTTAAATCCCTGCCCTGCTTGCCTATGTGACCTAAGTGTCCTTGGGCAAAATACTGAACCCTACATTGCTTTAAATGGTAATATTTTGGCGCCAGTGTTCAGCAGCAGAGCTGCCATCAGTGTATGAATGTTTGTGCATGGGTCAATGGGACTGTGACTGTAAAACTTTTTGGGCCTGTAAGGAATGTAGTTAAGTGCTGTACAAGACGATCTGACTTCCTTTGATAGTTTTAGTGCCATTCTGTGTTTCTGCTTGGAAGACTGTTAAATTGTATCTTCTGTTTCTAGATAAAAGCTCCTCCCTCCTTCACTGCTTTACAGTGCATAACATGAATGCTTCTGTTTTATTTGTATACATAACAGATGAGGGATGGGGAAGGGAACAGGGAACTTGATTGGACTGTGAACAGGAAGTAGGTGTCACATGTATATCTCCAGTCACAGACCAGCAAGGAGCTTAAAGTTAATTTTGTCATGCAATCACATTTTCTAGTGAATAATTAATTATGACCTGTTATTATATTATCTATTTTTTATTTAACCTAATATTTGCTGTGAAAAGCCCAATTTTGAGTTTTTTTTCATTTGAATTTGTGACGTTGTGGCACAGGAAAAGATAAAAATACAACTAAGAAAGTGGATTTATTAAGTTTTTATTATGACAGATTTCCCACCTTCATTTTTACACCACCAAGGGGCACTTTTTTTAATCTTGAACATTTAAGAGAAAAAAAAATCATCAGATCCAGAAAGCTCTAATTTAAGGAATCAAAAAACAGTTGGAACACTTTTCTGAGCAATAGTGACCAGGAACTACTTATTAATACCATAATGCTTTGACATATTATTATTCCATAACTAGACTGTAGAAAAGACTTGATTGACGTGATTTTGATTGTTTTGAAGAGTGGAATGCAGCAGAAGAGAAAATAAGAAGAAATAGATTAGAATAGAGGAGCTGACACTGGAGGAATTGATCAATTTAGACTTTGGACTTTGTTGTTTCTGGACAAAAACAGAAGGTGATCTTTCCCTCTGAAATGACGCTTTGTTTAACCAATGAAGTTTGGAAATTACCACTTTCCTCTGCCACAGCAGAGTTAGGTCACTTCAGGCTCTGTGTGGGGTTATGGACCCAGGACATTGGTTGTTGTTTGATGTCACTTCCTGTTTTATTTTGTTGTGCTTCCTGTGTTCACTATTGCTTTTTAGGTCACTTGACACTTCCCTCCTAGTGAGTGTTCCCTCCATCCTTACTTGGCACACCTGTTTGCACTTACCTCATCCTCTCCTCCTGGTTATAAGTGCTCGTCTCCCTTGCACTAGTTGTCAGGTGGTTTTTGTTCCTTCAAGGAAATGTCAACTGTTTTTTTCGAGAACTATTTTGAATAAATGAAAGACTTTTCATTTATGATTGCCGTCTGCATTTGTGTCCGCACGCCAACCCTGACACTCTGTTGCTGTTTCTATGACACCACATATCAAATAGTCAGCTTTTTGTGATAAAATAATTTAAACCTAAAAAAAATAACAAGATATAAAAAAAAACATAACAAGATATTTTGGGTTAATAATTAATCATGATAAATGGGATAACTTGAGATCCCTCCTCAAACAGGGTTATTGTCTGCATCAGGGCTACAACATAAAATCAGTAAAAGTTAAACTACATCTTATCCCTAATCTACCAAATAATAACTTTTGATTTTTGACCCGCTGTTTTTTGCTGATAAAAACATAACACAAGAAAGATAGAGATTACAAATTTCACAATAAAAAAAATTACATTCCAAACAGGTGATTTAAATCACAAAAAATCTCTAATACATTGTTAGGCTCATATACAGTCAAACACAAAAAATGTAAAAATCCTTTTAGAAACAAAGGTAAGCAAGATATATAAGAAGCATAGCTTTGATTTTTTTCAGAAATCAAAATATTTATCTGTATCAGATACAAATTAAATGTAATAATAATAATAAACTTAGGTGAGAATTAAATCAAGGCTGACAAATACAGAAAAATGTTTAAAGGCTTCACAGATCAAGTCAAACATTCATAAATCAGCAGATACATATAAACAACAATCACACAAGCTCATCAACATTGACAATGACAACACACGTGTTTGAGAAAAACTAAACTCGCTTGAACATCAAGCAAGTTTAGAAAGCTTGGAAGAAGTTTTCTTTAAGTTCACGTGTTCATGTTCAGTTTCGGTTGTTCAAGACATCCTCACAGTTTCTATTTTTTTGGTAGAAATTTATTTTTTCAAATTTACTTAATTTTTAAAGATGTGTCCTGTTTACAGATTTTACAGAACAATATTTTTTCCTATTGTGTCAATTCTTAGAGAAAAAATTCCAGTGTTTTTGTCTATTATTAAAAAAAAATGAAAACCTTTTTTTATGAAGTGCTTTATAAATGTTAAATACAGAGTATATTCCTGTCATTATTCTTTTATTTCTACATTGCAGACCAATTTCATCATTAAGCCTCACAGTTCAGTGACTGCATTTTTACTTTAATCCAAAAACCTGATTTTATCTCCAGAACCTGATGGAAGCCAGAATCCAGCATACAGAGGCTGAGTGAATGTGGTCTGGACTTTGTGTATGAGAGTCATGGAGTCAGAAATGCTGTAGAAAGACAAAGTTCCTGCTCTGTGATTTAAATAAACTCCAACTCTGGAGGATTGAGGAGCTGCAATACAAACACTGTTCTTGTTATGATAAAATTTATATTCATTGGCTGAGCATCTTAATGCCCAGGATTTATCATTATATCCAAACCTACATTCATCAGAGGTTCCTGTAAGACTGATATCTTTATATGAAACTGACACATAAACCCCTCCACTCCACTCCACCTCCCAGTAACAACGTCCAGTCAGACCTTCTGTACTCAGAACCTGCCACCATTTAACAAACCTGTCTGGATGATTTGAATAATTCTGCTCTACATCTGTCCATGTTGCTGTTCTGTTCTGTTCACTCAGAGATAGATGTGTGTTTGCTGTGTTTGGATCCAGTGTGATCTGATGATAGAACTTCATGAAGTCTTCTCTGGATCTGAAGTCTTCAAGCAGAAAAACATCCACTGTGTGTAAAATCTTTGTGGTCTGGTCTCTGAGAGTCTCCTCCAGCTTCTCTGTGGTCTCAGACACAGCTTTGAGAGCATCATCAAAGCAGTGCTGAGCTTGTTCAAACCTGGGTAAGTCTGTACAGACACTCAGATCTGACAGGGAGGAGCAGTTGTTGAGAAAATGGAGATGATCTTCTGTAGATGAGAGCTGGTCCAGTTCAGCCTCTGTTTTCCTCAGTTTGGTGATCTCCTGCTGCATCTTCTCCTGGAGTTCTTCCATTTTCCTCACTTCCTTCATCTGATGGGATGTGACCTTCTGCTCCACTTCTGAGCATTTTTGCTCCAAGAGATGAATCAAACCTTTGAAGACGTTCTGACTTTCTTTGATAGTTTTCTCAGCAGACAGATTGATGGTCTCCACCGCCTGCTGAAGTTCTTCTAAATCTTCTTGTAAGTTGAGGATTCTCTGTTGGACTTTTAGTTGATCCAGTTCCAGCTTTGTTTGTCTTTCAGCCCTTTCTGCTGCAGCAGACACCATGTCATGACCTTTGTGTTCATCCAAGGAGCAGAGACTACAAATACACTTCTGATCAGTGCGGCAGAAAATCTTCATCACTTCATCATGACGAGGGCAGATGTTCTCCTGAAGCTTTCGAGTGGCTTTGACCAGCTTGTGCTTCTTTAACACAGCAACTCTAAAATGGGGCTGGAGGTGCTGCTCACAGTAAGAAGCCAAACAGTTCAGACAAGACATGGCAGCTTTCAGCTTCTGTCCTTCACAGAAATCACAGTCAGCATGTTCTGGTCCAGTTAGAGAACGCTCAGATGAAGACGGTTGAAGCTCTGTTTTTCTTGCATCCTCCACCAACTCAGTTAAAATCGTGTTTCTTACCAGGACAGGCCTTGAAGTGAAGCTTTGTCTGCACTGAGGGCAGCTGTGAGCTTTTTGTTCGTCTCCCCAGCATTTCTGAATACATTCCAGACAGAAACTGTGTCCACAAGGAATAGTGACCGGATCCTTCTGCAGATCCAAACAGATGGAACAGATCAATTTTTCTTCGTCCAGAAAAGTTTGCTGCGCCATGTCTGTGTTCTACAGGGATTGTAAAGTTCCTCTTTCTCTTTCTAGATAAAGTCGTGGCTCCTCCTTCATTGTTCTGCAGTGCCTGCAAAACAACACAAAAACAGGAAATATTCATGCAACCAACCCAGCTTACAAGTTACAACAAATGAGAATTTCTTAAGCTTTGTAAACAGTTATTGAGGTATAAACTCATGTTTGCAACTTCATTGATCAAGTGCTTCTTTCCTTCACATGGACTCAGTTAGTTTAAAACCTTTGAACTGAAAAGTGTTTAGAAATCTCAGCATAAAAATGAAAATGATGCTTTCTTTTCTTTTTTCTGCAGACATTTACATTTTTCTTTCGCTTGATTTATTTAAAAACACGGATCTGAGTCACATTTTACACGCAAAACAATAGTTTTTACTCAACTTAGTTCTACTTTATTGAAATACTTTAGGAATTTTACCTGAAAGTGCTGCTTTCAGAGACAGTTTTTTTTAGAATAAATAGGAATAAAAATGTGACCATGTTTTTTTTTTTGTAATTAGCCTGTTTTTCTTTAGTTTTTTCTCTTTAATTTCAAATGTTTCTTTATAATTGCTTTTGCAATCCAGACCTTTGTATTTTGTATGTCTTTATGAGAGCATTACACTTTTATTCCAGACATCTGCCCTTAAAGGGTCTCCAGGATCATTTTAATGCTGTTTCCTTTTAAAGAACTAAATCAAGTGAGAAAAAAAACAATCAAAATGTTCATTTAAATATTTGTTTAGGCCTGATTTTGCTTTTAATTTGAGACCGAATGGTGTTTGGAGATGATTTTGTTAATACATTGACTGTAGTCAATAGAATGGTTTCCCTGTTAGAAATAATCAGATAAATCACATCTCTTTATCTTCATCCTTATCGCTTTGATTGAATAAACACTAAAACCATCACATTTTTCTGGCCAATCATTCATACACTATAGGACTGTTCCTCAGTCTACCGCTAGAGGGCAGTGTTTCTGTAATGCCACTTAGTTTTAAAACAGGATTTTGACATTTTTACCATCTGAAAGCTTGGCAGTTTTTGGTACATCTCAATTTTTTTTTAACAACATATTTTATAATCAAATCTTTTAAAACCACATTAAACCCTTAAAAATTTGATTTCTTTAAGTTTTCTTTAAGATTTTCTCTGTGACACAGTTTGGAAATGATTTAATTTGGTGCAACAACATGTTGTTTTTATTGTAGGTTATCATGGGAACTTTGATACTATCACTTTTTATTAATGTTGTATTTTAAAACCCATATTTAAGTCATTTTTCTCACTTAATTCAATGAGTTCCATCCTGTAAACTAATGTGTTTTAAATGTCACCTTTGTAGGTTTCTTTGTGACCCTCCTTTACCAAAGGAGTTGTGACGGGGTTCTTTGTAGTGACAGATTTATTAAGAATAAATGATGGATTTTCTTGTTACCAACAAAATAACACAGACAGAATACAACTCCTGGAAGAATTTGATGCCACCACTGCAACCAAGACTGTTTTCTCCCAAATTGCCAGATATTCCCTCCTTATAAAGGCTTAGCCCCTCCCACAGGCCAATTAACCAAACATTTCTTTGAACAAATTCTTTCCTTTAAACCTGGGGATTTTTAAAATTTGATAAAAAAAATAGAAAGAATTAAACATTATTTTAACTTGCAAAATACAGAAATTAGTATGAAATAAAAATCATTTTGACTGGAAGAAAAAATACATTCTAACAATTCTGACATACAAGGTCACTTCCTGTTTCCTATATATATGATGATGTGTACATTGCCCTGGTTTGAATGTTGTGGTGGGAAGCCAAGATAATGAGTAGAATTCTATTTCAAACTAAGTGTGCACCCTTAGAATGAAACAAAATTAGGGTTATATTGTTGTGAATGATTTGTTTCTCTGAATGTGTGTGTGTCCGGTACAAACTGTAGACTGAAGGACTGGGAGATGACCGTGAAAGAAAAAAACCAAACTGAGGCTGGTGTTTAGACGCTGTCCTGCAACCTGTGACGCTGCTTCCTCACAAATGGGATCAGAATCTGAACATTTGAGTTTGTAAACATCTGTTTTCAGGACATTTTTCAGCTCACTAAAGAAAAGTGTGTAAAAAATGACAAAAAGATGTTTTGATCTAAACCCTAAATTACATTCAATGCTGGGATGATTTAAAAAGCAGCTTCTTGACAGTTTCAGTCCACTGATATAAACTCGATCACTTTCATTGTTTTTATTCACTTTATTTAGCTTTTTCTACAGTTTGTATGTAACTAAGTTTGATATTTAAAGATGCTTTTTAGCTGCGGCTGCCTGCTCGTTCCTCATCCTGACTTTTGTCCAAACTCTCTGGAGTCTGAATGATGCGGAAGTTGCTGGTTTGTAATCAATACTGGAGATAATGCAGGAAGACTGTTAGCTTTGTGCTCTGAATTCACAGCAGACATTTGATCCAAGTTGTAGTAGAAGTTGTTAGACTTCTGTTTGACTGAAACCCTGCTTTAATGTTAGCATGAAAGGTTTTTAGTCTGTTTGGCTAACACGTGTGACCTCAGAAAGCTTGAAGTCAAAACTGTCAGCTTGAATTATTTTTAGGCCCATAAAGTCATCTTTTTTCACAAAAAAGCATCAGAATTTTATGTTTCTTATAATTTATAAGAAATAAAAGTCTTCAAGCACAGATGCTGTTTGTAAAAGCTGCTAAAATAGTGAATCATTAGATTCATTTAAGAAACCCACCTGCTGGTTCCTGTAAAAAAGGACGAAGTTGTTGCTCATCAAAAAAACCTTGAAACAAATCTTTGTTGTTTTGACGTTTCAGTTAAAAAACTTTCACGAATAAACATGGATTTGAGGTAAATACCACAGCTGAAAATATGACCAGACTTTGGACGTGCTTTGTGAATAGATGTGTTGAAAATGATCACACTATGGATTGCTGTCAGTCTTAGAACATTGTAAATGTCATTGTTTGTTATGGTGTCATTTACTTTGCTGAATACAAAGCTAAATGAGAAGAAGTTTTGTTGAAGTCTGCATCCTTCATGTGAAGGAGTCCTGGATAATCCTAAAACTGTACCAAAAGAATCATGAATGCATTTGAATGTGTCGACACATGGAGCACAGTTCTAAATATTGACCTCTGTTATTGTTCTCGGACATTTTTGGTTTCTCATCACCCGCGGCGTCTCCTCACATTTGAGTTTTGATGGAGAAACGAGGCCAAGGTCCTTCATAACTGCCATCAACAAGGCCCGTAAAGCTTTGTGTATTTCTCCTTTGATTCCTGCATGATTGTTGTGGAATGTTCAAATGTTGTGTAATAAATCAGAAAGTAACACAGTCTTGATTCTTTTCACAACTTTACTGTTTGTGGATAAAAACAAAAAGTTTCAAAATGTTGCAGAGTTGAAGAAAAGACACAACAAACGCGACTAAAACAAGAGAGATAGAAATGACAATTTTCACAATTCAAAACATTTTACAGGCAAAACAAATTATATCCAGCAAAATAGAAACATTAACATATTGTTATGCTCATATACAGCAAATGAAACTGTTGTAAAATCATTTTACAAACACAAATAATCCTTCATCTTCTATACTGTTTTGTCCTTTTCTGGATCACGGGGCTGCTGGAGCCTATCCTGGCCACTCATAGGTAAGGGCAGGGGACACTCCTGGACAGGTCACCAGTCTGTCAGGGGCCACAATCAAACACACACACTTAGGGACAATTTAGAGTTACCAGTTAACCTTTGCACAGGGAGAACGTGCAAACTCCACACAGAATTGGTGTCACTGTTCAAGTCTGTCAGCTGGAACTTGAACTGAGGGTCTTTTTGCTGTGAGGCTAGAGCGCTAACCACTGCACCACCGTGCAGCCCATTCATAATTATCAGCAAACTACAATTATCTGAAGACATCACGAAGTTCAGAAAGCTTGGAGGACGTCTTTTTGAATCTCATGTACTCGTGTTCAGTTTGGTTGTTCAAGAAAATATTTTGATCAGTTTTTGAATTTTTGCGTCAAATTTCTTTTTCATTTAATTAAAAAAAAGTTCTGTTGACAGTTAAGTTTATTACAAAACAACATTTTTCTATTGTTTTACAGTTTTATACAAAACAAATTTCTGTGTTTTGTCTGTTATTTTGAATTAAAACCAAAAACTATTTTTCTTTACACAGTGATTATTAGAAGTTACATACACAGTATTTTTCTGTGATTTTCATTTTTCTACAGTACTGACATATTTTATCATTGAGCTTCACAGATCAATAACTGCTTTTTTCTTCAATCCAACAACCTGACCGTGGATCTACCAATTGGAATAATCAAGAATCCAGCATACAGAGGCTGAGTGAATGTGGTCTGGACTTTGTGTATGAGAGTCATGGAGTCAGAAACGCTGTAGAAAGACAAAGTTCCTGCTCTGTGATTTAAATAAACTCCAACTCTGGAGGATTGAGGAGCTGCAATACAAACACAGATCTTGTTATGATAAAATTTATATTCAGTGGGTGAGCATCTTAATGCCCAGGATTTATCATTTAATCCAAACCTACATTCTTCATAGGTTCCTGTACGACTGATTTCTTTATATGAAACTGACACGTAAACCCCCCCGCTCCACTCCACCTCCCAGTAACAACGTCCAGTCAGACCTTCTGTACTCAGAACCTGAAACAATTGAACAAACCTGTCTGGATGATTTGAATAATTCTGCTCTACATTTGTCCATGTTGCTGTTCTGTTCTGTTCACTCAGAGATAGATGTGTGTTTGCTGTGTTTGGATCCAGTGTGATCTGATGATAGAACTTCATGAAGTCCTCTCTGGATCTGAAGTCTTCAAGCAGAAAAACATCCATTGTGTGTAAAATCTTTGTGGTCTGGTCTCTGAGAGTCTCCTCCAGCTTCTCTCTGGTCTCAGACACAGCTTTGAGAGCATCATCAAAGCAGTGCTGAGCTTGTTCAAACCTGGGTAAGTCTGTACAGACACTCAGATCTGACAGGGAGGAGCAGTTGTTGAGAAAATGGAGATGATCTTCTGTAGATGAGAGCTGGTCCAGTTCAGCCTCTGTTTTCCTCAGTTTGGTGATCTCCTGCTGCATCTTCTCCTGGAGTTCTTCCACTTTCCTCACTTCCTCCATCTGATAGGATGTGACCTTCTGCTCCACTTCTGAGCATTTTTGCTCCAAGAGACGAATCAAACCTTTGAAGACGTTCTGACTTTCTTTGATAGTTTTCTCAGCAGACAGATTGATGGTCTCCACCGCCTGCTGAAGTTCTTCTAAATCTTCTTGTAAGTTGAGGATTCTCTGTTGGACTTTTAGTTGATCCAGTTCCAGCTTTGTTTGTCTTTCAGCCCTTTCTGCTGCAACAGACACCATGTCATGACCTTTGTGTTCATCCATGGAGCAGAGAATACAAATACACTTCTGATCAGTGCGGCAGAAAATCTTCATCACTTCATCATGACGAGGGCAGATGTTCTCCTGAAGCTTTCGAGTGGCTTTGACCAGCTTGTGCTTCTTTAACGCAGCAACTCTAAAATGGGGCTGGAGGTGCTGCTCACAGTAAGAAGTCAAACAGGTCAGACAAGACATGGCAGCTTTCAGCTTCTGTCCTTCACAGAAATCACAGTCAGCATGTTCTGGTCCAGTTAGAGAACGCTCAGGTGAAGACGGTTGAAGCTCTGTTTTTCTTGCGTCCTCCACCAACTCTGTTAAAATCGTGTTTCTTACCAGGACAGGCCTTGATGTGAAGTTTTGTCTGCACTGAGGGCAGCTGTGAGCTTTTTGTTCGTCTCCCCAGCAGATCTGAATACATTCCAGACAGAAACTGTGTCCACAAGGAATAGTGACCGGATCCTTCTGCAGATCCAAACAGATGGAACAGATCAGTTTTTCTTTATCCAGAAAAGTTTGCTGCGCCATGTCTGTGTCCTACAGGGATTGTAAAGTTCCTCTTTCTCTTTCTAGATAAAGTCGTGGCTCCTCCTTCACTGTTCTGCAGTGCCTGCAAAACAAACAGGAAATATTCACGAATAAAATCAATTTAGAAACAAAGACAATCAGCAAAGTTGAATTATTTTATAAGACATTATGCAAGTTCAAAAAGCTTGTAGGACGTTTACTTGTGTTTACTTTGGTTGTTCTCAGAATTGATTTTTGTTTGTTTTTGAATTTTTGAGTACATTTATTATTTAATTAAAACATATGTTCAGTTTACAGGTAAGTTTGTGACAAAACAGCATTTTAACTATTGATTAAAATTTTTATTACAGAAACAAATCCTGTGTTTTCGTCTTTGTCAGGAGCCAGAGCTCAGTCTCCCCCTTTAGTGAGAGTATTTCTCAAGAGTCTTAACACACTACATCTTCCAGCCATCCCAGTGCACTGTGTGTGGATGACACTCACCTGACTTTTATTGACAATCACTCCATGAGACTTAAGCAGCACACAGAGAATTGCTCAGTGTGATCCTTTGTTTGTGCCTTTCAGCCTGCATACCCTAACCCTAGCTCAAAGGAATGTTGTGTAATAAATCAGAAAGTAACAGCCTTGATTCTTTACACTTTTTACTACTTTGCTGTTTGTGGATGAGAAGAAAAAAAATCAGCAAAAAAAATTCACACACTTTCTTTATTTCTGCTACGGAGCCCCTAAAGGGACCTAAAAGGAAAAAAAAGGACTGGTTTCTTGTGCGGACAAGAAGGTATCTGGTGTGCAGAAGGAACTAACAGCTCATTTGCGCAGAGGAGACCTTTATTGAGTCATTTACCTAAAAAAAAAATATTTTGCTTTTCAGACTCGCCTACAAAGACATTGGATCTTTGCTCGCTCTGCACCACTGTGATGTTGTTTCTTAACGTCTCCTAAAATCGAGTTCTAGAGTGATGTGGTTTGTTTTGGTGTAGGGGATACACAACCTGTGATCAACCGGTGCACAGCGTTTTTATCTGGCGTGCACAAAAAGTCAGTTCTAATTTGTATTATATTTTTTTTTCCTTAATTTGAAGATGTACAAAAATGTTTCTACTATTATTATGGCATAATTTATGTTATGGTGTGGAAAAAAAAAAACTATGATGGATGTACTGTTTATGGATATCAGTGATATAATATTAAGAATGAAGAGTATTTTCTTTGCAAGTTTTCATTTTCACAGAAAACATGTTCAAAAACTGTCCAAAACCAAATCATTTTAATGCCAAACAAAATTCACAAAGTCTAACTGAACAAACATTACTGGTTTAAAGGGAGCCCAAAAAAGAGGTCAACTAAAACCCAAAAGAAGTTGTAACTCAAATAACTGACCTGCTATTACACACACCTGGGGGCTTTTAAGAGTAAGAAGCCAAACAGTTCAGACAAGACTTGGCAGCTTTCAGCTTCTGTCCTTCACAGAAATCACAGTCAGCATGTTCTGGTCCAGTTAGAGAACGCTCAGATGAAGACGGTTGAAGCTGCTGATATACAATGTTAAAATACATGTAAAATGGTTTCCCTACTTGAAGAAGAACTGCAAGAATTTTCTGTTTATTTTAAATCTTCTTAGTATATCTTTAACTGAATACATTTAATGTAAAAATTTAAATGCACTTCTTTTATCTTCTTGTTAGTGAAAAGTAGTGTTAGCCTTTCCCCAACTTAAGTCATTCTTGTTAAAAAATCAAAAATAGAAAATCTTTTAAAATAATGGCTGTGTCGTCTGCAAGTTGGCAAATTTAATTTTTTTTACCAACAGCATTGATACCTAAGAAAGGAGACAGTTTTGTAGGCGTGGTCTTTATTGTCTGAGCAAGTAAAAGAAACAAAATGGAGAAACTGGGCAGAAATGTCTAATACAATGTGTAACACAAAACCCTGCTGATGTGCCAGTCCTGAGTTTCCTACTGGAGCAATCATTGTAGAAAGTTTGAATTGTATTATAAAACATAAACACTATAGCCTAAAACAGGAGAGAAAAAAGGATTTCAGTATATAATTGTGTTTAATATCAAAAGATTTAAAATAAATAATAATTAAAAAACATATAATACTGTAAAGCTATCATCTTGTAAGACATGTCTGTAGTCTAATATCAAACGTATGTTATTGCTTATGAGTCTTTGGATCATAAAACCTGATTGTTCTTCATTTATAAATTAATCAGATCTAATTTAAGTCTTCGTCTAGCAAAAATGGGAGCAAATAATCTAGCATAATTGTTAAGTAAACTAATGAGCTTTCAATTTTCTATTTGTAATTTATCCTTATTTGATGTGGAAATGAAGGGGATCACGTCCTGTTTCATAGTAGGAGGGAGTTCACCTTTTTCAACGGCTTCTTCAAAAATAGCCAACAGGAAAGTACGAAGTTTGTCATGAAATGCTTCATAAAACTTTCCTGTAAAACGTCACACCCACATTTCACCAGTTCAGGTAAGTCTACATTCCAAAGTCTAGATTCTCTGCATTTTGTTCCTTTCTTTCTCCAAACATCCACAGTTCCAAAACCAAAGTCACACTTTTTTTCTTGCATTCAAAGGAGGAAAATGTCCTTTTTTGGAGAAGACCAACTTCCTCTTCTGGCATGGAGTGAAGCTCCATCCTCCATCTTGTCTGCAGATGGACTCATCTCCCCTTTTTCAGTCTTTTTGTTGTATTGCTGCCCTCTGGCCTTTGTCTGCTGTTCCTGTTTTGTTTTCTATATTATCTACTACACTAACCCTGACTGTTTAACTCTAGTTTTACCAGCCATTAGCTGACTGACAAGTGACGTAAAGGCTGGTCAAACTAGAGTTAAACAGTCAGGGTTAGACTTATACTAATGGATAACCTTCATCTTCTGGACACCACCACCACCATTCACACTTGTTCTGGACTCCTCCATCTCTCAAACAATGAACTGTGTGATCGTCAACAGGCAGCCTCCAACTCCTTTCATCATGACAGTCTTCATGATAAAGAGTCCAGAAGACACTGCACCTCATATTAATATTTTGTTTGTTACACAGAAAAGAATTCCAAAAGAAATGCATCTTGTAATTAGCACACTATTGAATGTAATGATTGTCAAATATAGTTTGTTTGTTTGAATGGGAGCAGTAAGAAGCAAATTTATATAATACCAAACCCATTATGATTTACTCCACTTTTACATAGTTAACCTAATCTGGTTCTTAACATTTATTAAAAAAAATATTGATACTTTTTCAGTAAAAGTACAGATTATTTCTCAAGAAACAAAGATTAAGTTCTTATTGATTATAAACTGTTACAAATATTACAATAATACATAAATCATTATAGTACATCATGAAACTACAAATGATTGCTTATTGATAATCACTAGATATCAATACAGTATTGCAGTATTGTAAAAGAAACAGAATTGTTATTGACAATCAGAAATAAAAATGACACTACAGAAATAATTGTTACACATCATAAAACAAATTGCTTATTGATGATAATTAGAAATTGTTTTCCATCATTAAGTCCTTCAGGGCTGGTCTGAACTGCATGGTTCCTTAGGCAAAAAGAGATCACGTTTTATTTCCAGTAAAAAAATCCTGTGTTTTTGTCTGTTGTTTAAATATTAAATTATTTTTTGAAGTAAAGTAACTATTACATGATGTTGGAACAAAAAACTGATCAGAAAAATATTCCAGTGATTTTTTTAGATCAGTTTTTCTTCATCCAGAAATACTTGCTGGATCATTTCTGCTTCCTGCTCACAGTAAGAAGCCAAACAGTTCAGACAAGACATGGCAGCTTTGTATATTTGCCTTTGATTCCTGCATGATTGTTGTGGAATGTTCAAAAGTTGTGTAATAAATCAGAAAGTAACACCGTCTTAATTCTTTTTACAACTTTACTGTTTGTGGAAGAAAACAAAAAGTTTCAAAATGTTGCAAAGTTGAAGAAAAGACACAACAAACATGACTAAAACAAGAGAGATAGAAATGACAATTTTCACAATTCAAAACATTTTACATACAAAACTAATTATTTACAGCAAAAACGAGATTTTAATATATTTTTACACCCATATACACCAAATGAAAGTATTGTAAAATCATTTTAGAAACAAAGATAATCAGCAAACTCAACTTATTTGAAAACAATGCAAGTTTAGAAAGCTTGGAGGATGTTTTCTTGTTCAGTTTGGTTGTTCAAGAATTCATTTTTTTTTTTTTTTATTTTTGAGTACATTTTTTTATTTAATTAAAACATATGTTCAGTTTACAGATATGTTTAATACAAAACAGCATTTTTTTCACTATTGAATTACATTTTTATTATAGAAAAGCAATCCGTTTGAGAGTTAAGTTCATAACAAAACATTTTTTTCTATTCTTTCATATTTTTATTACAAAACAAATTCCAGTATTTTTCTGTTGTTTTCTTTATTCTACAGTACTGAGAGATTTTATCATTGCTTTTTTGTTATTGCTTTTTACTTTTCACCTGATCAACCTTTCAACCTGATCTTACTTCCAGAAAATGGAGGAATAACGAATCCAGCATACAGAGGCTGAGTGAATGTGGTCTGGACTTTGTGTATGAGAGTCATGGAGTCAGAAACGCTGTACAAAGACAAAGTTCCTGCTCTGTGATTTAAATAAACTCCAACTCTGGAGGATTGAGGAGCTGCAATACAAACACTGTTCTTGTTATGATAAAATTTAAATTCAATGGCTGAGCATCTTAAAGCCCAGGATTTATCATTAAATCCAAACCTACATTCATCAGAGGTTCCTGTAAGACTGATATCTTTATATGAAACTGACACGTAAACCCCCCCGCTCCACTCCACCTCCCAGTAACAACGTCCAGTCAGACCTTCTGCACTCAGAACCTGCCACCTTTCAACAAACCTGTCTGGATGATTTGAATAATTCTGCTTTACATTTGTCCATGTTGCTGTTCTGTTCTGTTCACTCAGAGATAGATGTGTGTTTGCTGTGTTTGGATCCAGTGTGAGCTGATGATAGAACTTCATGAAGTCTTCTCTGGATCTGAAGTCTTCAAGCAGAAAAACATCCATTGTGTGTAAAATCTTTGTGGTCTGGTCTCTGAGAGTCTCCTCCAGCTTCTCTGTGGTCTCAGACACAGCTTTGAGAGCATCATCAAAGCAGTGCTGAGCTTGTTCAAACCTGGGTAAGTCTGTACAGACACTCAGATCTGACAGGGAGGAGCAGTTGAGAAAATGGAGATGATCTTCTGTAGATGAGAGCTGGTCCAGTTCAGCCTCTGTTTTCCTCAGTTTGGTGATCTCCTGCTGCATCTTCTCCTGGAGTTCTTCCACTTTCCTCACTTCCTCCATCTGATAGGATGTGACCTTCTGCTCCACTTCTGAGCATTTTTGCTCCAAGAGACGAATCAAACCTTTGAAGACGTTCTGACTTTCTTTGATAGTTTTCTCAGCAGACAGATTGATGGTCTCCACCGCCTGCTGAAGTTCTTCTAAATCTTCTTGTAAGTTGAGGATTCTCTGTTGGACTTTTAGTTGATCCAGTTCCAGCTTTGTTTGTCTTTCAGCCCTTTCTGCTGCAACAGACACCATGTCATGACCTTTGTGTTCATCCAAGGAGCAGAGACTACAAATACACTTCTGATCAGTGCGGCAGAAAATCTTCATCACTTCATCATGACGAGGGCAGATGTTCTCCTGAAGCTTTCGAGTGGCTTTGACCAGCTTGTGCTTCTTTAACGCAGCAACTCTAAAATGGGGCTGGAGGTGCAGCTCACAGTAAGAAGCCAAACAGTTCAGACAAGACATGGCAGCTTTCAGCTTCTGTCCTTCACAGAAATCACAGTCAGCATGTTCTGGTCCAGTTAGAGAACGCTCAGATGAAGACGGTTGAAGCTCTGTTTTTCTTGCGTCCTCCACCAACTCTGCTAAAATCGTGTTTCTTACCAGGACAGGCCTTGAAGTGAAGCTTTGTCTGCACTGAGGGCAGCTGTGAGCTTTTTGTTCGTCTCCCCAGCATTTCTGAATACATTCCAGACAGAAACTGTGTCCACAAGGAATAGTGACCGGATCCTTCTGCAGATCCAAACAGATGGAACAGATCAGTTTTTCTTTGTCAAGAAAAACCTGCTGCGCCATTTGTGCTTCCTACAGGAAATGTCAAGTTTCACTTTCTTTTACTAGATGAAGACTTGGTTCCTCCTTCACTGTTCTGCAGTGCATGAAAGCTTCCGTTTTAGATGTCGATCAGTGAGGGGGAGGACGCAGATCTTAAAGTACAGAGCTAAACGGTAGAAGTTTCTTTTAAACTCTGCTTTCTTTATGTGAATTAGTGATGGAATTATTACAAGACTGTAATGCCTTGTTTCCACTGAGTGATATTGTATGGTCCAGTCTGGTATTTTTACCGTTTCCATTAAAAAATGAATCCATTATGCGGGACCGAACCGTAAAATTTTTTGGCCCCTGTAGGTCCAAAGGTCGTTCCGGCAAACAAAAGCACCAAGAAAGCAGCTGTATTCCTCTTTGCCGCCTACAATCTTCTTTCATACAACAAAAAATGATTCGTATCTAAAAGTTTAGCGTAAAAAAATCAGCTGCTTGATGACCTCCATTGTTGTTGTTAACTTCACCTCTCATGCACCGTTATGGTCCAGCTTTGAGTGGAAACGATTACCTGAATTGCCTGGTCCATTTTAAATCAGAGTAGACTGGACAGAACTGCTTCGTGAAAACAAGGCTTTCCAGAAGACACAGTTCTAACTTTTTATCCTTGTAATTGGAGCAGCCATGGTGCAGAGGCAGAGTGGATAGTCTGATCTTAATATTGTAGGTTAAATCCCTGCCCTCTTGCCTATGTGGCCTAAGTGTCCTTGGGCAAAATACTGAACCCTGCATTGCTTTAAATGGGCCTGTAAGGAATGTAGTTAAGTGCTGTACAAGACGATCTGACTTCCTTTGATAGTTTTAGTGCCATTCTGTGTTTCTGCCTGGAAGACTGTTAAATTGTATCTTCTGTTTCTAGATAAAAGCTCCTCCCTCCTTCACTGCTTTACAGTGCATAACATGAATGCTTCTGTTTTACTTGTATAAATAACAGATGAGTGATGGGGAAGGGAACAGGGAACTTGATTGGACTCTGAACAGGAAGTAGGTGTCACATGTATATCTCCAGTCACAGCCAGGCAGGGAGCTTAAAGTTAATTTTGTCATGCAATCACATTTTCTAGTGAATAATTAATTATGACCTGTTATTATATTATCTATTTTTAATTTAACCTAATATTTGCAGTGAAAAGCCCAATTTTGAGTTTTTTTTCATTTCAATTTGTGACGTTGTGGCAGAGGAAAAGATAAAAATACAACTAAGAAAGTGGATTTATTTAGTTTTTTATTATGACAGATTTCCCACCTTCATTTTTACACCACCAAGGGGCACTTTTTTTAATCTTCAACATTTAAGAGACAAAAAAATCATCAGATCCAGAAAGCTCTCATTTAAAGAATCAAAAAACAGTTGGAACACTTTTCTGAGCAATAGTGACCAGGAACTACTTATTAATACCATAATGCTTTGACATATTATTATTCCATAACTAGACTGTAGAAAAGACTTCAACTTTTTTGGTGATTTTGATTGTTTTGAAGAGTGGAATGCAGCAGAAGAGAAAATAATAAGAAGGAGATTAGAATAGAGGAGCTGACACCGGAGGAATTGATCAATTTAGACTTTGGACTTTGTTGTTTCTGGACAAAAACAGAAGGTGAACTTTCCCTCTGAAATGACGCTTTGTTTAACTTATCATGAAGTTTAGAAATGACCACTTTCCTCTGCCACAGCAGAGTTAGGTCACTGCAGGCTCTGTTGCTGTTTCCATGACACCACATATCAAATAGTCAGCTTTTTGTGAAAAATGATTTAAACCTAAATAAATAACAAGATATAAAAAACACAACAAGCTATTTTGGGTTAATAATTAATCATGATAAACGGGATAACTTGAGATCCCACTTCAAACCGGGTTATTGTCTGCATCAGGGCTACAACATAAAATCAGTAAAAGTTAAACTACATCTTATCCCTAATCTACCAAATAATAACTTTTGATTTTTGACCTGCTGTTATTGGCTGATAAAAACATAACACAAGAAAGATAGAGATTACAAATTTCACAATAAAAAAAATTACATTCCAAACAGGTGTTGTAAATCACAAAAAATCTCTAATACATTGTTAGGCTCATATACAGTCAAACACAAAAAATGTAAAAATCCTTTTAGAAACAAAGATAATAAATATATATAAAAAGCATAGCTTTGATTTTATTCAGAAACCAAAATATTATTTATCTGTATCAGATTCAAATTAAATGTAATAATAATAATAATAATAAACTTAGCTGAGAATTAAATCAAAGCTGACAAATGCAGAAAAATGTTTAAGGGCTTCACAGATCAAGTCAAACATTCATAAATCAGCAGATACATATAAACAACAATCACACAAGCTCATCAACATTGACAATGACAACACACGTGTTTGAGAAAAACTAAACTCACTTGAACAACAAGCAAGTTCAGAAAGCTTGGAAGAAGTTTTCTTTAAGTTCACGTGTTCGTGTTTAGTTTCGGTTGTTCAAAACATCCTCACAGTTTCTATTTTTTTGTTAGGAATTTATTTTTTAAATTTACTTAATTTTTAAAGATGTGTCCTGTTTACACATTTTACAAAACAATATTTTTTTTTCCTGTTGTGTCCATTTTTTATTAGAGAAAAAATTCCAGTGTTTTTGTCTGATATTTAAAAATAAAAAATGAAAGCCTTTTTTTATAAAGTGATTTATAAATGTTAAATACAGAGTATATTCCTGTCATTATTCTTTTATTTCTACATTACAGACCAATTTCATCATTAAGCCTCACAGTTCAGTGACTGCATTTTTACTTTAATCCAAAAACCTGATTTTACCTCCAGAACCTGATGGAAGCCAGAATCCAGCATACAGAGGCTGAGTGAATGTGGTCTGGACTTTGTGTATGAGAGTCATGGAGTCAGAAACGCTGTAGAAAGACAAAGTTCCTGCTCTGTGATTTAAATAAACTCCAACTCTGGAGGATTGAGGAGCTGCAATACAAACACAGATCTTGTTATGATAAAATTTAAATTCAGTGGGGGAGCATCTCAAAGCCCAGGATTTATCATTTAATCCAAAACTACATTCATCAGAGGTTCCTATACGTCTGATATCTTTATATGAAACTGACACAAAAACCCCCTCACTCCACTCCACCTCCCAGTAACAACGTCCAGTCAGACCTTCTGTACTCAGAACCTGACACCATTTAACAAACCTGTCTGGATGATTTGAATAATTCTGCTCTACATCTGTCCATGTTACTGTTCTGTTCTGTTCACTCAGAGATAGATGTGTGTTTGCTGTGTTTGGATCCAGTGTGATCTGATGATAGAACTTCATGAAGTCCTCTCTGGATCTGAAGT
Source organism: Oryzias celebensis (assembly GCA_014656515.1). Taxonomy (NCBI): domain Eukaryota; kingdom Metazoa; phylum Chordata; class Actinopteri; order Beloniformes; family Adrianichthyidae; genus Oryzias; species Oryzias celebensis. The sequence goes on from BNCR01000013.1 coordinate 21,279,887, forward strand.
CTTCAAACAGAAAAACATCCACTGTGTGTAAAATCTTTGTGGTCTGGTCTCTGAGAGTCTCCTCCAGCTTCTCTCTGGTCTCAGACACAGCTTTGAGAGCATCATCAAAGCAGTGCTGAGCTTGTTCAAACCTGGGTAAGTCTGTACAGACACTCAGATCTGACAGAGAGGAGTAGTTGTTGAGAAAATGGAGATGATCTTCTGTAGATGAGAGCTGGTCCAGTTCAGCCTCTGTTTTCCTCAGTTTGGTGATCTCCTGCTGCATCTTCTCCTGGAGTTCTTCCACTTTCCTCACTTCCTCCATCTGATAGGATGTGACCTTCTGCTCCACTTCTGAGCATTTTTGCTCCAAAAGACGAATCAAACCTTTGAAGACGTTCTGACTTTCTTTGATAGTTTTCTCAGCAGACAGATTGATGGTCTCCACCGCCTGCTGAAGTTCTTCTAAATCTTCTTGTAAGTTGAGGATTCTCTGTTGGACTTTTAGTTGATCCAGTTCCAGCTTTGTTTGTCTTTCAGCCCTTTCTGCTGCAGCAGACACCATGTCATGACCTTTGTGTTCATCCAAGGAGCAGAGACTACAAATACACTTCTGATCAGTGCGGCAGAAAATCTTCATCACTTCATCATGACGAGGGCAGATGTTCTCCTGAAGATTTAGAGTGGCTTTGACCAGCTTGTGCTTCTTTAACGCAGCAACTCTAAAATGGGGCTGGAGGTGCTGCTCACAGTAAGAAGCCAAACAGTTCAGACAAGACATGGCAGCTTTCAGCTTCTGTCCTTCACAGAAATCACAGTCAGCATGTTCTGGTCCAGTTAGAGAACGCTCAGATGAAGACGGTTGAAGCTCTGTTTTTCTTGCGTCCTCCACCAACTCGGTTAAAATTGTGTTTCTTACCAGGACAGGCCTTGAAGTGAAGCTTTGTCTGCACTGAGGGCAGCTGTGAGCTTTTTGTTCGTCTTCCCAGCATTTCTGAATACATTCCAGACAGAAACTGTGTCCACAAGGAATAGTGACCGGATGCTTCTGCAGATCCAAACAGATGGAACAGATCAGTTTTTCTTTATCCAGAAAAGTTTGCTGCGCCATGTCTGTGTCCTACAGGGATTGTAAAGTTCCTCTTTCTCTTTCAAGATAAAGACTTGCCCCAACTGCTACAGGTCATGAATTCAGTTTACATGTATAAGTAACAGATCGGGGGGGTGGAGTTGGAGAAATACATTGGACTATGAACAGGAAGCAGAGGTCACAGGAATATATTCAGAATCCAAACACGGTTATCGTGTGATATAAAACAGTGGTCCCCAACCGACAGGCCGTTGACTGGTATCAGTCTGTGGATCAATACCCTCTCGGCCGCAGAAGAAATAATACATCATTTTGTCTTGAATTTTGAAAATCTTTTTTTAAATAAATGGATTCTCTCAGCTATACTTGCAATCACTTGAGTTGTAAAGTTTGGTCAGGGAAACTTTTCTGAGTGAACTTTTATTCTGAAAAATCTTTAGGTTTTAAAAAATGGACTGGATTTTCTCAAGTACATTTCAGTCAAGAAGAACAGACTACAACTTCAAGACAAAAATTAAAAAAACATTCGGCTACCAGGAGTCCTAATTAAAATATGGATTTATTGCATCAGGTGATTCCCACACACTGTGCCTGTTTGCTTAGAGATGTGACTTTCACGAACGAATACGTTCACATAAAAGCTCAAACCAGTTCACTCATTCAGATGCACATTTCACACAAGTTGTGAACATCTAACTCATGCAAAGACCTCCATGAAAAAAGAAAAGAGGAGCTGCGCATGTCAGAAATATTTAAATCAAAGTGTCATTAATTATTTAAAATTGAAATAGTTAAATTACAATCGTCATGAAATGCCTCAATATTTCATTAAAATTTAATTTTTAATGAAATACACCATTTAAGAAACTGTTTTTTATTCATGATTTAATGACACATTTCTCTGGTCTAAACCTTCTGGTTGTGGCTTCAGTGACAGGAACTTTTGTGATCTTTTTTAGCGACATAGAGAAAACGTGAAAGCAGAACTCATCTCAAAAAACCCAGGAATTTATTAAAGTTTTTAAGGTTTTTTCTGGCACCTCACACACATTTCCTTCTCTATCCACGTCTGTGGGAACTCTGTGGCACCGCCTACTTCCTGATGGAGGTTCGTTGCTTGTCCGGTGTTTAATGATCCGTCCTCCCTCATGAGATTTTCCTACCTGTAGCAAAAAATGATAGATATAGTTATCCAAATGTCCTACTGTATCAGAAAATCCTTACTACTGTAAATGAACGAATGAGCAGTTTGGATGTTAGATCACAAACACAGCAGGGTAAGAAATAATTACGGGGGCAGCACAAACTCATGGAATGATGAATGTCAAATTCAGTGAAACTGGGGTTTATCTGTCTTCGCGTGGTTTATTTGTCCCTCTTCATACTTCAATGACCCTCGACGGACATCTGTGCACATCGATGAATGAGGGACGCATGGAATACTTATGAATTGCATACGTCCCACATGTATCACGGTAGACTGAAATTACGTTCTTGGAACATGAGCAAAATGTACGTATGCGGCAGTGAAACACGGCCTTAAGAAACGTGTGCAGTTGTTATTAATGAATTGTATGGAGACAATCCAGCAGAAATGCGGGAGATCCACGTCCACAGTGCTTCTCTGTCCATCTCTCTCTGAATGTTTCAGAATCTGCGAAGTCTTTTGAAACAAATGCAGTGGAATATGAAAATATTCTGATACTGAACTGCTCACCCAAAGTTTGCTTCACAATCTGTGCTAACGTGATTTAAACCGAGCGATGTCGGCGTGGATTCTGAAATGTTCACCATGGGGACAGAGGAACTGTAGGGATCTGCTGCAGAGTTATGGTGCAGTGTGAAAACGGACTACAAGTCCCAGAAGTTAAGTAGTAAGAGCGACTAAAAATCCAGAACTAAGTTTACTTTGAAAAAACATACAAGATGTCACTGCTGGAACTTTACAAGGATAGAAATGAGCAATAAAAACAGATGAGTAAATGTCTCATCTGCATACGTGCTGCACAGAAGGAAATTTGAACTGTTTTGAAAAGAAAACTGTGAATAGAAATATGTTCAATATAAGGTGTAGTAAAAAAGGGTGGAGCAAAACAAGATTTTTCTTCCACTCACTCCTTTTCAAGCACATTGTTTATCTTTATTTGTCTACTTTTAATGCTTGTGTTTATTATCGTTTTATGATAGTTTGTGAAAGAAAAAAAAGTTGATGAATCTGCTGAATTTCATCCTGAAGAACAGCCAGCACCTCAACATTGTGGAGCGTGAAGGTTTCAGGCCACTAATTCAAGTCCTTCAGCTCTCTCATGTTTTGTAAAATGATTCCCAGCTGGGACTTTCTTTCACAGCTAATGCAATCCAGGAGCTACAGAGATATCTGACATAGAGCAATAATATCTGGTCCCAGGATCCTATGAAATACTGGGACAACCAAAAGACCATCTAGCCAAACCTCTGCCGGCTGTCCTTGGAATATCTTTGTACTCTGACCTCATCTTTGACGTGTGAACCGATGTTTTCAAATAGTATTAAAAAAAGCATAACAGATTGAATTTCAAAATGTTTAATTATTCTATTTTGAACAAAAATTCCACAAAAAAAAATGTCCAAGTCCACTATCCTCCTCATTGATCACTTGGATTTTCACATGAAGATACAAGTTCACATTGACTGTCGAGAAATATTTAATATATTTTAAATGTAAATGAAGATATGAAATAATACAATATAAAATATAATGACTTAAATGAGATTATTGTCTATAATTGGTCTTCATATCAGTGTCAGTTGTGTATGTTAACTGGAATCCCTGTAGGGACGTTTAAGGTCCAGCAGGCGTCAGTATTCAGTGACACAATATTAACACAGGATTGATAGTTTGGCTTTGTGTCTGAACGCTTCATGATGCCTCATCTGCCCATCACTACCAGCAAGGAGCTTAAAACAGAGTTATTGTGTGTTTTAAACCTTTAAATATTTTTGTACTGTTGAAATTTCTAGATATAATTTTTTTTTAACTTATAAAAAATGTCATTAAGGAAATTAAATAAATTTTGACTCAAGTCCTATTGAAGTGTGGAAAAAAATGAATCAAAAACTTACAGATGTACTCTTCCTGGATGTCATAGTAACCAGAGTGACCTGGTTTATATAGGAGGCAGACGTCCGAAAGGTTCAGGAACAATATTGTTCTTTATTTGAGAAAACCACATTTGATGCACATTTCACATTTGATCTTCTGCCTTCAGCCCTCCTTCACACTCAGATCCGCCTTTAAAGAACTTCAAATTAATGGTTTGGCCCCGTCCAGGAAGACAGCTGCTTTAACCAAACAAAACAGACGCAACAAAAGATACAAGTTTCTTGAAAACTATACATTGAAACTCCTGTAAACAAAAAAATAAAGAAAAGAAGCAAAACAAAAAAATCTACATCAAATCATTAAAAAATTACAAATTGAAAGGTAATCAAAAGCCTTGTTTCCACTGAGCGGTCTGGTACAGTCCGGTAAGGAGTGGTCCAGTACGGTCCAGTTATCTCTGGTGAGCGTTTCCACTCAGTTAAGCCTCGCTTCAATTGAGCAGTTTCTTTTCACGGTGCATGCGTGGTGCTGACCGCAAGAGTGTTTGCGTCATTGTAGTGACGACAAGAAAAGCAACAACAATAGAGGTCATCCAGCTGCTCGTCTTTTTATTTCTTTACTTCTGGTTCATCGTGTTTAACAGGAATTTAATGTTGTTTGAAAGATGATTGTGAGCGCTAGCTTATGAGCGCTATATTGTTGCTTTCCATATGTTGTCATCACTTAGTCGTCATCACTTTCTGCCAATCAACGGGTGGCTACAGCGGCTCCTCCCCAACCATTCTGCTCTATGGACCAACAACCAAGGGGGCCCCCAAGGTTCACTACTGTTTAATGGGTCCATTTCACAATGGAAACACTTAAAATACCGGACCGGACCAGATTAAACTTGATTTTGTCCTAAAATTAGTAAATATGAATTTATATCTCATCCTTTATGTAACAAATACATTTAAATATTGACCAAAGTAAAACACAAGACAAATACAAAATAATAATTTTCATAATTCAAAACATTTTACATTCAAAACAAATTACGTACAGAATAAACTTTAAAACATTTTACGCTCATTAACAGCAAAACAAAGGTTTTAAAATAATTTTAGAAACAAAGATAATAAGCAAACTACATTTATTTAAATGAAATCCAATATATTTACTTGACGCTCAGGTACTCAAGTTCAGTTTAATTGTTTTTATTCGTTTTTGTTCTTTTAAGTATATTCCTTTATTTTAATTGTTTTGTTTACATTTAATTTTGTTTGAAAACAGCTTTTTTTCTATTGTGTCACATTTTTATTACTGAAAAAAATGGTTTTGTCTCTTATTATGATTTATAAACAAAAACTATTTTTGTTAAAACAGTGAATCCTATGAGTTTCATACACAGTATTTTCCTGTTTTAACACTCATTATAAGATATTACACAATATAAACCTGTGATTTTTCTTTTTAATTTCTGTAGAGTCCTGAATGATTTTATAGTTGCACCTCACAGTTCAGTGACTGCTTTTTAATTCAATTCACACAACCGGATCTTACTTCCAGAAAATGCAGGAATAAAGAATCCAGCATACAGAGGCTGAGTGAATGTGGTCTGGACTTTGTGTATGAGAGTCATGGAGTCAGAAACGCTGTGGAAAGACAAAGTTCCTGCTCTGTGATTTAAATAAACTCCAACTCTGGAGGATCGAGGAGCTGCAATACAAACACTGATCTTCTTGTTATGATAAAATCTATATTTAGTAGGTGAACACATTAAAGCCCAGGATTTATCATTAAATCCAAACCAACATTCATCAGGGGTTCCTGTACGACTGATATCTTTATATGAAACTGACACATAAACCCCCTCACTCCACTCCACCTCCCAGTAACAACGTCCAGTCAGACCTTCTGTACTCAGAACCTGACACCATTTAACAAACCTGTCTGGATGATTTGAATAATTCTGCTCTACATTTGTTAATGTTGCTGTTCTGTTCTGTTCACTCAGAGATAGATGTGTGTTTGCTGTGTTTGGATCCAGTGTGATCTGATGATAGAACTTCATGAAGTCCTCTCTGGATCTGAAGTCTTCAAGCAGAAAAACATCCATTGTGTGTAAAATCTTTGTGGTCTGGTCTCTGAGAGTCTCCTCCAGCTTCTCTGTGGTCTCAGACACAGCTTTGAGAGCATCATCAAAGCAGTGCTGAGCTTGTTCAAACCTGGGTAAGTCTGTACAGACACTCAGATCTGACAGGGAGGAGCAGTTGTTGAGAAAATGGAGATGATCTTCTGTAGATGAGAGCTGGTCCAGTTCAGCCTCTGTTTTCCTCAGTTTGGTGATCTCCTGCTGCATCTTCTCCTGGAGTTCTTCCATTTTCCTCACTTCCTCCATCTGATAGGATGTGACCTTCTGCTCCACTTCTGAGCATTTTTGCTCCAAGAGACGAATCAAACCTTTAAAGACGTTCTGACTTTCTTTGATAGTTTTCTCAGCAGACAGATTGATGGTCTCCACCGCCTGCTGAAGTTCTTCTAAATCTTCTTGTAAGTTGAGGATTCTCTGTTGGACTTTTAGTTGATCCAGTTCCAGCTTTGTTTGTCTTTCAGCCCTTTCTGCTGCAGCAGACACCATGTCATGACCTTTGTGTTCATCCAAGGAGCAGAGACTACAAATACACTTCTGATCAGTGCGGCAGAAAATCTTCATCACTTCATCATGACGAGGGCAGATGTTCCCCTGAAGCTTTCGAGTGGCTTTGACCAGCTTGTGCTTCTTTAACCCAGCAACTCTAAAATGGGGCAGGAGGTGCAGCTCACAGTAAGAAGCCAAACAGTTCAGACAAGACATGGCAGCTTTCAGCTTCTGTCCTTCACAGAAATCACAGTCAGCATGTTCTGGTCCAGTTAGAGAACGCTCAGGTGAAGACGGTTGAAGCTCTGTTTTTCTTGCGTCCTCCACCAACTCTGCTAAAATCGTGTTTCTTACCAGGACAGGCCTTGAAGTGAAGCTTTGTCTGCACTGAGGGCAGCTGTGAGCTTTTTGTTCGTCTCCCCAGCATTTCTGAATACATTCCAGACAGTAACTGTGTCCACAAGGAATAGTGACCGGATGCTTCTGCAGATCCAAACAGATGGAACAGATCAGTTTTTCTTTGTCAAGAAAAGTTTGCTGCGCCATTTGTGCTTCCTACAGGAAATGTCAAGTTTCACTTTCTTTTACTAGATGAAGACTTGGTTCCTCCTTCAATGTTCTGCAGTGCATGAATGCTTCCGTTTTACATGTCTATCAGTGAGGGGGAGGAAGTAGATCTTAAAGTACTTAGAGTACAAATAACTTCAAGAAAACTATGTAAAATTTTTGAAACGTATGCAAAGTAAAATTATCACCAAATAAAATATTTGATCCAATGAAATTACTCTGAGACCTCGAGTAACACAAAAAACAATCCGTATGTATGAATGTGAGAGAATGTATGGTCTTTCTCCATGTTAATTTTTTTTCTCCTTTTTTTAAAAACTTTTTTTTCCTAAATGCACTTGTCATTGAGTCATTGTTGATTAAAGTTTGTTTGCCTATGTCCTTGCAGATAAAGTTTCAAAATGAAAAAAAAAAACAGTGAATTCTGGTTCCAGGAACTACTTCTGGTTCATGCAGGAAAAGAACTGCCATATTTGAGATTTTCTTCATTGTAAACACTTAATTCATTTTAAAATATTTAGAAATACTTCGAAACAAAATACTATTTCAGAGGAACGAATTACTTCTTCGTGGTAACGAAATGTTAATTTGTAGGAACAAACAATTTGTTTACCCATATTAGGTCACAAGTTCTGCACAGTATGAAACATATTACAATTTTTTTTTTCTGATCTACTTTCATTAATCTAAATGTTTCCCAACATTTTTTAAAAATCAAAAGTAAATCAGACATGTTATTATGTAAAGACAAACCATAAAAATGTAATCTTTTCCCCTTAAACTTTACCAAAACAGAAACTTTTTCCTTCTCGTATCGTTTTTTTTTTCTTAAACCGGAAGTAATTTTAGATGGTGTGTTGCGTATTTTCATCCGCGCGATTTACGATTATTCGTTCCTATAGGTCGTTATGGATACTCTGACGCTGTCTCTTATCTTTATATTTTTAAAGTAATATGATGGGGAGTTCCAGTAAATTTCATTTGAAGTTTGTATTATTATTTATTGTACATAGTGTTGTTGTATTCCAGTTTTCGTCGGTGAAAGCAGAAGGTAGGGGACCGAAAATCCGCAACTGGTTAGCAAAACAACATTGGGTACCGACTGATACATAGCTAAGTAAAGCACAAATAAGAAGGAAAATTTGTGTTTGATAGATCTTTTTGTGATTTTGAGGGTGGCATTTTTAATAAATGTACATATCTGTTTTTTCTTCAAATGGCTACAATTAAGGAGAGACGTGCAGTCGTTTATTTTTTTTTAAGAAAGACGGCGCTATCTTTTAAAACAAACAGGCTTTCCAGCAAAAGTTCGGTTAGAGTTAAGGCAAAGACATTAACGGAGGATGCCCTTTCCTGACACATCCCTGTATATTTAAGGCGCAAGGAGACCCAGTTAGAAAGCAGCGCGAAGTGTCTTGTCGAAGGATTCTTACTGGGTTGGGCTCATTACACAATCCTTTTAACCGAACCCAGGTCCTACACCCAGTCAACTGAGACATCCAGCCACCTCTAACTATAATGCAAACTTTAATACAGAGAAATACAAACACATTTTCAAAATATTTAGGGAAAAAGTGCTTTAATAACAACTATTGCATTTGTATGAGTTACAAATCAAGAATTACGCACGCACAAATCTGGCTGATACTGATACTTTCTCTCCACAGTCAGTGGCGACAGCTTTAAAATACAGTGATTATTAAAATGTTTTAATTTCACAGTGACAAACGTACATAAATAATTTGCCAGCTAACGAAGGCTGACGCTGAAAGTAATACATGTTGTTTGAAACTATAAAGTTTTATTGAAAAAAGGCGCAGTGTTTATGTGGGTGGGCGTCACAGTGGCAGCGATGCGTGAATGGACCATAGACATAATGGAATGAACCCTTTACTCATGACGCCATGGGGAACAAAGATCGTTGTGAGAAGAGATTAAAACTCTTTTCAAATCCTAAAAAGTCAAACAGACGAAGATCAAGTGCGTTTTGTTGTCCCAATCCGGCGTGCCACCGTCTTTCCCTCCGCGTTCCCTATGGTTGCCGACCCCTGGCGTGGATCCTTGCTGATGTCTAAGATAATAATGAATTGGCCAAACAAGTTCCTCTCTACTTTACTACATTGTTTACATTGATTTTCAATATTTCTTTTATTTTTAGGTTGATTTTTCCTGCTTGCTTTCTTGAACTAATTTTAACCATTTGTAATGATTACAATTATTACGTTTTTTTGTTCTAATTTGAATTTATAAATTTGATTAGTTTGGGATGCAAGAAGTTGGACACAAAAGAAATCCCAGTTATGGGTTTATTTTAAATATCCGTTGCATTTAGAATTAATTTTTTTCTGTATTACTTAGACAACGAAGAATCACCGAAGCTCATTTTGCCGGATGGAGTGTCTGACTCGGAGAACAGTCCAAAGTTTGTGGAGTCGGATGACCTGAACTCTGTTCTGAAGAGGCAGTTCAAGACAGCTGAGATTGCAGATGCTGTGCTGGGCACCGATACTCCAATTGATCCATCTGATATTGAATCTTTATATCCCAAGAATGTGAAAGACTTTCAGACTGGCTTCTCCCCTCCTTGTGATGAGAAGGGGGATCAGTGTGGTTCTCCGGACCTGATGACTGATTCACCATCTCTGGAGGAGGAAGAGGAGCCATTGTCACAGCAGGTAAATCTTTAAAAATACAAACGGAGCTAACATTGGAATGATGAAAATTAAATTTTTGGTTTTCGAAATATTATAAATAATGTAAGGATCCACTTTTTGGTGGTTTAAATGTGTTTTTGAGCCATTTTTCCAATGCTAGAGAACATATATTCAGAAAACGTATCTCAAAATGGCATTTTTGACTATTTTTTTTATTCAAATCATTGTGAATCAAGGGCAAACAAAGAAGGCACTTGAAAAAGATCGTATTCGAGATAAGATCGATCGACCACGGGGAACACTTTGAAAATAGTTCAAAAGATGATCAGAATGAGTCTTTAAACAAGTTCGTTTACTGGAGTTACTTAAATGATTACCTAAAAACCGTGTGTATTTTTAGGAAACAGGCTGAGCGGTGTTCCAGAAAGTAACTGAAGCCTGGCTGTCTGTTTGCAGGTCACACTTGAAATGGTCCATTCAGATATTAAACCAGCCGAGGAGCACAACGCCACAGAGGCTACCAAGACGTACAAAGTGAACTGTGATAAGAGGAACATGACAGGACTGCAGATTTTCACAGTGCAGGTCCTCAACGCTTCACAGGTAACCATGATGATGATGACGTTTTGAGTGCCATTCATAAATGCGCCTATGCACAGATGTTTGGCCCTATAACCCATCAGCACAGTTATTTATTTCATAGAGTTGATAAAGAGGCTGTTTTGTTCCTCTCTCTTTCAGGACCTGATGGAGTTCCTTAATGCCAACAGCACCGAGTGTTCTGTAGTGCTGTTTTACACCGCCTGGTGCCAGTTCTCCGCCAACTTGGCTCCTCATTTCAACGCTCTTCCTAGAGTTTTTCCCGGTATTCATTTCCTGGCTTTAGATGCCTCACAGCACAGCAGGTGACTTGTTTTAATTATAAATGTCTGACCAGTCTTTAAAATAGTTCTTTTATTAAATATGTTGTGATTTTGTTGATGTTTTTAAAGTTTAACTTACCTACTGTATGGCCTGTTGACCAAAACTAGATTTGATTATGGCTAATATGATGGTGGGACAAAAGTTTTCTTGATCCTAAAGTCACAAGAAATACTGAAACCATAATACAAGCTATGCGTTTTGTTGCTTTTTGATGGAGTTTTTCATATAATACAGTATGTTGTTACTTTTCTTTATTGGCATGAAGTTATTTGAGTTAAAAGCTCTTGTAGATTTATCAAAACTTTGGAATGAGCCAGAAAAGTACATAAGTTAAGCATAGAAAAGTTTTTAACACATGTTCATTGTCTATTCGGCTTGGCATCTCGTCACCAGCCTCTCCACAAGGTTTGGAACAGTGGCGGTTCCCAACATTTTGTTATTTCAGGGCGCCAAACCCATGGCTCGCTTTAACCACACAGACAGAACACTGGAGATGTTGACGTCGTTCATCACCAACCAGACAGGTAACAGTGCAGCAGAGATGGAAACATTTGGATTCCATTCTACAGATGAACTCATCTTCAGGCAGTCATGACTGTGACTTTTATTCTGTATTGAGGAAGAGTTTAGTTTGTAGTTTTATTATACAAAAACACATTTTAAAAGATAAAATGTAAAGACAAGATGTTGATATGTTATTTACATCAAACAACTTTTGACACTTTTTGCTTCAACAGTTAAAATAACTTTACCCCTTACCTGATTTCATCATGTGTAGTTATTTAATTTTTGAACCCTGAAATAAATTGTATTTGAGTTTGATTTTTGCTGTCAGTTATTGACTTTAAAGAGATGTCATCTAAACCAAAGTCCAATCCTCAGATCATTGTGTGTTCAAATATGTTTTCACAGGGTTTGAAGCTAATCCTGACAGAAATGTGACAGAAGAGGACCTTGAAGGCCCCCTACACAGCGCCCCTGTTAGGAGCATCGACTGGCTGCTGGTCTTCTCCATCCTCTTCATCACTGGATTCTCCGTGTATGCCATCCTGCGAGCAGACAGCATCCGCTGGCTTATACCCGGACAAGAGCATGAGCACCAGGAGTGAAGACAGGATGAAAACACAATTTAATTGAGATTTGTAATTTAATTGAAATTAAAGAATTTGTTCAAAATAAAATGTCCAGAAGTTGTGATTTGTATAAAATATTAGTAGAATGTTTATTGTAGTTTGTTGATTATATTAGCACACAGTTTTGGCCATTTTTGTTTAAATGTGTCTAAAAACAGTATTTAAGAGACCGGTGCATGAGATACCATTAGAAAGGCTACAAGCAATAATTTTTGCATCACATTTTAATCTAATCTATGTGGCAATCCTAACAAACAACCCTTGTTTGATAGTTTTACTATTTCTACTGAATATAAACTTAAGGGGTGGTGAGGTTTAACAGTTTCATTACACAGATTGGTCATTGTGTTAAATAACATTCAGAAAATTTACCTTTGGACACTTCTAAAAACAATTTTTGAGGCATATTTTACAATATATTTTTACAATTTATTTAGATTTTGTGCACAAACATTTTCTGTATCAGGAAACGACCATTTGTTCCCCACTTTTGTAAGGAATTTTATTTTTAACATGACAAAACGACTTTTCACCAGTTTTGCCATTAAAAAAAAAAGATTTTAATCAGGCAGTGGAGTAAACAGCTATGCCTGAGTGTCAAAGGGCAGTGGAGGACACAGCGTGCAGAACAGGTAAGTTAGAAAAAAAGGGCAGCTGACCAAACGCTGCTAATGTTTGGGTTAATGTTTAGCCTACGGACGGGCAGCCCTTGGCCCTGCAACCGCCTCTGCGGACCGAACAGCCTGAAGGAGCTTCCGTTCCTCAGGTATAACTCGTCAAAAATGGTGAGTATTGCGGCGAGAAACGAGACCCCGAGAATTAGCGTTCCAGCACGAGCTCTGTAATGAACGACAGGTTAAACCGGCGAAGAGTTAGCATCAAAGACATTCGGTACTTGATAAGGAGAAAAGACGAACATTAAATCCCAAAGTTTCAATATCTGTCCTTTAAAAATGTAATATTTAATTCTTCACCTATTTTACGTCTGATTGCATTTTGTTTATGTCCATTTTTTTCCGCCGGAAGTACGACCGTTAGGAAATTAAAAGCATATTTTGATTTTTACAATTGATTAATGTTTCATCGTATTTTCACTGTCGCCCACACGCATGGACGAAATTATTGTTTAAATGTTTACCAAAGTAGTTGGTTTCTGAAACCAAACAGTTTTGGAATATTTTTTTTCTTCAGAAGGTAAAGATTGACACCTATTGGACACCTTATGAATAACCTTTTCTAATATGTTGCAGTTCAGAGATTTTCAAAGGTTCTTTTTTATTTGGACCTTTTTACGCATTTTTATAATTTCACGAAAATGAGCAAACCCACTGGCAAAGTGAAATAACAAAAATAATTAAATGAAATCCTGTAAATGATCAATCAGTACAATAACAAAAAGAACCCTGAAATGTTACAAAACAAAGAGAGTTTAGGATATTATTGTTTGTTGGGGGAAAAAATGGCATATTTTCACTTGTGTCAACTTTCCCCTTCCAAAAACAATCCACCTTTTGAGGATAAAAGTCGATAAACTATAAACAGCTGTGTGAAAGGATGAATTGTTGGTAAATAAAAACATTTGTATTGTTCTTAGTCGTCAGATTCCCACTGGCTTCCTCCTGCAGACCGGGATCAGCTGATGATGGAGCTCAGGGCTACAGGGTGGATGGAAGTGGAGAATCGAGATGCCATATTTAAGGAGTTTCACTTTAAAACCTTTAATCAGGTCTGTGTCCATCAGTTTTTTTCTTCATACATTTTCTGCTTTAGTGAGGCTGTCATCTTTTTGTTTTATTATGGGATGTTAGTACAACTCTAAGTAAGAGTAGCATTTTTATGTTATGAACACAAGATGCTAAGTAACGCGAATGATTAGATGAACCTTTAAATCCACTGCCCTTGAATGGAAATCCTGTGACAAAACACATCATTTTTTTATTTATGTGCTCATTGTTTTGCAGTTCTTCCATGTTTTATTGGTTGACAGAGAAAACTAACGTTTCTTTTTAAAACGAGGCTTTTGCTCATTAGTTGGATTTGATTTTTGCACCAAGAAAGACACATTTTTGCATTTTTATATAAAAATACCTCCACTCCAGCATTCCCGCCCACAACTCGGAAGCAAATTTTTGATCAACTACTGCCGCTCTGAAGAAAATTAGTCCTAGAAAACAAAAAAAAAAAAACATTTTGGCTAAAAACGACAAGATCGTGATTAAGAGACCAGTGAGAATGCTTTTATGAAAGATCAAAAGATGATTGAAGTGGGTCTTTAAGAAAATTACCTCTAAAGACTGAATTTGCATGGATTTTTCCACACAAAATACAGCGTCTAAAGGAAATGACAGCTGTATTTTTGTGGTTTTTTTGCAGCATTGTTGTAAGGAGTTTCTTGCCTGTTAAACTGCAATGTCTCAAGGCCACTTAGTGGACTATTTTAATCCTGTTGTTGGTTGTTTTAGCTGCAAAAGGAGTCTGTTTTTACACTTTCAGATGTTTGAAGTTGGAGGGCGAGCACTGAGCTCCCCCTCTGCGCCTCCTGGCTCTGAAACCTCTCCTCCTCTTACCCCCAAACGTCAGGCTGCATTATCGTGACACTCAGCAGGCAGCTGGTTGGCAGCAATTGGGTTTTTGATCAGTGATTTCTTTCACAAACAATCAGATTGGTCAAAATGCCTCATCTGGTTCAAAAACCACTAACAACTCCATCAATCCTGCTGATATGCATTTTTTTCATTCCTGATGCTACCCTCCTGTTCTTGTCGCTGTCTGTCTCCCATTTCCACTTCTGCCCCATAATAATGGGAAATGAGCTCATCTTGTTCTAATTTTACACGTTGGCCTCTCTGTCTGTTTCGCTGTCCTGTCAGATTTTTCTCTGCTTTTTTGCCGACTCTCCTTCATTTCTGGTGGATGTTTCTGTAAGGGGTTTACCGGAGGGAAGTGGAGATGAGGAGCGACATGCCGACTGATTCTCACTAAGTTTCAATTGATGCATTTGAGGAAATCTGACCCCCAAAAGTTTGTTAATGAGAATAACAACTTCTATGTGGGTAAACACTTCATTCTGTGGTCTGTAGGGGGCGGTAGAGCTGTAACCACAGGGTTCTTGTTCCACAGCAGAACCTGTTACTGCTGGATAAGGGTACCTCAGGTCTGAAAGAGTAAAAAAATAAACATAAGCTGCACTTGCTTTTTGTTTTAGGTTTATTTTTCTCTGATGACCACAAGTGGAAAGTGTTGTTTCTAAGTGGCCAGCTCCGTGTTTTATCTGCGGCCTGTGGGCACAGTATATGTTGTTAGTGGCATCAGTCTTTATGAAGTTACTGAGAGGGATTTTCTTTGTCAAATCCAGAGCAGTTAATCATGTTTGAGGGGAGAAATCCCCCCTCTGGAGTCGTTTTCGTCTTTGACAATGCCCGCAATCGTATTTAGAAACATCTCTGCTTGCGCTTGTTGTTAATTCTGTCAATTCTAGTTGAAATTATTCACATTTTCTTGAGTCTCGGTCCCTGATATTGTTTACATGCTGCATATGTTTACAGACGACCATCTGCTATAGATTTGAGAGGATGAAGTGGAAACATTCATGCGACATCAGTGAAACGGGGTTGGTTTCAAGAGGCAGCTCGTAGAAGAAGACTTGACCTGTTCTGGCTCAACTGTTGTGTTATGTTAGCTGAGGTTGACATTGATGGCATTCATTCTTTCGCCGCAAATATTTAGCCGAGCAGCGGTGGGCACAAAAGCTGGGTTTTAGGATGAAAATATGCGCCTGTTTTTTCCAGTCAAATTTAAAAAGCAAACAGTCATTTTCTTTTCTGAAAAAGAGCAACTTTATCACGCAAATAACATCTTATCCAGATCGTTCGACAAATATACTACAAGTTGGAAAAAAACAGACCTTTAGTTTGCAGATGAAGTCGGTGTTCTACACAGAAAACACGTTTAGCACAGAAAAAAACAACTTTAAAACAATCCACAAAATCAAAAACACTTCAGTCGCTAAGATAATCACACATCCACCTATGTTGAAAAATATATAAATAAAAGACGCCAAATCATGCTATTATTTATAAAAATAGATTTTTAACAACTTTTTTCCTGCAATTTTCTAAATTTGATAGAATGGATTTGAATAGTTAGTGTAATATTTATTGCTTATCGTGTGATGCAAAAATATGCAGAATTAAAATCAACCACTGGATTTTACTAGACAGTGATAACAATTATAGTATTGTAACTGATTTGCAGTTATATGTACATTAACAGAGAAGAACTCAAACTCTTGGGACAAAACTCCTGTTTTTGGATGCCTCCTGATGCTCCGTCCTCCAGTCTCATTGGCCAAATCTACAACCCCCTGCCTCTCATTGAGGGTCACGATCTGCTTGTGACCCAGTTGTCCCTTTAACGAATAACAGGTTCTGAATAACCCCGCCCCCTGCGTATCTGCATACACGCATCATCAGGGAATCCAGAATGAAGAGAACGCTGGATTTCCTGATTATCAGACTAGACAGTTCTATAACAAGGACGTTGTTGGTTGAATTCCCGACCAGCATGCCGATTTGTTGTTTTGGAGAAAACATCTCCTTTGATATCCCTTTTCCTGTTTGTTTTAAGCCATTTTTTAGATTTAAATTGCAAATAATTTGCTAAATTCATTTTTTTCATCCATGGGGTGAGTGAGAGAAGTTGTTTGGGAAGGGCCTAAAAATGTGACTTTTTAATGAAGTAACCTGAGTCACTTGAGAGCCTTTTATCCCTCCATTGTGGCTCCTTGGTTTTTAATGAAAATGCTAACAATTCACATAAATAATGTGTTTGCAGTTTTGATTATTTATTTTATCTATGTTGTTTATGTTTCGATTTTGAACCTCATATAACTGAGCAAGATGATAGTTAAAGATTTAATCTGCAGTCTAAGTGGTTTGTCATTAGAATAATCCTAAACTCAGAAGCAATTTTTCTAAAAGTATGAATTGTGTTTGAATGTACAAATGGATAAAAAAGGATTTTCACCAATGTTTTTATATAGTTTCAAGGGAAAAGGACGAAGGTGCTCCAAAGTCATAATGTTGCATTTTTATTTCAAGTCACTCTACTGGAGCGAGAGGATCTTATTTGACACAATGTTTGGCGTCTGAAACTATAAATGAAAATTCTTGCATTTTAACAGAGAAACAAATTTTTATCTTTTTATTTTTATGGAAAAAAACCAAAAACAGATGTCTTTGACAAACAGCCTCAAACATAAAAAGCTCCCATTTAGGGTCTTTTAGACTGTTTGGTTCCTTGTGGTTTGAGAAGTTGCTGACATCAATTTATTTAATTTGAATACATTTTATTTATTGAAGTGCTGCGAGGAAAAAAAAAAGGACGTTATCATACGTTTAGTGCACGCGACACAAACCTTTGCTGTGGTTCACCATCAGCCAGTTGTAATCGACCCAACAAGCTTGTGATTGGACGTTTGTTTGCATCTCATGTGCGTAAGAAGGCAAAGATAGTAGAAAACACAACAGGAAGAGAAACTGACAAAGTTAGCCAGAAATTGATAGTTTACTTCTCGATCAATTGTTTTTATTTTTTTAAATCAATATGATTTTGTTCATATCTGTAGTTTTAACCGATTCTGTTGTTGCTCTCAAAACTAGATTGATTTTTGATGTGTATCTGTATCATTTATATCCCTGATGCTACATACATGTGTGGTGCGTTCAAGAACCCGCTGAACACGGTTTCTTAAAAGCACTTTTAGCATACGGTGTCCAGTGAACTCTGTGTACTCAAAGTTGGAAGAGACGAAGCAAAATGTTAAAACAACGCAAATCTGGTGAATCTTTCTCCCGACTTTTTCTTTCACAGCTCTATTCCGATATATAAAAGATCTGTTGTCATAACATTTCGGTTGGGCACAATCCACAATTATTCATTTCTCCTCCATGACCAATTTTTAAGTGATTGGTTCTTCCAAGTTTTGTTAAAAGACCTTTACCCATATATCAGTTCCAAATCTGAATCCACGATAGGTCAAAGTTCAACTGTTTTAACTTGAAACGTCCATTCAATGGCCGCACGTTTTGTACGTAGAGCCTGAAAACTAACGTAAAAACTTGCATAGCATAAAGGCGAGTTTTAAATGCAGAACGCTGTTCTGAAATGGCTGTAGAGAAGCTTCAAGGTGTCATCAATGTTGCCGGTTTCACATCATCGGTGAGCCAAGATCTCCTTAAGTTTCCTTAAGCCTGGCTTTAATGAGGGGTTTAAATGCACTGGCTTTAATGCAGTGCATGAGCATTACATGGCACAAACTATAGTGTCTCTCAAATGTGAGAATATTAATGCTGCCAAAGTTCCACATGCCGAGCAGAAACCTGTTTACACCAAATCAAACTTGGCGGCTGGCAGCTTTGCTTCCTAACATCTCCACATTTTGCCTTAAATTATATACCAGTGAAGTGGGCAGCTCTCTCCAGCCAGCTGGAAGCTGGAGGATCACTGTTTGGGAGTGAGAGGAGTGTGAAATAAGGAGTGTGGTCATCATCATAACCACAAACAGCACAGTAGAAATCACAGCCGTTTTTCGCTTTTTGCTGCAGAAAAGCTTAAAGGAGGCAAACGCCGATGTGGTCCCATGCCTAATCGCTGGCTTTAGCTTGTCCTCTGTGCACGTTCTTGTGCTCATATGTGCATGTGTACAGTGTGGATGTCAGCGGGTGCTGTCTGCATGCACTTAGACCTGGCACAGCGGAGCAGGCATCTCTGAGCCTGCAGGCCTCGCGGCGGTGGAAAGCCGATCTGTAAATAACAGCCATGTGTTTGAAAGTGATTCCTGTGTTTCAGCCCACAGCCGCAGCGAGAACGCCTCTGCTCCAGCTTCAAATTTTCTCCTGCTGGATGACAATCATGCTGTAATAGCGCTAAAATGGCTCCTTGAAAGTGTGTGTGGGAGAGCGGGGCACTGCTGTTGGGTGTTCCTAATTATTTGGGATGGGGGGGGACTGTGTCGTGTCATGTCAAATTATCAGACAGCTGCAGCTTGTCGGGCCGACTGGCAGGCTGAGGTGATGGAAAGCTAGCCGGCCGGCTGATCTGAAGTTTGGCCGGCACAATGAAGATGGCGGGGGGGGGCCTCTTCAGGAGGGAAAGCTCTTGACCTCTTGTTGACATGTCGGTTGGTAGTGGGATGGTTTCTTTATTGATATTTACACTTGGACAAAGTGGATGGTGTTTATGTGACCCGCAGGTGACAGACAATTCATTTGTGGTTACAGGTGACGGCTGTTGTTGCTTCTTAGACGCCACCTCTACTTTAGGGTTTTCATTGTTTAAAGCTGATCTTGTTTCCCTTTTACCTCACTTTTTGCACACCAATAAAGATTGAATTAAGAAAAAACGTTTTTTTTCATGTTTTCAACAGCATTAGATTTAGAAAAGCTTTTTACTCTAATGGTCATTTTCTGTTGGAAGACATTTACGCCATGAGATAACTTCAAAAAGTATAACAGTAAGTGACCAATTATTGTTTCAAAATAAACGTTTAGAAGCTGCAAAAAGTACAAATTTGTTTTTGTACTTTTTTGTACTTTTACTTTTAGTGTAATCGTTGTTTTATCTGGTTTAGTTTAAATGGAGTTGTCCTCGCACAGAAGGTGTTTTTTGTAGCCAAAAATAATTGTTTTTTTTAAATGAAAACATAAGAAATAAATTAACAAGCAATTAGCAAGAATATGTTTAAATAAAGAAACATAATGACTGATTAATAGCTGTTTATTTCTATAAAGAAGTCTGTTTGATGTTGGCTTCTTGGAGCCAGCAGGCACTTCCTGTTTGTAACGTCACAGGGGGAGGAGTCACTGAGTCCAGGTCTCGTATACAGTCAACGGCATGAACTCTACTGTCAGTCATGTGCCACACCAGTTGTTAAACATCTTGAATCCATTGGTGTTCATGGTTGTGCTTTTGCTGAAAGGTTTCAGTTACTGTTATACATTAAAAAACTGCAATTGTTTAGGAACAAAATAAAAATGTCCATTTAAAACAATTTTACTTCGTATCCTAAAGCACACAGGTTTTCCAGCAGGACAGAGCTTAGTGTCACAAGGAAAAAGTAAAAGCAAAACTACATAAATATAAACGTAAAACAATTTTATATCCATGCCCCCCATAAAACCTAAGAACTATTTTCTGATGATTACAGCATGATTAGATCTCAATTTACTGAAATCTGATCCATAAATACATATCTGTCAAGCAAAATGACAAATTTTAAATAAATACTAAATACTTATGCAGGAAATTTCAACCTCTGAGTTATATTTTGAAAAAGTTGTTGAAATTAATCATCTTTGGTAGAATAAAAATGTCCAAACATTATATTTGTATCACTGCCACCATCTTGTGAAAAATGCAAGATTATTTCTGATATTTCCCAGTAAAAAAAAAAAAAAAGTCAAGATTAAGTAAAATGGACCAAATTCATAAGAATCTCTCCCACATTTTAGGAGAATAAGTCCAGTTTCCTAATGGTCCAGGATGGAGGGCGAGTTTTGGGAAAAGCTTGTGGAATTGAAATTGGACAGTCTGCACGAGTGCTTAAGTGTTAACACATAATCCCTTTACCTGTCATTCAATGTTCTCCAGCAGCAGATTAGCCTGAACTCGGCCCTGAAAGAGAAGACATGTTTGGACAACACCTGACATGACAGGCTGCTTAACCTCCTCCATTAGGCCCAATGAAAAGGGAGAAAAAGCAGACCACCTCACTCTCCAAATTGCTGGCTCTGGGGTCAAGTTGCAGGAATATGTCAATTACCTAAATTGATCGGGAGACGGTTTCCCTGATAACTAATTTGATGTCGCTGCTGATCGTGTTACACGCATAGCACAAGACAAGAAGCAAGTAAGGCATATCAGAAATGGGTTACACCCCACTAAAACGACTGGACGCAGTTTCCTTTGTGGAAGTAATTCTGTTTGTGTCGTGTCAGGTGTGACTGCAGCCTTGGCCTGTAAACAATGGCAGTTCAGTTGATTTAATTAGACAGAGAGGAAGTATTTAGAGGCTTAATTGAGATTGCAGTGGGAAATTGCCCTGAAATAGGTCTACCTGATTTCCCCCCCCCCCCCCCCCCCCTCATTCCCTGCGCGTACAACGAGGGATTTTGCTCTTCTTTTTGTAGATAATTAGAATTACGGTAATCACTCCCTGGATGGCCTTTGATTGAGGAGAACCTTATGCCGAACCTGAAATATGAAGAATGTGTATTTTTGTGTGCGTGAAAGTCGTCTGAAAGCAGAAGTCCTCCTGTCTGTGAGCCTCAGATGGCAGCATTGTTCTTTCTCCTTCATCTGTTTGATCAGGATTTTATTTGCATTGTTTCCCTGCCTTTTGGAACATGGATTTGATTGATATGTGTGATTCTACATCAAGCAAATGACCATACTTAGCCTTTTTCTTTCTAATAGTAAAAAAATGTTAGTTTTGGCTGCATAAAAGTTCTTCTTTGGTTTTACAGCGTTTACAGAACAAACGAACATAATATGGTTCATCACTAATTTTTTTTTTTTTTTGCTAACATTATTGATTAACTTGACAGATTTGTTCACCTTATTTGTTTAAATCTTTGTACGTATCACAGATTAAGCTATTTTAGGTGACTATTGTGACTCTAAAACAAGACGCCATCTACAGTGTTTGTGAATCTTCAGTTTGCTGTCATCACCCATGAAAATAACACCTGGTTTGTGGCATTTAATTAGCAATAAAATGAACAAAGGTGCTGTTAGAAGAAGCAGACCTGAGCTAAAGAAAGGAGAATTTAAAAAAAAAAAAAAGCCCCTGCTAGAAAAGTATTTGACAGTCAGCAAATTGTAGGCTTTGAGATTGAGAGCATTTAAGCAGAACAAGGATCATCCCAAAGCTATTTTGTTCTTCATGACCCGCACACACAGTGATTAGGAAGGCAGCACTGGGATTGAAGAGCTAATCTGAATTGTTTTGCCAATCATTTTAACTTTTTAGACTTTCTGCTCTGGTTTTCTAAAAATGTAGACTTAGACATCTAAAAACTGAAATAAAAGAACATTTTTTTACATAAACTAACCGATACTATTTTTTTTGTCATAATTTTTGACACTTTTAAGAATATGCCAAGTATCTATTCTCTAATGGAATCATCTCTTTTTGCAACAAATAGAAATCTAAAAACAGTTAAATTAATCTGAAACTTAAAAAATACAACACAAAACTGTGTAAAAAATATTTTTTGAAAATTTGGGAATATTTTGCAGAGTTGATGCTCAGCATTATTTAATGTAATTTTAAAAATGTGTGTAAAGTTGTGTAGACCTATTACACTGTTTACATAGTGATGTCGCTACAGATTTGTAATGCTTTTAGGAAACTCTGTTCATTCTGATTTAAATCAGTTCTCACTTAAACACTGTGCAGATAGAAAAAGACCTATAGTATTAGTTTTGTCTGCTGAATATTTGAATTAATGAAAATGTATATGATTTAGTGTCCAGAACAGTACGAGCAGAAGACATTTTGTGCTTTCAAAACGAACGATGCATCTTGTAAAAAGAGAGCGTTAAAAGTCAGGGATACTTCTTTTTTAAAATGTGAAAAATGGACAAAAATACGCTCAGAATTTGTACAGATTTAGCATAGTTATCAGTTTGAATGCTCCATTAAAAATACATGTTTCTGTTCATTTTTCATGTATTTTAAAATGTAAAAAAGTGAAATTGCATTGATTTTTCTCAAATCGTTTGTTTGTGTACGATAAATAAAGATTGAAATGATTTTTTTTCTCCCACAGGCTTTTGGCTTTATGTCTCGAGTGGCTCTGCAGGCAGAAAAGATGAACCATCACCCAGAGTGGTTCAATGTTTATAATAAGGTAATCACGCTCTTTAAATAGTGACTCACTGAGGTGAGAGTGTTATCTGCTGCAGATATCTCAGCTTACAGAATCAAACGTGTTTTCAGGTTGCGTGTTTGTTTACCTGCCATGCTGATTTATTTAAAATACAGACGGGTTGAGGCTCACACCCTGAAAAAACACTGTCGATTCCACGTATTACTGTTTCCCACACACCTTTGAACCCTCTTAGCTGCTTTTTTTTTTTAACCGAGAGCAGAAAGTGGTTGATATGACAAAGCAAGTCGGTGAAAATCTCTGGGCATTAGCTTCTAGCCACTGAGTTACTGTGTGGTGGAGCAGGGCGCTGGAAGAGGAATGCTGCTCCTAATCCACTCTTTATTAAAGTGGCTGTAGAACAGAGCTGCAGGTCTCCACAGCACCGCAGCTGACACAACCCCCCCGACACACACACACAAGGTGCAAAATTCACCCGCAACCAAATATATGCCGTTTACTGAGCTGCTAATATTCTCTGAAATGGAAATCTTTTTCTTGGCGTTCACTTGCAAAATGTGCGTTTGCAGCATCTGTTTTCCTCGACCAGATCAAACCTCATTGGTTGACTGGCATGTCACTCCAACGTTGGAGTTGGATTATCGAAAATAATATCTGATATCGAAAGATAGTAAAACCAGCAAGCTCACTTCTGAAATTCAGCTGTGAGTTTGTCCTTCTGTCTGTTTTTCGCGTCACATGATGAGCTTTAAAGACCCACTCTGATCTTCTTTTGATTCTTAATCATTTGTAGCCCAAAAAACAAAAAGCATGATTTTCTAGGACTTGTTTTCTGCAGAGCAGCAGTAGTTCAATAGAAATTTGCCTGAGGGTTGTGGGTGGGACTGTTACCAAAGAGCAACCCCGCCCCTCTTCCCCTCCCTGTTACTGAGAGCTCAGAGCAGGGAGTTTGTGACCCACCCAGCATGCTTTCTACCTAACAAATGCAAATGTTTTAACTGCATTTTGAATTGCTCCTGAGTTACATCAGTTTGAATTAAAAAAATGCAGAAATGCCATTTTGAGCTTAATTTTCTAAATATTTTTCTATCATGAGAAAAATGCCACAAGAACATCCTAAAAACACAATTTTTCTCTGAGTGTTTAATGTGTTTTCTTACTATTTTACATCACTCCACCTTTCTCACGGTATTTTTATCAATATGTAAAAAAGCATAGAAAAACTTTTTTGAATAGATTACTTTGTTTATAAGGCTAAAATTCTATAATAATAAATTAAAATGTGCGTTTCTTTGAGTTTTCTTGCAAAAAAAAAAAAAAAAGATTATTTTCCCCCCAAAAATTCAGTTCAGAAAAGGTATTTTGACCTAAAAGAATAATATTTGAAAAGTAATGAAAGCTCAAATGTTTTCACAGGTCCAGATTACATTGACGACACACGACTGTGGAGGACTCTCTAAACGGGACATCAAACTGGCCAAGTTCATTGATAAAATAGCTGTTTCCCTGTAAGGTTATGAAGATTTTAGTAGTTAAGCTGTTTCTAGTTTCTCTACTTTTGTATTCGCATTTTCTGCATCTGATCGTCTTTAAAAATAAAACATCTTTCAGAAGTAGTTTACTTATATATTTGCACATTTCCGCTTTTCCTGTGTTTAGTTGGAAAAATGAGGAAAAACAGAAGCTGCTTGCACTTCATTTTAAGTTCCTTTTTTCTACGTTTCCACACAGCAAATAAAATAGTTGCTGTTTGGTATCCAGTACCTGCCAGTGATGTGCAGAATACTTTTAGCAGCCAGTCCTCCCCCGAGCCACATGTTCTTGTTTAGGCTCCACGGACTGAAGGAGGTCAAAGTCGGTAGGAAAGGGATTTGTTTGATTTACAGTTTGGTCATGGATGAGTCAGATGGAGCTCCCATGTTTTCTGCTTTTGGAAAATATCAGCAAATAAAAGTGAGGCTGTTCAGTCACTGGGACTGTAGTAGAGGAACAGCTTGAAGATTTGTGCTGTTTGAACACCACAAACCATCCACAGACAGTCCTTCACGGGGATTGTTGGTCATTACATCAGGAAACAAAGAGAAGGCATCTGAAGTAACACCATTATGCTCTCTTGCTTTTGCCCTTTATGAGGAATTTCTCCTCGAAATTCTCCCATTTCGTTCTTGGAATGTCTTGGAAAAGCCTTTCAGGCCATACATCTGCATCTCTGTTAAATTATGGCGGTGCCCCTCCCAAACATGAATTTTCTCCTCTTTGCAGAAGTCTGTTATTGATGACTTCTCCATTTTGCTTCATCCAAGTTCTCCTTACGATGCAGCTCAGTGTTCCGCCCATCCCCTGTTAAAACTCTGATTTCTGTTTTCTTATAAGACACTCCAACTTGTTTTGCTGTGTCATGTAATCCACATCAAAAACGTAAAAAAAAATTACAAAAAATATGTATTATTCGTCTCATCCTGGCCCAAAAGTTTTGTAAAACGATTGGTGGCTGTCTTTCAATGTGGAATATCCACACTTTTACTTTACAGTGGTACCTTTTTTATTGTCTTTTTGTAAAATGTACAACTCGACTAGATAATTACTCAAGTTTTATTGTTTTTTTAAGTGCAATCATCAACAATAAAATTAAAGTATCAGTTTATTCTGGTTTTTCAGTTTTGTGATTTGATTGAAATCTGAAAGTCGTATAGAGTAAATGTAATAAGAAGTTCAGAAGTCTTTTTAAAACTGTTAAAGAAGGGTTTACCCATGGCTTCTGAAAACCCTCCAATGCTGTTAGGATGTTAATCAACCTACTAAAACTTAGCATATTTCCCTGATCCACAAGGTTTGAAGATTTTATTAACTTAAGTGGATCTTTTCTTAGTTTAAATACATTAATATAATATATCTACATTCATTTATTTTTGTTTGCAGCTAGATTCTTAATTATCTGGACAGATTGATGTATATGTGAACTACTTAAAAGTGGGCTAGTCCAGCTTATATTCAAGCTGAGATCCGACATGAATGAAAAAATAACCTGTAATTTTGTTTAGATTAAACTCTGATCATTTGGGCTTGGTGCTGAAGAAGCATCTAAATCCACACAAAAGCTGTTAACGAAGACGGGAAAAGAACTTAATTATGCCGCAAAAACATAAGCAGGTTTGACTCACAGATAAATTCAGGAAAACTGCATAACACAGTCTGCAAACAATTCCAGTAAATTTAAGATTTTTCTCTGTTTTCCCTCAAGCCATCTGTGCTATTTCAATAAAATAAAGTGGCTCCTCTCAGATATTTTCCATACATAAGTGTTTTGCACAGAACCTTAAGCAAAAACTTAATTGATAAAGATGATATTGTTGTATTTCAGACATGCTTTCAGAGTAAAAGTAGGATGAAAACAAAAATAAAACAAATATCTGAAATGAATTGAAAAAAAGTAAAAGTTGTATAAATTCTTACCTCCATGCCCTTGTTACACTTCTATTGTGGTTCTGTTCCCTCTCCGAGCACATTCAGTCAGATAGACATGTATGTAATTACACATAAAAAGGTAAATAAACACACAAACCTGCACATACACACATGGAAGCATCCAACACACATTTTCACATATAAACACTCATTTGGTTCCATTGAAATCTTAATTCCCACCAAATCCTTCCCCACACAATTAAAATATGTTCACAAATATTTGCAGACATATCACAGTTAATTTATATTTTGCACATACGTTAAGAGTCTTTTATTTGTTTTGAAATCTTTGGGCGGTCTCGTCCCGCCTTATAGCCGAGCTTCTGCTCCCTGCGCTCCAGCCGGATGTCTCAGGTCAGCAGATCGGCTTCTCTTTGAGGAATTGAGGTCTCAGAGGAAAGGGTAAGAGGAATGAGGCGTTTCTATCCGTGCTCCAAAGCTGGAATGCTTTACTTCTTCATGTTAGACTTGCCTCTTGTCTATCCACACAAAATTCATCTTTTTTTCAAGTATTAATTGTATTATTATGTCTTTATTATATATTTTTAATTATTATCACTATTAAAAATAATATTTCTATAATTATTTAATCTACTTTTTACTCTACTGAAGAACAACAGAATTAAAACTAGTCTTTCCAATATGCAAGTATGGATTGTTGGTTCCTATTAAATTAAACATAATGTCAAGCATACATTTCCCTACTGCATATGAAAACATGCAATGTTCCTGATATAATGGTGTGACTTCAAATGTGTTTGCAGGAGGTATGAAAAGCAGATTGTGCAATGTGAAGGCCAATGCTTTGTTTAAGCTCTTCATTGTAGTTTTACTTCATTACTTTTTGGGCAAAACTTTGGATTCTGCATAAGTTGTAAATAAAACCAAGATGTTTACAAATGATTTAACTGTTTAAAATGAAATACAAACATGCATTTTTTTTTCCTTTACAGACAACAAACGACATCTGTTTACTCTTAAAGGAAAACTTTTTTTTTTCTTTTTTTAAGTTGAGAACTCTTAATTAGATTAGTTGTGATTAAAAACAGAAGTGTAACCTTACATTTGTTTCACTGGATAAACGGTTAACTCTAACAAAGTTTTCAAGATTTTTTTTGCAAAACTTTCAGTTTAGGTGATTAGAAACCTGTACTCTGTTTCAGGTTTGAATAGGACAAACTTTTATTTTACCAATTTTAAATACCAAAGAATGACTTCATTTTGTGGGAGTTACTTATTGAAACGATGCAGGATGACCCAAATTCAATCTGGTTCACAAATCCTTAAAAGCTCATTCTTCATGTGATTTATTTCAGTTGGTTTCTGTTTCATCCAGGTGAGTGTCGTTAAAGACATCTGTATTGTTGTGGTGCTGAGGAGTTGCACTAAATCACTACTTTTTCGCTCACGAGCGTGTCATGCTTTACTGTTTGTGCCTTTAGAAATGCTTAGTCTAGACTTCCAGTTTTCTGCCTTTGTTTCAACCTTTAGTCACATGACCCTCATGGGTGCTGTGGGTTTTTTGGTGACCGGGTGTGTGGAGGTTCATAGAGGAGCGGGTGCATCATTAGGTGAGCACAGGTGTGCCTTGCAGGTCCCTTGAGGCTCGTGCAGCCACCTCAACAGGCGCCATGAAAGTGGAACGTACCGTTGTCATGCGTGCGGTAAATGTATCATGAAGGATTTGTAAGGATAATGTTGGTTTCTCGCACTTATGACGTGTATGTGATGCTCTCATATGGTGCCCTTATGCACACTGGCTCCTTACTGCGCACAAATGCTCCATGCACGAGGTGTGCATGTGATACTTAAAGTGCCCATAGGACGTTCAAACAAATTGCACTCTGATTATCTAACTGTCTCATTTGTAATTTAGGGGTTTGAAAAAATGAGAAATCCGAATGGGACGCCTGCATCTTGCCCACTGACTGCATAAGAGAACTGTCCCAAAAATCTGCCCGCTTTCAGCGGAAGGGGTGCAGTCTTCTAACATGACTACTCATGAGTGGAGAGGTTGGTTGCCATAGAAATGTAGACTTAGACCAATCACTTCTTCCTGACGATTTCTGGTTCCATCACTGCGGTGGCTGTATCGCAAAAAAATGGCGACGGAATTGACATCATTTTGTTGAAACAAGTCATTTTCTTTGGATGACATCTCACTCACTCAGTCCAGTACTCTTACACAGTCAATGGTCTCACATACTTCGCCCTTACTCACTCTTACATTTTAAATATTTTGCTACTACCTGTCACCCGCAGCGTACCCATAGAAAAATTTACATGAACCATTTCTCGCTTACCGAGCGGTCTATGACCTTGGAATTTTGTGCAGATCACCTGTGTGCCCCGTACAGTTTTGTCCATTTTTCCTTGTCAACAAGACTTTCAATTTTCTTGGGGGCTGTAAGCAGTTTTTGGTTGACAACTTTCTTCTACAGGTAAAAATTAATCATTAGTATAGATTGTTTAGTAATTTGTCGTAGAGTAAAGTGGGTCAAGATTCAAATGAAGGTCTTAGAGCCTGCGGCTCCTGAGGGGAGGAGCTTCTGAAGCGGCCTCTTCACATAATTAGCCTCAGCTAATGGCGAGAAGCTGCAAGCAGGCATGTCAGTCCACGTATTAGTGAACTCTCTGCTCCTAATCTGTTTTTAGCTTCACCTTCTAATTCTGCAAGGCCAGCAGTCCAACACACACAAACTAGAGAAAGACACACAAACCAAAGGAATGAGGGAGAAAGAAGCAGAGACAGAGGGGAGGGGAGATGATGGAGGATAAGGGATTGCAGAGGCAGAGAGGAGTAAATGACAAACTGTGAGACTGGGCAGGTGGAGCGCACATTCTTTTCTCATGCAGACCTTGAAATGGAAAAAATAATAATTCTCCTCAGCATAAATGTCTCCTGCAGGAGTGCGATGGAGTGGGTTATTTTCATTAGTGAGTGTGAAAAGAAAGCACACGCACCAGAGAAGTTTTAGGAGCTTTTCCAAAGGAGCTGATTGTGACTGATGGAGGCCAATCTCACTCCTCCTGTGGCGTTTGAAGCAAAGTTTGACTCGTGCTGTGTGGAGAAGGGATAGAAAGACTGGTAGTCGCAACCCGATACTGGTAAATAAAGATAAAAAGGTCATTAAAGTCATGACTTGTCAGCTTTTGAATCCAGAGGGAGAGCAGAGGAGCCTTTTGTTCAGGTCATGTCAGCACATTTTCAGAAAAGTATTTTTGTTCAGTTTCTATCTTAAATATCTTTTTACACTTGATATAAGACAATAAATCCTGATTAACTTGTCTTGTCATTTGACATTTGTCTTGTTTCTTAAGCGATAAAAAGCTTCTTTTTTTTTTTTTTAAACTGTACACAGTATTGAGTAGAAGTTAACTTTGTGGAAGGTGAGTGGTGGTGTTTCAAACAGACCAGCTTGATTTAGAGAAACTGGAAAGTTTTATTTGACCTACTTGACTCATTTACAAATAATTTTAAGACAAGTTGATCTTAAAATTTACCATTCTAGTCTTTATAATGATTATGGTCTAGAAATGAGGACTGCTGTAGTGCTTAACCCTTTAACGCCTTGATCGATACAAATATGCATCAAACAACTTCAGCTCCAAACCTACCGTATCTTCGGCGCAAAAGTCAGACTTATACTCTGGGCCAATTTGTAAGTGATTTTTAAAAAGGAAAAAGGCTCATAAATGTGTTATTTTCCTACTAACAACTGGTTTCCCTTTAGTGATAGTTTTTTTCTTCTTTATTGTCCATCTTTTGAGTGCTGTGACTTAGAGTCCAAAAAATACGATACCTTCATTTAGCATCAACAAAAAAGACATCTGTATTGTTGTGGTGCTGAAGCAAAAACTGTTGGCTGTATGTAGAGGGCTGGACCGAGCGAGTGAGACGTCACCCCTAGAAAAAGATCTACTTCCAGTTTTAACCAAAGGAAGTCAATTCAGTCGCCATTTATCTGAGATATGTCTGTTGCCATGTCAACATCATGAATAAAAAATTAAAGAGATGCAGCAGAGTCAGAATGATTATTCTGACAAATGGAATGACTAAGTAATAACGGTTTGTTTCTCCATAGAAGTCGATGGGATTTGGCTTTTTGGGACCAGCAAGTACTTCCTATTTGGAACGCCACGGGGGAGCGGTCACTCAGTCCAGTTCTTATATACAGTCAATAGCAAAAACACGAGGGGATTGTTTTCTTTTCATCGCTGGAAATAAATCCAGGCACCAAGGGATTAAAATTATGTATTTGGGAAAAAAAGCAAATAAATATACCAACTTTAAAGATTTAAAGAAGACTTTAAAGAAGGTTTTTTTTAGCAATACTTATTTTAAGACAATATGTCCCCTTACCAAAGCCATATGTCTAAATATGAGTAGTTATATCTAACTTCAATAGGGAGGACATTGGAGCTTATTTCAAGAAAACTAATTAAAGCAATCCCAGTAGTTCTATTGGCATATATTTTCACTTATAACAAGGAAAAATAATCTTATATTCTATATTTTTTCACTTGTTTTGAGGACGGCGCTTTTCCAGTGTGCGGGACAAATACTGCCAGCTCTCGTGTGTGAAGAAAAACACACGATCTCTTATGGTCTGTTTTACTGACAAGTTTTTCCTGTTTGAATTTTTTTCTGTTCTGTTTTTCTGTTCTTGATACAAACATTTAGGGGGCGGTCTCTAGTTTGAGTGACAGCCCTTTTGTACTCGCGTGCCCTCTGCAGCTACTTCCGTTTATAAAAACGTGCTAAAACACGAGGATGCGTTTGCCCTCGTGGACAGAATCTGTTTCTGAGTCTAGCCTCCTTCAACCTCTTGAGACTCGAGCTAATAGTTGAGCTAATCCTCTGCGCATGTAGTCAAAGGGCCCCAGTTAAGTAGAAATAAAGGTAATATGACCCAAAACGTGGTGTCCGTGCATCTGGTCTGAAAAGGTTAAACAAGTGGAAACTGGAAGAGAAATATGATTGAAGCAAAAATGAACTCCTTGAAGCACTGCTGAACCTTCAGCTCCACATCTTTAGGCGGATTTTTCATTTTTGACACGTTTGGTGGTGTTTGATACAAAGTTATTTGTAAAGTTACGTTTCCCTCAGTTTAACCATTTTCTTTCTCATGGAAATATTAAAGGGCCTTTGCCGTGTTTTTCATAGTAAATGAATATGATTATATCTATGTGGCACACGAAAGAACAAATCGTTTATGAAATGAGTTATTTTTGTGGACTCTTCGGAAGTAAAACGACTCGATCTCTGAGGCACCGTCTTTCACTCCTTGTGACTGACGCCAAAATCCTGCCGTCCTCCTAGAGCCGGCCTCAGCAGCGTGTCTGCGTGTGTCCGCTCATGAAAACAAAACACAGAACTTTTTAAAAGATGGATGTGCATGTTGTGGAGCCTTACACTCTTGACCCACAGTCCAATCCGGAATTTCTCTATGCGAGGCGCAACATGTGTGGAAATGTAGCATTAGCTCGTGCATCATATGCTTATACTGTGTAATTTTAGCTAGTTGTTTGATTTACTTGCGGGTCTGGCATCTTCATCAGGTTTGATTGATGGAAAGGCGTCAACTCTGAGGATCAATCTCCTGGACAATCCATTTTCATGCAGGTCGAGGTTAACAAAACAGTCATCTGTGAAGTGGCGGTCACAGACAAAAAGTTGCTGGACGGTCTGCGGCGCTCTCCTGAAGACAAACTCCAGCCATTTCTGAGGAGCAGGCTCTTTAAGAACACAGAAATCTCTCGCAGCCTAACAAACATTTTCTCCACTTAGAAGACATTGCATTGCAAAAAAGATCTTGCCTGGGGGCGGGGCTTGCAATGCAGAATCTTCCTGGTAGGGGGTGTTCTCACTGGTGTAAGTCACGCAGTGAGGACCCGCTCATTGTCATGGGTATGGGAGGGGCTGCGGCTTAGAGCTGTAGTTTTTGGAGGTTTACTCAAAAATGCATGAATGGATCAAAATACTGCTTTGGGGTTCTTTATAGTGAGGAATGAACAATATAATACAATGAAAAGCTCAAAAAGTTGATTTTTCATTGTATGTGATACAAAAATGCCCTCAAATTGCCATTTCATGTTGGTTTAGTGAGTGGAAGTTGAACATTTTAAAATGTAACCATTGCTTTTTTCCTATTTTCAGTAGCTTTTCACCAAAACTCACTTAATCGTTTCAAGCTTCCTAATCTTTTTCACTCATAAACAATGATTTGTGGGCTGATATTTGTTTGACAAAATGCTAAATACAGGCTGAGAGTTTGAGACGGTTTTGTTTTGGCAGTGAACTGGAATTAGCTTAGCATTGCTGTAGACAGAGTAAGCTTTGTGCTGAAATGTAGTACAAATATTTGGGCTGATAAAGCCAACGCTCACCACCGGCACAAAACTGTCATTCTGACTGTGAGGAACCGTCCATTTATGCCCAACAGCAGTTTCTGACTTGTACTCTAAACTGAAGCAAGTCTCAGCAACAACAACCTCACAAAAAATTCCCTTTTTTTGTTCTTTTTTGTAGGAAAATATTAAAACCCAAACAGACTAAAAATAGACCATTTAATGGTGTCAAACGATCCTTCATCTCCAAATAACTTATTTTGTTTTCCTTCATTTCTTTACATTTCCATTAAACAACAAAAACAAAAGATCTCCCACAAGTTCTAGGAAATGAAAGGGAACAGAAAGAAGAATTTTTTTACTTTTACATACATATGTTACTGATGCAATACAACATACAGGTATGCTTGAGGTTAAAGCATTCAGTTTAGTCACAAAGGTGGATGCTGTTTTTTAAATGTGGATGTCATTGAGCAATTCTATTCTTTTTGAAGGTTTAATTTTGGCTTCTTCTCTAATTGAATTCTTTGATTTAAGTTAATTTAATTTAGTAAATGCTGCTCCTTTAAGAGAACGCTTCTCCTTTTGAAATCCATACTAATGAAAGTATTTAGATGAGTTAAAAGAGTGGGCTTGTCTTGATTTAAACATCTGAATCCTCGGCAGTCTTGTCTCTGCCACCCACAGCTTCCTTTCTCTCAGCAGCTCCACTCTGCAGTCACTAATCCCAAAATAACTGTCATGTGTCAGCTCTGTCAGAACTACAGCGCTGCAGAAACGGAGTCTTGGAGATAATGGCATCATTTTCCAAAGACACGTATAATTATTCTAATTCCTTTTGTTGCGTTTGGGTTTGGACGAGCCTACACACACATTGATCAAAGGGTCTGTTGAATCTGATGTCCAGGTTTTTTTGGTGTTCTTTAGTTCAGTTGTGGATCGGTTTGCATCCCCGCATAGATTTTGGCTGCTTGTCTTACTGTCAGAACCATCATACTGACTTTGAACTGTAACAGTCAAATCATTAAAATAAAACTCAGTTCACTCTGGATCAACCTAACAGGAAGATGTGAAGACTTTTCCAGGAGGGTTGAACTTCCAAAGTACTCACAACTTTGCACCTTTGACTAAAGTTAGGAGGATATTTAGAGGAAAAAAGCTTTGATTTGGTTGCAGTCAGGTTGACATGATTACTTGATGTAAAGTTTTAAGAAAATTACTGAAAATAAATACACTGGACTGGCAAATGCAGAGTTTAAATCGATTAGATTCTGTTTAGTTTGTTTTAAATAATAGCTATTTTCACAAAGCTACTTATTCAACTTGCAAAAAAAAAATACAAAAAATGATATTTTCGCCTACATATTTTAATAAAATAATCTAGTGAATTGGCTAATAAATTGCTGAATTGCATTTTAAGAAGAAAAGTTTATATAGATCAATGGATTTTCATTCAAATCCAGTTGTATTAAACTAGCCTCTTAAAACACAGCTTTGCTTTCCATTTTCATGTCTGTCTCTGAGTATGTGTAACTGTTTTCAATAGAAATATTTCAATTCTTTAATTTTGCTGGCCTCTTCTTATTATTAGCATTTTTTATTAAACACTTTGTGGTCTTAAAGAAAAGGAAAAGTTGATTTTTTTGGAAGTGCTTTATTTTTGCGAGGTAATTATTTTAATGCATTTTTTTCCCAGCTTAACTGAACCAAAAAGAAGCCTTTGAAGGTAAATAGGTTTGATCACGACTTATCCCAGTTTTCTTGACAATCATATCTGGAGTCGGCAGCTGATGATTTAATCCCAGCTAAGAAAATAACAATTTTTGCCATTATTCATGAATTATATGGCATTTTATTTTTGTTAAATTTCAAGTTCTTAAAGGAAAGCCATGACTTGTCTAATTAGCACGTTTACGGAGGAACAAAATCCTTTCCGTGGAACCAATAAAAAAGATAAGTAAATCTAGGTCTCACGGACGCAAAGCAGATCAACTCACATTTGTTAAAATTTAGAAGGAAATCATCATAAGCTGAGATCTGGAAAAAAGAATTGAAATGGAGCTTTGAAGCTTATTTAGATTCACTTCCAGATTGACCATGACAGAAACGTTGAAAATGAATGAAAGATGAAAACTTTGATCAGCAAACTGTCCGCTGATGGAAAGATTAGTAAAAACAACAATAAATAATAAGGTAAATCCAGTAATGCATTAGAAAACTGAGATTTTGAAATACAATGGAACTCCCAATCCGTTTCCTCCTAAATCTGACCTTGGAAGCAGATCAGAACGTGTTGACACAGTTTCACATTTTGGTTTAGGATCAAAGTGTCGGCTTGCATTTACATGTTTTCAACTGAAAAGTTCCTTTTGTTGGACACTTGTTAAGCAGAAACGAGCAGCTGAATGGAATCAGGAAGTAAGTCAGAAACAAAGACAAAAAGAATGGATGTTTTTCAAAATAAAACAGGATGCTAGCTAAGATAACTAAATCCAGAGAATAAATAGAAACAACGTGAAGAAATTATTATTATTATTATTAAGGATTAATAATAACTCAATAAAGGAAATAAAATCATTAAAAGGAGCAGCCAACCTGCTGTCTGTATTGTTTCTATAGTCTCAACATTGTGGCTGTTACTGAAGTGATGCTCATTTTGACTTTTGCTCGTCTTCCTTGTTTTATTTATTTTTAGACGTTAACAATTCAAAAATGGTCAATAAAGAACTTTTCAAAATGAATCTAACTGGTTTACTTTTCTATTTAAAGTTTATTTATCCATCTGGAAGTTTGGTTGTAAAGCTATGAGTGAACACGAGTCCCACACATACAGGCAGCACTACATTGCAGAAATGAAATCAGACAGCGATAATAAATAGAAAATACATGCTTAGTTACAGTAGCTAAAATATCAAAACTCCTGCAGTAAAAAAAACAGGTAAAAA
Source organism: Oryzias celebensis (assembly GCA_014656515.1). Classification (NCBI taxonomy): domain Eukaryota; kingdom Metazoa; phylum Chordata; class Actinopteri; order Beloniformes; family Adrianichthyidae; genus Oryzias; species Oryzias celebensis. Next base: position 21,315,589 of record BNCR01000013.1, read on the forward strand.
CCACCAAAAATGTAAAAATATCAGCCACTAAGTCTCATTGAGCTGACTCTTGGTTTTTGGTAAAAAAAATGATTTTGATTAGTTTAATTTTCAATTACTAGAATAATCTTATTACAGATTTATTAGAAGAACAGAGGCCCCAGCGCTAAATAAATCATTTTATCGACTGACAGGAAGCAAAGCTGATCACTTAAACAGACACAACAGTTCTGGTGTGTCCGATTCAAGTCCTAATCCTCACGATTTGATGTTTTGAATGTTTGTAGGTGATCTTCGTGATGTTTTGGGATAAGCCTATAATGAGATCCAAAGTTTACGGATGCTCCATCTGCAGCGCAGCTTTCGGGACAACGAGAGCTGCTGCTCAGGTCCGGCTGCAGCACAGAAGGTCCGCAGAGATGCAGCAGAAGCTGGAGGAGGCTCTGTGGTTAGCTGAGCTTGTTTTGTTTAATGACTTTCAAATTTGGACACATTTGTGGCTCTTTTAGAAAGCACAGATGCTACTTAAGAGCACTGAACCATGATCAGAGGATGAATGAATGTACCAAAGGAGGCGTCAAATAAAAGCAGCTTTTTCAGCTTCTTTAAAAAGAGACATAGTTGTTTTGCTAAAATGTGGACATTTCAGATACCGATTGATGAGTTATTTCCTATTATGTATTGAAAGGGATATAACTAAAAAAGTTAAATATTAAAAATACTTTTATCCCATCTTTTACAAGCCATGCCAGCATAAAATAATTTAAATAACAGGAAACATTTGGTGTCGGATAACAACTTTCCAGAGCCTTCCAGAACTAATACATGGAAAATTCACCTCCACTGAAGCTGATGTAAACTGCTCAAATAAAGCCAAACATCATTTCTTTTTGCACACTGACTGCAGTTGTGCAATTGCTGTAACAATTGTGCAGCTCGGCTGTAAAGAAGGCTGTGCACTCCTGGGATCTGTTAGGGTTTTTTCAGACTAAATCTGAATTTACATGAAAAAAAACAGCTGGTTTATTAGTGAGAAATGTTAAAAAGGAAGAAAAATCTTTGTTGTTTTAGTCATGAGTGTAAACTTGTGGTGAACTGTGGAGGAACCTCACCTGACTGAGGACTTCATCACCTGTTAATCTGAGCAGAAATGTGAAAGAGTCTTCATTCATTTTTTCTTTAATCATTTGCTCTAACTTAGAAATTGTGACTTTTTTTTTGTTTATGTACAATTACAACAATTTGAAGTACAAATATAATACAAATCCAAACATGGAATTTCTAACGTAACTCTAATTTTATTTAACATTTTGAGCAGATCTTTTTTAACTTTCCTATGTTTTGCCATTTATTCTAAACATTAAGACTTCTGAGTTTTGTTCATATATATTCATCTAAATTGCACCAGAATATTAGAAAAAAAACCTATTTTGCACAGGTTTTATTTTGAAACAAACATTGTGGCTATCGTGACTTGTTTTGAGCCATTTTGGTTTCTTTCTTTTTTAAAATTCGTTTAATGCTGCCATTCCTGAGAAAAAGGTGTGCTTTCTTATATTTCCTTGGTTCAATCAACAAGTTACATTATTGAGAAAAGGTTAAACACACTTTGGACTAATGTTATCTTTAAAAACAACAACTGGAGGAGGAGAAAGAGAGAGGAGGGAATCTTCATCCGAGAAAACACTATCAAATATTTGTAGGCTATAAAGTGGCGCGTTGAACTTTGGCTCCCAGGTTGAGGCGCCTCCTTTACAGCTCAAGGATCAGGTATGATGGCAAACGTTTACGAGAAGAAGACGCGAGAGTGTTTTTCTTTCCAATCACCGAGGGCCTCCAGTGCGCCTTTGTCTTTCCGTCAAACTGTTTCAAATCAAAGCTGATAGCTGCAATTACGCATAAAGCCAGCATCGAGGAAACCTTACAGTCAAGGGGGTCCAGAGCGCACAGAGTACGCACATAAATATTCCTGCGTTTTACAGTCTTTGGAGGAGAAAAAAACAAGGAAAATGTTTTCATAGCCCGATCAAACTTTTACAAGTTTATAGGTTAAAACGCACTTTGATGTTTTTGACCTATGTCACGTTTTTAAAATGTAACAGAAAATATTCTTGTCTCAAAATAGTTTCACCAACGAGAAAGGTAATAGATAAATGTAAAAATGCACAATTAAACCAAAAAAAGAGCACCGTTCAGAAAATAGGACAATTTGTGCAAATTTAAAGACAATTTGATACATTTATATGTAAAAACTAAATAAAAATAATAAAACATGAACTCTTGACGCTGCTTTGCACCAGTGTACGCACATTTACGCAGTAAAAATGCGCCTCAGAAAGCTGCGTAATCAAAGCGCTGCCTTTACATTCGGATCAAGCCCCTATCAGCATAAACACACAGTTATTGCTGCGCTGCCGCTAATATCAGTCTAATGGTGAGTAATATAGATATGGGGATTTCTGTAAGTGTCAGAAAACAAGATATGCTTCTGACTGATTTCACTTTGACGCGCACGGGCCGCGGAGCTCACCAGCAGTTTATGTCGCTCCAGTTAAGCTTGTATTCTGACTTTAGCAGTACACACGTGTTTCCGAACCACTGCAACCGAATCCAAACAGTATTCGGATGCGCTTTGACCTCAAAGAGCCCTAAAACACGCTTGAAGTCATGACGCGCAAGAGCGAAAGCGCCAAAAACAATTTTGACTGCAGAAGTAAAAATTAAAGTATAGATAAAGTTATAATATTAAGTAAAACGTTCAGCTATTTGATGTCTTTTGTATTAATAGGTAACAAATTAAAATAAAATGTGTATTTCCTGTATCCTGCAGTGAGAAAAATGCGTAAAATAATGAATTTCTGCAAATTTGATCCAAAAAACACAAACCACATGAATATTAGTCTTTATAAAAGAAAGCAAAGACGCTTAATCGTTTAATGACATACGACTGTTTTACTTTAATCATTTTAAATTAATTAGATGGTTTTCTTGCGCCTTTTTTGCACCTTTTCACGCCAAACAACTACTCTCCTAAAACCTCCTCGGAATAAACCTCTCAAGCTGGAGTTTATTCAAACAAACACACATGAATCATGTTTGGAGTACACTTAAGGCAAATTAGGTTTAGCAAAATATTACATTATTTTACAAAGCACGTCAGTTTCAACAAGTGTTTTCTTCGTTTTCTGCTTCTGCGAATGGAAAGCATTTTGGCGCAGACTTGAGCCCCGCATGTGCACAGAACAGAAAGCAGACAGACAGTATGCACAAAGTGTTTCCTTTTTTTTTCGTTCTTTTAAGCTCGACATTTTGTTTTAAATTCTTATTTCGGGCGAGTTCTCTGCGCAAAAAAAACAAGCCCCCCCCCCCAAAAAAAATCATCTTATTAGACCTGTATATATATTTACATTTACATATATGTACAGGGCAGCAAATGTAACAAGTCCTTATCATAAAAAATCATTCGATTTAACTTGAATTGCTGTGCAAGTTCACAGGTAAACGTGTAACCCGCATGATCCAGAGTTTGCTCTCATTGCAATAATCCAGTTGTGTTTGGGGTTGGCATCCTCGGGTGTAACATTCCAGCCCGTCAGCTGTTGTACTGGCAGGCGTTCAGGCTGGAGCCGGGGCTCTGCAGGCCGCTGTATCCAAAAGTCGGATGCTGTTTGGATTTGAGTCTGAGGGTCGCCAGGCTGGAGTTGCACGTGTCCCGGTAAACGCTGTACGGGGAGCCGGGAGGCCCATACGGACAGGCGGACGACGACATGGCCGAGTTGATGCCGGACGTTCCGATCCCGTTCAGGTTGCTGATGTTGTTCAGACCCGGCGCGGGCATGCCCGGCACGGCGGAGTGGCCCATCCCGGAGGCCATGGTCATGGAGGAGATGGAGTTGGGCGCGGAGAACATGGACTGCGAAGTGAGCGGGCTCATGGAGTTAAAGAAGGTGAAGTTCTTGGTGGAGAGCGGCGCAGGCGTGAGGCCCTTGTTGGTCCAGTTGTTGTAGGTGTAGGCCGGGTACATGTCGTCGTAGGGCTGCATGAGGCCGCTGAACTGCGGCAGGTAGCTGTTCTTACACAGGTCCATCTGCTGGTTCCGTTCGCGCTTTCTCCACTTGGCGCGGCGGTTTTTGAACCACACCTGAAAGACACGTGCGCGTTAATGCGCAATGCACTGCAGGGTGTCACCTGTGCCGTTACCATGGCAACTTTGGTTTAATTATTGGTTTAAAAAAGGAATGAAATGATCAAATCATTTTTAAAAAGTAATGTTTTTACATAAAATATCTCTTTTAAATAAAGTTGTAATAAAGTTGCATTAAGCTTAAGTTTACAAAGTTAAAAAATGTAAATATACAAAAGCTTTAAATTATGGGGAAAAAATTACATGTCTACCCAATATAAATAATAATTAGAAAAGAAAGGTATTTTAAACAAAACACAATATTTTTACATTGTTTTTAACATTTATTACTTGGGAAAGGAAATGTCGCAATACTTATATTGAAATTTAAATGTCCTTTTTTCATAATTATTATTTATAATTTATTTGTAATTTTCTGATTGATGTACAAAATTCAGTTTGATGAAAATAAACTATAAGGTCGTTTAAAAGATAATCCAAAAAGGTAAGAAAACAAACAACATTTGAACGTGCTAGTGGTCAGTTCAAAACGAGACTATAATTTCACTTCTTATTCATTTTCAATAAATTTAACTCTACTTGACTTTAGTTAATCAATATATTTAATAAATTAAATGTGACCCAAACGTATTTCTAGTTATGAATTAGGAGGATGGGATATTCCTCTTCATTTTTTTTTATTTTTTAATCAATGCATTTCTTTATTTCTGAAGTGAGTTTGACACATCTGCGGGATTTCTTGTCTAAAGTTTATGGTTGAAATGAACAAATCAAATCAAACCAAATGAAAACGTATAAACGTGTTAACGAAATGGACCAAACGTTGCAGCTCTGCAAGAAAAACAAACTGAAAAACAGAAAATAAGTGTTCTTTAAAAAGAGCTGAAACGTTCAGTTAAATATGAAGCGGAACTCACTCCAGAACTTTTCTTCTCTTTCATTTTTTATTTCTTTTTTTCTTATCATAGATTGGGGATTTTTGTGCAATTTGAGATTTTTCAGGCTCGGTCTGTCAGGCGCCATGCAGCTGCTGTAAATGAAACCCAACTGCAGCTGTGTTGTTTTAAACGCGCGTTTGGTGCGTGCTTTTTTAAAGAATGTGAATGAACGGCTGCGCGCACCCGCGTTTATACAATGAAGTCAAAAGAAACAGTTTGTTTCAGCGTCTTTAAAGTTTCACAATAAATTCTATAAGATTCAGATCCCAACTTGTTATTGAATGAGGTCGGTGCTTCTTCGATGCAAAGGTGAGAACATGTGGAGTAGAAATGAGATTACAAATGAACATTAAAAACGCATATTTGCCAGAATTACAATTAAAAAAGGCGATTTTCTTGACAAATTTGAAAGAAGATAAAGTTACAGTTCTTTGAATGTTTCTTTTTTTCTTTAGGTAACTGAAATATTTAAAAATCAAATGACACAATCTTCCTTAAACTTGACTAAAAACATGTCTAGAAAATATTTTTTGTCCGCACTCCCTAAATATTTTTAAATGAATGTCATAAAATTGGCTCCTTACAGGTCAAAACGCTGAAACGAGCAGCTTTGTTGATATTATTTAAGACTTCAGATCATAAAAGGTCTGTTAGGAAAATGGTGTGTGTTTTATTGATTTTCTTGTCGTGATTTAGTGATTTATATCGAGCTTTCGCGTTTAGTAAACAGCCGCGTTTGCGCCCGCAGGGCTGATCGGGTTTCTGCGCGCGGAGCCTCGGCCCGCCAGCGCGCGCGCGCGCTGCCTCTTACCCGCACTCTGGCCTCGGTCAGGTTGGTCCACACGGCGATCTCCTCCCTGGTGCTCATGTCCGGATAGCGGTTCCTCTGGAAGGTGGCCTCCAGCTCCTGCAGCTGCTGGCTGGTGAAGTGAGTCCGCTGCCGCCGCTGCTTCTTTTTCTTGGGATCGTCCGCGTTCCCGTCATCGCTCCTGTGCTCCGCGCCCCTCTCCTTCTCTGCGGATCAACCAGGGCGAAAACGAAAGCGTTTAACAACTATTGTGTTGCTATTAATGCTTTAAAATGGGCTGTAAATTCTCGGTCGGAACTAAAAGTTTTTGGAAAAGAGGAAAGTGCCAAAAAAATCTGTTTTACAATCAGCACCTTTTAAAAGATATCCCAAACAAAGTCATTGGTTTTCACTGGGATCTTTACTGCTATCTCTCATCTTGACTGTTTCATTAAAGTGAGGGGCTCACGTGCAAAGGTCATTCACCTTAAAGCAAACAACAGTCTGCACGTCTGGCACAAGAATGACGCGTAAATGCGCGGAAACAGAAATCCCTCCGTGCGCAAATCCAAACCAAAGAAGAAAATAAATCACACACGAGCTGCTGCAGGGGAGAAGCCTCCGCTGATGTGGAAAAGCTGAGGCTACAGCAGACCTCCTGGCTTTTAGCTTAGATCGGTGGAGGGCCCGGTATTTATAGCTGCTCTTAATGCATTTACTGACTTCAAGCCAGGCTCATCCGAGCATTTTTCCGTGACACAATGAGGGATTCTGCCAAGTTTTTCAGCTCGTGTAGGAATACTTCAGCATCTAAATAAACCAAGTGAAGCAATGAGCTCGAATATGGTTTTTAGAATTCAATCCCGTTTCCTAAAGCCGTTGAAAATGACCTGCAGAAGAAGGAATCGAGTCTGACGGTGTATACCTGCCAACTCAGCGTCTGAAGACTCGCTGCTTGAGTTCTCTAAAGTTTCTCTGCTGCTGTTGGAGCTTTTCTGTAAATGAAACGCGGCGGCCACGTCGCGCGTCGGCGGTGGAGCTCTCGCTGCCTCTGCGATTCTGTCCAAATTCATCCCACCTTGAAGAGAAGGATGCGTAAAAGAGAAGAAGCGGTGTGAGTCCCAGGCTGGCCGGAGCCTTCCTCAACAGCCAGGGCCACTAAAAATCCAGCCGCTGTCAAACACACTCCGCGACATGAGCGGCTGCACCATGCAGGGAGACTCTCCAATGCGTTCGGTTCTCGTTTGCAAACAAAAATAATAGAAGCTCAAAGGAGGGGAAAAAAGTTGATTTCCTTTCTTTGCGACAGTAACTGTCTTCCTTCAACCCGCAGGAAAACTTCTGCTCACTGTGACCGAGAGGGAGCTCAGCTCTCACACACAAGACCCACCCATGCGCTGCGTTAACCTGCCCAAAACGGTCGGGTCCCACCCACCAAACCCGCCAGGAAACATCTCCAAGCAGAACTGACGTCAAGCTCAAAAGGCGCTTTTAATTGATGTGATTTTTTTTCCCGCCGCGCACAAAAGGGATCAGAAAAAAATGCAGGCATTAAGGCTGAGAAATTACACAAGCTTCCCTCGTCAACGTGAGCGCGCAGCGCAGCAAAAAACCGCCTCTTTTCTTCTCCTGCGCGCTTCTGTACACTCATTCACACAAAGCAGAGCTCAGATATGAGATGAATAAACATTTGCTGTGTGGCACACAGGCCTGCACGGTTACTGTTCCCTGTGTGTGAAAAGTGCACGATGTGTTTATTTTAAGTATGAGCGACGCGCACAAAAGGCACAATCAGGAGTGATCCATGGCGCCTCGGTGGACCTGCGGAACCTTTGTGTCTGAAGCGCCTCAGCTCCAACCAAACATGAGCAGAAGCGTCTGCTGACAGCAGCGGATCTGTCTTTTGCCCAAACAAGCTCTGATTTACAATCCGGCCTTTTCAGAACGACGTCTTTCCACTCAGGACCGCTGGCCTGACAGTTTATTTCTAACTAATGGGGCCGCAAACATTCCGCCTGGATGCGAGTAAATGAAGCCTCTGATGGGGACATATTTGATCTTTAGTTGGCACTGACGCACAAGCTGCAGTCGGTGCCGTGCGTGGCGCAAAAGCGGGGGTTCATTCAAACTGAATTGACCTCTGCGCCCCAGAACTCAAAACAAAGAAAAGGCGAGATTTTGCCACTGAAATAAAAATCAGCTTTAATTTTGTTTTCTGTAAACATATTTTTCTATTTGCGTAAAATGCGAGGCTTGTCATGGGGCGCGCGGACTAAAAATGAATACATTTGACCAATATCTAACACAAACCATGATTTGTATTACACATTTACGTGTTTTCTTATTAATCTCTTAAATCCTCTAAGCTTTTTGATGGAAATGCCGCAAACAGAGGAATCAGGCATAACTCCTTTGACCCCTCGAGCATCGCTGATCTCATGCGATTAGGTTCTGCCTCAGCCAATCAGACAGCTGCTGACACCAACAGTGTGAAGTTACCCGGCCCGCTGCGTTGGTGCCGCGCGCCTGAAACCTCGGGCATCCATACCGGCGCCAGTGTCAAGCTTTTTTCCGCCTCTGAAGGACAAAGACTTGACATGAGATCCTCGTCCGACCGGAAAACTTTCCCGAAGGCCTTTCTGAGCATAATTGTGCAATCACTCAATAACTGCACGGATCTGGGTTCAACTGCGCAGCCGCGCTGCGCAAAGGCCTCACCTGCATTTACCTAACAAATCAGATTGTTTATCACGAGAAACTGGACCGTTAATCTCAATTCTTCTTTTTTTAAAATTAAGAATTCCATTTTCGTTTTGCTCTCTGTTCCGCAGAGTGAAAGTCCAGCAAGCAGCACCTCCACAGAATGCAGCCAGGCCGTGCGTAAAAGCAACCAAACCAAAACTCTGAAATTAAACCAAAAAAATGGCAATCTGAAAGCTTGATCAGAATAATTTGTAGTCAAATCCATCTGGAAGTTTACACCTGGTCAAAAAAATCTCTTACGGCTGGATATATTTCTCATTTTAGAGTCGAGGCTCCGCAAAGATCATAACAAACCCAGTGACCTCGCAACTCCACGCCAGAATATTAAGGGATTTACAGGACACGGAGATTTATCTGCTGAGTGCTACCTTCTTCTCTTCCCGCACATTGCGGGCTGATAGATGGCGGTAACCCAAATACTCATCCTCCATCCCTGCCCGCGTCCCGATCCTCTCTCCTGTGGAGGGCACTTGCGCGTGATGGATGACTTAAAAAGCCTTTCCATCCGGCAGGACGGGTTAAAGGCCAGTGGCAAAGCAAATACTCATATTTTTCCTTGGAGAAGGGAAAATAAACTCAACGAACATCATCAATCACGCATCAGAGTACAGTCTTTTTTTTTTTTTTTTTTTTTTTTGCTTGTTGGGCACAGCAAAGCCAACAGCAGGAAAACAAATCATCTGGAGAACCGAAGCTGCAGATTGAAAGGCAGGTCCGCAGCGATGTAACTGTACCCGGTGAGTAACTGGAGAAGGACAGAGCCGATTATTGCCTAGGTGATGCTTTACCTGCTGGCCCAAAGGCCTGCTTGACCTGCAGTCTGACAGGCAACAAACAGCTTTACCGAGGAGAGCGCCGTGCCAACAAAGCGGCTGCTAATGAGATCACAAAAAACGCGCAGGAGAAACAGCAGGATTTCTCTGTAGGTGCTCCACAGCTTTCCAAGAGTTTATGTTGGACTGAATTCCCAACATTACGATATAAAACACGTTACACAGGAAAAAATGAAAGATTGAAAACAAGAAAACACAGAAATCCATCACCAATTCTTAAAAACAAACATAAAATCTTGTGTGCAAAGTGAGCATTAACGCAAAAACAAGTCTTTTGGGTGAAAAAAAAATACAAAAAAGCTTGATTTTAAAGTTATAAATCCCACAATAAAAGCATTTTTTACATTTTAATGTCACATTCGTTTTTACTTTGTCCTTATTTCATATTTGGGTTTTTTCATGATCAGAATTTGAATTAGTTGAGAAATTATTTGCTCAAACATGGCGCTTCCTTTATAGAAATTCAGGGTTTTTATCAAAATAAAACTCTGCTTCAAAAACTGTATTTAAGGGAGTTTTTCAAAAATTAAAACTACAGAGAGAATATGAGAAATGATACCTTGGTCCCCACAGGAAATGACATTCTTTGATAGATTCAGTTCCATTCCAGATGCCTGAAACACATAATAACGTTGTTGAATTAAAGTCATTTCTTTTTCTTTTTTAGTTCTAATCAAATGGTGCTAAAAGAACCAACAGAACAAGTAACATTAAAAAAAGGATGTTAAAGCAGAATGAACAAGAAGCCTCCAACATTTTTACCACAAGTTTTTATTCCTATTCTTATAATCTATGTAAAAAATAGTCTTTTCTGTCCTCTTTAACATTCGTCAAATGTTTGTTATTGTGCTACTAAGGCGGGTTCTTGGACTTTTGGACAAACATCTCACTGTAAGGTTGCCTTTACCATGACACTGCGCGCACTCTCACGCAGAGTTGCTCTTATCTACAGGAATCCTTTTGCTGTTTTTATGTCCACACTGTAAATCTTCACTCAGGACGCACAGCTCTGCTTTACTCCCGTCCCTTCACTGGGCTGCAGGCAGCAGTCTGGGTGCTTCCTCTGCTTCACACGGATGCCCAGACTCCTCACAACAGCTCCGGGTTTATGGAGGCTTTATAAAAACTGAAGCTGGTCTTTGAATCCTGATCGTTCCCGTGCGTAAAGCTCCATTAAACTCCGCGGAAGTGACTGACAACACTGGCTGCTTCACTAATGAAGACTGATTCATCCGTGATATTAAACAAATGTACTAAAAATTCTTGTTTTACTCACCAGTTAGTTCCCAGCAGAAGATAGAAAAAATGTAACAAAGCCTCACAGTGTCCCCATGCAGGTGTTCAGTAAATCCACTCGTGCCGTGGCGCGTAAACGCTGCGTTCGCGGTGATCGGAGCTTTACGCGTCTCTGCAGCGCTGTCTTGGTTTTCTTCTCCGGTGCTCTGCTGCACGCCTCGCGCTGACGTCACTGCAGTCATCCCATCCACCCCTCAAACCACCCCCTCCCCCCCACACACTGAAGCCGGTGGCGCTGCCACATCCCAGCTTCCCACCTCCTGGATTTGCACCTTCGCAATGTTTTTTCATTAACTTTTTCCCAACAGTTTTCTGAATATTGTAAATTCCTCACTCAGGTCATCGCTCGTTTTTATTCAACGTTTTTTTTGTTTTCAGAAACGTTTTTATTCCTTTAATCTACAGTTCGGAGGAAATCCGTCAAATGCGCGTCTTACCAGTTAGGTCACAGCTGATTTTTTTGAACTTGTTTTGGCACAAAGCAATTAAAAATAAATTTAAGATACAACAATGAGTCAATAAAGAAGTGGCCTATTATTTTTATAAAATCTAAAAAAGATTCTAAACATAACAAAATTAAGGATTATTTAAAAAAAAGTACTTAGGCTGCGCATAATCCTATTGAGTTATTCACATTTTAAAGCTTTTTTAAGTTAAAAAAAATGATTTTTTAGAATTTTAAAAGTTTTGATTTTCACAGTTTATTACGAAATTAAGTATTTTATGTCTGTACAACATTCTGTTAATTTTATCTCAGCGAAAAAAAACGTTTTTAGGTAAAATCTGCTGAGAACACAAATCATTTTTAAAATCGTGTTTACTCATTTTAATAAACATTTAATAATATTTATGACATATTTACTTGTATTTCTACAATCGTAGTTTTTATTTTTTAGGTTAATTTGTACTTTTAGTTTTTTCTTTTTATTTAAATGAAACGCTTTGCTTTTAGTGTCTTTAACAGAACTATTTCTTTATGGTTTAATGCTGGAGATGAAGGCGCGAGCTGCTATGAAGTGACTCGGTTCAGGACAGAATGGACCTTTTTTCCCGTTTGAAAAGTGAAGCAGGTGAAAACAGTGGAGGGTTTGTGTGAGAAGCGAGGAAAAAACTGCAGACAAAGCGACGTTTCTTCTGAAGCAAACAATGATTAAGGTCTGATGAAGCAAAAACATTTATTTTAACCAAAAAAAAAAAACGTATTTTTTAATTAATTGGTCAAAGGATCCACAGAGATCCGTGCTTGTGCTCTATTTTGGACCCCAAAAAATGATATCAGCCTCCAGCTGGTGAATCATGGCCTCATCGTGCCAAATATCATTTCCAGAGTCGCCCACTTTAAGGCTGAAACATTAGAGAAAGTGTGAAATTTGTCGCACCATTATACTTTCCTTTTTAAGTGAGCCAAGCGCTGCTCGCAGAGCAAAGCCCGGCTCTGCGAGAGGGATCCAGGGGGGATTAGAGCGGCGCTGCGGGCCTCCCTCATCCCGCAGCAAAAGCTCTCCTCATCTGCCTTTTTCCCCCTCAGCTGCTTCTTTTCTTCCCGAGCCAGTTAGTGTGGAAAACTCCATACAGCCAGTGTTTCTCCTGCATGCACGGAGGGAGAAAACCTGCTTGTTTAAATCATCATCCACATTTTTAAATGAACTTTATTCGAGCTAAAACGTGAGCAAATTGAATTGTATTTTGTCTTTTTGGATTTTAGACACACGTTTAGAGCTGTGGCTAAAGCGGACCCTGTTTAGAATGCAACTGTACCCACTCGAAAAGTCCAAATCAGCCTGTGCGAATGTCTACCTGTGAGGCCTGCATTGCTAAATAATGACTTCTTCACACACACACTTGTGTGTACACGCACACACACACTGTAATTAGGCAGTGGGCTGGCAGGAGAATGCTGTGATTACTCAAAGAGTGACTCGAGGAGTTAAGTAGCACCCTGAAGGTGAGGCCGTGGCCTCTTCACTCCTGTGTAAATAGGTGGAGGGATTATTTAGCCCATTTTGTGTGTGTGTGTGTGTGTGTGTGTGAAGGGGGAGGTGTGTGTCTGTGGCCAGGACCTGTCTGATGGTCACCTCTGCAGCGTAAATAGTTATTCTGAAATAACAGAACAGCTAATAGAAGATTGGAAGGAGGAAAACAAGCTCACACCCCACCAGGTGTGACTTGGTGTCTTTGGTGTGTTTGCAGAACACGAGTATCACACAACTCCTGAGCGTTTTCTCTGATTCCAGCGGTGATGGGGTTCTAAAATCAAACGGGCTTTTCTTTTTCCACAAAGGCTTCCCATCCAGGCCGCTGCAGTGGAGCAGAGCTGGTGGCATTAGTCTGTAAGGCCTGTTTCCGCCTCACGAAGGGCTTCAGAAGTGCTTTTGAGCATCGCGCTGTCCGGACTCTGCAGAATCAATCAGGAGGGGTTTGAAAGTTTGACACTGGGAAGCTGGACAGGATGAAAAGCCTCTTGTTACGTCAAATCAGCTTTTAAACTCGATGCAGACTCCGTCTCCATGTCGGCGAGGGAAAAAGGCCGACCTTCCAGGCTGCCAAGGTGCTGAGGTGGACACACAACGACCTGTTTAAAGCCAAGCAGAGTATTTACTGTACAAAGTTTCCACCGCAATTCTCTCTAGCAAACAGACTCATCTCTGGAGCTTATTATGAGGATGGTGGCTCCCTGTTTGGCCTGTTCCTCCTTTGAAGCAGTCCCCCCTCTTTAAGTGTGTTGAACACAGATGTCACAGTTTCCAATAGGGAGAGAAATTAGTGCTGTTTTGATTGAGCAGGGCTCGGAGATTACCAGCATAAACAGGTCAGGAATGTAGATCATCATTCTAAGAGGTGGCATTAACTCTCTTTTTTGTCTGAGCTCAAACGCTCTCTGCAGCTTAGTGAAATGAAAATCGGATGCTGCTTCCAATTTTTTTCCATTCGAGTAGAAGCACAAAGCTGGGAGAGGTTGAATTTCCTTTCAATACGGCTGAAGCTTTCAGTCAGCGCTAAACTTTCAGCAATTTTATCCAACAAGCTCCTGTGCTTCAGGATTTCTATTCATCGTTTTTATTAGTCAGCTTTGCTTTCAGGTTAAAACGTCGGTTCTGATGGACCCGATGTCCAAAATGGCTATTTATGCAGCAGTTAGCATGTTTTTGATGGCTAATGTTACGGTCACAAATAGAACTGCGATATGGAGGCATTGGCAGAATCGATAAGATTTCATGCCGCCATCCGATTTCTTTGAAAATCGTTGGTCATGACTATAGATGGCGGCAGTCAGGTGTGCAGATTGGTCGGCTTTTTTTTTTAATACCCCGAGCTACCGGGTCGCTGGTGGCACTTGATATAGATGTCTCCGTTGGCTGTGGCCACCCAGCTGTTGCCCGATTTCCCAACGGCGTCATCCCCGCCTGTCACTGGACTGCCGCCGTGCTGCTACTGACCGATGTCAACTTTTAAAGAAAAATTATACCGTGGATGTAAAATGTAAACTTCTGCTTAAAACCTCTGCAGCCACCACGTGGCGTGTAAAAATGCAATGCCTCCTGATTACAAACCCCTCTACACGGCCACCGGCCGAATTTACTGAAAATCTGGCATTTAGGCCATCCCCCACGCAGTGGCATTTTGGGATATGTGACCGTAGTTTAACCAAAAAAAAACTGTTTGATCACACTTCACATGTCAAACTTCATAGCAATTTGTAATCGCTCAGGTTGCACTGGTCTGTTCCTCATGTCCCTTGTCTTGTCTGCACCATTAGTTAACCACAAACCTATTACCATATTTATAGATAACTTTATACGCAAATATAAAAAAGAATCTAAAAATATCTCCATTTTAATAAAGTACCAAATGCTGGAGACAATCACATTGTCGGGCTTAAAATAAACGCAGAGTTTGTTGCAGTTATCACGTACGAGCCGACCTTAGTATGAACTAGACAGCACAACTGCGCAATATGATGGTTGGTCAGACAGTTTGCTTCACTGCTCAGTAGGATTTTCTTTTCTTGCATAAAAGTCCTGGTAAGACGACCACAGACCATTTAGCAAACCAAAAGGAACAAAACTCACAGCGCAAACAAGTACAATTCACATAGAGGTTGGGTTATAAATCATTAGTAAACATTGTATTAAAAAGACCCAATAACCTGTACTTGAGAGATATTCAATAATAGAATGCTTTTTCTACCTGGTTAGTTCTTGTTTTGTATGATAATGCCCCTAAAAGAGCAGCTGCATCATCTTATTGCAACAGTCTGGTCATCTCTTAGGAGTGCAGTGTGAAAGCACACATGAAAACCCTTTTCCCACCATTCGGAATGTATCAAAGCATCAAAGGAAAAAAATATATAAATGAACACTAAGTAATGGAATGAACATGGCAACATTTTCTTTTTTTTAAAGATTTTTTTTGTTATGATGCGTACAAATTAATCTAGTCTTTTGTTTTTATATTTCATATTGTAAAAAGTTTGAAAACTGCAGCACAATAAAATTCCCAAAGTGATATGTTGAAGTCAAGCACTAAAATGTAATAAACTAACAGCATAAGAACAAAATTCTCTTAAAATTCTCTAAATTAACACTCAATTGTTTTGAATTATGAGATCTCTTTTCTATTCTTAATCTAGTCAATCTGAAAAGCCGAGTGAGGAGTGAGGACAAGTGGGTTAAATGGAAGTGGATGAAAATCTGTAAGACGGGCAGCATGTCTGTAAGCAGAGAGACCGTAAACACTAAATCTCCACCGGGTTCTGCAGCATAAGATATTAAGCCACAAACATTTACTCCACAATAAGGTTTTCATATCCATTTATCCCTTCAATCCGGCTGCATCCGTGGATGATAGAAAGTAATCCGGAGGCCTGCGTGCATTCCCCAACACCTCAGAACAAACACTCACAGAATACATCTTTATAAAATGATGCCAAAGTGCCGATTGTCTCATTTAAGAACATTGTGCCGATCTTTCAAATCAGATGCTTTCTCAACCGTTCGCTGAAGCTGTTCCCCCGCTTGTTCAGGTTTAAAAGTTTATTTAGTGTCGCTCTGGAACATCTGGATTCTGGCCTCTGGAGCAGCAGACAGCCCTGAACAAGTTTGGCTGTGCTTTAGCTCTCAGATTTATGATGGAGCTTTATAGCACTCTGCTGTGTTTGGGATTGCATTACACTGCTCTCCGTCCCACCAAGATCACTGTGACTTCTCCCTCCTGCTTCCCCATTTTGAATCAAGGCTGGAGCAGAACTGCCGGCCCCTTCCTCCCAGGCTGCTTTGCCGTCATCAGCCGGGGGTGATTTAAAAACTGGGAGTCATGGGACCGCTGGGATGATTATGGAAGCTGATGAACATTGCTGTTTATTTAACACAGTTTGATGAACTTTTTGAAGAAAATAATCAGAATGTTTTAGGTTTTTGTGTTTTATTCTGAGAAAGCTCACCACCTGATCACATTTACTTTACCTGGTGGAGTTTTAGGACTGAGTCACTGAAAGGGAGGAGTTTCTTAAAAACAAAAGGTTACTCACCAAAGAGCTGGGTAGTAAAGGATTAGGTGTATGTGAGTAATCTCTAAAAAAAATGTAAGTATAGTCTAATCATACTTTTAATAGATTTGTGATGAAGAACCACAACTTCTCTTGCTGCTTTTCTAGTTTTACTAGTTCTTGCTACTTATCGGGATTGTCTTGAGAGACTGTAAACAAAGCAGTTTTCATTTTTGTTCTGTTTTTACTTTATTGTTTGAAGATAGAGCAATTTTTTCTGAGTTTATCATCTCCAATATTGTAGATTCTGATGAGGAGTTTCACTCTGTTCCTCTCAGAAATATTCTTTTGAATTTAGCTCAAGTACATATGTCCACAACTCCCTCCTTGTATGCTGAATGTAAAATATATTTATGTCATTTTCCAGTGTTTCTACTTCGTCAAAAAGTTATAACTTCTTTTGTCTAGAATTGAGGGAAAAACAACATAAATCTTGCATTTTTTCTCAGTTGTTTTCAAAATAAAAGTTCCATTCATGCCTAAATGATTCACAACATAGAATGGACTCAACAGAAAATCACCCGTGCTGTTTTCTTTGGTCTATGTGAAGATGTGCATTGTAGTTTGTGTACTAGATCTGTGCAGTGTCATACAATGGATTGGTAGTTTAGATGAAGTAGATGGTGTCTTATAAAATACATTACAAGATACAAAATCCAAACTTATAGCAGAAGCAGACACAGATGAAATGTTTCTAAAGGTTTTTTTTTGACACAAGTGAAAAACACAGTTTCTTAGCTTTCAAAAAAAATTTCAAAGGATAAGAGATAGAACATTAATTGATCCCATGTACTACAGGGAAATTGCTTCGTTTCCACGGCTACAACCAACAAATAATAAAATTATAATAATATCATATGTTATTTTATATTATTATAACATCTATACATCCAGGACATGAAATTAGGATTTTTTTTACTTTTTAAAGAGTGAAATTAAAGCAACAAGACAGAACAAAATGCTTTGAAATAATGATTTAACAGTAATAATATATATTAAAAAGCACAGTTTTGTATTTTAGTTATTTTTTTAACACTTTAGGACAAATATTAAGAAGTTTTAAGCAAATTCTCAGTAGGAGCAGAAGCCTATGATAAGCAGATAATTATGATAGTAAATATCCTCCTGTTACTACCAATGCAAATTTGTCCTCTGTAGAGGATACTTCTAAACTGGAATATCTTGCAACATCTGCATACTACTGAATTAACTCCTTTTGGTTTCTACAGTGGACATTTGGGGCTCTTCAATGATACCAAATGGGAAGGGATGAGGCTCTGGGAATCAAAAAAAATATTGACTTCCCTTTTTATCTTCTGGTAGAATATATGAAAAAACAAACTAAAAATATGCTTTATTTAAGTTGAAGGAGTTTCTCTGAACTAAACATACAAAAATAAAATGACATTTAATATTAAAAGACAAATGTTTATTGTGAAGTAAACATTAATCAGAAAAAACGAAGGATGAGGACACTAAATCAGATGGATAATTCAAGTAAATTCATGTGCATTTTTTGTGCTTTATTTCTAAAGTAGTTTAGTAAATTCAGTGATTTTCTCTTAGGTCTCAATAAACACGTTGTTATTGTTTTGACCACAAAGGGCCTTCTGGCTTGTGTCAGAAAGGACATTCATATTTATTCTGCACTCTCTAAATGGGTCCATTATAATGTCTCTGAATTACTGGTCTTTTTGTAAGGCAGTGAGATTTGAATTTGAAACTGGATCTAAAATCTCTTCCTCTTCCTCCTTCGCTGCAGTTTCCTCTTCTGTTGGAGAAGACACAATGATGTTGTTTTGCATTTTAAGAGCAGAGCATGTTCTGTTTCTGTGTGGATCATCGACATGAGACTTGTCTGGAAATATCATAGGGTTGAATGGATCAAACGCATGTCTAAGTTCACAGACAAACGGGAGAAAAACAGTAGAAAGTAGAGTTGATGAGGAAGAGGGAGAGTGTGACCCGCCCAGGGTTTGACCTATAGCTCTCTTTGTATTCCTCTGACACAAAGATTTATCATGCAAACATTACCGTTCCCAAAAATACATATTGAAACAATTTTTGGACAAACACGGCAGACAAAGTGAACGTCCTCTGCTGTCACGGCAGTTTGGAGCTGAGGGTGGGCCCGTCAGGCAGAGCAGAGAGCAGCAAGTGCATTAGTAGTCTCGCTTCAGGAGCACTGAAAAGATAAGCAGGCCGGGGCGGCGATGTGGGCCATCACAAACGCCAAGGACTGTCAAAAGAGAAACAAAAAGAAAGGAGTAATGATTAAGAAGCTGCCACAATTTCCCAGCCTGCTGGCATACCTGCCTGCACAGGGAAACCAGGCTCCCCAAACACTTACAGACCTCATTGTGCGTCTACGTGACCCAAAAGATCCTTCAGGGATAACTTTTAATAACCTGCACATCTGAATCGCCCTCATACCTGTTCCACAGGTGTTTGCAACGCCTCTGCCAGGAAGGTGAGAAGCTCCCTTTCAGAGACGGGTTTGTCAAGCTGTGCAGACTGGAAACAGACAGGGCAGCTAACGCCAGAAACATAAAGAAAGTGCAGAAGTGTACACAGTTCTCACGAGACGCTCCAAAAAGCATCATGACTCACTGCAAAGCCTTCGCGCAGATCATTTATTTTACATCTTTTATTTGACCCAGACAAGAGCAGAAGCTACAAGAATAGCCTCAGCCGCTCAAACGGGATTGTTTCAGCCTGACTTCATGCGAAAACAGGTCAATGGCACAGGGCCTGACAGAGCTAGTTGTCACTGCCAGTGTCGTCACGTTTGTCTGAAAACAGATGACGTTTCGTCTCCAACATGCAGGAAATTTAGGCAAAGCGCTTTTTCAGAAAAACCAACACCCGTGTTTCTTCAAAGCTCGTGAAGCCTCAAAATCCAACGTTTTTCAGGCCACGGACCAGTTTCACGGACGAGTCTTCGTCCGATTTATTTTCTCTTGTAACTTCCAGTTTCTCTTAACTTTGCAGGTAAACTTTCTCTTCTTCCTGTGTAAAATGTCTTTATTTGGACCCTAGGAACCACTAATATGTGATACAGACTTTCCCTAAATCCATAATCGTCAAAGTAGAAGCTAAAAAGTTTGATGCTAACTTCAGTCTCATCTGACTTTTAATGTGCGACGAACAAATACCAAAACAGTCTTGAAAACTGGTATTTTCTGAATATAATCATAAATCCATCATTTAAACAACTTTCTTAGCAGCATCCTGGTAATATTAGACAGGTGGTTGCTGAATATTTTCTCCTTAGTATTGTGGAGTGTCACAATAAGTTCATATTTTGAGAAAAGGCTCTTAGTTTTTTCTGTTAAATGCAGATTTATTTTATTTTGAAGCTTCCTTAATGACTCTTTTCTTTCCAAATATATTTTTTTGTTAAAAACTCCAATCATCTTTTGATCTATTTCTAATGTGTTTCCAGTGGTCTTTTAATCTCGTTTATGATGATTTTGCCCACATTTAAAAAGCTGTTGTTTTCTAGAACAGAGTTTCTGCAGAGTTCATTTGAAATTCACCTCTGAGTTGTGGGTGGGACTATTGGCGTGGCACAAGCCTGCACTCAACCATCCCTTTGTTTATACTCTCTCCTACTAGTTTGCAGCCCTTCACACCCCCAAGCTAACTTTAGAGGTGCAACAAAAATAGTGAGTAATGCTGTTTCTCTGCAGCTGTACAGTTTGGAGCCAGATTCCAGCTCAGACAAGAGAAACAAAGATGTACATGGATCTCTTTGTCTGCAAGTGGATGCATCAGAATGGAGCAGAGCAGGCGGCTTGTTGCCTGCTGATTGTGGTTTCTACGTCATGCCTACAAACTTTTTCTTTTTCTTTTGTCTGCTCTCGATTTACAATCCTTTGAATAAAGATATACCTAGAAATGTAAATTTAACCTTAATTTTCTTTATATATGTCATCCATCATCAGAAAAATGCCACAAGAACATGATAATCCAGTAGTTTTCCAAAATAAAACTTCCTTCAGAGTTGAATCGCAAATAAAACAGAAAAAAAGTCTTTTCTGTGCGGCCCAACTGTCCCACGGACAGGGATCAGTCCACGGCTCACGGGTTGGGGACCATTGTGTTAGCAGATCCTTAGATCTGCTTTGACAGAAGTGACTTTTTCTTGTTTTCCTTCTGTCACAGCGAGAAAAGCTTCCACTTTATGTTTGGTGAACATACAGAGTTCCCACGCAGACCTGGAGGTGGAACGTTAACTGGAGGTTTTGTCTCAGATTCGTTGTCCTTGGTTGACTCCCTTTTCTTCACAGTCACCGCTGTTCTGCTGTGGCACAAACTTCACCTCCACAAATGTTTTCTCTTAACAGGATAAACTTAGTTCAAATTCCTCCAGCGATCAAGCAAATGTGTTATTATCTGCTCTTCGTTTTTAAATGAGGAGTCCATGTGTCTTGATGTGTTTATGGCAAATTCAAACTTTACATACAAACATCTGAAAGTCTGCAGAGGGAAACCAGTGGAACATCATGAAACTGAAGGCTTACTGAAGTGTGTCAAATTCTCTATGTTCCTTCAAAATGAAACTTCTTTAGAAAAAATTATTTAAATAAGTATTTAAATATGTCAAATTTGAAAGAAAATGTTAAAGAGCCTTCAATGAAAATAGTGTTTTTAACACGTTCTTGTGCCATTTTTCTGATGATGGAGGACATATATAAAGGAAATTAAGCTTTAACTTGCATTTCTGAGTATTTCTTAATTCAAATCGTTCTGAATCAGAACCAGACGAAAAATGTAATTTGAAAAAGAATTCATTTGTCATGTAGAATTTAAAAAACAAGCTCCCTGCTCTGCTCCATTCTGATGCATCCACTTGCAGACAAGCAGATCCATGTACGTCTTTGTTTTCCTCGTCTGAGCTGAAATCTGGCTCAAAACTGTGCTCTGATGTTGCTTGCTGTTTTTGTTGCACGTGTAGTATTAGGTTGGGGTTGTGAGGGACTGTAAGCTAGTGGGAGAGTGTGTAAACAGAGAACTCTCAGCAACGGGGAGGAGAAGTCCCACCCACAACTCAGAGTCTAATTTCTAATGAAGTACTGCGGCTCTGCAGAAACGGATCTAAAAAAAATCACATTAAAGTTCAAGTCACATCTTCTAGATTTCCACTTTGATCAAGTTTTTGTCTATTTAACTTTTGCATTTTGCTTTTTTTATTCAAGAGGCTAGATTTGTCATTAAATAAAGACAACCAGAGAGTCATTTGGAGCAGCAGATCCAGAGCTCTCAAGTCGAGAAGCTCGTGGAACCTCTGCCAGCAAACCCTGAACGGACTTTTCTCCTGAAAACCAGCCCCAGACTTCCATTTATGTAGCATTTTGCTGCAAAAACATTAAACAACATTTTCCAGCAACTAAAGGTCAACTGCCTGTTTCCTTTTTAACCTGTCGGCCCATCTTCAGAGTTCAAAAACAGCATGGATTTAATGGGTTCTGGCACCCATTTGCATGCACGCAAACCTACATTCTTCGTTTATGAAACACACACAAAAAACGCTGATATATGTGTTTTTCAGGAAAAAGACACATAGGTGAAACTGAACATGCTCCTCTCTTGTCTCGTACTCAGAGTGAAAGGTATTCAGGAGGGAGCGGACAACGTCGCCCCACTGAACAATTTACTGCCCTTCTCTGGGAATTCCACATGATCCAGGTATGGGAATGGAGAGTGGGAAAATCTGGAACAGTGAACTCACTTTGGCAGTTTTATCTTGATTGTCAGATAAAACGCTATCTGCTGCTCTAAAGCTGTGCACGAAAGTGTTTAGCAAGAGGCACTTTAGCTCCTTCTCCTTCTTTCTGATAAAAATCACAAAGGCTCTGCCATTAACAAGGCCAGCAAAAGTGCAGGGAGGCTGTAGATTCTCCTTTTAAAGGCGGCAGCATACTTTTTGGTGAAATAAGAACTTTTCTTCAAGCTCATCAATCAAAAGCTTAAAATCTGAGCCTGGTCTATGTAAAGGGATATCCGCCCAGTTCCTTTCTTGTAAAGCAGCATCCAGGCTGGGCATAGGAGGAAAAACTCTTATGAAATTTTAGTTTCTTGCAGCTCAATGTCAAAACTTTACCATTAAGACAAGTATACAAAAACACCTTTGTATGCACACACAAACACACACACAAACACACAGTAGCCTGACCCAGCAGGGCAGGTTAAAGAGGAGTTAGGGAGGAAGAGGAGGATGAACCCTGGTTATCTTTCGTCTACGGAGAGTGTTTTCCCACAGCTGCACATGCAACGCGGCCTCTTGTGAAACACGCCGTTCAGATCTTCCCTCTTTATTGCCCTCCCTCTGTCAGTTTTATCTGATGAAGGTTTCAATAAAAATGCTAACATACGACTAACCTAATGATGTACAGCTGAAAAATTAATATACCTCATGTTTATGTTGCACTTGTGTGTTGTTTTCTCCGCTGAGATCCGAATCCTCATTCCTGTTGATTCTGAGCACTGGAATATGCATTTATCTGGGGAAAGTAATGAAAAGATGGGAATCTGTCCGTGCAAAGCCCAGAGATATCATTCAAGTGTTTGTCCACGGATCTGGATTTAAGAAACACACAGACAACTGTCAGCTTTGAATCTGGCTGTTGTGAGTCGGTTCATAAAGGTTTCGTCTCGCTTCAGAGCTCCTTGTGGTTTTTCAAGATCAGATTTAAAGGAGGACAAAAACTGAGGCACAAGACAGGCATGAAGACCTCACTTCTCTTCTAAAAAAAGTTTGATCTGACAAAATATTCGTAGTTAATTAAAAATAAATAACAGAGACCCAATAATGAGGTGAAAGAAAAGGGCTATTTTTTTTCAAGAAAGGAAACGTGGAAGGATTTGGATAAATGTTAGAAAGAATACTGATAATCAGGGCTGACAGGAAAAGGAAAAACAGGATTTACTGCTGACTATCTTCATGTTACAGCTATTTTTACAGCTGCAAACATAACTCTTTTATAGAGTTACGAAAAACTAGTTAAGTGATTAAAAGCAAATAAAAAATGCCAAAAAATGACTTAAATCGTAGCTAATTAATTGGAAACTTTACCAGAAAAATCCAAATCTATAGAAGAGCCACTTTTTAACATTTAGTAGGCCTGTTTGGAAGTTTTTTTAACACTTAGTGCATTAAAAATTTATTTTTTACATAGCAATGATTGATAACTCTAGTACAACCCAAACTTCTTTTTTACACATATTTTTCATTGTAATAAAAATAATTCCACAATGAACATAAAACGGTCCAAATTCCTCAATTCCGAACAATAAATGTAGTCATTTTTTTACTGCAACCAGCAGAAAAATTGAGATTGAACAGTTTTAACATTTTATAACAAATAACAAACATGTAGAGATAAAACAAAAATGTATCAATCTTCAAATAAAGTAAAGACATGGTCAAAACTATATAAAATATTATGTAAAACCAGGTGAAGCTTAACCATATAAAATTTTCTAAGGATTTATTTAAGAGATTTCACATTCATGTGTCATGACTCTTGTTACATAAAAACCTTTTGAAACCTTTGCGTTAAATCTTGAATGAAAACTTGAATGATCTGTGGTCGATATCATTCCTACATCATGGTAAACAGCTGATGGGATTGGCTCACTGGTGTGCTCAGAGACTATGGAGGATTCAAATCAATATGACAATATGCCTGTTTTTAAAAGTGTAAAAAAAAGCCACTTAGCAACAATCAGGAGGTTCACTATGGTCATGAACTTCCATGCAATTTTAAGCTTGAAATGACAGCAAAGTAAACTCCCATCATGATGCTTCCACCACTATGCCTTGTAGCATTATAGTTTGACAGAAGTGATGCTCCTGTGATACCATTCTCTTTTGTCCTCTAGACATGATCAATAGGAAACTTTTTGATCGTCTGAACCATCATCAGCAGAGCTGCAAACTGTTTTCTGCTTTTGATGGAAGAGCGATGTTCTGGCAGATCCACAATACTGCTACTGATGGGTTTATGCTTAATTCAATTAACTTTTGCAATATGTTATCCAATGAGGATTTAAGGTTTTGTCTTCAAAGGTGCAGCTATGATTAAAGTCGAGACTCATCATTATCAATTGCAATTATCCTGTCAGAAGCTTCTTAGACCAAAAAAAAAAAAAACTTTTCAGACTGTATGAAGCCTCAGTTAACTCAAAATGTTTAAATTTATGACTTCGACTAAGTATTTAATGTTTTAGTTTTACAAATAAAATCTGCAGTCAGTCACTTTACTTAACTGCAATTTACCAAACATCTCTAAATACTTATAAACAGTCATATTATGGAAGTATGTTAATGCTAAACAGTTTTTTTTTTGACATAATATGACAAAAGGACAAAGCTTTGTTTAGCAAAAATCCCTAAAAAGAAAAAGAAAATTCAGGGAGAACATCTCTCCATCAAGCCTAAGGATCGTGTTTCAGGGTTTAGTCAGGGTGGGGCAATTTGAAATAAATTTCGTAATGTGCAACAGTTCACGAGGCTCCATGGAGACCAACAACAGATGGTCTGCTGTTTCTGGACTCGGAAACTCTACGTTTTTGCACCTGCTTGTGCAACAAAACCCCAAAAAACAGGGAATCAACACATACTGTATATAAATAAGAAAACTGTAGCAAGAAAACACTGTGTGCAAAACAGTGCTTCTTGCTTTATCGTCATGACTGAATTTCTCTCTGATTGAATTTTTTTTATTTTCAGGATCAACCTTGATTTTTCTTTACGATGGAGCAGGAATGAGCAGGAATTTACAAATGTGTTCCAAGCCAAAGAACAGCTTTCTATAAAGCCTGCAAATATGACGGTATTTTGGTTCCATACATTATGACATTTGAAGCACAGGCATTAAACACAGTTTTTCTCTGTTAAACCACAGACTGCTCTCTTGTCATGATGGAAATGAGCCTAAATGTGTTTGATAAAAGTTACCCCACTTTAATTTGAG
The DNA here is from genome assembly GCA_014656515.1 of Oryzias celebensis. Lineage (NCBI taxonomy): Eukaryota > Metazoa > Chordata > Actinopteri > Beloniformes > Adrianichthyidae > Oryzias > Oryzias celebensis. The sequence continues at coordinate 21,340,855 of BNCR01000013.1, forward strand.
TATTCCAGCCAGTTAATCCACAGTAAATGTCATTCTAGAAGTGAAGTAAATTTGATGTTTTGAGAATTTTTCATAAATAAAATAAACCAGAGTCTTTAGACTTTTCCATTTGAATCAATACTATAATATGGTAAAAAAAAATTGAAACAAAAAAGTTGTCATTTTTGCCCTATTTTTCATCTTTTGTTTTTTTAAAAGAAGAGCTGTGCTTTAATTGTTATCTTATATTACTATCGTTCATATTTTATTTGTGATCTCTTAATCTTTGAAGACCAAATCTAATTTGGTTTAATGCATGCTAATAGCATGAATTTCACAATAAAGGCATATTCACAAAAAACCTTTAAATGGAAAACTCCAAAAAAATCTTTATTTGATTGTTTGCATTAGATATTTATAAAGTGTTAAAATACTGTACCCTTGCATGTTTAAAATGTGCCTTTACTGTTTGAAAAATAAGCTTAAATTCACTCATTAAGACACGGATGGACAAACCTGGTTTTGCTGTTACACACAGTTAGGAATCATCTTGACATCCTTATATAATCCCAAAACGAACATCAAATGTGAGTATGAAAGTACTGAAGGTGCAAGAATGTCTGGTTTAGAAGACCAGGAAGATGTAGCCCCATCAGTTGAGTGTCAAAAACAAAAGTTTTGACTGAACTCAAATTTTGCTGGGACATAAAAACAAGTTTAAAGCTTTGATGAGTCTTCTGGGATTGAGATGAGATGGACTTTGTAGCGGAGGTTAATCCTGGATAGATGAGGTTTGGGAAATTCAGTGGGCTTGGAAAAGGAGATGCAGGAGAAGAAAAGCTGCAGGCTGGAGCAGTGGGAGGAGGAGGAGGAAGGTGTGTTGGGTGAGGCTGAGAAAGGCGAGGGCTTTTCTCAGGTAGGTCTGCCCAAACATGATGGCTTGTTTACCTGTCACGTTGTTGCTTTTGTCTGGGTCTTCTAGCAGAGACAAAAGAGAAGGAGCTGCTCACCAAAGAGGACCACCAGTGTAGCCTCTGTGCGTTTCCACAAACGTGTGTCTGTCTGTTGCAGAGGAGTTTGCTCAAGTTGGCGTGTTTGACTTTGGGTGTGTTCTTTGAAACGTCCTCGTGCATTTCTGAGTTTGCGGGGTGCACATATTTAACATGTGAATGAGCTCACATATGCTTGTGTTTGTGTGACTGTGTGTGCAATCTTGAGCAATTGTCGTGTTTGTTGCCAGGCGGTTTTGTGTACAAACGCAAATATGTGTGTGACTAATTCGTTTGGAGGTGCAGCAGACAAAATGCACAGTTGAGGCCTGTGGGAATGTCTCTGAATGTATGAACGCGTGTGCATCAAAAACATTCTGGGAGCTGATATATATTTATGGTTTCAAGCTCAAGTGATGGATCTTAATGTTGACCATTTACAATTTAACTCATAAAACTTTATTTTTGCTGCAGTTGTCAAATTATTTTTCAAATCTCAAACTTTGTGGGACTTAAAAAGTTCACAAATTGCACTCTGAATGATTATCCAAAATCATCTTTACAAATACATAACTTTGCAACAAGAATTTAGTTTTATTCTGATAACACAAGAAAATCAATTAAAAGGAAAATTTCTACTTTTTTTATTTGGTTTATTTTCTTCTCTTCTTATAAAAATTGCTAAATGTAAACCGGATGTGCTAAAAAACTAGAGAAAATGTCCTGTTTTTGCTTTTGTGATTGAAAACAAGGAAAACTTCAATGCTAACAGTAAAAAACTGTTGTTATTAAAAATGTATTGAAAAAAAATGACATTAATCTTTCAGTGGTTTTAATTCAAAACACTAAATGAACACAAAAAGCATTTATTTTTTTCATTTTTTATATTCCACAATTTACATCAAATCTCAATTTACATTTTTTTTTAATTCTCAAAACGTCAACATTTTATTTTAATAAACCAAGGCTTTTCAAGCATTGCAAAACAGTTTGGGTCTTTCTGAACATTTTTCATATTTAAAAAGTACATTTTTGTTCTTTGACATTTTTCTGACTCATGTTCTTCATCAAACGTAGCTTTTAAAGATTTTTGCAGCTTTAAACTGTTTTTAATCCCACTGAATATTTAATGGACTTCAAAATTCATATTTTGTCATTTTACTTTGAGACGTGAATGTTAACAGATCGACTTGATATTTGAGCCTAAACTTTATTTTTATTTTTTGGTTAATCTATTGGATTTCGTGTGTTAAAGCATAAGCACAAGCAGAGATCTTGTTGGACTGATAATCTCAAAGAAAATCTTATCCTTTCATCCTTTCCGGGATCCTCCAGCGAGTCTCCAACTGAGCTGCACAAAGCTGGACACGTTCACACCTTTGAAAACTTCATAATTATCACCTCACCTAATATGATGTTTTTCAGCTGTGGGAGGACTCCTGAGCCACTGAAACAAACACTTGTCCACACGGAAAAATCCTGCTCTCTCCCAACACAGGAGATTTGAAATTTGAACCGGCAAACTTTGTGTGAGCCGAAAAAAACCACCAATTTTTAATGATCTAACAAAGTAAAAGAAATCCCATTAGTGGAGTATAAAGAAATTGAGGAATTTTTTGTCTACTTTATGAAACTGTGTGCTGGGAGTCAAAGGTTAAACCAAAATAGTATTTTACTGAAAACAAGGAAGTCTTCAGCATCGTGGTTGAACAAAACATGTTAGTCTGTTTGGAGAAAAATAACACAAAAAAACTTCATAATATAAGATTATATACACTCAGTCAACTGCAAAAAATTTGATATTTTTAAAGATTATTTTTCTTGCTTTCCTTATATACATCCCATAAAGTATTATTTACGAAACTTCTGTTGGAATCTTTAAAGCTTCTTGTTGATATAAATATATCTATCTATATATATCTAAATATCTAGATATAGATAGATATATGTATTTTTTACCAAAAAGGCTATTGAAAGTTTCAAACAATTAAAAAAAATTGTAAATACATTTGAATAAGTTCATAGATTTATCATAAAGACACATTTTATCTGTTGTTATATTGACTCACTTGCAGTTGCTTTTATTTATCTAACAAACAGAAGTTTTATTGAGAGATTTTTTTTTTCAAAATATTAATAATAGCACATAATGTTAAGATAGTTCATTTAAAATAAAACATTTAAACAGTTCAAAAAAAAAGTTAAGTTAAAAAAGAAGAGTTACATTTTGTGAGACTGTCAGAAAATTAAAAATTATGTCTGTAGATCCTACAAAATAAAAGTTTCAAATGAAATAAAAATCACTGAGTTTTCAGATCCGCATAACACACTAAAACAGAAAACATACTTGTATTTGCTTATTTGACAGGGACTTTGCACTTTTAAAAACCTCTCTGCAAATCCACCAGAGTTAGACAAAGGGCCATTTTTTTAAAAATCTGGAGTCCGTGGACAGGTGGTAAATATGTTTCTCTTAAAAGCAAAGTGAAATTAACAATAAAAATACAACACAAACATCAGAGACAATTAGAAGTATACATCAACATTGCTGAAGGGAAAAAATACAATGTAGACATAACTGAGTAATAGAAAATTAATGGCTAAAAACCCAATGTAAATATAATAGAACAGTAGTAATTGAGTAATAAAATTATAGATAATAATCAAAGTCATATTAGTAATAAAAACAACAAATAATTATTTGCAGAGTTTATAAGTTATCCAAAAAGGCCACATAACTTAGCCTTACTTCAGAATACATTTCAGAGTAAAATCATTGTAATCCACAGTGTGGAGCAAATTTTAAGTAAATAAGTTCGCCTTTGAATGAATCTTAATTGACTGATTGTTTTTCATAAAATGCAAAGATGAGAAAAGCTAAAATATTTAAAGATTTCTGTTTTTCTTGGTGTTTGCAGCTCAAAAACTCCGCATTTGAAACAATCAAACAGAAAAACGAGGATTTTGGTCGTTTACTTTTACAGATTAAGTTTCTTTCCAAAGTGGGCCGTGGTTCAAAGTGATTGCAGTGGTGCTGCATCTGCCTCCGTGCAGTCGGTGCTTGTGTTAAATTGTGTGTGTCTCAAGGCAGCAGCTCCTGTCTGCTTGTGTGTGTGTTTGTGTGTTTGTGTGTGTGTCCTTATTTGACAGTGTCTACCTGTGTGGCAGCGAGTAAGCCCTCTAAATCTCTGTTTGTCTCTGTCTGAGAACCATAATGCTGTGACTCATTCTAAAACGGGCGTGCTAAAACCCAAAGTGCTCTATCTATCATAGAAATCAACAGTCGCCTCTATAATTTACTAAACCAACCCTGAAATACTAAATTAATATGTTAAGTATAGGTATGATTAAATGATGTGAAAAATGCCTGTAGACCAGAAAGGTTTGTCATTGTTCCCATCTATATGAGGTCAGAGAGTGTGGGTTTAATGTGGTAATCTCTCAGATTTCTGCTCTTTTTTTCACTCAGGACTCTCTTTTTTAATGTTTTTTAAGGCGTTTAAGCAGCTGCATGCTTGCCCTCTGCTCTCCTCAACCTGCCTGCTGTTGTTTGTGATGCTTGGCCTGTTCTGAATGTAAAATTTGCATAATTCAGTTGCTTAGAGTTTCCAAACAGTCCTTTTTCTTAGCTTCAGTTTCTTCAGTTCTGCATTTCATGAAGTTGAGTTTCTGTGATCCATGACTGTTTTCTGTAGTTCCAAGTCAAGAAGTCACGGCTTTGCTTCACCTTGACAAAAATACAAATGTCTGTCTTTAAACTTTATTAAATTACTAGCAACAATTATGGTTTGTTAGATTAATGCTCTGTCATTATGAAATTAATGATTGTACATGCTTTAACATGACATTATAATGTTTCTTTTTGTTTTATTTTTAGTTATTTGTTAGTTCATATCAAAAACTCAAAGGGAAGTAATTAAATAGAGTTTGAAGTTAATATTAGGCTAAATGTTTCAAAAACATGCAAATCCAAAACACCAACAAGCTGTGTTGGTTAAAATTGCACATAAATTCCCCAATAGTTCACAAGGATCCAAATTTCTAGAAGAAAATGTAAGAAAGTATATTATATGTAAGTAGAGAAGTTGGGAAATAAAAAGATAATTATTTTTGCATGGCAAGTTAGAACAAAAATAAAATTATAATTTATTGACATTTCTTGCTTTACCTTGGGGCTGCATGGTGGTCCAGTGATTAGCACCCTTGCCTTAGGCCCTGGTTCAAATCCCTGCTGGGTCCTTTCTGTGTGGGTCTTCTCAGGGAACTCTGATTTCCTCCCACAGTCCAAAAACATGCTTGGTTGGTGAATTGATGACTAATTTATTCCTATCTGTGTATGTGTGTGTGGCTGTGTGGTCCAGCAATGGACTGGGATTCAGAAGGTTTGCAAAACCTTGGAGGAAATAGAGGAACTGTCAGTCTTGTTTTGGTGTTTTTACTTATCAGCTCTCTAAGCACTTGTTAGCAACAGTAATCTAAACCAATAAATATGTTTCACTTTTTTATGACTGCCACCAATAGAGTACAAACTGCATTTGTAAGAGATTACTGAAATTCTGATTGTTTCTTTTAATTAGATGTCTCTAATCTAGTTCAAATCTCTTCTAAACCAGTTCAAAATCGTTTCAAATCTGTCTTGAACCAATCTCAAATCTCTTTCAAATCTGTCACAAACCAGTCTCAAATCTGTCTTGAACTACTCTCAAATCTTTTTTCAATCTGTCCTAAATCAGTCTCAAATGGGGTTCAACGCTGTTCAAACCAGTTTCAAATCTGTTCCAAACCAGTCTCAAAGCACTTTCAATTTAATTTCACCATTTATGTTTGTAAAACTAGTTTAGTGTTAATGGAAGGTAAAATTGGAGCAAATATGATTATTTTTCTTACAATGTTTGTATCCAACCAGCTGCAAGCTGCTACAACGTAGTGAGAAACAACCTTCTTACTGTGTTTCGTGTGAAACACAGAAATGCACAATATTACAATATTTCTCACTACCTAAAGGGTTCAGTAAATCCTTCTTTGACCCCGTCACTTTCAGACAGAAATAGTGGGACTTAGGCCAACACAGACATAATTCTCTTCCTACTGGGCTCAGGTCCACCCAAAGAAATTATCCAACATCAACAGATGTCATGTGCATATCTCATTCAGTTTTTCCTTACCATAGCCATCTTTTTACTCCTCCTTCCCCATCTCCTACTCTTTCCCTGTCATGGTACTCCATATTTCTCCCACTCCCTATCTACATCTTCAGCTCTGCACCTCACCCCCACATCCAACCATCCATCCCTTCCTCTTGTTTTGCAGCTGCTCCGCTTTCTCTCTCCTGGGCTGGTGAGCTGAGGACGCATATAAATCCAACAGGAAATATTTCAATGTGACAAAAAAAAAGATGCTAAAGGGGAAAAGGGGTGGCGGACCACTTTAGAGATTTGGGGACAGACGAGACAACAGTTGAGCGGACAAAGAATAAAAGAAAAAAAAACAACCGTGGAAGCTTGCAGTTTTATTTTCTTCACACAGCGTGCGTATTGTGTTTTGCTACATGTTTGAAAATGAGCAACCTTCATCCTAAAGCAGAAAAGGAGGGAACAGGTTGACAATTTGTTTTTGACTCACACTTGTTATCTCGTTTGTGGCCATTTTTCTGGATGCTTTGTGAAAGAGAAAGGCTAAGAAGTCAACTTCCAAGAGCAAAATGGAATTCAATGATGGTGGAGGATGCCAGATAGACCAAGAAAAACAACAAACTTTTTGTGGGAATCTGCTGGGAACATCCAGCAAAGGAAACTGTCTGACAGACCTTCCACTCCTACTTGAACCATCATTTCCAATCTGGGGGGAAATAGTTCCTCTGAAAGACTCCATGAACGAGAATGGGCCTTTCAACAAACTATGTCATGGTGGTGGCATTTGATTTTCCTGTTGGACTCAGGATGGACACCGTCAGGTCAGGTGGACAGTAACCGTAGCAGCTGCAGAAGTAGGGGACCATTAGTGCAATTAACATGATAAGTGCCTCACTGTTAGAAATGAGGATATTAGACAATCAGAGCGTAGCTATGATCAGGATAAGGTGCACTTTCAGAAAGCAGAGATGTTAAATCTGTAAAACAATGTGTGATTTGGAGGTTTTTGGCTACCAAAGAGGGCAACATCTGCTCCACAAAATGTACATTAACTGTCTTTAAATGTGTCTCTTTGCCCAATACGGTTGGAAAGCTCTACATAGCAGTGAAGCTGTCAAGCACATACACAGTGCTTTACATTTTATTGTAGCTTTTTGTTTTTGCGTTGAAGAAAATTTCACTTTGAAGTACTTTGCCGCTCCTTGGAAGGGATTTTTGACCCAAAAATTAATGGCTGGAGTCATGCATCAGCACTGACTGACAAAATGTTAATAAGTTAGTGGATAAAGCTGATGTCTGTATTTTTAGAATCACAAAATCCCAGGACAAGACTTGCTCTAAATCCGTCTGTCTTTGCTTAAGTCCTCACCATCCTGCCCTGTCTGTGGCTCTGAGCCTCAGCTCTATCCATTCATATAGAAGATGTAAATCTGGAGTAACATCACACCAAAATATTTTCATTTATGCAAGAGCTTTGTGGGTTTTTGTTGGACACCAGTGGCTGTCGCTTTCAGTGAAGTCTTCTTGGCGTGATAAGTGCGTGTACTCATTTTGTCTGAGAGAGAACCTCCCCTCTTTTTGACCTTTCAAAGACATACCGCAGAAGGATTTACTTCCCTGCTCTGCCAAGATTTCCATGTGGATTTGTGCAGATGATAGTAAAACAACTCAGGATAATGAAGTTAAATATTCTGGTATAAAGTCGAGTATTTTGCCTCGACGTTCCTCCAGGTGGGTTCTCCTCCTTGTCTGTAGGTCCGACCTTTGCTCCGCTTTAATCAGGTGAAGTAGTTCTTCCAATAATCCATTGTTTTCAGCCACACTGTGATGCTGTGGTGAGATACAAGCAACTGTGCATGCCTGTTAGTCTGACTGAGTTCTTGAAGAGATTGGAGTGGCCTTGAGGTCAAAGGCCATATAAACACAGATGGCACTCTGCTTCTGGCTGGCTTGGACCAGCAGTTTTCTTGTTTTTTTTCCACTCCTTTTTTCTTTATTTCATCACTTTATGCATCTTTCTTGCATTCTTCTTTATTCAACCATTTTTCTTTTCATTCCTCTCTTTTTTTATCTCTCTTTATATTTTACATTTACAGATCTTACCTAAAGCTTGTTTTTCTCCCTCTGAATTTCTTCCTGTAAATCTTCCGCCACCTCTGACTCCTAACAACAGCTGCATTATTTTTGTTTTGTCTCTTCCTCCTGTCTGCTCAGGAAAGAATGTTCCCCTCGATTTCCAGATCCTTCCCATGTCCAGATTGTTGTCAATAAATCAGTCTTAACTTCTGTGTCTTCTGGTACTGGCTTGCCCTTTCATCTATGACCTTGTCAGAGATCCATCTACACCCTGCGGCACCATGCCAGACCCCTGAACATCTTCTTCAAATTTCACAGGAGCTGATGTGTTGCTGATACAGTTTTCATTACTTTACTGAGGTGTGGTGGCAGAGGAGGACCAGGCTTCTGATGTGGATGCACTTCAACCAAAGACTGGTGGATGGGTTCAAAACGTGGAGCGCAGAACAGGATTTTGGTCATACACTGCATAACTCATGTCTTCTTTATGCCCAAAGACGATAACGGTTTACAAATCAAACTGTTTAACATTTCAGAGACATTTTTATAGAACAAGCCCTACTGTTTAGACTATTTGACCTCTTTAAAAAGTTTTCAATATTTAAATTCATAGATTACATCATTAGATTTTTTGCGTTCATGATTTTACATGCCTACCAACAAAATAACATTCTAAAACTTTCATTCTGAGGCAAATAATAGTTATGTAATTTGTTTGATGCGGGGGAGTATACATGATTTGCCCAGTGAGCTGTGGAGATTTGGGACTGCATGGACTTCATCTTGCCGTCAGTCAGATTTAATTGTTGCATTGGAAGAAAGTAAACATTTCTTTTCTGCACTGTGGTGTAGCGGTTAGCACTCTCCCCTTTTAGCAAGAGGGCCCTGGTTTTATTGCCACCTGGGTCCTTTCTTTTACATCTTCTCTCTGTGCATGTGTGGCTTTTCTCTGAGACATTCCAAAAGCATGATTCATAGTTTAATTGATGACTCTAAATTGTCCTTTAGTTGTGAATGTGGTTGTTTGTTGCCCCATTTTCTTCAGCTGACAGTGGGCTCCAACATCTCCATAAAACCAGTAAAGTTGTTTGTTCACCTTTTGGCTTTTAGCGAATCAGCTTTTCACTGGTTCACACAGGTGATCTGCCAGAGATTTTTACGCCAGATGCCCTTCCTGACACAACCCTGTATTTTATTCGAGCTGGGGACTGGCACAGGGAGACCCACCATGGACCGGTAAAGTGGGTTTGAAACGAGTGGGTGGATTTCTTTACTGTAAAACTGACAGTTAAACAATAAAATAGTTATGATTTCATGTCGGTTAGGAATGTGCTGCATGAATTGAAGATCATTTAAAGACCCACTCTGATGAAAATTATGTTTTTAACATGTTCTTGTGGCATTTTTGTGACGATAGAGGACATATATAAATGAAATTAAGCTTAAACTTGCATTTGTAAGTATTTCTTTTAAAAGGGTTCGTCGGGCCAAAACTCAAGGGCAAATTTCTGATGAACTGCAAACTCTGCAAATCTCTGCAGGTAACATCTCCATACCAGAGGAAACCTGAAGGGGTGGTGTGGAATTCATGCCCCAGCAGACCAAGCCAACTGAAAGGTAGTGTTTGATAATTATTGCATTCACGGTAGTACATAAAAAGTCCTTTTATTATGTCTTCTACACCGTAACAGTTTCAGGTTTTAAATGGATAAACTGACAGCAATTTTAGATGGTAATGGGTATAAAGAAAGAGTCCGAGCATCAATGACAGCTTGTAAAGTCTTCCAGAGTTCCAGGTCATCCAGACATTGCTGGGTTCTTTCAGTTTTTATCAAAAACATGCCTCCATGAGGCCGTCCCTCTCACCCTTGTCTGACTGACAGTAGATTCAAAGATTTGCCTTTGGACTCTTTGAAAACTTCTTGATGGATTTGTGACACAAAAACAATCAAACTCCTGGAAAATATTAAACAAATTGTTAAAAGACACATAGTGACTCTGAACATTTCGCTGCAGAATGGATGCTCCACATTGATCACAAGTGTTTGCTCTTGATCTCTGACTGATTCTGCCATGAGCAGAAGCAGACATCTTTAATAGCCTCTTAACCCTCACAGGAAAGTTGTTAAACACTCTGCCTTCAGTCAAGAAGTGCAAAGATTTGTGTTTAAATACTTTAATTCGGACACATCTCACTTCATTTTGTCAGTCTTCCTTCTGTCCAACTCTTGTATTTACAAAAAAAATCAGCTGCCAAATTTTTTGGCACATCACCAGTCAGTATTGTTTCTGATTCACAGATATACAAAGGTAAAATCTCCGATCTGTTCTTTGGAAAATTCTCATTCTTCGTCATAAACTCAAAGTGTTTCATAGAAGAAAAAACTAGAATCCTCTGAAGCTGTGGTTTTATTGTGTCCAAATTCTAAGGAGCACTTTTTTTCTGTTTTTTTTTCCTAGAAAGGAGTAGGCAGAAAGCAGAGAAGGGCCTTAAAAGAGATGGACGATGAGCGAGGTCACAAGCAGGGGTAAGTAGTAACTAACTGCATTTACTTAGTTACATCTCACTGAAGTAGCTTTGTGAAAAATGTTCTCTTAAAACTAATTTTTCTGCACCAAAATTGTTGTTTAACTTTAGGTGGATTTACATGGAAGAAGCTGTGCTCTTATTTGATTGCATTGTGTTGCATTTAAACACACGATGAAAACCTTAATGGTGCCATGCATGCTGCAAACACAAAGATTTAAATCTTTTTTCAAGGTGTCAAAACCTTTTTCACAACATGGATATTAGTGTTTACACCAATTTATTTTAGCCTGATTTCCTAAAATTGGTCAATAAATTTGATTTGATATTAAAATTGTAAATCAGTAACTTTTGACACATAAGGTGTATATTTGTATAAACCCCTCTTGTATTTGAGGCTAAACTTTATTTATATTGATAGCGTTTGAATACTTTTCTTGTTGGAGCGAACAGAAAAGAAGAGAGAAGGATGTTAGAGATGGAGGGGGAGACGGTACAAAAGAAAGGGGGATGAGGAAGGGAATCTGAAATCTCTAAAGCAACAAGTTGTTGGAGGCTTATCATCACCCCAATGGCAGAGAGCAGGGAGGCACAGGAGCGCAGAGAGTGCAAGCTCCAGCCCAGCCAGAAAAACAGCACAATGATTTCAATCACAATGATTTGAATTAAGAAATCTAAAAAATGACATTTTAAACTGAATTTTCTTAACGTACGTTTCCTCTGTCATTAGAAAATGCAGCAAGAACATGTTTAAACCGCCATTTTCATCAAAGTGGGTCTTTAAAAAGTGCCTTTCAAAGCATCTAAGGACACTGTACAAAGCAATTTAAAAAAATAAAGGCGTCAATCCTTTTTTTTTGTCTTTTTAAAGTTTCTTATTTTTAACAACACTTCACACAGCCAGAAGACAAAAGTCTAAAAACATTCTGAAGGTGTAATGTTGTTCCCTGTAAGCCATTTTAAACCGAAAAGCTCACTGAGTGACTCCATGTAAACAATGTTGTGGTGCTCTGGAACAAAGCTTGTGCAGTAGCGGTCAGCTGCCAACAGCGGTGGTTTCATTCATGCAGGTTTGACGATCGATCAAAATATCAGTACAGAGCAAGAGAAGACAAAGGGACTCTGTGAAAGCTGCATATATGTTGAAGCGGTTATATAAAGGTTAACAAAAGGTTGCACTCTATTCAGGTAAACACAACCCGTGAAACATTGTATTTACTGTCGTTGTGGTCTGAATGACTGATGCTCATGTGGGTGTAGTAATTGTGCGCTGACATTGCTACAGTAGGTGTGCACTTCTCTTTTTTTCTTCTTTCTTCCTCTGGGCGTTTTCGGCGAGTCTTGTAACGAATTGCTTCTCTTTTGTTAGCTTTCTAAACTGCCCTGCTTTGTAAGCTCACAGGATGCGTGAGTTGAATGCTTTTTGGTGCAGGCCGTGTGCTCTGCTTTTTCTGATTGGCCCTGCGTTTTCTGCACACCTGGTTTGTTTCTCTGATCTGCTGGCATTTCAGCATGTAAGCTCCAGCACACTATATTCTGGAAGAGTCTCTCCTCCGCCTGTTCAGATACATCTCTACCTCCTCCATGAATTCTCACCGACCAGCTCTACCTGATTAGAATGAAAACAATGCCGGTTGGAGGCAGGCTCGTCTGTTTGGGTTGCATGTAAAGGAATGACTTGGCTCCTTTACAACATGCCACTGCTGATAAATGAGCGAGAGCTCCATCATTGTGTTCAGGCCAAAGACAGATGGCAGCGGTGACAGACAGGCACGATTAATTGATTGAGATATCAAAGAGAAATAAGCTTTTACATTTCTAGATTGTTTTCCTTTTATGCTTCTTGGTAAAGGTGTATTTTTATTTAAATACGCAGTGGTTAAGGTGAACCATTTTACTAGTGTGCGTGTGTTTAACCGCGGTGACTGAATGCAAAGCAAAGAATTTGCATGTGCCAGTTTCTTGTGTATACAGGACAGATCTCTCTGAATAACTGGGCTGTGGTGTGGAGCTGGATGCGTACACACAGTGGAAGGTGAATGAATTAGACTTCCATATAATAAACCACGAACTTTATTTTAAGGATTAACTGTAGATGCATAAGTGTAAAAAAAAATGAGTTTTTTCACTTTTAGACTCTCAATTAAAAAGGCTGGTGCCAGATTGGTAATAATGCATTTAATTTGGATTGATACATAATTTCTAAGTGTACCAATAAAACCCCAGTATCAACAATAAAAAAGGTGAAATAATTTGGCATTTTTCTGAATGGCAACATACTGAAATATAAACTTGTTGGGGTCCCAATAATTTGCAGCTTCAGTGGCGTGCCTCATGAGCAATAGATGCTTGAATAGGAAACAAAATCTGGTTCACTTCAAGGGAACCAAAGTCTGAATACACCTTAGTTTAATTAAGGGTGTCTTTTTACGAGGTGGTCAACTTTTATGTGAACCTTGTGGCTGTTACACAGCTAAAAGTGGATTTTTTATGTCAGAAAGAGCGATTATTAAAACCAAAGGATGTCCTGATTCTTTTCAGATACATAAAAGGTCTTGTTTTTTTTTTTTATTAAAAATGTCAAGAATGTAAATAAAACTTTAAGCCATGTCACAATAAAAAATGATTCAACAAGCATCCAGAATTAGGTTTATGCGATAAAGGTTGCATCAAAACCAATAAAAATAAAGGATTTTCACATGCTGTCATTGTTATTCTTCTTTAAAAACATCATGTGTGCAATTTCAAGACACAAAATTCACATGACTTCTCTATAAGTAGCCTTTTCCTGCTTGCTCTGTCCGAAAACCCTTAAAAGAGGTAGTATATTTCCTCTGATTTCCATAAGCCTGGTCCTAAATTTGTGGTTCTTTAAGTAAAACCTGAGGGCCAGAGTGGAGCCATACAGATCAGGAAGATATATGGTGACATCAAAACTGTTCTTTGCACCTCACAAAAGCTTGACAGAATCAGAAAGTAACAGCTTAGAAGGAAAAGGAAAACTTTTTACTCTTTATTGCAAGAAATTTGTGCTGCTTACCAAAGACCATGACTGTGGGTATCTTGTTTTTTTAAATGTACACTAATCAGATGCCCAGTTTTACCAATATTTGAAAACAAAAATGCAACGATAACAAATTTAATCTTATTTTTTTCCACTTAAGGCAGTACACTTTATTTGGTACATAGCATGATTGCTTTAGCTAATTATTCATGATTTAATCTAGATGAATTTCATGCTTTTTCTTGAACATTTCTACATTTATCGTTGCGTTAGGAGTTCTATTTAACAAACTTAGTTCAGTAAATATTGTATGCATTGAAAAACTGCATGCATAAGATGCCTGTTCTCCCAATTACACTTGATCTAATCCTGTATGACTGGAGCATTTGTCACAGTCCTTTTTTTTAATCAATTATTGTCAGTTTTGTTATTAAGTAACAACCAAGGTTTTCTCAAGTCACTGCAAAAACAAATTCCATGACTGTTTTCTTTGGTTTTTGTTACCCACCCTTTGACTTAAGCTTTAAACTTGGAGGCATAAATTCTGATCTCAATAAAAAAACAAACACTTTTTTTACTATACTTTTTGGGTAAAACTATTTTAACTGTAGCATCAACAAGGGACCAACAGATTTCTACAAGAAATTGTATTTCCGGTCCTTATCCTGCATGTGTTTTGTTTTAAATGATAGCCCAGCAGGCACCTTGATGTCAGCTTGATGTCAAGATTGAGCTGATATTTGATTCAATTAGAGGACAACATTGTTTTAACTTTTATTTTAATACCATTGAAATTCAGAAATTCAATCTCACATGAAAAAACAAAATTAAGAATGCTGGATAATATAGTTGACATTCATTTGATATCTATTCAATGGCAACATGTTAAACTTCAAACTGACATCAGTTTAATATCAAATTGACTTTCATGCTTCTTTTATTTCTGAAGGATTTAGGCTTAAATAAATTAATTTAGGGTTAATTAAATCTCAGCATGGGGCTTAAAATGATATTTTATGTTTTCTTTTCATTTGTTTGGTGAACATAATAACATTTGGAAAGCCTTTCATCTAAATCAAATGTGTTAGCATAGCAATAAACATTTGTGTCAGTAGATCTGAATGCATTTGTGTTGGTACGACAGAAGTTATTAATGTTACCTTAACGTGATGATCAAGATGCAGTTTAACTAGATTTGTTTAGATAGGTTATGGTAACAAAGTTGTAACCTGACATAATCTTGTTGAGTTATCTCAACTTGACTTATAATGTTAGGTGTTTTTTAATTTTATAGGGTCCTTCTTAAAATTAACATTTAAATAATTCATGCTAACTCAGCAAAACCAAGTAGATTTAAAAATCAGAAACGATTTAAGTTTCCGTTTTGTTGATAAGAAAAACATTCATGAAAAAATTGATAATCAGTCATTTAAACATATGTCCAGTTCAACACCATCTGGGTCTAAAGAAAATACAAACCAGACTTGTTTTTTTTTCCAAGACAGGGTTTTTTAGTCTAATGGCAGGGATGTCCGTTTAGCTTAATCTGTTTAGTTTAGCAACAGCTATTGTTTTTATTTTATGACTGACTTGATGAAGGGCTATAGAAATACAATTGAATTGAATTGAAATAACACTAAGTTAACTTTAGTGTGAATAAAATGTAATAAAATCTTGTGATCTCAATGAGCTGGGCGGGTCCACAGGTCCTTTGAAACGATTAGATCCACTTTGAGAGAATCACCAGTTCTGACATATTTACTTTTTTTTCATCTCTTTTTTTATTACAACTCCTGTCATGGAAATGAAGAAACTACAAATAACATCAAGATTAAGTCAGCTAATTATTTAAGAGCACAACTGTGAGGATTGTGTGGTTTGGTTCTGTTATCTCTGGTCATGTTCTAAGTTGTTCTTTTCAGTCACAGCACTTTCAGGTTAATCATCCACAGCTGTCCTCATTTAGTTCATCAACCTCAGTGTATTTAAGTGTCTGGTTTTCCGCTCATCTGCTCTGCCTTACCATCTTTTTGGTTCTCCAAGGTTTTGAGTTGTTTCAGATTTTTTTGTTTTTATAATTATTAAATGTCTTAGTTTCTGCCACCAAGCCTGCATTTGGGGTCTTTCCCCACCATTTCCTAACACTATCAGCAGGGTCAGGTCATCTACTGCAATCAATATACAGCAACATAATTACCTTCAGATATCCCAACACAAATGGTAATTGCTATATTTACACATTTGATTTGGATGGAAATAATTTCCAAATTTTCTTCTGTTCACCCAGTAATTGATTTGAGTAGAGATATTCCAATAAACCATTTATTTTGTATGTTTTATTATTCCTCTGTTACTAGTTTTACATTTATTGTTCCAAATGTAAAATTCACATGACATCAACAAGGGAAATATTATGTCAAACTGATGTTCAAGTTTTGGCGTGAATTTAATTTGCATATTAAACTTGTTTTTGACCTCAATTTGATGCAGAGGATTGTCGATTTGACCTCATTTCAGCATCAGTTGCCCACTTTGGAGAGAGGATGACTGAAGTAAACTAAAGCATCTCTAATTCGGTTTTTTATTCTTCTTTTGCCATTTATTTTTAGTTTGGAATAAAAAAGGAAACATTTTGGCTTTTTTCAGTCATGAGGGACAGCGCAGCCAGATGAGAACAACAGAAAATAGATTTTAAAAAATTATGATTTTTTTTTTTTTTTACTAAAAAATACAGAAGATATACAAACTGTAAAAAGATTTCCACAGAAACAGAATCAAATCAGCAGCATGACTAAACTTTAACTGAACCGTCAGAACAGACCAACTAACAGAAATCTACTGACCTACCAAGGAGACACAGGAACAATTATGGTGGATCAAACCACTTTACAAACAAGGGGGAAACTCAAAACATTCAACAAAAACTACAGACAAACTAGACAAACTTGGGGGTTTTAGCTAAAAAAAAAAAACGAAACACAAATATAATTTAACACAAATGCATGGCAACCCAACTAAATCAAAGCCAATAAACATGATTTAGTTAAGTTCATTGATTCCTCCCCCCTCTGGAAACCCTGGGTAGATGGTACCTGCCCAATTGCCTGATTGTATATCAAGGCTGTGGTTCCTAGAGGCCTCTTTTGACCTCACAGTAGCAGAACCACTCAGAGCCTGCAGCGACCATCCTGCTCGTCAGCGCTGGTAACTCAAAACACATCGCATTTATAAAAAGCAGAGAACAAACTTAAGTGAAAGTGTGCAAAGTGTTAATGAATACAAATGCCAACCTAACTAGTAATATTACTTCAAACTGAAATAAAAGTGTGCAATGCGTTACCTCCATTTTCAACTAGGCATGGCAGTAGAAACGGCAATGACATCAGGGTTCTCTGTTCAAATAGGATACTAAAAAGTACTTCTGTGTGTTGTCATGTCTCCCCAAAAGAGAGTACATTTTCTTATTGTTGATGCGGTTAATACTCATTCTGATCATCTTTTGATCTATTGTAAAATTGTTCCCAGTGGTCTTTAAATTATGATTATGCCGCTTTAAGCCAAAATAATTATAAAAAGCTGTTGTTTTTCTTCCAGGACATAGTTTCTGCAGAGCGGCAGGAGTTATTTAGAAATTTGCCTTTGAGTTGTGAGTTGTTGGCATTGAGCAACAGCCATGGGGAATCTTGCAGTGGTTTAACGGGAAACATCAAGCAGGAGGCATTGGGTCCCATTTTTAGAGTTTTTGGTTTGAACTTATAATGGATTTGAACCCCTGACCAACCAGACTCAGGGTGGACGCTCAACCACTAGGCCACTGAGCTACTATTATCCTGAATTAATGTTTTAGACTTGCACAGAAGAAATTCACCACAATACTGTGACTCCCCCATATGCACTATATTATTAAAGCGGATTCCTTACGGGCGTCTTTATTTCTGCCTTTCTCTTTGACTTCTTGATTTCTTTTGATCAAACAGTCGTGATGTCATGTTGCTTCAGTTGTGTTTTTCTCTTCCGAAGAGAAAATTACATGCGTTTAAACTTTCAATGTCAACATTTGCAATGTGTGCCAAATACGTTCTGTCATAGAATCTAAGACCACGAAGACAAGAAAATCCAACCTGAAAAAGGAGTAAACAATGTTTTCCTTTCAGATTCATCAACATCATGTGATTTTTGAAGCAGAAAAGCCAATAATTTCACATAATCACTGGTTAAAAATCAATAGTTTATGAGTAGATTAAGGTAAAACAAACAAACTATCTCATCCGGTGTCTTTTTGCAGCAGTTTTCTTGTAACTCTTAGGTCTTCTGGGAGAGTTAGATAATTGAGATTGTTTTTAAACTCTCTCAAATATGTGTATCTCATCATACAAGCAAACTTTTTTTTTTTTTCCCAAAGAACTGTAAATAATAGGAATGTTAACATATTTCATTCTTTCAGACAAAGCACATTTACCACTTTAATTTCATTGATGTTAAAAACAAAATGGAATTCCTAATTATTGGGAAATTGATGGTTAACTCAGTTGGACATACATTTAGCAAAACCTTTATCCCTCTTAAATATTTGTTCTTTCCTTTTCTATTTGGGAGCTTTATTCCCTCTTAGTCATCAGAAGAGCTCTTTTGTTTTTCATAATTTATTTAAACATCTTGTTCATCATTTATTTATTTATTAATTTTTATATTGAATGCTGAAAACTCTTTACTTTTTCTGCTTTTTGCAATGTTTTTCCCAACATTTTTTTTGACAATTTTTAAAGTAGGGGTGCTCACTACGCAGAGGGTGTGTGGGTAGATCACAGGCCATCAACAATACATTTAAAAAAAAAAATAGTTGTCTTCTGAATAATCCTGCTCACTGTGAAGTACATCACTTGATTGACATGCAGAACGACCAGTCGAACATCCTCCGATACATAACTCACTAAACAAAACTAACTTAACTGCGCTGAACGTCAGATGTGTGAATGACCCGCACATTCTGCCTGCCTTTGGAAAGCCTCTGCCAGCCCGGTTGTGCACCGGGCCCCCAGTCTGGCCCGCAGGAGCTTTTATTGAGGCTCGGGCCGGCTCGTGTGTCTCCTGGATTGAAAGGGAGACTGAGCCCTGTCTGACCCAGCCAGGTCATTTAGCTGCTAACGCGCCTTGTTTTTTTTCTCGACTTGCCCGAGGTCAGTTACTTAGAAAAATAACCTAGAACAGAACGTTTTTTTTTTTTGTTTTTTTTTTTTTTTTGTAGGCAATGCGTGTGCTGCGGTGCCCCTAACATGACAACTACGTACACAGAGATCCAATTCAACTAGAAGGCAAAATGACAGAGAAACCTTTTTGAAAGTTGAAAGACCAGCTTAGGGACATTTTTGAATGTTACATTTGCCATTTTTGCAGTCAAAGCAAAATCCAACATAAGTAACAGACTCTGGGTGACTCATACATACCATAACCTCCGCTACCATGAGGCTCTATAGACAACCTGATCAGGTCTATGCAACGGAGAGGTGTTGTACTACATGACGCACATGGTGGTCACACCAGATAATGACCGGTTCTTTGAATCCCCAAACCCCCACAATAAAACAAAACGGCACATTTCAGAGCAGCCTTTCATCGTGCCTGGTCTAGGCACACCTGTGCAATAGTCATTATGTCAAATTAGCATCTTGATATGGCACACCTGTGAGGCGGGATGGATTATGTCAGCAAAGGAGAAGTGCTCACTATCGCAGATGTAGACGGATTTGTGAACAGCAACTGAGAGAAACTGTTATGTTGTCTTTGTAGAAAATGTCTCAGAACTTTGAGTTCATCTTATGACAACTTATGACAAGTGTTGTTTGTATTTTTTCCAGTGTATTTTCCTCACACTGACTTCCCTTCAGAGGCAAAACATGCAGGTTGATTCCAATTTAAATTCCCACTCCGATCATCTATTAAACCATTTTCAAAGTGTTCCCAGTGGTTTTTAACTATAATTGTCATTTTTATTCAAACTCAAAAACCTGTCATTTTCCAGGACATAGTTTCTGCAGAGCTGCCAACTTGGTCTTTTTGTGACCATGTCTTAGTCACTGTAAAGGTTTTTGCTGAAGATTTAGTAAAGATATAAGCAAACGGCTTCAGTAGGTCACTTCTTAAGCTTTTATTTATTTAGATTTATTTATAGACAAACAGCAGGAGGATTTAGTGTCAGCCTTACTCTTGTTGCAACGTTATGTTAGTCTAAATTATTCAGATATGGCACCCGAGCTCCACATGAGTCCTTTGTGAGCTGGAACTGAAAAGAGAGAGCAACAGAAGAATGCCTACAAAGCTCCCAGGAAAAGCTAGCAAGAGAGCAGGGACTTCCCTTGGACTTACCTTAAGTCCTCACCATGTCGCTCTGCTATCTCAGCCTAAATCGGAGCCCTAAGTGGCCCTCATTTAGCCTGTTAGGAGTTTGCCTGGTCATCACATGTGCTTGAGCTGGAAGCAAACACAGGAAAACAGAGATGTTTTGGGGGTAAAATAGGGATTGGGTGGATTTGGTGTGGCAGACCTAATCCCGTTTCTCTGCTGCTTAGGCTTCAACCTCTGTTTACGCTTCTATGTGCGGAGATTTGCCTGGAGACCAGCAGATTCTGCATCTTTTGAATTTGTATCACGAAGCCATCCTGCCAATTTGTTCGTGACGGTGGCGGAGTGTGTTGCGGAAGAGAGAGTCCACATCCGTGCGTCTGCTGAATCCCTGCTGCCTCCTTTGGGGCAATAACTGGTGATTTTGGTTTCTTCGCCGATCAACCTGAAGTCCTGGCAGCAGCAGAGAACACAAGCACAGACAAAAGTCTAAGCTTACACCTGTAAATGTTCCCGTTGTAATCTTATGAGCCTCCAGGATCCCCAACTACAAAGGGAATTGATAATGGGTTATTATGGCAGGATAGTAAATATGGCCCACCCTTAGAAGTGCCTGAGATGATATATTAACATTGTTTCCCTAAATGCAACTGTGCCAACACTGAGCTGCCTTTTAGTTTGTAATTAGATAATGGA
This sequence comes from Oryzias celebensis, assembly GCA_014656515.1. Classification (NCBI taxonomy): domain Eukaryota; kingdom Metazoa; phylum Chordata; class Actinopteri; order Beloniformes; family Adrianichthyidae; genus Oryzias; species Oryzias celebensis. Next base: position 21,361,597 of record BNCR01000013.1, read on the forward strand.
TTTTTAGATCAGTCGCTGGATGGGACTGCAGTGTGATTACAGTTCTTTGTCTAGATTTGAACAGTTTACGGAATAATTAGTGTTTAGGCAAAATGGTCGTAATCCATTATTATCCCAGCATATCATTTAGGATTAGAATGCTCTGCAAAAATCGACATACTTTATAGAATATAAATACAGTGATGATGCCACGTTTAAGTCTGTTCATGCCATCTCGCTGCTTTTTAAAATATAGGCTGTCGGGACGATTGCTGCAGCTTTTGATCTATGATGCATCTGAGTCACAGTAAAAAAAAAACATGAATTCATGGCAGTTAAAGAAAATTGGGGCTTATGATTTTTTTTTTTCTTGGGATCAAACTTTTACTTCTAGTGAGCAGCTACACTCCATTATTTTTCAATCATGATGACAAAAACCAGAATGCTTCTTTTATAAGTCTTTTGTGGTTGTTTGGTTGATCATTGTAATTATTTACTTAATGCAACAGAAACTCACAAATAGCATTTGCTATTTGTCATTTCTACTTTAACATTTTTTTTATTTCTTTTGGAAACTGTGAGGAATCTTTCTGAGGGGATTTGGATTTGTTGTTGGTGTTTTTGACATATTGTTGCATTTTTCTCATGACGGAGGACATGTATAACATAGTTTAGGATACATTTCTTCCCTGCTCCTCTCCATTCTGATGAATCCACTTGCAGGCGAGTAGATCCATGCTTGTTTGTTTTTCTCATCCAAGCTGGTATCTACCTAAAACTGTACGGCTGGATAGCTCCAATATTGCTCATAATTTTTGCTGCACTGATAATATTTGGTTGGGAGTATGAAGGACTGTAGGAGAGTCTAAACAAAAGGATGATGGGAAGTCATGGCAGGCTTACTCAGAGATTTTATGCTGGATGCCCTTTCTGTTAAAACCATGAAATGTATCCAAACTGGAGAGACCCAGACCTTGGCCCCCTTGTGGCTACAAAGTTAGACAGCAGTGCAAAGGGTCTTGCTCACGGTGAAGATGGATGAAGCTCATTGCACACCCTGGGAATCAAACCTTCGTTTCCCATGTGCCAGCCCTCCAAGTACCCAACTGAGCTGTCCAGCTGCAAGTTTTTGTTACTTTCAGTGGCAGCTGTTATTTTTGAAAATGGCTTTACAGTGTGTTCACATCTGTCTCCTTTTATAAAATATGTTATTAGTCACAAGAAAATTACTAACAGACTTTACACTTTAAATTAAGGTCTCTCTAGCAAAAATGCAAGCGGGACTCAGCAGTTTTACTTTTCTTCAAAAAAAAATTTCGAAGATTGTTTATATCTTCTATATACTAGAAACACAATAATGAAACAATAATATTTTTATTTTAGAATAGAATTGCTCTTTATTATTCTCAGAGGGAGAAATTCCCCCAACATTGACATTGGTTTCAAGCCATCCAAAAACTGGATGGATGGATGGATGTCATTGTCATTGTCACTGGTACAATGAAATTCAAAAAGCGCTCCCTTGTCCATTCAACACTTAGACATTAAAACAACAATTTGTCATAGTTTATGACCAAATGACCTAAAATAATAAATACTACAATAAGAAATCAGACAGACAACAGAAATAGAAATGCTAAAACCAAAGTTTTTTTGATTTGATATTATATATTTGATACTATTTAATCTATTTGTCAAATGTTCATTAAACTTTTTTTTGTTTTAAAAAGTATTTTTCATTTTTCATAACCAGTGATTTAAACTACACAAAGGTGAAACTTTCCATAATTTCAGGGCTGCAAAGTCAAAGACTCAAATTACTTCCTGTTGCTTGTCAAAAAATCATGACAGTGTTTGACATGTACATTAAGACACACGGATGAACCATTATTTGTCAACTTGTCAGCTGTCACTGCTCCTCTGAAAAGGTCTAAAACTATGATCTGAAGTATTTCTGTTGTTACATTCACAGAAAGCTTGTGCTCGTGTATCTTTATCACATTTCTTTTCAATTTGTCCCTTTTTATTCCTTTTTAAATGTTGTTTGACAAGTCACTGACAGTCGGCTTTGTTTCTGTTGATCTGGTGACATCTCTCTAATGTGGCTCCAAGGCTCATTAGACTTTTGAAGTCCTGTGAAAAACTGAATTCAACGTTCCCCTATCTATGCAGTGAAGCATGTAGCAACACTGCTGGAAGGCTCTAATCCTGAGCTGTGTTTTTAGGTGTTTGTGTTTATTAGACATGCCCGGGTGAGTTTTCCCTGCTGTCATTGCCTCACGAAGCAAAGCATGGCTTCATAGGGCAACCATCCAGTAAAATACTTCCAGGCTTACATAGAGTTTTAAGAGTGGCTTTACAAAAGATCAACAAGCAGAGAGGGGAACCTGCTGATTTCATTCTCGTCTTTTAATCTGGAAAGAAGTGATTTAACAAGTCTCAAATATTGATCAGTTATAATTAACACCAACAACATGTTAATCTGACTTATTCTCTTGACTGTCAACATGGTTTATCTGGAGTCAAAGAGCAGCTTATCAAGGTAGAAATAACGTCCCCTGCTGTTTATTAGCTGGTAAGTATTAGATAGAATTGCTGTTCAGTTTGAGTTACACAGAAACAATGGAGGTCTCGCTCCAGGTCTGACGGCCTGGAGTCAAATGTTTCGCCTCTTTCTTGTTTAGTCACACAGACGATGACGAGCTGGGAAACACGCAAACGCACGCCACACAAAGAACGCCCAAAAATAAACCACAGCCACGCAGGTGAGGAGTCACTAAAAACTGGACCTGACACACAAACACTCACATCCTGGTACAATGTGAGTGTCAAAGTGTCAGAGGAGCCTTTGAATAGCTGCAGTAATAACAGTTAAGGCAGGGCAGCAGTGTGATGCAAGACTGACACTCTTAACCTGCCTCCATCAACACACCAGCGGCCCCACTGGCAGAGCAACAATTCTGTCACGACGCTAGTCAAAACAAAATGCACCGTTCACACACTTTAGAAAGCAGCTTTCCCTTGCACACAATGCCTGCATCTGTAGAGAAAACGCAAAAACAACACAATGTTCTCATGAAGTCAAAAGACCCCAGAATCCGGGTGAAAGCCCTCATTTCCTGTTGATTTCACCTGTTAAATCCACCTCAAAGACGCAGAAAATACAGTTTACAGAAGCATGCTGACACCCTGAGAGGATTTGCCTTCAAAATCATAAATGTCTGTCTTAATAATTTGTGAATCCGCACTAAAATTAGAGCCGTTACTTTCATAACTCCAGCAAAGACCCACAGAGGAGTGACTTTAATGGGCTTAAGTCTTGTAAGACACTTTAATTACAAAGCAACAGACGTACAATCTCCTAAATCATTTTAATTCTTCTCCAGTGCAGGAAGGAGACGAGTTGAGAGCAAAAGGATTTGGTGTCATGGCATGAAATCCAGGTAAATGATCTTTATTAAGCCACAGTATCATTAGGATACCCTATACAAAAGTCAGAAGCTCTCTGTTGTGTTTTCTCACCCATGGCTGGTAAAAACTTAACGCACATAATCCCTTTCAAAGAGAAAAAGCACTTAAATAGAAGTCCATCTCTCAAACACCCCACACGACTTTCCTTCTGAGGCATTTACAACCACATTTTACACCATCTTTCTGTTTACGCCATGAGCAAAGACATGGCAGAAATGTGCAAATCTCGATCCCTTCTTGTGGCTGCACGTGATGAACGACACACTGCATGGATGTAATGAGGGAAGATGACAGCCTGGGCATGTCAGAAGGGTAATGAGGGTTCAGACAACTTTGCACAAAGATCTTACGGCAGCAGAATGGGTGTGACTGTGTACAGAGCAGAAACGAACTGATGTTGAAAGGCCTTCCAAGCCAAACGTGTTGACATATGCCTACGATTTGATTGGTCCAAACATGTTTGCTGCACTCGCATCAATAATTGGCGTAGTTAGGAACATTTTTGATGTGCGACTTCTAAAGCAGTCTAAAGCATCTGGGAAAAAAAGAGAGAACGCTAAAGTAATGACTGTTTCAACAGAAAACACTGCATGATTTCTTTATAGTATTGACACCTTGAATCCTATCAACACTTTGCAGCATGTGGACACTTTTCCACTTGGGCGGGCATATGATGCGCATTCAAGAATGCACTTTTAGCATATGGTGTTCACACTGGACTGTTGTTGACGGCTGACACGACCAATACGTCAATCCCAAATCTGAGTCCCTGATTGGTCAAAGTTCAGCTAGTTTAACTTTTGATGTGCTGTGGGATGTTTAAAGGCTGTGTGTTTGTAAGTCGAGCTCAAAAACAGACTTAAAAATGTGTGTAGCGATGCCTAGACGCAAGAGTTTTGAACGTGGAAACCTGACATAACCTTGGATGTTATCCGGGCTGGGGACCAGCTACATACATACAGCTACAGCTAATCAGGCGGTAGCCTGAAGGCTCTTGCCCAGGGACCCACACTAGAGTAAGGTCATCGCAGCCCCAGGAAAGGAACCCTGGTTTCAAGTCGCTATGCGTTGAGCTTGCCAAAGTTGCAGCAATCTTTGATTGTGATCAGATTTTTTGTTTCCTTCAATAATACTGAACTTACTGTATATTTTTTTTACGAAGGTTAGAACTTTAAGAGTTAAAGCAATAGAGAATGGTGTGAAAATGTTCATGTGTGTCTGTTAAGTGTGTAAAGTGTGTGGTGAGGGGTTTTAAAGTCCTAAAACATCTGTAATTCTACAGATTTCACCTTTTATTTTTAGAACCTGTGACAAAGAACACTGTCTGTACCATACAGTAGTCTATATTGTCATATTTATTGAAATTATTGTTTTCATTATTATTATTATTATACTTTACTGCTCTTAAGCTGCATTCACACCGGGTGTGATTTGTGCAGCAGTGGTGTAGAGTTTTAATGTTCAATCAATGCACAGATGCGATCTTTGGTCCAGCAGGCATGAATCCAGCATCGGGCTTGGCGTGTCAAGACTTTAAAAAATCTGAAGTTTGGTGTCGTTGACGCAGCATGTCAACCAATCAGGGACTCAGTTTTGGGCACATGACTCTTCAGTGACTCGATCAGTAGGTAAAAAAAAAAAGATCCAATATGGGCCGTCGATGCAAGGGTTTTCATCCTGAACTTCCATCCATTTTCTTAACCCACTGGGGTTGCTGGAGAATGTCCCAGCTACTGCTGGCCGAAGACGGTATACACCCTGGACAGGTCGCCAGCCCGTCACAGAGCCCATGGAGCTGGAGCAATCGAGCCCGCTACCCTAGCCAGCCTCTCGGTGGACTGCTTAACATTAACAAGGACATTTTAGGACAGGCGTCGAGCAGTGAATTTGACACGGGGTGAAAGGGGGCGGCGGATGCAAATTTGACGTACTAATCGTGTCCAGTGCGAATGCAGCTTTATACTTAGACCTTTTACCCTGTTGGACAGCACTATATTTCACAACACATTGTATTGTGTATATGACAAACTACTTTATTCTGATTAAAAAGTCATTCTGTTTTTTAAAATACTAACTAGTACTCAGTATGTTTCTTTGTCATTAGTTTATTACCCTTTTTTGTCTCCCTCTCTCTCGCTCCCTAGAAGGTTAATTTGTGGCTTGAATAAATAAAGTTTACACGGGTATCTGGGAGGAGGAAGCTGGAGTTGCTCGGCGAGCTTTGTTCTTTCATGCATGCGTCAAATGTTCTTTGTTCAAGTATGCAACATATAATTTTGTCAGAGTTGTAAGGCTTTCGTCTTGCCAGTTTTTCTTTTCATTCTACCTGTATTTGAAGTGGATAGGACCCATTATTCAGCTTAGATTTAGAGCTGGACACTCCTGCTGGTATTTAGAAACCAAATTAATCTCTTTGGGAATAACCCCAAAATGTCTATTTAGGAATTGCTTTCTAAGGTTTGTTTATTACAAAAATCTTTAGCTTGAGTGGATCTAAGGTCAACAAATCATAAATCTGTATGGTTCATTTGCTGCCTCTCTTTTAGGGAAGTGAATAAATCACCTTGTAGATACTATCACGGTCATCAGTAGTATTTCTTTCAAACCTCGGGTCATCCCCCCAACAGTAATTTAGTGCTTAACCATCATTACCTGACAGGAAACGTTTCTTGCAGAGCGACAGGAATGATTTTGATCTACATCGTGTTGCGTTTAGTTGGAAGAGCAGAAGCACGTTGTAATTACACCTGAAGCATTTCTCCTCCTCCTCCCTCCAGTTGTCAGCATTTCCTTCCACAGCATGACAGGATGCCCTGGAGGCCGGCCTGTCAATCACCACTGTCAGTGTAGCATGTGCACACACCAATGTGCACACTTGAGCAGCAGCTGCAGCGTTAGAAAATGAAAACAGTGCAGTCAAAGGTAAACTGTCAACGTTTGGGAAACGCTGAATAGTAACTGTAAAAACACGGGAAGGCGCACGTGATCTCAGAGCACACAAAAACATTCCTAGAAGAGATTGGGCTTGACTTTGGATCAGAACAGAAATGAAAGTGAATATTAAAGAATGAAGCACCAAATTAATGAGGAATGTAACTGAAAGTCCCTCTTCAACTATATTGTTTTCCATTGTAAAATTGTTAATGATCTATTTGTCTGCAAGTGGATGCAGCAGAATTGTAGCGGAGAAGGAAGACTTTGGCTCGACCATGTTTTAAGGAGACAAGTGTTTGCATTTTCCTTCACTTGATTTTATTAGTTTAGATAAAATATGATCTAATAACAATTTTTGATCAGAGTTTCCCAATTTTGTGTTTAAAATACGTCCAGACTTGGAAAAAAAATACTTGAGTCGTAACATAAAGCACTTTTTATTCAATTTCATTCAATTCAACAGTTTTATCTTTTCAAAATTTTTACAAGAGCTTGAAAAATATTCTTTATTATAGATTTGAAATCGTACCTTACAACCATGGAATTGAATTGTGGGGGAAGTTGCATCCCTCCATGTTTAGGTTGAATTTGTTTGGCTAAAATTAGGGATTTATTATTTTTTGTTGTATTACATGACACTGGGCTTAGTATGAGCTAACTGAAAGATTTTTCTCCGTTGTAACTTGTTTAATAACAGTTAAAAAAAAAAAAAAGATTTTTCTGCATGTTTTGTTTTTTTTTTTGTTGTTGTACACAAATCCTATTGAACCGAAACAAAACTGTGACCCAAAATTCAAGGTTTGAACCAAGTTGTGAAAAAAGTAAATCATTGCTTCCTTAATGCCTAATAATGCTGTGCATAAGATACATCTGTTCATTTATATCAAGCAATATAAAGGAAATATTTCAAGACAGAAAAATTGAGTCGAGTGAATTTCTAAAACTACATTTGGTTTGAAAAAAATTATACAGTAAAAAACCTCAGGAAACCTTTTTAACAACTCATAGGAGAGTCATGGTCTGCCTGAAAAAAACATGGAACAATCTCTGAGTTTCTGAGATTTTCTTTTCTCAAATGTAACTTTCCATCGATGCCCTATTTGAAGTGCACTGTCAGTTTGCCAGCTGGTTTAACCTGTTTCTGTCTGCCAGGTTACCAGCGACCTGACAGCCACTTAAACTTGACTGTGCTCATCATCATTGCAACTCCCTCAAAAAACCTGATCTAATTTTATATCTTCAGCTTTGTGCACCAACTGCCATGTCTAAAAATGTTTTTGTTTGGATCACACCCACAGAAACACAAAAGGTGAGATCACCACATAAAACATGGATAACTGAATTCACATGTTTAGATATTGTCAGTAAAAGTCTTCAATTAGTGTCCAAAATACAGGGATTTATTTGTAAAAAAAAAAAAAAAAAAAGTATTTCTCAGGGAATGGAATGTTAAAAAGTCAGCTTTCAGTTGATTGCATTAAAGCTTAAATTGCTGCATCATGAGTGGTGTGACTTTTGATTGGCAGGTGGGTGGACTCCACAGAACTGTCACTTTGCTTCCTCCCGCCCAATCGCCTGTCTTACAAACATTGTTGAGGTGGGTGGAGTAAAGTCCTGTCAACGTGCTGTCCTTTTTCAGGCTTCATTTTCTCTGTTTAGAATCCACTGGGTGGTTGAGTTCATGCTACCAAACAAAAGCACCGTCACTCTGCTCTACAGTTGTGTCTGTCTGTGGCACGCTAACAGGTTGATGCCAGCATTGATTTTGGAAACTCCTTACTTTGTATTTGAAGAATTGTCAAGGATGTTACTGGTTTTCAGAACCAAAAAGAATTTGATGTTATTACTTTATTGTATGTTGTCTGTTAGTTTATGTTCATGTGCGGCGTTATAGTTTAACTCTTAATTTAGATTTCTTGACATGTGTGTCTGCTCTATTTTTACATACTTTAATATTTTCTCATCAGAATATGACCATCTGACCACATATTCCTAGATTCATCATTCTGCTGCAGGATATTGATGTTTGTTTTGATCTGAATCAGATAATTTTCTGCTCTTTTTTTATCTGCTGTTTATTTGCTCTTCCCCTGAATCAGTTCGGATGAGAGCCAAATATGTGATATTAATCGCACTGTAATAGATGACAGATGCATCATCTATCTTAAAGGTTCACTGCTTTATATTCAGAACCTTAACTATTTCTATTATCTATTTTCAAAGCATTCCCAGTGGTCTTAACTATTTTTAGACATAAAAAAAAAACTATCTTGTTTTCTAGGACAAAGTTTCTGCGGTTCAGTAAGCCTGTCCTCATTTCCCATCATCCCTTTTTTTGACTCTCTCCCGCTAGCTTAGAGTCCCTCACATCTTAGCATTACTGGGGCAAGAAAAATGTGGTGCTCTGCAGTCGTATAGTTTAGAGCCAAATGCTAGCTCAGACGAGGAAAACAAAAGACTTGGATCTATTTTTCTGCAAGTGGATGCATCAGAATGGAGCAGGGAGCACGTACCCCACTGACTGTGGCATCTGCGTTACAGTAACAGTTTTTCTCCTGAACAACATTTTTTCATCGGCTCCTGATTCACAATGATTTGGATAAAGAAATACTCAGAAATGCAATTTAAAGCATATTTTTCTTTATTTCCTCCATCATGAGAAAAACGCCACAAGAACATGTTAAAAACACCAAAAACACAATTCTTATTGGTGTGGGTGGTATTCATACAGTGTGGACTAGTGTCATGGCTTTGAACTCTAGAAAAAGAAAGAGATCGAGCTGAATGTTAAGACATATTCATCTTTCGTTCCTTCTCAAGCAAAAATCTTTAAGCCAAAAAACTTGTGGTCATTGACTGTATATGAGAACTGGACTGAGTGAATGTGACGTCACCCATAGAAAATGACTTAATGCCTCCTAATAAAATGAAGCCAATTCAGTCACCATTTTTTTTTGCAACAAGAATGTTGTCATGTTGGAACCAGATGTGTCTGAATCGGTCTGAGTCATCATTTCCATGGAAATTACTCTCACGAATCAGGAGTGAGCTTGACGGAAGTCCCCACCTATACCACTTAAAAACTGCTCAGAAGAATCTGTCAATCAAATGCTTTGAACGTTTGACTCACGGCGAAATAATTTTATTGAGGCACATGATTGGACTGTTTGTAACTTGAAATAGTTGCACTACAGAAACAAATGTCACAAAAATAAAATTAGGGTTAGCAAGAACGTGCTAAAATAAAAAAAAGTAGCAAATCGAGAACAGCAAAATAGAATGACTAATAGCTGTTGACTAATAGCTGTGAATTGACTAATGACTAATGACAGCTAATGACTAATAGCTGTCTACAGAAGTCAATGGGATTTATGGCTTCTTGGAGCCAGCGTGTTCTTCCTGTTTGGAACACAGGTAAAGGTCATGTCATTGTTTATAATATTACCATATTGAGCCTATATTCCTATAAAATCCATCTAAATAAAAAAGAAATACAATTAAATTGTAAATATGTGAAATTGCAAATCATTGCTTGAAAACGCTTTGTTGTCACTTGTTGTTTGTTGACTTTTAAAGGAGGAAACATCACAAAATGATTGTGATATCAGAACCCCTGTCACTTATATACTTACATATTTAAGTTAAGTTGTTTTATACTTCTTCAAAGTTCTTGTTCAATGATTAAAATACGTTTAAAAACATCAACTTGACATTAGTCTACAGGGAAAAGTGAGTTTGAAAACAGCAAGAATCAGGTGGGGCAAATACATGCGCATTTAAATAAACACATGTTTGCAGTCAAACTTTTGTCGTCATTAATCTCTTATTTGTTGGACAGTTCATCTCTGTTGGTTTCCTCTCCACATGACTCAGTCTCGTTCTGTGAATTTTTGCAGCAAACAGTTGTTTGCATCTAAAAAAGTTTTGGGCCTCTTTAATTGACTCGTCTAACCGATGGTTTGCCACGATGGTTCTGTTAACAGCCACATCCTCAATTCACCCAGCGGAGGATAATGGCCGGGGGGAACGGTGCCTTTAGGTACCTCCGAGCCTTTCCCTTCCCGCTACCTTGGCCTGATTAAAACAATTGAGGGGAAAAGCGTACGGTACTTGACCCAAACGGTTCATCGTAACAAATTGCCTTTGTGAGGTGAACCCAGTGTTATGCCTGGCCTGCCTATCTGTCCGTGTCTAGAGGGGATTTGTGATACATATATACATGAGCGGCGCAGGTTGGGAGGGGAGTCAGGTGAAGTACTAGAGGCCAATTTAGGTCTGCTGGGAGAGGTGAGGAGGACAATGGAGAATGGAGTAGAGGGCAGGAGGCGAACCTAATGGAGCCTCCCGCTAACAAGCCCCATCTCTGGGCTTTAGGTCTGATGTCACCGCATCTTCTGCTCCTCTTTCACCATTGCTTATAGTTTGCTTCTGCATAATGTCGCACACTCATTTTCCTTTGCTGTTATGCTGCCCTTTCCAGCTTTCACCAATTTGGACGGCAGCGGTGGGCTGAAGACGTCCTCCATTTCTGCCTCATTTGCAGAGGCACAGAGCGATCCAGGTTCTGCTGTTTGTTTGCGTGCTCCTGTGTGTGTCTTTGTCAGACAGGTGCTTTGTTAAGCTGCTGCCAATCATGGTCTGATTGTCTTTCCCTCCCAAGCACTCGAGTTTTTTACTTCCAAGCTTGTGAGCGTAACCAGAAGGAGGCAGACGGGTTCTGGGGGAGGCGATTACATATGTATGTTGTTTTTCTCCTTTTCTCATGTGTCCCACGCTTCAGACGGTCAGACTTCAGGGGGGGGGTAGCTGCCGGCCAGGTAGGATACGGGTTGAAAAGTTTTCCCCAGGTGGCGTCTGTCCATTTAAAGCAGTTTCAAAGAGAAACCTGTTTAATAGCAGATTTGTACAGAAAAAAATCCTTCAAAATGTTGTAAAATTGACTTATTTTTTCCTGCGACAGACTGGTGAACTGTCGAGTGACTGTCCTGTGACCCCCAAAAATTGATCAAGCAGGTTCAGAAAATGGATGGATTTATTTATTTTCAAGCAATACTTTTGTAACTTTTAACAATTATTTATTAAGTCTTTTGAAATTTGAATCAAAGGAAGTTCATCAGGTCAAAAGAAGCAGGGTGGAGGTATTCCTGTGGTTAAGACGTGCTCAACTTTATAAAAAACTTCAGAAAAAACAAATAAAATCTGTAAATTCCTCTGTAAAATAGAAAAAAAAACACTTTTGATTTGAAAAAGGAAAAACAAGTAAAAAACCCAAACATATAAATTAAAAAAAAGTCATTATGGGGATAAAGACTTGAGCTGATGATCTGCAGCGTCTGTAAAGGCAGAGACTTTCTGTGCGAACAACCTGCAGCTGATTTTTTTTTTTTTCTTTAAACAGAAATTTGTCCACTTAACCTGAAATAGTGCCTGTCAGGTAGAAGTTGAAAATGAGAGACAGAGACTAGTTTTTAATCCTCAACTTTCTTCAGTTCAAAATAACTTTGAGGGAGAACACGTTTGAGCTGCTGAATCTCAGATATGAAGTTTCACTTTCATGTTGACTTAATTGTTCTGTTGTCTATATTGTTATGGAATGTTGCCATTCAAATGCATTAGTGATATCTTAGTTTTGGTTCATCGCTCAGACCTTGAAATGGACTCAGCAGGTTCCGGAGATGAATGGATATTCCAGACTTGTCTTAAATTGCATTGAAAGTTTGAAAAATTTGTATTTATTATTGTTTTTCTGTCATTCTTTAATCATCAACTTGCACCACAACTGTAAGAAATTGCAGCATAAGTTACATTTTGGCCACATTGATTCATTCATCTTCAATACAAGCTGCATTCCCTTGTCAGGGGGATGTTTGAACTGATCAATTAAACACGAGCATTCAGGTTTAAGGGACATGTTTTAGAACCACTAATCAACCTATGAGGCATGTGGAAACCATAGTGCCCGGAGAAAACCCACACATGCAAAAAAATCAAAAATGTCAACATTCAACCTGCATAAATCAGATTCAAAGGACAAATAAACAGTTGATTAGCTTGTTAATTGTTCAAAGAAACTGGAATTTAACAGTTCATGTATAAGAGTGCTTTATGAAAATTAGCTAACGTAAGTAGTCAGGCGTAAATGGGACAAAACTATCTGTAAACCTGATTTGATTTGAATTATTTAAGATTCATGATTAAGAAACTTTGTTGTACAAACTCCAGTGGCAGCATTCAAAATTGTGCATTAATCAGCATTTTCACAGCCACATTGCTGCAATGGAAACATTCCCAGCATGCACCCCATCTACCAAATCTCAAAAAACTGCAGCACATTGAAATGCAAAACCTCCTTTGACCCCACAAACCCTTTTCCAAGAGAGTCGCTGCTTAAATTGAGATGTTCCACCACTTGATCATTCAGGAGACGCTCTAAGAGACGAGGAGGGTTAAACTGAGAGTTTGCCCACGTGTCAATTAAAGCAACACAAGGTGAACATCTCTGTCAGAACCCCCACCAGCCGGCCCACAGCGCTGCATTGTCTCATTTTGACATCTGTGTTAAACAATGCCTCTGTCAAATCCTCCTCCTGCAGGCTTAGAGCAGCTGCCTGGGGAAATCTCTGCAGTGTTGAGGTGTGATTGTGAGTATGCATGTGTCATACATATCCATGACACCACTGCTCCTTCACCAGCATGTAAGATGGCCCTGTGCATGCGTTTGTCCGTGGCACGAGATGCGCATGGGTTTATCAACTCCTGGGGGTAATTGACAGGCTGGGGGGGCTGTTAGGGTACATGTTCTTGCATCTGCACACCTCCGCTGCACACCTCCGCTCATGGAGAATGCATAAAGCAATGTCTGCCGTCTGGGTGGATTTGGTGCAAAAGGGAAAACAAAGTAGGTGCGGGTGAAGTTCCTGATTGTGTTTATATTTGTGCTTTTGCGCAGTTAAACCCCACTCCAATAAAAATAGCGTTTTCGATGTTTTCTTGTAGCGTTTTTCTTATGATAGAGGACATATATAAAGAAAAGTTAAGATCTGCAGCCTCTGTAAAGGCAGAGACTTTGTAAAGATATGTTACAGACATGTTACGAAACGGAGTGTGTCTTTTTTCAAGTCTCAATTAATCAGGAGAAGATGAAAAAAATGCTGTTGAGAAATATATTTGTTGTGACATAAAAACTGCAATCAGCAGGCCACAGGCTCCCTGCTCCGCTCCATACCAATGCACTTTTGATAAAGTATAGTTTAGCATTGAAGCAGCTCAAAATGTCTTAGTTTGATCAAAAAGAATCGAAAAGAAAAATTTTCTGGGAGAAGAAAGTCAGGGAGAGTTTTTTAGTTCTAACCAGCATCAGTATTTCTTTTTCATTTTCTTATCGTTGTTGTCATAAAATTTGTAAAACTGTGTCAGCAGTGAAAAAATAAAAGCTTACAATTGGTAAAAAATAGGGAGCCTAATATTGAGCCTAGGGGGACTCCGCATGTGACATTTGTTTATGACTGGCATACAATGACGCTTTTGTCTTTTGTAATAATGCTTACTAGTATGGTTAAAGCATGCCTTAAGTTGGTTTATAGGTTTATAAGCTTTTTGTTGTGTTACTAAATAAGGAATTGCGTAGTTTAGTTTTTCTCTATTGATTTTATTTAATGTGACTGACATGTAAAGTTGCTTAAAAGCAATGCTTTTAAATTGGATAAATAGGAAATTCAATTATTGTGAACACGATGAACCAGATCTGTGACTTTTTCTGATGTTTATGTCTGGAATTTTTGTTTTCACTGTGGATGGATTACTGCTAAAGCAAAGGTCCTAGTATGGTACTTTTGTTTGTTGTGTCGCCTCTTAAGCGTTCTATTATGTTCCTGGTTTCTGTTGTAGGATTATTTCCTTACTTGTTTTTGAAATTGTTTCTTTTGTTGATTTCTAGTCAGTTTTTTCTGTCTGTGTTCACGCCTGGTTTCTGTTGCTGGCAGCTGCACAGGCATTTTGCCAGCTATTCATTCATATTCTTCAAGGTTGTTTCTTGATTTCTTGTTAGATCATTGTTCTTGTGTCTAGTAAGAGGTACTCACCTGTTAAATGTAGCTGCTGTGTTGTCTTTGCTTCAAATTTTACATACGTTTTTACAAGTTTTACTAAATATTTTCTTAACTTCTAATTTATTTGCACTCTGCTGGTCGATTCTTTTCTGTTTTATGTCAATTTTTACCTGTTTTTACCTTTGAACAGAAATTAAAGTCTGATTTCCACTGGTCGGTCTGCGGTCGGTCTGCGGTCGGTCTGCGGTCGGTCTGCGGTCGGTCTGCGGTCCGTCTGCGGTCCGTCTGCGGTCCGTCTGCGGTCCGTCTGCGGTCCGTCTGCGGTCCGTCTGCGGTCCGTCTGCGGTCCGTCTGCGGTCCGTCTGCGGTCCGTCTGCGGTCCGTCTGCGGTCCGTCTGCATTGAAAAAAAAAAAACTAAAGCGCTCATTAATCAAATGCAACATTTACATTGCCTCTGTTGTGTCTGAAGTCTGTGCCTCTGCAAGCTTTGAAGTTTTTTAATTGAACATGTAGCGGAATAAGAAATGTTTGGTAGATTTAGTTGTTGTAAAAATGGGTCTTAAGGATAAGTGTATACTGTTAAAAGATTTCCTTTTAAATAGTGCCACATTTGTAAGTAGCAACCATTTGTTGGTAGGAAAATTTGCTGAATTTTCACTAACACCAAGCATATTTTCTTTTTCTTCAACTGACTTTTATCAGGTTTAATCTTAGGGGTGAAATGATCAATCGACTTAATTGATTCATTGTTTCATAGTCCTATGATTCAACCAGATCGATCTGTCTGAGGCAAGTTGTTAATCGAATTGAATCCATTATAAAATTGTTTCAAAATTAAATGTATTGATTATATTGATACCGGAAAATATCATTTGGATCGAGACACAGGTTTATTTTACTATAACGTAAAAATGACCATGTGAGATCAGAGCGGACAACACATTTGATGCAGCAAAAAAAATGATCAACCGTCATTACAGTCCAATGTGTGGAAACACTTTGAATTTGACAAAACATATGAGCATACAGTATGGTACAATGCTCTAATAATGTTCCCTTTGGGTTATTTTGATGTGGAAAAACATTAGGCTGAACTTTATGAAACAGACATTTGTGAATAGATTTGGCATGAATTCTTCTTTACTTGTTTGTACAAATGTTTAAATTACACTTGATTATATTGAAAGCAATAAAAGCAATTTGGAAAACTTCACCTGCACTGTTCAGTACCAGATACTTATCTCTGAGTCACACTGGTTGAATTATTGGCTAAAGATGTCTCGGATCGATTTTAGTTCAGTCAAAAATTGTTCAAAATGAACCAATATTGACTGTAATTCGTATCAGCAACTACAAATTATGATAGGAAATGAGTTGTTATTTAAATGAATCATTACATCCCTATATATTCTGGATTAGAATATTGAAGAAACAAGAAATTTGATTAAACGTTTTTGGAGCCTCACTTTGGAGTATGAATACCATGCACGGCCTGGCTCCTCTTCTTCATCAGGGTCACCAGCCTGGTCACTCACTGGTCACTCTTCCTATTGTTCAACCAGCATTTGTTGCTCGTCAGCCAATGTGGTTGCGTTGACCTCTCTGGAACAAATGTCAAACTGATCCCACAAGTTTCCAATGGGGTTGAGGATGAGACTGCTGTCACGTCATCCCACAACTCCAGTTCCAAACTGTGGAGCTGTGTCAAAGCTTCTTTTAAGATGAGTCAAATGTGCCCAATTTTTAAGAGAGCGACAACTTCTGTTCACTGAAGTAAGGCCCACCCTCACACAAAGACAACATCCCAGCATCTCACCCAACATCTCATCCAAATGTCTCAAGGAAATCGCTTCTCCACTGAGCCACTGGGACAGCTGAAGGGCGCTAACGAGGATCAGTGGCTCTTTTTATTGCTGCAGGAGTTCAAACATATTCACAGTACAGGTGATTCTCTACAGATTTATTGGAAGAGAGGATATTTGTCGATCTGTGTGTGGCCCTGTGATGGACTGGCAGTCTGTCAGAAAAGAACCCTGTCTGCGCCACCCACAGCTAGACATGACCCAACCTGTGGCAGCCCTGACCTGGTGGGTCTGACTGCAGTGGCAGCATTAACAAACACCCCCTCTCATCCAGAACATCAAACAAAACCAGAACTCTGCCGATGGAAGAAACCTGGAGCTCCACATCAGAGATCAGCTGACTTCTTTTCACCGAGGAGAGAAGCTCAGCAAACAAAACTGAGCTCCAGTCGTTTTCAGTGTTAACTCAACAGCAAATTACGGTTAATCTGACTCCACATACGACTTTGAAATGATCAAGTAATGTAAAATGTGGGAGGTTTGGAAAAAGTCAGACATGACTTACACATGTTTGGAAAAAATTATAAACCTAAAAAACAGTGATGGAATTTCAACTCGGACCCAAAGTCTTAGTTTTTTTTGTTTCAAAAAGCAGAAATGCTTTGGCCTTTAGTATTTGTCTTTGTTATTCCTGTTTTTGAAGTCTGGGTTTTAACCCCAAAAATGGTTGCAAAACGTTTTTCAAATAAAAATGATAAGCAAATAAGAAGTGCAAATTAGTCTTAACAGCTTGCCGTATATTAATTTCAGAAATTATTTTTAAACTGTTATTTTTAATGCAAAATTTGGCCAAAAACAGCTTCTGTGAGTTGGCTTTCACCATTCACTTTTCATGTCCACACTTTTTCTTAAATTTGGCCTCTGAGGTTTTGCCAAACAATGCTGGCGAGCAGCAAATACAATCACCAAACACACATATGTACAGGATGCATGCATTACTTTCAAATTAATACTACACTGCACAAACAGGCCCCTTAGAAATGAGCTACAAACTGGTCAAATTTGGGGATGCCAATAGGGTAACGCAACATGATTTTACCAAAAAGTCTTAATTTAAGAACAAAATTCCAGTTACTTAGACTTGTTTTCTGAATTTAAGATTATTTTGCTACTAAATACTTTTACATTAAGATATTTTTTCTTGCAAGACACAAAATAAGACATTTTTTTTAAAAACAAGGGTTTTTTTTACTTTCATTCTTCGGTGTTTAATGTAAAATTCTTTGTAATTTTGCACATTTAAGGTTTATTTAGCACTATTTAACCATTTTTGTTTCTGCGAGTTGTAACTTTGCCAGATGGCAGACAATCATGTCATGCATCCAGCAGTGCAAAAGCCGTTGCCATGACAACGTTGGCATGTTCAGTGTTCTTGCTGTTGTTTACATGAAAAGACCAGCTACAGGCGCAAAGAAAACTCCCTCATTCCCCTGTTTTCACGAGCAGACCTCACACAGCTCCTTCTGAGAACGACGCCGAACACGACCGAACAGACCCGTGAGGCGGCGGGCCGCTCATCAAAGCAGGAGCTGTTCTGAAACTGCACCACATCATCAGGACTTTCATCAAAAAACTCTCCCGCTCTGCTGGATTCCACACCTGCCGTCAGGTAGAACTGTTTGACTGTGTGAAGCAGGTTGACACTACAGCTAACCAGGCGTGAGACATCACAGTGGGTGTTTATTTTCCCTGTCTGAGCCTGGCCGTCACGGTTGGCTTTGCCTTAACTCCTCAAGCAGAACGCGGCTTCATTAGATGTCAATGATAAATTGATTATGATGTGACAGTGTGGCTCAAAAAGAGCAGATGATGAGTGAGTCACTGTCTGAAGCCAGGTTTTTAATGTGACTGGGCTTTTATCATGCCGTTTTTTTGGTATGTCAAACAAGCTTTTAGTTTGTCTCAAACAGGTGTGACAGTGCAGGTAATCTCCACTAAGCCTCACGATGCTGCACCACTCTGAACACTGTTTAAACTTCATCAACGAGGGCAAGTTTAGGAGTCTGATTTTGTGTCTCGCATTCATATAAAGTTATTTGACACTTTTAAAGTCTGTCTGTTACAAAATGTTGGGGGAAAGCCAAGTTAAGGGGTTTCCACAGATGTTTGTGATGCAAACATTTGCATTGAATGCTGTACCTGCCCTTCTTAAAGAGAACAAAGACTGACTAAAGACTCTTACACACAGGTATGATTTGGGCGGTAAGTTAAAGACTTCCTGCGCCATCAATGGTTTGGGCTTGGCTTGACTTAATGCTGTTTATGGGGTAAACAAAGATGTGTTTCCCAAGTCTGCATTTCATTAATCATCATTATTTGATTGTTCACCATGGCAGTGCAATGAAAAATATGATGTGGAGGATCGTCAAAGACCACACAACACCAAACCTCAAGGTGCGGCGAGCTGCTACCTCATCTGATGACTGTTCATTTGGCAAATTGATTATTTTAAAGCCTGATTAATAGCCTAGCTGGCTGCTTTATTGTCTGCTAACTGAATTCATGTTGTGTTGCTGTAATGGATTCGTTGAAGTGACGATTTGTTGGAATGATGCTTGCCACGTGAGAACATCTGATAGTGGACACAAAGATTTCAATTCCGACACCTTTTTTTTTTTATTATTGTGTCAAATTACCTAGAAAATTCCTTACCATGAAAAATATAAGGAGGCTCTTCTACTTACAGGTTTGTCTGTGAAATATTATCCAACTTTTTATTAAAAGGACTAAATTCCAGTTGAGTTTTTTGGTTGCGTTCTTCCTCATCAACAAACACGCAAAGGTTAGCAGGGGCTTCCTCACAACAGCTATAACCCCTTCTCCCTCAAAAAAACTGAAGACAATAAAGGTTTGTTGTACCCATAATTCCTTTATGCTACGTACACACCCCAACATGGATTCAACATGGATTCAAGTGACGACTTTCAATGAAAAGTGATCTAAAAATGTGTGCTTCCATGTTCAAAACTCTTGCGTTCACAAATTGTTGCACAAGTTTATTTGCGGTTCGTGCCTGGCTGGAATGACATGACATCACGACTTTGGTGTATCAGAGTAGAGCTGTGACGGAAAAAGCGGGATTTGCACCACTTTGGCGTTTCCCACCAAGCTTCTAGGTATGCGCTAGTATCAGGTAACGACAGTCCAGTGTGAACACAGCATGCTGGAAACTCATTCAAAAACCAGCGTTTAGCCCGTTCTTGAATGTATCACATGACTCATGGGTGTGTAACATAAGACTTGTGTGTTTAGCTCTTTCCTCAGAGGAGAACTTCCATCATGTTTAGGTCCTCTGCTGTGCAGATTTGCTGCAAAGTCTTATCAGAACTTGTGGAACAAACCATAAACAATCAAGAGAAATAATATGCAAATTGGTCCTTTTCATTCACAGGAGACGCACAAGGATTCACATGATGTTTTATGGTCTGAATGCACGTTGGCTCATTTATTCCAAAACCCAGAAAGGAGAGGCAGCGAGTGGGGAAATGGATGTTGTTTAAAAAGCGTAATCCTCAGGTCTGTGATGAAGTATGCGGCTCTGCTGTGTGTCTGTTCTGGCAGAAACGGCCCCTGGCAGCCCCCAGCATCTTTTTTATTTGACTGTTTGTGGTGAAGTTTTATTTACATGTTTTCTTTTTAGACTTCCTGCCTGTAAAATACCTTAAATACTCTGAAATACAGAATGAAATAAGATTATACTTAATCTACTAGGTCTGTTAGGTAAATAAACAATAATAACATGTGTATGTGTGTGAAAGGACTTGTGTAAACCATGTATTCATCTAACAGACCACCTGTCCAGGGCGTCTCCTGCCTTTGCCCAGAGACAGCTGTGATAAGGTCCTGCAGCCCTTGGAACTCTGTGAAAAGCAGCTCTAGAAAAAAGATTGATGGATGTACAAATGAACATTTGGAAAAGAAGACATTTAATTTAATAACCCTGTTATCTTTTCTTTTTGTTCCAACAAGATGATACCAGACAACATGTGTCACTAAAATGAAACGACAGAAGGGATAGTGAAGATCCACAGGAGAAGTAAAGGATACCAAACCCAATAATAAGCTAAATGAAAACACCACATTTATACTATCATAAATGATGGTAAGATTATGGTATGATATAATAATGATTATAATTTAACAACCATGATCATGTTCATCATCCTTGATTTACAATGACAATATTTGTAACAATAACATGCATAAATATTAAAACATAAAAAGTAATAAAATTCCTCACAGTTGTTTCATACCATTTTGGCAATTTATGCTTTCCTGTTCTTAGTACTGTTTGATCTTCTAGTTTTTAATCATTTTGACTATAAAAACTTGGTTAAAATGCCCTAAGATAATGATTTATTGTTACAGACTCTAACTCCATTTGCCATTAGTAACAAAAATAAAGACTTTGAAAATATTTAATTAAATATTTTTAAATATAAAAGTCAATAAAAACAATGTACTAATGTACATAATGAATTAATGTCAAGGATGGATTTAACTTTGTTTATTCAAATTGAGTTAAAATCCCACAATTCATGCATTATTGTGCACTACTGCATTATGCATTTATGAAGCTGTTTTTTTATTTTTTTTCCCTTGTCGTTTACTTCACCTTGAAAATTGACTATTGTGGAAAAATAACGAAAGCAAAAACATCATTTTGTGACAAAAGATGCAAACAGGTGCTTTGGGGATTTACACCTTCAGCCTCATGAAGCAACAAAGAAAGCTGAGACAATGGTCTATTCGTCATCAGTAAGTTACACAAATCCCATTTTCAGTGATGAATCCTCTATAAAAAGACTTTTCAGCCGAGCAGACTGACCAGTGCCATTTTTTACACACAGGCAGTTTAAACTCCAGGCAAAAAGCATTCAACAACAAAAAGTGTTTCTCTCTTGTGTCTAGTTCTTAAAAATATTTAGTTCAAGTTGTGCCAAATAATCACAAAAAGAGGCAAAAAAAGTCTATTGTTTACACCTTTTTTCCAGAAACATTGTGTTACATTTAATGTATTTTCAAGTGTGACTTTGAAGCATGGTTTTTATTTTCAAAAATTAAAAAAATATATTTATAAATGCCATCAAGATCCCCCAAAAGATACATGAGCTTAAAATCTGTTCACACTTTACGATGATCTGGGTTTGTTCTCACACAAACATTTAGAATGGATTTGTTTGTGGTGTCATCCTCTATAAATAAACCAACCCAAATGTTAGTTTAGTTCATTAGTTTTTACCGCTTAGTTCTATTCTGCTTGTATATATGCTTGTGCTATAGTTTTTTTCCTGCTTTTGTTTACCTGAGCGAAAAACAGTTTTTGCTTGATTACTTTTTTACTTTTGCCTGAAAAATCTACATTTTCCAAGCAATCAAAACCACATTTTGCTCAAAGTGAAACAAACGGGGAAGGAAGATTTCACTCTGAAGAATCTTTTTCAACTACTTTTACTGTTAGTTTGAGATACGACTAATGAAAAAATCTGAGAACACACTGAGATCTGTCTACACATGTACTCTAATGTATTAAAAATGGCAACTAAATACCCTCCTGACAACCAGTAATACAAATTTGTCCTCTGTAGAGGATAGTTCTAATCCTGAATATCTCCCAACCACTGCATACTACTGAGTTTACTCATCTTATAATCTACAGAGGACATTTGGGGTCTTTCAGAGATGCTAAATGTGAAGGGGTGGAGCTCTGGGAATTGTAGTTTTTGGTGAATTAAAAAAAAAACAATTTGATCTTTTTTTTCATCTAGTAATCATGAGGATAAGATTATAACCCGACATCAGTTTCTAAAATACATCTAAAAAATCAATTTACAGCAATATTGGCCTATTTTCTTTCTTTATTTTTAACAATTATTTGGAATGATCATTTTCTAGCTTCTGATTCTTTTCATCGACATCTTGGATCTTCTTCGAAAGATTTTTGTTTGATTTCTGAAGGTCCTCTGCTGGCCTCTTAATGCTTTTGATGTCGTTTCTACGACTCATCCCGGTAAGCCTGACTTTCATGGATCATCAGCAGCCTCTTTAGTTGATCCAACATCAGTCACAAACTTCATGGGTGGGTTGCTGTCAATCGCCACTGTGTAGCTTTAGCTCCTTTCGTTAGCAAAACAGAGGAGCCCAGAGAAGCTCTATGTGATGCGAAGAATCGCTTAGATCCCTGTAAACCTTCCAGTGTGACTCTAAGAAACTTCACTAAACAGATTTCATTTCTTTTTATGAGTTTGAACAAAAAGGTAACAACAAGACTGGACTTTTTTTTCTCGCTCAGAGTTCAAGAGAAGATGGAAATTTCCCTGCACGCTCCATAAATTCCGCTGTCATCATCCGAGTTCACCAGACCAGGATAAAATTCATCAGTTTAGGGCTAGGAGCAGCCTGAAATATGAAAAATGGTCCAGCAAAGATAACTTCATGTCAACCATTACATGAACAAAACTCATAATCAGTATTAGAGCATAAAATAAAGAAAAAAAACGAGAATTTAGCATCAAATTGGTCCATTTTCATGCTTGGTGGCAGTTTTTGAGAAACCACTCATCCATTAATCTGTGCATCCTCAATCAAGTGTTTGCTCAGACAGAATACTGGATGAAGGTGTGTGTCGTCTGGGTGCTATTTCCTGTCCCATTGTGTGCTGTCATCCAGCGTCATGGTGGGAACGTCGCAAACGCTCTTTTGTCTTCTGGCAGCAGTTTTTGTCTGTGTTTTTTCTCTGCGTGTCTGCCTGTGGTTTCCCAGGCTAACTAGTATCTGCTTGCCTCGCGGCTACATCTGAGGCGAGCGGAGGTGTGTGTGTGTTGTGAAACATGCGCTGTGTGTGTGGTATGAGGTCTCAAAACGCCAATCAAATTTAAACCCAAAGATTAAAGGAGGGAGATGCCCTTCTCTGTGTTTTAATGATAGTCTTGGTGGTGAGGCAGTCAGAAAGTGCAGATGCAAATGAAGCATACAGTAGCTGCTGTTCTGCTTACCTGGACACGTAGACGCTACAGTTCCTTTAGCAGACACTGTTTTTAATGCTCAATTGTTAAATTTTTTTTGAGTGATGGATGGACAATTAAGGAATACTGGTGATGTATTCGCTTTAGTAACAGGAAGTTAGTCCTCATGTCAAAATAAAAGCACAATTTTTCTTTTTCTGAGACCAAATAAAAGTCACTTTCGGTTTGCCTTGAAAATGTTTGAACATTTCACAAAGGAATCAAGTTTGAAGCAGACAGAATAGTAACCATGGCAACCTGAGTGGATCCTAGTTTTTGAGGGAGAGGCTGAAAGCAGACATGTTAATCCTCTCGTGGCAGCCATTTAAATGTTTCCATCCAACGTCCTTCCCTACCTGCATGATGGTGGTGACTCACAGCAGAAATTAATCTCAGCCATCCTTTGCTTTCTTTTTCCTCTAACTGTGCAGCCCTAAAGTCATGTATCCACTTCTGGAAAGTCCTGACTTATTTGTACATCTTATGGGAAGGTGGACGGTGTGGTTCAAAGGTATGAATCACTCTTTAAGAGTAATCTCGATGTGGTGCGATGAACGTGCCACGGTTCAATGACTGCTCCCCATTTTCAAGACCAAAGTGAGACACGAGGAGGAAGCTTTAAACAGTACAACCAGGCTCAGATCCTTTGGTCACATTCACCTGTAAGGGGGAGTGGACCCGTACAAATGCTGCAGGTTTTTGGGTTGTCCTGGACTGTGGCAGGTCTTACAGAGAAGTAGCCTTAAAGAGAAGTCCCTTAATGCTCAAGCAGCCACATCAGACAATGGTCACATATCCCAAAATGTTGCTGTGCAGCGAAAGTTTTTCTACAAAATCGGCAGGTGGCCACACGGCGGCTTTTGTAACATGGAGGCAGCAGTCACATTTTTAGACTGCTATTACAGATTGCCCACTTTGCCATACCCTAGTTTAACAAAGTTAGAAATGGATTAAAATACAAAAAATTAAGGCTAAAACCAGGAGTTGGCTGTTTCTGGTTCAAATTTAAATACCAATGCTTCTGTCCTGAAATTTTGTTCTGGTCATCAAGGGATGGTGGACCGATGCAGTGGGACTGTGACTTTAGTGGTGGAGTGACAAATGGTGCAGAAATCACTTCAGTTGCACCATACTTAAAAAAAAAAAGAAAAACGTGTGTCAGGTGCGGCGGGAGCAGACAGGATGACTTCAGGCTTTGATCTACGGAGGAGCGGAGCTGCATCTAATCCTTTAATGGCTGGATGTTGAGTCACCTGGATGGATGTCACACTAAAAAGCATCTGTCACGCTCACAGCAGTTTGTAAAATCAGGTCTCAAATTCTGTCGAAGTGGGATGAAAAGAAAACCAAAAAAATCTGTTCTTGAACTGTCCAAAATTAAAGCAGGAATTTATTTCTCAGATTTCATTGCTGCCTTTAACTTCTGAATATTCAAACTATTTAGTTTCAGTTTAAATGTATTTATTTATTTTTGTTGCTAAATTCATTTTTTAGTCCCTGAGTCATCCATTCCTGTAATTTTCTGACTTTGGTGTGTTTAGATTCTATTTTTAAATCACTTTATCATATTTGCGGCAACAATATACCCAGAAATGTTTGGTTTAAAAACTCAATTCAATAAAAAACAAAATGTTTTGGTGTTTTTAACATGTTCTTGTGGCATTTTCTAATGATGGAGGACATGTCTAAAAGAATTTAAGATTAAAACTCTGTTTCTTTATTTACATTTTTATGGATCAGGAGTAGATAAAAACCACTGGTTTGAAAAAGCTCGGATATGTGACGCAGCAACTGCCATTTATTTTCATATTATTATTAATATTCAAATTTCATATATATTTTCAGCAACTGGAGAAAAAGTGTCTTTTTAAAAAAGCACAGGCTTTTTAATGTTTGCTAATCTAGTTCCGTCTTTGCTTGACATTCAGCAATAAGGGGTTGGATTGGGGGTCAAAGCACCAAATGGTTCCATGTCTGGAGCTCACCATTCCCCCAGGGGATGTGGTACCTTCTACAACAAGCTGAAAGATTTATTAGAAATCTCAAAGCTTTGATGTGTAAGTAGACTCAGAAAGAGAAGAGAGTCTCTATTTATTTATTGAGACAAACCACGAAGCAGATAAATGCATCATTTAGGAACAGTTTCGGGTTTTTCTTGGAAAAATCTCAGCTTTCTCAGTATTATTGTTTACTCTGTTAGCATTTAATGAACAAATTTCCTTTTATTTTATTTTAGTAAACTGTTTTACTAGTGCTACAAATGTGATTGGAAATGCATCCAAACACGCCCCACAGGTTTAGGCAGGATTGAACACCACTTTTTTCTCCTGGAGTGGCTGGAGGGCCCCAATTAGGCCCTTGCTACTGGAGTCAGGGTCCCTCAGGAAAGCCTTTACTCTGGAGACGCCCCCATCCTCTTTCCTCCCTCCTTTCCCTGAGCATGGATTAAACATGGCTGAGCTGAGAAAAGATGACCGACAAAGCTATTGTAGTGTTTTTGGCGCTGGCGGCTTGCTCCGGGGAGGGATGGAGGTGGGTGTGTCCACGTCAGTCCGTCTGCTGGTGGGATGTGTTGGTGCTAAACCCTCTTTTCCTGTCTGTCCACTCTCATTAAGGGTGTGGCAGCCCACTGGACCAAAGGTGTTGGCTCATTTTATCTTAAAACACACTTTGTTTTGTTTTTATTAATCCAACTTGCATCATTATTTGAACTTTGGTTTAGGAAACTGTTTAGGAAAACCATGAATACATTGATTTCTAAAACAAAAAAAACAACATAGTGTCTTAAAAAACACAGAAAAAAGCATTTTCCTTCTTTTTTTTTATTTAACATTTCAGTCACTTATGTTGAAGATTTTAGAATTTAAAAAAATCATGTCAAACACGGTGAGCTTTTGATCAATTAAAAGTTGCTTCTTTTCAATTTCATGGACTTTAAAGCAACACAATAATTCTAAAAAGCTCTAGCTGGTTCTTCTTCTGCTTCTTTCACTGATTTTTTTTTTTTTTTTTTTTTTTTTTTTTGCAGATTGCCTGTCATTACTGCCTCCATAGGTTAAACTAGGAATTGCAGTTCACTGGGATCTTCACAAGAAAATAAAAGCAAATAACAATTAAATAAACAAAACTATTGCTAAAATAATATAAGCCAAATTACTCTCTTTGGAATCCTTAAAACAAATCACAGGAAATAAACATCATCTGTCAATCTTGATCTCATCCTGACCTTGAGTTTCATGTGTGAAAAAGTCTTCTCGCAAATATATGTGCTCCCAAAAACTATGGACATCTGAATATGTATGAGTAAAAAAATTGAGAAAGTGTTTCACTTTCTGCATCTTGTGGATTTTTATTCAAATCTTCCAGTTTGCCATTCCAGATTTATTTGCTTTTAATTCTTTGTTTCAGACTGAAAGAACAAGCATCACACACAAACACACTTGTAGCGCTTGTTAGGCAACAATAGCTGCATTTCCATTTACTTTGAAATTGCGCAAACTGGATTTGCAATAATAAAGTTGCCTAATGTAAAGACAACAATTAAAAAAAAAAACTTGCATTTATGGGAAAAAAATGGGTTTGGTCCTGGAGCAGGTGGTTTCTGAGGCCTATCAAAATTAACATTTCGCGAAAAAACTGCAATGGAAACACTTTTGGAATGAATAACGTGAGTCACGTGATCGACAACCTTGGGCACTGCACAGCGTGCACCACAAGAGGTCCCGCAGCATCATACAGCTGATCAAAGTTGAGCGTGTCAGACGTCATTTTTAGGTCTCCAGCTCCTGTGAAAATCACCAACCACGATTTCCCCAAATCCCTTCATCTATGTAGCCGCTCTATGGTCTGAGGAGGACCCCAACTTCTCCTTTGATAGATGATGATGAGCCCTAGTGCTGGTTGTGCTTATTGCTTAATTATAATTATAATTGAAACAGTGTCCCTGTGGAATTGTCTTTTTTTTCTTTTACATTTCTAGAACTTCGATAAAGTTTTGTACACGTGTAAGGGAAACACAGTTGGTGAACACTGCAGCCAGTCACAGCAGCAGATGGATGCTGGGTGTGTGAGGGGGACAGTTAGCAACTATGATCCTGATGCAGCCAATCACAGCCAACCCAACCCTCCTACCTTCCCTCACATGCACACACAATGTCAATGGCAACATTTATCCTCCAATAACGCAAACATGATCTCTGAGGTTTGGTTTTCCGTTTCTACAAATTTCCCTTGATTGTACGTCGCTGTGTCTTTAAGCACTTGCAGGAATGATTGCTGAGCTTGTGTTACAGGTATACAGATGGGGATTTTACTGTCTCAAAAGAGCTTTTTCTTTCTGCAAGCTGTAATTTGTGATTGAAATATTGTGAAGTGAAGTGAAGCCATTTTTTCAGAATCTGTGTTTTAGGCCACATGGACCTTTAGCCTGCAGGAGGGACCTCCATAGGACAGAAACAACATTGACTTAGTTAAAGTAAACTCAAATCAGGATGTGTTTATTCTGCCAGATATCATGTGCTTTATATACTTAAAAGCTCAAAAACATGTTTTTGCCTGAAATATGCCCTTTTAAAGCGTTCCCAGTGGTCTTTATATTATGAATATGTCATTTGTAGCCAAAATAATAAAAACCTCAAGTCCCATCATTCTTTTTACACGCTCTTCCACTAGCTTACAGCCCCTCATACCTCCAACCTAACCTTACAAATGCAACAAAAGTAAACTGGAGCAAAACAAAACAAATACGCACATGAATCTAGTCGTTTATAACTAGATGCATCAGGATGAAGCAGAACAGTGAGCTTGTGGCCTCCCCAGTGTATTTTCTACTTCACAAATAAGCTCTTTTTCCAGAAATACCCAGAATAGCTATTTTAAGCTTAATTTTCTTTATAAATGTCCTCCATCAACAGGAAAAAGCCACACGAACATGTTAAAAACACCAGGAACAGAGTTTTTATCTGATGGGGTCATTTAAAAGGTGTAAATAACTCACAATGAACAGAATAAAGTTTGATGGAGACAATCTGGTTTCTGGGAACATCATGATATATAATGTAATAAAACTGTTATTGTTTCTCAAAATGCAACTTTATTGAACTTTGTTAACGACAATAGGACAAGAAAAACTCTTATATTAAATATTTCTTTCATAAATGATGCAGTAAAATGCAACGTTTTCCCCAAACCGATTCCATACGGTGTTTTAGCGTCCTGCTGCTGCTTGTCTGATCTCCACCAGCAGGAAGGCGTTGAAAATTTTCACTTAATCTTATTGGTGCATCTGAACACCATTATGCTGCGATCTGCATCACAATGCTCTCCTAATCCCCAAGAATCCTCTCAAATTAACCACAGAGTAAGTTACATGCAGGGTGTGTGTGTTACATGTTGGAGGAATGCTCTTTACATGCTTACTCTGAGTTTGCCTGCAAAGCATCATGGGATGTCTGTAATTGGCCATGCTTTAGTGCTAATGGATTCTGAAAATATGAATTAATTTGCTGTAAAGTGTTTTCATCGTTGCTCCTTGACCTGTGTCTGATGTTTGCCTCCAGGAAATTTAAAACTAAAACTGCAAACACTTGAGCTCAGTTTATGTATTTGAATTTGCAAAGTTTGATTCTCAGTTTTTAGATTTATAAATGGATAAATTGTTTTTTGCAGATTTTATGACATAAAAAATATTTTAAAAAAATTAAAAGGCAACTGAATGGTTTCTAGTTACACTTTGTAGATTCAGCATTTACATTTCCTCATTTTTAGTTGTCCCAGTCCAGTCGTTTCCACCTCCTCTTCGTCATTAGGAGCTGGCCGCCGTTATCTTCCTTAGACAATGCTTCATCTCTGCTTCAGCCTTTAAGAGGCTGCTTTGGCAGACGACCTTCACTCTGCAGCAAAGATCCTAATCGCCTGAGCCGGCAGGTACACGAACGGAGACTCTTCTTCCCAACAAACCAGAGCTTACATCACGTAATCTGCATCTTCATTGGCTTCGTTTGAGTCCATGCAGGACAGAGTGGAGAGAAGCAAATCCTGGAGATTACAGTTAACCTCCAAAGCATTTGAGGAGGTTTTTTTCTTTTAACAAACTTATTTTACATAACTGTAAATTGGGCGTTTTAATATGTTAATATTTACTTTGACTTGCATCCTAATCTTAAAGTATTTTTGACAGCTTTCAAACGGGCCTCCAAAAAGCTGGAAGAAATCTGTGCAGCTTTCATGGAGCTGTTCTTAGAGGGAAATCATGAACAGGAGCGCTACATCTGTTGTCTCCATCATCACCAGAACTTATTCTAGTTCCTAAAGCTTCTCATTCATCTCATTAAAACTCCATTTGAACTGACAATTGATGCTTTAACTAATTACTTGATGGGAATCCGGCCTGAGTGAGGCTTTGATGCTGAAAAAGATCAGCTCAGTCGAGGCCTTTTGTGAGGCTCTGCAGCGCTGACCTCCCATCTGTTGCAAAAGAACTCTGTGTGTGTGTGTGTGTGTGTGTGTGTGTGTGTTTGTGTGTGTGTTAGTAAGTGGAAGGCTTGCGGCTGTGCTGACCCAGCAGCCTGCCAGTGTTTACATCAGCAGTGTCTCCTTGATGGAGCATTCCCTGCACTCGTTCAATTTCATTTTGATTCTGCCTTTTTATTTTTTGTTTCACTTGAAACTACTGTGACCCAGAATGAGATAAGAGTCACCCAAACCTGCAAGAAGGAAGATTTACAGCAATGATTTGGCGCTCGGGCCGTCGTCAGACAAACAAAAACCTGAAACTGCAATGAAAGGACATCTGAGTGCAGAGATGCTGTCACACTTTTAAATATTTAAAAAATGTAAATAGTATGATTGGAATAATTTACATATTTTAATGCTTCATAAGCAAACAGAAACGCCTGGGGGGGGGGTGTGTGTCAATAACAAACACTTAAGGCCTCATTTAATTTACTTTGAAATTCCCTATGAAAAGTTTCCTGAAAATATTCAAAAACAGATTTTTTTAACTGAAGACTTTGCGCAAATTTGGAGCAGTTTGCGTTTGGAAACATCACCGGAACTGGAGAGGAAAACCACGTCGTCCATGGATGAAGAGCATGAAGGAGTCGCAGCTCTGACTGACGGCTGCAAATCGATCCGTGCCCGTCAGACCAGCGCGCGCCTGCTGCGCTCTTGCGCGCGCGCCTTCTGTCAGCCGGTTTCTGTTTATTCTCTTCTTCTTTCTGTCTGCTTTGCTCCATTTCACCGTCATTATCCTTTCTTTCTTTCTAGAACAGCAGCAGCGGCGGAATCCGAGGAAAAATCCACGGATCTCTTTCATCAAGCGTCAAAAACGCACATGTAGCCTCTATTTATTATTATTATTATTATTTGCCAGTAAAAATATTCTCCTTTTTTCTTTAATTTTGTATCTTAATTTTTGCTTTCACAAATAATGCGACTAAAAATGTCCCCCTTAATTTAGATGGTTTATTGAATACATTTGTTTATTTTTCGTTATTCTAAATAAGTATGTTTTTTATTTGCATATTTATGTCTATTTTATTCGGTGTGTTTTTTCTTTTTCTTTGTTGTTTTTTTGTTTTGTTTTTTTATACTTCTGCATAAACAAACGTTGAAAACAAAAGCATTGCTGGGACAGTGAAATGGTAGGTAAACATTGAGATATTTTGTTATTCTAAAAAAGATCACATTTAGGAGACAAATGTTGCTTCTTTTCCTAAATGTTTTCGTTATTTTATTTAGAATGGAAGTTCTTTTTCATTTCTTAATTTAACAGTCTTTTTCAAATGTAAGTGATTTTATATTCCAAACACTAAACATCAGTTTTAATTGAATGATATTTTAGAAAATGTTTCAAAAAGTTTCACTATAATATTAATTTTGTTTTTATTAATATTATTTGCTTAGAATCATATTTATTTTAAACCGTTTTTCTGACTCGATTTAATTTTCTTTTATTATGTTGTGATCGTAAACACGTGTATTCTGCGCAGATTATTTGTTCACTTTCGCTGACGCAAAAACAGAGCGCAGAAAAGTTGCTGAGTCACGTTCTGCTAATAACCGACAAGCGGGAGTTACAAACGGAAATTAATTGACGCGCACGCGCACCGCTGGGAGACGCAGAGAAAATCAGGAAAGTTTAAACTTCCTTCATTTTTTTATTCTTTATTTTTAGCAAAATATTTTCCATACTTTATATTTTTTCCAACATTGTTTTAAATAATTTGTGACTCCAGAGGTGCAGGTAAAACCTAAAGAAAAATCATTTTTTTGTGAGTGTATTCTGATCAAATCTTCATTCAGAAGATTGAATGTGCCTCGTCTCGCACACTAACTTTGCACACAAGCGCAACAACAAGGTGATAATCAAGCAGCGGCTGATGTGGCTAAATCCCTGCAGAATTATCACTGCTCATAAAGGAGGAAATGTGCCTGCATGTCAATAGCTTTTGATTTAATATTGCTGCAGGCCGCTGAGCCCACAAAACCCCACAATTTAAAGAAAAGTCCTGCTGGAGCTGCAGCATTGGTGCAGTCTGAGCTTCCAGTGTCATCAAGCAACAGAAAATGCTGTGATTTCTGCAGAGCTGCAAGTTTCCGTCTCCGTTTGAATCTCTTTTTGAAAATCTAATAAACTTGGACATGTTTTGCATCAGTGTTTTTTTTTCAAATTTATTCACTATGCAGTACTTCTCCTTTTCCAGTCATCTCAGAAGCGACGGCACAATTCGAACCATTTCTGTCTTTTCTGCCCAGGTATTCTATGTTCTGAAGGAATTTTCATAACTCTTTCTGTAGATTTTTTTTCACCCATGATCCCGTGATTCTCTTCTCTCCTCTCTTTGAAATTCAAAGCAGGCAGCCATTGCCTCCAGCTATAAAACCTTTTTCCCCCTGAAGTACAGATTCAAACTTTGAAAACAATTGCATTCCAGCGCAGAGTTCATGATTTTTACACTGCAGACCTGGAAATGTGATTTGAAGAAAAACCCATTTTAGGTCAACTGGTGACAACTTTTTTTTCCACAAAAAACCTGATTTTAGGAGATTTTCTGACATCTTTTCTAAAGTATTTAAGTAAAAAAAATGGAAGAGATGCTTCAAAGTTCAATTAAAAAAAAAGGTGTTCCAGCTAGCAGTAGAATACATAAACAGAGAGCTCTCAGCAACATGAAGAGGGGCGGGGTTGCTCCATGCTAACGCTCCCGCCCACAACTCAGAGGGGAATTTCTAATGAACTACGGCCTCTCTGCAGAAACTGTAGAAAATGACATTTTTGTTGAGTTTGACAAAAAATGTGACCAACATTAACGGTTTTGGACACTGAATCGAACAAATTTTCACAGTCGAGAAAGCTGACTGATCTTCAGGGTCACATGACCTCATTCTTGAGAAGCTGATCAGCAGAACCATTAAAAAAATGGAAAAATGGCTCAAACAAAAAAAAGTAGGAAAAGTTTTAGACCAACAACTAGTAACGGTTGTGAATAAACATATAAGATTGTTACATGTAATTTTTTTGATAAACTCCTGGTTTTCATGCATGACTTGTTTTGTCACTCTCTCCAACCGCTGAGACCAGAATGGATCTGGAACTCCCTAAACCACATGTGTTCTGAATTCACAGACAAACAGAACTTTAAAGAGTTTAAAAGCATGAATGCTGAGCTGGAACATTTGAACTTTCTGTCAATTCTGACAATTAGTCCCAAATGTAAATTTGGGATCTTTTGGAGTCCAGCTTTGACCTCCCAGCGTTAAAAGCCTTGGTTCTGCAGGTATGTGTGGACGTGGATCTCCTTCCTGAGTCTGCGGGCTGTTAGTCATGCACAGGCCTCCTGTCTTTGCTTCTAGCTGCAGACACAGAGGCACTTTCTCAAGCCTGCAGTCTGCCTCTGCTGTTCCGTGTTAATGATAAAGCCTTAAATCCTTCTGTAAAACTGACCTTTGTCCCCCTTTTTTCTCTATTTTTAAACCGGGTTGCGCGTTCGAGGGCTGCGAGCCGCACGGTTCTGGAGGATTATGTGTATGTTTGGGCAGAGGTGACTTCAGGAGCCCCCCTCTGTTTAGTCTGGCAACCCCACAAGCACCACACAGCTGCTGGCCAAAGCCCTCTTGATCTACTAGATACTCAAAATCATTATGTGGCGTTTGTTATGGAGGGAGAAAAGAAAAGAGAAGGAAGAAAAAGCAAGATTTACTTTTATTTGAGGAGGACTTTGAGGGTTTGAAGTTTGGTCATTCAGACATTAGATGTCCTTTGGAACTTGACAGTAATTTTGAGCAGTTCAGCAGCTCGCTGATCCACTCTGTACTATCCGGCCTACATTTTAAATCAACAGTTCTTTATTTGTTTGCAAACAGAATTAGAATGATTTCTGCAAGTCAAAAGACTTTCTAGTGAGCAACAGGCTTGAAAATGAAGGTTTAGAAGAAAATTTAATGAAAAATATTTTATTTTCATATGAATAACAAATGCTTCAGTAGAAGTTGCCAAAACAGTTGTCCGAATCCTCCTTTTCAAATACAACAAATCATTTTTTTTTATTTGAAAACCTCAGAAACGATAACAATAAAAAATGCTGTGAAAGGTTTTTAGTTAAAGTGCAAATAACTTGTTTGTTTAAATTGATTTATTTGTTATTATAACATAAATGACTGTAAAGCACAAAAAGAAGAGAAAATGAAGTCACACAATCAAAACCAACCTAATTACATGACCTCCAAAAAGTATATGGAACAATTGGCTCCTCTTTTATTTGGGCAAAATTGCTTTACATTTTTGAATTAAAAATACCTAAACTCTAACCAGAGGTAAATATCATCGCACTTTTTAGTGTAAAAATACATTTACAGTGCAAACACAGTGTACTTCATAAATGTTACTTGTTCCCAATTATGTAAAAAATGTAAAACTTATTTTAGATTTTCAATGAAACATACAAAAGCATTTGGGTAAATGTTACATGTTTTTACACACTGTAAACATTACTATAGATTAGTGTGGATTCAAGTAACAAGCTATCTAACAAAGGTCATTTTTAAACTGTTTGACCCTCTTGTGATTACAATCACCACCTAAATTATTTTTTATTGTGCATGTTTTTGCCAAAAGAGGTGAACTTTGACCACCAATAATGAAACAAGCGAGCTCCTTGTTTGCATTCAAATGAAAAAAAGCTGCTTTTTGCAAAAATAATGGAAAGAATTTCAATAAAAGCTGGTTTGAAGACGGCAAACTCCCACAAACTAAAGTTGTCACGTGAACGCTGAAGCGGCTTTCCCGCAGACAAACCCGTCCTCCGTTTGACAGTTAATGGGTTTGGCCCTCTGATTAATGGTGATGAATGGGAGCTGGTTTGTAATCCATTGTGCTTTTGGCTCAGGATGCTGTCAGAGCTGATGCAAAGGCAGCAGAGCTGACATTGTTTTTGGAAAAATGCAGAAGGAGGCAAACCACTGCCCCCTGTTGGAGCTCTTTGGAACTTGATTTTTCATCCTGGCTTTACACAAAGCTGCATTTATTCCCTGACTGATACCTTCACGGACTCACACACACCAATACACACACAGGCTCTGATTAGACAAAAGATCTCCAGTGTCGGTTCTTGTGGGGATTTGAAAAACACAAAATCTCGCTGCAAGCGGCGATCAGGAGCCTAAACCCATATGGGAATGTTAATAATTTAAGGATGTTGGGGGTCGAGAGCTTTATGGGAATGTTGGGAATGCTGGGAGCAGAGTTTCAGGCAATCAGACTCATAATGACAAAAGTGTCAATTTTATTACCATCTATCATTTGGTCATTTTTCTTGTGATAGATTCTTCGCTGGCTCTTTGTTTCACCAGCAAATCCTGGACTTGACGGATGTTTCAGGACGAGGACTTTGCGTGCATGACATGTTTGTCCAGGAGCCCATAAATCTACTTTAAAAAAAG
This sequence comes from Oryzias celebensis, assembly GCA_014656515.1. Classification (NCBI taxonomy): domain Eukaryota; kingdom Metazoa; phylum Chordata; class Actinopteri; order Beloniformes; family Adrianichthyidae; genus Oryzias; species Oryzias celebensis. Next base: position 21,396,836 of record BNCR01000013.1, read on the forward strand.
ACACACCCTTGGTTTCAGACCACCATGCAGCACCAGGATGCTCTCCACAAAGTCACACATTAATTCTAACAATTCTGAGAAGATTTTCCAATTGTGCATAAAAAAACAAAGACATTTATGCACAAAATTGATGTCATTTTTTCACTTCCTGTCTCCAAGAATTCTTCCCAAGAAAAGGGATCCTTTGATTATATACTCTTATATTTGTTTCAGTGCTAGATGTCAGAAAGTAGCTGTAATTTCTACTTTACTTGGGCTAAATGTCAACCAAAGGAGCTGAATTCTGCATGTGTTCATGTAGTTCTGCATTTGTCAGCATATGTACAGTAATTCAAGGCTAAAATAAAAACATGCAGACATATTATTGTAAATGGTTATTAATATAACCACCTCTGACCCCCGAGCATCTACGATGCAGCAAATGTGGTTGAAACCCTGATCAAGATGTCGCAGTGGGGCAATAATTTAACTGTTGGGCATCTGTCCCACCCAGATTTAACTCTTATGTTGCTTACCCATTCTGTGCAGGAAGGAAGATGGTAGGGGAACACAAGTTTATGCACAGAAACTTGCACATTCTTAGACGGGGTTTCCACAACAAATGATGAGCGCACGTGTTTTAACTCCCAGTGAATGGAGCCGGTTTGTATTAATGATTAAGGTTCTGTACTCACTCAAACAGAGCTTTTCTTATTAGATCTCAAAGCGCTTTTGCGCTGCTTCTAAGCTACCCACTGATGGAAGCAGTTATGCTGCTTAACCTAAACCCTTTGTCACATCCGTCCATACGGGGGCTGGCCCGTATGGGTGCTGTGGGTTTATTGGGTGTTCCGGGCTACCTTGTAGTTCACCTATAGGTGGCGCTATCGTGTGGTGTGCTTGTCCCACACGACAGTAGTTGTGAGCGAGGTGCCTCCACTGGCTCCGTAAGATCGTAGGTCATTAGGTGACTCCGTAAATGTTTGCTTTCCTTCGCGAATAGTGAACACATAAACAGCATGCGAGGGTAAGTAAGAATGACGCAGGTGAGACGCAAGGAAACAGCCCGACTCCACCTAGGAAAACAGTTGGGATTGAGGCTTAGACCAAAGGAGGCAACAAAAGATTCAGAATCTTCCAGGTGCACACTTTGAGATGTCACTGGGAAAAGCAGGGAATCAAACCACCAACTCTATAGCCAGAAGATGACGCCTTTAAGGTGACTCCTTCATAATTATAATTATTATGACAAACAAATGCAAATGTTGCTTAAGCAGAAAAAATGTTTTATTTGCGTGGAAACAAAACATTTTGTTTAAAAAACAACTTTTCCCTTCTATAGAACTGATGGTAGCCGTGTTCCTTATTCAATTAACTGTGAATCAGGAGCAGACGAAAAAATACAGCTGGATAAAGCTTCTAGGTATTTGCAAAGGTTAAGCCACGTGCTCCCTTCACTCCATCCTGATGCATCCACTTGTAGAGAACTACATTCATATACGTCTGGCTCAAAACTGTACGGCTACTGTGGATAGCTCTACTATTTCTCACCATTTTTGTTACTTCAGTATTGTTGGGTTTTTGAGGGGCTGTAACCTATTAGGAGAGAGTGTAAACAAAGTGATGATGGGAAATGGAGGCAGGCTTACTCCATGGCAATGGTCACAACTCAGAGGCAAATTTCGAATGAGCTACAGTCGCTCTGCTAACAAAGATCAAAAGATGATCGGAGTGGGTCTTTAAATCATAAAATTCTTTTTAAATGTTGCGTGCAGCTGTAATATTTTCGTTAAAAAGACTCATAAACGGTAATGCTGTCCTCAAAACTGCATCCTCAACATTACTCTGACCAAAACCGCTGATGTGATGTTCCTCCTTCATCTCTGCTTTTTGCTCCCAAAGATTTGTTCAAATGAAAATGTTTCCTTTTAGTTGAAATGACGTGAAACAAACAGGTATTTTCACACTACCCCCCCCCCCAAACTCCTGTTTTAACGTTCGATTTCTCAGTGTCTCTTCCATCTCCCTTTTGCCTGAACAGACGCATGCAGCGCCGTGCCGCTGCACCAGATCTGAGGCTTGAAGTTTGATTTACACGGGCGAGGTCAAAGAGAATGCATTAAGACGTTCAGCAGGAAAAACACAAGGAAGGGCCAAGAGTTATAAAGTGGTCAGACGGATGCACGGCCCTTCATAACAATCAGCGGGAGAGTTCCATGCACTGGCCCTGACCTCCTCACTGCTGCCCTCAGCTTCTTCTCGTCACCCTGCCAAACAACCCTCCCTCCTCTCCTCTTCATGCAAAGTTCTGAAGGTGTTTTATCAGCTGTTTAGCTTGTTATTTGTAATTGTCACTTCACGATTTACCGCAAACAACCACAAACTTTTTTTATGTGCATAACCTCCACAGCAAGGCCAAGCAAGTCCCTTTTTAATACGTTATCTGACGGTTTTTATGCCCGTTGTAACAGCCCTTTATCTTTGTTTGAGCTGATTACACAGTGAAAGGATTCCCTGGTGTGTTTAGCACATATTCTCTCCTCATCCTCACAAAGGAACCCTCGGTTTAAGCATTAAGGTCTTCAAAGAAAGCACATATTCAGTCGATCGTGAACTCATTGTTAAATTCATCTTTGCATTCGTGGGATACGCCAAAGCATTCCTGGAAGTTCAGTATTTTCTTTGTGTGTTTTTAAGAAAAGCAGGTCAACAAATGCCGTGTTAAACTTTAACCGGAAGATGTAAATACGTTTCGATATCACACAAGAGAAAGCAAGAAAAAGAAAAAAAAAAAGCTCTGCTATTTTTGTTCAGGCGAAGACATAAATCACGCTTCAGACAGGATTTTGGAGGGCAAAGGGAAAGAAAATAGTTAATGAAAGGAGAAAAACAACCACACGGAATTCCTGAAGCTACATTTCTTTAGAATATTTGTTAAATTTGATATAGAATGTTTCAAAATCTGAAATGAAATAGGAAAACAAAAATACAGTAAAAAATGATTTTAAAAACCTAAGAACCCTTTGGAGTGGACCCTATTAAAGACTCACTCCAATGACAAAGGGGTTTTGGTCTTTTTAACATGTTCTTGTCGCATTTTTCTCATAATGGAGGAAAATAATTTAAGATTAAAACTGAGTTTTTGAGTATTTCTTTATTCTAATCGTGAAAGATCAGGAGCAGATGAAAGCTCGCAGTCTGAAAAAGCTCAGATTTGTGACGTAGCAAATGCCAAAGTCTCTCAGCTACACAATTCTGAAGCAACCACTCGCAAAGAAATTAGATTCATTACTGTCTTCATTTTTCCTCATCTAAGCTTCCACCAGGCTCAAAACAGAATGGCTGGATATCTCCGATATTGCTCGCTCTTTCTTTTTCTTTCTTTGTGTTAGTTTGGGCTTGTGAGGCGCTATAAGCCAGTGGGAGACAGTGCAGACAAAGGGATGCCTGGAAAATAGTGCCAACAGTCTCGCCCACAACTCAAAGGCAAATTGCTAATGAGCCCTTTCTACTCTGCAGAAAATAGGTCTTAAAAATGACCTGGCCTTTTTGAATAAATAACAGACCCTCTAAATGTTTAATTAGCAAAATAACTCTCCATTTTTTATCTTCTCCCCAAACACTACAGTATTTGTATATGTACATGTTGTTATTCGGTTGACTTTGTTTTTAGTTTCTTTTGGTGGTAAGGTTACTCCCATGTCACTTTTCCAGTTAACCATTTTTCTATTTTCCAGGTAGTATTAACTTTGGCTTTTCTTTTGTCACCAACCCCATTTCTTTGTCTTTAAAATGGCTTATTTGTAGAAAAGTAAAGGTTGAAGTTCTGTTGAGTGGTCCTATAGGTCCATACAGCTGTCAATAAAGAAAAAAAACGCTTTTAATTGTGTGGAAAGTTCAGCTCTATTGAGTCATAATGGCTGAAATAAAACAAAACGTAATCCCTCACAGAACTAACAGGAATAGAAAAACAAAGACAACAAAAAAAAGTCTTTGGAACTAGATTGTTATGGAAGTTATTCAGAAACTGCTTCCTTCCTGACATCTGCCTACAATAGTCTTTTGAGGTACTTCACAGTTTTTCGAACATTTGGATTTGTCCCGGATACAAGCGGCCGAAAGGAGCTTTCTCCATAGGGTTGCTGGGCATTCACTTAGAGAAAGTGTGAGAAGCTCGGTCACTCAGGAGGAGCTCAAAGTAGAGCCGCTGCTCCTCCACATCGAGAGGAGCCAGTTGAGGCGGCTCGGGCATCTGGTTCGGATGCTTCCTGGACGCCTCCCTGGGGTGTTCTGGGCATGTCCCACTGGACGAAGCCCCCTGGGAAGACCCAGGACACGCTGGAGAGACTACATCTCTTAGCTGGTCTGGGAACGCCTTGGGGTCCCCCCAGAGGAGCCGGCGGAAGTGGCCGAGGAGTGGGAAGTCTGGGCATCTTTGCTTAGACTGCTGCCTCTGCGACCCGGGTCCCGGATGAACAGAGGAAGATGGATTCACCTTCTGAGAAATAGTCTAACATTTGCGTGAGTCTGGATCTTCAATCACCCATTTTAATTCAAACTAAAGTGAACCTTTGCTGTCAAGCAGGCTTGGGCTTAAGAGCCTGGAACAGGGAACTTGTGACCTTTTTCAAAGTGCATTTTTCATCTGCTTCTGACTCACAGCAATTAGAATAAATAAATACTAAGAAATGTGCATTTAAGCTTAATTTTCTTTAGATATGTCCTCCAACTTTAGAAAAGGCCACAAGAACATGTTCAAAACACCATTTTCATTGGAGTGGGTCTTTAAAGAGAGTACGTTGTTCTACACATTATTCCATCAAACTTCTTCGTCTCTAGGCCTCACTTTCAGTGTTTACATCACTCTTTATAACTCTGGGGTGACAGACACAGGCCAACTACAGTCCAAGCACTCTATAAAGTACACACTCACACACACACCATTGTGTCTGGACAGTGTCAGCAACACTTCAAAGTGCAGGATCCCCCTTTTTTAAAAGCCATATTAGACTAACATCAAAGGCACCTCGAGCTTCAGACCAAGACTTTTTGGACAAACTGGACCTCAACGCATCACGTCGTACCTGAAACTAAGACATCACGGCATGGATTCTGCCTGGGTACATATAAATTAAACCTGCAGTTTTTAAAGTTTAACTGAGCTTAAGTGTTCAGGCAGTGCAGAGCACGAATCAGCAGAAACACACAGAAGTTTTTGCAAATGTGATCAACATTGATATTTCCCACACTTTTAATGGTATTGAACCTGACACAAACACTCTTGATCCTTTTATTTTCCTGTTTTTGAGCGTCCTCTGTCCTTGCAGTTGGTGCGTGAAGAAACTCTGGTTGTGTCATTAAGGAGAATGACATCACAGGTCTTGAGCATCAAAGCTGTCGTCATGGTAGCAACTAAATAAATAATGAGGGCCAACAAGCAGAATCATGTTGACAAGAGTGACTAAAAGTTTATTAGAGGCCTTCTGTAATCACAGGCACCCACAACCTAAAACTTTGAACACCTGGCTTCTTAAGATAATATTAACTCTTCGGGGTCCCTTCAGTTGTACTTGAAATGACTTGTATCCGCCGACCAAGACTTTTTGCTCCTGCCTTTCATAAATCAACTTCCTCCAAATCATCAGATTGCTTTTTCCACTCTCCCCCTCTGCCAAACTGGCATGGAGGTGGCACTTTTGTTTGGTCTTTGGTTCTGACTGAGCGACTTTTCCTAAGAACGCCGTTTTGACTGGAAACTCCCTCACAAGAAGTTGGTTTTGTGCAACGTACCGCCCGTCCTGATGCAAAGGCCCCATAATTCATCAGTTGTTCTCCGTCACAGGGCTTGCTGTCACGTCCGGGGTTTCCACCCACCGATTCCAACCCTCTCCTAATCTGGTAAGTGCCGTGGCTCCCTCTCAAGTTATCAAGTTGCAACTAGAAGACTTTAAATCCACAGTAGACTCAACAGCTTTTGTCTGAGGTCTGCAGTTAGTTCGCAAATTTGCATTTCACTGACCAAACAAGCTGTAAGCTTTAAATCTTTCCCTGCAGTTTGAAAAGGTGCTTTAAGAGCCATTTTTCATCAATATTTTCTCTGATAATTCCAACAACACATAAACTGAAATCATTTTTGACTTTTTCTTGACTACACTCAGTTGAGTGTTTCTGATCAATTTTGAGAATTGAACCGTTTTGTTTTATTTGACAGAAATTGCAAAAAAAGTTCATTTGTATGCGGATGCAGCTCAAAAGGAAAACTTAAGCACCGAAAACACAACTACTTCCTCAAGAAAATAAGATTGTTCAGTGGCTTTGATTTTTCAAGAAAATATATAAACGTTAACATATAAATGAAAAAACTGTGAAGAAAAATTTACTACAAACTCACAAAATGTTAAGACAATAGCACAAAAAATAAACACATTTATTAGCATAGAAGTTTAGACTTCTGTCTAAAAACAGATCTTATTGCACCATTAATATAATAATTGTTTTTTAAACATAACAACAATGTTTAAAAAAATCTATTTGTTTGTTTTTTTTAGTTGAAGATGTTTCTGTTATGAAACTATAGCGGCATTCATCCATACCTATTCTATATAATGATCATAAAAGCTGTCTATTCTAGTCTAGTCTAGTCTCAATTTTATTTTACTGTACCCTACTTATACTTCTCTACTATTCTATTCAATTTTTTATTTTATTGTATTTCATTGTGTTCTATTCTATTCTATTTTATTTTTTTAATTTTATTCTATTTTGTTGTGTTCTATTTTACTTATAATTCTATTCTATTTTTATTGTGTTCTATTCTAGCCTGGCAGAATGAGTCTTTACAGATGTGCTTTTTTTTGACTGAAATTAAGCAAAAAGGAAAACTCAACAACTAACAAACAAAAAAATCTGGAAACGCATTCATTTTTAAAAACACAAATTTTATCCCACTCCGTGAAGCAACCGTCTTCCGAGTGTTCATGTCTCTGCGGTGTGCATCAATTTTTAAAAAATGTACACCTCCTCGGGAAGTATCTCGCTGGTCACATGGTTACTTACAAAAGAAATAAATATTCAATCAATTTTTATAACTATATTCTTGTTATTTTTTTAGGTTTAAATTGTTTTTCTCTAAAAGCGGAGTATTTGATATGCAATGCGGCCTGTTGTCACGGTAACAAGACAACGCATCACTGAGCCGGCAGTGACCTTGAATTGCAGCGACAAAGGAAAGCGATATATATGCTGATCATTATGATAGGTTCAGGAGTCATCAGTTCAGAGACAAAGTTTACCTCTTACAGTTAGTTTTGTCCACATCATGAAGAAAAAGTTTGTTTTAAAGAAGCCTGCGCATATAGAACATTGCAACCAGAACTTCTTCCTGAACACCCAGCAGCCAATCAGATTTGAGTATTCACCTGGACCATTTAAAGTACAGAAATACAATGTTTGTTTCTTATGGCTGGAGTAATACTGCAGACATAAAAGTCTTTACAGTTCTTTAGGATTCTGTTTATCTTATTGTTGATGTATTTTGTGCACACAAATTACACCTCTGGGATATCTGAGTTAACATGTTACAAATTAAAACATTTCAGACAATAAAAATGAAGAGAAACATTTTCTCTCTGGTCTGATTTTGTTCAAAAGCTGCATATAGTCTTATAAAATATAACTATTAAAACTTTGTGATTAATCTTAATTAATTACAGCTCAAAAATCTGATTAATCTGATTAATTTTTTTATCCATTGACAGCATAATGTAGAATATTTGTTGACAGTTCTCAACTGTATATTTCTGTAGTTTTCAGTTGTTTTGGTTTTATTTTAATTAAATATTATAGTATTATATATTATACAGTCTTTTGCTGCAGGTGAGGGTAGCTGCAGCTCTAAAATAATAATGGAGAAGGCTTGTTGGACCTCAGAGGTTGTCATCACATTTGGGTCTGTTTAGACCAAAGAAAGGAGGAAATGCAAACAAGCATCTACTGATCTGGACCGCTCGGCCTTTCAGAGCTGAGCGAACACGAAGCAAACATCTTGATGTGATTCTAGCAGGTAAAGCAAACTCTCCATTTCCACGATCACTTTGCCCTGTATTGGTTGTTCTTTCTTATTTATTTTATTTTTTTACTGCCATGTATACAGAATGAGTCACTCCAAGGCGTTTTCACTGCAGAGTCAACTGGGCTGAAACTCCCATTCATCAAACAGGTTTGTGTGTGTTGTCTTTGTTCACTGAGAAGATGCAAAAGAAGGGAAAAAGCGAGTTATTTTAGCAGTGTTTGGACTTCGTTCCACGCTGTCATACCATTCCAGGGCCCTCCTATCTCCCACACAGAGGCAGCTGGGGGACGGCAGGATCCCAGCAGGATTAACACAAAGTCCTTTAATGGAGCCCGAGGTGGAGAGACCCTGACACAAAACGCAAAGATCTCCAACTTAGCTTCTTCACTTAGGTTAGACACTCATCTGGTTTGACTCCTTCTGTCCAGCTGTGCGGTTCATGTATTCTGAGCAGTAATTGTTGCATAAATGCTAATTAGCATTAAGAAAGTGGTTCCAGAAACAATTTCTATTCAGCTCTGATCTTGGTTTAGACGTGACTTCTGCATCTGTTTTGTCTGGTTTTTCATTCAAATTTTTGAAGACATTTACAAACTAGTTCCTCTGCTGTTTGAGGTTCATATCATCTCTGGACAAAAAAAGATCAGATTAATCCCAGATTCATTCACCCAAATTATTTCCAAGTCATTGGGCATTAACAAGGATCTAATGGGTTAATTGCCATTAGTAATGCCTGTTATCAGTGAGGCTCAGGCTCAGTGTGAAGCTGCTGTACGTTTGTGTGTGTGTTCCTCGCCTCGAGGAGAGGCTCTTGGGTAATCCTATGTTGACCAGAGGGCTTCGTGGTCCATTACAGGTCATGGCTTGAGACACAGGGTAAACAAATTCCTAACTAACGAGGGATGAAGAGGGAGGAGGTCCACCTTTAAACCCCACCTCCTTTCCAGATGAATTCCAGACAGGAGCAATTACAATATCTCCTGTCACTTTTGGGTCACCTTCATCTTCTTTCTTCCATTTCTTGTCTCAGATAAGTAGAGTCCCATCATGAGCGGATGATGATTCTGTGGGAAACAGATGTTACCTCCACATCCTCCTGCAGGATTTTGCAATTGCATCACCACAAAATGAAATCAGTCCCCTTAAAATAAACATACACTTTAAAGTTTTTAAATTCAAGGTTGTTTATATTTCTTTTGCAGGCAGAAAGTAAAGCTGACTTTGCATAAAGTTGCAGAAAGATTTTCTTTTCTTATAGGATTCATGGTTAGTTGTCAAAATCTCCTTTTAGTATCTGTTTAACAGTTTTCTTACTATAAACATATTTAACTTTTAACCAAATCAAACGCATAAAAATCAGCAAACAGGAATGCTTTATTTTTGACACTTACAACCTAAAAATATATACATATTTTATCTAAACAATTTACTGGAATGAAACTGTTTGTCATAGAAGTTTTTCTATACCTTTGCTTTTTGCTTTGTAAAATAATTTTATTGTGAAAAACCACTCTTAGTCAGGCACAGTTTTTTCATCATAAAAGCAACTTTTCAAGAAATTAAAGTAACTTGGCAGTTAAAGCAACTTAAAGTTAAAGTAAGAATTCAGTTTGAACTCTCGTTTCATCAAACAGTAAATATCTGCATCAGCTGAAACAAAGAAGTTCAGCTTTGGCTGTGAAATCTCAATGAACACTTTCGTGTTGCTGCAACTAACTTTGACACTGTGAGGATGTGGAAGGAAAACGAAACGTCAGGCAGAGACCATATCTCATTGAAGTCCCTCTCCAATCATCTTTTGAGCTGCCTTAAACTTTTAAGACCCAAAATAATCTTTGAACTAACCCTCTAAACATGTGTCTCCAGTTAACCAGCATTAACTACTGTGGTAAAATAACCCAAAATGTGACGTCCACACGTGTGGATGCCTCTTAACCAAAGAGGTTAAAAGCCTTCCACAGTTGTCTTTTAATGATGATTATGCAGTTTTTAGCCAAAATCAAAAAGCCTGTGTCTCTGTCCAGGACATGGTTTCTGCAGAGCAGCATCTCTAAGTTGTGATGGGGGGATTTGAACCAACATTTGAGACCAAAAAATGTATTGTTCATTTGAAAATAGGTCACACTTGACATTATATCTTAAATAAAAGCAAACAGAGGCTTAATTAATGCTTATCAGTGATGAGCAAAGTGGCAACAAACAAAGGACTGTTCCCTGTTTGTTATTCAAGTGATTTACCTTTATATTTCAGCCACCACTGACTTTTATGCTCTTGAGGTGGAATTTGGTTGGTTACTCTTTACTTTTTTACGCTTCTTTTACTGAGTTTAGTGATTTCCCATTCAGCAGAAACACGGCGAGTCTTTGTCAGTCGCCTCTGCGCTCGTGCACAGACCTGCAGGCGCTTGCTGGGCGGTATGACAGCTCACATACTCAGGATCAGACCTCTACATTTAACTATTTATGGAGCATTCGGAAGATCTGCTTCTGTGACGTTCTGATGAGCTCCTCGAAACAGTTAAACTCTGATCTCCTGTTTCCTTCAAGCCAAGCGTCACTAAAACCTTTTCAACGTTCAATTAAGTTAAAGATGCAATTTCAGGTGTTTCCACAAACAGTGAGAGATTATCCCGCTACAGAACTCATCCGTTGGAATTAGGCGAAACAGTGAATCCACAGAAGTTTGTGAGACGCAAAACAAGAGGTCAATTACCAAGAAGACCCTGTTCGTGTTCAAACGTGTCATTAGTTTGCATCTTGTTGCAAAATAAGCAACACGTTTTGTTTTATTTTCAATGTATTTTCATTTTCCCAAAGCTTTTTTAGCTAATTACAGTGAAAGATCTGACATCTACAGGATGGAAGCAGAAACAGGAAAACAGTTATTGAGTCAAAGGTTCATTACAGATTCGTTAAATGAATAACTGCTGAGGTCATTGTTTTATTTATGCCAAAACAAGGAAATTGGAAATGTTTCTGTTGAAACTTCTTCTGATTCTGAGCGTCAAACCTGCTTTACACAAGCAACTGCTGACACTTCCTCCATGTTAACATGCACATCAGATAAGGACAACATTCCTGCCCCGGCTAAGACTCTGGAAAACGTACAAATCCATCCTCTCAGAGGACGACAGCAGCGGGAAACAGCTGTTACACAAGCATGCGCTCATCTTCACACCAGAAGCTTATGTCAAAGCTTTGATGAGAACATTTAGGGGGGAAAGAGTTGGACATGAAGCTAGTAGATGCAAAATTAGATACAGAATCTGATTTAAAACATTCATAAGGCTTCCAAATATGTTTTTAAAGACTTTTTAATAGGAAATGCCAGAGTTTCAACCCACATTATTAATAAAACGACATTAGATGTGTGATGAATATTTGTGTAAGAGAAAAAAAATCAGATGTTTAATTTAGCAAAAAATATAGATACATCTGTATCTATGTAGGGGTGGGATTATATAAATTCGCTTCTTCCCACTCCTTTTCAAGCAATTAATCAAACTCTACTAGACTTCAATTATTAATCACTATACTTAACATATGTTACAAATGTGACTTAAGTGCGTTGTTTTTGTTTGTTCATTTTTCATTGGTTTCTTTTTTGTTATTTTTCCTTTCCTCTCAATCCATGCATTTCATTGTCTTAATAATGAGTTTGATAATTTTGTGTAATTATTTTCATGTATTGTCCAACTTATGCTTGAAATAAACAAATCAATCAATCAATCAATCAATTTGAAAATTAATCAAATTACCAGCTTTTTCTCGCTAACTTGATTAACAAAGTAAATCATTATCTGCACATGGTAAAAATATCATTCATGTTTTATTTCAAATAACACCTGTTTTAGTTTAAAAAAACAAAGTTTTTATAAATATAGAGTGCTGAAGTTGCTGCATATGAAAACATTTTATGTTTGGCTCAATGTTGTGAGGTGCAAAATTCCTGCTACAAATAATGTTTTCTAAAGAGCTGCGATTTTCAAAACCAGCAAGGCTTAATTTAAATAAAAGTTTATGAAGGTTCGAAAAGCAAATAATTAAACAGTAATTAAACAATAATTAACATCTGTTTGCCTCAAAACTCATTGATTTCAAAGGTTTTTCATAAATCACAGATATGATTGATCCAGATTTATGAAATATTCCATAGTGCCTAAAATATTGTTCTCAGAATTCACCTATTTTCCTAAAAATGAAGCAAACTTAGGAACATTTAGGAAATTCCTGCTGTCTCCAGTGCTTTCCCACACATTTCAACATCTCGTCTCTCACTACTGGCTCACGACACATGCCTCTACATTTGAAGGTAGTGGCCCCTCTGTGACACAGCACACCTCACAGCAGCGAGTCACCTGCGGCAGGTTCTTTTTAACACCTTGGGGAGGGTTTGGGATGGAAAGCATCAGTTCAGATGACAGACGCTCTTTGACCTGATGCTGACGGTTCACTTTCCAGTAAAAGTTAGGCTCAACTGGCATGTTTGTTAACCTCTTCATGTCTGAATTTATATCTAATTGTATAAAAAAGATATTTCTCTTCTTCAACTTACGTTCGAGGCGATGCTAAATTAAGGAGAGTCCTGGGTAAAATGATACAGAGTTTAAAGTTAATTTTCTGGATTATAAATGACACATTTTCAACTTTTTTTTAAACACAGTTTTTGAAAAGTATAAAAAGGTTAAAAACTCCAATGTTATCAAAATCAAAACCTTGGCTATTGGAATCCACAGAGGGAATAATCAGTAACATCAAGACAACTTAAACATATTAAATATAATACAGACAATAACACTCGAGCCTGCTGGAATATATATATATATATATATATATATATATATATATATATATATATATATATATTTATGTATATATATATATATATATATATATTTATGTATATAAATATAGATTAATAATTAAATAATTAGATTAAAAAAATATTATATAAGATATTATTATACAATAAACTAAAATATATTACTATGTGGCTAATCAAAAATGTCCCTGTAAAGAACTGTGTAGAACACCAAAACTTATTGTGTTTGACTACATTATTTTCAGTAAAAAAAAAAAACAAAACAAAAAAAAAAAACAGACCAGACCGACATTTTTTGGTTTGCTCTTGATTTACACAATTTGAATAAAGAAATGCTCAGAAATGCAATTTTATCTTTTGTTTTTCTTCTTTGTCCTCCAGTATTAGGAAAATGCTACAATAGTATATTAAAACACCAAAAACACATTTTTCATTGAAGTGGGTCTTTAAATGAGTGCTGCTCTTAAAGTGGTCAACAAAAAATCTTTTTTGTGCTTCAGTAGTAAACTGAATAGAAGTGATGGACATGAGCTCAGGTTGCACTTTTCGCAGTAGAGTTCAGGTTCTGGTCTTCCTGCAGCAGTGTGGGATTGTTGGTTTAGAAAACGCTGTGATTTTTGTATCTATGACACGAGGCAAACACAATGAACGCCATCAGCGCCGTCTAAACACGCGAGCAGGTTCTACACAGCACAGTGTGGAGAGAAAACATCAACGCGCATGGCAGATGTCGACAGAGAACTTCCTTCAGCCAATTTACCAACAGAACGACGTTTTTCATGAGTCATTAATGATTAAAGGGCTCCCTCCTTGACATGTAGGCCATTAAATTGATCAATAACCTTTACGCGAAGCCTGCCCGCTCTGTAAATGAACAAGTGGTCACTAATGATCACCCCAGATTCCCCTCTGAATCGACAGCCACGATGGCCCTCTGCCTGATAAGCTCACGGCTTTGAGATCAGGCCACTGCAGTTCCTGTTGCAACACAACAGCCAGAGGTAACCATTCACCAGGAGTCAACAACCCCCAAGACCCTTTGACAAACACAACACGCAAGTATGCATATAAAAACTACACACTGGAATGTGGCAGATAGAGGACTTATCAAGAATGAGTGACAAATGAGGAATGGATTTGGAGCAAACCTCTTCAAATTACCCGAAGCACAAAATTTGTTTGGAAAAATGTTGAATATTTGAGAAAAAAAAGGCGAAAAAGTCATTTTAGTTAATCTGACAGTGTCATTGAGGATTTGTAGGGTATTAGTGTGGACGACAGCGCAGTGGGATTAAAAAGCTTCAGAATCTTTATCCACTTTGGCCCACATCATGATGCTCCTTCTTCCTGTTAGACACCAGCTGTAAAAGTTGTGGTGCTGGTTCCAAAACAAGAACAGTTCCCCAAAATCAACGGATGTTTAAAAGAATACAAAAAGCCATTCAAACCTTTTTATACTTTTACATTTATTAGAGGAATACTTCTGTGTTACTGTGTGTAAACTAAACGAATCTAAAGGTATTTGAACCTGAAACAGCCAAAAAACAACTCACCTTCAAAATTAAAGAGAAACTGTTCTTAAAATACAAAATGGACAAAAATGTTGGAATTATTTACTGTGAAATGTTGATTGTGGAAAAAGAAAAAAGTAATTATGTGGAATATAATAAACTAATATGTGAAAGTAGATAGAGGGATAGGGTTAAATAAGCACTGACTTCTCCCTATAACCTTTTAAAATATGTATTTTTTTTAATATGTTCATTTGTTTATTTATTTTTACTTTATTTCGTGTTAATTTGTATTGTTCTGCGTTTTTCATTTTACATGTTTCAAATATATCCAAATGTTCTTGGCATTGGGGAAGGGGGCAGGGTTGCTCCATGACAACAGTCCTGCCCACAGCTCAGATTTTAGCTAAATTCTAATGAACTTTGCAGAAACTATGTCGTATAAACATCACAGGTTTTTAATTTTGGCGAAAACGGCATATTCATGATTCAAAGACCACTGGGAATGCTTTTAGAATTGAAAAACAAAAGTATTTCAAACTCAAACAGCAATGAATGCACAATGAAATAATTTGTTTGCATCGTTTTCAATGATGTTTTTATTTAAATCGTCACTTTTTTTTCTATTGGTCAATATTGCAAACATAGTATTTTGTTTTTTGGCATCTGCATTCTTGTTTCCTGTGACTGTGAGTTCGTCCCTCCTGGTTCTGAAGGCCCGTCGGGAGCTGAGAAGAACCACATAATCATGAATCCGATCACTGATGAGGGGAATTAGCCTGATCACTGTAACTTTAGAGTGCAGCTGTGCCCTGTCAATGTGGAGCAGCTTTGCAGACTAATCTGCTCCCTAAAGGGGATTTAGGGCAACTATATCAGGTTCAATTGAGCAATAATAACAAACTGCAATTTTCAGATGCGATGGGTCTGATGTATGATTAGAGGGACCTGCTCTGTGGTCTCATGCCGCTCTGAATCTGGTTTGTGTCTTATTCCTGACAGCTTGAGTATAAACTTACTTTCCATTTCTGCACTAATGGAGGCAATTCTGCTGAACAAAACCTAAAGTTGAAGCAACATTTCTAAAATTGTTATTGCAGATAAATTAATGTTTAAACCAGTTTCTTAATTGAGTCCCAAAATGAGCAGATGTGGATCTAAATGAAGGTCAAAAGTTCAAAACTGTCAAAGTTGTACAGGAAACGATCTGAATTAGTCCATAATCTATATGGAGGATTGTGTCAAAAATGTATTCTTATTCAAGATCCACTCGAGTGAAAATTGTGTTTTTAGTGTTTTTATTATCTTCTTGTGACATTCTTTTTGTGATGATGGAGCATATGTATTAAGGAAACTTAAGGCTTAAAACTATTTCTGAGTATTTATTTTTTTTAAATTGTAGCGACTCAGGAGCAGATGAAAAAATACACTTTGAAATAGATCTAAGTTGATACGAAGCCAACCTGCTCTGCGCTTTCATCAAGGAGAGGGGAAGAGGGGCCGGGGTTGCTCTGCATCAACAGTTCTGCCCACAACTTTTCTAATGAACTCCCGCCGCTCTACAGAAACCATCTTCTAGAAAACGACAGCTTTTTGATTTTGGCCAAAAACATCATCATAATGACCACTAAGAACAGTTTTAAAACATTTTTTAAAATGACCAGTATTCTGAAGTTTTATTATTTTTAATCCAAATTTTATTGAACACAAACTTTTTTTGTCCTTTGGAATTTAAAATACTCACAAATGTACTAGTTGGACACAGCTTCATTCACCACTTATCAGCCTGTTCATCTTAGCTGAAGTGTTTGTTTCAAACACAGCACTTGACCTGCATGTCTGCTGTGTGTGCACACACAGTATAGACCTACACAATATAGATTTTGCAGCGCATATAGAAGAACCTCTGCATCTGCTGAAAAATATTCATCAATTTCTACAGTTTTTTAATCATTTTGTGTCTTTAGAAAAGACTAAGTTGAGCTGAACGGTGTGGAGATGGAGTCTTTGAAAGCAGGAATGTTTGAAGAAATGGAACTAGGATGGATAGATGGAGGAAGGAGGTCAGAGTGAGGTAGAAAGGCACTGTTGGTTTATCTTGACCAGCTCTGAGTGGTTGCCCTCCTGTGTCAGACACTATACACGTCTGACCTCAGCGCTTTCATCTGCCGTCACAGAGAGAGATGGAGCTCATGGAGGAAATACAGTGAAAAACAAGCTGTCCTCAGCGAAGGCAGCCAGATGACACGAGACAGGAGAGCAAGAAGCCGTTGAATCGTAAACAAACCGGGACTCAGAGAGGCCGTGATCTGATCTCTCAAAGAGATGACTTCAAACTGGAAGTAGCATGTTAAAGTGCTGTTTGCTTTAAGGGTTGTGGATTTCCGCTTTTCAGGTGATGTGTGGCAATGAAAGCAATGTTTCACTGATGGATTAAACGAGCTGGGAAAGCTAAAAAAGAAAAAAAAAAGTTGGGATTGTTTTAATCTGCTTTCACACTGCACTTTTGAGAGTGGACCAATCCGACGGGAAAAATGATGGAATTAGAGCTGCTTGTTTTGGCGCAAAGTCACCCAAAATGCAGAATTTTGACAGTTTCTTGACAGTGTCAGTGTTAAACCATTGAACTGAATCGTGTGGAAAGCGAATCGTTGCATCCCTGCTGCATTACCAGTGTGTCTACATTGAACATGTCAAAGACTTGTGTTTGAAGACTTTCTTATTTATTTATTAATTAAATGCATAAAACCAGGCTTGGTATAACCAACTGAAAGGTTTTTCTTTATTGTTAGTGGCCTGTTAGCACATTTTGAAGAGGATTTTTCTGAATCATTAGCACTTTGTTGTCTTCTTGTAATAAACAAATCATATATAGAACCAAAACAATCCAAAAATTTAGGTTTGAAGCTAACTGTGGGGAAAGTGCATCGTTGCATCTCGAGTGCACACACTGTTCAGCTGCAGAAGTTCTACCATCCATTGTAATTTGCTTAGTTCTGTGTTTGTGGTCAACTGGTTTTGGTTGTTCTTTGTGTTTTCTTGTTCACTTGATTTAGTTTGATTTCATTTGTTTGTTTCAAGCACTTCCCGGGTCATCAAGGGGACTCAACTATTGATTTACAGTCCTCTGCTTTGACAGCCTTGTTTTAAATTTAAAATGTTTTCTTTTTTGTTTTGTTTTTTGCCTAAAAATAGCTGTTATTGTTTGTTGTTGTTGTTGTTCTTGGTGCACTTGTTACAGATAAAATACATTAAAAGGTTTTTGGGATTTGGATTTGATTAGTAATCATGTTGCTTTGGTGAAGGGGTGGAGCCAACCACCTATAAAAGAGGACCTCTTTTGTAGATCTTTTGAGCTGCAATGCATGTTTCTGGCGTTCAAAACTCTCGCGTTTACACATCGCCACACACATTTCTAAGACCGTTTTCGGGCTCTACGTACAAAACTTGAACTGAACGTACTTTGAAAGTTAAACCAGTTAAACTGACGAATCAGATTCTCAGATTTGGACGCATATATGTCGTCCTTTTTCATTTATGGAACCATTTGAAAAATTAATACGGAGGAGAAATTCCTAAATCCGGTTTGTGCCGGCTGAAACTAAATTACACAAATTCTTTCAAATATCACAACAGAGCTGTGAAAGACTAGCTTGGAGCAAGATTTGTGAGATTTGCAACATTTGACACCAAGCCTCTTCCAACTGTAGGTGGAAGACATGCGCGGCAGTCCAGTGTGCACGCCGTACGGTAAAAACACATTCAAGAATGGTTCTTTTTGGCTAAAGATGTCCTGGATTGATTTGAGGTCAGTGAATCAGATCATTGAAAATATCGACTATAAATCATATCATCAATATTTGCACCCCTAGTGTGATGCATCATTTAAACCTATTCTTGCTCGCCTCCACACTAATTTGAGTCTTGGATCAAATCTGAACATATTTTTGTCTGCAGTGGAGCAAAACCACTCAGACTTCCCCCAGACTTAAACTAGAAAGCAACTGTGATGGAGGATCACCCTGAGCTTTATGATTTCATAGAAATCAACCCCCATCATGAGTGGTGGCGCTGCCTATTGACCACAGCATGAGACTCAAGTTACAAACTAATGACCCTTTTCAGTAACAGAGTCAGCTTTGCACAGATATTGAGGAACAGAGTCAGCAGGAGGGAAAAAAACAAAGACAAATGACATTTTATGTTCAAACAGAAGGGTCATTTTACTGTCTGACCATGTCCTCCCCATTCTCTGTCGTCTTTCAGTGTCACCTTGAAGCTAGAGTCAGTATTTGGAAGTAAAGATGATCTGAGCTGTTTTTTTTGAAGGGGGAAACAATGCTTATTGAGGTCTAGACATTGTATGACTGTTTTTGTGTCACCTGTGACCTCCTCACAATGTGATCCTGCTCATCACAAGTCAACCACTCAGGGGGTTTGCAATTACTTTACAGGAATAATTATGTTTAAAGGGTGTTTAGTATGAAGAAACTCTTTTTATTTCTTCTGCAGGTTTTTAAAAACTAGTGCTGGAGCCCTTGTGCGTTTTGCATCTGTGTTTGTATTGTTGGGTGCTAACAGAGACAAAGTTAGCTCTCTTGTTTCAGGCTGATTCCACTGCATGTTTCAGAGGATTACAACCAGTAGCCAGTCAGTCTAGACTGGTCTCCAGTTACAGTGGACACACACAATGTCTGGGACGCAGACAGAGGGGGACACCGTGGACAATATGTGTAACAGGCGGAGGCGTCTGGCATGTCAAAGTGTATGGAAAGTGTCAGCTCATTACTGCGAATGACTGTGGTATTCTAGCAGAAAATGGATTAAATACACATAATGTCCTACACGACCATTGAAATTAAACTCAACTCTGAACTTACACGAGCAGACGCTCCAGTAACTAAAAAAAACACACATGTAAAGCTCCCAGACACAAAACATAACTTCCGCCGCTTACCGGAAGTAGATTAAATTGCGGTCATTTATAGTTACTACACTACTAAACGTTCTAGCCCACCGGATTGGTGTCCAGCGGAAGTGGAAGCACAAAGATGGCTAACCCTGCCAGATGTTTAGTTGTGCTCCTTGGTCTGAACGTGTTATTCCAGCAGCAAAAGGCCCAGATCTCCTCTGTAAGCTTCTAATTGGGTCTCATTGTTGTGCTGGACTTTGAACAGTGAGGAGTAAGACAGGACTCCTAAGGCTGCTGTTAGCTCTGCATACACTGCAGTCTGTTTGAGTTTGCGTGTAAGATGGGGGTAAAGCCTCAGCTCCCAAAGGTACAAAAAGAAGAGGCTTAAAGTGTCAAGACCCTGACACCCAAAGCACAGACACAAAGGTGTACATGTGTGGCCTGACCCAGCAAGAACACATGGCACAGACACACGGGCTCTGATGTGAAAACACACACGAAATGTATCGAGCAACAGTTTCCACAACCAGACTGGAGTCTTTTTGATCCAGCTGAAGAGCACCAGGCCACCTCCACCTCCCAGTCAAGACTTTTTGAGACATAATCTGTCTTTAAAAGCTCTCATTTCCATTCTAGTTCGTGTGTGTTTTCTGATTGAAGCAAGAAAAGATGTTTGATGCTCACATGTCACGACACAAGCAAAGAAAAACATTTTATTGTGAAAATGTCCGGGTTCACAAGTACATGAAAGTTATCAACACTTAAAAATCATAACTTTGGAATAACAAAAGTATTAGAATATTGAAGCTTTAATTAGCAATGCAACATTTTGGAATGTCACAAAACTATGCAACGTGTCACTTTTTCCATGATTCTGTTTAATAGTGAAACATACAGTTCAGTTTTAAACTGAGAATTGAGGTATCCCTATTTTTCTAGGTTTATGACCTTTACTTGATTCTGTTTTTTTCATAGTTGGGAGCTGCATCAGCAACATCAACACATGAATAAATGTATTTGTATTTCTCAAAAATAAACAGAAGAGTTTGTGTCTGAGAGGATGCTTCATCACACACAAAACTTTGAAAAGTAAAAAGAATAAAAACAATGTTTCCTCAGTGTAGCACTCAACCATTACATTCATCCAAACCCGTTTTTTACATTACATTAACAAGTGTCGACTCACAAGAAGCCCACCTGTGAAAACTCGTTTTTATTTATTCTTTAAAAATAACTCTGAGCGACAAATACTTTTCAAAGGAATGTGTTCGATCATTGCAATGCAAATGGAATAAATCCTTCTCTGTGTGTTTCTAATTAATGTGAATTTCTAATGAATTACTGCAGAAAACCAGCTAAATATAATTATTTTATATAAATATTATAATTAAATAACCACTGGGAACGTTTTGAAAATTGATCAAAGGATGATTGTTATTTAACGATGCAACCTGGTTGGTTCCACAGCTGTGTAACTTATTTTTCACATATACAAAGAATGACAAAATATCACAAATAGATATTTGAGGTGGACAAAGTCTCACCTCGTTTGTGTCTTTATGGTGAATTGCTTTGTGAAAGAGGCTGTAAATGTCAAATGGTGCAAAGCGATGTTCCTCGTATAAAAATAAATTCTGTTAAAGTACTTGTTTATTCGTATTATCCTATGAAAACTAAATTGCTAAATTGCATGAAACGAGCAAAACCTGTAAATGTTCTCAGCTGGTTGATGAGATGCTGCAGATGCAGCGTCATCGCTAAAGCTTGTGCACTTTGTTGCACAACTTACTGATGGAAAAAAGCATCTTCGCTGCTTATTCTACCTTCAATGCAAACGCCCTGTTGAGGAAACTCTCAGACTTATTAGTACAAAAGTTACCATTGTTCTCACTTTTTCTCAATAGCTATAATGAATGTGTTTCGTGTTCCAACACCACAACGTAACGCTTCAACAAAGAAACCAGTGGCCTCTTCCTGCACAGAAGATGATGATTACTTTGGCTTCAAGTCCCAACAAGAGAAAAATGTGTTTTCATAGCAAACAAAATTCTGCTGTTGCACAAGTGGAAAGACGTGATGCAATAAAGTAAAACATGTTCAATAGATGTCATTATTAAATGATGTACTTTAAACAGACTTTTGTTCAGCTCTAGTATAACCAGAACAAACATTTCAATGTTTGATTTCGCAAACTACAATATGTCAAAACATGTCATTCCTCAAGTTCAAATGGTCCCACATCAGTAAGGAACACACATCTGTGGGATGGGCAGCATTTCTGCCAACACCAAACTCCTTCTTCCGCCATTCAAAAATGCATTCAATGATGACAAGCCACCATAAAACTCCTTTCACCAAAAGATGTTCCACCAGTCTGGTTTGGATTTTCTAGTCAGCCACATGATCCCGCCTCCATCAGTATCTAAGTGTTTGTTGCTGACATCTCAAGGGTCTATGGACCATAACCTTTAGTTTGCAGATGATACAAGGTCTTATTCGAAACAATTGAAGCGACTTGAATATGTAGTAAAAACCAGTTTTAAATATGGTCCCAGACCTTGCTGAGTCTTGGTGCTGGTACTGACCACTGCAGCTGGACCCATGATGAGCTGGAGGTTCTAGGAGCTGCCACCTAGATAGAACTTCTGTTGGTACTTGGTTCTAACCAGTAAACCACATTTTTATGATCTTGGTGCTAATTTACACATTTTGTTTGGACTAGTATACCACAGAAAACTGCACCCCTTTGCCGCTCCTTTTATATTCTGAGGGCCTGGTTGTGTTTGTACTTCATGCTGTCTAAGTAAATTATCAAAAGGTGTTTGGGATTTTTTGTTTGATTGCACACTCACGGGGAAATGACAGCCAGCACCTAGAAATGTTTAAACATTTAGTTGTTACTGTTTTATTCACATCTAGTTGCATGTAGCTCTTATTCATGGTGAGCAACGAAGTGTGTCCAACCCAGAACACCACATCTGCTTGAGTTGAATCCACTGCTACAAAACGGCTACAAATAAATATGAAGATGTCACAGCTCAAACTGAAATGTTTATTTTTCTGCCTTTATTTGCCATTGACTGTACATGAGAACTGGACCGACTGAGTGTGATGTCACCCAGAGAACATGGCCTTCTTCCAGTTCCAACAAAATTAAGTTTGATCTGATAGGAACCAGATTATGACAACAATGCAGAAATATATAATGAGATAACCCAACGTGGGAGGGGAGATGTTAAAGAAATATGAGCTTTTTCAAAATGCGAGCTTTCGTCTGGTCATGAACCAAGACGATATGAATAAAGAAATACTCAGAAATGCAGTTTTAATCTCAAATTCTTTTACATTTTTCTTCCATCATAAGAAAAATGCTACAAAAACATGTTAAAAACACCAAAAACACATTTTTCATTGGAGACGGTCTTAAATGAATCGAATGTGACCTAAGTGTGTACCGGTATTGTAATTTGTATCATTGCAAAACATCATGAAGAATTAAACTGTTATTTTCTTCTTATATTTTGGTAAATTTTTCTTCGTATTTTAATCGATGCATTTCTGTAGTTCTGAAATGAATTTGATTCATCTATGTGATTCTTTTCTTTTATTGTCTAGAATCAATGCTCGACATAAACTAATACATTAAATCCATCAGAGAAAGAATGTTTATTCTGACAAATAGAATGACTGAGTAATAACTCTCTATAGCAACCTATGGGATTTTGGCTTCTTGAAGCCAGCGTGCACTTCCTGTTTGGAACGTCAGGTTTACAGTAATGGTCGGGGCTGCTGTGAGTTTTTGGAGATGTGTGGATGCTTTTTTCACTCAGAATAAAATCTCACTCACCTGCCTCCATCATGATGAATTGTTTCACCGGGTAATTTGGTTTTGCATGACAGTAACAGAAAATTTGCATTTTTTTAAAGCTGATATTTTTTTTTTTTTGTGTACTGAACTATTGGTTCTCCTCTGGCACACCTTTTTCTTTAGTTTTTTCTCTGGCATCCCTCCTTCTTTTCCTTTTCTATCTCTCCTGTCTTCTCCTCATTCCGGCCCTCTCTTTAAACTGAACTTTCATGTGTGGTTATCCTTCATTTGGCATGTCAGCAGCGATGACACATGGACCCATTCATCCACTTTGTTGGGAGAGTTTTCCAAATCAAGCAGGAACAAGCACAGC
Source organism: Oryzias celebensis (assembly GCA_014656515.1). NCBI lineage: Eukaryota > Metazoa > Chordata > Actinopteri > Beloniformes > Adrianichthyidae > Oryzias > Oryzias celebensis. Next base: position 21,420,312 of record BNCR01000013.1, read on the forward strand.
CCTTTGCTGCCCATTGAAAAATTTTCTGCTTAATAAAGCCTCCAGACATTCAACCGGCTGAATATCTGTCTCCTTTCAAAAGAATTCCTCTTTGGAGAAGCCTCATTCAAAGCCGGGACAGAACATAATTTGCATGCCGTGTTTTCAGAGAGATTCCGTCCTGTCAGAAGTGAAGAGGCTTTTATCTCTGGGGGTGTCCTGAGTGGCTCTCTTGTTTGGTTCAGAGCATGTGGAGGCACCAAGCTGAGCGATGGAGTAACGTCTGCGTGAGTGGCAGCAAGGTCGACAGCAATGGCTCGGACAAATCCCTCCCTATCTGACCCAGAATCTTCTGGGGCTACTTGGTGAGCTGCAGCCAATCACCTGGAGCTTAATGATTGGCAGATATACAGAGCTGCAACCTCCAGGGCCCCGGGTTTATCTGCTGGACCTGACCCTTTGATCTGGCCTGCAGATTGACCTGCAGACAAAGGGAGGCAGCTTGTGCATGTGTGCGCAAAAAACAAACGACAAACATCCTTTAAGATAGATATGTGCGCAGCGTAACTTCAGGGTAGCGTTAAAATCACGGCCAGACCGATAAAAACGATTAACAACTGAATAGAGGAGCATTCACTGCTCGCAGGAAGAATTCACTGTCATGTTTAGCTGTCGTCTCCAATCCAAACAGTCCATTTAACATTTGCAACATTTTGTTAGGCTTCAGTAGGAGCAGGATAAACAGTCATTACTGATTTTTGATGTGAAGAAGCTGTTAAGAATCCAACCATGATCATACACTGCATAAAATGACCTCTCACTCCCCCAAGTCTTATTGTTTAGTTTCTGGTTGACCGTAGATATCTTGATTTCAGACTAGCGTCCTGGTAACTTTTCAGTAAAGCAACATTCTCACCGAACTCGATTGGTGCGTCGGCCGCCTTTCCTTTTGCCGTGTGGCAAATTCACTCCTTACTGCCTTACTGCTTACAATAGGATGAACAAGCTTATATTTAAAAAAAAAAATGAAATTCTTCTTTTGAACAAAAATGTTTATTGTCTGACATAATGTTTCACAATGTACCAAAATAAGAGTATTTATAGCTGATTTAAAGATTTAAATGTGTCTGTAACAGGCAGAACGTCACAATTTATTTTGGGAACCTTACCAACACAAATTCTACTTGTTCCATTGGCAGATATCTATTTTTCACTTAAAACAATGGAAACATGTCTTTCTTTTTCGAGTTGTAACCCAACCCTCTCTTTTGTCCTGCCTGTTTCTAAATCTTTTTATTGTTTCATGCATAGAAACACTGACATATGGGGGTGGGATATGTAAACAGATCGACGGGCTTTAAATTTTCCTGCAGCTTTGAATAAAATGATTTCAGTTGGACTCCTGTTCCACATCTTTATAAATCATTTGTGTTTACCTTTTTTTTTTTATTAAAGTAAACGGCACATGAACATTAAAAGATGAATTTCCCCCATAGAGTACTTTAATCAAACACAGTGAACTGTGCTTAGACAGCTTTTTAAAAACACAGTTCTTTCTTCCTGAAGCCTTTCTGCTAGTTTTAGCATAGCCTCGTTTAAAGGTCAATTTTTCGGGAAAATTTTGTTTTAAATTGCGTTTTCTTTACAAAGCTATTTTGCTTATTAAGCTTTTTTGTTATCCACACCTATAGATTCCTTATATGATCATGCTGTATGAGTTATTGTTTCGTTCAGGTTGAGCCAGCCTATGATTAATAACATTTTTGCAACATTCCGGTTAAAAAATGTTGAAAAATCAACAGGGGAAGATAACTTTTGTGAGCTCACCATGCTAACGCTGATCAAACTCTGGAAACTTGAAAAACAAACTATTTTGGCCAAACAGTTTCCCAATGATTCTCAGGAATCAAAATCCCTATGCAGACTTTAAATTTGTAAAATGTTGTAAACTTAAGCTGACACAATGGGTCTGAATTTTTGGGAAGATTACTCAAATTATTAAAGTATTATTTTCAATACTGTGCCAGAATGTGAAAATTGCCAAATTTCCCATATTGCCACAACATGGCATGGGAGGTTGAGTTCAAGAAAAGTTCCCAATTTTGATTTCCGGCAGATAGAGGAGATACTGTCACCTCAGTTGTGGTGAAGTGGTATAACTTTGAATAAAACAAATTCCAAGAATCTAATCATTTTAAAATAATTTATCCTTTTTACTAAACTAAAAAAAAATGATAGAATAAAGTGAGTGTCAGTTTAGCAAGCACTTAAAGCAAGAAGTCTGGTTGTTATTTCTAAAAGAGCTGCTGTAGTTTAAGCATCAGCAAGTTTTCCAGGAGAAATGTTCCGATGAAACTCTCAATGACAGCTTCAGTGTGAACTAAAGCCATGGTGTTTTCTTAACCTTCACCAAGTCCTTTCTGAAACAGCTGCCAGTAGAATCAGTTCAAAAGACTGGCAAGTTCAGTGATGAGCCATTCAAGTTTCAGCCCGTTTTCCGTCTGGTCCAAGTGCTCAATGATTACTTGCTCAAAACGGTTTTCCTGACTCAATTCCCTCACTACTTCCTAACCCCGGAAAAACCATATAGGGCTGGACTATCAGGTGCTCTGGATTTTAACACAATTTGGACAAACATTACTTTTTTATAATGACATCCAATAGCAGATGTAAAAACCTAAATGAACATCTTACAAAGATTTCTTATGAATCCACTGTGTTGGATGCCAATGACTGTATAAGAGAACTGGACCGAGTGAGTGTGACATGAAAAATGACTTGCTTCCAGTTCCAACCAAAGTTAATTCAGTAGCCATTTTTCCTCAATAAGTCTGTCGCCATGTTGGAACCAGACATCCTCAGTGATTGGTCTGTCTAAATTTCTATGGCATCCGTTCTCTCCAATCAGGAGTGATCGTGTTAGAATGCCACACCCCTTCTACTGACAGCGAGCTCGGGAGAATCTGTCAAGCGTTTTGAATTTTCAACGCAAGACGTTTTATTGAGGCATCAGATTGGTCATTACAGGATTTTTGGGACCAGGGAACTTGAGATGCATGGGGTCAGTCAGTCCAGTTCTTTTACATAGTCGACGATCAATGCACACTCGTTTTTTGCAGAGACTTCTGGGAAATCTCCAGTGCATTACAATTTAGAATTGTAGATTTGAACACCCCAACAAAATGGCAAACGCCAGATATATTGGTGAAGGAATTCAGACACAAACTGTGACTTTTTTGGGGGTTCAAAAATACAAAATAGTACTTTTATGATTTGTCATGTTGTGAGTTACAACCGACAGCAGCTCAGCTCTGGTTCAAACCCTTTTCAGTTTGTCTGCTCACAGATGAGAACGTCCAAGAGGCCACCCACCACTGATCTGAGTCATGGAGGATCAGCGCTCTGTGTTTGGCTGCTGATGACAGACGGAGGTAAATTGAGTGCGAGACTCTCCCTGCTGAAACTACACAAATAGGGTATGACTCATCAACATTTTTATGTAACATCCCCTCATCACATCAAGGAAACACAAGCGGCACTATCACAGAATTTGTTCTATAGCTTAGAATTTCATTAACGAGTTCATTTAATTTTTTTTTTTTATTTCTTGAAGAAATAACATCAAAAAGTCTGTTTTTTAGACCTTGTTGAATTATGACGTTTGTCCTCTTTTTGTCATGGAATCGGTTAAAGCCTTCATTAAGTTTTCCCTTGTTATATCTTTAATTATTTCCCCAACTTTTTCAACTCATTTTTTTCATTTTCTCAGTCTTTTAGTGTCTCTATAGTTCATTAGTTTTGTGTCAAACAAATTCATATCCACTATGATACTGCTACACAACTGAATAAATCAAAAAAAGAAAAACTTCAATTCGCACATGACCTCTGACCTTTGCGGGTCAAAAGAAATACACTGGATTTAACCACAACAGTTCAGTTATCAACAACAAAAACCTTCTTTTCCCATCGTTTTTTTTAAAATCCTGGAACACAGACTCATGGACCGAGCTTATCTTTGGCTCAAAGACTGGTGGCTTTTCCAAAGCTCCAAACACTGCAGTGGCACATCTGGGATCAAGGCAGAACCTTTTCTGTTTTAGAGTCCAGAGCCACCCGGTGACGCATTCCCGTCCGCTGCCCTGCCTGCAAAACAGCAGCGACTGCCTGACTTTCTGCAGCTGCGCTATAACCGCTGTTATTGTCTTAAAACATTCCAACACAGTATTTACTGTTTTCCACACCGAGACTGAAGCTGGTGGAGGAGAGCTGGGGAAGGGAGGAACAAAAAAAAAAGCTCCCCAGATGAAAATCCTAAATCAGTGTGCCCCGCTCTGCAGCTGAGGTCTAAGAAGGGATTGCATTTAATTTATTCTCTTAAGCCTGGGAATCAGGCCATCAAAAGGAGCCAATCTATCAGGTTTCCTGTGTTAAATAGCCTTACAGTGTGGTTTTTTTTTTTTTTTTTTTTTTTTTTTTTTGCAGCGTGGGATCCCAAGTCACCCCATCGAGGTTTCAGAGTCAGAGTGAGGCACCTTCCTTGACAAGATTGATTTATTGCTTTGGCACCAGAGAGACCTTGTGTACCATTAAGGACCTGTGTTTGATGATGGTGCGTTGGAGTCAGGTGGCGCTGGTGTTTGGTTTGTGTGGATATTCCTTGTTCAGCCCTGTTTAATGGTTATGGATCATGAGATTAGGCGCCACAGATCCACTGGAGGCTGGTTTCTGATTCTGTATTAACATATTCTCTGATGGAGTTTATAAAGGATGACTCAGACGTGTCAGTGCTAACTCTCTGTCAGTGCTATATGATGGGGTTAATTGATCAGCATGAAATACACATTTAAGGGTTAATTAGATTTACCTTTACACTTGGTTACAGCACCTTCTCGTGGTGATGGTGGGGCGGGGGAAAGCCTTTTCTAAACAGGAAGTAAAAGCACTAAGAATGAATCTTTCTTGTCCTGCTCTATCATATATTGATTACTGTCTGGACACTAATGTAAATGGCCTTTCACACCTACCAGGGGAACTGTTTCATGCAAATCAGAGAACTGTGAAAGCACCCAGACATCCTCAGATGTCAGCGTTTCTCTTTGTAGACCCGGCATGTTCACCTTAGCATATGGGTTTTCCCGGGAAACCTGGCCTCCTCCCACAGTCCAAAAACATGCTTTGTAGTTTAAGGTCTCACTCCAAACATCTTTTGATCTATTTTCAACGCGTTCCCAGTAGTCTTTTAATTAAACCTGTGTCGTTTTCTAGAACATAGTTTCTGCAGAGAGGCAGTCTATCATTAGATCATTAGAGTTGTAGGCAGGGCCGTTGGTGCAGAGAAAGCCTGCCCCCATTTCCCATTATCCCTTTGTTTACACTATCTCCTGCTAGCTTACAGCCCCTCACACCCCCAACCTATCGTTACTGGTGCAACAAAAATGGCAGGCAATAATGGAGCTATCCAGCTGTACATTTTTGAGCCAGATGCCAGATCTGTTGAGGAAAACAGAGATATAGTCGTCTACAAGTGGATGCATCGGAATGGAACGGAGCAGGGAGCTTGTGGTTTGTCATACGTCATATGTTACACCTACTAGCTTATTCCAACAGCATTTTTTTTCCTCGTCCTGATTTACAATATGATTAAAGAAATACTCAGGAATGCAATGCTAAGTTTAACTGTATTTATATACAGCATGTCCTCCATTGTGAAAAATATGCTACAAGAAAATGTTAAAAACCCAATTTTCATCAGAGTGGGTCTTTAATAGGTATCTCTAAATTGTCTTTAGGTGGAGATGTGAATGTGTTGCCCTGCAGCAGACTGGCAACCTGTCCAGGGTGTACCCCACATTCACCCTAACAGTAGCTTGGATAGGCCCCAGCAACGCTGACCCCAAAAGGGATTAAATGGGTTTAGAAAATTGTTGGATGTCATCACAGAAGTGCCCAAAGTAGAAACATTTTTTAAAAGGCTTTCATACCCTGTGTTTCATTCAAATTAACCTCAACCCAAATGTGTTTTAGTTTTTAGTTGTATTTATTTTTCAGAAACAGGCTGCATTGTTTACATGTTGAAGATGTTGGTAAAGTTGTTTTTACTGTTAACCAGTTTAACTGTGAGCTACCAGTTAAAAAATAACACAATACTAGTAGCCACCCCAGATGCAAACCTTACCTAAATAATAAAATCTATCCTTTTAGTGACACTTTAAATAAACATGTATTTTATAAAAAATAAAATGTTTAACTGGGATCAAAGTTTTACAGACTAAAAGCATTCCCTCGGTGACATGCCAATAAAGTTGACTTTTATTCTACAATGTATCCAGCTAAATTCAGATTTGAAATGGTTTAACACTGAGGAATGACTCTTGTGGGGGAAAATTTAAGCTGAAAATGTTACAGCTTTAATTCAAATCCTGCCAATATTTAACCTTTGCAATATATTATGCAAACCAAACTCATAGCATCAAATTTGCAGCCTTTTTTGTCCTGTTCTGTCATCATGGCAACAATAAAAGAGAAAACAGGAAGCAAAAAAAAGCCTTTTGTTTAAGGTTTTGTAGAGTGCACATTTATTTATTTTGAAATTTTGAAACTTATCAAATTTAATGTTTTTCTTAATTGCTGATCAAAGAGATTTGATGTTTTGGTTATTTTTTTGTCCCTCAGCAGCAGTGAACTTCTCCTCAAAATTGACTTAAACATGACCTCTCCCTCACTGGTGGGTTTTTCTGACACATTTTAAAGTGAAAAACAAAATAGAAATTGAGAAGAAGGGAGGTGTTTTATGCAAAAAAACCCCTCAAACTTTAAACTCTAACTTGAGCAAATTAAAGCATTGACTGATGTGGACACTGATGAACTATAAGGTGATGATTGAATCAGCAAAACAAGTGTTTGTTTGGACTTTTCTTAAAGTTTCTTCAATGTACTTTTAAGTTGAAGTGGATTGGAGGCTGGGGGCAGAGCACAATATTGCCTTCTTCTTATAAATACAATGAAGAGCGGAGCAGGTCTGTGATGACCAGCTCCTTACCCCTCATCTCCTCTCCTCCTTGATCTTTCCACTTTGTTGCTTAACTTTATTTTATGTTTTTTCTCCCCCTCCCTCTGTAATTTTTCGTGCAAAGAATAAAATTTCATCTGCGCGGGCTCTGGGAAAGGCAGCCCTCGGATTGGCCCTTGCCCGTACAGATGCTTTGAATTTGCAGGGCTTTTCTGTCTGCCAGGAGAAGCACAGAGCGATGGAGGGATGGAAGGAGAAGAGATGGGAGGGGTCATAGGAGGGGGAGAAACCTGTATGTATTTCCTGGGGATTAGGCTGTAGATGGGCGCCCTCAGAGGAGGTCTGAGGTCCTGGCCTCCCTTGATGGCTGGGAAACTGACCCCCATCTGACTCCCCTGTCCTCTCTGTCCCCTGCTGGTATTTCTACCCTAGAACAGCACCAGCACCCGGGCTCAGCCCAACAACCAAGCAGAATATAGTTGAACTTTTGCAGAAATCATAAAACCGTTTTTCCAGTTTGTAATGTGTTCTATTTTTTAACCAAAGCTGCATTTTATTATATACCTGGGATTATAATTCCTAACATCACCCAGTTCTTGAACTTATCTACTGAAATGCACTTTCAACTTCACCTATAGCAAAAAAGTACTTAAAGTGTACTACAAGTATTTAGTCTATACTAAAAGTGAGGCAGTATACTTGAAGTTTACTTTTTATTTAATATCTAACTTAAAATGTTTCAATTTAGTCTGAAGAAGTATTTAGTTAGAAGGCCTTTACCAGTAAATCCTGCACATTCATGGTCTTTAGTGTACACTCTATAATCATACTTTCACTCAAGTAGAGTTATTTAGAAAAAAAAACTTCAACAGGTGTTATAGTGTGCTCATTTTTGCAAAGGACTATTGGTCACAAGCAATTTACAACTAATAAGTACCAAGGCCTCTAACACTTTTTCGTCACATGAGATATTATGGATATAAATAATGGTAATTGAAAAGAGCTTGCATGTAAATGGTTACACCAAAAGATTTTGTCATTTCTTCTATAAAACTGCTTTAAAAGCCGTCAGTTGTTCACATAAAACAGTTTTTGCCACCATCCTTTTATGTCACCAGTTTCAGATGAACAGACACTGTTTTATTTAATATATACATTTTACTTTTTATACAGGTCTACTTTTTCACATCTAGTGAAGATATTATGTTTACTGACAGTATTAAACTGAAAATATCTTGGCTCTGGTTCAGTTTTTTTGCTGATGTATTTTTGTTATTTGCTTCGGGTAGAAGACTAAATGTAAATGTTGCATTAGTTTATTTGACAGAATAAAAAGCAAACAGGATTTTTTTAAGATGCTGCATTTATTAAGGAATAAAGTATTCTCTATGCTGTATTAGAGTCCACAGAAATGTAAAAAAAAACAAAACAAAAAAAAAAATCTTTCATTAAAACATGCTTTATTTCTGACTTTGCATTCCTGGACCGAATTGCTATATTGTAAAAAGTTTACATGGCAAGTAAAAGAAAAGCTAGTTTTGGCAAATTCATGCTGCTAAAAATAGAATTTATTTTATATAGACTCGAGGTCTAAATGTCAAAACAATAAACAAAACATAAGTCATACAGAAGAATTAAAATACAAGTACAACATACATTATAAACATAAAAACAGCAAAGTAAAAAAAAGTCCTCCTAATAAATTATATATTTTAGTATTATTGTTTTCTAAATTAGTTTTGAGTTGGAATCTACCCGTTAAATGACTCGGAGGCACTCGCTTCTTTTATTCTTTACACAGACAATAGCCTAAATACTGTAACTTCCGAGGCACCAAAATGCAGCACCGCAACATGACCGCAGGGCAAATGGACGAAACCATTCCGAAAAAGGAAACCACAAGTGACATTTAAAAAAAAAATCTTTATTTAAAAAAAGTTTTGTTTCAGTACTGATTGACATAAATAAAAATAAGCATTATACTAAACGCTCAATCATTTATAGAGAATACATACTTTAAAATTTTCCTAGGCTAAATCATGAAAAGTGAGATTAACTTAAAGTTTACCAATTCTTCACCATTTTTTAGTCACAAACCAATTTTCTTTAAAATTTTAAAACTACTTTTTTGTTCTTTTGCCGAAAAAACGTGCCAATTTCTTTGGTTCTTCACCCCCTTGCAGATGTTAGCAGGTTAGCGTTAGCTAGCTGGTGACATAAAAGTCCTAAATATGGTTGAGACCAATCCAACTAGACTGAACCAAGAGCATTGATGTCCTCCAGGTAAGATTCACATTAACTCTATCAGAAACTATTTTTGCATATTAAATACAAACAAAACGTATGAACGAACAAAAGACACTCACATTGATTAACATTTAAATCAAATAAAACTGTCAAAAGTCTTTTGCAAATCTTCTATATTTCAAGTCACATTGTGCATTTTGTATTTTAAACCTGATCAAGCGGGTTTATCATCTGACTTCTCTCTTGATTGCTGAAGTTCTTTTAAAAACAATCTCAAATTTGTTTTCCTCTCCAAGTACTGTAAATACCAGTAAACAATGTTGTTTTTCTTTTTATTAAATATATTGTCTGTCACATTTCTTCCATTTAAAGTTTATTCCTACCAACACTAGTATTTCTTTTAATTAAAAACAAACAAAGCTTTCCTATAGTGGCTTTTACTTTGCCACGACTTCTTTTCTTCATGTATGGTATCATACAAAACTGTTTGCAAGTGTTTGTAATTTTTTTTTTTTTTGCAAACAGCACCCCCCAGGAAATATAGATATTACACATGTATTTGTATAAATTGTAATGTGCATCACTGTGAGTCAAATAGTTTTTTATTTTTTTTATTTTAGACCTTAAAAATGCAGGTTGGGGTGACATCATTTAAAATATCGAATTATTTTAATCCCTTATTTTTAGCATTATGCGCATATGTAGTTGTTTCTTTCACTTCCCAAGCTTCTTTACACTGTTGCTTCTTTATTCATTGCTGAATAACACTTACGTTATTCTCATTTTAGTGAATCAGAAGGACTTAAAAAATAAAAAACATTTTACAATCCCCTAAAATGATCTTTCATTTCTGAAACAATCAAAAAAATTACAGAACGCAAGAGAAAACTTTAGACTTTTAAAGGTATTTTATTACCGGAGTGTGTACAGAGCTTTTCTTCTTTAGAATCAATTGTACTAGATCTTTAGAAAGCATTTATATATATATATATTTATATATTTTCTTTTGTTATAAGAAAGTCAATCTTTTTAAAAGTCCAAATGAAGAAGAGCAGTCAGATTCCTCAATACACATGTCCTTCATTTCCAATTCAAATCCAACCCAAATCGGCCAATGAGGAGGTCTGATTCTGTGCAGAAAAGATGGCTGCTGATCCAAGGTGTGGTCTCAGGGCGCCACCTGCTGATGGATGACTGCAGGAGCAAACCAAAAAAGCAGCAGAGCCTCCACTTCCAGCAACAATGAGTACACTACATGCATGGCTTAAAAAAAAAAGACTAAAACACAAAACACAGTCTTTTTTTTCTTCTTCTTTCAAATCCTTTGCCATTTAGAATCACTGTGAAAATTAAAACAGAAAAGTACAAACTCCAAGTTAAAGCCCAATATTTTACCAGTACCATTTCACAAATACTCCATTTATATAAACACCTATTAGAACACACAACAGAAATCACTGATGCACTGCAAAAGCCTTCGCTCTCCTGTCCCAGCCCATAAATATTGGTGTTGCAAACACCAATAAATGTCCTTTTTTAAAAATTATTATTTGAGGTTTCTGCAGTACACCCACTTAATGCTGTGCCCCTAAGAACGAAAGCAAAACACACAACACAAATATTAATTCTACTGTTCTGTTTTCAAGTCACCTAAACAAGTTCAAACTTATCTTCCCGCTTTACCATTTAATAATACAGTACAACAACAGGTGTTATAGAATTTATACCAAAAGAAAATTGCATCATTCATTTCTACATGATGAGTTTAACAGAAAGAGACCAGAGGTTATTTTTTCGTAATTTTTGCTTTTACATGTTTTAACCCGTATTTATCAGACTTCTCTGTAAGTCTTGTAATTGAGGTGCAGTTATAAATGAAAACGCGTTTGACCAACTGTTGTATGTAATTGAAGACCGCATAATGAACAGCACACGTCTACATTGAAACACCAGAGGTGACATAAAGGAAAAAGGACAAAGATAATGCAAAAAAAAATATTCCCGGCCTTTAAGAATCTTCTCTTTTCTTCATATTAAACAATTCACCAGTAAACGCCTTCAACTCTCCTTACAGGGATAAAAAATAGAAATTAAAAAGGCTGAGGATAAAGGGGGGGTGAGGCTCCATGCTTTAGCTTGTCTCCAGCTTGGCCATTTCCTGCACGTAGATGCCAATGCTCTCGCTGTCGAACAACACAAAGTAGACGGTCTTTATGGTGGAAGACATGGTGGCCACAAAGTAGCTGGAGATGGCTTTCAGGATGAGCTGCGCTGCTGTCTGCTTTGGGAAGCCATTCCTGACGAAACAGTTCAAACACACTTAAAACCCTCCAATAATATCAGTCACGTCATGTCTACACTTTGATTCACTGGAGGTCATTGCAACTACAAACTTCTGTTTCAGTTTTAGCTTCATTTCTTCAGATAAAGCCCTCATCCCATGCACCCGTACGGAGAGGTGACCTGTACGTGTGCGGCAGGTTTTTGGGTTGTCCCAAAACAGACTTGAACATCTGCCTATGAATGCAAGAGTTTTGAACCCAAAGCCTGAAATGTGTATACATGTGAATTACATTGGAAATGGTGACTTGAACGCATGTTGCTGAGACCAGTGTGAACGTAGCTTTAAACCGTTTATGCAAACATCATTCCAACAGATTCTGTAGAGAAGAAAGGCAGCTTTGCGCTGTGGTGCAACACATTACACGAGTGACGTGTTTACAAAATTAATGTAACCCAACGGATTCTGACACGGAGAAAAGCAGTTATGCGCCGATCTGTTGGAGTTATGTTAAGTGAATAAAAGGTCTAAGAGCTGCGGTAGTTCGAAAAGCTTGTGTTATTTGCTGTCTCTGGCGACAGGTTTGGTATTAATGGGTTAAGCACAACCTTAAAAAACACTTTCAAAGCAAAATTTAAATTTATTTCCCGTCTTGTACTTAAAGTGAGATTTAGGTTGATGGGTAAGAAGGATCAGTAGTTTGGTTCCTGCTCTGCCCGTCCATCTACGTTCAAGTGTTTTTGGGTAAGACCCTGACCTCCACATTGCCCCTGGTGGCCTGGTTGGTGCCGATGTGTCAGTTCTGTCACAGTCAGTATGTGAGCATGTGACTGATTAAAAAGGACGTTAACCATAAAGCGCTTTGAACCTTGAAGCTGGAAAAGCGCCATATATGTAGACATTTCTGTGAGATTTCAGGAACTTTCTCTACCTTCCACTACCGATGGAGGGAAAGGCCACAGACTTCAGCTTCTTTTCATCCGCCAGAGCCAGGCAGTTCTTCACCGTCTTCTCCAGCATCTCCTCACACTTGTCAGAGCCCCAGCCAGGACTGTTGCAGTGGATGACGTATTTAGCAGGAAGTCCAAAGCCAGCAGTTAAAGTAGCTGACGATAGAAAAAGCAAAGTTCAGCAGGAACATTTTCTCTGAGGAGATGAAGATACAGACGTGACATGCAGTCCGGGCAAATGATGGACAGATGTGAGGGCATCAACACCACCATCAAATGTAAGTAATCTCAAAGGAACAAACTTTAGAAGCATCAGCTCACTTTATCCCAAGATTTCTGCACAGCCTGTTCTTACTTGGCAAACCAGAACATCTTCTGTTCCTTCTCACTAACACCACTGATGTTCCAAGGAACCAGAGACCAACACCAGACCATACACTGCAGTCACGTGTAGGTGACATCAGGGTCTGTGTTACTGAGTCCACGAACTCTGAACAACCTTAATAGTGAAGTTTCTCCTGATAATTACTAATCTACTGACAGATTCATTTGTGCGTAAGTCCAATACCTCCAACACAGGAGGTTTAAAGCACAACTTAACCAGTAGAAACATTTGTGGAGAAGGTCCCTCATGCACTAAATCTGAAACTAGACAGGCTTTCAACCAGAAAGAAAGCACTCTAATTGATGAACCTCAGTTCTTCTGTGTTTGCAGGAAGATGTAGGATTTCATCTGGAGATCTGTGGTTAATTATAGCTTCATCTTTCTTCACAACAACGCGTCCAAAAAAACACTGGTGAAGAAAGCTGGTTCTGAGTGGTTCTAAAAAATAAAAAGGCTATAAACTATAAAAATTGGATTTCAGAAGAAGAGAGTTTCTGTAAAACATACACTTGAAGATACAAATCACTGAGTCAAAGTCTTCTTTAAGTCTATCGTCGTCTTATTGTTGAATCTACAATCAACCCCCATTAATAAACCAGATTGCACCAAAAAATACTTAATCTGGACAAAATTCAGCACCCCAAAAAAAGACAAACTTGCACAGGCTGTTCAGTCACCGAGTTCAAGCCCCACTCTGATCATATTGTAAAAGCGTTCCCAATGGTCTATTAATTATAATAATAATAATTATGAGGTTTTAGCTTAGATGAGGAAAACAAAGACGTACATGAATCTTGTCGTCTACAAGTGGATGCACCAGAAAGAAACAGTTAAGGCCAGCATATTTTCTACACAAATGAGCTCTTTTTCAAACGCCATCTTGCTCCTGATTCACACAGATTTGAATAAAGAAATACTCACAGATGCAACTTTAAAGCTTAATTTTCGTTATACATATTCTCCATTTTCAGAAAAGTGCCTCAAGAAAGTGTCTTTGAACAAGTAAGCTGATGTTCACCATGACAAGAAATAAAAAAATAGACATTCACAAGGTCAGACATGCCATGAGTGTGAGAACGGAGCTGAAATACTAAACTACGGTTTATCAACATCAAATATAGAGTCAAAAGCAGTGAAGTACTACCTGAACAAAAGTGTTTAAAGAAGTGAATATAGCTGTTAAAAAGTTGTTTTCAGTACAACTAACGAAGCTGTGTCCCTGCTTGAACTCAGGAATGGTCTTTAAAGACCCACTCCAAAGAAAAACTGTTTTTTGGTGTTTTTAACATGTTCTTGTAGCATTTTCTATAATGTAGGACATGTATAACATAATTTAAGATTAAAACTGCATTTCTGAGTAATTCTTTATTAAAACCACATTGGGGAGCAGACAAAAACTACGATTTAAATAAGCTCTGGTTTGTGATGCAGCAGCTGCCATGGACGGGCCAAAGTCTCCCTGCTCCGCTCCAATTCTGTTGCATCCACTTACATACAAATAGATCCATTAACATCTTCATTTTCTGCGTATGACTGGATAGCTCTGATACTGCTCGCTAATGTTAGCTTGGGGTTGTGAGGTGCTATAAGCTAGCTGGAGAGAATGTATGCAAAGGAATGCTGGGAAATCAGGGCAGCTAGCTTCCACACCACAGCAGATATACATGGGACTTCAATTCAACTGAAACTTTAAAACCTCCTGGACATTTTCCATTGTGTTTTACAGGTAAGGCTAATTAGGGTAAAGATCAGAGACATTTGTTGCCATTTAGATAAAGAAAAATAAACGGAACATTTACATTTCTGAAATGGTGCAAATTTGAAGACTGAGATAATTGTCTTTGAATGGAACAGAAAAAAAACTTTAATTTAGAGGTGAGAAAAAACAAATAAGAGGAGTCTGTTCTCTGGAGTTAAGCCTCCTTCCATCCAGCAGCTGTAAAGAGTCCAAGCAGCCAAAACTAATGACTGCTGGGAGAAAGCTTGTAGTGAGTTTACAGGCAGAACTGAGAAGGAGCTGATTTCCAGATGGAGCATGAAGAATAAAGAAACTCCACAGAGCTAGAGAGCTATTCCTACTGCGTGTGTGGTCTGCGCTCCTCATCATCATTATGGCTTTCAGAATGCCTGTAAAGCTCAATTTGTGTCATGTTTTGGTTGGACGAGCTCATGATTCATCCGTGCATGAACAACTATCGTGTTTGTTTTTGTTGAACAACTTTTTCAAAACATTACACAATAGTTGTTTCAGATAAGAAGAAAACCACAACAAAAATATGTTGGTTCTAGCTTATCCGCTTATACGCTAAAACAGATAGTTTTTCATAAGTCTTCTTTATCTTCAACATCAAACAACCCAGAGAAGCTGAAGATTTTCTTACAGCTAAAACAAGCTTAAAATGACTTGAACTTAGTATTAAAAAATAAAGATAAACAAAGACTCTTCAGCGTCTTGAAGTTGACTCAAAGCAACTGGACTTCAAATCCTCTCAAAACAAGAATCGAAGAATTTTTAAGAAAGAAGAATTGAAGTTCAGCTACTATGATTCAACGTCACCTGGATGAATGAAAACAAGACTTCAATGTTTTCACATAGAGTCAAAATTAGTCCAATAGATTGTCTCTAAAGAAATTTCAACTGAACATCTTTTTAACATCTAAGAAAAAACATAAAATTTTTGTATCGGACAATATAGCCAATTTATTCATCGCCTTTGGAAAACTATGTGAAGATTGAAGTTGGAATATACATTAAGACATCTTCTGGTCATTGCTCTGGAATGGCTGAACCAAATCTCGGCATCTCCTCAAAGCTCTGCTGCTTGGTGTTCAGACAGCTCTAACAGCGCCACTATAAAAGCCCGCGCCTCGGCTTCATGCTGGAGTAAGAAGTGCCAGAACTGAATGTCTTTGATCACTTTTATGACAAAATGTGTTTAGAATTTCTGTTGGCTTTTAGGAAAGACTACATCTGTCCACAAGTGCAGAATCTGCTTTTCATGACCAACACAACCTGACTTAGCTTGGCGTAAACCAATTTTAGAGTTTAAAACTGAGTGAGCACTAAAACTATTATCTGCAGTAACGTGGAAAGACAAAGCAAAGAAACATGAACTCCTTTAAACAGATTTTAAACAGAAATTATTTCAATCTGGAAGGATTTCAGCAAAACAGGAAACTCATAATTCTTGACTTTACAGTTTCAATCGCAAAACAAATGTTTTCATGCTCCACACTTATTAATGAAACTGAATAAATCAGTTTACTTATGGAGAAGTGTCTAAAATACCGAAAACGACCATAGAAGAAGAAACTGCGAGTTCCGTTGTGAACAAACAAAGCTGCGGCATAGAGCAGGATGATCTTAGCGTGCTTTTAATATTTTAATTACTATTTTAAGTGACAGGTTGTACAGTTTTCTAAATATGTGCAGCCAGTGTTTTATTCTTGGCCGCATTGACCCGTAAGAAGGGTTACGGTTAGGTTGGCATCTTCTAGTATAGATGCACAAACTCAGCTTCCGGCGACAGTTACAACATTTCTGCTTCCAGCTAATGATGAGTTTAAAGTTGTGTTTGGGTGCCATCTTCTGTGCAACCAGGTCCCTCTTCAGTTTTCCCGAGAGACACGGTTCTCCTGAGTCCAGCAGCTCGCTGATGCAGAGCAGCCGGACGGTTGTGGTCCAAAGCCTCCTCTGGAGTGCACACCGTAACAAAGCACACTCCCCTGCTCACAGACATGAAGCTACGAGTCAGGTTCATTAGCGTGAAGCAGCCGGCCGTGCTCCAAAACCTCCTCTGGACCGCCACATCATCTATGCATAACGCCAAGGCAGTAATGACACACAATTGGAATAAACTGTTTAGATGCACCATGATCAGATCAACAATCAGCATAACCCAGCTATCTCGATCAGAAAGCATTTTTGATCCGAATGAGTCTGATCAGGCCGGAGTATTCCGAAGGGCGTGTTTACATGATGCATTTTTATGCTGATCAGGCTTTATTTCAATTACTTGTGTCCATGTAGTTACTGTGATGGTGGAGACTCAGCACAGCATGTCATCTTTAAGTCTTTGAATTAAAAAAAAAGGACTTATGCTGCAAATGTGAAAATGACAGAGATATTATTTGCTCAGGATCGCAAAAACGTTCTTGTCTTTCTAGCCTGAAACTGTCACCAAGCTTAGATAAGTTCCAGAAAAAAATAAACATTGAGAAAAAAATAAATGTCTCTGAATTTGTACGTTTTTGCAGGTTTAACATTATTTATAAATTGCTTCATTTGTTTTCCAGTGTCTCATAAAATGTTGAATTTTGTTCAGACAAAAGCCTTGTTGAGCTCCTCTTAAAATCGTTCATCCTCATTGTCGTCCCATCAAAAACAAAAGCTTTACTCTTAAACAAAAAGACTAAAAGCAACACAAAGTAGAACCTTCATAGTAAAAAAATGTGCTAAAAGTAGTAAAATTCTGCTTCTGAATACATTATTTGAAGGGGAGGTACCTTAGTTGTTAATTAAACTTCTCTGACGTCACTAAGCTCTGTGTGCACTTACCACCAGCCACCTCCAGAGGGCCGTTTTTCTTCTTCAGCTCTTGTACAGCATCTGTGAACTCTTTCCCTCCCTTCTTCTCCAGAGCGGAGCCTGTGAGAGCAGAAACAATGTGAACTCAGTAAAACACAGCAAAAACTGCAGCAGATAAGCAGGCAGAGGCTGACGGCCATGCAGACGAGGGAGCAGGCAGACGCTGCGACAGATGGATGAACAGACAAGCTGAAGCACAGCACTGCTGTCAATCATTTTACATGGAAAATGTTCCCCTTATTTAAGATATTCCGTTATATCAAAGGAAACAATTTAAATTAATCAAAACTTATAATTAAATTTAACTAAAAAAACTACTAATTTGTTTCAGTTTATAGTTATTTAGAGCGTTTTAAGTTTTGTAACTCAGAACATTCTGTTCTTTTTGAAGTGAAGCTTGAAAAACGAGGACATTTTTTTATTTTTTATGTATAGAGAAACCAAATGTGACTTTCTGCGATTGCTCTTAATAAGTTATTTTACTTCAACACACAACGGAAGGTATCGAAAAAGGAGGAAATGTAAATGTTGACATTTCAAATATTTCTGTGTAAAATCTCTTCATTTTGAACCAAATCCCTTTGTTTTGTTCGTCAACTTCAACCCAAGGCTTTTATGCTAACTTTCATGAAACAAAACAGGAAATCTGCCACATGATGCCAACATGTCAGTGTGATGTAACAAACACTCCAGCAGCAGCAGCAGCAGCAGCTTACTAATATAAAGGAGTAGAAATCTGTAGATACATGAACTATGTAATGTGTACCTGCTTAGTGCGGCTCAAGTTTCTGATGTTTAAAGCAAACAAACATGAAGACGTTCTTTGAGGCGCTACATGGGTCTAAAGCTAAAGTGATGAACAATGAACTTGCAAAAGACTTGAAACCTGGCAAGGGTCTCTGTCGACCCGAGTCCATTGGACCAGAATCATTGAGCAGTTGAATTTTAAA
Source organism: Oryzias celebensis (assembly GCA_014656515.1). NCBI lineage: Eukaryota > Metazoa > Chordata > Actinopteri > Beloniformes > Adrianichthyidae > Oryzias > Oryzias celebensis. The sequence goes on from BNCR01000013.1 coordinate 21,438,701, forward strand.
CTGCTGTTCTTTTCTAACACACCAACACTCAAGTAAAACCCTCAAAAAAGCATCAAACTGATCTGAATCTCAGAATTGACTTTCACAACAAAACCTACAAACCACTAAAGAACAGTCCTGTTTGGACATTTGGAAACCTCTGGGATTTTGTCCAAATAAAACATGTATTCTCCTAGTTGAAAAATGTCTGAATCTCAATTCTTTTTTTCACGGGCTGTGAAAGCTGCAGCATTGAAGAGCCTTAGCAGATGACCGTGAATGACCAAACATGAAATCTACTGCAGAGACAGAATAAATGAATGCAGGAGCATGCATACGTTGTTCTGCTGTAGCTACACAATATCAATCTATGTAGGCAAAACATTTTTGTGAAATCTTTATCTCTGTACATGTAAATCCAGGTTGTTTAGGTGCAGATCAGGAGTGAGAATACGTGCAGGTACAGTATCTACCGGTAGATTCTCAGACTGACATAAATAATAAAACAGCCCTCCAGCGTGTTTCAAGTCTCAGCAACTCCATTTTCTTAGGAAGATGTTGTCCATCCTTTCTGCATCAACATTTAACAAAGTTCCAGAGAGTTTGCAGTGTTAGCTTTAGTGTCCAGCTGCTGAATGTAAGCCATAATCAGGAGTGAAGTGCTGCTGCTGTGGCGTTTGTCTGCAGACTGCAGCACCGACGAGGGGCAGACAGGCAGCCGCAGTCTCCGCGGAGTCGGTGGTTCTTTACCTACTTCACCACCTGTATAGAGGGAGGAGTTGGTCGGGTGAATGACAGCATCGCTTTCCACGATGGAGATGTCGGCTTGGACAACTTGCAACTACAGACGACAACGACAAACGACAGGCAACAACATGGTGGTAAAACACAGTGAATGAACAGGAGCAAAACATGAGACTAAGTATGAGGAAGAGGAGGAAGAGTGCTGGGAAGATCACAGAAGACAAGGATGAGGCAATGGAACGTGGAGATTTAGGAATTAGGAAGCAAGACCGGATAAATTTCTTCTGTAAAACATTTACGTTTCTATCAAATTCAACACACAATAATCTTTCATGACAGTTATCGTCCTGCTTCCTAAACCAAATGATTCTGTTCCAGGTGACAGACCGATCCACCAGGCTGCCCTCAGTGACTAACACTCAATTTACTGTCATTTATCTTTTTCTACGCCACCGTTTTTATGAAATCTGAGGGGGCTTTCCGGCGTCGCAGCAGTTGGGCAGCCAGCTGAAAGGATGAAAACCTGAAAAGAACCGCCAGACGTCTGCACACAAGAAGAAGCAAGCCGAGTCGCTGCCTCAAAGAGCTTTGATGAGATCCTTGAAAGTTTCCATTCGTGTTCTTTTCCTCTCTGAGGAACAAGACTTGGTTTCGATTTTTTTATTGATTAGTTGCTTTCTGCTCTTCATCTCAAACAAGAAAAAGAGAGTTTGGCTATTTTATGTTGGATGAAATCCAAGAGTCTCCTTTTTTCCCCACTGTGAGGATTATTCATGCTATTAGGCAGCAATCGAGAAGAGTCAAGCACACATCTGTGCATAAACTTCATTTAGGCCATTTATATAACATAGTCAAAGGAAGAAAAAACACTTCGTGAACTGATGCGTCTCTCATTGAGGTTTTCTTAGTCTCTGAAACATTAAAGCCAGAAAACTGAATTTTTCCACTTTCAAATCAGGGAGCTGGGTCTAAAAGAGCGGGCTGCCACCGTGTGATTTAGTTGCTCTGCTACGGTAGGTGACGTTCAGCTACAACGTTCAAGGATTTCACATCTCAAAGGCCCACTGAAGCTGTAGAGTCGGGTCGAGGGGCTTGGGAGCTCACCTAGGTCGTCTTTAAGCTCAAGTTCAGCATTGGTGGGGTTGATGACCCCCTCCACGTCAAAGCCAGCTAAGTTACTGACCTCGCTGTGGATAAGGTTGAGCTGTAAAAGAGAGGGAGGAGGAGCAGGCATGCAGAAGAGGAAATGGAGCAAAAAAGGAAGAGGTGAGGAAGCAGAGCCATTAAAACCTGATTCTCTGTGGATTAGAGGGATACCTTAAGCTTCTGGATCAGTCTTGGATCCAAATCAGTTTGGTCAGAAAAAAAAGGATTTACGTATTTGATGCAACTCAAAGCTGTGTGTGGTCCTAAACCGTTTACCTGCTTCATGTTACACGTCGAGAAGAAGAAAACCTTTTCAGGGTAGAATACAATCTAAATATAAGGCATTTGTTCAGCTGAGGCTCTGATAAAGGCACCACCCATGATTATGTATTACTATAATAGATACACACGTGGACAAAATTGTTGGTACCCCTCAGTTAAAGAAGGAAAACCCCACAATTCTCACTGAAATCACTTGAAACTTACAAAAGTAACAATAAATAAAAATTTATTGAAAATGAAATAATCAAAATCAGCCATCACTTTTGAATTGATGATTAACATAATTATTAAAAAAAAAAAAACTAATGAAACAGGCCTGGACAAACATGATGGTACCCATAACTTAATATTTTGTTGCACAACCTTTTGAGCAATCACTGCAATGAAGCGATTTCTGTATTTGTCAATGAGCGTTCTGCAGCTGTCAACAGGTATTTTGGCCCACTCCTCATGAGCAAACTGCTCCAGTTGTCTCAGGTTTGATGGGTGTCTTCTCCAAATGCCATGTTTCAGCTCCTTCCACAGATGTTCAATGGGATTCAGATCTGGGCTCATGGAAGGCCACTTTAGAATAGTCCAACGCTTTTCTCTCAGCCATTCTTGGGTGTTTTTGGCTGTGTGTTTTGGATCGTTGTCCTGTTGGAAGACCCATGACCTGCGACTGAGACCAAGCTTTCTGACACAAGGCAGCACATTTCTCTCCAGAATGCCTTGATAGTCTACAGATTTCATTGTACCTTGCACACATTCAAGACCCCCTGTGCCAGATGCAGCAAAGCAGCCCAAAACATGACTGAGCCTCCTCCATGTTTCACCGTAGGGACAGTGTTCTTTTCTTCGTATGCTTGGTTTTTGAGTCTATGAACATAGAGTTGATGTGCCTTACCAAAAAGCTCCAGTTTGGTCTCATCTGTCCAAAGGACATTCTCCCAGAAGCTTTGGGGCTTGTCAACATGCATTTTTGCAAATTCCAGTCTGGCTTTTTTCTGATTGTTTTTCAGCAGTGGTGTCCTCCTTGGTCGTCTCCCATGAAGTCCACTTTGGCTCAAACAACGACGAATGGTGCGATCTGACACTGATGTACCTTGGCCTTGGAGTTCACCTTTAATTTCTTTGGAGTTTGTTCTGGGCTCTTTGGATACAATTCCAACGATCCGTCTCTTCAATTTGTCATCAATTTTCCTCTTGCGGCCACGTCCAGAGAGGTTGGCTACTGTCCCGTGGGTCTTGAACTTCTGAATAATATGAGCCGCTGTTGTCACAGGAAGTTCAAGCTGTTTAGAGATGGTCTTATAGTTATATAGTCCTATAATTTCGGATGTCCTGGGACAATTCTCTCCTTGGCTTTCTGTTGTCCATGTTCAGTGTGGTACACACCTTTTCACCAAACAGCAGAGTGACTACTTGTCTCCCTTTAAATAGGCAGACTGACTGATTATGAGTTTGGTAACACCTGTGATGTCAATTAAAGGACACACCTGAGTTAATCATGTCAGTCTGGTCAAATGGTTTTCAATCTTTTATAGAGGTACCATCATTTTTGTCCAGGCCTGTTTCATTAGTTTTTTTTTTTAATAATTATGTTAATCAGCAATTCAAAAGTGATGGCTGATTTTGATTATTTAATTTTCAATACATTTTTATTATTTGTTACTTTTGTAAGTTTCAAGTGATTTCAGTAAGAATTGTAAGTTTTTCCTTCTTTAACTGAGGGGTACCAACAATTTTGTCCACGTGTGTAGATCATCAAAACAGTGGATTCTCTAAGAGTCTTGGTAAATGTTTATATATTAATTAGATGTTTACTTCGACAAATGACATTAAAAAATAGTGAGTATGTGTCTAAACTGCATTATTATCCAGTATCCTACATTATTTTAGGGGTTAGGGATTACTGAGTTGAGGCATAGCTTAAAATTCCTGCATTTTGTGGGGCGGGGCGTGACAGAGATCCAAAATTTCTTACGTCCCACACAAATGCTGATTTACTTTGTCGAGATGACACTCCACATTAACAGCTGGATTGAGGTTAACACAGCTCCAAAGAAAAGTATATTTTAAACACAGTCAAGGTATCCCTCTCAAATTTGAAGTCAGTGAACATCTCACTGTTTAAAATTCATTACAGAGAATTCAGAATTCACCAAACTGAAAAGGTTTTCAGAATTCTGGGAAAAAGCTCCTAAAAATGTCCTTAAAATAACTTAAACATCAGTTGATCATCAGACTGATGCATTTGCTCCTACAGAAACATTCAAACATTGAGCGATATCCCTATTAAAGACATTCAGCTCATCTGATGCTGCTAAATGAAGCCAAATGGCTTTCAGGTAATGTGTTGTAAATCAATTCAGCCTTGAAGTGTTGGTTTCTTTGATTTGCTTTAATGCAGCTTTCTGTTGCTGCGTTTCTTATCACGTTTTTATCAGTTTTCTGATGCAGAAAACAGCCCACAGCCTCTTTAAATATCACATGCTGCATTTAATTCATCCGAACGACTAAAGTAAATGTCCAGGTAAGGGCTGTAAAATGACGCGGCTCAACCACATACTATTTCTTTTCCAGATCAGCTTATGTTCAAATGCTGCTTATGAGCTTCAGCAGGACTGAAAGTGGAAACTCACTTTAGATTGTAAGCATCATAGATACGACAGATTTTAACGATTAATAACCTAAGATAAAATATCGTTTTTTTGGACAGAATCTTACAAAAACGAAGCTTAAATATCCAAATCTTCTGCTAGAACTGTTTTTAACGGGTAGAAAGAACATAAGATCGTCTAACTTTTTTAAATGCTGTTCCCTTGCTTAATTGTGGTTCACCTCTAGCAGCTGATTTTTTTAAACATTCTGACTGTTTTTTTTTTTAAACAGCATGTGTTCTGCATCCTGATTGGCTGTTTATCATTGTCAATCGATCTCCTTCATGCCTCCACTCCTATATAGATTGGGTTCAGTTTTACAAATCTATATAAATATTCGGTCGTGAGCAGATCTTTGTTTTCATTCTATAACCTTTTGTTCTATGAAGGTTTGAACTTTAGGAGTTTAAATATGAGAGAAAAGTGCGAAAATGTTCATATTATTCTGAGAAAGCGTTTAAAGGGAGGAGTTTTACAGACTTACAACATCTGTAATCCTATAGTTTGGATTTTACCTATTGCTCGATAAATGAGGGAACACTGTAAACAACAGACCCTCCAGGATTTCGCGGCAGTTATTCATGATCGCTGCGGCCTAAAAGTGCCTGATTTTGCAGAAGCTTTTGTTGAACGCTGAAACAATAGTTGTGATGTTTTTATTGTTATTTTTTTGAAGCACCTCAAAATGTAAATTATAAAATAAACTTCACATTCTCATATTCCAACTCTTTATATTGTGACATGTGCAGTAGGACATTATTGCACCATTTACTATATACAACATTGTTGTGCTCTCATTTAACATCCATAGAATTGTGAAACCCAAAATGAACTTTTGGTCCTGCCTGCTCATAATAAACCAAATATTTGTGTATTGATTTAAACTTGTCCATTTTTCCTGGAAAGATCTGCACTCTGTGATAACCTCGCTTTTCTTTTCTGTCTTTCTTTCTTTCAGCAACTTCGGTGAGGCTCGGGGTCCTAACTGCATCTTATCCAGACCGTGGCATGCGCTTGCAAAGCTATGCATTCTGGTCTTGCGTTTCCTTTGCTTCCCCTAGTGGTGGAATTGTTTTTTTTTTTGGTTATTCCGGCAAAGAACCATTACTTGCCACAGAAATGGGCTAGACATATGCTATTTTCCCCAACAAATGTATATATTTTTTCTCTTCATGACTGGGCCAGATTAAACCATCTGGTGAGCCGTATGTTTGACGCCCCTGGTCTACGGTAACGGACCCCTCCACCGTTACAAGAGTCTGGGTAGACTCAAGAGGAATTGTTTAGCCAGATTCCAACACCTCAAGGCCCAAAATGTCGAATCTAAATGCTGATTGTACAAATTTTATTCAAAAATTGAGTTTCAAAATATCCAATCACACAATTCTCTGCAATTGACCTTACTGGCATCCGCATAAATGTCATCTCAGCATTTTCTTTCATATAAATTTGAAGTTTCTCTCAGCGGCTACATCATTAACTGAAGAGAACTGACCTTCTGGCCCAGAAAAAGGCTCTTGGTTGAAAGCACAGTGAAGTTGTCAGCTGGAGATCCCTCTGTGGTGCTGTCTGCTGACGCCGCTTTGCTCACCTCGCCCTGTCTCTGGAAAAAAAACACATATTTTTCAGCAGAGGGCACTTTAGCAATACTCTAGTGTTTAAATAACAAGCTAGCTATACCAACATCATCTATGTTTTCTTTAAATCTGATATTGGGTTAATGGAGTTGCTGCAGAAAAGCGTGCTGGTGAACAGGATTCAAACCTCAGGCTCTGGTTGATTTTAAGAGTGTTTTCATCCTGATAAACAACCATAATAATTGATAATTGAGTTTGGCTCAACAACAAACAGACTGAACCAGAAATGCAAAACAGATGCTGTTTACAAAACAGGAGAAGCAGCTCGAGCTTTTAATGGTTATAGCGAGTTTGTGCAGATCTCGAACAAGAATGTAGAAGTAACACAGCATAACAGACATTACACATCCTCGGTACAAAGCCCTACTGTCATTGGCTGATCAATTAAGCTCAAGATGATGTAAACAAAAAAACTAAAACGTATTAGGAACCTGATAGGTTACTGCTCAAGACTTTTTTAGAGTTAAACTCACCCATAGATGTTCATTCATAGCAAACAGTTCCTGATTTTTGTAAAACTTCCTAAAACGAGCCCAGAGTCTGTCCGTTACCTAGGAAACCCACCTTAGTCTTGCCTCCAGCTTTTTTCCTGTTCATTTTCTTAGCTGCCGGTTTCTTGGCCATCTTGAGTTTCTTCTCAGGCGCCGGTGAGACCGGAGTCTCCAGTTTCCCCTTTGCTCCTCTCTTCTTAGCCAGCAGCTCCGGGTGGATGTTAGGCAGGACTCCACCTGCTGCAATGGTAACACCTTTGAGCAACTGAGACAAAACACAAGGTTTAAAGTCGTGTAGTGCTGTGTCGAAGACAGTGTCCACCTGCAAAGTTTGCGAGTTATGAGAACCAACCTGGTTGAGCTCCTCATCGTTGGCGATGGCCAGCAGGATGTGTCGAGGAGTTACGCGACCCTTTTTGTTGTCTCTTGCCGCGTTGCCAGCCAGCTCCAGGATCTCAGCTGCATGAAAACAAAAATAAATGATCAGTACAACAACTAGAGCTCAAAAGCGCAGCCTGGAAATATTTTATAGTGACAGGAAGTTGCATCAAGTTGATGAGAAAAAAAAAAGACCAGGTGAGCGCTTCCACTCAAACCGTCACGAAGCATTAGGAGCGAAGCTAACAACAATAACAACGGAGGTCATCCAACAGATCATTTTTTTCCTCTTGGTTGTTGGTACTTTGATTATACAAAGCATTTAATAGTGTTTAGAAGATTGCTGGCGGCGAACAAAATATTCTTATATTTATGCTAAACTGAGCAGGTGTATTAGTTGATTCCTGTGATCCATAAAAACCCTCACCTGTCAGGTATTCTAGAACAGCTGCCAGGTAAACCGGCGCTCCAACTCCAATGCGATATTTGGGCAGTCCCCTCTTGATGTAGCGCAACATGCGCCCCACAGGGAAAATGACTCCGGCCTTGACGGACCGAGACGTCTTGGTTGACTTCTTCTTTCCCCCTCGGCTGGACATGATGCTGAGACTGTTCTACGAGGTATCAGGATCTGCAGGACAACATACACCACATCTCATTCTCAGAAGGATCACCAACCTCAGTTCTTGCTGTTTATTATTTTTTCCTTTTATGAAGAGTTCAAGAATACATTAACAGATTTAATACAACACAAGTACACACATCTTCATGACTAAGAAGGACCAATAGGAAGAATTAAATTCTTGTTGCATTTCTTATTTCTGCCCCTATATCAAAGCTTAATGGGACAAAAGAAATAATAAATAGATAATCATAGAACAGCAAGTACCCATAACATATTCCTTCTTTACAAATATTTTCTTTTATATTTTTACTTATTTAACCAGGAAAAAATCCCATTGAGATCCAATGATCTCTTTTCCAAAGGAGGCCTTCCTGGTCAAGAGGCAAATAAAAGTTTGTTAAAATGACTTTTCAGAACTTTCTGTTGGGAATCCCAAACTTTTACCTTAAAAGTAAAAAGGTGTTTGCTTTAAAGTAGTGGACTGGACATCTAAAGTCATAACTCCTTCTGAAGTAAAAACCTTGTGTAAACTCTCTACACCTCTGGTTTTAACTTTAAGCGTGCTTAATGAAGTCTTCTGTTCTGTTAAATCTTCAAATTTCAACAATTTTGACTTTATAAATAAAGCATTAATATTTTTCCATATATCCAACCTTTTTTTTTTTACTGTATTGCTATTTGAATAACTGTTTTCTGCAGTAAACATTAAACTGGTTTTATTTGCATTTTTCCACACTGAAACACAATAAGTAGTACAAAGCAATACAATCTAAAATTCTCAGCACATTACAGGATAAAAAATACTTAACATTATGCAAAACAAATATAGTTTTAGCCACTTTACTTTAAATAAATGAGATTTGAGGCTCACAAGAGAAGTTTTGATCTGAAATTACTCCAAAGAATCCAAACTCTGATACCTGTTTCATTTTTGCTTCATCAACTGACAGATTTACTTCCTCCTTTTTTTTAAACCATAAACTTAGTTATTTTTCCAAATTCACCGAGAGCTTATGATAATGAAGCCAGCATTTAAGTTTTATTATTTCAACTTCAACAACTTTTATCAAATGTTTTACATTTTTCCTGGAACTAAAAAAATAAAAAATAAATCATTGTGTCATCTACCTTTTAAACTGATAGATTTGGGTTATGGTGCTATGAGGAAAGACTGCTAAGGATAGATTTAGAATGCACTGGAGATGCACACTGTCTTCACTGTTGATTATTTTGTCTTAGAACAGATGATCCAGTGTTTTGATCCTGTTCTTTTCACAGCTTACTTATTTACGGTGGCCCTGAAGTGCAAATCACATCAACAAATCCCTCAACACAAAAAAGTTCAAGATTCCGTCAATTTAAAAAGCAAAACAATTAGGAAAAAAGATACATTTTAGAAATCAAAACAAAATTCCAAAAAGAATGAAACAAAATACAAAGAAAATGTTTCGGAAAAACAAGTGATTCTTCACCTTTTCTCACATCCCATCAGGGGTCACTACCGCGAATCAGCTTTCACTAAGTAATTACAAGAAATTAAAATAAAATATGAGACAAAAAAGAAACTGGTAAAATCAGGGATTATGGGACATCAATGATTAAACGACTTCTTTAAGCTTTTGACCGCCACTCTAAAAGTTGGTGACTGATTAATCAAGTTTTTACCAATTAAGGCAAAACCTCCGTATGCTTTCGCTCTTCTTAAAAACTCAAACGTCATCATCCGATGAGTGACGTCCCATAATATCTACCTTTCCTGGTTTCTATTTTTTGACGTTTCATTTTGGTTTCTGTAAAATTACTTTTCCAACATGTTATTTTATGCTTTGGTTTCTGGAATTTTGCTTTGATTTCAAATGTATTATTATTATTATTTTTTTAAACAATGTGTTTTTAATTGTGATCGTTTTTGCATTTTGAGTGATTTGTACTTCAGGGCCACCATACTTATCCCGTCCTTAAACAGATGTTCCAGTGTTTTTGTCCATTTCTTGTCTTCTCAAACGCTACAGTCACTCATTACTCACTCACTGATCTCTTGGTCGCGTTTATAAGCAACGTGGCTTTAGTGGGATGATAAAATACCTTTTATGTAAATTATATGTCATTCTGTTTGGTTTCATGTCTAATGTCAGTTTTATTCTCCCTTAAAATAAATGTATCAGCAAACATGATTAATTCATGAGCTCAGGAATAATCAGTGCAAACCCAAACACTGGGATAAAACGGTGGAGACTCGATCATAAAGAGCATTTGTACACATCAGGACATGTGTGTTTTGGTTAAATCTTCGTTTCAGACAGACGCCAATTAGCTGCAGTCAGTGGTGGTCGACCGCTCTCAGGCCACGCTTTCTGCGCCACATGAAACGCGGTGTCAGCAGTGACCGTTAGGGTCTTATTAACCGGATAAAGGCCCGCTCTTTCCCGGTGGGTTTACGGGTCTGCGGTATTTGTCGTCTCCGGTCAGGTGGAGGTGGTTTTTCTTCGCCGTGTCGGGCATCTCCTGTTTTACGACATTTCCGTCAGTTGATTCCTGCCGCGCGCGCGCGCTCTAACCTATCTTTATTTATACAGAAGCGAACGACTGAATTAACGGCTGGGAATTGTCGCCGGAGGACTCGGTTAGCGCTGGCGGCGTGTTTTCACGTGAAAGCGGCGGCTGCCCGCTCCTCCCTCCCGCCCCTTCCTGCCTGTCAGCTCCAGCAACCGTCTCCGCTCTCGGCCTCCATGTCAGAAAGACACGAAATGGCAACGTTAACGATTCCGCTCGCCACACTGGTGTCGACTCGACCCGCGACAGCAGCCAATGCCGGACCGTGAACGGAGCCGAGCGAACGCGGCGACTTACTTCCAAAATGAACGGGGGCTCAGGAAGACCAAACCGTCCTTCGGTAGCGAGCCTGGGCAGTGTCCCCGACTCCCACAATCCACAGCGTGGAGCGAGCCGGCGCTGCCCGCGGAGCGCGGACGGAGAGCAAAGAGCAAAGCTGCTGAATCGGAATCCGCGGCGGAGGTGATGCTTAACCCTTCACGCGCGCACAGGCTCGCGCTGACTGACACGTGCATGAAACACCAGTTCATGACCCCAAATATTTTAAAACCAATCCAGACTGACCGTGTTAACCGACCGCGTATGGTGCAATTAGATACGTATGGGTCACAATGTTAAAAAATGTGACTTAAATCAATCATGAGAAGTGTGTTTTTAAGCAGTTTTTTCTCATGGTGGGGGACGTATATTAAGAAAATGTAGCTTGAAATGTTATTTATTGATTCAAATTGTTGTGAATCAAGAGCAGACGAAAAAATGCCTGTCGCAGTGACGTAGGTGCTACAATAGGCGGGGCACAAGCTCCTCACTTCACCCCATTCTGATGCAGGCAAATAGATCAATGCACGCCTTTGTTTTGGGATAGCTCCATTATTGCTCGCCATTTTTGTCACACCAATAATGTTAGGTTGGGGGTGTGAGAGGCTGTAAGCTAGTGGGAGAGCGTGTTAATAAAAGGATGTCGGGAAGCAAGGGCAGACTTACTCTGCCAACAGTCCTTGAATTTCCAATGAACTCCTGTCCTCTGAAGAATATGTTCTAGAAAATTACAGTTTTTTCCCCCTGATTTTTGCCATAAAATGGTGTAATCATAATTAACATTAACTAACATTTTACATTTGATGTTTTCAAGTTTTTGAACTTTATTTGACTATAAAAGTAACTATAGCTACCCTAAAGCACTGTGCTTTTTTGTCTAATGTGGATCAACTATTTAAATTAGAGGTCCTATTTACATTACATTTTAGCCTAGTCTTTTTTCTTTATTTGTGATCAAGAACACTAAACTTGACCTCTCACCTGACCTCCCTGATAAAATTGTTGTCTCCCTTTTTTGAAATATGTGTGGTCACAATAGATTGTCTTTTATTTTTAATATACCAAAAATGACACATGTTGAACAGATTACACAGTCCTAAAGTGTTTTGCAGCCACAGTGAATGCAGAAAATCTCACGACTATGTCTGATGAGTCTAAGAAACTCATGTTCTTTTTTGCCGTCCATGTGTTTTTTTAAGAGACTGAACCAAAAAAACGTATATTTCTTGTTTTCAGTTTCAAATAGCGTGCAGTTAAGATGCTATATATCTACATCAAAAAAATACCCTGTTGTTGGTGATTTTCTTCCATCACAGAGACATGTTTTGATAAATACCACTGGAAATACCAGTATATTTGTCTAGGAGCAACCACTGCTATTAGTATTTATACATTTTTTGTTAGAATCACATTGAAATCATCTATTCTTTTTACTTAAGGGTAGGAACCCTCAAACCAACAACGGAATACAATAGAATAAACACCTGAACCTACTGTTGTCAGAGGAAAAATAACTTTAGTAAAAATTTTAATATAAAAATGTTTGTGTTTTCTGTCGTGAAAAACTATTCAGTTCAATTCATAAATCTGCATACATCCATATAAATGAGGACTTATGATACAAATAGATCTAGAATGACCCACCTGTAAGGTTTTGTGCTGCCATTTATTTTAGAAACAATCTTGGTGACCCTGATGTAATAACAGCTGATTCCACTAGAGGGCGAACTCGAGCTGTTTATTTAACCTAATGTGTGCTGTCAGATGTGCAGAATGAATCTCTATGCAAATATAGTCGCCGTGCAAATTCGGATTTCATATGACGTCCCTGTTTTTTAATTAAATTTGATTGTTTATCCCTCTGGGACAGGTGAGCAACAGTATAAGTGGATCAAGTAGGTTGTGGGTTACTTATCCTCTGGGGAACTATTACAGCCCCAACTGGCAAACCTGTCTCAAGTCTACGGGAAAGCAAAATAAAAGTGACCACAACACAGGACAAAACTAGGCACCAAGCCAAATTAGAAACACGGTTTATTAAATAAGCAAAAAGGAAAATAATCAGCGTGCTGGTCCAAGACTAAACAAAAGGAACTGGAAACTTGGCCAAACGTAAAAGAAGTCAGACCGTCGGAACAGCAGCTTTAAGGGTAACTCCAGGCAAAATGTTGTAGTTCTGTCTATTTTTGTTATTCTCAATAATATGAGTTTTTTTCTATGTTGTTGTGTTTTTTCCTGGGTTTTAACTTTCACCTGGATAAATCACGTTGACTTAAAGAAAACACGCCCATACCAGGCTTGAGTCAGCTGACCTGCATCCAGCCAATCAGAAGTCGTCAGCGGATGTAAATAAACTGCGTGTGTGGCGCACCTGCAGGCTAGCAGCAGCAAGGCAGCCAACATGCCGGAGGAGACGACTGTCAGCGGTGAGTTTCTGCTTCATTTGCGTAAGAATCTTATCAACCACAGGACGAGGAGCGGATGTGTCCAGGAAAACCTTCCGGGCAGTCGCAGTGAGGAGCAGGACACTCCGTGGACTTCAGGCATTCCTCAACAGGATCCATCCATGATCTATTAGAGCCATGCAAAATAAATAGTAATTATCTTAGAAAAGAGAAATAAACAGCGTTATAAAATGCTAAAGAGTTTCGTATTTAAATGAACAATGAAACATTATAACATGTTTACATGCAGAGGTGAGAGGTTACATGCAAATAATGTCAAGTGAATAGAAATGTATATTTAGAGATTTATAAATAGACTTTTTACGGTATGTTTTTGGAGCTTTCTGGTCTTCCAAAATATTTAATTGTTTTTAATTTCCTTCAGAAGTTAAAGATTTATATTTTAATTCTAAAATCTTATTTTTTCCCCACTTTTAAATGAACAAAAGTATAACTCTCATCATTAAACTAAGTTTTAAAAAAATCTACCTTTTGCAATTTATTTTCAAATTAATATTTTCTAGATAAAGATGAATTAATTTAATTTATTCATTCATTCATCTATTTAGTGATTTGTTTCATATTTCCATTAATCCAAAGTGTTAATAATTAGGGGTACAAGGGGTTCATAACTACTGTATTTTCCAGAGTGTAGGTCACACCCCTGGCCAGAGTATGCATGGCAGGGTTTGATAACTTATACAAGAACAATTTGCTGATATATATACATATATATATATATATATATGACCATGAAATTTATTCTTTGCTGCTTTTTGGGAAAAAAATAAAATTCCTGTCAATGAAAAAAAAAATGTAAATCTACACTTACATTTAACTCTTATTTATTTATTTATTTATTTTTTTGCTGGATGTTTGTTTTTAAACACTTTTAGAATAGAATAAAACCAAACCTTGCTGAGCTCTTCATTATTTGTCTTTCGTCCATGTTTTCTGTGAGGTGAGGTGATCACAGATCAGTTTTTGTTCTTATAATCAGTGGAGTTGCTGAAAATAACATTCTGAGCCTGAATCCTTTTGAGATCCTGGACACTGTTATTCAAGCAGTTAATTAGTAATAGAAAATGTTCAGTAAGATACAGAGGGGTTCGATTAGACTGTTGCACAATAGAAAAAAAGGAGTGCAATCACTGCAAGTTACTCTAATCTAGATTTATTTTCAGAATCAAAGTTCTAATTAATCTCTTTTATTCTACTTCGATGTAAACATGGATAATTGTTTCATAAACCTTTTAGAAATCAATGGAATCTGGTTTAATTCTGTTGAGAAAAAGATACATGTAAAAAAAACATCTTAAAAGTTGAAAATTTCTAGTTTTGTTTTGTCAATTCAGAGGAAAAGTGTGGCCATTCTTTTTTTAAATGTTTGTCGTGGTCATTTTGAGATTTCACGTATCTGAGGAGCAAAGGGTCAATCCTCAAGTTCATCAGAAAAGTCTTTTTGTATTAATAACAATAAATAATTGAATTCTTTTGCTGTTACTTACTGTTAAAAAATAATCATCAAGAAACTAAGATCAATAGAGGAGCAAAATATTTCCAAGAATTTGACTCAAAGCGCACACACTGCAAAAGCTCTAAAATAATGAGATTATCCATAATCCTGCAACCATACATCTTTTCACTTACTGCCCTTTGATGGTCTTTGTACTTTGTATCTACAATGGAAAGTAAAGTCTGTTTATAATTTTCACATTTGTGCAAACATTATCTTTCTTGAGGGTTGTAGGCAAACATGAAAACCCTAAACTTTCTTTATGAGGTATTTTTACACCCAAACGGGCATCATTTTTTCATTCGTTCTTTAGAGGCCGTTTTTTGCAACAGACACGTTTGCATTAGTTATGGAAAAATCAAGATAAAGCGATGTGTTTGTTTGCAGATAAGAGAGCAGCTGAGAGGAAGACGGCGAGCATGCGCAGACAGGTCAGTCTGCAGCAGCTGCACAGACAAACTCAAGTCTGAAGCCTTTTTCACAGCTCGCATGTTGACATGATATCAATCCTGCTTTAGCTGATCAATCACCACAAGCTAATCTGTTATGGATCGCTTTTTTTCTTTATTTTAGCGCTCCTCCTATAAAAAGATGCAAATCTTTGTGTAAATTTCAGTTTATTTATGTGATTTCTTCTTTTATTTTCAATTCTGGGTCTGTTAAACACTGAAACTCTCTTCACACACATTCAGCAGATCTTATAAAAGCTTTAGGGAAACGCTGAACATGGCAGTGACATTAATCAAAGCCTGAAATTCAGCTTTTAATAGATGATTGTTGGTTTTTGCTGCGTGAAGCTCCTCCTTCAGCAGCAATAGAATCAGCCTGAGGGGTAGCTCGTTGACAAAAGCAGCTGTGCGTGTGTCGCCTTACAGGTGCTTGTCAAACAGGTAAAGGTGAGGTCACTCCTCGTGCTGTGGCATGAGCAGAGGTGAAAATCTGGATAGTAAGCGCTCTACATGAATTATAAGTCCGACCCTGAGAGCGCCGTGACGTTTGTGGTGACTTGTTGCTACGGTTACAGTTGAGGGCAGTGACGGTGAAAGCCTGGTGGGGGGGTTGGAATTTGACATTAATCCTAGGATTTAATTCCTGCAGAATGAGCTGATCCACTTTTCCCAAAGCCTGACGTTTATTTTTCTGTCACTAAATGCACTTTTGGATGAATTGTTGCCTTTTCTGGCAGCAAAACAAATGAAACCGGTTTTTCCAGATGAATCTGTCGAGGAGATTCAGCTTCAACTGTTAAAGTAAAACCAAACTCTGCTCATGAACGTGTGCTGTGCAGCAGCTCAGTGGCCTTGTGGTGGAGTGTCTTCCCTTTAAACTGGAAGTTCGTGGTTCCCGAGCGCCGCTGTGTCTGCCGCCGTCTCCAGGGCATAGGTCAAATACTGAAAACAAAAATTTCCCACGACTCGGTGCGTGATAGCTAATGGGACAGTATGAAGCCGATTCGTTTTTCCATTTATTTCTGCACCTGGTTTGCTAACAGACTCACAGCTGAAAGCTTCTGAAAACAACTTTTACCTGGAGACCGAGTTTGACAGTTAATGGGTTTGTTTTGTTTTGTTTTGTAGGTAAAGATCGAGGCGAGCGTATCTTAGAAACTTAGGGACAGCTCGGCATCCTTGGATGGCACTTCTCACACACTTCCTCTCTGCTCAGGAAACTTCCGGAGGTCTGTGGGACTCCGTGAAAAAGGCTGCCGTCGTCATTGGATCTGGAATCTTGTTCTTGGCTGCATTTGGCAACTCCGTGACATGGTAGGATGTCCGCCTCTTCTCAGCTGAAGCTGGGATTAATGCTGACTTGAAGGAAGATGTGGTGCTGTAATGGAATAAACTGGGAGGGCTCAGCTGAGAAGGGCAGGTCTGGATGGGGTCACTTATAGAATGTAGTGGAGACCACAGAGCTGAAACGCTGTAAAGACTAAACGGGCTCTTCAGAACAAAGCAAACCTTCTTCTCTGTGGTTCCATGTCCTTTTACACTGAACAAAGTGGAACCTGTTCAGTCACAGGCAAACTGAAAAGACACGACTTGAATTTTGCTGTTTGTATGAACTTCTGTTCCTGATTGATGCAGCTTTTCTTTGCATGTGAGAAAACCTGCAAAGATGGTTCCAGCTGCTTATTGGAACACGGTGGAACAAAGCTTTTGTACTTTTAACGTGTTTTTGTAGCATTTTCTGATGTTGGAGGACATGTATAAAGAAAATGAAGCTCAAAATTGCATTTCTGAATATTCAAATCGTTAATAACAAGCGACAGCAACAGTGGTATGTAAGAAAAGAGAGTTTATAAATGAAGCCTGATCGCTTTCCTCCTGCAGGCATCTTCAGAAGTTCTGGGGAGCGTCAGGAGACTTCTGGCAGAACCAATGGACTAAGCTGTACTTGGCCTTTGAGGGTCATGAAGCTGCTTTGTTCTACATGGGTAAGAAATGAATCTGTTCTTCTCAAAAGTCCTAATCAATCTAGATCTGCAGAGGAACTCTGCGATCATCTGTCAGCTGAAATAGAACAATCTTCCTGTGAATCGGGGGAAGTGCTTTCACTTTCACACAGATCTGTTAGGAATGTGGAGATGTAACCAAAACTCTGCTTAAATAGTGAACACGGATAACTTTCTCCCAGGAGGCACAGCAGAGTCTTGATGTTTTGGGAACTGAAGCTCAAATAAAAAGACTTAATGTCCTGATTTCAGGGGGAAGTCCCTGCATTGAATGGGGTCACTGTGTTTTAAAACAACGTTGCAACATGGGACGAAGATGAACTGAATGGGTTTGGGGATTCAGCTGTAATCACTGAAAAAGAGCAAAGAAAGAAGCTTTTTATTTCCTTAGAAATAGAAAAATCTTGAAACTCCAAAAACCAAAACGTCCGTTGTTTTGAAGTTGAGTTTTAGAAAATAAGATTTTAAGTCCAGATGCCATGAAATTCTGGTAGATTTACCACATATTTGCAGCAGGTGTATTTTTTCTGGAAATATATAAAAACATCTGCTTTTAAAACAGGATTTTGTCCATAAATTCAAATTTGTTTTATAAGAAGAATTATTTTGGGGAAAATATGATTTTTTTTTGTTTTGATGCTCGGAGCAAGGTCCGCCCACCCGTCTTTTGGAACATTAGAATGCCAACTAGAATAGAGGAGCTTTTTCACATGAAAGGAACAGTTTCTTCAGTTCTACAGAATCTGTTCGGTTTTGCGACTTCAAACTTGGAGCAACAAACCGCAGGTCACAAAATCAGTTTGCTACCAAAAGTGGGAGGACGACGAATTTGTTTCAGCGGCTGAAGCAGAGGCATGAGAAGTGCTGCTTGAGCCAGCGGCAACTCACAAAACAACTGGTTTTGCAAGTATTTCTACAGCTTCTACTTAAGTAGAAGAATTCAAGTCAACTCTCAAATAAGATGTTAAAAGAAGAGTTTTTTGTTCAACATGTTCAGTTATTTTTGTTTAAGAAAGTTAAGAGAAAAAATTGCTTCAAATTGGAAAAGGAATTTGGTGTGAAAAAAACGTTGATTTTGGCCATATCGCCCAGCACTACTGAAACGTTCCCGTTAAGGAATCCATTTGATGAAGGAAATTTCTCTGGAACCCAGATGTCCTACATGAACAAATGTCCACTTTTTCCTGCACAGGGACGATGTTTGCCCCCACTGTGGTGTTCTGGGTGTCAAACGGTCTGCTGCTGTTGGTGGACACCACCGGAAAACCGTCCTTCATCACTCGCTACCGAATCCAGATGAGCAAAAACGACCCGGTAAGATCTGGTCCTCAGATTCCTCCAAGACCAATTCATGGTTGTTCCTGTTTTGAGCTCAAAATCTTAAACAAACGTGTGAGTTTTCTTTAAGATCAAACAGAGATCTTTTTTCCATATTTAAAGTCTTATCTTTATCAGAGTCGGTTCCGTTAACAACTTGCGCACATCAGCTGGAAGTTCTGATCTCTGAGCAAAGTCCTCTGTGCTTGAAATACTGTCGTGGTTTCAGTCGCACAGATAATGGACGACGTTCCAGATAAGACGGCTGGTAAAAATTAATCACATTAGTTGTTATCTGTTGGAGATTATAGACAGGAACACTGTGCACACACAGGAAGCTCACTCACTCATAAAACACGTTTTTATCATTTAAGAAAGACAGATTTTCCTGATTCTGTGAACCACAGAGGCTGGAGCTCCATTTAAAAATGAAATACTTCAAAGTTCAGGCGCTGTATAACCTGCAGGATTGTCCGCTTTGTGTCAACACGACAGCCTGTTTGTTTTGCTGGAAAACTGGACCTTAAACCGAATCGCCGGTTATTAATCCAACTGCTCTTCTGGAGATGATGCAGCTGCTGTGCATTTTTTGGTTTCCTTCTTGAACCATCATGACATCACGATAAAACAATTATTTTAAAAAAGAAAAAAATCCTGTTTAGTCAAAAGACAAAGTCCACTTACTAATATCCCGGAAATCTCCACCTGGACAACTGAGAACCTTCAAAAACATTTCTCAAAGTAATCTATGTTCTCTTAATTTGGTTGAATGAGACACCAGAAAGTCACACTTGGTTTTCATCCTCTTAACAGGCATGCGGACTAACACCACCCACAAAATCAAGAGTGGTGTTAGGAGCTCCGATAGTTCCACGTGTTTCTCAGTCTCCAACAAACCATAAAATGTATGTAGCATAAACCTCACTGATGATGATGCAAATATCTAATATCTAAAAACTCCTGTGTGCAAAGGTTCATTTCTGTACACTACAGGGGCATTACAGCATACCATGTTTGTCACCAGAGTCCAAAGGTCATAGATAAAATGTCAGGTTGGAAAAACATCAGTCTGAGATTTTCAAACCAGAAATCTTCTAATATCAATGTTGGCTCTTAGCTGCTGCATATGGATCCAAAAACTAAGATTTAATTTGTGCCTTTATTCTGACATCTGTCTTTAACTTCCATCCTCCTGCAGGTGGATCCGGTTAAGCTGCGACAGGCCCTGAGAACAGTCATCTTCAACCACGTGTTCATCTCGGGGCCCATGGTGGTGGGGGTTTACCACTTCATGACCTGGAGAGGAAACCCCTGTGGTCCTGAGCTCCCCACCTTCCACTGGGCGCTGTTGGAGCTCGCCCTCTTCTCCATCATTGAGGAAATTCTCTTCTACTACTCACACAGGCAGGGGGCTTTTATTTTGAAATGCAGAGTTTTGTGCATGCTTGAATCTGTCAGGGTAGCAGCCAGAACTTGACCTGTGACACTTCCTCAGGTTGTTCCACCACCCCAGCCTCTACAAGCATTTCCACAAGCAGCACCACGAGTGGACGGCTCCCATTGGCGTGGTCTCCATCTACGCTCACCCTCTGGAGCACGTGGTGAGTGACTCAGAGTTATCCAGTCGACAGACGAGGGTTTGGATCCTGTCTGAATGCGGTCGTTTCCCCTCTTAGATCTCCAACACCCTGCCTGTGGTGATCGGGCCGGTCATCCTGGGCTCTCACCTGTCCACCACCAGCATGTGGTACTGCGTGGCTCTCATCAGCACCACCATCTCTCACTGTGGCTACCACCTGCCCTTCCTGCCCTCCCCAGAGTTCCATGACTTCCATCACCTAAAGTGAGTCTACAAGTCTGGAAACAGAATAAAAACGATCAAATTAAAACAATGTTGAAATCTGCTTCAGGTTCAACCAGTGCTACGGTGTCTTCGGCGTGCTGGACAGACTCCACGGCACGGACGCCAAATTCAGGCAGACCAAGCAGTACGAGCGGCACACGCTGCTCACCAGCCTCACGCCATTGACGCACAGCATCCCAGACCATCCCAAGAAGGGCCAGTGACCACCTCTGACCTCCAGGGACAGTCGAGAAACCTCTTTAGAGGATCTTAATGTAAAGGAGAGCTGAAGCTTTCCCAGTTGCTCTTAATTATGTTTTGATTGTTTCAGTTTGAGAAACTGGCTTTTCTCTAGTATGGAGGGTTCTTTTCAGCCCCGATTAACAAACATTTGAACAGTATTTAAAAAAAAGGTTTTACTCGTGATGTATTTACTTACCTGCTCAGAAGAACTGCCTTTTAAAGGCAGACGACCAAATACAGATTCACTTTTCTCTGTGGAAGCACTTAAATGTTAACAGTTTATATTAAAACATTTATGTGAATGTATATTTTCTATAATATAATGGTGCAGTAAAATGGTTTTGAAGAATAAAATATAAAAATGTGCTTTTTCTGCTCATTTCACAACTGTTATTGTGCGATCAGACAAAAATCAGACGACAAACGGAGGTTTCGGGTTTTTTGTCCGTTTTATGTTTTTTTTATTTATTAAAGGAAAGCATAATTACTACAAATTACAAATAACACTAATAGTGAATCACATCAGCCTACAAAGCAGATATTATGAATATTAAATGTTTTATACAAGATCTCATTCAAGTATTTTACATTTTTCCATTTTATATATTTTTTTGTTCCTTTTTTCTGCGTTTTTGTCTCGTTTTCCTTATGACAAGCCTAGAATAGCATGTGATGAACTAGGATGGTTCATAGTTATTTCTCATTCATATGGCTTTATGAAATTAGTCCTTTTAGAATTTGTATCTCCAGACATCGTAACCAGCCTAACGTTTCATCTGAGCGACATCCAGCTCTGGTCCGGCTCCTTCCAGAGTCTGTGCGGACACGTAGCAGCAAGTCAGCGCTGATGGAGGGGGGGGCTCAAACGTTCAGACGTCCTCCGCGCTCGCTCAGAGGTCCGACTGTTCACAGGAAGGAGGAGGTTTTGCTTTGTTTTGTTTATTTTTTGCAGCTCTTGCAGTTCCGTCCAGTAAACACTTTGATGCCTCTGAAGCAGCAAACCAACTGCCGCCGGCAGCCATTTGCATTTTCATGAAGGACAGGAACCCGAAGAATCACAGCCACCGGCGGCACCGTCCGCCTCTGTAACCGACGGACGAACACTGGAGACGAACAGGCACAGTTTCATTTCTAACGGCTCTCGGAGCTGCAAATGCAGACGTTAAGACTTAAGATTTTCTCCAAAACTTCAAACCCCAAAACTAAATACTTTTATGCATTTTCAGACTCGTCACACATTCTGAGGGAAAGCTGGAGCTTGAGGGTTTGATCGCCTGGAAATGTTTGCTCGGGTTTCTCCTATAACCATCTTTTTTTTTTTTTAAACATGAAAGTCCACAAGCCCAACGACCCGCCGACTCCCTGAATTCCCTTTTGCGTGAAAACCTCATCCGGATGTTTGAATTCAAACCTCGCCTCCAGCATAACAGCACTAGTAACACAGCAAGCTGAAATTAAAAAGCATTAAAAGATTTTAAACAAAAAGAAAAAATAAATCGTACACATTTAAGGCAAATATAGAATCTGATCTATAAACAAAAAAACGGGAGCTGAGATCGTTTCTCTTCATCTGTCAAATTCACATTTACACGAGGAGGACAGGATGTGACATCAGTTTAGGAGTCGGGAAGATTTTCCTCCAGAGCGTAGGACGACTCGGAGGGGAAAAAAAAAAACAAAAACACACAGAATCCAGTCTGGGATTTGTGCCGGCGCCTGTACCTGACCTTGCTCGTTAGTGTTCACGTCTGTAAATGAAAGCAGCTCATCGCCACGTCGCCTCTTTAAGTACTTAAAACTGATGATTCCAGTCCCCAAAGCAATGCTGACGGATGGATGGATGGATGGATGATGGATGGATGGATGTCTTTTCTCTTTGTTGGGATTTTAGGGAAGATCAGCACAAAAAAAACCCAAGCTGCCCCAGGGAGGGAGCTTTGGGAACGTAACAGACTTCTGTTTGGAAGACCAGTCCTGGAAGGAGGGGAGTTTGGCAGAAAGAGCACCATCTGGTGGCGGCTGTGGGAACTGATGCTGTACAGACTTAGAAGCACTAAAACCATTAAATAAGGCAACTCTCAATCTTCTTGTCCATCATGACGCGGGATTCAAACAAGTCTTTTTTTTTTGGTTCTTTTCTGGTTCCCCTCTGTCCACCAAATAAATGAAATGTGTTTTTTCGGCCCCCGACACACAGCACCTGGCTTCACACCACTTTGGTCCGGTTGGATGTGGAGGGCGGAGTTTTCCGGAACCCCTCCACACAATCCAAATCTGTAATCCGACATCTGGGAGGGGAATCAAACACTTTTAGCCAGCAGGACAGTGTCGACAGAGCGGAGGGGGTCTCAAAGACAGGAGGGCGCGGTATAACGGAGGGGCAAAAACAGGAGCTGAGCTACTGGAGGAGAACCTGGGATCCTTTAAATCTTGTCGGATTTAAAAAGTTCTAAAAGCAAATCAAAATAAAAAATTCCAAAAAAATTTCTATCAGCAATGCTGCCAGGCGGGGGTGTCATGCGTGAGTGAGGAGCCCCCCCTCCACTCCTGTGGCGCACAAATAGCCATGGGCTCGCAGCCGTGGCTGAGCTGATCCATGAAGGCCGGTGAGTCTCTGCTAGTTTACTTCAGCGTTTTGGCGTCCGGCTCGGTGAGGGGGGCGGAGGCTTTCTGGCCGCTGGGCTTGGGATCCTCCTTGGAGGCGGGGCCGTGAGCCCCCGCCTGGCTGTGGGGCCGGCTGGAGGACTGGGAAGGGTGTCTGCGTCGGCCATCGCCGCTGGATGGGTGTCTTCGGCGGCCTCCGTCCTCCATCGGCGGCTGGAACCAGAAAGAAGCGGTTTAGATGAACAAACCCCACCTCGGGCTCAAACAACACCCGCCTCACTTCCTCTGCTTCCACCTACATCAATCCTGAAATCCTCCAGACGTTTGAACTTCTTCAGGTGCTCCTGCAGTTTGGGCTCAATCTCCAAGGTCTTTGTTTTGGCGTATTTGAGGAACGCCCAGAACTTCTCCAGCCCATAAAGCTGCCCTGAAGTGACAAAGCAGACAAAGGTTGAGGGTTTCTCGCCCCTTCATGGTGCAAACACCATCTTGGAGCTCCACCCCGTGCAGCAAATGTCTTCTCACCAGCCTCGTAGTCTTTGATGGTCTCCTCCTGGAAGTCCTTAAAGATGTCCGGCCTGAACTTCTTCTCCAGTCCATAGCTAAAGTACCTGAACAAGCACTCCAAACCATACCTGCAGCACAAACATCCTTATGAAGCACGGAGTCAAACCAGGGGTCAACGGTTAGAGCCGCTCAGCTCAGACGGCATCAGAACCACAGATCTGAGTTCATTTTAGAGACAAATCGATCTGTCTGAGGCAATAGTTAAAGGAATTGACCTCCACCATTATAAAAGTGTTCTAAAATGCAATAAATCGATTATATCGATATTGGAAAATACCATTTAGATTGAGGTGTGCATTCTGCAGGTGGTTGTGCGTTTGTAATTAGGAGGCGACAGTTGCATTTTTACACGCCATGTGGCGGCCGCAGAGAATTTAAGAAAATGCTCAAACCAAATGATGAGCGGATGAGAGATATATATATATATATATATGTGTGTGTGTATGTGTGTGTGTGACCGGAACTTCTTTTTTAGGTGTGCATCATCACGTTTTAATCCACAGCCTGCAGCCAATCAGAATAAAGTATTCACCCAGAACTCTAATGCTCTAATAATGCATTTTCATAAACAAAATAAACCAATATGGACTGAACTGTTTTGTAAACCACAAGTTTTGATTTGAATCAAATCGTTAAAATGAATCGTTACAGCCCTAATTAGAGGCGATGAGGAGAAGATCAGACGCTCACCTGTAACCTTCTTTCCCGTCCTCCAGCGCCAACTGTCTGAACTCCTCGTACATCTTCCTGTTGAAGTGATCTCTCAGGAAGAACGACCAGAAGCGGAAGAGCGTGTTCATTTCCTGCGACTGGCCGATTCCAAGCCGCTTCCGTTCTGTGGTCGGTGGAGAGAAGGCAGAAGGAACGGGGTCAGGGTTCTTCAAAGGAAGAACTGAACGCCACCTGCTTCCAGAGAAACCTACCGTTCAGGCAGCGCCGGCGGTATTTGTGGTAGACGTGTTGCGTGAAGCCGTTCTCCTTCAGCAGCTCGTGCGATGGGTGCTGGAACTTGGGGAGGGACTGCGGCGTGCAGCCAATGTTGCCCATGACGGGGGTGCCCTCTGACGGGCTGGCGTTGGAGCTGAGAGGAAGAGGAGAACAATGAAACGAAGAACGGCAGGAAAAATGGCGAGTTTTACGCTCTGAAGGTGTCCACACCTCCACCTTTCATCTCCAGAACATCTAACATGATCTCAGTCATGTGCAATACAACCCCAAACCATCATTCCTCCACCACCGTGCTCAACTTTTGAAATGAGAGGTGGATTCTGTATTTATTTCCTAATCAAAAACAAGAGTTTCCTTCCTGCATTTCTTCAACAATCTGCACATTATCTTAGACTTCTTCCTACTGATGATCAAAGAGCTCTATTTCATTTTTATGCACGTTCACACAAAAACACCACAAAAGGTTCAGTGGACTGTCCAAGTCATATGACTGGAATCAACAGGTATCGAACCAGCACTCCTTTCACTGCTCTTCCTCAGTCTTCTGCCTTTTATTTCCTAAATCCCTGGCCTGGAGAAAAGAGTGTTCCATGTTCTGACCTAAAAAAAAAAACGACTCTTTTTATATAATTTGTGATTAAATTGAACAAAGGTTTTTTAAAATAAAATCATGGATTCTTGTATATAAACTGGGAAAGGTTTTGGCAGAAAAACAACTTGGAAGGAAAATTGATTCATGAACAGAACAAATCAATCTTGCATTAACTAAGTGAAGAATCATAACTGTTTTAACTTGATCAACAAAAAGTTACAAAATTCATTCTGGGAAATTTCTGCAACATTGAACACTTTTCTTTTTGGTTTAAACTCTCAAACCTTCATGGAAAAATCAGTCCAGTTTTTCAGAATGAAAATCAATATCTGATCACAATTGAAGATTTATGGAAATTTGGAAAACTGAATGTATTCTGTACAGGAGAAACGGCATGGAGGAGACTAATTGACGAGATCCACAGCCAATCAGGACACACAATACAAGGAGAAAAAAAAAAAAGTTCAAAATGCCACAAAACAAAAGCATAAAAAAAAATATTTTTTTTTAAATCAGCAAACAGTGAAACCTCAAAACGTAAACGGCGATGTAGCGAGGGAACACTGTGATTTTATTCTAAACCAAAATGAAAAACGAGAAGCAAAGAAAGTTGCTCAGCAGTCCCGTACCATGACACTTCCTCTGCATCAACTCACCTGACGGAGGCGGTGCGGGACCGGTGCTCTCTGGAGTCCATCACCCAGCCCACATGACACTCCATGGGCGGGTTGGAGCTGTGCCTGGTCTTCCTCTTCCTGGGGGTCTGGGAGAAGGTTCGAAACCGTAAGCGACACAGTTCCTGTCAGGAAACCCCCTCACGTGAATCCCTCCCGTCCCTCATCTCACCTTGGCATCTACGGGCCGGCTCTCCTTCACCACCGGGTAGAAGCGAGGCGTCATGGTCGGGTCCTTCCGGTGCGGGGTGCGGGGGGTCCGTGGCGTCCGGGCACTGCGATAGTTTGGGGAGTCAGGCACGGTTGTGGGTAGCGAGCGGGCCATTGACGAGGGTTCAGGGGCGCCGAAGAGTTTGTTTGCCAAAGCATCTGTAGGGACTGAAACATGAGGAGACTGAGTTTACTGAGGAAACCATCAAGTCACAGCAGCTGATGAAGAGAAGCTCTCTGCTAAATCTGACCCCATTTCAGACATTCCTCTTTTAAAAATGTCCTATTTAGCATTTTTAAAGCTAAAACTGTTTAAAAGATATATTGCTTTACAAAGTTGGCAAGAAAATGTGGTGAGTAAAGCTTTTATTTTTGTTCCTGGGAGTCAGGAAGTACAACTTTTTATATTTAACATATTATATTATATTAGATTAGAACTTTAAACTTCTTGTCCATCACTTGTCACAGTGAATAACTGGACTACAAAAACTACTCAGATCATCTTTTAATCCACTTTAAAAACGTTCCTAATGGTCTTTTAATTATAATTATGCCGTTTTTAGCAGTTTTGCTTACTCTGTTGGGGGCGCGGGGGTCCGGGGGGGACTTCTTGGTTAGGGTCGACGGGGGGTTCCGGGGTCAGGCAGTCGAACTGCTCCCGGCTGATCAGGTGGACCTTCTTGAAGTTCTCCACCTCTTGCTGGAAACATGAAAAGAAAGAAGCGCAGCATGAATGAAGAGACTGGAGGACGTGAAGTGCAGCAGCGGAACGGGAGTCTACGTCGGCGCAGGAGCGTCTCGGCGAGCAGACCTCATCCGCAGCAGTTTGGAGACGGAGAGGCAGCAGCAGAACAAAGCCGCCTTAAAGAAGCGCTTCACCCTCATCACCTCAACAGCAGCTCCACACAAACCCGTCTGTCCTGAAAACAGCAGCAGCTCGTGAAGGAGCTGCTCTCAGTGTCAGAGCCACTCACACTCGGCATCTCTTTCCAGAGACTCTCCTGCGATCGGTCTGCAGCCATCTTTGCCTCCCCCAGCAGCCCGGCGTTTGGGGTCTATTTATAAACGCGTGGCCTGTGTTCCACAGGCTGCTGGATGAGTGTTGGCGAGCGCGTGAAGGTCCCACACAGAGCTCAACAATGCAACAATGGGCAGCAGTGACAACAAAAACCCAGACAAAACGCACCTTCTGTGCGCCGCTTTGGGTCTAGATCCAGAAAAAGCTGCAACTGAAGAAGACCAACAGCTGGAAGGCCTCATGCATGACTCTGCTTTTTCCCCCTTTTATCACCATAAAGCTGCCTCACCTTGATGGTGGCGTACTCCGGCTCATAGGGGGCGTCCCACAGGTCCTGCTCATAATAGAAGAGCCCGTCGTTGATGACCTTGGCCAGCTCGCTGGTCAGCTTGGCGCGCGATGTGTGGTGCCCTGTCCGGTCGCCGCCCGGGTGCTTCCGCAGGTAGGGCGGCGTCTGCGTGACGATCAGGATCTTGTTGACGTCGTGGTCGTCCAGCTCGCCGTCCGTCTCTTCATCTGACCAGTCGGTGAAGGTGTTGCGGCGTCCGTCCATCTGCTCCATCTCTTCATCAAACATGAAGTCCAGCTCCTCCGGTTCGTCCTGCTCGGCGCCGTCCTGACGCAAAAACAGACACGTTCCTCAGCTTCTTTCATTCAGCAATAGACTGTCTGGAATTCCAAACTCTTTGCAAACTATTTTTAAAATTGTTACTCAAAAGAAACTTTTTAACTTCGAGAATGAAGCACAACCTTAAAGCAAAATGACCAAAATCAGGACAATTCACCAAGTTACCACTAAGTGGCTTGTTTAACATCTGTAGCTCATTTTGTAACAAATTCTTTTTGAAGCTTAAATTATTTTAATTTTAATCTTTGCAAAAATGACTACGTCCAGACAGGGGCGTGGTGTTTTGATGGTCATGTGACAGCTAAACCTCGAGCTTTACATGGCTTATTGAGTGTGCTCCAACAACTGTCAGTTTATTGAAAAAAGTGATCATAGAAAACCTAAAAGTTGAATGAATGTTCGTAAGCTCGGAACTTAAGTTAGACTCTAAACGGTAAAGAAAGTTGGAAAGGACGAGTGCAGGTGAGCGGCTCACCTTGTTTCCTGAGGTAGTGCGGGAGGGCGAGGAGCTGGGCGGAGGAACCGGGGATCGGACCAAGTCGTCTTTCTCCTTCTGCTGCTGCACCGAAGGGGCCTGCATCCGTCACAGGAAGAGGAGGGAGAGAAGATTGATGAAGAGTCATGATTGACTGGAGGGGATGGAGGTTTGGTTCCAGGTGGAGTAAAATTTGTGACGCTGGAGCTTCAACTCTGAGCTTAGTGTGAAGACATGAAGAGAATTTGAGGTTGTGAGCTGACCTTGGGTCTGGCAGGAGACGGTCGGGGCCTCTTCTTCACCTCGATCCAGGACTCGGAGTCCAGGTCAGGGAGACTGGCAGAGAGGCCCTTGGGCATGGATTTGAGGTTAGAGGCGTCAGGGTCAGACTTGACCCGCACTGGAGAGGAGCCTCTGGAAGAACCTGCAGCAGAAACGCTCAGGTTAATAACTGTTGATGGAGCAGGCGGAGAAGCACAGGCGGAAAAGACCGACCTCCCGGTTCCCCCGTCATCTGTCTCGGGATGAACTCGGGACAGTTGATGAGCTGGGAGAAGTCTGTGTGCGGGTGGTTGGGTAAAGCCAGGCCGGGCAGAGGCCACTTCTCCGGGTCCTCCTTCCTGCGTATCTTCAGATCGATCACTTCCACTTCCTTACTGTCCTTCAGAGCCTGACGACATACACAGAAGGACCAGTAAAGACTCCAGGCAAGAATGACGCCAGAAAGGACTTCTATTGTCCTTAGAGAACCAGAGTCTGCAGATCAGAGGTATGAAAATTCTCCCCACAAATGTTTAATCAGAGAAGAGACATGAAAAACTCATCATTTCTGCAGACGCACCCAAGTTTCACTTCATTCAACAGCTGATTAAACTACACATTTGTATTTCCATGAACAACAATTTAGTGCCAATACTGAGCCGAATGTTCCTAAAAGTCTTTTTGTTCACAAAACTCGTACAGTACATTTTTCGCAACTGTGTCCACTTGTGGTTGTGTATTCAC
Source organism: Oryzias celebensis (assembly GCA_014656515.1). Classification (NCBI taxonomy): domain Eukaryota; kingdom Metazoa; phylum Chordata; class Actinopteri; order Beloniformes; family Adrianichthyidae; genus Oryzias; species Oryzias celebensis. The sequence continues at coordinate 21,468,032 of BNCR01000013.1, forward strand.
TCGTACACTCGAATATCAAAAATTTACAAAACTCACCAAAAAAAACATACAGTTTATGCACGCACAACTTGAAATGACACCAACTAAAACTAACAATTCAAACGAATCCTGCATGTACAAATCGCACCCATCGCCCGGGACCCACAAAACCGCATTTACGCACAGATCAGAGGCTCTTCACGTCTTCAAGTTTGTGTGTAAATGATGCGTTTAAATGTTGCTAAAATGCTGGGTCATCAGTTTACTTTTCTGCCATTTTGACCTTGGATTGTGAATAATATTTGTCAGATTTGTGGTGATAATTTAGATTTTATTAAGTCTAAGAATGTGTGAAAGCTTGAATTTCATTGGGTGTAAACACAGCGTTAAAGAAAAGATTCAAGTCTTCCAAAGGAAAACTAACATTTTTTTCATATTTTCAATAAAAAATGAGACATATTAGGAAAAAAATGTTTCGTTTGTTTAAAGATCTGAAGGAAAAACCTGAACTCAAAATAACTGAAGTTTTACAGGATAAAAACATTCAATTAATCAAAAGTGCTAATTAATTTATGAAAACAAGAAGGTTATTTTTGGGACAACTAGGAATTTTGTTGTTAAAAATGTGAGATTCCTCAATCTTTCCTCTCGTGTTCAGATGTTTTGATCACTTTTTTGCATCATTCAAATAATAAAGATTCACTAACATCCGACTGCATTCACTCATTTCAACTGCAAAAGAGACGCCAAACTGAACATCTGAGCTCCATCAACCTGCAACAACCAGCCCATAGAAGAGCTTTCTGTCCTGACTGAAACATGCGCCTCCAGAGCAACTGCACAGGGAGCGCTCTGCTCCTGCTCACCTCCAGGATGAGGCTGAGGTCTGTGGTCAGGGCCTGCACTCTGTGGAAGCTGGCGATGAGGCTGATGGGCAGGAAGCCCTCCTGATCCATCTTTCTCCTCAGGAAGAAGTCCCGCTCCAGGTTCTCCAGGCTGAAGTAGTACTCTCTGCAGAGGAAAGAAGAGATCAACCAAAAAATTAAATTAAACAAAAACCAGTCATAGTTTTCAATGCCTAAACTGAAACTGTGGTTCCTCTGGTGGAGAGGGAGAGGAACCAGGATCCAAAGACTGATTCTGATTGGGAAACTGTTTGTGGAAACAGAAATCTCGTTATTTAAAAATTTAACAGAGAAAAACGAGGGGCTGTCCACAGGTTTACTTTGACCTTTTACTTCATGACAAAACCTGCTTCACTGCTCAGATCAGAATCAAAATCTGCTCATGTTTAATCAGAGAAGAGACACGAAGAGCGCATCGCATCTGCAGCTCCTCCTCTTCCTCCGGTCATGCCGGACTCACATCTGTCTCTTGATGTAGTCCTTCAGCAGGTCCTGGTCCACAGAGTACAGCTCGGCGCTGCTCATGTTGTCGTAGTAGTATGTGACGGTGTTGCCGAACTTCTGGCTGTAGGAGCCGTCCTTCACGTCGTAGGACTTGTAGGTGTAGTGGTAGTCGTAGTGACCTTCAGGAGACGAGAACAGAGAACCATGTTAACAGAAAAAACAACTGTGGATTTGTGTTTATTTCACTTCACATCCGGTGTTCTTAAATCCAGATTTAATTGTGAAAATGCACGAGACAGAGAATAAGGGCAAATTTTTGAACAAAAAATAAAATATTTAGTAAACATTTAGAAATGTACAATTTTTGTCTCTTAAAGGCTGAATTCTGTCATTTTCATGTAAACATAAAATGTTTATTTTACAATTAATTATTAATTATCCTGTCAATATTTTTGTGCGATTAATTAATCCCAATGTGTAATTAATTAATCTATTTTAATGAATTATTTTTAACCTAATAATTGTTTATAAAAAGCATCATTTTGGAGTTTTTAATTGAAACTCGTGATATTGTGGTGCAGGAAAAGATCAGAATACCACTAAAAAAGCATCTGTATTAAGTTTTTTTAATTTCATTATATTTTATATTTAATTTTTTTAGACTTCAAACTTTTACCACACCATGGGGTATTTTTTTCAATTTTGAACAATTATGAAAAAAAAAATTAAGAACAGCACCAGGTTACCATGACAACATGACGCACTGCGTTCTCATTGGTCTGTTTTTGGCCAAAAAAAAAAAAAAAAAGTATTGAAGTTCTAAAAAGTTCTTTCTTTTTTTAAATAACCATGGTATAGGCAGGATAAAGCCCTCTAAGGTGTGCATTATCAGTCATGATTGGACATGAAGTAACATTCCGACCAAAAAAAAAAGCGTTAAAATCTCATTATTTGCCAATAGCACAATAATTTGACCCCCTAAAAATAATGACTCACCATAAAAAAATAAAGAAAATAGACAAGCAGAGAAAAAAAAATACATTTAGAAAACATTTCCTCATAAAAATTAAACGATGCAGTGATGTTTGGTAGAAAATAACAGAAATAAAGCATTAAAACACAACAATAAAAGCTAAAAAACAAAGGTTTTGGGGTTTTTTTTGTTCTGTTTTAAAGATTCTTGTATAATAAACTGTTTAGCTGTAGTTTAAGGACTTTGACAAGCCATAAAGAAAAAATGGTTTTAACTTAACACAATCATATCTGAAAGTTTGAAGCTGAAATAAGACGACATTTCTATTAGAGATTACAAAATAAGTACAACTAAAAGTGAAAATTGTTGCTGCAGAATATTTTTGTCATCACCTGAACAGCTGACTTTTACTTTCCAACAAGAAAAAAGATAATCCAGAAAACACCCGAGTGAGGGCAGAACTGAGAAGTGCTCCTGTGGAAACACGTCACTGAAGGAAGGAAGGAAGGAAGGAAGGAAGGAAGGAAGAAAGGAAGGAAGGAAGGAAGAAAGGAAGGAAGAAAGGAAGGAAGAAAGGAAGGAAGAAAGGAAGGAAGAAAGGAAGGAAGAAAGGAAGGAAGGAGCATAAAAAGTGAGGGAGCAGAATGAGGAACAAAAATATTTCTCCCAAAGCAAACGGATGTCAAGAGAAGCAGCTCTGGATTGAAGGGTTTTCCTGCTCAGCTGTTTTAGACGCAAAAGATGATGAGTCACTTTTAGCTCCGCCTCCGAATGATACTTTCTCTTTCACTTTATAGGCTTCCAGACGTCACTGGGAGGGAATAACTAAAGAGAATATTGTTTAAGCAGAAGCTTTAGGTCTCACTTTAGGTTAAGACTCGTAAACCGGATCACAGTTGTGTTTTTATTCCACGTGCCCACAAATATGTACGATAAAAAGCGGCGAGCTGCAGATCAGAGCTGTGCAGGGTTTTCTTCACAAGATGTTGAATCAGAGAAGAGACATGGAAGCTCATCATTTCTGCATCAAACCAGCAGGTCAGAAAGCTCAATGGAGGCGCATTTTTTTAGTGCGTCTTTGTATGTCTTTTTTTTTTAAACAGCACATTGCATTCTGCGTTCTGATTGGCTGCAGACTACTGTCAACCAATCCCCTCCGTGTTGCGTCTCCTGTACAGAAGCGCTCAGCTCCTTCATAAGTCTTCATTTGCGAGCAGATCTTTGTTTTCATCATCAGCAAGAGAGAAAAGACTGAAAATGTTCATGTCTGTCTGAGAAAAGTGTAAAGTGTGTTGTGAGCAGTTTTACTGCCTTAAATATCAATAATTAGTGATGTAACGATGAATCCACTTAATTGATGAATCGAGCATTATCAAATCGTTTCAAAAAGAAATAAATCAAATATATTAATACTAGAGAGTACTATTTGGATTGAGACACTGTTGTTTTTACGTTATAGTAAAATAAACATACTAAGGGAATCACAGCAAACAACACATGTAGCTCAGAGACTCAGGTCGATCAAAATGAACCAAAATATCCACTAAGACTCAGATCGTCAACCACAATTAATAGTGTGAATTGAATAGTGGTTAAAATGAATCGTTACACCCCCATCTTTAATCCTACTTCACAGATTTCACTTATTGCTGGTTATTTTTTTAGTGTTCGTCACATGGTATGTGTCAGCTGTTGGAGGCGAGAGCCTGGCGCCGTGGTTTCACGTTTGCTGAAAGCTGGGAGGGATTTGAGTCTGATCAGCGGAGAGGATGAAGAAAATAATTACCTCTGCCTCCTCCTCTTCCTCGGCCCCGGCCTCTTCCTCTTCCTCGTCCACGACCTCGGAACCCACCCCGAAACGGCGCCCCCTCGCTCTTCACGCTGGACACCTCGTCGTGGTCGTCATGCCACTCCCGTTCGTACTTCTGACTGTGCCAGTCTGCAGAAAAGTGAGCGACTGGCCTTCAGCGAACATATCGGCCACAACAGGCCCTTCAAACTAAAAGCTTCAAATGATCCACCCGGCTCAATGATACTTTAAAAATCGGTCAAAGCCGGCGGCGTCTGAACCAGCAGCTTCATCACACAGACAACCACACACTTCCTCCTTCACACTTCCTCCATCCTCATCTGGTCGCACAAAAGCACAGTAGCGATGCAGTAGGTGGGAGGGCTGACCTCTTAGGTCATTGCGGGCGTTGGGAGGCAGCCTGGGGTTCTCGTTCTGCCTGCTGTTGTTCCTGGAGGCGGAGCGTTCTCTCGGACCCTCAGACTTCACCTCGATCATCAGAGGAACCCACTTCTGCTTGTTTCCTGTTTGACAGAGACGCACAGTTCACCGAAACGTTTAATGAAACAAAAACATTAAAAAAAAGAGTGAACTTTTTGATCAAATATAAAAATCTCAATTATATTCCATTCACAGAGATAATTGATGGTTGAGTTGAATATAAATTGAAAAAAATATGCAAGTATTCAAGCATTTAGTTTGTACAATAATACTTTTGTCAAACCTTTAAACTAATCAAATCTTAAACTGTTTCTTTAAATGAAACTTAAGAAATTTTCTGAACACAACCATGGAAAAAAACGGCTCAGTACAACATCTGATGTTTTTGTATGTAAAACATGCTTCTGTTTTTCTGTGCATTTGCAGAACAATGTCGTTGAAACGTGGAAAAACAACACAACTATACTTACATATAGTTTGTATAAGATATTTATTTAAAAATGAAATATTTAGGAATGAATGTAGTGACTTTAATTGAATAAAACAAACATAAATCCGCTTTGGATGCAGTTTAGATAACATTAAAGGCAGAAATGTCTTCATTTATGTGTAGGTCTAAAAATCAGAATCAGCTGATATTTACGACTTCTTCTAGAAAGTTCAGGTATGAATTTTTGTGACGTCCCAGATCACTGATTTGTGATGTTTATAAAGATAATACAGTGAAGTAAAAATATAATTCAGTAATGTGATCAGTGCTCTGAAAATGCAGAATAATAGTGGATTTTAACTTAATAAACTACACTAAACGTGCTACCGTCACCGGAAGTGTATATAAATCTTTAAAGTAGAGCATCAGTGAAGGATTTCCTTTTTAAAGTAAAACTGTTGAGTGTTTATGTTGATGAAAAAATTGAAACGTTAAGTTTACTGAAGTAAATGCTGAAAAAAAAATGTTATAGCGGACAATTTAAATAAAAATAAGATGTGTGAAGGAAATGTGAAGAACATTTTCAGGATGAGTCCTTAAATCCTCCAAAACAATAGTGAAGTTTATGTTTTGTTCACTGCTGAAGATAACCAGACAGTGTTACGTTGTGTTAAGTGATAAATACCATTTCTTTCTTTTTAAATCTTAGTGTTTTTATCAGTTATCTTTTGTTGATTCTCATTTTCTGTTCTAAATAAAATTGACTGTGATTAAATGTTTTTTTTTCCCAGTAAAATACATATGGCAAACGTTTAAACATAATCAATTAAATCATGGTTTAATCTAAGTACTGATCCACAGCTCAGACAACAACCGGCCAGCAGGTGGCATCCATAGACAGCTGGTGAAAGTGGGTTGGTCACAGAGCACGTGTGTTTGAATGATGAGTCATTTTATTTATAATGAGTTTATATAGCAAGCATTAAACAGAAATAGTGCTGATTTTCTTCCTTAATGAAATGGAGACCTGATCAGGTTCCTGAAAGGAAAGTGAAATTTAGAAAAGTGAAAATGAAAATAAAACCGGGGACAGACGCTTCACGTTAGTTTGATCCTTCAGGAGAGAATCAAATGCCAGGCTGCTCATTCAGAGCTGCAATCAGCAGAAAGAACATTTAAGAGGAGCATAAACTCAGCTTCAAAAGGGTGAAAAGTTCTCTTTTAAAACAAAAACGGAATCTGTCCAAACTTTTGTCACAAACTGAGGAAAGTCTGAGCTGCTGCACCTTCTGAAGGCCAAACATCAGAAGTAGGATTCCCTCTGACGAATCCTTCAAACAATTTTCAGGGTCTCATTAGAGATGGAAACTTTCCCAGACTGCTCAACAAGGTGAATCCCTGCCATTTAATACAGCGTGAGTGTTTCCACCAAGTGTAAAGTGTAAATGCTACGGTCACATCACTCTCTGCAGACCACTTGTCTGCAGAAAAGTCAAAACTATGGCATTCACAAGTCGCTACGAAAGTTTCCAAAACAATTTTTGGTCTCTATGTACAAAACATGCGGACACTGAACGCACATTAAAAGTTGAACTTTGACCCATAAGGGACCCGGATCTGGTAGTGACGCTTGGATGGCATCCTTTATAATTCACAGAAGTACCAACCGTTTGAAAAATGAATCATAGAGGAGAAATTAATAAGTGTGATTTGTGCCCAGACGGAATTATACGACACCAAATCCTTCATATGTCGGAATAGAGCTTTGACAGAAAAAGCTGGGAGCAAAACTTGTGAGATTTGCACTGTTTTGACATTTCACACCAAATCTCTTTTGACTGTAGGCGACAGACAAGTTAGGGATAATGCTCAACAAGGTGTGCATTATCAGAATATATTACATAGTGTAGAAGCCTGAATCATCCCACTCGGATCATAATCACTTACGAAAGAAATTAGTAGTCAACTTTTAGTACTTTATTGTTTTTTTTTTCTGAAATTGCTTTTTTGATGATGAAGATGATGAAGCAAAAGTTTGTTTCAAAGAAACGAAATCTAAATTGTTCGATTCCTCCATGCGTCTCATTTCCTTGGTTTAGTATTCCTTCTCTTCTGCTACTTGAGTCTCCAAAATGATCAAACAGGTTAAAGGAAACTATAAAATCACTCATCTTTTCTATTGGCTTGCTGTAGTGATAAACCGTGGAATACGCGCTAGGAAACAGTAAAAAAAAAAAGAAAAAGATGATCCTGATTGTCCAGTGTGAACACCGTATACCACTTGCACCACATGCCCATCGTGCCTGTAGCTTTACACACATCATAACAGTCAGCATTTGTGCTGTAGCTCCGTTTCCTTCATCCAAGTTCCTTATTTTAACGTCTTAAATTATTTAAAGTCGTCTATGTTCTGCATTAAAAGATGAAACGTGTGAGGAGGAACAGACGTGTTAGCAGTTCTGACGGTTTTGTGTGTGAAGCATTAGCGGCTCATTTTCACTGACAAACTTTGATTCAAATTTAACCCCAAACACTGATCGGTTTGTCAAATGTTTCATTCTAAAATGAAGCGTTTGGTTGCAAATAATAGTTTAGTTATAGCTGCCTTCCACAAAACAAAGATCAATTCATAGTCGAACCTTTCTTCTTCGGGCCGTTCTTCTGCGACTCGTCTGCGTTTTTCTCCTCTCCCGAATCGTCCGACTTGGCCTTCAGGTTCTCCTTGCTCTCCTCGCTCTCCCTCTTCTCCTTTGAATCCTTCTTGGCGTTCATCTTTTTGGGACCCTAAAGAGGAAACGTGTTCATTAGTGACAATTTCACACCAGGAACATCAGAGGTTTTTCATCAAGTGTCACAGCTTTTGTGAGTTTCTGTAAACAAAGTAAATGCTCTCAGGTTAGTTCAGCAGAAAGATGATTCAAGAAAAATGCTTCAACTCAACATGCAGCATTCTTGTGACTCAAACTGAGCTGTGGATCAGAGACTTCAACAAGCTGGACTCTGACAGAAAGCCTACTATTAAAGTTACACATTATTAAACTGATGCCATTAAAAACAAAAAGCAGTTTGATTACCTTTATAAAAGAGCAAGAAGCATCATTTTACTGAAAGGTTCTGCAACCATACATGCTTTGTGTTCAAATTCCTCATTTTCCGACTAATAAAGTTAATTGAATGTTTTTATTGATACAAATTCCATAAAAGGCTTTATAAAACTTAAACTTCCATCAGTTTCAGCATCAAACCTAAAGGTTTTTGCCATTTGGAAACATGGAGATCATAATTCCACACACCCTCTCTAGTTTTTTTATTCTAATTGGATTTAATTATCTTGATGGTTAATTCCAGCATTTTCCAGACAGAAAAACATTAATTTATCCTATTAATTCCCAACAAGTAAATTATCTTTTGATGATTTTCCCAGCTTCATAAGGAGGTTTTAGGAATATGTTTTTTTAATAGCTGTGAACGGCTGTCTGAGTGCACTAAAGTGCAGGGAAGGACTCGGCGTGACACAGAAGGCCAAACTGCCTGAAAACAACCATTAGAGTCGTGCTTGTTGGGGCATGGATACGGTCAGCAGAAGTAAGGTCCAGCTTGACTGAGATTTTAAGGGGCTAACACAAAGCTGAATGAAGGAAGAAACCAGTATATGACTCAAAACGTGAGTCTGGATGCAGAAACCAGAAACATTCCGAAGGAAGAAGTCCAGACTTGACTGAACAGGTTACGGTGCAGATAATAACCTAGCATTAAAGATCTTAAAACACATGTTATATCAACTACATCACCGAGTGGAAAGGTTAGTTTTAGTTGGTTATTTCACCAAGACAGCTTTGCATAAGGTTAACAGCGTCTTGTGTTAAATCCCCTCATGACATTTGACTGCAGTGTCAGACCGTCTCATCTCAGGCTGAGGCGACAGTAACGGGCGAGGCGCACACACACTCACACACACCAGTCGGCTTTGCCAGTTATCTTTGGCCGCAGAAGCGATACCCACGTTCATTCAAATGGAACAGAGCGCCGCCTCTCCTCAGCTATCAGCAACACACACATCTGCAAAGCTCCACGCTCCAGACAGCTTTACTATCAGTTAAAGCTTCCCATGAAATGATGGAGCACTTCCTGAATACACCCACCTATCATACGGACTTACGGATGAGCAGTGTGGTTTTTCTTTCTGTGCAAATAAGAGACTCTACTTGGGGGCGGAAGTGATGTCATCAAGGATTATATCTACTTTTCAGCTGTTCTCTGGATCTAGAACAGCTGTAAACTGCAGTAAAGTGGTCCTTCGTTTTATCATGGGAGTTCTAAAAATAACATACAGCAGGTGAAATCTTTGAGGTAGTTATTTGTTACCATCATTCTAGCTGTTTTAAGGCTGTAAAACCCCTCACTTCCCACACATTTCTTTGACAGACATCAACATGTTCGCACTTCTCTTCTTTAAACTCTTAAAGTGCACATTTTCGTAGAAAAATATCAGTATTTTACAACGAAAACGAAGATCTGCCAGCAAACAACGATTTGTCCAACTGAACACATTCTGTGCTTAAGACGGCACAGTGGAGATTGATCGCAAAAGGTGAATTGTGACACCGCGAGAGACCACTAAAATGTTATAGGAGTGGTCAGAAGTGCAACTTGCATGATGCCTAAAGGAAAGGCAGTGACGGTCTGGCTTTAGGGCTACAACTCCCTCGCTACTCCCTGGTTAGCGCACTATATAGGGAGTTTTTGTGGCGTCTGAATCAACAATTTAAAAAAAAAAGATACTTATATTTATTTGGTTTTTACTTTGGCAAATGAGTGACATCATAGCTGGCCTTAAAGAAAACAAAAGGTAGAGAGCATATGTCCAAACTTGGTAGATTTTCCTGGGTAGGTAGTCTTTTAGGTGATAAGGAATAATGAGGCATTTTTGACATTTTTGGTCCGTTTTTGGTGAAAAGGCTACCATCCCCAAACACACCTTCCACAGTGAAACACGGTGGTGGGTGCATAATTCTGTGGGACAGACTTTTGGCTTTGATCATAGGGGACTCTGCTTAGATGAAGAACAGAATAACTGGACATTTCAAATTAAGTTTATGATTAATTTCCATCATTGGAAAATATGCAAATGAAACCAAAACAAGCTGCAATCGTTACAATCTTCACTATAAAACTATCAAACACATGATCATTAATATTCAAATCCATTTATATCCATTGATATCCGGTTTAGTTTCATAAAACAACATTAGAACATTGAATTATTATTATAGATGGAAAAAAGTGAGATGGAAATGGGTTTCATGGCTCAAACACTGAATGAAGAAACACGCAAAACTTTGCCAAAACTTTCCTTCCTAGAAGCTTTGAACCGCTCAAATCATGCCGTTAAAACGCCTAAAACAAAACTTTTATTGTTACAGAAGAAGTTTATAACATGCTAGGCTTAAATTAAGGTTTCAAATATTTTAAAACAATATTTTTTAATATAAAAAATGTCGCAGGTTAGGGAAACATTTCAAAAATATGACTAAGACTGTTTGTAGCTTCTGTCAGATCTTTGCTGTTTCTTTCAACCGATTGCTTCTTAACAATAGTTAGGCTAATGTGTAATGACACGTCTGGCCTTTCCGTTTAATTGCTTGCCCTTTAACAATTTCCAACTCAAATGTAAATTAAGTTGCAGAAGCCGCATGAAGGAATCATTATGCAATTACAAGTTCTATCCTCACACTCGGTATTATTGTGAGGAACAGATGAGACAAGTGTCTGGATTCATGTGACCAGGTTGTGGCTTTTTGTCCTGCAGAGGACGTTAGCTTTTGGTTTGATACTCTTATCTCAGGACCAATGGAGAAAGACTCCACATTTCTGTGACAAACAGAACCTCTGCAGAAATGTGACTTCTCTGTGTTAACACCAAGAGTTTGTACATTTGTGTGACTTAAAATCCTTCCTGTAGATAAAGCAGGAAGTTTATACCACTAGAAGTTGGAAAGATAGATGTATGTATCACAAATCACAATTAGTCATTGAAATGACAATAAAAATGAATTGTCTCGCAATTCTGGGCAAACTGAAAAAGAGGATCTCTTGCAAATGAATCCTGGTGTGATTTACCACAGTGAATGCAGATGGACTGTTCAAAGTGGAGGCTGACAGAAAAATTGTGCATTTTGTGGTACAAGCACCAAATGTGGCATGGATGTACTTTAGAATCCCCCGTTTCAGAAAAGCACATGGGAAAAATAAAAAAAACTGCAGCCATTTGGTAAAAAGAAATTCAAAGTCCATTTGCTCCAGTCTCAACAATATGGGCTGTTCATGAATTAAATGCAGATTTATATTGGAGGGTTACTCACAGAATGTTACTATATGTAAATTGCATTTAGATATTTCAAAATGTTATTCTATACATTTTAAAATCTTTAATTTTCTCATAGCTAACATGCTTTTCTGAAAGAGGGGATCCTAACATAGATCCATGCCAAATGTTATGCTTGTACCAAAAAAATGCATGATAATTTTAATTACCAGCACTACTATTAATGGTCCAAATGGTGAAAGTGAGCCACAGAAAGTTACTGATGTAGGTGTTGGGAATTCCTTAGGAAACAGTGCAAAAAAAGGTAATGAAAGGAATGAAAAATGCCTTATGGGTAAAGAGGTGGTGAGCAAAGGAGGTGAAGAAATGAAGAAAAAGACAAATATTAGTCAAGTCAGGAGATGAGCGAGATGAAAACTGTTTTCTTTGTGATTTTACTTTCCTCGCCGAACAGGAAGTTTGTTTTATTTGTTTGTTTTTTTGCTCTGAAATCAGGATCAGATTTAAAAACTCAGCATTTGGTTAGCATAAAAATGAAACCGGTGACGGTATCTTTACCACGCTCTGGCAGGGCAGTTAACTTTTCTTTTCGATTTAAACTAAATGAAGCTGAAGCTGCTTATGTCTTTTGGTCAGTTGGGACCATTGACTGTATAAGAGATATGGACCGAGTGAGTGTGACGTCACCTGTAGAAAATGGTTCACTTCCAGCTTCAACCAAATAAAGTCAATTCAGTCGCCATTTTTTTGCAAAAATGAACAGCACTTTGTGGCTGAATGTCAGCAGGCTGGAGGTTCCATCAGGTTGGACTTACACTGATTCTCCATGAGTCTCTGACCTGCCTGACAGTCGGCGGGCAGGACACGGTCCGTGTCTCTGCCTCCATCTAAACAGAGGGAGGGAAGAGCAGTTTAGAGAGGACAATGAAATGGACCGCACACACACAGACACACAAACAGACATTCTTACTGTATGAGGGAGAGGATGAGCAGCTTCACTGCTACGAAGACTTTCTCTTCACAGTCTCGAGCGCACAAATCCCACACATAAATGACAATGCTGGTGTATTTCTGATAGAAAACCTTCTTATTGACTTCTCAGATTCATGGTTAGAATTGATCCATTCTGTTGTCAGAAGTTTAGATTAAAGGCAGAAGACGGCCTACTAGACACAAAAACTGGACAAAAACCAAACCGATGTTTTAGCAACTGCTGCAAAAATGGACAAACAAACAAAAAGTGCTGTCAGACAGCTCCAGTGCAGGTATGTGATGTGTCGTCCAGGGAAAGCTGAGAAGAGGAACTTTTCCTGCTTTCGTCAGGCACTGAGGGACAGATGGATGTTTGTATTTTGAACACAAACGGTTCAAGAGCAAAAGCAGAGACGAGTGGATGAAAAGCAGCAACGCAGACATTATAAGCAAAGACAAAATCTCACCATTTTCATAAGACAGAACTTTTCTGATGTTTTGTCAAACAAGACTGTTAACCTCATCTCGCTTATTTTACGTAAACAACGTTAATGTTCACCTTTCGGCATATCCCCTCAGGGGTCGACACAGCAGCTTTCAGGGAGCCGCACATTCGGGTTGATGCCGGATGCTTTTCCTGACACAACCATGTTTTTTTTTTTTAATTTAAAACTAGCCGTTCAAAACTAGCATCCATTATTTTTAACTTTTAACACAAATAAGGAAAAAACAATAAAACTGTAAAAGGAACATTTAAACCCAAAAGCTCCATCTGAACAAGCACTTTCCATCTTCACTACAAACATCAAACACTGCTTAAAATGCAGCAACCGACTCTCTAATGTTACAAAAATGCTGCTAATTAAGTTTTTATATTTTCAAAATACCAAACATGGTGACAGTTGTATCATTTGATTTTGTTGTAATTAACCATTGCCCCCTTAAAAGTGACGTTGGTGTCACTTTTTTGTAACGTCTTTGACAGTTAAAGGTGGGGGGGGTCACTAATGTCTTCTTGTCTTCATCTATGTTACTACATGTAGAGAAGTTGTTCTTGACAACAGTTTTTTTTGTACTTTTATTTTGAAAGTGTAGCGGAAGTCCCTTTAGCCATGTGATGCCTGTTTCCTGTGGAAAACTAGACTAAACTTTACAGAGTCCTGAGTCGCGGCACGACGACGGCATAGCTGTGAATTGCCGTAGGCTGCTGCTGCTGCTTTGGTGTGAATTGAGGGCAAGAAGGGTAAAATTCATAAAAAGTCAAAGCTGTTGCGTAAACTCTTTGGTCTACAGTGCAGGAGACTGAGCACCGCATTTTAAACCTCCTTTATCAAGTTTCAGTTTCCATTTCCTGGAGTCATTATTGGAGCCAAGACAGTGATTTATGGTTTTACATGTTAGGTGATGGACATCGCAGTCAAGCGGCCCTAAAAATAGCAGCACGAATGCAGCAGGATTTCTTTTTTTTTTTAACGACGGGGATCCCTAAAAGGATATCCTCTCCCAGGCCTCGGCTACACTTCCACACCCCTCCTACCTTCGGCCTCCACCCTCAGAACCGCGGGTTATTCCTGGTGCTCATGCAATGACCCATATTCTGGCGCTCAGGAATGTTCTAGTACGCGCAGACCTGGCTGCCTAAAATGGGGGGAATTCTGAAGGGAGGGGGCTGCTGGTTCAATGCCAGGTTACAGTATAGAGAGCAGAAATAGAAAGTGGCTCAGAGGGAACTGGCTGCTGCTGTATCCCAGGCAGTGTCCCGAACTGAGCAGCAACTGAGGCTCAACTGGATAAAAGGCAGAAAAATGGATAAAACTATTAAAAATCACTAAACAGGTGTTCTGATGGTGCTTTCTTTGAACCATGTGACCGTTTAAAACTTCGTTTACTAAAGAAACGTCAGAAAACGCTTAAAAGAAACAGAACTGATCTGCCTAAGAGTTTTGTCTCTAAATTTTCCAAATTTAAGTTCTCTCCTAGCATCAGAACATTAACAAAGTCTGAACAGCGGACGGATGTGTTTAACAATTTAAATTAGAAAAGATTTGCTTCAGGGCGTTGACAGGAATGCAATTTAATTTTCACTTTAAAGCAGCAATAAAACGTTTAAACTGTTTTTTAAGGAATTTATCAATACAGATATTAATGAGTCCTAAAAGTCAAGGTCAAAATTTTGAATTTATTCTGTCTGAAAAAATTCAAACTGATTCATCTAAATAAATAAGTAAATTCCAAGTCTGATTGTTCACTTTAACAACTCTGCAAATAGCAAAAATACATAAATAAAATGCCACGAGCAACAAATGTCCCATCGTGAGTGGGAAGAAGGCTAAATGCTTTCTCTACTTCTTAAATGTACAATAAAAGCACCCGTCTGACTGTGACAATACTGATTGGTTCCCTACTCTTCAACCACCACTTGAAAAAGCAAAAAAAAAAATAAAGGTAATTTGAGTTTTCTTGACTTTTTTACCCACTTTTAGCAGATTTTAATGTGGGTTCCAGGATTTTCTGCAGAATTCAATTCAATTTTATATTTTTTAGCCCAATATCACAATACAGTTGTCTCAACAGGCTCCACTTTCCTGCCTTTTATTGTAAAGGTTTGATCAGCAAATCTATAAAAGAATTTGCTACAAAAACTCCACATGACATCTGTGTTAAGTACAATTTCAAAATAAAGGTCACCTTATATTTTTATATACTGTAATTGAAATGTTTTTTTTTTTTAAATCAAGTTTCTTTAAATAAAATCGAGCAGGTGATAAAAATGCAACTAAGAGGCTGAAATACAAAACCAGACAATCTCAGCCTCAAAACAACAGTTTGAACACATGAAATTCAAGTGTAGAGTTCAACGCCAGCAGGAAAACACACCTGCATGTCTTTTGTTGCAATCTCTCCAGGAGTCGGCCAGCTATTGGTGTCACCAAAATCTCCAACCTGAGAAAAAAAACAGGGGAAAACTGTGCTTTATGGGATAAAATAGGTTTTAAAACTTAAACTGCATATAAGCAGTGATTCATCCTCAATCTGCAGGAAAACCGGGGTTTACTGCATGAAAAACAGCCACTAGCTCTTTCTCTCAAACATTTGCACAGAGGTGCAAATAGCAGTAAAAGAGGCTTTATCAGCTTCATTAAAACCACTCACAGGTAAATTTTTATATTTGGTAAAGAAAAAAAGAACTGTTTTAGCCTTTTTTATGTTGAAACATGTTTTATATGTAAAACTAAACAAAAATCATTTTTTGTGCAAAAAAATAAAAAATAAATTTGTGCACTTTTATGGAAACCTATAAAGTGAAACTCAATTGTTCTCAAATGTGTTTATTATTCCAAAAAAAAAAAAAAAATTCTTAAATTTAGATCACAATGGCAATTCCAAAAATAAAATATTTTCACAAAAAATCTATTCTGAATCAAACTTTCTTTGACTCATGTGTAAGACTATGGTAACATATCAAAAAATTCCACCGAGCTTCAACCTAAAAGCAAGTTTTTCAGCAAATTCAGCCGGTGGTCACGCAACAGCGTAGTGGCTGTGAAGGTTTTAAGTTACAGTTTTAATTTTACAGCGACCGGACAGAACTAAGACCCTCTTAAAAGTTTGATGTCATTTGGCTGCAGCGGGACTCCAATGTTATGAATTAGTCGCTTTGAGCGAGACGACCTGTTTTTCTCTGTCTCATCCATGACTGTGGAACACAATAACTTTCATTATATCCTGAATGATCTTGATCATCTCACTCTGCGCCTCGTTTTCTGCACAATCTAGCTCTGCGAGTTGTAGAAGCAGCAGAAGAAAAGTGTTTGTAACGCCACAGTGAGACAGGCGTTAATTATGCGACTCTAAAGCTCCGTCTGAGAAACATGTTGGCTCATTTACAGCAGCAGAAGTACAAAAAGATGCAAACTCATCTTCAAAAACGGTGACAGGAAATCATTGTTTTTTTAATTTAGCGTCTTTTAGCTTCAACAAGCAAAATAATCCATGACAGAGATTGTTTTAGAGCCAAATGAAACAATTAGAACTGTTGATTTTATTTATTTAGGAACATCTTTATTTCTTTTATACCAAAGGTACGATTGTAAAATCAACAAACAAACAAAACCTAGGATCTTCTAATCATTTTAGGATCTTTGAGAGGATATGTGAGGCTCCACAGCAGACACACAAAACAGAAAATGATACCTTTCCTCCACGTCTGGCTTTGGGTGGATTCCCTGCTCGCACCACTTTGGCGGGGCCGCTCGACTCTGAGGGAACACGGATGAAGACCGTTTCAACACACAAATAAAATAAACAAAGTCCTGGATTTTAAACTCACTTCTGCACAAACACACAAAACAAAACAGAATCTCTGAAATGTAAAACTAAAGACTGGTTCAAAACCGCATTCAGTGCAGGCTTTGATTCAGGCGAGCCAAATAGAACAAGAGCTTCCACATCTTCCTTTAATTTGTGTTTACATCACACTTTTGAGTGCAGATCGAGAATTCAAATTTGGAGGCAGCGTTTAGTTCTCTTGCGGTTTCAGGTGTGGAGGACCTGCAGATGTCAGGAGTGAAAGCAGCTCATGGTTTACACTAACAAGGTCATCTGCTTACACTCCTTCAGGACAGGTGAGCTGAGGGACATTTGCTGCAGGACATCGTTAAACCAACAACAACAAGCTGGCAGCTTTCTGGCTGAGGGTGTCTTCAAACTGGAAAAATCCATAGGCTCGGATTGTTTAGAAGTAAACATATTAAATGTGGATAAAATGCTTCATTTACATGACAGTCTGCGCCGCTCATCGCCAAGGCAACGGCGATAAATACGTCACTCTGATCCATTAGGTTGCTGAACTATAATCTGTTGCTGTGAAGTTCAAAAGAACTAATTAACAAATTAAACACAAGTGTAATTCACAATGTAACCTCTAGGGGGTCGATATCCTGTTTTACACTATATGATATAACGCGCACAAATTGGAGCACATGTTTATCTGTGGCTAAATATTCAGCATTTAGTAGGGAATGAATGTCACGCTCATTTTCTTACCCATAAATCAGTGTTCAGTGATGTCATGCTTTTCAAACAGAAAATTCTACATTTACTTCCCGTTTTCCCCTCATATGTGAAAAGGCAAGACTCACCCCTTTTCTTACAGAGTTTCTAAAAACTTGATAGTAGATAAAATGAACTCAACTTTAAGGATTTTGTTCTCACAGTTAACAAGCAAGCGGATGAAAGGACCTTCAGGAATAAAGGGGTTCTAAAAAGAACCAAATCTTTCTTTAAAGTCCCATGAAAGTCAGACTCCAAAATCACCTTCAGTCTTCATTCCAACCATTCTGCTTCTCACTGAATGTAAGGCTTGGAGTGGTTTAAATCATAAAAAAAAAATCAGATATATTATATCTTCCTGAATGAATGTTGGCTGTTGTGCTTTGTGCCTCTAACACCGTCATAAGCAGATTCTGACGCATTCTGAAGACAGTTGGGGTAAGAAAATGCCAACCAGCACAGAAAACACCGCGTCATCCAATCATGAGAGGCCGTTTCAGCCAGGCTTACATTTGTAGGTTCTTTCTCGTGACCTCGAGTCACGCAGAGGTTGGAAAAGCTCACTAATTTCCAACAATCTGTTCAGCTTGTGTGAAAGCAGGACTCTGGAGCCGCAAAAGTCTTTACACAACAAATTTTCAAAACCAGTGAACTCTTGGACCCGAGTTCAGACTGTCAGTGGAAAACCCACTTTTACTTAAGAGAAAGAGATGTGATAAACAGAAACGTAAACATGACGTCATTCTGTCCTACAGACCCAAAGCTGAAAAATCAAATCAAAAATTTCAATATCATGAGTGTTGGTTGGGATATAAATACATAGAATTTACTCTTGTTTCACTGTTAAATTATTACAATTTAATACCATTTAAAATTTTAACAGTTGCTGCTTCCTGCAAATACCAAAATTAGAGCCACAAAACTGTGAGCATTTGTCAGTTAAAAAGCTTAACGTAGACAAAACAAAACTTAAACGTCATATAAACACGAATGACAATATAAACTGTGATTTCCTGCTATTTAAACAAACCAAAATGAAAGTTAAAACCATTTCTCCCAGTTAAGAGTCGTATGGACTCTCAAAAGCAGAATTTGAAGTCTACTGGGGGGTGAGATTAATTCACAGGTTTACATTTCAGTTTAACTTCTGCTTTAAGACACAATGATGCATTGGAAAAAGTCGACCAATTTTTGGCGATGATAAAATTTATTGATTAAAATAAAAAAATTTAATTTTAAATAATATATTTACATATTTTTCTGTTAGAGACAAACAAAACAGATTATTTGCATAAAAAATAGGAAAAAATAACAGCTTCAACAGAAAATAGAATTACAAATTGGATGAATGAGCCTAAATTCCAGATACTGATCTGATTTCTTAAATTATCCATTTTTTTTAAGCAGGATCGCTGTATTTTCTGACAACAGCACTTTTGTGATGATGAGGTACAGAAGTCCATTGCTATATTGTCTCCCACACAGAATGCGTTCAGTTTGTCAAATTTTCATCAGCGACTATGACCGGCGACTATTGATGACGTCGTCAAGAAGCAGTAACGTCCAAATTTGAAGACACTATTTTTTCTCCATATCGTTTCACTTGGAAGGATGGAGAGAAGCCGTAAGGGTAGAAAAGCAATTCAGATTCAACCATAGTTTTACCTTTGCGCAGGAGAAAACGCAGAAACAGAAGTCACACGAGCAAGATGTGAGAAGCAGCCAAAGAAAACTACACTGTCTATCTTATGAAGTGCAAACAGAACAGCTAAAGTGTGTTCTCTTTTTGCAGATATATCAGTTCCCTCGTTAGCTAAGCTAATGTTTTAAAAGTAACAGGAAGTTTAAAAGTTATGTCACCATCTACCCATGTAGTTCAGCCCAAAATAAACCACAGGGATCTGGATAATCTAATAATCAGATTCCATCGTTGGTTCATTTATCTGATTACTTCCAGTTATCCGTTTAATGTGGCCAAATGTATAAGAGTCCAGCTAAATGCATTATTGATAGTTTGATCATCTGCAGTTCAATTATTTTAAAGTCAAACTTTACTCTCATGTATTCATTCATCCTAATAACACACCTAAACTATTATTTATTCAGCAACAGAGAGAACTTGAAACTTTGACCAGAGCAAAAACCTTTGGCTAAATTAGAAAAGTCCACAAGCCGCAAACCCTTTTATCTGCTTAGTTTGTCAACAATAATACTCTCAAGAATGTCTTGTTGCGACCTACAGCCTAAATGCACTAGTCTGCACACCAATGTGCCTAATCATCATTAGACAGCTGAATTATCCAAACTCCAATCCCAGGATGTGGGACAGCTGATGAAATGGTCTCTTTCTGACGAGTCACCATGACCCAGCACTTTGAAAAGCAGTCTACATCTTACAGCTGCAAGTTTATCCTTTTTGAGACAAACTATTTCTGCAAAAGCTTTATTCATGCAAATCAAAGTTGACATGGAAACAGAAAGAGGGCAACACAAAGCAACAAAAAGACATTGAATTGCATTTAAGTCAAGGAACCGGTAGCTAATAAAAGTCCTCAGAACTGAACCAGACCAATTCCTGAAACCTCAAGTGGAAATTAGATTTTATAGTCCACAAGTCTGTGCAGAAAGTGGACAATCCGGTGTTGTTTGATGACAAACAGCAGGTTTGTGAAGCTCAGCCGAGTTCTTCTGATCAGCTGAGCCGTGTGCTTTAAATCCCCCACCACAAGCTCGTCTGTATTTACCAGCCGTCCACAGGGATCCTCTGTGTTCAATGGGTATCAGAAAAGATCAGAAGGTGCCTTGAGGTCCCACAACATGCCTAAAGAGGCCAGGCAAGGGTTGCCCTGACTCTTTAGGCATGTTGTGGGCACAACCCCAAATCATGTATGAAAACCAGCTTTTGAATATCAAGTATTTTAAAGAAGCTTTTTAGCAGATAATAAACTCAACCATCAAATACATAGTCCTTCTCCCAAACAATTGAAATACCTTGATTCGGGTGCAAGAAATCCCAAAGTAATCCGTCCTATAGGTTTGACAACCATCGTTATCAATTCTGCAAATTCATGCTTCACCATAAGCCTCGTTTCCACTGAGCGGTCCGGTCCGGTAAGGAGTTGTTCGGTATAGATCAGTTAATTCTGGTGAGCATTTCCACTCAGTTATGCCTCGCTTCCATTGAGTGTTTTGTTTTCGTGGTGCGTGTGTGGTGTAGACCACTAGCGTGTATGCGTCACTGTAGTGCGATGACTAGAAAAGCAACAACAATGGAGGTCATCAAGCAGCTCGTCTTTTTATTTCTTTACTTCTGGTACGTCGTGTAAACAAGGAATTTCGTGTTGTTTGAAAGACGATTGCAGGCAGCTAGGAGGAATACCGCCGTAAAGAGGAAAAAAACTTGACCTTATGAGCGCTAGCTTTTGAGAACTATATTGGCACTTTAAAAAAGTCGTCATCACTTTCTAAAGATATGAACTCAACTTGTGACCTTCCAGTTAAGAGGTCGACCACTCAACCCCTGTATCAGAGACGACCCTGAGTAAGGTGCAAGTATTCCTGATTGGTGTTTATATTTATGTTCTTTTTTAAATTAGCTTGTTTGTGTTTTTATTTTAGAAACCAAAAAACCCGTCATGACAACAGTCACTGACTGTGGGATAAACAGCAAAAGCTAGCATGTTACTCAGCTACGAAACAACTATATTCAGAAACAAATTCAGGTAAACACAAACTATTTAAAAGACAAAAAAAAACAGTCAAAAAGTGACATTTCACCTAATCAGAACAAAGTAAAACAAGAAAGCAGTTAAGAATGAACTCAATTTGACCCCACAAAAAAAAATCAAAGTTTTTGCTTTGTAAACAGATCACAAAAGGTTCACAAACGTCGAAGTTTTAGCTTAACATAGGACTTGATCATAGGGCTGGACAATCAAACAATAACTAACCCTATTGCAATAAAATGTTTATTCGAAAGAAGAAAGAGCCAATTGCAATAGACTCATTTTGTAAGTCCGAAATTAAAACTCGCCATTTTCGAGCACTTTCTCCCCTTCAGTGAGTAAAAGTTAGAGGGTTGGTCAGAGTAAATGTTTGCTTTAACTCTGTTATGTTTATTTGCTCTTCTTTTGGTGAATTTCCTTTGTCTTCTCCTCCTCTACCCTCCACACACGAGACACGCTCCACCCCGCAATCACTTCACTTGTGTATCGTTTAGTTTTGGCTGATGAAGCAGTGGAACATGCGGCGATTAATAACAGAATCCAGACCGAACTGGAGGATAAAGCTGCATGTCCTACAGCAGCAAAACAGATTGATAAGTGTTTATTTGGAGACAGCACTGTTATTAGACACTAATGCTATGATACTAATTATGCTATGATGCATACATGTAATCACGAACCGGTTTAAAGTCGGACAGTATTTTTACGGACCAGCCTTTAAGATGTGGCGAATACATACAAGATCAATTCAGATGACAATAATAAAAACTGCATTCTCTAAATAATAACAGAATAGAATCCACTGCGTTTTAGCAGAGTCTTTGTAGCGTTAGAGTCTGTTAAAACTGATCTGTCAGATGTTGTGCTCAATCCTCCCGCCTCCTCAAAGTTGCAGCTTTGATGTCAATAACGATTTACAGAGTGAGAGTAACGTTCACTGCAAATTGTGCAGAAGGGATGTTCCTTCTAAAAGTGGAAATACCACCAACCTTTTCCTCACCTGAAGCAGTGCTACCAAGCTCGATCTCAGGCTGAAATAAACGATAAGTCTCCAGCAAAAACAACGGTTAAGTCCTGCACAGCAGCAAGTCTAAATTATCAGAAGAAATTCTGAGAATTTGCTTTTAGTTTCTAGCTTATTCACAGGATGTGTTTGTCCATTTTTAAGTTTGTTCTGTAAAACTTGAAAACATTTGAATTTATTTGTACATTTTTTGTAGATTTTATGCTTTGTCTTTGAATGGAACAGATTCTCTTTTGAAACTTGAAAACCTTTGCTTTAATTTTCAGTTTAGTTTGTAATATTTATGACTTTTCTTGATTATCTAAAAAACTGTAACATCATGTTCCTTCAGTGCATCTGTTATGTGTAAAGTATAATAGGAAATAAATATTGAAATCTAAACTACCTGCTGACGACACATTTCTGTCATGAATTACAGTGTTCAAATTTGGCAAATATAGTTATTTGGTGTGTATAAATATAAAATCCCTATCGCTCAGCCTTACTTGATCACATGTTAAACCCTCCGAGCTTTCAACATAAAGTGTTTTTCTCTAATCGTCAGCTGAGTTTAGCCGCCTGTGCAGACTTCTCACTCAGAAATGCTTCGTCACTCTCCCCTTATCTCCAGTCTCTTTCATTTCTTTGCTTCTTTTCAGTCTTGCTCTGTGATTGTTCACTGCATCCATCCTCACAGCTCTGTCGGGCAGCTGCAGCCTGCTGTGTGCACTTCAGAAAGCCAGAGGTTTCCATTAACATAAACCACAACCAACCCCTGCCAGGTCACATTAACCATAAGCCTAACTTACTGGCTGGCTCTGCTGCTGCAGCTCCTTTATTCCACTTTGCCGTTTTGTTTGGATGCATGGGGGTGGAACAGAGGAGCAATTCATTCATGCAACAGTATTCGTGAAGCTCAGTTAGGGTCCCAAAAACATCAAACTTAAAGGAAAAAACTGCCTGTGTTGAGACCGTCCAACAAAAAGGTATCATTCCTGTATCAAACTTCCATCAAAACGCTCATTTAAAACAGCAGGTTATTCAGTATTTGAGATGTTCCGATTTCAGATGCAGAGCTGTTTGAACAACAGAACTGAAGTTGTCAAATTTCTCTTGGCTTATAATGTTGGAGGCTGTCAGCTGACTGAACTTCAATGCAAATGGTCGTCGTGTTTCCACCTTTATCAATATTTTCATAGGAGATATTCAAATCTGTGCCATAATATTAACTTTGCATAACTGTACATTGAAATAATAGAAACACTATAGAACAATGGAAATTACAAGGCAGTTAAGGAAAAAATAAATGAGATAAAATAATAGCTTCACAGGTGTCTCAAATTGTGAAATTTGTATGTTCTTATAGTTTAAAGCCCCATTTCCATTTTAAATGCAACAAGCTTGAGGTCACTGTTGTCTTTTTTCTTGCCATTTTCTAAACACCACGCACCTTTCAGCTGCACAAAGCTGTTCAACAAAAGCTCAAGAACGGCTTTACCTCGCTATTTCGCTGTTCAGATATCGCAATCTCAAAGTTTTGAAGATTTTTTTTCAGTGCAGTTTTACATGCCTTTTTTTCCTGCGTCCTGATTGGCTGTTGACCAAGTCAATCTCCTCTGTGCTGTGTCTCCTGTACAAAATGCACTGAGCACGCTGCATTGAGATTACGAGCAGGTTGTTGTTATTATTCTAGCATACTGCACCTTTTTTTCTACAAGGGTTGGAATTTTGGGACTTTAAACTATGAGCGAAAAGTGAGAAAATATGATTGTCTTTCTAAAAATGGCATATAAACTGCAAATTGAGAAATTTTACAGCTTTTAACACCTATAACCCTACTTTGTGGATTTCGCCTATCACAAAGTTACTTTAGGAGTGTAATCCCTACGCTGCGTGAACCCTATGATCCAGAAAAGTCAGAACACCTGTAGGAAGGACTTCCAGATCTTTAGCAACTTCTATTCCACATAAAAATGAAAACTGTAATTAAATGGTAAATTAATTTTGAATGATTTAATTCTGAAATGTGCTTTTTCATTTTTACGTACGTTCTTATGCATTTTGTACACATCTCGATGTTTTTTACAACCTTGATATGGAAAGAAAGAACTGATAATTGGGGCAGACCAGAACTGTAAGTACTTCTGTTGAATGGTTTCATATGGTGTTGCTCCCACAGTCACCTATCAAGCTCCAGATCTTGTTGAAAGAATGATAGTATAGCGCTTTAATGTACAAAGACCAACCAGTGTAGTAACTGTTACTCTCCTTCCATTCCAGTCATTTTTTTGTAAATTAGTTTTTTATAAATAAAATAAAGAATTCCAAGTAGCAAATCAATACAAATATGAATTTATTTATTGCATTAAGAACAGTGGTTTCATTTAATGCAACTGTAGACATTAAAATTTCATTTTAATTATTCTCAGATTAAGTTTAATGTATTTCTAGGTAAATGTTTCTTTGGAGGCATGTCGTTCAGCATTTGTGTTCCAAACGTAATTTAATGGCTTTTAAAATTGAAAGTAAAATTGCCTTTTTGACTGCCTCCTTTAGTATGAAGTAGGGTTAGAAAAAATCTTTATTCAGCCTTAATTAAAAATAAAATATTTATGATGATTTACTAGAATAAACCAAAAGCTTCAACTAACTGAAACTCCTTCAAAATATTGTAAGACTTTTTCTAATCTTATTTTGAAAACCACTCGTTTTTTCCACACCTAATGGGAGGACCGGAGAAGTTCTCATGGGTGCTGCAGAAGCCACCTGCTCCCAATCCCACAGTGCATCACTGGAGAAGCCTATAAATAAACCGTGTGCCACGTTGCTCTGCGGCAATAGATCCACTCATGGAGTTGAAAAATCAACCCCGTCCTCAACAGATGTGGGGACTTTTGTTGTTGTGTGGATTGCGATACACCCCCCCCCCCACCAGACCCACACTCTGTTTAATAACAGAGGCCAGATTTAGATAATTGATGCAAGTGTCAGTCTGCGGTTTTTCCTGTGTTCTTGTGGGAAGTGTTATGAGGAAACGCAGCACAAAATCTTTACAAGAGTGTTTACGCATTTGCAGACAAACGCTAAAGGGTTAAACCTTTGAAAGGGTTTATTGATCCAGGATAAAAATCCTCTTAGAACTGCTGAACCTCTCTAACAACGTTAAATCAGAGGGAAGCCGGTGATCTGCAGGCAGCCTGGTGGTCCTCCATGCACGCCGGCATGACGACAGCAGAGGGAAGCCTTTCTGCAACAACCAAATATGGAGGAAACGGCCGAGCGCCCGCCTGCTTCCTCATCCACACGTCAAAGACCTGGCTCAGTGTCACATGATCGGGTGGTGACATCACCTTGCCAGGGCGAAAGCTCAGAAAGCGCCCCCCACCCCCACATACACACACACACACACGAGTATGCCAGACGCATTACCAGCTTATTAACCACACACAGGTCAAATGGCAAGTGGAATCTAAGCGGATCTTAACAGTTACTTGATACCTCCAGGCCTGATGTTGAACTGGTTAGCTCCACACAAACCCCTGCAATGCTCTCCAGAAATCCCCTCCTGCTGGCTTGTTGCATGTTAGAGAAGTCACTGAGCAGATACTTGTGCTGACCTATGAAACATCAAGTCTATCTTTAAACCTCTCAATTCGGATCTTATTTGGTTGCACCAGCCTGAACCACAACTATTCATGCCTGTGAGAACAATAGAACATAGCTTAGAACATGAACTTGGTGACTCCCAGAACAACAAAAATACCTCATCAACCTCTGATGTTGGGCTTTTCTCTGCACCAGAGCTCAAAATCAACTCCTGTCCACCGGTCCAAGAAAACTGAAGGGGAATAATTGACCTCAATATTCCTATAGATTTACCACATTGAAATTTTCTTCGAAGACGTAATTTTTTTTTTTTTACATTTGGTTTGTTCCCACTTTATCACTTCCGTTTATCGTGTTTAACATTTTCATTTCGTGCTTGAAAATAAAAGTAAATCAAAACGACCGTAGATTGAGCCTGCATTCATCAATATTTATTTTAATGAGTTCCTGTGCATCATCGTTGCTCCACATTTGTCAGCACCTTTCCTACTGTGCTTACTTCCCATCATGCCCCGCTCTGGTGGCCGTTTTGGTCTCTGAGCACGAAGCCTTTCAGACGGAAAAAAACTCGGAGCAAATCAGAGCTCAGTCCGATTGGAAACAAACCAAGAATTGAATTAATTTAGTGAAAATTGAAGAGAATGAATGTCTCCGACATTCAAATTGAGATGAAGCCAAAAGACACGACTTCAAAAATGTAACCTCTGACTTACGGTCACTGTCAAGGAGAAACAAAAGAAAAACATCAACTTCAAAGACTTGAAGCTATTTAAAGCTAATCTTCCAAATGTATTGTTTCTCCCTCCAAACTGTACCCAGTTTAACTGCAAGTTTCAGGAGGAAAACACCAGACTGGCCACATTAGACAAACGGTCCACACCCGAATCCCCACCAAGGGTCGCTCCATTATCACCAGGTCCAGACACAACATCCAGACTGATAAAAAGAACTTGAGTTACCGTAGACATGCCAAACAGCTGACGGTGGGTGTAGCGTGCTGGCAGAGGAGCTAAGGATGGAGAAAGTATCAGACTCTTTTGAAACCTTGATACCTGGCCCTTTTCTGCATGTCTATCCAGAAAAACGCATCAGAGAAGAGGTGATGACTTACAGAGGAAAGACTGCAGGATTAGTCTGGCTTTTGCCTGATGAATATTTCTGCAATATGTTTGCATCCCACTCATGGTTCAAACGGCACGTTCTCTGTTGGGTTTCATAAAACGCCGCCTACAAAACATACTCAGCTCTTAAGCATGGCTGAAGGAGCAACAAGATAAAATCCACAGACTGGGACAAATGTGAGACATGAGAGGCGTCACTCCTATTTCTATGAACTGCAGAAAAAAACTGCTGTAAGACGGCCAAGTACCTTCAAAACGCCACACCCTAAAGATCATCCAATCTACACCCACATGGAAAAAACAAACACCAAGACAAGATTTCTTTATTTGAAAACAAATCCACTGATGTTTGTGCAAATCCGTTACCATATTTGGAGATTTTTTATGCAATGACTAAATTTAAGGGTTGAACAAAAACTTGATTTTGTCTCACAAATAAAAATGCTTATTATCCGCAAAAAACATCATAGGATAAAGTGAGAAGTAAATTTCATATGTAACAAAGTAAATCTTTCCATTAAATTGGTACAGAGAAACAAACAACTTTATTACAACTAAAACAAGGTAAAAAAAAGCAACTTATGAACAGTTATGTGAGTAAATGTAAATTGATGCTTTCCACCTCTGCTATTTTTAGAAAAGCCTGGTGAGCAAGCAACCCCCCTAAGTTGAAGGAATGGTATGGCCCGAGGAAACCTTCAACACCGAAGATGTTGCCAAATAACGCGCTCTTTGGCGTACCTTTTACGCGATGGACATAAATCCGCTGATTCTGATGCGGAGAAAAGCGGCTTGGCACCAACTTGCAACACTTTACATTAGTAATAATGTCTTTACACAAAGCCGATATGAAAGGCCGCTTTTTGTCTCCATGTTCAGATGATTCACACTGACGGCGGAGACGGTCCAAGAATTACAGTATGTCAAAGACCGTGTTATTTAGGTGTAGCCAGCAACATTTCTGGCGTTAAGAGTTAAAACATGTCAAGCATACTGAAACTGTAAAATATACATTTTTCCAACATCCCCATAAGCCACTGATTCAAATTAATCTCCCAGCTCTAGTGGTTACATATTTTTTTTAATTTTTGTTTAAAGTGTGAAACTTTGTTCATTTTTCACTTAAGAATTAAGTAAACAACCACAACTTTGTCGCGCAACCTTCAGGTCTCCCTGAGGTCAGCAGGGTCACAGACTTGGATGTGAAATTCAGGTTTCGCGTCGGTCTATCCTGGTATCTGTCTGCACACCACGTTTTCATCTGATTCATCAACTCTTTATCGGACTTTCCACAAACCTGATAACAACAATCAGTGAAATCGAGTTGGAGCAGAAAAAACAGGCAGGCTGGAGCCGCTTGACGGCTAGGACCATCGAGCTCCAACTTTATTCTCACCTTTAACAGAAATGTCGCACAAAAACGAGAGCTAGCAGTCTTTACCAGTTTCTGAAAGAGTTCTAAGACTGTTGACAAATTGAAGCAGGATTTAACGAATAAAAGCTCAACAATGCAAAGTCTTTATGAGGATTGAGAGCTCATCTCAACTGTTGAGGACTATTCCACCGTGAAGGATGTTCAAATCCCTCAAAGGTCTAAATCAGAGGCCACACACCTCACCGAAAGGAGGCACAATGCATTTCTATAGCAACAGGACCTCTAAACCTAATTTAAAAAGCGTCAAATGTTCCAATATTACTGAAACAGATTGGCCGTGTTTGGAGTCTGCACATTTTTGCTTGTAGTTCAGAAGGTGCTGTAGCAACACAACCAAAGCAGCTACTTTCTGCTTGGAATTCCCTCCAGGCACCGGTAACGCCATTAACTCGGTTACATCTTTGTGAGCCGCTAAAGCATTTCATTTCCCTCAAAGAAACCCTGAAAGTCAGCCTCTAAACACCTTTTAGACTGACCTGATCGCCAACAATCCGCAAAATATTAAACAGAGAAGAAAAACAAGAGCCAGCTGAATTTCAGAGGTTTATCTCAGAGCAGCTTCAGCCATGCTGGTGTGAAATCAAACTGTGGTAGAGTGGTCTGCCAAACACAAGGCACCAGGAACAGGAGCTGGAAGCAGAACTAGCAGTTCACAGAGCTGCAAGTCATCTATTCTCCTCTGTTTCTGTGAGCGTCCAGAACAGACGCGGTCTTCCTCCTGACGTCTGGACATCTCATCTGACATTTGGTTACATATTAAGAGTTTAAGCAATTGGCATTTACACCCCCTCACTCAAACTTACTGGAAAAAAGGCTTATCACTGTTTGCTGAAGCTTGATCAGAAAGAAACGCCAAACTCGGTGAACTGGCAGTAAAAAATTCCTTTAGTTTACATTTTAAAATTTAAAAAAACAAAACTTCAGTTTAAATACATTTCAGGAGGAAAACAATCAAAAGCTTAAAATCCCAAAAAGACATAATGTGCGTTCTTTACATACGGTTCCGTACTTTTGTTTTAAGTCAAAGAAGAACAACCAGCTGCACTGTTGCTGTCATTTATCCTGACTGAGATCCTGTGGCGTGTCCAAACACACGCTGACGTTTTTTGCCATTTTTCAAAATAAACTTTATATTAAATACTTTTTTCAGTCCTTCTGTGTGTCTTGCAACTAAATCAGGGGCCAGAGCATGTCCAAGACCACGTAGCTTAAAATCACTGTTTTAAATACCAGTTTATTATGTACGACAGGAAAACGTTTGATAGCACAGGTATCTGAACTCTGAGGTCAAAGAGGGTCTTCACTACATAAACCAAAATAAGGGGTCAAGTCTCCCTTGAACACCCACTCTAATCATCTTTTGATTTGTTTTAAAAGCCATTGCAGTGGTCTTTTAACGATGACTAAATACCGTTTTCAGCTCCTATTTTAGTTTCTGGAAGTGAAACCTTCAAGTTTATTTGTGTCGCTAAAACTTTTATATCGTAATCTGTCAGAGTTAATAACCGTCTTTTGGTTTAACATCACTGAACAGCATGAAGCTGCATCCCATTCCAATCATCTTTTGATTTATTTTCAAAGTTTTCTGTGTGTTATTTTAATTATAGCATTTTTAGCCTAAAATAAAAAAAAATCTGTAGTTTTCTAGGCCATAGTTTCTGCAGAGCGGCAGTAATTCATTAGAAATTAGCCTCTCCCCCTCCATGTTGCTGAGACCACTGAGCAGGCAGATTTTGGCACAACCAGCATATTTTCTACGTTACAAATAAGATTGTTTCCAAACGTAATTTTTTCGTGTAATCCTGATTAACGGCAATTTGAATAAAGAAATACTCACAAATGCAATTTTAAACTCAACGTTCTTTAAATATGTCCTCCATCATCAGGAAAATGGCACAGGAACAAGTTAAAAGCCCAATGGTCATTGAAGTGGGTCTTGAACGTTTCTGAAGCACATTTAAGTCCTTCATGCTTTGACATGAATCAGTTTCCCTGCACCAGGAAACATGAATCCACCTGGTAAGTGATGTTTAACATAGAAATTTAAAAAAAGGCAGTTAAGGCAAAAATAATGACAACATGGTGGCAGATGAAGCCATGCAGATCATTCACATGAATTCTTTATATCTAACTTCTTCATCTACTCTGACACTTCTGTTAATGTAGAAATCAAAACTAACAGTAGTAGAGTTCATAACTTCATGTAAATCTTGAAAACCATGCTCACATCAAATGCTAGTTAGAAAAAAGGAAAGGGGGCAGTGAATGTCATTTTAAAGCTTCATATTCTGGGGGGAAAATTTGAATTTAAACATGCCTTCTGCAAATACTAAGTCCAAACTAGTAATACATCTAAAAAAACTCAATTATCTCATCATTTGAGATACCATATATTAGTTATACCTCAAGCCTATGTTCACATAGACACATATCCTGGATTAGAGGAAAGCTTTCCGCCCACTTCACTCCAACGGAAACTACAAAAACAAGAATACTGGACAGAAATGTTCCAACACCAACGTTTGATGACTCGCAACCTAACACGAGTTAAATTTATCACTAAATGTGGCATAAAAGATGAGGAAAATTGTGTTTGGTAGATTATTGTGCAATGCTTCTTGGCAAAAAAACAGTATTTTCCTTCTTAAAAAATGTGTAAGAAACATGTATTTCTAAGATAAGCCACATAACCAAATATGAGTCTCCCCTTTAGAGAAACTCCAATCGGCAGAGCAAACAGTTGTTTTTGTTGTTGTTTGCATTTGTTCTGCCTGACAACAGGTTGTCCTCTACAGGCTGCTCAAACCTGGTTCTAGAGATCTTCCACCATGCCTGCAACACAGCTGTTCTGTGCTTATTCGCTGACTCAGGCTTCTCCTCATTCTGATTGATTGAACACACCTGATCAAGTAATCAGCAGCAAGAAGTAAATATATATATATATATATATATATATATATATATATATATATATAAACACACATCTTTGGGTGGAGGCAGCATAAAAAGGGTCGAACCCTCCCTTACAGGACAAACTAGACGTGAGATTGCATTAGCGGATGCAGTCTTAATGCAGAGACATCCAGATAAGATCCTGCAACCACAGACAATCCTGAATCTCCACAGTCCATAATGAACTTCAACCTCAGAGACAACGTTTGCCTCTCGGACCAAAGATTTATGAGAGACTAACTCCAGAATTTGTATGTGGAGTTGTTGGGATGGCTCGCCAGCGGTACTGATCACTAAACACCTGTGTGTGCCGTTTTTGCCAAAGTCACCAACAGAACTGCGCTGCCAAACTAGAGAAAAAGAACAGTTTACCCTGCTGAGCCTACAGTTCATTGACTGGAACACTTAACAGTTTTCAAACGCCAATCTTCCATTTTACCAAACGAGTAAATGGCAGAGAGAGGCAGAGAAGATTAAGCCAATGTCATATGGCACAACTGCATGATCCTTACAAAAGTGACCCATTGCGATGAAAATTGTGTTTTTAAAATGTCCTTGCGGCATTTTTCTGATGTTGGATGACATTTCTGAGTAGGTCTTCTTTCAAATCATTGCAAGTCAGGAGAACGAAAAAAAAAGGTGATTGGAAAAGCTTTTAGCTGTGAAGCTAAAATCGGCACGCCATAGATCCCTGCTTCGCTCCACTGCAATGCATCCACTTTGACAATCAGATCCATGTACGCCTTGCATGCTAGGTTGGGGTTGTGGGGGGCTGTAAGCTAGCAGGAGAGTGTAAACGGATGATGGGAAGTGGGGGTGGGCTTAAGAAGCGAATTCCTAATGAGCTACTGCTGCTCTTCAGAGACTATGTTCCAGAACATGAGTTTTTTCGGGGGCATAGTTACCATTTTTAAACCACTTGAATGCTTTTAAAATAGATCAAAAGATGATCGGAGTGAGACTTTAAAGAGGATTTTCAGCAAGAGACATTTAATAATCTACAACACGATGACATTTACTTTTTCTAAAATATACTTAAGTTCTCACACCAGATTTGTAAAAGCAGAACTGGTGTTGGTTTGATGGAAGCACAGACTTGGAAAAACAACTTCATTTGAATAACGCTTGTATTTGAGTGCAGCACATAACAGGCCTGTTGCTGTGGCTGCTTCCCTCATGGATTCCCTGCTGGGTTCCACTACTGAATGTGACAGCGTCTGGAGCTATTTCAACCCAATCCTGGGTCCAGATTGAACTCCTAAGTCTGGAAAAGCACGTTTTTTGTCCCTGCCAGATGTCCACCTGGCACAAAGAAGGTAGTCAAGACAACTGACAGCTCAGTTACAACACTGAGTGACCTCTTCTGGAACATACAGCGCCTAAGAAAACACGCTTTTGATTAAACATGTGTAGCCACCTGAATGTAAAAGCGAATATCCTTTTCGTTTCGTGACAAAAATGTTACATTTTAGAAGGATGACCTGCAAAAGCGTGCTAGCTTACAAGCTGATGTTAGTTAGCAAGGTGAACGCAAAACTAGCGGTAAGATTTGCTTTGACAACAAACACAACACATGACAACCGGCTGGATGACCGACAAACACCCGCACAGTTCCACGCTAGGCCACGCCAACAAGGTCCTCGACTCAGAAACCGGTGCGGACCGGCGGCTCCGGTCTCCAGCTAGCTTGCTAGCTAGCCGCAGCCATGCCTCTCTCTCGGGGAACACGTGGAGGGAACACGTGATGTCTCATAACAAATCTGCTCGTTTTTAGCGATTAAATGAGTAGACGTTTTGAGTTAAATCGCGATTTGAAGTTATGCCAGAAGAAGTGAGAAGATGGCGTGTTGTTAGGACTGCAAAACAACGTGGTCGCATTTAAGCTAAACTGGCTAAAGGGCTTCGCGTCTGACTAGGCCAAAGGGGACTCCGTCTGCTTTGTTAGCTGGTTAAGCTGCTAACCAGCCGGCCAGGGTCGAGGTTTTCTTTTTTTTTTAACAAAAATGATGCAATGTGTGACATGGGCGGGTGTCTTTTCACGTCTGACGTGGCTGTAAGCAGCATTTTTGAGCTAAAGGCCCCCCACAAAGTAGAAGGTAAACAGAATTAAATTAGCGGTTTAAATATTTGGTAAGCAGAGGGAGTGTGAGCAGCAGGAGAGGTGATGTTGCAACTTCAACTGCAACCTGACCAAACTCCAAATAAAACCCTGACTTTGTAGGGGGAGAAAAGTAGCACCAAACTTGGAGCATGCAATGGCCTGAGGGACATTTAAAAGATCAACTGTGGCCTCAAAAGCAACAGCTTTTTACCGCATTTCAGATGCAGTTAATCACCCAAACCCACAAAATAGGTTTAGTTCAACAGAGTTCAAACATTAAGATACTTCAGGGTTTTTTTTTTTTTTTAGTTTAGTTTTTGCTGAGTGACTTAAAAAGCCAACCAGATCGTTAGGGTGTGACCGCACCTGAGCGCACACACACACACACGCACGCACACACACTAACATTGACAGCCGCTTGATCAGCGTGGAGGGGGGTACGAACCTGCCTGTCCGTTCACGCTGACCACAGTCACCGCCGTCACTTTCCGGGTCCACGGGTTCACCTTGGGCGGAGGAGCCTCCGTGAACTCCTTCTTGTCGCCTTCTTTGCCCCCTTCCTCGTCCGTTTGCTCCTCGCTGTCACCGCCGCCTTTGCTCTGTTCTGTCGCCTGTTTGGAGGTCTGCTCCCCCGCGCCGGTGGTCCCTCCCAGCCCGGGGCTGCTGTCGGTGACAGCCGCCGGCCGCTTCGTCGCCTCCTTCTCCGGTTCGCTGCGAATCACTTTACCGTGCCCCTCGGCTTTGGCAAGTGGGTTGCCGGGCAGGAGAGTCTCCACCTGAGTGGCCATTTCCCACCACCGTCTTTCTTCCCCCCTTCAGGATTACTAGTCCTCCCCCCACCGGCCCTAATGTGGCTTCAATTCAGGGAAAATGTCGAGTCGAACCGCGGGCTCTACCGCTCCTCTGTGGCTCCCAGACCGCAAGAGCTCGTGCCTATGCCGCGGAGTAGTCGGCGCCGAGTTAAAACATATAAAAACAAAGAAACAACCGCTCAGGATTAAACCTTATCTCCAGCACTAGCAGCAATATGGATGATCCCCACCACGCGATAGAGTGGCGCGCGCACGTACGCTTGA
This sequence comes from Oryzias celebensis, assembly GCA_014656515.1. Taxonomy (NCBI): domain Eukaryota; kingdom Metazoa; phylum Chordata; class Actinopteri; order Beloniformes; family Adrianichthyidae; genus Oryzias; species Oryzias celebensis. Next base: position 21,502,361 of record BNCR01000013.1, read on the forward strand.
AGGGGGCGTAGCCACGCAAACGCAGGGGCGCGCATTGGAACTCAGAACGTGATGGTGCCTTCAGGTATTGCTCGTTTTTTATACCACCAGCACAAATAAATAAATAAATAGAAATCTAAAACAATCAAGATGTTTGAAACACTGACTTCATCCACTGTGGCGGTTTGAAAAAAAAAAGACTCAATACTCTTCTGTTCAGTACAGCTTTAAAGGTCCCACTCTGGCCATGTTGTTTTTTTGGGGGGTTTTTTTTTTTGTAAAATTGTTCCCAGTATGTGGACGTTTGATCAGATAATTTCCCAGAATGCCTTTATTTACACTTTCTCCTGCTAGCTTATAGCACAACACAAGCCCAAGCTAACCATAGCGCAGAAAAAAAACATTGCGCAATATCAGAGAAATCCAGTCATACATTTTTGAATCAGATAGCATCTTAGATGAAGACAATAATGGGTATATTTGTCTGCAAGTAGATACTTTAGAATTGGAGCAGAGAAGACAGACTTTGGCTTTTTTCAAGGCTTGGGTTTTCATCTGCTCCTGATCCAAGACAATTTGAATAAAAAATTACTTAGAAACGCAGTTTTAATCTCCAGTTACATTATATATCTCATCCATTATTAGAAAAATGTTACAAGAACATTTTTAAAACACCACACAAAAAAAGATTTTCATTGGAGTGGATTTTTAAACCATCCTGCCAAACTTGCTTTCACCTCTCTCCTTAAACACCTCCATTCTTCCGCGGGTATGTTGTCAGAATCAACTGTCTTTCCACTCTTTATCAATGTCTTTTTCCTCTTCTTTGTTACTATTACATGAAACAACTGATGTTTGACACTCCCGTCTCCACAGCAACCACCTCCTCTTCTCTATGCTCTAACATTTTAGTCATTCATCAGCTCTTCAAAATGTTTCTTCTTTTCTGTCCAAAGCAGTATTCATTGGCTCTCTGTCTGACCTTTGCCACCACGTGTCTTGCTGCAACATCCTGCAAAAACTTTTACTATCACCAGAATACCAGCTCTGTGTTCATCTAAAAAGGCCCTGATAAAACACTGAGTAGTTAAAATAGGAAAGATCATAAAAAACATTTATTTGTGTGTATTTGATTCTAATGCAGACATTTTGATAAGAATGACGGTACCGTGACTCAGCCAATAGGTGTTTTTTTGAAAGGTTTCGTCCCTTAAACTCTCTCCACCAATCATTCTTAGAGGTTAGAGCAGTACGTCTTCGGTCTGACCAATCAGACATGATCAACGTCCTCACTTCCGGGAGCTGACACCGCTCAAAGTTTCTCAGTTCTAAGAAAAATAGCAGCTGAAGATCGTGTTAATATGTGTTTCTTTTCCCTCGATCTAATGTTAGACCGTGTTAAAATGCATAATATGTAAAAACCTCAAGACATTAGTCCATCCAGCGTCGGCGTCACTGTTTTCACTACACCTTCCATGATGCATCGGGTTAAAGTGACAGCGTCTATTTGCGCTGCTGTCAACCGTTATGAAGCACCACAAACTCAAAAATGGAACAGACAAATTAAATTCTGGACTTTAAACACTTTAAAACATTTGAAGTCAAGTTTAAATAAAAGTAATAAGAAACATGATTATGGTTAAGTCACCAATACATATATTTAAACTAAATTGAAAAGAATATATTCAATCAAAAAACGTTTTTTGTTGTTGTTAAATTTATTTATTTATTTTAGAAAAAAGAAAAAACTTGAATGAACAGTCTTTTCTGTGTAAAATGTATCAAGCATGTTGTCATTATATAATTGTTCAAAAATTGCAGTTGCTTTGGCAGAAACAAACTAATATATTTCAATAAATATGCTTACACAATCAAGGCAAATCAGGCGATTCTTTAACCGTTCTTTAAACCGTTATGCAACACTTTACGTTAGTAATACTATGGTCACAAATACAACTATACTGCACTGACCAATATCCAAAAAATCTCCGGTTGCTGTAAAACTTCAACCTTTTCTTAAAACCTCCACAACTGCTGTCTCCTTATTACAAATGCCACCACGCAGCCACCGGCTTACGTTTCCAAACACATTGCATTTAGGTTGCATTTGTGTCCGTTGTCAAATGTGTTGCAGGGCAGCGCAAAGAAGGTACAAGAAGCCACTTTTCTCTGCGTGAGAATCAGCATTAAGAGTAGAAGAGCTTGTGTTGTTTAGGTGTCACTGGCAACATCTTACAAGTTAAAGATCCACTCAGTGTTTTTTAGTCTTATTAACATGTTCTTATTGCATTTTTCTGATAATGAAGGAATGTTTATAAATAAATAAGGTCAAAATTGCTTCTGTCAGATTCATTTGAGTTGGGAGCAGACAAAACGACATGAGAGCTCCAGTATTGCTCTCCATTTGTGTTGCACAACTAATATTAGGTTGGAGTCGTTAGGGGCTGTAAGATATCTGGGAGGCATATAAACAGATGGGTGACGGGAAGAAGGGCGGGCTTGCTCTGCACCAACAGTGGTGCCCACAACTCAAAAGGCAATCTTCTAAAGAACTACTGCAATTCTGCAGAAACTATGTCCTAGGAAATGACACATGCTTTTTTTATTTTGGGTAAAAACATCATAATCATAATTAGAAGACCACTAGGAACACTTAAAATAAATCAAAAGATGCTTGGAGTGGGACTACAGAGGATTAAAAAAATAAATTGATACTTCTAGTTTTGCTTTAGCAAACACTTTCTCTATAAATGAGAAGTTGTAAATTGTGTGTACATGAATGAAGTCAATAGATTAATTAATAATTTAATTAAAATCTAGTAGTGTTTTAAATGTAGGTCTAAATAGAGGCGATGCCTGGGGGATAGTTTATATCTTAAAAAATAACATAAATGGAAAGTGTGTCATCATGTGGAACCAAAAACATGTTATTTCTTTTCATGAAAAAAACATTAAGTTTGGGAGAAAATGATATGTCGTGTATTTTTAGTTTTTAGGAAAAATGTGTAAATGTTATATTTTTTACTTGACAAAAGTGTGTGATCACAGTAAGCTTTACTCGTTTGCACACATAATACGCTCTTCCATAAAAATGAAATAGTCAATACATGGCGAAGAAATGCAAAGTTGCACAACAGGATCCGTACAATGTAAAAGTTTTCTAAAAACGTTTTCATTGTTGCAGCTGAGAACCTGAACCTTGTTTCTATCCGACATCTAAAATTCCCGATTCCATTGAACGTGTCACCTCAACCCCCACCCCCTGCAGGTCGACACGCGCTCGTTTCACTGAACTTCAGGTCTGACAAACTGCAGGAACTGCGTCGCATTTGTTGCTCACGCTTTTGTTCAGTTTGTGATTTAAAATCGAAGGAAAGTACACTGAAGAGAGGGAGTCAGACTTAATGCATGTGTCCAAGGAAAAGGTGCACGTGCGTGCTCACGCGCCTGTTGCAGATTTTAAAGACCCCCCCCCCAACCTTATCTGTTGTTTTTTTTATGAACCCTGTGTCTGTACAGAGGAAGTCCGTCATTTTACTTTCCCTACTTTCAGTCACTTTTGGTTTCCTTCTTGGTGGTGTCATAAACACTTCAAACATCTATTTTGAAAAACAGAAACATTTACATTATTTGCATTTAAAGCTGAAAAGCTTTATTTTGATCCAACCAAGTAAATTTACAAAGAATTGGCAAACATGCAGAATTATTCAAATAATTGGGAGATATTTATGGTCATGTGAACGGTTCACCTCAGGTATGCATCTATTCCAAATAAACATTGTTTTTTTATTGGGCACAACACTTCATTTTTCTTTTCAAATACTTATGTTGCAACCAAGCAGTAAGAAAACAAAAGATTGAAACTGCCACTTTTGAATGAGACGTAAGTTGTAGAAAAAGACTCTTCAAAGGATTTCTATAAATGTCATGTCATTCCAAAACCTAAAATAGCTGCATGATATAATTTAATTGGGTTTTTACTACCCTAGTATTAATCCTGAAACATTTATGAGAAAAATTGCAGTGAAACGCTTAACGTTCTGTGCAGAAGCTGAAGAAATGAGCAGGACTCCTGCAGAGTTTATGACTAAATCTAAAAATACGCTGTCGGTCAGGAATGCATGCTTTAGATTTCGTAAAAGGACTAGCATTTGTTGTGTATGAGTGACGGGTGTGAATGGGCGTGCAGCAGGAATGTGTAGGAGAACAAATTTAAAAGTGAATGGGACCTAAAAGCTTGAAAGTATCACCAAGATGTCCCTTTAAAATACACTTTTATGAGAGTTTCCTTTCAAAAATCTTCCAAAATCTCTCCCGCCGAGAGGAAATTTGGAGTTCACTGAGTTCCTCCATTTTGGATCACACAGCCAATAATATAAGCAAAACCATTGTCTAAATTTGAAACCATAAAAACCTCCCTGGCGAGTACCTGCCAGAGAAACACAAAGATCTTCCCCCCATTGGGGATAGTTAGACAAGACAGGACCAGCCTCCCAATTGCAGCAACGCCTCTGGCTGCTTCAGTCACATGCCGCTCAGAAAGTTGGTGCAACAATTGCATCTTACATTCCAGCCTTCGCAGAAACATTGCAATACATAAATGACTCCAGTGTTTTAAAATTTAGAAAGTTAACCTGGTTAGAGAACATCAATATTATTCAATAAGAGCTTTACATTCGTGCTGACGTCAGATATTCATTCACCAGGTTTTCCCCACTTCCAGGAAGACTCTGTGCAGAAGCTTGTTGATTCTTGGGACTTGCTAAACCCTTATGAGATCCTGGCACTCACAGCAGAAGCAGCGCTGACATTCAGGAGTCAGCAGGCCTCTGAACAATCACCCCACACAGAGGAAAGGGTCTAAATATCACTTTTCATCAAGCAGCTCAGACAACTGTCCCCAGCAGCCATTCACACATTGACTCATGTGAATTTTGGTTCCCACATGATGGGTCAACAGCTCGCACGTGACCTCCTGCAGCTCTCTATATTATCTAAGGGCTTAAATACTTCACATTTTTCCACCAAACCAGTCAGTCAGCTCACACAAGGAAAGCTTTCAATATGACAAGAAATCAAAAAATAATTTCAGATGAATTCCTGATTTAGTGATCTTATTACCATCATTTTTGGGAGAATTTTCTCCAACAGTTATTAAATAAATGCAATATTTAAAAATAAAATCTCAGTCGATTAAATTTGGACTTTTTTGTGTTCGGGAGAAATTCAGGTTGAAAAACTTGTGGAGGACATTTTCTGACTATTTTGGAGATTTTGCTTTTCCAGATCCACAATTTACAACCGTGTGTGTAGTCAAGGTGTGTGAGGGCTCAATCCATGGAAATAATCTCTTCTCATTGGGACATAGAGTGGGAAAGAGCCTGAACTCCAGACCTCGAGGGCCAGTGTCCAATGTGTTTTCCAACAAGCCTGCCATTGAAGCTCCAAGGCAGGTGGTCAGTGATCAACTTTGTGGTTCTGGCCGTCATCTGGCCCTCGGCCGTACATCTTTTGCACAAGGTAAAGAGCCGGACGAGTATTGTCAGTCCAAGCTCATGCAAGGTGAAATTCAGTGGGGCCACGGAGAAGGACTGTCAATCGGCCTCAAAGAAAGTCTGGCAAACCATTTAGCACCTAAGGAGGGGAAGCAGTTCTTTGTCAATGCCTTCAAGACTTTCAGGGCAGCCGCGGTGCAGAGGTCGAGCAGGCGCCTCCTATAAGCTTGTAGGCTTAGTTCTCACTCCCCCTGCCCACATGGAAGTGTCTTTGGCAAGACACTGAACCCCACATTGGTCCTGGTAGAGCCTTGCATGGCACCACCAATGGTGTTTGTGGGTGAATGGGCGACCATTAAGTCCTTTAGGCCTTGATAACGGTACAAAGCACTGTATTATTATTCACCATTTCCCACTTATTGGTGAGCTTTTGTCCATGACATAGTCAGGAAGTGAAAGGAATACTTTGAGAGAGTCCTTGGTGGCAAGGCATCGGGAATGGACGACGTCCTCCATGACAGGGTGACTCTCCCATGAGAAATGACATAGCAGCTGGGGAGTATCTAGACTAATTCATAGAGACGTAGCCCCTTTTTCCTCTTGGGATCATGCTACAGTCCCTCCTGGATACCGCAGGAGAAGAAAACTAGCCAATTGTTGAACCAGAGATTCAGAAAGAGCAGTGAGAATTTTGTTCCGGTTTTTGAACAGTGGATCAGCTACACATATTAGAGTCATTGCAGGTATTAGTAGTTTCATTCCCGTATTGGAAACCTTGGAAACTTCCATTTGTTGTAGTTGCCAGTCAGGAAATCTGACTTTACTTTCAACGGTGTCATAAATCAAACAGATCTACTTCAAAAAGTGTCACCAAATTAACAATGATAAACCTATTTGTTGACTTTCTTTACTGTTTACAGAAATGTCCTTAATTCAAGTCAGTGGTGTGTAGTGTGTGCTTGAGGTGGAAGCCCTTTAGCTGCAGAACTGTAGTTTTGATTTGAGATTTGCTGATTGACTCATGTTTTGTTTATCACACAGATACAAGACTTTGCAGTTTTTCTGAATGAAACTCCTCCTTATCTTGAGAAGTGAGCAAACATGTCTGAATGTATCAGAGCTGAGGTGTTATCATTGCCTTTTTGTTCAGCCGCGGCACCGTCACACACCCTCTGACCACTAAATCTCTTAACACACATACCCCAAAGCCGGTGCATTCACAATCATAGTCCCCTGTAGGTGAGGACACGATTACAGAGACGCACACCCTGCTGAGGCCCCACACTGTAAACAGACGAAAATGTTGTTCAGTGGCAGCAGCCTATTCATTGTGTCTGGTGAGGCTGGTGAAATGTAAAGCTCTCTGGCATTGTCCAGCACAGCGGTGCTTTTTAGCAATGCAATCGCCAGTGAAATGGCAGCGAGCCACTGGGATGAAAACACAGATCAGCAGCTGGTCAGCAAATCACAGCTGAAAGCCTTTAAATGGTGGATTTGCTTTGTAAGCAAGATGAGTCTGGGGGGCTTTTGTGCAGCCAATTTGTGGAGTCAGAGTGAGATTTTTCATAAAGTGGTCCCGCTAACGGTTTCTCACCTTTTTCTGACCTTTAATTTATCAGCACATTAGCTCGTTTTGGAGGCAAAAGTTTGGCTTGAACTGCTACAATAACTAAAACTCATTTTTTTCAGCATATTCCATAAGAAGTTAACATTAAAAGCTAATTAATTTGTCAATAAAAGTGTATTTAATTCAGTAATGTAAGCAAAATTTAGATATTCGACAAAATGATAACAATAACAAGAACAAAAACCTCCTGGTGATCGATCAAACTCATGTGACTTGAGCCACATGCACTGCTGTGAAGAGGAAGACTTATCAGTGCAGTAGAGATGAAGGAGCTGTAGGAGCTGCCTTCCATAACTTCAGCAGACTGATCCGCCGCTGCTGCCTATTGCTGCATAAAGAAACGGCTGCAAACGTTGATGCTTTCCAGCAGGAACTGCAGCAAGAGTTAGTCTGATGTTGAAAGGTCGGCTAAAGATTAAAAGTTCACATTTTTGTTTGCTTTTGGTGCTCCTTTCTCAACTGTTGAACCTGGTGCTTTGCCAACCCGTCATGTTCCAACCATCATAAAATAACTACAAACATGAAACAAAATGACAGGAATCCTGAGGGAAAAAAATCACCGTCTTGTTTTTGTGGTTAGGTGACCTGTTTGAGAAGAATCAATGAGTTTGTGGGTAAATGAAACCTGACGTGAAGCATCTGTGATCCACCTGGTGGTCGATCAGGTGACGACCTTCACGGCTCACCTGATGTCCTGGTTTCCAGAGCCTTCTGTGGGGGTTTGTGTGGACAGGAGAGTTCACAGAGATCTTAAGCTGTAGAAGCAGACTTTTATTTTTATGATTTTATTTAGGTTTTCTGGAAAGACTTTTGAACTGAATATTATGAAGCGTAATAGATTTAAAGAAACAGAACCTTTTGACGTGTGAAGTTTTTACATTTGTTTTTTTTTTATAACATAGTTTAAAAAATATATTACTTTATATAATTGTGTCATTTGAAATATTATGCCATATTTTTACAATTACATTTTTGATTTTGCTCAATGCTTGATTTTAAAATGTGACATTTGACTTTAAATGTCAAAATTAACTTATTTTTTTAGCTCATAACTTAAATGAAATCCCCCCAAAAAATATCTGTGCAATGTTTTTATTATTATTTTTGATGATACAATTGTGTCTTGAAGAAGAATGAACGTCATCAGATAAAACGCTTCTTTAATTGAATTATTGTCACAGTACTATTTTTTTTTTAACTTTAACAGGTACACGTCTATTTCTCCTCACAAGCACTTGTAAAGTCCCCATCCTTCAGTATTAACCAAGATAAAAGATCTGTTGTGGATTCAGAGAACGTTCTGTGATGCTTTTGTTTTTGTAAAATGAAAAATTACAGCATTTAAAGTGTCAGTCAAAGGGTGCCAATAGTCTTTTTGCTTCTGGTTGGACTCACAGCCTCACGGGCCAAACTCCAGAACAGTAATAATCATCAGAGTCCCACAGCTCCAGCAACATGCACTATCATGCCAAGTATTTGTACGTTTTTAAGGCAGTAGGTGTCCTTAACCACACACTCATAGAAAACCTTGCGCTAAGATTGCTTACAGTAATCTTCAAACCTTTCATGATGTCATTGACACACAATGAAGGTGTGATTGACTCTCTGAATGTGACCCACAAACGCTGCAGGAGAAACACTGCAGCTACTGTACTGCAGGAAGGGAAGCGTTTATGGAGTCTGAAAACGCATTAGGATCCCGTTTAGTCACATCTGTTTACTAAAGCAGGCATTGAATGAGTGAATGAGCTCTATTGTTCAGCACTTTACAACACCATCGGGAAGCCAAAGTGCTTTACGACAAGAAGAACAGGAGAAAATCCCAGAACGCAGGAAAATAATGAAGAAAATCCAATTAAACAGCACAAACTGAGCATTCACAAATGAAATGCATTCATGACACACTAACCACTGCACAAATATAAAAGAACATGCCAATAACTATAGAGTTTGAAAGCCATTCTAAAGAAGTTTGGGTTAAATCTTTTATTAAAAATCACTCAGGTGGTTATTTTTTGGTGGAGACGGTTCATAACTGAGGGAGTGCAACAAAATGATTCCAGTTGATCCACTTAAAGGGGTTTTTGAGGCTCACTGATTCTTTTGTGAAATCAAAACTGTTTTTATCTTTATTTTGTTGTGTTAAGTCCATTTGAGAAGTGTTTTATTTCAGTGATGTGAGTTTTAAGGAAGGATTTATTTGAATTTGCAAAATAACAGTAATATAAAATGAAGTTCTTCTGTTCTGAAATAGTTTTTCATGCTCAAAAATGTTAATGCATCAAGTTGTTCCCTCTCTTTTTATCAATGAACATGAAAAAAATACAGTGTAGGTATTTTTTACTCCTCAAAAAGTAAAATAAAAGATCCAATGAAAACTAGCCAGCAATGAACTCACTCACAGGCGGCAGATTGTTGCCGGATGACAGATACTTTTGAGGCCACTGACTGTGGACGAACTGGATTGTTACTATTGAAAATACTGATGATGGATGACACATTAAACTTACAATTTCATTCCTGATTATTTCTTTATTCAATTTGTTGTAAATCAGGAGCAAATGAAAAAGGCAGTCTGGACGTACACTGAGCGGACCACAAACTTCCTGCTTCCATTCTGATGCATCACTTGTAGACAAATAGATCCATGTGCGCCTCCTCGTCTGAGCTGGCATCAATTGTACAGCCGGTTAACTCCAGGTTCACTTGCGTTTTTTTGTTATTTGTAATTTGTCTCTTCCAGCCTACACGAACCAATAACTATTAAATATATGTCATTAAATATTTAAATGTGCTTTTAAAGAGCAATTTTAACATTTCAATACCACATATATTCAAACGTTTATTTATTGATTTTCAATTATATGTATTTAATGCCAATTTAAAATAATAATGACACATTTATTTAATGATTTCATGGCGTATATGTTTATTTCCTCTTCTCTCTTGTGGATCTCCATAGAAACGTTGACGATTGGAAGTGATTTCATTTTGGCTCTTTGCCTCCATCTAGTGGCTGTAGAAGCCACTGCAGTTTTCCAGAGGGACTGGTTCTAAACATCACAAGCTTCATTTAACCTTTCATTAATGCTTGTTGTAATATCATGCAAATACTAATTAAACGGTGACAAATGTGAGTGAGGAGAAAGTGGGAAAATGTTTCTACAGCATCCATGTGAGACATAAACAGTGTTTGCATTAAAATTAAATACAGTTTCAGATACTTTTCTTTTGAGAAGGTTTCTTTGCGTGCTCTTTCTTGATCAGGTTTAGATAAATGTCTTCTGATCTGTTGAATCAGATAAAGTCAGTGTGTGACTAACTTACACTTTGGCCTCTTTTCGCTCATGAACTCAGACAAAAACAACTGTTTACTTTGTGTTTCTGGCTCCTCCGGATCCGGCGTGTTTGGACCCGCTCTGCAGGGTGTGAGCGGGCGGTGACAAGCGTCCCTCCGTGAGAATGTCACTTCCTGCAGACTCGGACGGGACCTGAATCGTTGGAAATGGCTCTGACGGGCAAAAGCGCGCTGGTGACCGGTGCGGCGATGGGCATCGGGAAAGCGCTGAGCAAGGTCCTCCTGCAGAACGGGGCCAAGGTAAACCTTTGTTTACCGTAGATGTTTTTCCCGGACACGGAGAGGTGAATGAAAAAGAAAGACAAAGATGCGCCCCACACTTCCTCATTGATTCATCTTCGTGCGCAAAAGTGGAAAGGAGCGTGCGTAAATGTGCGCATTCTGCTCTTATTTTGTCCCCCAAAAAATCCACTGACTAGAAGCAAAGCTGTTTCACTTCTAGTACACAATTATAAAAACAATCTTTTGATAAAAAATCAGACAAATAAAATTCATCTTTGAGACCAAAATCTAAGTGTAAGTGAATCATGGAGGGTTTTTTTTTTGCAGCTTCACCTAACAGTTCCTGCAGAAATTATATTTAACAAGCTTTATTTATTGAACCTTTTTAAAGCCTTTTTTTAATCACACGTTTAAGACCAAATAAAAGCATTGCACGCTGGCTGATAATGTCACAGGTGGAGTTCCAAAACCCAGACGCAGAGGACGCTTGGACAGAGGGGTGCGTTTGGAGTTTAAATTACAGGAACACAAGATCACCTAAAGCACACAAAACGCTCCAATACAGGGAACTGTAACACACAGGCTTAAATAGACAAACACACAATCAACAAAACAGGATGCAGCTGTGAACACCTCCAGCAGGAGACACAGGTGAGAGGGAGGAGAAAAGGAACAGACCTGCACAGCACAGGCAGTGAAAACAAAACCAAAATTATAACAAGCAGAGCATATCAAATAAACTCTGGAATAAACTGCCAACAGCTACTACAGTATGGGGTTCTACCGTGCCTTAGTATCTGTCTGGCTGACCTTTTCTTATGTTTTTAATGATCGTTTCATTGTTTTTGTCCTTTTTATGTTTCCTCATTGTCTTATTTGTTGGTTTGACTTTGTTGCACTGCAGTGCAAGGTGCTAGAAATGAAAGAAATTATTAATATTTTAATTTCTAAAACAACAACAAAAAAATTCTTGTCTTCCAAAAAGACGTTTGATGTATTTTAGAAGAAATAATCGGAGACCTGGCAGGTTCAAGTTGCTAAACATTCAGAGGTGTCTTTCTTTTGTTTAAAACCCTCCAAGTATCCACACGTCTGGTTTTCAGTTCTTGTTTATCAGGCTATCTGCTTTGCCACTTTTCTTGTTTCTGCTTTTTTCATGGTTGTGTAACACTTTGAGTCTATCTATTTAACCCTTTAACTGCTGGATCAACCAAACAGAAGAACACATTGAGAAACATATTCATAAAAACATGGATTGTGTGTATTATTCATCAATTGAAGGTAATTTAATTTGTTTTTGACTTGGTTGGGTTGTTGAAGGCTTAAGCTTTCATGTCCAGTCTCCTGCGTTTTTGTGCTCCGTACCAGCAGTTCCTGATATAAGAGAGCCATCTATTGATCAACTACAGTCAACATAAACTCAAGGTAGACAATCGAGAGCGATTCCTCTGCAGCTTACTCTTTAATTAGAAAAATGTAAATAAACTTGATTTAGACCATCACACTAGCACCACCATGTTTGGCAGTTGTTATGAGTTTAAAAAAAATGCTTCTCCCTTCTATGAATTCTCTCGTTCATCAATTTTGTTCCCACTTTTTAAATCATGAACTTTGACCTTAACTAAATCAAACTAAGGCTGCAGTTCTGATTTCTTTTCTTTGGACCGTTTAGGTTTTTGCTGGGTTCTTGGAGCAATTTGATGTAGTTGGCGTTCAATGTTCTCCTAAAGTCTTAATAACTCACTACATGTTTGAGATTTATTTTTTAATGTTTTTTTTTTTGCACAACAGGGTGGAAATTGTTTACTTTTCAAAATTCTTCCACTGCATTTTATTCATATACACAAATATTTTATATTTTATATAGTTTTCTTGATTCAAAAGGTCGGACATTTTTCAAGTCTGAGTTTGACACAAAACACTGGAGTTTCCAAGAAATGTGGGAAATCAAAGTTCAGGGATGATTTATTTCAAAACAATATTGATTTTAAGTTAACTCCGTTTACTTTTATACATGTTTAATTCTTCTAATTTAACAAATTGTGACAAATATGCAAAATTAAAAAGAACAAACTGAAAAAAAAATCTACTCCTGACCTGCATGTCAGGTACAAACCAGAGCTTTTATTTGAAAAAACTCAACATAACTGCTTTTTTTTCCTGCAAACTGCTCATTTGAACTTAACATAGTTAAAATGTGCAGGTCGCCCTCCTGGATGTGAATGAATCTGCTGGACAGAGTTTGATGGAGTCCCTGAATCAGCAACACGGATCAGGAAGCGCCTTATTCCTGAAATGTGATGTGGAATCAGAGGAGCAGCTAAAAGGTAAAACACACACACAAAAAACACAGAAAAGAAAACAAATTTCTGACTGAATGTGAAGCGTTCAGGATAAGAAGTCCTAACTCCTCAGTTGGAGGAACACCTCTCTCAACATTTTCTTTGAGGTGTGTAGCTTCTTCAATGACACTGAAAGCTTGCATGGATGACTGCCAAACTGAAACTGGAAGCGAAGGAAAAACAGTATAAATTCTACTTTTTATACTGAAATTAAAGGTCAACCAATTCATATTTGGCTTTTTCAGCATTTTTCCATCTGCGACATCACACTCGGGTGATGATGCCCCTCCCTCCTAATGCCATGTCTTTTCTGACTGGTTAATTTCTTACGTAAAACTATTGACGGTCTATGAGAACTGGACTGAGCAAGTATGATGTCACCCATAGAAAATGACTTACTTCTGGTTCAGTTGAAATGAAACCAATTCAGTCACGGTTTTTTTTTTGGACGCCGTGTCGGAGCCAGACGTCAGCAAGCAGTCTAAGTCATCGTTTCTATGGCAACCACTGTGCCAATCAGGAGTTCCGAGCTGGAAAGCCGGATCTGGAGAATCTGTCAAACGTTTCAAATGTTTAACGTGAGACCACCTGCTTTTATTGAGCATCTGATTGGTTTCTTTATAACTTGAATAACTTGCACTGCAGCAAAGATATACTAAAAAATGTGAACATGTTAAAAAACGTGCAGTTATTTTCTAGCTGGCATATTTTTTTAGGTGGTTTGCAGTTTTACTTTAAAACTATTCCCGCACAGCAAACAACAATGAAACAACAATGTGATTGCTGTGAACTGTGGTTAGTACATCTTTTCAGCAGTTAAAGATAGAAATGGTATCATTTTTTTGTATGAACTCATTGCTTTATGTTAATCCAGATGTGGTGGACTTCGTGCCTCACACTCTTCTAAAATTATATATAAATGCAAAAAAAACCCACAAAAAAGTAGATATTTTAAATTTTTTAGAAAGGTTTAGTCATTTTCTTAGTTTTGCATCTGAATCTTGACTACTTTTAAGAATTACAAAATAAGAGCTCCGATCAGTTATGACCCCTGAAGGTAAATGTTCACGTCTTTGGTTTTTAGCTGCCTTTCAGAAAGCGGCAGAAGCATTCGGAGGAATCGACATCTTGTGCAACAATGCTGGCATTTTGAATGAGGGCTCGTGGGAAAAAGCCGTGTCCATAAACCTGGTGAACAGCACATCCTGTCTACATTTCACTATAACTGCAGACAATATGCTTCTAACTTGATTTGAAACTACAGCAGTTGATACAAACTTATGACTTGTAAACAAACATTTGTTTTACACTGTAAAACTCTGTTTTAGGTGAGCGTCATTAGAGCAACTTACATCGCTCTGGAGCACATGAGCAAGTTAAACGGAGGAAAAGGAGGAGTAATCATCCAGTCAGCTTCTCTGGCAGGTAATTCCATATTAGCTTTCATCAGAGTTTCACTAAAAAGAAGAAACTATCAGAACAGTTGATTCTAAGAAAAATGGCTGACAAACAATGGAAAAAAGAAAGAAAATAGAGAAACAATAGTTGAAGGAAGTAATATCAACAGGTTTGAAACCAGAAAAACAGGATCAAACATTATAGAAAGCAGAAAAAAGGATGTAAGACAATCCAACATTTTTGTGTTTAGCTGTCCTTAGTCTGCAAACAATTAAAAAATTGAGCAGAGATACACTGTCAGTCAAATTAGGTTTCGTTTTTTTTCTTTAATCCTATAGGGATTACATTTAATGCTCTTGTTTACATTAACAGTAACTGTCAAGGTGCATTAAAAAAATCTTACCTTTTTTACTGGAAAATAATGTCCTTCACAAAACAAGTGAAAAGGAAAAATACGGGATGTTTTTCTTTGTTAAAAGTTAATAAATCTGCTAGTTCAACTAGAAGAATTTGTCTTGGTAAGATTTCCTAAAATAAATAGTGATGTTCAGCTCTTTTAGAACAATTTAATTTAATGTTTATATCAGCTATCAATACTCATCAACACTCATATTTAGATGTCTTGCTCTGTTAATTGGAAATATGTCGTAAAATAAGTGTGTATTATTCAAAAAATGTTGTTTCATCTTCAAAGTATATATCTAGATCTATATCTAGATCTAGATATAAAGATTTATAGATAAAAATATACATATGTAAAACAAACTTTTTTATCAAAACCAATTGCATTTAGACTAAATTTCCACATTTTAAGATTGAGTTGTCCATGTAAACTATTCTTTAAAAACTAGTTTCATTGAAGAAATTACTTTAAATAAGATGCTTTCAAGATCAAATGACTTAATATATTAAAATATATTTTAAAAACTCATTTCATCTCACTGAAATGTTGCTAGTAAGTTAGTTTTGTCTTATATGAAGCATAAAAAAGATATTTAAACTAGAAACTGGACAGAAATACTGCAGTGTTGTAGATTACTAGTCTTAGCGTATGATGCTAAGGTGTTTCCAGAACTAAAACGGTTCTTTTTTATACATATGTAAAATGTAGCTGTGTAACACAGTTTAGTAAAACAGAAGGCTGGAGATTCTGAATCTCATGGATGTGTTAAAAGTTGTTTCTCCTCTTGATTGAATCCAGGTCTGAGTCCGTTTCCCAGCTGTCCCGTCTACACAGCCACAAAGAGTGGCGTGGTGGGCTTCACACGAGCCATGGCGGTGAGGAATCTTTCAAAGACCCGAAGGGTCATCAGACTTTCATTTCTAAAGTGCTTTATCACAATTTAAAAATGGAAGAAAATTCTGTAGATTCAAAAACAAAAGAAATCACTTTCAATGCCTTACATTTGATTTGGAGGGTTTTTGTCGTAAACTGGTCAGTGTACTTTTTGTGAAATTATACTTTTGTCATTCTTGCTTTATAAATTCACATTTGTGAGGTCATTTTTTGGGTTTCAGCTGGTTTAGCCAAAATGATGTGCTGGTCTTCCACCAGGTCGCCTCTGAGGTGTCGGGGTACGGCATTCGCTTCAACGCTCTTTGTCCAAGCTTTGTCCAAACTGACCTGGTGACCAACATCCCTGCTAAACTGGGGCAGTTCTCTCATCTGACCGAAATGGCCGAGCAGATCAAAGAAAAACTGGGAGTTTTAAGGTCTGAGTTTTCTCCCATGTGCCTTTTTAATGCAAAACTGTGGTGTCCAGTGTTTGACCCTGATGTTCCCTCAACTTCACAGCGTGTCCGAGGTGGCCGAGACTCTCCTGGAGCTGGTGACGGATGAGACGAAGAACGGAGAGGCGCTGATGATTCGCCCCAATGGAAAGGCTTACATGCAATTTCCATCACTTTCTAAGTAGTTTGTTATGCTGGAGACACATATCTAATGCTACTGCTCCATCATTTGATGCAGTTTTACATTAAAAATAATCAATCATTTTCAGAGGATGCTTTACTCTAAGTCTTGAAGCTGCTTCACTCACAAATGCTGGTCTATTTGAGGTGTCATTTATCTGTTAATCTCAGTCATCTAATGATCTACACATTTAGTGCACAAAAGCAAAAGAACACAAAAACCAAACAAACAATATTTAACGAAATATTTTTATGGCTTAAGTGTTTTTGAGACTGTGAAACCTAGGTTGCCACTCACAAACGGTGATGAAACGTGCAAACGCAAAACTGAATCAACATCATTCTTTTTGTATTTTGCATGCCTTTGGAATCACTTTTGTTCAATTTTTCTGGATTTAGTTCAGTTTCCATTCTAACATTAACATTAACATTTCTTATTGAAACAGTTCTTCTGTTCCACAGGCAACAAGTTTTTTTTTTCTTTCTGAAGTACCAGAAGTTTCTGATGCAGCAAAAGTTCAAAGTTTGTTACTAAAAAAATCTTCTCTTTAGCCTGGAAAAGTGGGCAGGACCACCAGTAAGCGTCCACAGATGGCCAGTCTGAGTCTCCATGTCATGCAAAATGCTTGAGTGTTGGATTTCAAAACATTTGCTGTTCAACCTGGGTCTGATCATGCTAACTCACACGCTCAGATTCCCAGTTACGCAGATGACACCCACCTTTACGTTACTGTCAAAGAACCAGACACGCTCCATGCAATCAAAGTTTTATTCACTGAAGATGAGACAGAAGTTATTTTTTAAGAAGAAAAGAGATTTTGGAGCACTCATCTACGGAAGAAACAAGACAGAAACTAATTTAAAGCCAAACTGGTCACATTAAGGTCAGAGGTAAATCCAAGAGTGAGACTCAAAGGTCTCATATCCAGATGAGACTCTGAATGACTCTGACTCTGAATCTGAATGTCATTCTGAATGCTGCAGCTCACTAGAAATCCAGTTTGGACAGATAAAAGAAAGGAACAGAATAAAACTGGCCAGTCCCAATTCTCCTCCATCATGTTGTGG
Organism: Oryzias celebensis; assembly: GCA_014656515.1. NCBI lineage: Eukaryota > Metazoa > Chordata > Actinopteri > Beloniformes > Adrianichthyidae > Oryzias > Oryzias celebensis. Next base: position 21,519,761 of record BNCR01000013.1, read on the forward strand.
TTCCAGAAGCTACTAGAGATGTGGAGGAAAAGTCAAGTATTTTCTCCCACTTTGGCTCAGTAAGACAGTCTCTCCGTTCTTCACCTCGTCCATCACCAGATCAAGGATGCACTCAGCAACTTCAGATGGACTGAAACAAAAAATAACAATGACAAATAACAAACCCTGAAGCAACAGAGGTCAATCGGATGAATCTGATGCTGGTGTGACATACACATCAGGCTGTAGAGAAGCACACTTAGACTCGATTCCACTTTTAGCCAGGTTTACATGTACTGTGCCAGAGTCCAACAAAGCACAATCTGGACCACGTACTGAAGGGTTGAATGAGGTTTAGTGCCAAAAGTTGAAGCAACGGCTGGCACTCCTGTTTTTAGAAAAGTATGCTACCCACTACCAAATCCCAGTCTCACGTTTTTAGTCTGAAAAGTGACTTAAAAACTTGTGTACGTGCGAGTTTTAAAGATGGAAGCCTGAAACGTGCACGCCCATTTACATGGACTTTTCATTGGAAGTGGTCGCTGACCTTCGTTCCTCTCCTTTCCAAGGCAAACCTCAGCCTCTCTGGATTCTCCTCCACCTGTTCCCTGTACTACAGACACATCACAATATCGTCTGCAAACATCATAGTCCATAGTGATTCCTAGAACCTCGTCTGTCAGCCTGTCCATCACCATTGAAATCAGGAAGGGGCTCAGAGCTGATCCCTGATGTAATCCACCTCCACCTTGAACTCTTACTGCACACCTCACCAGTGTCTCACAGCCCTCATCCATGTCCTGCACTGCTCCAACGAACTCCTCTGTCACTCCAGACTTCCTCATACAAACCACAGTTCCTCTCTGGGCGCTCTGTCATAAGCTATCTCCAGATCCACAAAGACACAGTGCAGCTCTCTCTGTACTTTTTTTTTATCAACATCCTCAAAGCAAATATTCCATTTGTGGGGCTCTTTCTTGGCATGACATAATACTGCTGCTCTCAGTCTAACTTAACTTCTCTTTCCCATACCTTCATTGTATGGCTCTGTCGTTTCTACAAATCTGCACATCTCTCTTATTCTTAAAAATGGGCATCATCAGACTTCTCCTCCGTTCCTCAGGCATCTTCTCACCACCTAAGATCCTGTGGAACAACCCAATCAAAAACTCCACTGCCATCTCTCCTAATACACCTCCAAACTTAAATTATGTAAAAAAAAAAAAGAAACCCAAACTGTTAACATTCTTGCAAAGACGACTTTTCTTTGCACTTAACATGAGAACATGTCTGTGACACTCAAGAGGCCGTCTTTAGATGTATTTACTCATCTCAAAACAAAGGTCCAAGTGTTTTCTGTGCTACAGGCTACCATTTATCATTGACATTTCAAAGGTCTCCCACACAGAGGGCTTACTCTCGGTCCACCATCTGTACTCCCACACTTCTAATATGAACTTTAATACAGTTAGTGGGGGTGTGTACTCAGTTAGTCAGTCATGATGTACGCAGGCTTCCCTGTATATGATGATGATTGCTTAAGTATGAGTATGAGTAAGCACTTCTCTTTCTTGTCCAGCGAACTTCCCCAACAAATCTTTTAATTTTGTTGCAACCCAGCTCTACCAATCAGTGTTCACCGTCCCGTTTCACGCTATAACTTTACTGTGTTGAACACAGGACTGGTGCAAGGTGTCGCTCTTGATCTGCTCCTAAGAACAGAATAAGAACGCCCACAGCAACCAAACTGTACTTTGGTTGGTTTGTAGCTACATTCACACGTCTCTCAACAACAGGCGTTCAAGTGACCATTTCTAATGAAAAGTCTATGTGAATGTGGGAAAAATGCTCATTTTGGACAACCATTTTCAAAACTAACATTTATGAGTTGCTATGCACCTTTTTAGAGCCGTTTTCAGGCTGTACATACAAAACGTGAGGCCTTTGAGTGCCCGTTGAAAGTTAAACCAGTTGAACTTTGACCCCTCAGGAACTCAGATTTGATAGAGACCTATCAATGGCATCCTCTTTAATTCACGAAACTGCCAACCGTTTGAAAATTGATCATGAAGGAGAGTTACGGCTTGTCTGGAGCAAGATTTGTGATATTTACACCACTTTGACAGTTCGCACTAAACCTTTCCCAAATGTAGGTGGTGGACATGCACTAGAAAACAGTAGAAAAAGAACAAGAAGACGTCCCCGCTCCTGCTTGTCCAGTGTGAACACCACGGGATAAACATGCTAAACATACGTTCAGAAAGAAGGCATGTTTAGCTTGTTCAAGAACACGCCAGATGTGTGGTAAAAGGTGGTGTTTTTAGAGTAAAATTGATGGTACTTTGACCCCACATCTAAAAGTCTCCTCAGCAGACCTCTAAAACCAGCTGATCTGAGCAGATCCTGAGGTGTTTATGGAAATGTGACAAATATTCATATACATATATATATATATATACATTTCATATAATATAGTTTGTTTTTCTATTTAATAAAATAATGTATTGAATCTAGGGAATAAAGGAATAATTGAACCAAGAAGGGTCCAGAAAAAAATACTTTATAAGAAAGTAATAAAATGATAAAGGCAAAGACTTACTCCAACGCTCGCTCTGCAGATTTCTGCAGGGCACCAAGCAGGTGGGAGAACTGTCCAAAGTTCTGAGAAACTGAGGAGAAGAAGTCTGTTTGGACTCGCACAGGACAGATAACGTTAAAGCGGACCCCATATTCTGAAGCGCTGGAGGCACCCTGGACAACAACAAGTTTTGTTTGATTTAATAATGTAAAATAATATAATATTTCTTTTTTTGGGCAAACAGGAAGGGGCGTCTATACTTACTGCCATTGCTCGTGTAAAGGCGACCACACCGTGCTTGGTGGCTGAATAAGCGGGACAGCTTGGGAGGGGGTCAACACCTTCAGGACATAAAGGTTTTATCAAATTCCGATTTAGATTTGAGAAGTCAGTTTTGGACATGCTGGACGAGTTCAGAACCTGCCACAGATGATGTGTTGACCACAACCCCTCCCTGACCTCCGCTTAGCTTGTTCATGTGTTCCAGAGCTGCATATGTCATCCGGATGACACCGCCCTGCATCACAAACATGCAAATCTAAAGCTATTTGGAGGAATAATCTCAGGATAGGATTATTAATTCCTACAAGGTTTATGGAGATGGTTTTCTCCCAATCGCCTTCTTTCAAGATTCCAGCATTGTTGCACAAAATGTTGATGGATCCAAAGGTATCGATGGTGCTCTGGAGCGCAGCTTGAAAACAATCAAAGGACAACAGGCAGTTTATCATTTTTTACAGTTTTTATCCGCCCATAACTTTGTCACTGTTGACATGTGGAGCTCTGCACACACAAAAACCTTCTAGTTCACTGACCTTTTATGTCCTCGTCTGACTCAACGTTACATTTCATAAACAGAGATCTCTCCTTTCCAAATTGCTGGTCAAGGTTGTTCTTTAAAGTCTTCCCTGCGGGTTCATCCACATCCAGCAGGACTACCTGTACAGGTAAAGGTTGATGAGTAACCTGGAACCTGAAAGTCTTCTGGACTTTATGATCTTTTACAGCCGCTTTAATCTTTCACATCAGGCTTTTTTTAAATGAAAGCAATAAAGGTTTTAAAATGAAAACCAAAAAACTTTCTGTAAATTTGAGTTTTGCATCAAACGGAAAATATGTATTTCATTTTAAATCATTTCTGTCTATTGCGAATATGTTGTGACCTTTTCCTTCAAACTAGAAAAGCTTTCATGCAATAAAAAAAACACATGCTTTACCTTTGCACCATTTTGAAGAAATATCTCTGCAACTGCTTGTCCTATCCCCTTTGCTGCTCCTGTCACCACCGCCACTTTCCCAGCTAAACTCATCCCTGGAAGCTTCTGACAGTAAGGAAGTCAGACTGGGCTGGCTGTGAATAAAATCTGAAAATGAGATGGATAGAATAATCATTGGGAGGGGTATAACCACATAAACGGATTACTAGAAACGGAGAACTTGAATTTTATTGGACGTGGTAAGAGTAGGAGGCAACTTTCTGATTTCCTGTTTGAATCTTGAGTGAATAAAGAATGAGTTAGTGGGGCCGGATCGGGTCACAGGTCAACTAAAACTCCATCCATCCATTTTCAGAACCAGCTGTATCCCTTTACGTTAAAAGTTGTTTTAATGAGCTGGAATTCATCCAACCAAAATTGAATGAGCTGCTGCGTCTCCTCGTTGCTCCACTACTCTGTTTGCATGCCGTAATGACCGCTATGGAGGCCGGTTTGGTCCAGTTGTTCCGCTCCGAGACTCATAAAGAGAAAACCATTTTTTTTATGTATAGACCCCATTCAACTGCAGGAACTGTGTGGTTGCACAGACCTTTATGTGGCCTTTCAGGAGGTGTTGTATTGCCAGGAAGACCCTGTGAGTATTTCCTCTGGCTCTGATTGGCCTTACGGCTCCCGTCAAGGAGCACACACCGATCGGTGTCAGAAGACCTAACAAAAAGCTGCTAAAAGCTGTTGTGAAATGTAATTCAACAGAAAGGTTTATGGACTCCCTTAGGCATGCTCACTAGCTGAAATGAAAAAAATGATAAAATGTTGGCTGATGGTTATTGGCTTATCCTGAGGATGGGCCTCCTCTCCACTGCACCTCCTGGAGCTCAAACTAACCCCACAGCCTGGACAAGTATCAACTGGAACAGTTCACCTGAACTTGTATTCATAAGAGTTTAATCAATTTAATTACTTTTGGTTCTTCTCACTTGGGTAATCCAGCCCCTTCTGCAGTGGGACTTAGGCTTTATTGGTTTGTTTCTCTACCTCAATGTGACTGTTTTGATCTCTTTGTAAAATTAACAACATGTTATTCTAAAAGTTGGAACAACCTCTCTGCCTGGTGTGAACCTGCAACTGCTGTGCTCTACGACTTATGACAGGAAACAGGTTCGGTGTCTGCTGGTAGATCTCAGGATTCAAGTTTCCTCAACTGACGTGACGATTTTCAAGATTTCTGACTGTGAGAACTTAAATCAATCTTTTTTTGGTGCTGTTTAAATGAAGTTTTATTGACTAAACTAGAAGTCTAAAAAAATATTTTTTAGTGTGAAAAATCAAGAAGGGATTCCTGTTTTTGAAAGAATTTAAAAACTTCACAAACAGGCAGTTTTTCAAAGGAGAAGATATTTAGATGAACTGATAAAAAATATTAATTATATCTTGAATTCACTCATATTTTGCTAACTTATTTTTTCTTATCAGAAGGTACTTTAAGACTGTTGTGTCCCCATGCTCCCCCCCCACATATCCCAAGCATATTTTTGGACATTTTTTAATATAAGAGAATCAAAGACGACTGGTTTTGCTTCAAAAATATAAAATAATGTACACAAATTCAGCTTTAGGTTTACAAAACCCAGAAAATATGTTGTGTTAAATAAATAGTTGTGTGTTTCATTAAAGTGTAGGTGTAGTTACACCATCCTGGCAGTAGATGGCGGTGTTGTCCCAGCAGCATCTCCTCATCTGCATCTCAGCACCAGAAGAGGTCAAAGAATTGCTTATTTTTAGCTGGAATTTATATTTGCAAACTTGAACACAAAACACAATACTAATACAACCCTTTACATCATCTAAAATCACTTCATTGTGTCTCTGACTTTTTAAGTTCACAAAAGAACCAAATAAACGTTAGAAAAGAAAAAAAAATTCCACATTTTGTTGCTTTTTGAGGTCTTATATTAGAATAGATGGCAGGTAACAACAATTTCCCTAATTCTAACTATTTGTTTGTTTTTGTTTCCCACTTTTTGTCATACAAAATATTCCATCAAATAAACTGCTGGTCAACTTTAAAGCCTATTAAGGTGAGTAAAATATGGTTTTATCCACATATTTATGAACAATCTTAAGCGACACTTTGGCATATTTTCAGTTCAAAGTTCTTTGGGCAGCAGTCACCTTTTTCCATGCTGCTCTGGTCCAGAAGCAGTTCAAACTGCAAATTTGCAGCCAATGAACATCCATTTCTTCTCCTTTAAATTCAAACGGAACACGGCTCCACATTGTAGACTGTTACGCAACCTCACCTCCACCACATTCTCCACCTCCTCCTGTCTTTGGAAGGCGTCCTCGCTTCTATGGGGAGTGTCTGGATATAAGACCTCATTTCAGCATCAAACCCCCAAATAACTCTGATATTTAAAATCCATATAACTTTCTATATTTTATTGTTGACATAAATCTCACTTTCATTCGTTGAAGACATCGCCTTATTAAAGTGACAGCCACATGTTGATCCTGCAGCTCTCTTTACAGAGAGGCTTTGCTTCCAACACAGAAGAATTTCAACCATTTGGTTTTACCTTTTTACAAAAACCAAACCCATTAAAGTTGTGGTCTCACTGGATGTTAAACCCCATGACCTTCTGCATGTTCTGCAGATGTGATGGTTGATATCAACCCAACTAAACAAACATTTTACCCCTTAAAATATCTGTGAGAAATCTACTCTGTCCTGTATTTTATCATCTCATGAATCAAAAAAAGGGAAGACCAGCTGATCAACCACAGAGTGAACATTTAGGAGAACTTCAGTCTTTATATTTAAATGAGGAATACTTTCAAATATCTGACATTTTGCCTTCACTTTTTTGTGCTAAAGCACCAGTTTTATTGAGAATTGAACCCCAAACCACAAGCAAATATGGTTGACGTGGCAGTTCAGACACCACAGACCCACACGTTTTCACTGGGTTTAAGTTTAGGAATTATGTTAGTTTTCTGTGCCTGTGGGGGTCAGCTGGAGCCGACGTGACTCAGAATGCTGGCATCTGATGTGACATAAATATGATTATACATCGTTTGATTCTCTGGTAACTTTTATTGATCAAATACAATCGAATCAAGAAGCTCTACCTTTGATTGTAACCTAAACATTTAAACAGCAAATACCTCTTTATTGATCTCTCTTTGTGACTTTAAGCAAACAAAGAGAGACTTTGCCTTTAGAAGCGATTAAAAAACAGATTAGAAACCAATAGAAATTTTTAAAAGACCACAGTGAATTTCTGGGTATACATGCCCTGAAAAACTCTTTGTCTTTGGCAGGAGCAGCTAGACTACAGTGGGAAAAGTCATGTACTTCTTTCTGCTGTGGTCCACCACCAGCACCTCGCCATTCTTCGTCTCATCTGTCACCATCTCAAGAACACACTGAGCCACGTCTGACGGCCTGAAGTTAGAAAACCAGACAAATTAAGAGGTTAAAGTTATAAAAAGTACATATTGGTCAGTTATCTTGAAAGAATACAAATTTAAAGACCCATTTAGATGAAAATGTTGTTTTTGGTGTTTTCAACATGTTCTTGTGGCATTTTTCTGGGGATTGAGTGCACATTTAAAAAAAATTAAGCTTAAAATTGCATTTCTGAGTTTTTCTCCGAGAGCTCTCAGCGATGGAGAAGGAAAGAGGGGGAAGAGTACTGAACATCCATAAAGTTTGGACAACCAACTGTCAGTAGTTTGAGAAGAGATGTCATCTGATTACCACAATGCTCGGAGGAGGCGGTGTTTGCGGCGGGAGGAAGCTCTAAAAGGAACTGCAGTGAGCTCCAGTATGACACTTTCCAGCCAAATATGATGGATTATATTTTCTCATCGCCAGGAATGAAAAATGGCTCAAAACATGTCTTGCCATGTGTGAACTGGCCTCTTTAGCCTGAGCTCTGGGCATTAAACACTCATCTTTCTACACGTGAGGCTACAGAACAAAGAAAGGAGAGAGTAGTATTGCTAAATCATCAGATAATCCATTTTTATTGCATTTCTGCAACATATATTTTGATGTGCCAAAACCTAAGTTAGCAGCAGAGTTGTTGCCAGAGGGAGAATTTTCTATGTAGGTTTCTCTCTGCTTCAGCTATGCTAAAATTTTGACAAAAGAGAGTCAATAAAATGTCAAACTCTGCTTTTATGAGCCAAGTGTCCATAACTGTAGCAGGTAGCATCAAACTGCAGCTGTAAGGAGTGAATTGTGTGCAAATGTCTACTTTTTCCAACTATATTTTGATCTCTTATGCCGTTTTTAGCCAAAATTCAAAAGCCTGTGTTGTTTTTTAGGACAGTTTCTGCAAAGTTTACACTCTCTCCTGTTAGCTTACAGCCCCTCACAACCCTTTGCTAACATTAGTGGTGCAAAAAAAGAAAAAAAAACAGCTATCCAGTCATACAGTTTTGAACCAGATGCCATCACATCCTGATCTATCACGATTTGAATAAACAAATACTCAGTTTTAATCTTAAATTATTTTATGTATGCCCTCCATCATGAAAAAAAAATGCTACATGAACATGTTAAAAACACCCAAAACACAATTTTCATTGGAGTTGGTCTTTAAAGAAAAATATATCTTAAATATCTGAAGTATGCAGCAAATGTTCAGTATTTTGGTTCCACAGAAATGTGGAGACACAGGCATGAATCGCCTTAATGCTTCAAAAAACAAATGTTTCTGCAACAATGCTTTATAATAATAAGATTTTGTAATACAAAACCTAAAAAATATGGTAAAAAATCTTCAAAACCACAATTTGCTAAACTCATATTTACAAGAAAAAGGTCAAATTATTTACAGGTTCAAATGTGAGGATTCTAGTATCAAAGGAGGAGAATAATGACTCACTGTAGCACCCCGCCTTCTGCAAACTTTTGGAATAAATGAGCCAGGTGGGAAAATGGTCCCAAACAGTTTGTAATGGAGGAGAAGAGGTCTGTTTGAACGGCACCGGGGCAAATGGCGTTGAAGCGTATCCCATAATTGGAGGCGGTGGATGCACCCTGGCAGGAAAAAAAAGGCACAGTCAGAGGAGAAAAAGAAAAGACGTAAAATTAGGTTTCCGGTTCGCTTGCGCGAAATCCTGTTGCAGGTTAGCAGCAGGTTAGCAGCAGATTATTCAGCGGCCAAAGAGTGGAAGTTTATTAAGCTAATCTGAAGACGCTTTAATCAAAATTGTTTTTTTTTTTTTTTTTGGGGGGGGCAAGGCTGTTCCATTGTCTTTCAACCGCCCCCCCAACAGCATCTGTAATATTTCAAATCGGTTTGGTCCTCCCTCAAAAGTACAGTGTGAAAGCAAAGCTTGTTAAAACACAGAGCCCTTAAGCTACGTACACACAGGTATTTGACTGTTGCCCATGGTGTTCACACTGAACAAGCAAGGAGGGGCTACTTCTTCTTCTACTGTTTAATAGCCCGTCCTCCACCTACAGTTGGAAGAGGTTCAGTGTGAAATGTCACAGCGGTATAATCTTGCAATTTGGGCACAAAACGGAAATGGTTTGGTTGATTGCTAGCGTCCTTGTAATGGCAAATGTGGATTAGCATCATGTCAGGAGAGCATCCCTAGTTTCTCTTTATTTGAAAAACAAATGAACATGTTATTTTTGATGTGGCCACCATGTCTGGGTACACCAGATAAACCAAATCCATGTGTCACTACCAAATCTGACTCCGTGATTGGTTCAACCTGGTTTAAATGGCGACGTGCCTTCAGCAGCCGAGCGTTTTGAACGTAGAGTCCAAAACTTACATAGAGAGTTATGACCCAAAACATGCATTTACACAGGTTTATGCAGACTTTCCATTGAAAGTGCCCATTTAAACGCATGTTGTGAGCTTGAGCCTCACAAACTGTGATCTATCATTTCATCGAGAGCTTATGGGAGCCTCGACTTTCCAAAACTTCTGACAAGAAAAAGTTCTTACAGCCATGGCTCGAGTGAAGCCGATCACACCGTGCTTAGTGGCGGAATAGACAGGACAACTGGGCAGGGGGCCGAGGCCTGTAAGAGAGGCTTGGGATCAGAACATCTCATCCTCAAAAATACTGTTTTTTTTTTTTTGCTCAGAACTTTCTCCAGTTCTATTAAGAACTGGCGGGGTCTTTACCCGCCACTGAGGCTGTGTTAACCACGACCCCTCCCCGTCCTCCAGAATGTTGGCTCATCTTCTCCAGAGCAGCATAGGTCATCCGGATGACGCCCCCCTGCATCACAGAGGAAACACATGCAGGTTGGCTGATGTTTCAAGTCCAACCAGCTGAGGTTCTTCACACATTCAAAAGCATCACTTTGACTTTTCCAAATAAGACGTGTCAATGCATAAATGAACCCATAGAGCAGAAAAGGCAGCAAAGTATTCTGGCCTGAAGCTTATCTACTAGTCATAGATCTACCGTTGAAAAGACCCCAGAAATGTCGGATCAATAATCGTCCAAAATGAGTGAATCACCTGAAATCCGATTTTAAAGTCTAAAGTCTCACCAGGTTTACAGACACAGCTCTTTCCCACTGGTCCTCACTCAAGATGCCGGCATTGTTGCACAGAATGTCGACACATCCAAAGGTCATCACTGTTCTCTCAAAGGCGGCTAGAAAACAAAACATTTCTATACTTTTAACATTTGTTTAGCTGATTATCCATCAATCAATTTCCCGAAGCTTTGGACATGCGAATGCCAATTCCAGACACGTGTCAAACGAGAACCTACGGTGGCCTTGAAGTGCAATTCACATCAACAAATAACGCTCTGCAAAAACAATTTAAAAATCACGACTATTCCTAAAGCAACACAAATATAAAAAAAACAGCATTACTTTTTTGAAAACAAATTCCAGAAACCAAAGTGTAAAAAAATTAAAAAATTGGAAAGCAAAAGTAACTTCCAGAAAACAAAATCCAATGTTGGAAAAACGAAACACACTGATGGTATCCAGTATCTCTTCAGAAAACATTTCGGAAAGCAAAAGTAATTTAAAGAAATCAAATGTTAAAAAATAAAACACAATAAATCAGCAATAGAACCCACTTTTCAGGTTTCTCTTGTGTTTTGTTTTTCCAACATTTCATTTGATTCTCTGGAAACTACTTTTTTGCAGATTTTGTTTTTTTTACATTTTGCTTTCCGGAATTTTGTTTTATTTACTAAAATGTAATGCTGTTTTTATTTATTTATTTATTTTTGCTTTTTTAATTGTCATTGTAATTTTTAAACCGTTTTGCTTCAAAGTGATTTGTTGATGTGTTTTGCACTTCTGGGCCACCGTAGGAACCTTTTTTGATATTTTTTCTGTTTTACAATTCTGCAAAATTCTAGTTTCATTTATAAATAAATGCTATATTTTAATTTTAGGTCATGCTAAGATTATTATGTTACTTTATTTATTTTATTATTTTTTTTAGAAATCAAGCCTTCATCTATCACTCAGTCGGAGTGTTTAGGTAAATTAGAAACAATGACATCACTTTTAGAAACAATACAACTTTTTTTTGGTTGATTTTAGCTGAAGTTAGTCTGATTTTAGGTAGATGTTTAAATGACCTCATTTCTCTGAGGTCATTGTCCAGTTAGAGCTCACCTTTGATTTCCTCCTCTGACTCAACATTACATCTGATGAACAAAGTTTTCTCCTCTCCAAACTTCTGATCAAGGACTTTCTTCAAACTCGTTGCTTTGGTTTCATCCACATCCAGCAGGACGACCTGTTCAGGTGACCAAAGACACAAACGTTTCCACACAATCAAAGCAGCCAAGCATTGATCTAAAGTGAAACAGATTTCTGCCAAGTCTTCAGATGTTTTTCAGCTCTGACTTCCTCCTCGTTTGAAAGGCGCGCAGCAGAATCCAGAAACGCACGCAACGTTGTACCTTTGCGCCATTCTGCAGAAAGGTCTCCGTTATCGCGCTCCCGATCCCCCTCGCTGCTCCTGTCACCACTGCGACCTTCCCATCTAAGCTCATCTTGGAGGCTCGGAAGTCTGTGGAGCTGGAGCTCCTCTGTCTGGGGTCAAATCTGAGGGTAGACGTCACCGAGCGCCTGCGCAAAATAGCCTTTGGAGAAAAGGTGGCGCATTCCTGACAGGGGGGCAGGTGAGGAGCATACCTGCTCAGCAGGTTATGGAAATAAAGAAAGGCTGGATCCGTCATTTGGCAATGCGGGTATTTTCCAGAACTTTACACTCACAAAAACGTACTAAAACAAGCCTGAAGTTTATGGGAAGACACTTGATTTTAATCTGTCATTTTATTTATATTTATGAGGTATCTTTACTGTCTTTATACTTGTTTGAGCTCCTCTCCGGGAAACATCTGTAACACTTAAAGAAATGGCAAAGCTTAAATCTATTTGTAGAAAAAGCTTTTAAAACGCGTGGGACATTTATTCAACCCAATACTTGGGTTATTCGTGTAGTTCGTATGTTTTGATGATTTTGTTTGTTTTGTTCTGGTGATTTTCTTTTAACTCAATGTATGGGGTTTTTCTTGAGTTTTTCTTTAAAATTTAAGTTCACATCAGCCAAACTGGTCTTCTTCCATTTTATTTATTCCTTAACCACACCTGAAACAAATCACACAGATCCACAAAAACACAGAAGTCCCACTCTGATAGAAATATTACACAACATACAGAATATAAAGAAAACCTAAACCAAATAAATTAGTGGCACCTCCAGAAATTTTTGATTTTTAGGCTCCATTAAAATACATTTTGGAGTGGCACACTATTAATTAATTTTTAAAATCATTTTAGTAGCTGTACAAAAAACTCACTCTTCATTCTGAGCCATGAAATGAACACATTCAGTTCAGAAAAACACTCCTAAGCATTTTATACCTTTTATAGAGCTATTTCGAAATCACAGTAAACTAAAACTCACTTTAAAAAACTACAGATTGCTCAATTACACGGAAAAGTTATAGATTAGATAGGAGTGGAAGCTTTTTGAAAACAACTGATTTTTTTCAGATTCAAACATTTAAAATTAAAGACCTTTACAAAAAAAGAGGAAACATGTGCGCCAACAAAATTAATGATTAAACTTTACTTTCTACAATTTTAAATTGGACTCCAGATAAGTTATTTGATTAAACCAATCTCCACCTATACCTCCCCGCCAGTGTCGTCAAAATGACAAGTTATGGCTCCAACATCCATGAATGATTAGGTTTGAACAAGTTTTTATTGGGACAGATTATTCTGGAAGTGCTTCCCAATGTCATGTAAAGTCATTTTGGAAACTAGAATTCAATAAAAATAAATACACTATATATTCACTTTTGCTGCAGAGTCAAAAGGGGACCTCTGTTGTCCTGCAATCCTCTTTGAGGTGCAAAAAACCAAACAAATGTAAATATCTTAAAGTACTGTAAGACAATACTTTTCTCTTTGTTAATACACTATAGCACACTGTGCCCCACCAAATCTGAGCTACAGTTAAGTCTACATGTAGAAGGTTACCAGGTCGTGTCCAAATGCAAACCCCTTGTCTCGTTATGATCATGCAGAGCCAATAAGCCTGTGCTTACAATTTGCTGACCTGTTCATGAATTAATTTAAACAAAGTAATGCGTCATAACCACTCTTACTAAATAGGTATTGACCTAATCACGATCGAAAGAAAAACAAAAACGATGTTTCCGCCCGGTTTCGAACCGGGGACCTTTCGCGTGTTAGGCGAACGTGATAACCACTACACTACGGAAACTGTTATGACAGCAACGGACATTGATCATCAACTCATTACGGATAGGACACAATTGGTCATGGTGAATTGTCATAAGAGATCATAGATCATAATGAACATATTTTTTATATATTTTTTATATTTTAGATCCATCGTACGTAACGTTTTATGGTCTATTTTCTTTTGTATTGATATTTCAGCTGTTGCCAGATATGACAAGGTGGCACTACCATTGATCATTATAGTTCATAAGTCACACATTTCATTCTCTTTAATAGCGAATTGACACATTGTTACATTGCTAAAACTCAGGACAGCATCCTCTTGGGTGCTCTGGCTCTCCAGTGTCTTCTTGCGAATGTACACACCGCGCATGCGCTTAGCACAGAGCTCCTGGTAGTGTGTGGTAATCATGGCGGATCTGGACAGCGACGATATTCTTTGCCTGTCTCCGGAGCTGGAGAAGAGTTAGTCCTTCATCGTTTTCTAATTTTGAGTAACATTTTAGAGATAAACATATGTTTGCGTATTTAGTTGTGAGCTAGTCAGTGGAAACTCTTAAAGATAATGTTGACGTTAGCTTCCTGAAGCTAAACATTAGCCCACACTCCACTTCAGGATGGAGGCTAAAACATGCTAAGCTAAGCTAAGCTAAGCTAGCCGCTTTGGATCCAAGGTCGATGAAAGCGAGTTTACATCCCCTGACTGACCGGCTCTGGTCAGCGGAGAAACGTGTTCAGACTGTCTGTAGCTCACCTGCACGTATTAGGCGGATTCTGACCGCCGAGACACGCCTAACCTGAACTTCCAGCCTGGAAATGTATAATATTCAGTTAAAATGTTTACATAAATGCAAACACTGCTATTATTAGACATCTGTGGTAATAAATATTGTTGTTTTAAAAGAAAATAAAAAACAGAATGCATTAGAATACATACATTTTTTTTCTTGGTGACAAAGGTCTCTGAATGTTTTTAATTTAAGATATGAACAAACAACAAAAAAACTTTTTTTTTATAAGTGTTTTGGAATGACACATGGTCCACAAGAAGTTTGACTTTGTCACCGCAGCTCCTTGATAATCTGTTTTCTGATATTTTAGATCTTTGGTTTTTGTCGCATTTCAGTGCTATCCCCAAATGTTGGACTGTGTTTGCAGAATCTGCACCAACAGCTTTTCTTAGGAAACTCGTTTCTTTTTTTGTTTTGGACGTTTTCAGCTGTTATTCTTTATGCATTATGACTTAAAATGTTTTCTTTTTCCTCTCCGCAGTGCATAAGATGATTCTGGAAAACGAAGACCTGTTTTCTCACTCCTTCTGTAAAGTCTGCAGTGCTGTCCTACATTCTAAGAAGCAGAGGTTGAGCCATTATAAGGTCAGCGCTCCGATTTTCCTCTGCAGCTCTGGGCATGTAGCTCATTGGAACGGTTTCCAACCTAAGGCTCTGATTATATCAAATAATTTGGCATGGTTGTATGCCCAAAGTGATGGGAAATCAATTATTTGGCAAAAGCCACAATCTTGAACATAAGAAAAATTGAAAACAGTGTAAATTTAGGACATAAGATAAGCGTAACTACACAGAATTTGACTAAAAGAGAAACGTAGTTTCTTCTGATATTTCAGCTTAAAATTTACACTTTTAAATTACAATTAAAAAAGTATTTTTTTATTTTAATTTCAATTTATTATTTAATTATTTCAACATTTTAAATCAATGTGTTTAAGTTTAGGTGGAATTCATTTCTTTAGTGTGCCTCTATAGCTGCACTTCCATTACACAGATGCGCAAAACTTTATCGACATTTTATCGACAATTTCGCAATTACACTGTTTCCATTAAATCATAATTATGCTTCTTCATTACTAATCATAACTAGTTTTGTTTTAAGTTGATTCTCAAAAAGGGAGCATTTGGGCGATGTCACGGCTTCTGGGGACCGCGTGCAGCGTGACTAGACTGTTGATAATTTATATAAATGTAAACAGACGCACGAGAGAAGCCTGTTCAGCGGTATAAAAAAAAACAATAATTCCAACAAGTAAGCAGTTGGAACATTTTTTCTGTTTGATAACACAAGATCCATTCAGATTTCTGTCACGGCTCAAGCGCTCATCATCATCTGTCTAAGGAGACGTCTGCGCAGGCCATTGATCTGCAAGCGTAACCGCTCCTCCTGGGTGGGAGTGGCTATGGATGTTGCGGTTTTGAGGAAATCTTGGTTGGTGATTTTACAGAGGGGCTGTGGCTCCAACAATTCCGTTTGACAACTTTTAATGATCTGTAACGTTGCGGGACCTCTCTGGTGCCCGCTCTGCGGGGCTCAGCGCAGCCACTTCCTTCCAAGAAGCGCATTTAATTTGAAAAAAACTCTTTCCGTTTCAGTTTTGTAAAATTTGTCCATTTCGATACGCCCCAAAAACCACCTCGTCCAAGTGCAAAAACCTTTTTCCATGAATTCGAGTTTTCGAAATTGTGGTGTTTCTATTAAGCGAATTTAGTATCGCAAATCCAATTTGCGCAATTTCAGAGGTAATGGAAATGCGACTTTTGAGACAGACTGTATATTTTAATTTTTACCACCCGCCTTTGTTGAAGTTCTTGATCTTTTTTTTAATCAACACTTTCAGGGAAGAAAACACGCCAACAAAGTCCGGCAGTATATCTCTCTGCAAAATGAGAAAGAGCTGTTCGTCAAGAAGCAGAAAATGTCCGACTCTGTGAGTACAATTCAAACCTAACACTAATAACACCTAATAACTAATAACCTAACACTTATTTCTGTTAGTAAAGATGTTTTTTTTCATCAAAAAGTTAACTTTAAAACACATTTTAAAAATTGGGTGAAGGACCAGGACATTTGCTGTCCTAAACAAGAAACTTTAGTTTTAAATTTGTAATTTAAATTCATTCCTTTGTAAAGACGTCTGCCGGATGAGCTCATGTATCTGTAAATAATTGATGCTCTCTGTCAGCAGGATGGGAGCAACGGTGACTTGGACAGGACGAAGGCCTGTCATTTATGTAACACCATCTTCACCTCTAAAGTTGTGGCTGAGTCTCATTATCAGGGCAAGTTTCACGCCAAGAGGCTGAAAATGGAAATGACTGAAGTCCAGCCTGCAGGTGTGTGCTATCTCTTTGGTTCTTTTGCTTCATCTCTTCCAGAGAAACTTCAGGTTTTCTTTACGTTCTTGGTTTAGGTAAAGCCTCTACGGCGGATCAGCCAAAGGAAAAACCTGCAGATCTTGTAGCAAATGTGAAAACGAAGGACGACAACCCGGAACGCTTCTGCTCCATCTGCGACGCCAGCTTCAACAACCCGCTCATGGCGCAGCAGCACTACGTGGGCAGAAAACATAAAAAACGAATGACCCGGGCCAAACTGATGGAGATGTATGGCTTCTCCGCCGCACAAGGTCAGAAAAAGAACTTCAGGACTACAGATGGGTTTTGCTGTAGAGCAGTGGTCTCCTGCAGATACACACAGATGGGTTTAATGTCAGACAGTAATTTCATTTACGCGCCTGTACGAGGCTAAAGTGGACGTCCAAATTTTTATTTTTTTCCCCTCCAGTTTCCCCTAACCTTTAAGGGTAAAGTTTATCTTCATCCTCTGTAAAACATCGGCAGCTGCTTTAAACTTTATTTGTTTTGACTTCGTATTGAAGCCATTAAAATGTGATATAGATTTTCCCTTAACCCACAACTGTCCATATTTGGAGTGTAGACTCCTGGTTTTTGTTTGTTAAATGCAGATTTCTGTCTTCTTTGAAACTTTCTGTTTCCGCACTGATTCTTTTCTGCGAAAACAAACTTTCCAAATACATTTGTTTTTTGTTATTTTGCTCGCGTGTGGGTTTCAGTTCAGCGGTCAGTGCAGCCGCTTTAAGAAAGGAGCAGATGTATTTTTGTTAGTGACCGAGCGACTTGACATGAGTCATATGGTGGAGAAAAAAGGAATCGTTTTCCAAAAATAACTTCTTTCTGAAGTTGATAAATAAAGTAAAAAAAATGTAGGTCGTGTTTTTTTTTTTTTTCCTCTGCCGCCCCGAACCAACTGTCTTGGGGACCGGTACTGGGTCCAGGGGTACCGGTCCAGGGGGTTCGGGCCCACTGCTTTAGGGGACATAAGGAATCTCATTAATTCTTTATATCAGTAATGCAGCTGATTCTGTAGACATTTCACTTTTTTTTAAAAGTAAAAAACGTTTTTTCGCAATTGTTATAAAAACAAATAGGTTAATTAATAAAAAGATAACTTGGTTATCCGCTCAAAATTGCCAT
This sequence comes from Oryzias celebensis, assembly GCA_014656515.1. Lineage (NCBI taxonomy): Eukaryota > Metazoa > Chordata > Actinopteri > Beloniformes > Adrianichthyidae > Oryzias > Oryzias celebensis. The sequence goes on from BNCR01000013.1 coordinate 21,537,560, forward strand.
TAGTTGCAGCCCCACCTTTTAAAATGTCCCAAACTCCTTTGGTTTTTGTTTCTGCAGCTCCCACATTGTTGAGCTTCAAGTGCGTCCTCTGCAGCATCGAGGTGAACTCTATTAGTCAGTACCAGTCTCACCTAAGCGGTGCCAAGCACAGGAATCAGTAAGTTTGCACTCAGTTAGACTCTGACAGAATACAACTTTTCAGTTTTTAAAGATTTCTTTAACAGAAAGGATTCAACTGTTTAAAAATGTCTTTCAGAATGAAGAAATCTGGTGTAAATAAGACAACAGAAGACCAAGAGTCACCAGAACAAATGCAAGAAGGCAGCAAGCCCCCAGACAACCAAAACACACCTGCAGATGACCAGTTCGCACCTGCTGACGAGTGTTACACACCTGCGGAGGAGCAGTACGCACCTGCTGACAAGTGTTACGCACCTGCTGACAAGTGTTACACACCTGCGGACAAGCGTTACACACATGCGGACGAACAGTACACACCTGCGGACGAGCATTACACACCTGCGGACGAGCGTTACACACCTGCGGACAAACAGTACACACCTGCGGACGAGCGTTACACACCTGCGGACGAACGGTACACACCTGCGGACGAGCGTTACACACCTGCGGACGAGCGTTACACACCTGCGGACGAACGGTACACACCTGCGGACGAGCATTACACACCTGCTGACAAGTGTTACACACGTGCTGACGACCACAACACACCTGCGGACAACCAGTACACACTTGCGGAAGACCAGTATGGTTCTGACGAAGACCAGTACTCTCTTGAGGATGAACAATCTGCAACTCTTTACCAGTACACCCCAGAAAACGGCGAGTTCTCCGAGCTGCAGCAGTACACCTGAGATTGGACTACAGGAGAAACGCTGTAAACAGTAAACAAGCAGCCCCTTTACCCCACTGCGAACCCCAACAGAGCTTCCATTCTGCAGGTTATCTCCTCCTTCCTTTCTTTTCTTTGAAAGCTATCGGAAGTAAACTTCAGTGTGGATCCTGGAGAAACAGTCATGGTGTTTCCTTTTCTGACTTTGAGGTCGTTCCAGAGTCTGACCGGAGCAGAACTCCTTCACACGTTCACTGGAATCTCATCTTCATCAGTTCCCATCGCTTTAAAAAGCACGAGATGATTTTTAAAAAGTGACTGCTCTTGTCAGAGTGCACGTCTTGTTGCTTAGCGCTTGCAGAAACTGTCAGTGTTAACGCAAAATAATAAAACATGTTATTGTTGGAAGAAGAAGCTGAAGACTTTTTTACTTTCTCCAAACGAGCACGACTAAAAATGCTTAAACTGTAAATTAAATGCTGCGAAATGTAGCTTTATTTTCTTTAAAGTTTCAGACTCAATGAATTGAAATGAGAGGAACCTTGCAGTCATGATCTGGATTGTATGAATAGTTTTTACCAGCAGCAGAAAGAAGAGAAATAAGATAAATACTTGAAGAAAAGAGCTTCTGTGGAAGTGCATCTTGATCTGGATCTTAACTCAGTCCTAGAAAAATAGAAAAGGATGTATAGTTTTATCTGTAACAGACTCTAATTAAAAGTATGATGTCATTTTTAAACCTGATTTTGTTGAGTTTGATGCCACGGTTTTATGGTAGTACAATCATCAGGTGCAGCATTGAAAGATTTCCATGGATTTTTATGTTACAAAATACCAGAGTAAATGTACAGACAAAAAACAAGAGCTGAAATGAAAGAAGGTTTTTCTTACATCTGAAAGTTTCATCATCCGTTCACGTTTGACATGTTTTTAAAACTACAGCTGATTCAGCAGAAACAGACCCAATGTAAAACAAACAAAAATCCTCTTTACATTCAGGAAGTTGGTACATTTTAAACTGATGATCATTTATAATTTATAGAATGATCGTTCTGTCTTTTATTTTGGTATCAGGCAGTACTGTTTTCTCCGTCATCCTTGATGGGCTTTATGTTTTTAACATTTTTTAAATAGGTTTTGTTACTGAAACAGTAGAAATGTGAACAAATGTTTTAAAATGTCTTTATCTGCTGTTGGAAAAGTGGGTCAAAAAATCATTTTATTAAATTCATCCTTATTTAGAAAATGCAACGTTGGTTGATCAAATCAAACACTTTCTCTTTAAGGGAGTTTCTTGCATTTTTTTTTTGACAAAAACTGCTTAAATAAATGGGTTTTAGATGGGAAGTTAATAATCTTGGTGGTTAAATACCAATCCAAATAAAATGAAAACCTTGAAAAAATGTTGCCTGTGTTTTTTTAGCATTAAAACCTGAACTGGTACCAAAGGAAGAAAATTCCCAAATGCTTCATAAAAAAAATCAATTTTCAAAGTGCCCACAGTGGTCTTTAAATTATGGTTATCCTGTTTCTATCCAAAATCAAAACCCTGTGTCATTTCCTAGGACATAGTTTCTGCAGAGCAGCAGTAATTCATAGCTGTTGTTGGTGCTGTTTGTGTGGAGCAACCCCGCCCCCCTTTTCTCTCCTCATTGCTGAGAGCTTGGAGCAATAAATTTGTTGCCCACAGCGTATTTCATATGTCACAAACAGGGTATTTTTTAAACGGCGTGTGTCAGTCTGCTTCTGATTCCCAACAATTAGAATATGTAAATACACAGAAAATCAATTTAAGGATTCCTCCATCATCTGAAAAAGTCACGTTAAAAACACAGAAAGCATCCTTTTTGTCTGAGTCGTTCTTCAAAAAAAGCAAATCTATTTCAAAGTATGAGAATCCGAAGTTTCCTCGGCTTTGGAGACAATCTCCAGATTCATTTGTCCTGAACTTCCTCCTTCAGAGTAAGGGAAATCTGAGCATTGCTTTATTTCTTGCATTAATGCAAAGTGCTAAAATCAAACGAAATTAATCTTGTTATGCAACCTTGGAGTATTGCGATCACAACAAATCAAAACAAAGATCTGGAGGGAACAGCATCCCCCTGTGAATTTAAATCACTTTTTAAAATCTATATCATTATATTGGTGTGAAAACTTAATAATCAAAATAAATTCATTCAAAAGCCTTTCATTTTGTACATGTCTTTTAATTTTTTGGGTTTTATTTTGTGTTCCCTTTAAGAGTCACCACAGTGAGGGAATCGTAGATGTATTTTCATTCGATGTTTGATCTGTCTTTTACATAGTTACGAATGAATTAGCTTTTATTGTCATTGCTGCAGTGCGAGTACAGGTACAAAGGAATTATTTCCTGTACTTCCTGACTAAATTCTTGCCATTTACTTGGGAGCGGCACATGCAAACACTGGATTCTGCTTCCATGTAGTTCAGTTATTACTAAGGGGAGTTTTCACTTAGCCAGGTGATAAAGCGAGGATTAAAAATCAGAGTTTGATGGCAACATCAAAACCAAAGCTAGAAAGATAACTAATACACGAGAGGCCCCACGAGAGAGGACTCATAGTTTGTCACATTTGCTTTATTCTGTGTCATTGTGGTAATAATTCTTTATGCATCTCAGAAGCGTATTACACTAAAAAGTGTTTTGGTTCATATTTGCAAGAACATACCTATTGGTAGATATGTGTTTTGACTTGAGAAATTGTAGGAACTGACTGGTCTGTGGCTGAAATGGAAAATAATTCAACCAACATTTACAACAACTTGGCACCAGGAAGAGGATCCTTCAAGCAGTTTTTACTGGAGAAAGGAGCGCATGTGTCTAATCAAACAGAAGATTGAAATGACCTCATTCATTTGGTACTATATGAATGAAAGGATTCCTTTTAACAGCAGTTTGATTCGTATCATAATTTGTGGTTGCCAGTCTGATTCATAGATGATTTTGGTTCATTTTGAACGATCCGATTCTCCGACCTCAAATCGATCCAGGACATCTTTAGCCAAAAATTCAGCCAGTGTGACTCGGAGATAAAGACCTGGGTACTGAACATTGCAGGTGAGAATAATCAAGCGCAAATTAAAAATGTGTACAAACAAGCAAGTAAACAAGAACGAATGGCAAATCCATTCACATTTTAGTTTAAGTTCAGCTCACTGTAGAAATATAAATCATTTAGAATCAATTTATTTAATTTTGAATTGATTTTATAGGCCGATTCGATTGACGACTTACATCAGACAGATCAATCTGGTTGGATCATATGAATATAAACCAATTCATCAATTAAGTTGATTTTAAGTTGATTTTCACACCAGGCACCTGTGACACTTTGAGGCATTCTCAGGGTTCAGCCTTTGAAGGTTTTTCCTCCTCAGTAACGTTTCTGAGTCTCAGAGGCTCCAGATTTTTAGGAGTGGAACGTATGACTGATGGATAGAAGGGGGCTCTGCTGCCTGATCCCAACAAGCACCACGGACAGCTTCACCAGCATGTGGCTGACAGATGTTGCAGCTGGTGTTTTTCTACATGTACAAAATACAAAAAAAGAGAGTAAAAATTCGAAAAAAAATTTCAGTTGAATTAATATATTGACATAAAACTATTATATCATTATTTCACATCCTTTGGGGCCCCCTGCACCAGCGTATGTCTGACAGCAGGGGGCAGTCCAATCTCAGGAACAGATTCCCTCTCCCCTTCAGTTTTTTTTACTTCAATATTTTCACTTTGTCCCTGAAAAGCACAGATTCTGGTGATCCTGAAGGATTGTGAGATCTGCAGGTGGTTGATGGCTGGTAGAAGAGTTTTTACCATAAAAAAGGAAAACTTTCCAAATGTGGGCTCAACAACATTTCAGCAAATGCTGAATGTAGCTGTAGAGGATGGCCAGCAGATGTTGACCTTTGCTCACTTTGTGGGTTTTTGAGTTACTGCCCTGCTTGTTTTTCAGGTAACCCTGCTTCAGTAACTACTGGTCACCTGGATCAGGTGTGTTCAGTAACTGGGATCACACAATCCAGCTAATCAGCAATTACTGAAACGGACTTAGTTGTGTAGCAAGCAGGGCAGTAGCTCACGAGAAATGGGAGATGCCTGGCGAATGTCTTCACAGAGAAAAGGACTTACTTTTTTTATGAAACAAAAGTAAATACAAACAAAGTACAATGTAGTAAAACATTTAATAAATAAAAAGGCAAAGTAGTTTCTTAAGAACTCGTCGAAACCCAAGTTTGGTTGCTGGCATGCTGTCTGATGGAAACGGCAGAAAGCGGTGTGTCATCAGCATAGAAGTATGTGAGCAAAGAGTAGAGCTCAGAAATGTGTTATAGGCCACGAACGTGAGCTTTTATCCAGCCTCACATTTGAATAAATCTTATCAGGTTTTGACTGAAAACGGCCAAACAAATCAATAAAAGGAATCAAAGTTCACCTCTCAGAAAGAAAGTTAAGTTAACAGCCTGCTTTTTGAGTGTCTTTCTTTGAGCCAAACCATAAAGATATTCTCTGCTGGTTGGTGTGTGTAGGTTTTGTGTGAACCGCACAGAGGGATGAACTGCCAGACAAAATAATTTGTCTTGGTTCCAGAAACACCGAATGGCTTCACCGTTGCTGTATGTCATCAAAAAAGACATGTCAGGGTTAATAAAAGTGGGATTTTCCGAACAGCGACTGTATCTCTTCACTGTATTTAATGATCAGAATAAACTGCATTTAATTGTCAGTAACATTTGCATCCAAGCTTCAAAAACTGCCAGAACATATTTCTGAAACCCATGTCACCCGTCGAGCTCTGTTTGTTTTCCTTGTGTCTTCACATACATTATTTGTAGTTTGAATTACAACACGGAAATACAGCGTCCAGATGTTTCTCCTGCTTTTGTTGCCTTTGATTGAGAGTGTGTCCTTTATTAAGCAGTGCAGGTGCAGGTCATAGCTAAGAAATCTTAGTATGATTTATGCTGAAGTGTAAAGTTAGACTTAAAAACATTATGGAAGAAGTTATATAAGGATTCTGGATTGAAAAGATTTTTTTTTGCAAGATATTGCTAGATTTATCACCCATTACTTAAAGATCCACTCCAATGGAAATGATGCATTTAGATGTGTTCTTGTTGCAATTTTCTGATGATGCAAAACAGATATATTTAAAAAAAAAAATCTGAATATTTCTTTGTTAAAATTATTATGAATCAGGAAATGAAGGAAAAAAAATGCAGTTTGAAAAAGATCGTATTTGCGACGTAGAAAGTATGCTGGACGGACCACAAGCTCCCTGCTCTGAGCTCTAAGCAACAAGGAGGGGAAGGGGGGCGGGGTTGCTCCACACAAACAGCCCACAACTCAGAGGTGAATTTCTTCCGTTTCTTCTCCCAACTTTTTTAAGATTTCTCTTCCAGCTGTCAGAACTGCTTTAATGCTGTGGAAAAAAGCAGTTTCTTCTATTCAAGTAAATAAAAGGAGAGAAATGTTATCTCACACAAAAACTGAGCCTTTAAGATTAGGATTTTTTTTTTAAATTAAAAAAAAGTCTTAACTGGTGTGGCACTTTGCAAGTATTTGCATCTCCCAAATCTTTGAAAGCAACAACTTCCATTACTAAATTTTTGTTGTAACTTTTGTGTCACTCCTTTTCAGGTCATTCATTGGACTAATAATGTGGCACCTCATCCAGTTTGTAACACTGTAAATGCCCTGATCATCACATCAAACTTTTTCTTTTTTTAAATGACGTCACAAAATGCAAACTCTCTAAAAAGCTTCCTTTGCTTCTTATCAGGCCCCAGAAAGGTTTCAAACTGTCTTGAAGGTAATCCAGATGTATTTCACATACAAACCAAGTTTTTGTGACAATTTTTCTGCAGTTTTGATCCATGGATTGATCCATTTATGGATCCGTGTTCTCTTGTTGGCTGTTGAATCACTAAACTCTGACCTGAAGTGACCTGCAGTTCTTCGCATAATTCTTTGCCTCTTTTATGCCCTCCGGAATGAGATGGCGTTGTCCTCTTAGAGTCGTTCCAAAGTTCTCCATAGTTGCCTCGTTTAGAGGTTTTGAGAAATAGTTCTTTTCCTAGAGGTGCCACAGTTCTAACATTGTCAAAGGGTCTCTATTAAAGGGATTTCTTCATTTAGCAGATCTGGCATGTGAGGAGTAAAAATTGCTTTTATCCAGTCTTTTGTCATGGTTTAGCAAATTCTTTTTTTTTTAACGCAAAATCAGGCATATTTGTACTTTTGAAAATCATTTTAAATGTCAATTTTCACTCCATCCTGGTTTATTTATTTGAAAAATCTAAAGTTGCAGTTCGAAGTGCATTTTGTTCGATATAAAATGATATAAAATCAAAATACGTATTCATGTATACTCATACATACACAAATGCATGTAAACATGCACATACATGTTCACAAGGACATATGTAAATTTCAATAGTATTGACCAATTATTCGATATTTTAATAGTAATCTGCTTTTTCAGTATTACAAATTTTAGATCTTTATTCAAACAATTCCAAAGATGTTTTCCAAAAACAGGATTGTTGCATTTGTTCTGACTCTGCATGATTCAAACACAAAAGTACCTTTCAAATCACAATGTTCCTCTCTTCTTTTAAAACAAAGGCTGTATTTTGAAAAAAAAACTACTTTTAAAGGGGAAAACATTTTTTGCAACATTCTGACAAATATCCACAAACTTTGGTGTGGGTATTGAAGAAAAACAACTTCATATTTTTGTCTAATTGTTGTATTTTGAAGTTTAATTATTGGATCAATATTGGGTTTCTATCTAATCTGATGGTCTATAATCTACATTTCTGAACACATAACATGTTTAATGAACCTTGCAATTATCTCTTTGATTGGCCCATCTGTTGGAATAAAGTTCTCATTTCGGTTTATAAAAGTTGCACGTTTTCTGACCGGAGTTTCCTTAATAAAAGTAAAAATGACCCCTGTGTGTGTGTAAGCGCTCTGGAAAGAGCCAGACTTTCCCGTCCATGTTATTTTATCTGCCTCCTATCCATGCTGCACATTGCTTTAGCAGGTATGTCAACAACTCGCAGGAAGTATCGCGTCCTCCTTCAGAGCGTTTTAATGGAGGGCTGCAGGTGGCCGTGTGGTCATTGCCCCGTAAAAAAAAAACAAAACAAAAAAATACTGACAAGCACACACTGGCACGCTCAGAGAAACACATGTGCACACAAACTCCCGCCTTCCATGACATCTGAAAATTCCTCTGGATTAGTTGTAATTCTTATGACAGATGGACGAATGGAGCTGTGTGCACTTGTTGGTCTGTTTGTGTGTGAATGTGTGTGTGTGCATGTGTGTGTGTGTGTGTGTGTGTGTGTGAGCAGCAGGGATCAGAAGGTGAAACCTGCATCCAACAAGCTGCTGAATGGGACTCCAAGACACCTGTTAGCAGCAGCCCACCCCCTCCGCTCCTTCACGACACTTGATATGTGGAAAGCTAGGGGGGCACGGAAGGTGAAGTGGGTGGTGGTGGGGCCGATACGAATCGAGGAGGACGGGGACCTCGGGAGAAAACAGCTGGATCAACTGGATGTTTCCGTTTTCTGTTTCCTGTCACAGAACTGTCAGGTCGGCTTCAGCAGAACCTTAACTTCAGAACCGCAAAGCTGGTGCTGATTAACACCAGCGAACTGTGACCGCCGCATAACACCAGATGTCCATTTTTTCAGTTGTGACTGAGAACATTTGCTTAAAAATAATGGAAAAAAACAAGGTTGTGAATATGCATCCTGGGAAATGTGGGCAGTTACTCCCTGGCAGACGTGCAGCTCCTGACAGCCTCTTAGAGGGTTAAATTCCAGTGGTGATTTGGTCTAAAGCCCCTTAAAGTCCCACTTTAATCATCGTTTGATCTATTTTCAAATCTGTGTTGTTTTCTAGGACATAGTTTCTGTAATGCAGCATTAAAAACGTGCCTCCAATTCGTGGAGCTGAGTAAGCCTGCCCCCATTTCCTGCCATCAATTTGTTTACATGCTTACAGCCCCTAACACCAGACGCAGACAGCTTCAGATCCAGAGGTGGTGGAAAATAGTCCGAAAGGAGTCGTAGAGATGGCACTGCGCTCAAAAACCGGTCAACAACAAGAGAACAACAAAACACAAAAACAAAAAAGCTAACATGGAGCAACACTGACAGCCTACAAAACCCAAACATTTATGCTATTTCTCTCGCAAATCATCACTACTAACTTATTTTGTAATTCATCCTTCAGTGGACGGGATCCTCCGGGATTCACACTGTAGTGAACCGCACCAGAGTTCACCTGCGAGGAAACTGATAAACAAGAACTGAAGCAGATCAGAGTTCGTCGTTGGGTCAGGACCAAAAATAAGGACCTGATACGAAGGAAGGAGATAAACTCAGGCGTGGATCAATACACTAAACTCCTTTTAAATGATTCTATTCTATTCCAAGTCCCAAGAATTCATGCAGCTAAAACTATCAGAGATCACTTTCATCAGCGTAGACTTCCATAAGTGCACTGTCCAGAGAGGAACGAGGCTAAAGCTGCGGTCAGACAACAGGTGAGCGGTTACGCTCTCAGGCACGTCTCATTGATATTCTAACCTATTGCTCTTTCCCACAGAGAGGGCTCCCCTGTGGAAATGCATTACAGCCTCACAGCTCCCCTCTCTTACAGGCTTTGATCCTCACAATGTGCAGCAGGTCACAGGCAGCGGCTGTTATTCCAACCAGCTCAGAGCAGAGAAAGTATCTGCGCACAAAGAGAAAACAATCGCACAGCCTTTCCTCTGTTCTTTTTTAGATGAAATGTTTCACATAAAACCAGCAGATGTTTGTTCTGCTTTCCTCCTCTTCATCAATTAAACCAGAATTGATAAAAGGAAGAAGGGAGGCTCCCAGGAGTCACGCTGCACAACTCCAGATCATGAGATGAGGAAAGTCCTGAGCAAACGGAGTAATGGAGCCCCGTCTTCATCCAACACCTCTGTTTTGACTGACCTCTCAGTGTTTAAGGAGGCACGGGTCACTTCCCTCCCCCACACCGCGGTATGATGAGCTGCGGATGTGGGCTCGCTGTGCCGGGTATTTCTTCTTCACCTGGGGGGTGGAGGATGCGTTCCAGTAAGAGGGATTATGCGTATTGCCAAATGCCTGGAGATGACACTCGGGAAACAAAGCTTCACCTAAAGGAAACTTCTCCAAGACAGAAAATTAGGCTTTAATGGGTTTTTTTTAATAGAAAGAAACAAATATTTAATGTCATATTTTATACAGGTGCATGCAAAGTTTACAGAGTAAAAAAACATACATTATCTTTTCCCTGACTTATCTTGTCCAACAGCTGAGCAAACTGAAGCAGAGAATCTCAAATATTGACAGACTTTATCTCTAAAGCTGGAGTTATAAAGTCTTAGGACACATCGTGAATAATTGTTTAAACATCTTTCATATTTGAGTCTAAACTTTATCTTCAATCATTATTTCATTGTATTGAGAGGGACATTGACGGGGAAAGAAGGGCAGGGATCAAGCCAAGAGGAAATCATAAAAACAGGATAAAAAATATATAATCATTATTTCTAACATGGAAATATTTACCACAGCGACAAATTCCACCTTAAAAGTAATTTAAAAAATTGGGATTGGGTGGAATAAATGAATTTTAAATTTGGCTGAGCTTTAATAAAAATCAGAACAGCTGATTTTGTCAATAGAAAATGAATGAATAAATAGGATAAAATGTCTTTGACACCGGATTATACCAAACTTTTTTATTTCTATATTATTAGGGGCTGTCGTGGTGCAGCGGTCAGCCTCTGATTGGAATATTGCAGATTTGATTCCCGCCTTGCCTGGTCTTTTGAGTAACTACAATATGTTTTATTTTTGCTTTTGCTCAAACTTTAGGATTAAAAGGCCAGAGGCTTGGAAATAATCAGAGTCATTGATGTTCACATGATGAGAGTGCAGTCCTTGTGAGTAGCCTGACTGTTAGGATTGAGGAAATTTGGCGTCGCTCGGGCAGCGCGGTCAGTTAGGACGCTCACCTTATAAACAACTGGACTGTAAAGTATGCGCATTGTACAAAAGCATCATTTGTACATCATAACATGACTTTCATTAGCCTCACCATTACTTCAATATACACTTAGCTCATGCAGGACAAACCATTTTTTATGACGTCTCTGAATGAGGCACACCTGCACCTGTCTGCTGCACGGCGACCCAGTTCCATCATTGACTCCCAAAGATGGGATTTAATGATCACATTTTTACCAAAAATGCCATCCTAAATGTTCGTAAGAAAGGCAGCAATGGGAGCAGCCACAAAGATGCTCCTGTTAATATTCACATTTTTATGGCATTGTTGATTCTCCAAGATCCCAATTAGATTAAAAGATTAGATTAAATGTAGCTCCCAGCTCAGTGATCACCATGAGATCAGCTGTTTTTCAGAGGTGGGATCAGACGTCTTCAAAGAGCTTCTGCATCCCCGAATAAACAGGAACTTCTGCAGCTGGAGGTTTCTCTCCACTGAGAGTAAAGAACACAGGACTTCATTACTGTACTCTTAGTAATGAAGGAACGGCTTCATTTTTTTTATTCTTTAGAAAATACTCCACGTCTCAAGCTCTCCCTCAGAGTCACCATGAAGAGCTTTTGTGTTTCAAATCAGGGGGATAAAGGAGCATGTTAGGCCTCAGATCCTTCCTTGAGGGTTTTAGGAATGAAGGGATCTTTTGCCTTTGGTGCTGATAATCGGCAGCTTCTCTCATTTCCCTTCAGCACAAAAAACTCTTCTGTCCTCCTCCTCACTCTCAGAGGGAGAGTGTTCACCTCCCCGGCGTGAGCCTGAGCCACCTGTAAGCCTGGATTTAAACTCATGGAAGGCGAAGCCGCTGCCTTTTCAGCTTTTCTGATGTTGGACACTTGTAATCCAGCGTCTTTCATCAAACTTTAGTTTCTAGTTTTTGCTGTAAAGCTGCAGGAGTCTGCTCGGAAATCACAAAATGCACATTTTTAGCTTCATTTAGGATTTTCACTATAATAAATATTCATTAATGAAAAGAAAATGAAGACTTTTTGGGTATCAGAGTGAGGTTTTGTGCTTTGCTGTTTGTCCAGAAGCACTTTTAAATTGTTGCTAGATAAAAAAACAGAACAACATTAGGAATAGTTTTATTTTACAGGTTAGTGAAAATGTATCCATGAAGTTACGGAAGAGACCGGTCATGTTATATTAGTCAGGTATCAACGGGTGTGAAGAAAACAGGCTGAACAAAAGCACAAAGAGAAAAGTGCCCCAAAAAAGACATTGATTACTAAAAAACTGTAATAAGAAATATAAATCTAGAAGCAACAGAACAAAAGCTTATTTCTAACACAATAAATCAGAAAGAAACAAACCGGTGTGTAGCTTTCAATGAGAAAATCTAAGAGCTGTTGAGTCAGGACTTGAAATCTTGCAAAGGAAGGAGCTGCTTCTTACTGAAATCTGCATCTAAACAGTTTTATTTCCATATCATCAAAAAAATTTTAAAATAACCTGAATTCTGCAGTTTATTCCTAAAATATAAAAATTCTTGTTTGACCATTTTAAATCCAACTCTTGTAGCCTACAGCGTACAGTTTGTCACGCATATTTAATCTTTTTTTTTTTACTAAATATGACAGGTACATAAAAAAGACTATAGTATAATAAACAAAACAAAAGAACAGCAGTAAATAAAACTGATAACAGATAAGCAAAAAAACAAAAACAAAAAAGTTTAAAAGTATTTTTGATGATGCAAACACAAATCCAGTTGTACATAATAGTTCTTCTATCTTTGTTCATGACAAACTAAGGTAAAAGAAAACAATAATTCACACTGACTGACTGACTGATTCATCAAATAAATTTTCAGATTTTTGAGAAGAAAAGCAACATTTTAAGAACCAATAATACATAAATTGCATCAAACACACACAATGCAACTTTGAATTAATTTTTTTCTCACTTTCATCAACGACCATCCACTCTGTTTCTGAAAAACATGTATTTTATTCCTGAAAACGTTCGAAAGGCTTCCTAACCAGTGAATTTTTAAAAAAATATTGTGCTCCTTCTGTAATAGTGTTTGCATCACACTTTTCATTCAAAAGTGGCTGAACAAGAACACAGCTCCAGCTTTCAGCCGCAGCAGCCTGCTCTGCTCCATCAGTTAAAGTTCTCATCATTTATCTCTGACCTGAATCGATTCCTGTAAAGTACTAAAAAGTATTTCCTTATTGTGGACACATGTTTCGTACATCTTAAATACAAATTTCTTCTGTTGACAAACTGTCATAAATACATCGATTGCTGTGTTGTTGAGGCTTATTAAACAAACTATAAGAACTTTTTTTGGAAGTTATCGATCATGTAACAGGAAAATCATCTTTGAAACCATAGCTCTGTTGAAAATGGAATAAAATATATAATACAGCGATCATTTTGTGCTTGTCAGGCGATCAGGACTTTCTTTTTTCACCTAATATTAGGGATGTCTGATGCTCTTTTGATTCCCCACCACTTCCAGGTCCGAAAAGTTGTGCATAGGCCATTAATTTACGCACAACTTTATGAATGTGTTTCCTTTTGACAGCTATAATACCTCATAGGAATGGGTTACCTGTTTTTCAGGTGTACTGATAGAACAAAATTGTCGAGTCAGAAATTGTAGTAAAACTCCTGGTTTGTTTCGGAGCAAAACCAGCTTTCTGTGACATTTGAAGTAGGAAATGGATGATTTAGAAGATCAGTCTGACCTCTCTTTTGAGGACTTTCAGAGATGTGAACTTAAGTTTGTGCAGAAATAAAACTGCTGTTGTCTTTTTCAAAGGTTGGAGCTCAGAAGAAACGAAGCAAACAGTTGGCGTTCTCATGTACTTTCATGTGTGTACAAAGCTGAACACTAGAGCACTGAAGAAAGCTGATTTCCTCAGAACTCCTCTGGAAAGGCTCATTATTATATGTGTGAGGTGTTTTTCTTTGAAAGAATGTCTCTGCCCCCACAAAGCCCTCAGTAGAGTTTGGACAATCAAGACTGTTTTTTCCCAATTCCATTTTCTCCCCAAAAAGTTGTTTCTTTCTTGCTGTGCTTGTAAAGAATTACGGTTTAGGTCAGGGGTCTGCATCCTTCAACACTTAAAGAGACATTTAGGTTGAATTCTCACAGAGCATAAACCCGAAAGGAGCCACTAAACCCTATTGTATCCTTCAGAAAAAGAAAATACTGATTTGTATTTATGTTGTTGTTACAAATTTGATATATTTAAATGAACTTTTTGGGGGGGGCAAATAAAAACATCAACAGAAAGAGAGAAAATATCAATAAATTTTGCATTTACTGTTTTTAAAGAGAGCCACAAGCAGCATGTGGCTCTGAAGCTGCGGGTTGCAGACTCCTGGTTTAGGTTTAAGGTAAAATTTCACCTCAGACATCAGCAGGACTTTTAAGGCGTCATTTTGATTTGGTCTGCTCTGGTTGTGACCTAGTTTTACTTCAAAAAACAAGAGTACAATGGTTTGTAAACAGGAAGTGCTGTTCAGATTTGAGAAACAACCAAAGTTTTATGCACTAGAAATTCCTTCCACAAATTCTGATAGCATTTGTTGGAAAAGATGGGACCCTTTTATTAAAATTGAGGGTACATTTTTCTTAATATGACAAAACTTCTGAGTAGATTCAAATTGGAATATTTTTCTTTTTAAGAGTTTATTAATTTTAGATAAAAACTCAAACAAAAAAGAAGACAAATGGCCGTCAGATGGACTATGAGTCCTGTTCCTTGAGACCCATTCCAATGAAAATTGTGTTTTTAACATGTTCGTTTAGCTTTTTCCCATAATGGAGGACAAATAAAGTAATTTAAGATTAAAACTGTGTTAATGAGTAATTTTTTATTCAAATCGCATTGGATCAGGAGCAGATGAATGCCCACGGTTTGAATAAGCTCGGGTTTATGCTTAATAATGAAAAGACCAGAGGGAATTATTTTACAATATAGAAAAATATAGTTGGAGTGGGACATTAAAAAAAGTTCTGAAATGCTGTGCTAACAGTGTTTAATCTAGTATAGAAAAAGGAAGAGCTTAATCTCTGTGGCCCTGGGCTGCGACTGATCTGCCTGCTTCACCCCGCTCCACCCGCATGTGAAGGAGGAGACCAGCAGAGAGCTGGCGACAGGCGGTCAGACAGAGGTCCGAGATGTCAGACAGAAGCCGCGGAGGCCGGCAGACAGGCAGACGGTTGGGACTGCAGACAGGCTGGCAGTGGGCGTCTCTCCGTTAACGAGGCCTGACAGTTTCCGTGCAGGCTCATGCCACAGTGAAAGGGCGGATCGGCTCAGATTTGGGGCGTTTGATGTTGGCTGGTGTTTGAAGCTGCTTTTGCCCCTGTTTGCTTTTTGAAGCCCCGTGGTGTCACACGGCCCCTTTGGGCTCAGGCCCTTACAGTACCTCACAATGACATTTGAAAACAAACCTGCTCTCTGCTCGCCTACCTTGCTATGATCCTCATGAGGGTTTGTTTTTCCTGCTACTTCTGGTAAATCTAATTGAACATCCGGAAGAGGGTAACTTTTTTTTTGGATTAAGCCAGGAAATCCGGGGTTGGCTATTCACTGTCCGGCCGATCCCTCACTGCTCCTATTGACGCTCTTTATCCATCTGTAAAATCAGGTTTTGTGAAGACGTGTGTGAATGTGTGAGTGCGTAACGATGGCGTGTGGGGTTCAGGAGGCTGACAAAGTCATAAAACAAGATGTGACCCCCTCACAGATGAGGCAGGACGGGTAAAAAGTGAAGACGTATTGACATAGGAGGGATAAAAAGCGGCCCTGTTTGCTTCCTGTCAGCGTCCACGCTCGGGTCTTCACGGTGCATTTCCCCTCTTCCACTGCGGACGTTCTGCAGTGTTTAGCAAGAGGGCAGATTAGCATAACGGCCTCCACAGGAACCCTGTCAGCATTAAAACACACACTTCCTCTGGAAGCTGTTTTCTGCATAATCTGTTCTTCCACCAGCTTCACCCCCCACTCCTTGACAGAAAAAGCACCCCCATTATCTCCCTCTTTTTGTCTCTCAGCCTAGAAAACAAGCAACAACTGGGTTTTAGTTTTGTGTAAAGAACAAAAACCTGAAAATAATGAAAAATTTGACTTGTGTTTGAGTTCATTTCAAGTGTAATCAATGTAAAAATGATCAAAGACTGAAAAATTCTTTTGTCGTTTTGCCCTCTTGCATTTTTTTTACTACACTTTTTTTTGGCAGATTCCTTTATTTCTGAAGTCAAACTCTACTATGGTTAGTTTACAGGTCCTTGTTTTGCCTGCCCATGTGACAAAGTGTCTTTGGGCAAGACACTGAACCCCACATTGGTTCTGGTGGAAGGTTGGCGCCAGTGTTCGGCAGCAGAGCCGCCATCAGAGTGTGAATGTGACCGTAAAAGCGCTTTGGGCCTTTGATGAAGGTCGAAATGCGCTATACAAGTATTATTTTATTTGTACTATTTTAAAGCCCTTTTCAACATCATTGATTGGATGATGACGTTTGAGTTTTTTCAAATGCGTCTTCAATGTCTGTATACTAATAAAAGTTTTTTGATTAGTACAGAGCTTCATGACTGAATTACTTTCAGTTGAAATGATGGACCAATGTTATCATCCAATCAGTGATGTCCCGTAGTACCTACCTTTTTCAGTTTCTTGTTGTATTTCAGTTTGTTAACATTACGTTTTGATTTCAGAAAATTGTTTTATTTTTAGTTATTTTTAGTTTTTTTTTTTGTTTGTTAATTAATTAATTAATTGTGTTTTTTCCGATCTTTTTGGCTCAACGAGGAAACGAAAAGGATTTCTCTTTTTAGCGTCAGACCTCAGGAGTACCAGGTTGGCTTGTTGCTGTCTTTGACAACTGGGGCAACTGATACGATTTAAATGTTAGATGGCGAACTGGGACAGCTTGATGTCTTTAGCAGTTACATCTGCCTGAGCTTTATTTGAACAGCTGCTGCATGAAAGAGGAGTTGGTGCAGCTAAATCCCATTACTTTGCTACTGTAAGAAGATATTGTTGGCTCTGAAAACTAACTTTAAGCCCCAACATTTCCAGTAAACTCACTGTGTTGGGTTTTCTTCTGAAATCTGCAGCCTGTTTGTAAGATCTGAGGTCAGAGCTGTGATTTAGTTTAGTAACTGCAGAGGAAAGTGAAGCCGAAACACAACTTTTTTTTACCCAGAGTTTTCTCAGTTGAGGTCTTTGTGTCTGTCAAACATGAAATACAGAAAACCACAGGAAAACAAAGCCAAGAAAAACACATGAAGTTAGCACATCCTTTTGTTTGGGGATATTTGACGCATATCAAGGCTTTTCAAAACTCCAGCTCTGCCAGATTCCACCACAAAACCCATCCGGAGGCTGAGACAGCAGACTCTTCCGATGAGGATAAAAAAAGCATGATTTGTTTTCCTTGCAGAGTCATTCATATTCTCATGTTCCCACATCCGGATCAGGAAGCAGCTCTGAGCACAAGGAACAGGTGGATCCACAGCACTGTCAGCTGGGGGCACTGATGTGCATGGAAAGGCCTTCAACAGGACAAAGAACTGTCTGGCTCAAATTACCATATTCAAGTGATTAGGCTCAAAATTGCATTTCTGAATATTTCTTTATTTAAATCAATGTGAATCAGGAGCAGATGAAAAAAATGCAGTTTGAAAAAGAAGGTTAATGGATCCATGCACGTCTTTCCTTTCCACGTCTGAGTTGATTTCTGGCTCCATAACATTCGGCTGAATAACTGTTTTTTTGTTGCAGGGGTGATGTTAGGTTGGGGGCTATAAACTAGCTGAACTGCGTGCAAATAGAGCGCTCTCAGCAACAGGGAAGCGACAGGACGGGGTTACTTCACACGAACAGTCCCGCCCACAACTCAAAGGCGAATTTCTAATGAGTTCCTGCTGCTCTGCAGAAACTGTGTCCTAGAAAACAACACTGGATTTTGGCTAAAAGTTACATTATTAAAAGACCACTGGGAGTGCTTTTTGAAAATAGATCAAATGATGATCAGAGTGGCTCTTTGATGCTCGGGTTTGATGCATCGTTGTTTCTGTTTAATGTTTTGGGGCTTTTTCATTTTAGGAGGGTTTTCACTCTCGTAAAAAACTGCTCTGTTTATATTTTGACAAATATTTGGGGGCTAGAAACCCCGAAAATGTACATTCAGAGCTTTCTGAAATGATCTGTGGCATGCAGTGTACTTGTAGTAGATTTATTGTTGTGACTTTTTGGTAAATTCTTCTAAAGCAGGTTAATTTACACTCCAGAAACTCACTCCGATCATCTTTTGATGATTATTTTAAAGGCGTTCCCAGAGTTTTTTTTAATTATGATTATGCTGCTTTTAGGCAAAATCAATAAACCTCTGTATTGGACATATTTTTTGCAGAACGGCAGTAGTTTATTCGAAATTTGCCTCTGAGTTGTGGATGGAACAACTTGAGCTGAGTAAACCCCACCCCCCCTTCCCCTCCCTGTTGAGTGCTCAGAGCAGGGAGCTTGTGGCCGACTTTGCATATTTTTTATCTCACAAATAAGCTCTTTTTCAAACTGCATTTTTAGTCTGCTCCTGACTTACAATTATTTAACTTAAGAAACACTCAGAAATGCTGTTTTCAGCCTAATTTTCTTACTATATGGCCTTTATCCTCAGAAAAATGCTGCAAGATCATGTTAAAAACACAGCTTTCAATGGAGTGGGTCTTTAAAGCTCTATTTAGGAAGCAACGCTTAAAAATGAACAATTACTAAAGGACCTCCCCAGAGGAGAAATGAGAAAACTGAAGGATTTCTGCAGAAACAGAACTTTTGTGCTCGACTGAAGTTGAGGTTGACTCTCCCAGTGGTGGACGAACCCGTCGTGTCGAAGCCCAAAGCAGAGAGGAGGCAAATTTGAGCAACAATCTGATGCATACTTTGGGTTTCACGCTCTTGGCCAGCAGCTCCGGATAGATTTGATTGCACCAACAACCTCGGGCCAAATCTAATTAGCACATGATCCACACCAGGATGTCGGCCTCATGTTTCTGCGTGAGGCGTGATATCAATACAGTCTCTCTGTCATCGAGAGGAAGCAAAAGGTTTCCCATCATGCATCAGTGTTGGCTGAGAATGACAGGGATGAAAAAAGAAAAAGCAATTTTTGTTTAAAGTAAACATTAGATTGAAATTATTAATCTAATAGAAGCACCTCATGGATTAATGCCAACACAAATGAACTGGAGACAAAGACCCACAAAAAGATTGTATTTCATGAAAAGAAAATGGGAACCTTTTTTAAAAGTTAGATCTAGTAGAAAATAAAAATAATACAAACCGAACTGATTCACTGAAGCATTAATTCTTTAGACATTGTCAGATTAAAATTTCTTAATGTTTTTTTTATGACATGTCATTTTCATGTTGGACCAAACTTTCTTCTGTCACCTGTTTGAAACGATGTGGCAACAGGACATTTGAAATGATGGGCGTAGCCTGCAAGGGAAAGCTGCTGAGTGATGGGTCTGGAGATCTGCAGCAAGACCTTGGGATTTCCTAAGAAATAACAGATTGAGATTGTTTTATAACCCATAATTCATAACAGCAAAAACAACTGTTGTTCTTGACATGAGTTTACACTGCTAAACTCTACAACTTCCTGAAAAGTAAACAGGACATTTTTTAAGGAGTTCGTTTCCTTGGTGATCGAAGAAAAACTCAATTTTTGAGTCAAAACTGCCAAATGAACCCCCCCCTGCCCACCTAGATGAGTCAAATGTGTAGCAGTAAACATCTAAAAAGGTTTGTGAAAACAGGTTGAACATTTGTTTTAATTTTGGAGTAAATTCATTTTTAATTTGAAAGTCTTTGGAGAAGTTGTACTCTTCTGAAACCAGCCTCAAGTGTTTTTTAAGGAGCTGCAAATGTTCCTTTTTTTAAAGCAAGTCTAAGTTACCTCTATGGTGAACTAGCAGTTTGAAATGGGGAGCTGGACTACAGCTCAGCACTCCCTCTGAGGAAGAGGAGGCTTCCATCAGTATGTGAAGGTCACATCTTTGATTGAGGTTTGATGCTGTGGGAACAAGTGAATGAATTTGAAATTGATATTAGCTGGTTAGGAAAAGTATGTTTGACCTGATCTGAAGTACTGGAAGTTGTTTTTTGACTTAGTGGGAAAGAAAATAATTAAATGTACTCATTCTTTGCCAACTAAAATCTACTTAACCATCACCTCTACTTAACACCACAATCAAAAACTGGAATTAGAAACCCTTTTTCATGGAATAGACTAACATACCTGCTGCAGGAATACTGCTAGAACTCCCAACAAAACTTCCTCTCTAATTAGTATCAATTTGGTTAAAAGATCACCAGCCTGAAACTCCAAGATGTGTGAGTTTGTTCATCCTGCGAATGCGTGGGCCTTCTGCGGGTTCTCTGACTTCCTCCCACTGACCAAAAAAATGTGTGATGGGTTCATTAAGGATTTTAAATAGTCCCTTAGCAATGAGTGTACGCGTATGAGTTTGTGGCTTGGTGGGAGATTGTTATGTACCTTCGTCCAGAAACAGCTGTGCTCCAGGAGGAATCATGACCCCAACTGGGACAGAAAAGACGTAGAGGATGGTTGGATAATACGGATGGTGGCCAGTCCCACTCCAACTATATTTTTTTGTTCTGCAAAACCGTTCTCAGTGGTCTGGTAATTATGATTAGGCAGTTTTTAGCTGAAATAAAAAAAAATCTAAATCATTAAATTAGAGCTAAGACCAAGCCGGATAGTTTTGAGTCAGGCGACAGCTCAGACGAGGAAAATGAAGATGGATCTATTTGTCTGCAAGTGGACGCATCCGAGCAGGGGGACCTCGGCCCACCCATGGCCGTTGCTGCATCACAAACGGCGGGTTTTTATCTTCTCCTGATTCATCACAATTTGAAAAAAGCAATATTCAAAAACACAGTTTGGATTTTTTTTTTTTCATTTTATACTGTTTGTCCTCCGTCATAAGAAAAATACCCCAATAACATGTTAAAAACATCAAAAAACAGTGGATTTTTTATGTTTAACACAAATTTGCTCTTGAAAAACAAATGAGGTTCAGATAAAGACAACAATTTAACTGAACGTGTTCAGCAAAAACAGAACACGTGTTTTTTAAAAGTTGCCACACAATTGATATTTTAAAAAATCAAGTTATTGTATTTATGAAAGTTTACATGATTTGAGGGAATAGTTTTAAAGTGTACATCTGAGAAAACTGGTGTGCAAAATGCAAAATCTAATAGTCATGCTAAGATGTTTGACAACACTAAGTGGAACTCCCACCTATATCTGGTTTTGTTCTTTTTATTTTAAGCACACAAAAAGCTCAATCAGATTTCTTAAATATTTTTCTAACAAATTCTTCTACTGGAAATCCAAAGAAGTGCTTCACCAAAGAGCTGTCATCTTTGGTTTTGTTGGAAAAGATGACACCAAAAGGGGAGTGACAAAAGGAAAAAATGGTAGCAGGACTTTCAAGGAATTAAAAAGTCATCATTTTTGTACGTCTTGTCAAACCTAAAAGAATTGTTAATACTTTTGCTGCTTAATTACTTGCACATAAGCCTAAAGTGTCACCAAAAAGAATCACATTTTTAGCCTAAAACTAACAAAATGAGGCAAAAATTCCTTTTTTTTTCTTTCAGATCTGGAAATCCTTTCCAGCAGACCTTAGCTTAATGAATCATGGGATTTCTCGTCTGAATCCTGCAGGTTAAAGGTCAAAGTTTAGCTGTCTATGCATGACCATGGTGATCTTACAAGCAATGAAGCTCAGACTTTAATCTTCACTTGTGAGTGGGCAGAATCACATGGTGGGAGCTTTCAATGGATCACAAAGAACCTTAAAAAGTAGGAATGCTCAGGTGAAGAGTGAAGTGCAGGCATTTGCAGCCTGTTAAATGGTAGTAAACAGAATAAAATTGTGTTCCTGTTGGTCGCCGTTTGGAACATTTTTTAGGTTTTTTGCTTACTTCATTTTAATGATAAGCATTTACGGTGTAAAGTGCACGCTTGTCAGACGACAAAGTGCTGCTGCACATGTAAATGTTTGCAACCTGTTGTACAAAACTTGATCCCTGGTCCTCTCACTTCCCTTGTGCTGTTTTCAGCCTCAGGGGAAACAGGATCAGTGTGTTTGTCAAAGGTCAAACACACCAAGCTCACCTTTCTCTGCCTAACAAGGACATCAGCCTCCTGAGCTCCAAAAGCAAAGACCTTTTCATGCAAATATGAGCAGAAAAATGCAAAATCTGCTGTTTAATCTCACTTTTGCTTTGTCTTTTTAGTCTGCACACACCTTCACCATCACTATCACCATCCTTCAGAGATGAATATTTCTTGACCATATAATATAGCTAAAAAAGTATTTTAAATATTCAAATTCCCTTGTTTATTTGTTGCATCATTTGCTTGCTCTCTCTGTGGTTCGTTGGGAGTTCTGAAGGAAAGGAATAGCCCAGTGGGGGTGGGATGATGGGTGGGAAAGCTGTGTCAAAGTAGCTGGATTGCACAGTATTAAGTCCATTAGCATCAACCTTTGCAATAATTCTGTACTTGTTTGAAATGGAGACTTTCCAGCTGCCCCGTATTGACTTGGGCCTCAAAAGTGGCTTCCAGGGACGTGTGACCTCCAGGGTTCAAGGATCAAGGGTTCAGGGAGTCCACACGCACCTTCTGTGCCACAGAGCCGAGGACAAAGCTCACATTGAGCTTAGGCGCTCTTAAAGTGTCTCTGTAAAATTTATTGATTTTCTGTTGCAGCAGGAAAACAACTGTATATTTTATGAGAGAAGGAGAGAATGTTCCTGTTTTCTGCTGTTGAAAAATGTCCACACTGTATTCATGTTTCCAGAAAGGTTGGTTTTTGCTACAGGGCTCGATTTGTAATGTTTTTAATGAGCCAAATTTGACAGGAGAACATGAAGGAAAAGCCAGAAAAGGGCAGAGGTCGACACCACACTCAAACTGTGAGAAAAATCATAAAAAACAAGATGATTGTCTGTCAGAATTTTACAAGCCGATCGGTGGATGCAGAGGTTTTTAGGAAAAGTAGAAATTTTTGTCGACCGGATGATTTTTTTCTAAAAATTATTTTTTGGTCAACGGCTGACCGTTGACGCCATCTCAAAATCGGGCGACAGCTGGGCGGCCACAGCTGGATTGCCGGCCGGCAGCAGCTCTTATTGAACAATTTGCAACTGTCTCCGGACGACGGCCGCCCACATAAGGTGCCACCCGGTAGCCTGGGGTTTATAACATGCAACCCATTCTGCACGCCGGACGTCTGCCGACCGCATTCATGACCACGCCAACCATTTTCAAAAAATGTAGGCAGCGGGATGAAATCTTGAAGATTTTGCCAATGCCTCTCCACGGCACTGTGATAGTTGTGTTTGTGACTGTAGCATCACAGCACAACCGTATCGGTGTGACACCTCTGCAAGCAGCACAACAGCAAACATGGTGTCAAATGTACTGTGGCACAGAATGATGTGCTATGAGCAGGTCTTCAATTCCGAATGGCTTACAGCAATCCCAGACCACCAAACTACCACCACTGTGTTTGGGTGTCATCTTTTATTGATAATTGCTTTGCTGGTTCTGGTTTCACATGCAGATTCAGTTGAGGACACAGAATGGGAAATCAGTTAGATGGTCTAAGAAAACAGCGTTTGCTGATAAGACCGTGTTGACAATCATGCTAAAAGAAATCTGGTTTCCTGAGGTCGTTAGGGTGTCACCATGATGAAGGCACATCTGATTTGATCAAAGACCGATATCCACTGACTATGTTAAACATCAACGATTAACTCATGTCTGGAGAAATAAGTGGTTAAAGCCCAGATTATGAAAGTAATTTATACAGGATATTAACAGATTCAAATGCAATGGTTCATGAGAAAATATAGTTATTTTGCATCAGCAGAAGTCTCCAGTTATTTTTCCTAGGGTTCCTAGGGGCATCTAAGGGGTAAAAATGTCCAAACCTTATTGTATTTTCAGGATTTGATTTTACATTTCTCTTAAATATTCATATCCAGTGTTGTTTCACACACTCCTCCTACAACAGAGTCTTTAATTTAGACCTTTTGTCCAGGTCCTGACCCACAGACCTTCCACTCACAGCCTTCAAAACAACAGCTGGCAGGGAGGAAGGGTGGGAGATAACGGAGGCCAGACGGAGAGGGAAGTAAGTCCGGGTGGAGAGCTGAAAGAGGGAGGTAGATCAGCAAGGAGACGTTCTGGAGGAATGAAGATACAGGGGAGGATAGAGAGGGGATTTACAAGGAAGTGGATGACACAGTTAACGTCCACCAGCAGGAGAAGTTATGGTCCAGATGTGTTGCAAGACCTGACTCATTTACATCCATTCAGGCACATTCTTCTGACAACTCACAAAACATATCATTTTTTTTAAAAAGACCTTTGACCTTTGGACTTAATAATCTATAGATGTTTTTAGATTTTTGGAGAAGTTACAGAAATGTCTTCAGAACAAACTGAAAATAAATCAAATTAAAAAGTTGGATTTTGTAAACGTCTTTAGAGTTACTGTCAGATCAAAATATTAACATTCAGACAAGAATATGTATTTTTGAGTTCTTTGTAAGTGATTAAACAAAACAACAGAAACTTTTGGAAAATGTAAAACAATTGTAAAGTCTTTAAGGGGCTGCTTAATTTAAACTCACTTCTGCAGAAAAACATAATACCATAAGAAACTTTCATTCAATATCATTCAATTTTTTAAATAAAGAGTGGGTGTGTTTTGGAATATTAACCTTTTTTGTTTCAATAAACAAAATAAACCATCACTTGCTCTTTAAAGCATGATGAATATTAGGCCTCAGTTTGGGCCTAAGAAGCCTTTGGACATTACAAGGACAATTTTTAGAAAATTTGCCAGATAATTATTATAAAAAAGTGGAATTAAGTAAAGTCACAATATGAAAACATCCAAATGTAGATAGTTTTTCAAAACTTTTCAAAGAAGATTTTTCAGAAACCACAGCTGTTGCTCTCTACTTCCACACTTTGGACACGTTTTTAAATCCCACTGTGATTATCTTTTGATCTATGTGGTCTTTTAATCACGATTATTTTCAACTATTTAGAGCAGAAGCAGAAAAATCTCTGGAGCTGAATTCCTGACATTCACTTTGATCAAAAACTCTTTTCTGTGGAAAGTTTTTGATGTGTAGGAAGATCAAGCCACGCTTCCTGATAGATGTGAAAGTGCCCTCTGTGAGGTGACATTCCAGCAGGAACATTTAACGGAACCTCCGGCGCACTTGCATGTTTGGCAAAGCTCCAGATCTTTTGTGTGAATGTCCATCTTTCTCTCTGAGCTGCTATTGTCGGCTCAGCATGGAGCTGGGGGTGGGGGGGTTGTGGCCATGCAATCAGATCCTTGGATCCCTCGCAGCATTTGTTCCTCTGGCCTGTTTTTGCTGTCAATACTCCACTTGAGAGAATTAAGGGGAGCCAAGTACCTGGAGTTCAGGAGGTAATAAAGCAGTCAAAGCACAATGAAAGCATCAGAAACGCGTCCAGTCAGGCGGGTTTCATTCCAGCTCCCAAACACAAGGATTCAGCCGTAAAAGATGCGTGCGTGCACTCATGAAGCCACTCTACCAAAACAACAACTGCACCCAGAATAACGTCAATCATTCATCTGGATGAAATGTGGCACTTCAATACCGATTTATTTTTATTTTCAAGCCATATGCCGTCAGCTACAATTCTTTTTTAATTTTCTGTGAGGCCAATGTTTGTTTTTTCTGAGCTGCACACAGTAGTGGAGCTGAGCATGCTCTGCGTTTCAGGGCTTATTTGGTTCTTTCCCCATGAGTAATCTTTTTCATCCGATGCTAAAGCTCACACTGAGACTTTCACACTCCTGTCAGATTCCTGAAAGGCTGACTGTATCTGGGTGGGAATCAGTTTACACCACTGCGTGATTTTTTTTTTTTTTTTTTTTTTGTCGTGAAAGACGGTTTTTGTGCGCGTGAGTGTCTGCAAGCAGAAAAAGCCAGACCGGCAGGCAAGAAAGCACCAAAACTTTAAATAAAGTTAAGTTGATGTGTGAAACGAGTGAATTAGTCAACAGTTGTATCTGTAAACCCCAGAAAGGCATTTATTTCTAATTTTTAATGATTTCCACCCTAATGTTCTTTTGGTTTTGATTTATTTCAAGCATGCAAAATAAAAATATATTAAAGAAGACAAACAAAAGAGATACATATGGCAGTCCCTGGAATCAGAGCTTGATTAGAAAATTAAAAGTAAAAGAATGCATATCCAGTTATGTGCATCCACATACACATGCAAAGGATGCCATTATAAATACTATTGATCATAAATAGACATATTTGTACTTATAGATATAATACATGACACACTGAATCCTTCAAAGAGGATGAAAGATGAAAATTGTGTTTTTATCATGTTCTTGTGGCATTTTTTGGATGATAGAGGACATATGTTACGAAGATTAAGCCTAAAATTGTTTGTTTTATTGAAATATTGTGTTTCGGGAGCAGACAAATAAATGTTTGATTAAGCTGGTAGCAGTGACGCAGGTGCTACAGTCAGCGGGCCACAAACGTCCTGCTACGCTCTACTAATTCAGACAAAGACAGATACAAAAACAGCTTTGTTTTCTTCATCCGAGCTGGTACCCAGCTCAAAACTGGACTACTGGATGGTTCCGATATTGCTCGTGATGTAAAGGTTCTTAATTAGTCAGTGGACAAAGGTAAGATTCTTGCAAGAACGTTTAATATTTTTGTTGCATTTTTCTTAAATGTAGATGTAAAATCTTTTAATCAAGTAATTGTCATTCACTTTATTCAATGTTTCAAAATATAAAAATTGCTTTAACTGTTTTAATCCTATCAGGGTCGACAATCAATTTTGAAAGTAATCAATCTGACCCAAAAATTCACAATTTCATTGAGATTTTAGTCCAAGCATAAAACTCTGACATGATTATTACTTTTAATCTCATCATATTATAATTTTGATGCTTACTAACCCAAGAAACCTAAGGAGGGAAAAGCTGATGACAGAACAGCTGAGCGGCAATCGAATCATGATGAATATCAGCTGAAATGTTTTTTCATGTTTGTGTTTGGTTTCTCGAATTTTCTTTTATTTTCTAAAATGTACATTTGTTTTGTTTTTAACTTTTGTTGTGATCTTAAAAATGTTTTTGTGTCGAGTGATTTGTGTTTATTTATTGATGTGATTTGCACTTCAGGGCCACAGTATCCATCCAATAGAAGTGAAAAAAAAATGTTTTAAATGAAATTATCTGCAACAAAAACCAACAAACAGAACTTTCTGTGCTGGAAGGTGCTGTTTTTTGTAGTATTCCATAATGTGGATTATTGAGGGGGGAATGATGGGAATCTTCAGCTCTCCCATCCTAAAATTACAACAAAAATGGTTAGAAACATTGGAGCGTTTCAGCCGTACAGCTTTAAACCAGGTGCCAGCTTGGACGAGGAGAACAAAGACGAACATGGATCTAATCATCTGCAAATCTGCTCTGTTTTAAACTGCATTTTTCGTCTGGTCCTGATTCACAATTTGATTAAAGAAATATTAAAGCTTAATTTTCATTATACATATCCTTCATTGTGACAAAACTGCCACAAAAACATGTTAAAAACTGCATTTTTACTGGAGCAAGTCTTTCAAGATCCGCCCAGGTATCTTTGTTCTTTGTATTTATTGACTAATTGTAAATTTATGGGGACATTTTTGATATAATCTGAGCTGTTTTATTCCCATGTGGAGGATAGTTCATTTATCGATTTATTTTTAGGATTGTTGGTCCCATAAAGTGTCATTTTGGTTTAGTTATTTGTCACCCAACCCTACAGAAATGTAAAAATGGTGAAAAAACAAAAGAAGGGTTTACTTTTCCAACCTAAATGGAACCATTTCCTG
The DNA here is from genome assembly GCA_014656515.1 of Oryzias celebensis. NCBI lineage: Eukaryota > Metazoa > Chordata > Actinopteri > Beloniformes > Adrianichthyidae > Oryzias > Oryzias celebensis. Next base: position 21,565,498 of record BNCR01000013.1, read on the forward strand.
TATACATTTTTCTTGAGAAGATGATTTCAGCACCGTGATATCTATAGACAGCTAACCAACTGTTTCCCCTCATCTGGGTCAGCCCATGTCATCAGAAAATGTTGCACTAAAGTGATCTTTTCAAACCTTTGAGCATGACTCAGAGCGAGTCAGGACCCAGGGGATGCTGGGTAAACCAGAGGCAGTCATAAATGCACAGTCTCTCACAGAGGCAGAAATGTTTGTTCATTATACAAATATCTGAGCGATGGGAGGGGACGGTGAGGTCTCACCACAGAGAACATTCAGCGGTTGGGGAGATGCGCCGCTTGGTTGCCAGTTAAAAATGAGGCCGAGCCCTGCAGTCAGAGTTCATCTTCTGCTGTGAGCGGTCAACAGCTCAAAGAAACAACACAATCACTGTTGGGAACAAACTCCAGGTCATCTCCTCTTTCACAATGGACTTAAAAACAATAGAAACATCAAGTTCATCAAATCGACAAAAGTTACAGATCTACCTGTAGATCCTGGAATGTTTTAAGAATCAAATTCTTCTACAGCAATGGGAGGAAAGAGAAGGATTCTCATTTGCTCTAAATGTTTCTCAGGTTTCTCCCACACAGAAAGTGTATTTGTCGCTGTTAATCAGCACTAATCTGCGGCTTCCTGCTGACCTTTTCCACCGTAGAGAAACCCTCAAACCACCTGTGTAGGCATGAGTTCATGTACATTTCTGCTTCATACCCCACAGATTCTGGGCCATCTCCTCTGAATGGTTTCCACACCGTCACGGCTTTGTGGTACGAAGGAGGCAGCTGTCCTCGTGACCCCAAATCTAAACCTGTTTAATATTCATGAAAGTTCCAGATATTACAAGCAGAGAAGTGCTTTTTGAGGTATTTCTTCAAAACAACAGTTAAAAAAAGCCCATTTGCATGAAAACAATTACATTTTAGGGAAGAAAAGAACTACAGAAAATAAACTCTTCTGTCCACTCTCTGCAGGGATGTCCTCTGATGGGCAGTATTTTTTTTTTGGGTCATAATTTGCCGGGTAATGCGAGGCAGATGCGCGTAACGCTTCTGTGCGTGGCCTCAGAGAGAACGGGAGTGCTCAGGCTATGAGATAATGCCAGACGAGGCCAGCCTTGCTCCACTGCGGCTGCGGCTGCTGTGTGTGTGTGTGTGTGTGTGTGTGTGTGTGTTCTGCACACACTAAACCCACCAGCGGATGTTTAACATCCCCTTTCCGCTCAATTACCGCCTCTCAAGGTCACAGATATCTGTCCAAGATAACTTTGAGCTTTCTCGGCCAACTTCAAGTCTTTATTTTTTATCATCGGTTCGATTGTAACCAAACTGTGAGTCAGACAAAAGTATTTGTGTCCCCCTATAAATGGCTATAATGAGCACCTCTTCCTTGTAATGACTGGTTCTGAGGCCTTATGCATGTTGTAAACATTGCTGTGGCGTTCTTGGCTGCGTTTTCAGGTCTTGGTGTTTCTTGGCTCCTTCCTGATATTCCTGGATCTTTTTTTTTTTTTCTTCTTGGATTCGTGATCTTGCAACTTTTCCTCCAGCTGTTTGTACCATTTGTTTGCTCATGATTACTTAATGGATTTAATGGGGGTGTGTGCATGTGTGGGGCGACGCTGAGAGAAAGTGAACGTTAACTGGGAGCAGACTGTGTATTCAGGACCTGTGTGTTTCTGCCCCTGTGTGTGTGTGTGTGTGTGTGCATTCCTACCACAGACTCATCCGGCCTCTCCGGATCTCGGCGCAGTGCGTCGCTCTAATCCTGCCTTCCTGTTTTCCTGCAGGAGAAGTGAGGCGGAGAGGAAGAGGAGATCTGATAATTAGACCGATAACAGTCACAGTCAGACGAGCGAGGAGAAGGTGCAGCTGAAGGACAGTTGGTCTCTCTGAGCTGAAGGGACGCTTGAACCTCCTGCTAATTTAGATTCATTTAAATGTTCTCGTCAAATAGTGGATCTTGATCTGATTTTTCAGGTTACATGTGGACATAACAGATAACAGCAGTCATCAGGTCAAGATGAAACAAATCTAGATTTTTTTTCCCCTAAAATGCTGCATTTTTGCTTCAAGTTTCTATGTGTAAACAAAACGCCAAAAATAAAAGTCACTTCATCAAAATGTGAGGCCCAGAGAAGTGTATCCACGGTAACTTTGAGGAGTGCAAATAGAGAACAGGAGCAGAGTGTCATTTGTTTGTGCCCACATCAGCAAATGGTGTTGTGGAGAGGTAGAGTGGTCGACCTCTGATGGGAATGTCAAAAGTTTAATTCCTGCCTTTCCTGCACGTGTGTCCTGGGGACAGACACTGCTCCTGGTGAGTGAATGTGTGTCTGCATTTGGGTAAAACACTTAGAAAAGCAATATATAAGTATATACCCCATTTACAACCATATACAGGTGGACGTACAGTAGCTCTGCAGTGCAAATCAGCACAAAAAAACACATTAAAGATGAAAACAACTAATAAAAGAACATTATGTTTAATAAATCAAAACAAAATCCCTGAAACCAAAATGAAATAAAAACCCCAAAACAATAAGAAAAAAAGAAACAATAAGAAGGAAACATTTCAGAAAACATAAGTAATTTCCAGAATGAAACAGAATGAGAAACCAGATAAGGTATATGTACTGTGGGACATCATTGATTGGATGATGACATCTGTTCACCTTTTCAACAGAAAGTTAGTTATTTGATGAGGTAATATCTTCTTAAGCTTCTGACCTCCATTGCAAAAGTGCAGTAATCAATCAATCAACTTTTCACCACAGTTCAGGAAATCATCCTTTGCTTTCTCTCTTCAAAAGTCATCATCCAACCCGTGATGACCCAGAATAACCACCTTTTCCTGTTTCTTATCTTTCTTCATTTTTTAAACTTTTTATTTTGATTTCTGGAAATGACTTTTCTTTTCCAAATTGTTTGTTTTTTTTACGTTTTAGTTTTTGGAATTTTGTTTCGATTTCTAAAATATGACATAAGTCGTTCTGCTTTCTTGTATTGTTGTGATATTTATTATGTTGTTGTGTTGAGTGATTTGTTGACGTGATTTGCGTATGGAGGTTCTGGATATAATATATTTGAAGGCTGCATTACGTACAGTAATTCTCCAAAATAAATCAGATAATGGAGTTTTCCATAGACATCTGCTCTAATTACGCTGATATTTTAGGGTGTGTTAAAAAAATCCTTTTAAATGATCCAAATTAATTTATAATTCAAATAATGTGTAAACAAGGGTTGTGTCCGAATTCCCTCACTACTCCCTGTTTTGAATACTATATATCTATTTGTTGAGCTGTCCGAATCTACAATTCCAGAATCCGGTGGTCTGGAAATTTCCGAGAAGTTTCAGCAAAAAAAAAAAAAAAAACAACAGAAAAAACTGGTGTGCATTGATGTTCATTAGATTGGTGAATATAGATCACAATTTCTTGGGTTTGAACAAGTTGCCATTTGAAAAAAATGATGTGAATATATTATAAATCATTCAAGCTTTCATCATCAGATTCATAAATAGTCTAAGTTTTTTTTTACAGGAAAACTTCCTACTTTATCAAAAAACCTCAGGTTAAAAATCTTTCAATAGATTTAGATGAATTTTCACTTAACATTGAAAAATTTTAGCCTGTTTTTGTTAAACTGTATTTTCATGCTACTTTACATTTAGTAACTCATCACTTTTCCAGAGAAACAGGCTTTTCTAGTATTTTACACATTAAAGCAGCAGAAAGAACTAAAGGATGAAGTGGAAGACCAAAAAATCAAGAAACGCAGCAACTTGATTTCAACACATCCTTCCCTTGATGCTTTACAGACGTGGTTTTCACACCCACGCACCCATCTTCCTGCTCATGTCTTTTTTTGAGGACGAGGAGAATGAGCACGGCGGGTGCATGATGGTTTCTTTCTGCTGCTTTGACAGTAATGAAGTGTCTAACAGGGTCCTGTCAGCAGCTTGGAGTCACTGGTAACCTCGAGACACTGCGGAGACACGGTTCATGCATGCAGACACATATCCTTTATACGGTCAGACACACCCATCTGGTGACGCCGGCGCAATTACCAGTCACCACCAATTACTGCAGCTCACACAAGGCCGTGCATCTGAAACTGGTCGGCCATGTGTGGATCGACCTGTGATGTGGTCCACACAGCACCAACAGACAAGAAGCAGAGATCCTTATAACGGCGCATGGCGAACGGGTGTTGCAGAGACTTTTATGAGCCTCTTTGGAAATTTGTTTGCAGTTTAATTTGTGCAAGTATTTAAAGTTAATTTCATAACAGTTTTTGTGACAATTTAATAAAGAACAAAGCAAAGAAAGCTTCCCAGATGTGTCTTTACATGCTAGAAATCATCTGGAAACACACTAAACTGGGTTGGTTTTATGGGTTACTCAATTAAGCCTTTAAGGAAAATAAAAAAGTGAAATGTGAGGTTTGAATATTAAGAAAAGCACTAAATTCAGAAGTCTGATCCCCATGACCAAACTAGAACAGTGAACGTATCCCAATAAAGAACAAACGAGTTTTTTTAAACCGTATTGATTTCATGATTACGAAAACAACCAAAGAAAATTGCCAAAAATAAGCATTATAAGTTTGCATTTTGTACTGAATAGCCTTTTCTTTTTTCTTTTCTTAGCTACATGAAACCAATTTCATTAAAAAATCAAAAAAGCATTATTAAAAAACTCAAACTTTTTTTTGGTCAAACTTCCTTTAAGTTGCTCTTTTTCTGAATTTAAAGCAAAAAAATCCATAAAATAAAAGAATATCCAATCTGAAAAAAAACTTAATAACTTTCAGTCATTATCTTTGAAATTAATATGTTTAAAAATATTAAATTTTTTAAGACATTTCACTGGTATTTGATTTCACTGGTTTTAACTGGGACTGAAGTTGTCTGTGTGGTCTGGACAAAAGGATAAAAAAAGATTCAAATCCGGCCAGAAATTATTTACAGTTGTTATAATATTTTTAGGTTAAGATCATTTCAGTCAGGCCAGGTTTTCTAAACTGTGCTTTAGTCAAAGCCTCAAAAGGTGGCCAAAACATTTTACAGAATTTTAAAGTCTGTCCCTAAAGCACCAAGCCATGATAAATGAAAAACAAAAACTCACAGTTGTCAAGAATATGCATCCATTGACTGTATAAGAGAACTGGACAGGGTGAGTGTAACGTCACCCATAGGAAATGCCTTATTTCCGACTCCAATAAAATCAAGTCAATTCAATTGCCATTTCTTAGATACGGACGTCACCATGTTGGAGCCAAACAAAGTCAGTAAGAAGTGACTGGTCCAAATTGATCAACTTTTCTATGGCAGCCACTCTGGCCAATCAGGAGTGAGCTTGTTGGAAGGACACACCCCTGCCCCTACTTCAAAAAGTGGAATTAACAAGAAAATTTCAAAAAAGGTAGCAGAGCACGAATGAATATCCAGACAAACATAATGTCTCATTAAGCGCTGTTTTGTTCTCTATAGACGTCTATGGGATTCTGGCTTCCTGGAGCCGGCAAATACTTCCTGTATGGAATACCAGGGAGGAGGGGTCGTTCAGTCCAGTTCTCATTTACAATCGATGTATACATCTGAGGAATTCTTGAATATTTATATTTTTTAGCAGAAATCTGCCTCTTTTTACAAATGTTTTTACACAGGAACTGATAGAAAATTGTTCCCTTTTGCAACCTGCCTCCAGAGTTCTTTAGAGGAACTGCAACATTCCGTATTTCCTGGTTTCCATCCAGTCCTGGATGTGAATGCCTTGGTGTAGTCCCCAAACTGAGCATAATCCTGGTGGACCGTTAGGAATAAAAGAACACCCCCAGCAGAAACAAAAGCTTTTCAAATCATCAACAAGAAAAACAGTGTTAAACTGTTTTCAGAAAAAACAGAGACACTATACATCCACCAAAAAAAAAAAGCTTTTAAAGTGAACATTTGGGAAAACCCGAGTGGAGCTGGAGCTTTATCTCCTCAGTCTTTTTTCCATCTGTCATCTATGGAGTCTGTCTGAAATGAAGCCCAAGGGGATGGCTGTTACTGCAGGCTATGACAGCATCCTCTGCTAATCACCTCACCTCACAAACTGAGTGTGTCTGGGGTGTCCTGGGGTTCAATGATGCTTTTGCATTGAGATAGCTGATCTCAGGAAGCAGCTGACCTTTCCTGAGAGTTGTCTAGGGGATAATTTAATTGAACCTCCTGACCTGAAGCCACTTAACATGGAGCCATAAATTGCAGAAATGTAATAATGAGTTAATGTCACTCAGAAAAAGCTGTTTGCTTTGGCTCAGAGAGACGTTTCTTGTGCACTGCAACCTTTACTCAATATACAAATAATGACATGTAATTTCAGTCAAATTTACATTCTAGTTGTGTTCCAGAACACTGCTATGTACTGTTGGGCTATTTTTGTTGTGCTTTCCTTAAGGAAAAACACATGAACGTTATTTGACCGAGCTAAAAAGGACTAAAACTGTGAATAAAATCAGGGGTGCTGTTTGGTTTGTTTTACATCTAAAGCTGGTTTTCTTCTGCAAAGATTTTCCGAAGAAGTAAACTCTTTTAACTTGTCAAATAAAATTGTATTTTTTAATTTATTTATACAGAAGCGTAGCATCTTGCTGCAATCCAAGTTTGAATTGAAATTGTTTTCATGCTGAAGGCGCTGTCCTTTGAGTTTTATCGTCAGGCAGACATGGTTGGGGTGTCGCTGCCTCAAAAAAAAAAAAAGAAGTGAAATCGGTTCCATCCAAAATCATTATTTATTCCTAAAAATCTAGATCTGTACTTTTGATTTTGCCAATAGGACTCCTTTAGTCACACGCTCATCTTAACCTCTTGGAAGCCTGGTTTCCTGTCTCCACGCAGCCTGAAATCCGAGCCAAATCAATTAGTCTGTAGAAATTACAGAGCAATAAATAACGAGGGCCAGTCTGCAGCAGAGGAGTCAAGTGAAGGAGGAAACCAGAGTTATATGGGGCCCCTCCTGTCTGCATGTGCAGCTCAGGATGCCGGGGCCTCCAAACTCTTACAACACAACAATACTGGTTTTTATGAGCTTCACTGCATGATATTTACAGGGCGACTAAATCTGTTGGGAGCATTTCACTTAATGACAGAAACAGGAGACAGAATTTGTGTGCTAGATTAACCACTTTATATTTTTAAAAAGAGTTGAGTGGCATTTTAGTTTATTCAAAGTAACACCAAAGACTTTTTTTTTTCATTCGTGTCATACGAGCGAAAAAGGACGAGCTCTTGGGTAACCGTAGATGCCAGATGGGGGGTTTGGGCTGACCCTGCACTGACATCTGATGTTACCTGATCCAGCTTGTAGCAGATTGTCCAGTCAGTTCATCCATCTCTAAATCACTTCAGAGATTTAAAAATAAGCTTTAACTCTACAAAAAGATTTCTATTGCATTTCATTCATGCGTTTCTGAGTCCTGTATTTCATTAGCATGACTAAAATTTACCCTGAAAACCCCTTGTATATAACTTGGTCCATGTTTTCTACCCTGTGGTTCCTCATCATTCCACTAGAGGCAGTATAACGGCTTCACTCAATGTAATCATTCGGTAATCATTCAGTGTGGGTGAATGGGACTGTAAGGAAGGTAGAAAGTATATGCCATTTATACTATTTAAAGTATAATGCATCATAATGATACCATCTATATCTCATTAAAAAAAAAGATGTTGCAAATTTTCTTTGTGGAATTCAACAAAGGGTTTGAAAAAACATCTTAATTCCAAGCAAACGTCTGTGAATACTTTGATTTAAATGGCTTCTCAGGACTAAAATAAACAAAATGGAAAATAAGTAATTTAGACTTGATGCCATTTTTGAATGCATCAATTTTTCTAAAAATAATCAATTAACAAAAAAGAAAACATTTTTTACGCTGTCCGTTCACATTTGCTTTCATTTTCTTTTGAGTTCACAGTCCTTTGAGAGTGTGTAAGTGGCAAATTTAAATTGTAAAAGCGTTCCCAGTTGTCTTTTTTAACTATGAATATGCCGTTTTAAGCCAAAATGTAAAATAAATAAATAAATTTTTAAGAAACCTGTGTCGTTTTCTAGTGTATCTAAGGTAGGGGCCAGCGGGCACCACATGCTTTTATTAAAGCTTCTGATTGCTCAGTTTATAACTTGCAATAAAGAAAATATATCATGGAAAAAAGCAAGAACATGTTGAAAAGAGGTACCAAGAATAAAGTCACTGAGTAATAGCTGTTTATTTCTCAACAGAAGTGCTTGGTATTTTAGCTTTCTGTGACCAGCGGGTTTTTCCTTATAGGCAGGCGAGGTGGGCGGGATTACTCTGGGTGTTCTCTACTTCACAAATGTGCTCTTTTTCAAACTACATTTTCCCAATTTAAATAAAAAAAAGTTTCAAAAATACCATTTCAGTCTTAATATTATTTATCTAATGTATGTTTGTCTTCTGTGTCTGTGTCTTCAAGTGCCACAAAAACACAATTTTCATCAGCGTTGGTCTTTAACATCAATATGAACTGTTACTTTGCACTTATTAAAGTGGCCCAAACTGCCAAAACAGAACACATGCACCGCAGCTGCTTGTTTGGGGGCGGTGTTTCCCAAAATAGTTCAAAACCAGCAAAGAAAACAAAGATGTCTGAAACCCAACTTTTTTATAGTTCCAGAGGTTATCTGATCCAGTGTTATTTCTTCTCACCACAAGGCATTTTTCAGCTTTCTCTTGATTCTTTTAGATTTCTGCAGTGAGTTTGGTTTTTCTTTCTGTTTTTTTCCTTATAAAGGGAGCCTGGGACAACACAAGGCATGTGTAAAATGTTTCACCAAATCACGTAGTTTTAATTGTAACTGTTCTCCCCTGTGGCTGAAATGTAAAGTAGAAAAAGGAACTTTGATGCAGAAGTATTGGTCTGACGTGCACGTTCAAGACACCGCTTCCGATAAAATATCTATCTACATGCTGGTTTTGGGCCTCCGTGTTCAAAACTTTTGCAATCACACGTCACTACGCAAGTTTTTAGATTTGCTTCTAGGCTCTACGTACAAAATGTGCGGCCTTTGAAATTTAAGGCAGTTTAAAGCAGTTGAACTTTCACCAGTCAGGGACACTGATTTGAAAGCGAGGTATTGGTAGCATCCTTTTTAATATATGGAAGTGCCAACCATTTGAAAATTGATCATGGAGGAGAAATGAATAATTATGGTTTGTGCCTGGCTGGAATTACACCACAGCAAGCCTTTCATTGATAGGAACAGAGCTGTGAAACAAACAAAAAAAAAACAGGAGCAAGATTTGCGAGATGCTAAATGCTAAAAACGTGTTCAAGTACCCTTGTTCAGAGAGTTCAGTTGTTGAATGCACGTCAAATGTATCTAGCTTGAGTGTGGATTTGCTTCCAAAGCTTTCTGACAGAACTGACTCGTCAAATCTAGAGTTTAAATTTACTGACAGAAAAAGACCATAATCCCATCACTTACGAAGAGAAAAAACCGTGAAAGGGTTATGACAGTAAGGAAGGCTTGACTGGACTCATGTCCTCCCCATTGCAGGCTGTGTCAGCACTGACTCTGGTGTGGACCCACGTGGCTGCTTGTTGTGTTACGGCCGTCTCTCTGCGTGATAAGCCACTTTCATGTTGTCCCAGTGTTAACTCAACATCCTGCACATACCCTCTTCCTGGCCTTATCACACACTTTGTGTGCAGACAGAATCACAAATACTTCCGGAGGTCAGTAGATAAAGCAAATATTGCACACACAAAGGCACACACACACACAGCTTGACTCGGTTGTGCCCGCTGTGTTTGGATAGTCCAGGGTCCACTGTGCTGTAGCAGTTAAAGTTTAAACACTGATAAACTGAGAGTTGCTCCGTGCCGACAGTCAGCCTTCCCAAACCTGCTGTTTGACCAGATTGTCCTGCAAAACATCTCATAATCAGGCAAGTTTATTGGACAAAATGTATTCCATATGAAGAGGAGGATTCTGGGTAAAAGAGAAGATTGTGCAGACTAACAAATAATCTGCAATTAAATGTAACTGTAGGTTGAGTTTAATCATCGCTCTGTACATCTGCGTTTATATTTTTCGTTTTCACCCATCAGATCAATGTGTGGTCGCAGAATTCCAACATGTGGGGTGACGGGTGGGTCTGCTGGTTGCTGCTCATCCCTGCTGTGATTGGACAGGAGGCTGGGTGCATTCCCGACGGGTCAGGAGTCCACTGAAAACATTTTTTAACAAAACAACCAAACCGTTCCCACCTCTGCAGACAATCCAGAATAATCATACAACCTGTTTGTGGACTTTAGCAGCAAAAAATCACTCACATTTTAGCAAAGAGTTGATACATTCATTTGCCTTGAGATTTAAGTTTCATTCTTTTTGTCCCCAAGTTTATCAGTTTTGATATGATCTTGATATGATCTGAAAATAGAAGCAACAATTTACAACTTCATGCAGACAACTGGCTTATTTCTGATATGATTGTGAATTAAATTGTGAAGGCTCTCTGCAATCATCTTTATTTTAAAAAGGTTCTCAGTGGTCTTTTAATCACGAGTAAAAAGGAGCAGAGAGCTTGTGGTCTTCCCAGTGAATTGTATACATCAGTGCTACAAGCTTTTTTTAAACCGCTTGTTTTTGGCTGCTCCTGATTCACAATGATTTGAATAAATACATATTCATAAACGCAAGTTTGAGCTTAATTTTCTTCATAAATATCCTTCATCATCAAAAAAAAAAGCCACAACAAACATGTTAAAAAACACTAATGTCATTGGAAAGAGTATTTAAATTATTCAACACTAAGAAAGAGTCACAAAAACTTGATAACAATATCTGGATTACTGCTCAAACTCGGACTAACACTCAGTGTTGTAGGACAGGGATATATATATATATATATGTTTATATATATATAAACATATATATATATATATATATATATATATATATATATATATATATATATATATATATATATATATATATATACCTTGCAGATTTAAAACCTGAATAACCTTTCACAATAAAAAAAATGAATAAACTCTGTACTCTACCAAAAAGATATGGAAGGCATTTCCAGCCATCAGTTAATGGTGCTTACAAGTCCAAGTCCAAGAGCAAGTCCAAACAGAAATCATAAAGTAGATCATTTTTAAACCAAATGTCAGAGTCAAACATTAATCTGCTGCAATCTGTTAATACAAAGCAACTATGCTACTCACTGTGTGGATGCAAATATTTCCAATACTAAGGATAAACTCTGACCTAAATGGAATTGGCCTCAATTCAGATACTCAATGTCCATTTCTTGATAAATTACTTTGTATAGATTACTTTTTTTTTTTAAAGTTTCTATATTTAAGTAATTCAAGGTACAAATCCTTGCTGTTGAGTCCATGCTCTACGATGAGTTAAGAAAGAAGTCGGACAGTGTCAGCAGTTATTTTTATCCGTGGGAGACGTTTTCTTTCCTTGAGGATCAAAGCACCTCGTCTTCATCCTTTCATAACAACTGTGATCCTTTGATTATTGGAATTTTCCCGGTGAAGATAGCTGCTGTTTGTTCAACAAATTCCGGCATGACTTCACTGAAACTTCATCTGTGTGAAGCTCAGGAACGAATCAGGTTTTGACTCAACAGACGCCGTGAACCTCGACCTCAACAAGGTCAGTTTTTCTTTTTTATTTAAAGACCCACTCCAATCATTTTTAGCTATTTTCAAAGCATTCCCAGTGGTCTTTTAATTATGTTCAAGTCGTTCTTAGATACAATTTTAAAACCTGTGTCATTTTCTATGACATAGTTTCTAACTAACCCAATCCCATCATCCCTTTGTTTACACTCTCTCCCGCAAGCTTACAGCCCCTCACAACCTCAAGCTAACATTAGTGGTACAACAGAAATGGCTAACAATATTGAAGCTATCAAGCTGTACAGTTTCTTTAGGCAGTTTCCAGCTCGGATGAGGAAAACAAAGGCGTACATGGATCTGTTTGTTTGCAAGGATGCATCAGAATGGAGCTGAGCAGGGAGCTCTCGATTTACCATGATTTGAATGAGGAAATACTCACAAATGCTGTTAAAATTGTAATTTTTTTTGTACATATCCTCCATCATGAAAAAATGCCACAAGAACATGTGAAAAAAAAAAACCACACAAAATATGATTTTTTTTTGATCGGTCAGTAAGTCATTAATTTTTAAAACATTTTTTAATCCTTCGTGGTCCCAGAAAACCAGCACAGAAAGACGACCATGAAGCTCTAAATGCTGACCTTCATATTTATCTGTATTTGCAAATTAGAAAAACCATATAAATCATGCTGCTCTGCTTGAAGAATTTTGTTACACTCCAGGGGACAGAAGAACATCAAAAAAGGCCTTAATCAGAGGACAAATGCTGCAGAAACAGTGCATTAAACAGAATGCACTGATGATGTCAAAAGCTTCTCATGGTTTGGTTTTCCACCGCACTAAGAAAGTTTGAGTGAAACCTCTTATAAACATCACAGTGACACCAGTTTCCCACGTTTATGAAGAAAGAAGGCATTAAGGAGAAAACGGGTTTATTCTTGTTTCCTTAGCTATCGTAGATTAACAAGCTTCCCTTTACTACAGTGCGTTCACCAAGGACACACTATTTATAACCCATTTGTTATTCTCTCTTTGAATTAGTGCCGTTTTCTTTTAGGTTTGTGTTCACACTGTCCCAAACCACACCAGAGTTCACTTGCAAGTGTTTGGGTGAACCAAAGTTGGCTCATCAAGGTTCAGGTGAAATTTCTCACCAGCACAAAAAAAAAGCAATGAGAGAAAATGAACTCTGATTTGGACCATATAGCTCAGTTTGAAAGCAGCCTCAGAACACCGATATCAAGCTGAAGACGAGAGGATGAACGGAGCTGAGAGATGGCAGATGTGGTAAGCTAATGGCTGCTGTTGGCAGCTTGTTTTCATTGTCAGAAAATTAAGTTTAGTAAAATTATTGAAATGGCTGCAAACTTAAGGAAATGTTTTTTAATCACAAAAATACAAATAGTTCAAAAATATTTTAAGTTCTAGTTTCTCACTGAAATAAAACAATCTTTTGTTTCTGACACATTGCTTGGGTGAGGCGTGCTAGAAAAAGGGATTGGCTTACAAAAAATAACAAAATGGTCTTGCACTCAGCACCTAAACACATCATGAAAGTCAGTAAAAGTGGAGCCTGCAGGTTTCCCATTAGCCGGGGCGCTGGCTCATTTCACTGAATGCGAGCTGGATTAGCTGTCAAACCCCCACAATAAAAGCTGGACCCTTGCTGACTAATCGGACAAATCAAGGAGGAAGCAAGTCAGCAGATGTGGAACCCACTGAGTCAGGTGCTGCGCTCAAATACAGCCACTCAAAAAACAAAAAGCGAGAGCGATTCAAGCGGCTAAGTGAACATTTTGAGAAAAAAAATCAAAAGTGACTCAAACTGTGAGTACTTTTACACGCTGATGAGAGCTGGGGGAGCAATCTTCAACCAGTCACTTGTTTTAAAATGAGGCAGTTGGAATCGGTGCTTGTCTGATTGGCTGAATGCAGATCACCTGAGTTTATGTAACCATTAATTTCTTTTGAAAATAAACTTCCTTTTGTTTAGTCTTGGGTGGTGGGCTTAAAAATCCGTCTGATCGTACAAGAGAAGTTTCCAATATCAAAAACCGACTCAAATGAAAATTGTGTTTTTTGGTGTTTGTAGCAAGTTTTTGCAACATTTTTCTCATGATGAAGAACATATATAAAGAAAATTCTGATTAAATTGCATTCCTGAGAAATTCTTTATTCAGATTGCTGTGTACACACAAACCACAATTGGCAGGCCACACGTTTAACTTCATCAAAGCTACAGGGAGCAACTGGGGCTGTGGTCCAAGCTCAGCTATGAGAGATAAAAAATTCTGTCACGACTGATGTTTAGGCACGAAGAAAAGCAAAAGTAGACCAAATTTATGAGGAGAAAAGGAGAGGTAGATGAAAGATGGAGACAGGAGGGTAGAAGAATGAGCAGATGGGGTTAAAAGTCAAGAGGCGGACGGGTTAAGGGGTCAGCAATGATCCCGGCCAGCCTCGCTCTTTCATAAGTGTTAATGCCTAGACGGTAGATGTGGTTTATGTGTGTGTTTGAACATGATTGTGTGTCAGTGTGTTATCTCCAGAATACATGGTGTGTGGTCTGTACATGCATGCATGCCTGTTTGTGTGTCTTATCTCCCATGAGCAATAAATCTCCAGAGTCCTGCAGCCCTCCGTGCTCCATCCTGCTTCATCTGATAAAGTCTGGGTCTGCGCTCTGTCTTCATCTCTTGAAGAAATGCTTGGTTTTGAAGTGCAAATATGAGAAAAATCAACGATTCCAGGATTTCTAAGTTAGTAGCTTTACAGGATTTTGTCCTGAAAATATAATACTTCTTTATTTAGATATTTCTGGGCAAAGCAATATAACTAGACTTTTGAAAAAACTATAAAAAAAACAAAAACAAATGTAGCCAACTATAAAAGAAAAGGATTCAAACTAATTCTTAATTCTGCTCTCATACGTTTTTGCCACACTTTCTTGTGGCATTTTTCTGATGATGGAAGATAGAAAATTAGGCTTAAAATTGCATTTCTGAGTATTTATTTTTCTTTTATTCTATTCTCTGATTAAAAGAGCTTATTTGTGATGTAGAAAATACGCTGGGTGAGCACACAAACACACTGCTCAGCTCCATTCTGATGCATGACGACGAGATGCATGTACGTCTTTGCTTTCCTCGTCTGTGCTGGCATCTGGCTGTAAACTATAAGACTGTTTTTGTCTCCCGGCTAAAATGGCTGGCTTATTCCCACAGTACAAAATATGCTTCATAGGTTATTGATGATTGCTAATTGTCCCTGGGGTATGACTGGGAATGTGTGTGTGTGTGTGGCCCTGTGATGGACTGGACCCAACAGTAGTTGGGATAGGCTCCAGCAGCCATGTGACCCCAATAGGGATTAAGCGGGTTTGAAATAAGTAATAAATGATCTAAACTGGAATGGATCAAGATAATGATCAAGAGTTTAGTTTGGCTTAATGTTTCTGCAGCGCCTTGAGAAAATCTTGGTTGGGACTTATAAATAAACTTGAGATAAACTGTGTTAGGTTTGTGTTAACAGATGCTCTTTCTAAAAGTCCTGCCCTAAAAACATTTTTAAAATAGTTTACAGTAGAACACTACTGTGCAGATGAACGTGGTTCTGCACCGCACCGCAATGACCACATGCAACTGCCGGCAAGAACATCTGAGTATAGAAAACCTAACTGTGCAGCACAGGGTGTGTGTGTGTGTTATTTTTAACAGGAGACACTGAAGGACTGTGTGCAAACTGACTAAATGAGGGTGCGGCAGAAGCAAAGACACACTAAAGGCTTCTTTATTTTAAATTATACTTTATTTCATATAAAAACAAAACAATAAACAAATAAATTAGATACTTCTAAATAGCTCTCTTGAGGGAAGTTTAACAAAATGATCATTTTGAGTTTCTCTGGGGGGAGTGACTGATAAAAAAAAACAATTTACGGATGCAATTTTCAAAATAAGACAGAGACAACAAGATGATTCGAATCCAAAACATATGTGAGGAAAGTAGATGGTAGGAAAAAATAAGAAGAGGAAAACTTTTGAAATCAAATCCTCCACTTTTCTCTGCAGGAGACTGCTGCTCAGTTCAGCCTTTACTGCTCATGTTTGTTTAGATTCAGCTGAGTCCCGGATGGCGTTTCCGTCCACGGGGGAATCAACCACAGCTGGCCCTGATGGCGATGGCAACTCAGTTTGAATTAAGATTTGTCATTTTAAAAGCTGCTGGGATAAAGATTGGGATAGAAAAAGCCTCATTACCATAATAAGAGCCTCTTCATTTGCACACAAGTCCAAGCATGCCCCATAACACCACCCCCCCAGCACTCCCTCTGGTCCACAGTCACACCCATTAAGACTGCAAAGCCTTCATTGTCCAGTTGGATCGTGGACCTGAGGACCCCTCGCCACCAGATTGAGCTGGGTGAAGGGTTACAGCCAGACAATGAGGAGGCCCTCCCCCTTCTCTTTTATTTGAAATCAATCACACAGGCTTTCACGTTCACAGACACCCCCCCTTTCTGTTGTATTCTTGTGACAGTGGTTTGGAGTGAGATTCCTGATGTTGGATTCTACTGGATCTTGGAGGATGACCACCTGACCACGTCACGCTCATTCAAACCCCCCCCCAAACTGTGGTTTTCCTCCAATAACAACTGGCTTCCTCATAGCCTTCATCTGTGAGCTGTTTAGACATCTGCCTGCTGAAAAATGGCAAATGGAAGGTTTTATTCCAGGAGTTGAGCTGCTTTTTTACAACTCAGAGGAGTTGTTTTCAGTTTGTTTTTTGTTTTTTTGGGGGGGGGCGTTACACAAGCCAATTATTCCCATCATCTGCTGTTGGTTTGTGATGTGGCAGTGACTCCAAACCTGTGGCAGATCAATGTAGGCTAATTGATACAAGTGAGGAGTTTTGGAAAGAACGTTGAACAGGAAGGCAGCCTGACCGCCGCCGCTGTCTCCGCTGCTGGTTTGGCACTTTTGGGATCAGATTCCTCCTCTCTTCCTGCCTCCGGTACCTTCATTTTTTGTGTCATTTGGAATGATTTATAACACGCAAACGTCTTCCTTTTGTTGATATGTACATAGAAATACTTTAATAATCTAATATATTCACAGGAAATCGTCAGTTCAGGCACTTTGCTGCCAACACAGCAACTTGGCATGAGAGATCCTGAGATTTAAGACAGTTTTCTTTTTAAATAAGCAACACAAAAGTAAAATAATCTTATATAGAGAGATTTATATTCAACAATCAGCCTCTTACCTTTTACATAGCAAAATAAATCTTTCTGTACTAAAAATGTCTTTACGACCGAGGTTTCAAACCTTGGCTTTGGGTCGTGTTTGCTGAAGGTGGTGGTGGGGGGGTCCATTGTCTTCCTCTGAAGAAGAGCTGGTGAGATTCAGGGTGTCTTATACTTATTTTTGAGGTTCCTGTTCTTGGGCACAGCGTTGACAGTCTGCTGGCATGTTCTCCACCTCTGGAAGAAGCCGTGGGCCTCAGTGCTCCGTGTGCGTATGTGTAAGTATGAGTCCGTGTGCATAAATGCCTGCTTCTATCTAAGGGCTTTAACTGGTGCCGCAAAGGAGGTCCGGTGAAAAATAGAAATCTTTAACTTAAATTTTATAAATGCAGCAGCGGACCTTTAGTTTGGCGTCCAGTAGAGGTGTCGCTGAACTCGAGCAGCATTGAGGCGCTCCAGTGTTGGGTTCGGGTTCCTATCGGAGAGCTGTCTTTGTGTCCATCCGGGAGTGCCCGTCCTGATAGCTCAGGAGGCAGGGATCGGTGGACAAGGCATCGTGGGTAAAAACGGAGTCGTTGTCAGATGAGCAGGAGCTGGACGTGTCCTCACAGGAAGGGGAGTACTGCTCGAAAGGCGTGGACAGGTCCAAGTACTGAAAGAAATTAGGAAAACGCTTGTAAGATATTTTACAATGTGAAAAACAATCATCCACATGGATGAATTTGGCCACGTAAATGTGTAGAAATTACAACCACAACCATTTTTTGCCATCATGTTTACATTAACAATCATTTTATGGTCTAGTTTGATTTGAAATGAATGTATGCAGTTAAACGAAACAATAACCAACCACTCAGATGAACTGCTAAGACATCTGCTGATGGTTATATCATAAATAATGAGACGCTTGGTTTTGTCTCATTGTTTGATGAGCCCGGGAACTGGCTCTGAAGTGTCATTGTGCATCTGGACCACAGATCGTCAGTGAGGATCTGTGTGTGGGAGGCCCACCTCGTCAGAAATGGAGAGCAGAGCCTTATCCAGCTCCTCCACCAGCTTCTTGAACGTCGGCCTCTGGTTAGGAACGGCGTGCCAGCACTCAGTCATCAGCATGTATCTACATAGAAACAAATGAGCACACCAGTATGAATACTTCTTGTTCTTAAGTGCATCGTTTACAGTTTAGGATCATGTTCTTTACTCTGTTTTAATCACCCCAACAACTTATTGGCTTTTTCTGTGATGAAGTTGACAAAAATAATGTTGAAAACTGCTGAGTCTAAGCAGTTGCAAATCAAACTATTTAGATTTTCAAAGATTAAACTTCAGTTAAAGACCTGCTCTGATAAAAATGATGTTTTTAGCATTGTGTTGTTTTTCTGATGATGGAGGATACACAGTATATAAAGAACATGAAGCTTCAAATTGCATTTCTGACTATTTCTTTATTTAAAAAACATTGTGAAATTGGGAGCAGATGAAAAAAAAGCTATTTGAAAAAAGCTTATTTGTGAAGTAAAAACATTTGCAGACCACGTTCCCTGCTCTGCTCCATTCTGATGAATCCACTTGCAGACAAATTGATCCATCTACATTTACGTTATCCTCGTCCGAGCTGGTATCTGGTTCAAAACTGTATACCTGAATAGCTCTAATATTGGTAACCATTTTTGTTGCAGTGGTAAAGATAGATTAGGAGTGTGGGGGGCTGTAAGCTAGTGGGAGAGCATGTAAACAGAGCCCTCAGCAACAGGAAAGGGACGGGCTGAGCTGCTTCACACAAATGGTCCTGCCCACAACTCAGAGGCAAATTTCTAATGAACTTCTGTTGCTCTGCAGAAACGTTCACACCCAACACTACTACCATAAGTAGATCTGGAGACCCATCACCAGGTCTGATGCGTATTTTCTTTTAACTTGACACCAGATGAACAGAAATGGACTTTTGTCAGACCATTCTGCTCCTCCACTCTGATCTCTATTTAGAGATCATTTGTTTAAGAATCAAGAGGTTATTGTTGCGTTCAGCAGCTGCTGCTTTTAAACTGTTGAAGCATAAAACATGTGGCTGTTTGGCTAACACCATCACCAAACATGCCACCTGATAGAAATATACAACAAAAATATGTATAATTCAATAAGTAATTCACAGTTGATACGTCAAAGACAACTAAATATACAGGCCTGTAAAAGACAGCATGCTTACCGATTAGCATGTTACATTAGCTCCAGCTACAGCAAGAGAAAATCAGATGTGATTTAAAGGCAGGCAAAATCCTGCTCTAAAATTAGGCTTTTAGTCTTTATGTCATGATCAGAGTATATTATCCATACAGTTACAGAAAACTGAGGGAGCTGTAGTGGAAAATGTAATTTGGTTGAAATGTTTCAAGAAGAAAAATGAGGGATTCTCAGAAATGTATTCTTCCAACCAGATTTATATAAATTTAACGTCAGAAATAAAATTTTTATAAAATTTGAGAGTATTTTTTACCATCTATCCTCAAGCAGTTACTGAAATGTAACTCTGTTTTTTTTGTTTTTCTTCGTCAAACTTCCAGCTCAACATTCTACCTTAAAAACAACCGTAGGTTTGTTCTGTCATAAATCCTGCTGGGGAACTGCAGCAGATTGGATAACTAAGCTGTCCACGTTGAATTTTAAGGCAATTTGATGAAATTGGGAAGAGAAAAGCTCCTTCTTACAGTTCATGTGTGCAGTTGGAAGGTTTGTCCATGCGGTGTCCCTCCTTTAGCAGCTTGAAGAGCTCCTCGACGGGGATGCCGGGGTACGGCGAGCCACCCAACGTGAAAATCTCCCACATCAGAACACCAAACGACCACCTGATGCAGGGAAAAGAAGTGGACAGATAAACGAATGAAGTCCTTCAGTACAATAATTAAAAAGCACAAAAATAAAAAGGACACTTACACGTCACTTTGGTGTGTGTAGACTCTATCGAACAAAGCTTCTGGTGCCATCCATTTCACTGGCAGACGACCCTGCAGAGACCAGGAGATGTTGAATATTGACAGCTTCACAGCACGCCACGTCTTTTAACACCAGGTCTTCACTGTAACTCTCCAAACTCTCTCTTTTCTGCCTCATGATCCTCTCATTCCTCATTTGCTGCTTTCCAATTAACTTCCATTAAGCCTGATGCCAATCAGAGGAAAACATCAGACATCTATCATGAGATAAAAGGAACCGGAAAATGGCAACTAAAACATATACGGTTTTCTAAATAAAAGCTTATCCTGAAAGAGTTGGACTAACCACCTGATTTTTATTCATTTCCAAACCAGAAAAGGTCCACACAATGTGGCGTGTTTGTGTCTGACCTTCACAGAATCTCTCCGAAAAACTTTCATTTTTTACTAGAAATTCAGAGAAGCAAATTCCTGAAGATGCGACAACATAAACTGCCACTCACATTGGTGGTTTTTTTGTAGTAGTCAATCTGGTGGACTCCTCTGGCCAGGCCAAAGTCTGCAATCTTCATCACGTTGTCCTCCGTCACCAGAACGTTCCTGGCTGCCAGATCCCTGTGGATGCACTGCAGAAGGAGACATGAAAAACAAACATGAGCTTTAAGCATTTCAACATCAGAATTATGAAAACCCTCTTCAGAAGCCAGACAAGTCTGTGATTTAAAGAGCGCAAGAGGGGGAAAAGAGCCTTAAATCCATATAGAAAAATCCACAAAAATATAAATGTCTTTTTATAGAAATCCAAGAGTTTAAAGAACAAACAACACATTGGGAAGGGAAAAAAAGAAAGCTTGCCCACACTGAATGCATGTCATTAAGTTTATTTTGGTTTTCATTCGAAATAGATGTGGGATTTGTGGGAACGTGCAAAATGAACCATTCTTGGTTTGTGGGTCCCCCCATAATGGAGGGTTGCTTTCAGGCTCCGGCATTCTGAGGAGGCAGAAGAGCCAGAAACCTGATGCCAGACGATGTCTCTGCTGCCTGTTTGCTAACAGATTTATGGCAGCGCTAAAAAGGACAAAGGCCTGCGAGCGAAAGGACGGACAGATGGATGGAGAAGAGTAAACAGGATTGAAGCTGCAGCGACTCGCTGCTCTGGAATGCCTGTCTCAGACACCGGCTGGCAGACAAAGACAAGTCTTTATAAGACACAGAGAGCATGCTGGGAAAACGAAAGACCTTAAACATGGAGTTGAGGGTGGAGGGGTGAGGGACTGCCTTTGAGATTGACAGAAAAATCAATCTGACCTCCATTCTTCCAGTTTTAAAAAAGATTTGGGAACACAACAAAAACTCCTTCTACCCTGGAGCATCCACTTACAAAGAGATTTATAACAGCCTAAGCTCTTTTAAGTGAACGCACCCTTTTTGAGGCCAGGTACTCCATCCCTCGGGCCACCTGGTAGGCACAGGACAGCAGGTCTTTGAAGGTGAGCTGCTCCTCGGGCACTTTGGTCACATCAAAGGTGTAATCCATGCCTGGAGGTCGCCTGGCCCGCAGGTACTCCCTCAAACTGCCTTTGGACGCATACTCCACCAGCACATAAAGGGGGCCTGTGGACGGGGCGCACACACCAGCAGGATGAAGAGTGGGCGCTTCTATTGTTTTCCCAGCCTCAAGGTAGGAATTTTACAAGGACAAAGTGGTTCAAAGGCGAAGGGAGACGTGCGTCCTAATTTGTGTCAGCCGGGATGCTTACCGTCCTGCGTGCAGACTCCCAGCAGGTTGATGATGTTCTTGTGCTTGTCCATCACCTTCATCAGCTCCATCTCAGAGATGAGGTCAGCCAGGTCTTTGTCTGTGGCGTCATCTACGGGAGCAGCGCTCAGATGGGTAAACGGCTCCTCCTCACACACGGTAGAAATGAGAACCTCCCCTACCTTTGAGCATTTTCACCGCCACGGTGGTGGCCTGGTCCGGGCTGTCCTTGTTGATGCCATAGGCTTCAGCCCTAACCACCTGACCAAAGCAGCCTTCCCCCAGAGGCTTGCCCAGCGTTAAACTACAGAGTCAAACGGCGAGAAAAAAATAAGTACACCCACATGAAAACAGAACAAATCCATAATTTAGACTTTGGTTTCTTGAACTATGGGGTACACAAAGCTAAAAATGGCCTACAGGCTGGTTTATTTTAAGAGCTAAAATGAGTTTTGAGCCAAACTGCTTCCCGGAACTTCCTTTTTAATCAAAAATGTTCCCTCTTTTAGTGAATTCATACTCAATTCCAACATATCACCTGTAACCTCAGTGATAGTGAAAAGTCTT
Source organism: Oryzias celebensis (assembly GCA_014656515.1). Lineage (NCBI taxonomy): Eukaryota > Metazoa > Chordata > Actinopteri > Beloniformes > Adrianichthyidae > Oryzias > Oryzias celebensis. The sequence continues at coordinate 21,587,674 of BNCR01000013.1, forward strand.
ACTTCTCTCTGGGGAACTCCCACTCTGGATCGTAGGGAAGCTCAAACTCCATGACTCCCGCCAGCATGGGGGAGCAGCTGGACGAGAGGCGAGCCACCCTCATCAGGGAGGCGCTGGACTTTCCAGATGAGTTGGACTCCACCGAGTACTGTAGGAAAAGATTTCTGTGAGCATGAATGGAGTTTCTGGCTTTTCTAAACCCCCCTCAAAAAGTCCTACCTGTCTGCGAAGAGGGAACTTGGAGAGCTTCTGAACTGGAAGGGCATCAAAGGGCTCTCGTCTGGGTTGGACCTGCATCCGGCACAGCACCACGATGATGACTGCCATGATTAAAGCCAGGAATCCACAGGCGTAAATGATGATGTCTGTGTACTTGGTTTCCATGGCTTCCATTGGATAAGCTGCTTCTTCCTCTGCGTGGACACAGTCGACGAGTCAGAGGTTTCTATGCATGTCTCACGAAAAAAACTTGAGTACATCTAGGAAAATAGAATTCCTCTGAGCCTGTAATTCAAATTCCTAATTTTTGACCAATAAATCAGCTGGTTTAGGTTGTAGGCAAAAAAAGTAACTGGTTGTAAAGAAAAAGTGCTAAAGTAAAAGAGCGGGAAGAATAATTTGTTGGTTTACCTGACAGTACAGTGAGCCAGGCGGACTGGTGGGCATAGCCAATTGAATTTCCTGCCAGACAAGTATACTCTCCTGCGTCCTCCATGGTAACTTTAGACAGGTAGAGCACCTCCACGTCTGACATGTTCAGGCTGCCTGTCTGCTCAACGCAGAGGAAAGGATGTCACGAACACGCTTCCTTTAAACAGCTGAAACTGTGAGGCGACTCTCCCACCTTGAGGACGTTTACGTAGGGAACTCCATCGGGGGCGTAGCGACTGCCGTTGATTTCGATGTGCTTTAACCACTGAATGTGAGGTTGGGCATCGCTGTAGACCTTACAGCGGAACTGAACGTCACTTCCCACCACCGCTGTGGTGTTGGCTGGCAGACCCGCCTGCAGAATGGGCCTGTGGGGGAACGTTCTGCATAAGGAGGGGGAAAAAAAGGATAAGGTTGAGTAAATAGAGCTAAACATTTGAGTAAAATATACAAATCTCAAGAAAATATGAAGAATGGAACTAAAACTAGTTTAAACAGAAACAGGAATTTAAGTGAAGAGTAAAAACATGTCAGTTTTTTGCCATCATAATTCAAAAGCATTAGTCTTATAGTAGCCAGCAATGGTCCCAGTCTTTTTCTATGTGCTTCTGTTGTTGCAGAAGAATGGGAAATGCCATTTTGGGACAGCAACTGGTTCCACTAGCCAGCGTGCCTGTGTTTCTGGTCTCTTTGATCTGAGCTCACAATCTCTCTCTGATCTCGTTAGCTGTCTCGTTAGTCCTTTCCCTCCTGTCAATGGGTACGGAAACTGACCCTTCAGTGGACAGCCAGCGAACAAATGAACAAACAAACCGCACAACTCCTCAATTTCTTGTCACAAATCAGGTAGAAAATGGGAGTGGACGCTTGACCGTCTGAGTCCTGATTTTAAGGCCATTGCCAGGCGTCCCGGTCACTTTTTGTCCCCTCTTTCCTGTTGTCCCAAAAACATTCTAAAAGCTCCTATTCAACTAAAACTCTAAAGAATACTTTGTGTCTTACCCAGAACATCCAGACATAGTTGTGGGAGATGGAGCCATACTCGTTTTCCACCACACAGGTGTAATTTCCTCTGTCCGAGGGCACGACACTCTCCATCACTAAGCTCCAGTGCTGCAGCCGTAGCTAACCAAAGAAAAATAAAATAGAATAAGCATGGAAATGAAAAGGCAAAAGAGGACTTCAGCTGGTCAAACTCCTGACCTTTATCCCCCGATCCGGTGCTCTCCTCTGAATTCACGCCCGTTTTTCAGCCAGCGGATGGTCGGGATTGGGTTGCCCATGGCTGGGCAGCGAAACCGGACTGTGTTGCCGGCAGGAACGGCGTACAGCTTCTTCTCCATGCGCTGGGTGTGAGTCCAGACGGGACCTGTGCAGACAAACACCAGCAATTAATGCCTTGGTCACTACTTGGAGATGTTGGATTTGGTTTGAAACTGCAAACCTCTAGAAATGTAAACTTGGTCAGTTTCACTCTCAGCAGATGAATCCTCCAATCCATTGTCCTCATCATCATCCCCAGACCCCAAATAGTCTAAAAAATGAGAATGAACAAAAAGTCAAACCTGAGTAAGCTTAGATGCTCAAAATTACGTTATTTCTGGACATAACTGAAACGTCACATTCTGGTTGAGCCACACTAATGTGAGGCTGTTGGAGTTGGCAAGATTTTATTTGAAATCTCTGAAATTTATGTCAAAAATTGTGAAAATGCAACTTTTTAAAAGTAATTTTGCTAATTTATCTCTGTAACTGCGGCCGCTGTGATCCTGTGACGTGCTAGCCAAAGTGCTAAACCTGGTACAGTATCTGGCAGATGGCCACAGTGGATGTTGGTGTCCTTGCCTGCAACAGTGATGGTGAAGTTCCTCACGGGGTGTTTGGTTCCTCTGAGCGTGCAGACATAAACTCCTGAATCCTCATAGGTCACATCTGTGATCTCCATCATGGTGCCTCGCATCTTGATGCGTGTGGTGGCCAGGAGCCGGACACCCTCCTTGTACCAGGTCACCGCCTCACCGCGGCGCGTGTTCACATCGCAGCGCAGCTTCAAAATGTCACCTGGCTCCAACACGAGATGCTCTGTGGTGTCCTCATGGAGGTCCTCAAGAACATCTGGAAGAACCAGACGAGTTTTTCAGACACTCAGGGTCTTTTTTTCCTCATGTATTATTTGTATTTTATAGATTCAAACATGCCTCTCACCTAAATCAGCCTCTCTTTCAACTTCGACCTCCTGAACCCATGTGCGTCTTGTCTCAGGATCTATGGATACGAGAACAATGAAATCACCATGGAGACCAAAGATCCCGATGACCTGACCCCTGCCGCCTCTTTTTTTCATTTATTTGGTTCCCTCTGTGGATTACTGACAGAGCTAACACTACAAACCCCCTCCCCTCCCCAGTCCCTCCAGAAAAGAGTAGGAGAAAAGAAACACAGAAGAAGAGAGGCTAAAGCTAATGAACATGTTGCAGTGTGACAGTGGAAGCAGAGGAAACCAAAGAGGCGGTGCAGGTTCACTGGACATGTAAGTGAGCAAAGAAAACAGGGGAGGAGAGACTTTTCCATCCCTCACAGACGGTGACCAGTGGAAGCGTTTTATAGTGAACATGAAACTAAAACTCCTTGTGTGTTGATGAGAAGACCTTCAAAAACTCATTTTTCTGCTAAATTAGTGATTTGTAAAAAAGTGAAAAACTCTCTTATGAAATGAAGAATTCCTTCAGTAAAACTAACAGCTAAAGGAAAAGGACATCACATGGAAGAAGGTGGTCGTACCTGGAATGACCGTGAGCCAGGCGGTTTGGAGGGCGACGCCTGCTGAATTTTCAGCCCGGCAGGTGTACGCTCCTGCATCCTCCAGCTTGACGTTTGGCAGGTACAGCACCTCCATTTCTGCCCGGTGATTAGAGTTGGACCCGCTCGTCTGCACAACACAACGCAGAAGAAGAAAACCTCAGTCAAATCAACATCTGAAGATGTTTTAAGATTATTTCTGGCACTTCAGGTACTGACTTTAAGGACCTGGACGTGGGGACGACCCTCGGAGGAGAAGCGGCTGCCGTTTATTTCCACGTGCTTCAGCCACTGCATTTTAGTGCCAGCGTCACCGTGGACCTTACAGCGAAACTGAACCTCACCCCCCACCACTGCCGTGGTGTTTTCAGGGAGACCGGCCTGCAGGGAGGGTCTTTGGGGGGGACGTTCTGCTTGCAGAAGAAGAGAAAAATGAAGCGTTTGTGCTTCCATCTGAGGACATTTGCTGGGATTTGAAGCTACCTGAAAGGATTTCTGCAGAGTTTAAGTCGAAACCTTTGGTAGTGCTTCCTGTTGGAAAGACAAATGACAGTTTAGATTTAGAAAAAACCAAAGATTCAGATGGAAATAAAAATGACTCACCGAGCAGGACCTGCAGCCATGCTGACTGCATGGCCTGAAGCGTCTCTCCGGCATGGCTGCTCTCAGCCACGCAGATGTACTCGCCTGCATCTTCCAACGTGACATTGGACAAGTAAAGAGTTTTTGTTTTGGAGGAGCTGCTCTGCAGGGGCTGCATGACAAAAACATCAAGTCAGCGACAGAAAACTTGTGAATCTGTGGATTTTTGGAGTCTGAAGACCGGATCTCACCGTCAGAGCTCTGATCTGAGGCGGGCTCGCTCCTGTGCTGCTGGATTCAGACTTCAACCACTGCAGCTTAGTGAATGCCGGCCTGTGGACTTTGCACAGTAGTTTTGCCTGACCACCCAACTCCACTGTGATGTTCTTGGGATAACCTGGCACAATCAGAGGCCTGGACCCCTGAAAATCTACAAAAAAGAAGGACTTGGTGTTGAGGAAATCACCAGTACATCAAGATTTGACCCAAACTTGGCTCCTTTAACCATTGAAACGAGCGAACAGTGAGTCTCGAATCGCCCAACAGAACAAGACAAAAGCTGCTCAGACACATTGTGGAGGTTTCAGTTTACCCCTGAAAGGTCCGGCAACAGAAGCTCTATGTTCATAAACACTCACTGACATTTAATGCCACCAGGATCTGTTGATAGAGTGCCCTGATAACCCAGCTGTTCTGTGGTGTCACCAGTGCCGTTCATACCCTGGGTCAGTTTCTGTGGCCGACCTGCTGGGATGCTCTCCGGCCGGAGACCGCGCTCACAGCTCAATCACTCAGAATGAGCAATTTTCCGGGACAATTTTCTGTCTGATTGCTTCCTGCGAGCTCCGAGTGAAAAGGCAATCTGTTCCTGCGTGGCAGTGAAGTGCTGCCTTCTTCTCTAATCACCCGGAGTGCATGCAGGTAATGCTTTCAGGAACAAATACACTCTTGCAAACCGGCTAAGTGGAAAAATCAGGCATGGTTCCTGCTCACAGCGAGGAAAACAAACTGAAAGACACAGGCTGCTTTGAATCCACGCACATTCTGACCAAAACACGGAGCGGCTCCTCTGTGTTTGGAAAGGCCCGCGTTGATAAACTCTCAGAAATGCTGCCCTGCAGTTGAACTTGCCACAGAGTGTGAATTGTCACCTAGAGGCGAGGGGGCAAACACGACACAAAACACAACACAAACAAACAGCTCAGCTGCTGAAACCCGACCGGTCAGACAGCTGACCCGTTTGCTGGCAGCGGAGCCCCGAGCCGGGACAAAGATGTTCTTCATGTCCCCGACGGCAGCACAGACAACAAATATGTCCACTCTATCAGATCAGTTGTTCTGCCAGGAAGCTACACAATCCTTCAGAAGCGCCCTGACCTGTTCCAGACCGACTCTTCAGAGGAGAAAATGAAGCTTATCGGTGAGGAGGAGGTCAGCCTGCAGCTGTGCTTCATCACAGGGGTGTGCAGGTGCGTCCCACAGGAAGGGGATGGTGAAACGGCGGACCGGGTGGCTGCTGGTAAAACACCAGAGGAAGGGCCCTGCCACCCCCCCTCTGTCCTCCAGCTGGCATGCAGCCAGCCAGATTTACATTTCTGAGCCGCAGGACCTCGGAAGGATCCGGTGGCACAAAAACAGTTTCTGATTTCGTTCCTCCTTCCGTGTCTTGACCACTGCCTTAAACTGTTTTACACCTGGACTTCTTTTTGGTGACATCATTACCATCTTCCCCATAACGAAACGATCACAGACACGATCCTTCACAAACTGGATACACTCAAACCCAAAAAACATCCACCTGCGATACATTTGTAAAACGATTAAACTCACCTTTATTTCTTGTTTCTGCAACTGTTCTGCATGCAGCTCCGTCCACCAAACAGATCAGCAGCACCCAGAAAGAGCCGACCCTCTCCATCTTCAGGTAACAACGTAGTATTGATGATGATTGATGGATCCTGCAAACCCAAAAGGAGGCAGAAGATCATCCACTGATCGAAAACCTGAGCGAAGAGGAAAACTCTTCTGCTCACTTTTTCAGCAGATGGCAAAAAAAAACCACAAACAAACTGCTGCAGACAGAGTCGCCTTTGACTGTGAGCAGCTGTATCCTCAACCAGATGTCCCGCTCACTGTCCCACTCCTCTGCCTTACATTGTCCAGGCTCTCCTGTTGTTAATGGGGGGGGGGTGCCTGTTGTCAATGGATGGAGCTGAGCTGGCTCTGTCCTGGCATAATGGGCCCTTACTAGGAAAACACTTGAAACGTGCCAGGAAGCTGCAGAAGAGCGGTGAGCTCTGAGGAGCAGACACTCGTCTGTCTGTTTGGTATTTTAGGGCCAAATAAGTTACAAAAACAAAAACTGTGGACTCTGATTTAATGCTTTTAGTCTCAACTGGTAACTTTATTATTATTGTGTCATTTTTTGAGCAATTTCTACTCCAAAACTCTCTTAAAATGAGTTTTGGAAGAAATGTGAGTCTCATAAAAGAATGAACGTTATCTTAAATGCTCTAGCAGACAATCAAAGTGTAACATTTCCACATTTTCCATAGAATTTGAGTTGGTTTTGCAGGAAAAGTTCTTATTTCTTTCTCATTTGAGTGGAGCAGTCAGTGTGGATGAAAAGTCACCTTCAAGGTGAAGCTGCTGCTGCAGACTGTAAACCCTAACAGGCCGTTAGAGAGCTGAAGGGACGTGACAGTGATTTTTCTGTTCCACGCTGCGCCAACTGAGCACAGGCGCCAGACGCTGGTGCGCGCTCCAGGCACCCAGGCGGCGCACACACCTCCGCCCAGCACGCGCATGCACGAACGCAGCCTGCTCGTTTATAGAAAAGACTTGCTGAATGAAACGTATTCTTCCTCAATTAGGGACAGGAAAACACTTTCCTCCTCGTGTCCTGCTGCTGCTGTTGATTCCGCTGCGCTTGCAGCTGCGCAGCCAAACCCCGCGAATCAGATTTTCTCATTTAGACCCGAATAAAACAACTTGTATCTTATTCTTACAAAACCTAAAGACAACTTGAAAGCTGTCAGAGGAGTGACTGGACTCGTGGATTTTTGCGCGTGCGCGCTGCTTTTACACCAAACCCCATAAATCCGATCACTTTAAGATTTAACACAGATTAGAGGTCCAGTTTAACCACGCGCTTTAAAAAGAAGGGGAACTTCCAGTGCCCCTTAAATCAAACAGCCCACACGGACATCTCACATCTAAGAAATCAGAGAAAACCCGAATGGATTTCTGGTTTTCACGCGGAGCCAAAGTTCAAACTCCGCTGAGTGACACGGCCTGCTTTACCCTGACAAATCCTTCCACAGGAGCGTCACGGTTACCCCTTTTTACCTCCATGAACTGCAAAACATGCATTTCAGCCGAGAAGCTCCTCTTTTCAGATGACCAAACGTGATTTCATAGAGTAAACAAAATAAGGTCAAAAACAACAACAAGAAAATCAAGCTTCTACTGACAAATGTAAAGAAATGTAAAGTTTGCAGAAAGCTGCTGAAACGAATGAATGAAAGAGCTGCTTCCTCTGTTCTCACCCACCTTTCCTCCCGGTCTGTCCTCAGGAGGAGGATGACTGGCACCGCGGGAGAAAATCACTCCTCGTCCCGGTCGAAACGAGGGAATATTGAAATCCTCATTTTGAAACTCAAGTGTGCCTTTCTTTCCCCAAAAAATGAAAAAAAGCAGGATTTAGTTTGTATCCGGTCGAGGTTAAAAGTCAGTGTTATAAATCCATCCACGTCGTGATCGGCGGCTGGGGAATAGACTTGATGAGATCCTCAGGGCCAAGTCCGTGGCCTACACTGTTAATTCCACGGATTACAACAGCGTACTGAACACAGAAGATGACAAAAATCTGCGTCACAAGTTAACAAATGTTGAAAAGATCTAATGAGTCCACACAGAGCGCCGTTCTTGGATGCGTCTTTCGTGCGTCTTTACGCAGAGACTTTACAGCCTCTCTGCTGCAGAAAAATATATTTTTATTAGAATCTTGCTGTTTCTATCCACTGGATTCTGACAAGAGAAGCTCGATTTCTTCAGTCCGTTTCTTTTAAGCTGCGCTGTGAGGAGCGAACAGTCGTCCGCGCACCCGACCCGACACAGGCGCTCTGCTGCTCTCCGGATGGCAGTCACAACAACAATGGTCTGAGAGCGACTGGGGGGGAGGAGGGGCAGCAGAGGGAGGAGAGAAGGAGGGGAGATTCCCCCCCCCCCACACACACAAACACCCCCTTCCCTCTGCAGAGTTGGCACACAGCACCCTCGGGCTCTCCCTCCTCTCCATGAGCTCGAGATCAGCAGCTGCACCCCCCCCCCCCCCCCCCCCCAAACTTTTCCCAAAATCTACTACACGCTTGTCTTATTTTCCTTTAACTTTCCGTTCAGAGTTGCCCTGTAATAACACAAACATCACTTTATGATGAAGTCACGTGTTTTATTGCGCGTTAATTGCTCAGAGGACGCATTCAATTAAGCCGCTTTTGTGGGCCAGCGTGCGGAATCGCCTCTATGTTTTAATTGCATCAATGAAAGAACAAGATTGAGTAATCCCATTAGCTGCAGAACGGAATCAAGACAAATCCCGTATTTTATCAGCTTAACGCGCTGAGCCTTTTTGTCCGCCCTTCTTCATATGGAAGCTTTGTTTCACTTCAGCTCCTCGGATATTAAACTCACAGAAAGATGAATCCACGCTGCTCCAACATGATTTTATGGAGCAATAAGAGCGCACATGTGTTAAAAGTGCACAGAATAGTTCCTCTTTTGCTTAAACTGCCCACTCTTCCTCTGTTTGAACATCTTTCATCAATAAAAGCAGGAAAACATCAACAGCAGTCAGATCCCCCAGAGTCATTATCAGATTAGTCCCCTTAGAGATGAGACGGTGTCATACTTTGAGTGCAACCATTTCAGATGTCTGTGGGCAGGAACAAGTTACATTTAAACATTTACTTAAGTAGCTTATACCAGTTTTTCTGCGCTTTTGCTCATGCTTAAGCACATATCTGAGAAACTTAAGTTTATAGTAGCATTTCTTCATTCAAACCATTGTGAATCAGGAGCAAATGAACAAAATGCATATGGAAAAAGCTCCTTGCTCTGCTCCATTCTAATTCATCCACTTGTGGACAACTAGATCCATGTACGCCTTTGTTTTCCTCGTCTGAGCTGACATCTGGCTCAAATTGTACGGCTGGATAGCTTTGATTTTGCTCGCCATGTTTGTTGCACCAGTCTGGGGTTGTGAGGGGCTGTAAGCTAGCAGGAGAGAGTGTGAACAGACGAAAGTCAGGAAGTAGGAGCAGGCCACAACTTAGAGGCTGATTTCTAATGAACTACTGCTGCTCTGCAGAAATGCTAGAAAACGACACAAATTTTTCATTTTGGCTAAATAATTTGATCTGAGTACTTGAGTAAGTGAGTGAGTCCTCCACTGTGTTTTGTTGCTGATAGGATGCTTACGGGGGTGAAAAAAGTGATCGTTTTTTTTTTTATTTTGGGGACAAAAGTCCTGGTCCTCGTTCAGTGGTGTTCACATGATGCCTGCCTAAGATCAGTGAAGCCACTGGGCTTCACGCCTTAAACGCCTGCCAAGCCCAAAACCAAAGTTCCAAACAGATCCCGCTCGCTCCGCTTGTTTTTATTTGCGGGTCAAACTCCCGGAGTATGAGTGTGCTGAGCAGAAATTTATGTGCTGAAATAAACTCCAGATTTGACCTTTGACACCTCCCAGTGCCGCTCCGGGTCAGGCGGAGCTTTACAGCGAAAGTCAAAGTACACAAATAAACGAGTTCTAGTGGAAGTCATAAAGCAGATAAGAGCTGTGCTAATGCCAGCCAGCGCTGTGCGGACGACCGCTGCGCCTGTCGCGTCCTGCCCCTGTGTTTGTGTGTGGGGCCAGAAGCCACTTTACAGCTGCCAGCTTGTCCTCGTTTCTGAGGCTTTAAAGAAGGTACTTCAATATAAAGTGGTACGTTTGAGAAGCAGAGTGATGGTTACATCAGTACAAGTGCTGAATATGTAAATTGTCAGGTTCCAGGAAACTCACGCTCATATTTTATTCTCAGAAGTAAAGGAGCACAGCCTGTGTGTGTGCATGTGTGTGTGTGTGTGCATGTGTGTGTCAGTGTTTACTGACTGCACAACAGATTCAAGTTGATCTCCAAGTTTGTCTTGAAAAGGGATCAGGCTGTCAGCAATAGACTCCTGCGTGCTGGGAGGAGACGGCAGTCTTTTAACGCCATGAACCTTGTTGTTGTGCAAATGAAACACAGGTAGGATTGTTGGGGCCTAAATTGCTTCACACTCACAAGATCCCTGTAATTAAGGCCCCTGACATCCTTAGTTTGAGTGTTTGTAAATAGACCATCATGGGGAGGGGGCTTTATTAGCTGAAGATCCAAAAGTGTGCCAAGAACTAATGACTGGACTGTTTCACTTTAAAACCAAACTTCAATCCTGTCACTTTCATTTTTTTTAAAGTAACTTTATCAGAAAACTCGGATGAAGGAGCTTTTCAGGTTAACAGCTTAATATAAGATAAACAATTGGTTAAATTAAGAAAGATTTAATCCACTCTTCTTAAATTCAGACCAACTCTGAATGCTCAACAGGCTATTTATTAAAAATATGAAGTAATTCATTTTTAAATTATCATGTATAAGTGGAAACCAATAACTCCATTCAGTCCAAAACAAAATTAGATTATCAGGAAACATTTATTCACCCATGGATTTATCACAATTTGTTTTTTGACCGGAATCATTGACCAGTTTGATCATTTAATGACTACAAAAAAATAGATTTCAAACAATTAGCAACAAAGAAAATGTGTTTTAATATTTTATTAATGATGTAATACATAATTGTGAGAACAAAACAAGAAGAGGAAGAGCAGAAAAGAAACACTAACTACAATCAAACAAGTACTGTTGATGAATCAACAAAGGAAAAGATAGAAAACATGAAAAAAAAAACGCTGTGTAATTCCGGGGAGTCCAATTCACAAATCCCACATGAGAGAAGAAAAGCTTTCTGTTTTAACTGCTAGGAGCAACTTTGAAATTGATCAAGAACATTGCCAATTCACTCAAGCACAGCGGCGATTTGACGCATGTAACAACTAAACATGCAAAAAAAATGCACATTCCTCTCGGTCACGTCAACACTGAAATCCCCATTAAAGTTTGCGGCAGGCCACCTGCTCTCTGATTGGACAGTGTGATTTGTGGTCATCCAATCATAGAGACGTTTAAAGACAGGGACAGAATTCGCAACAGTAACTTCAGAAGCTCAAACTGAGCTTTTTGCCTCACATCTTCCAATAGAAAATGCTAAATAAAACGTAGAAATTATTTCACAAATGCAAATCTCTTTTACGGGCATTCAGACCCCTTTTAACACATTTGCAAACCTACATTTTTTTGGGCACGTTTATTTTGCGGTATGTTTTAACTTGATTTATGTGCCAACATGCAGTTGCGGTTTTGAATCTTCATGGCCTTATATTCAGTCCACACATTTTTCTCATGATGAAGGTCCTATACAAAGAAAATTACGATTACAATTGTGCTTCTGGGTGTTTCTTTATTAAAATCATTATGAATCAGGAGCAGCGAAAACATTTTGTTGCAAAAAGCTTGTAGAAGTAAAGGCTACAACATCAAGCCACAAGCTCCCCGCTCTGCTCCATTCTGATGCATTGACTTGTAGACGACCAGATCCCTGCACGGCTTCACTTTCCTCGTGGCATCTGGCTCAAATCATACAGCTGGATGGCTGTAGTATTGCACAGCATTTTATTTTTACAGCTAATATTACGTTGGGGTTGTGAGGGGCTGTAAGCTAGCAGGAGAAAGTGTAAACTGATGGATGACGGGAAGTAGGGGCAGGCTTACCCTGCAAAAACAATCCCCCTCACAGCGTTGAGGTGAATTTTGAATGAACTCCTGCTGCTCTGGAGAAACTATGTCTTTGGTTGTGGCTAAAAACAGCATAATCATAATTAAAAGATAGAGGAGAACACTTTTAAAGTGGATCAAAAGATGATTGGAGAGGAACTTTATGAGTTTCAGTGGAAATCTGTGTTTTGTTTTTAGCCTTGAAGCTAAAAACAGAAGACTAATAAAAAGATATAATATAGATATATCTTTTATGAAATAATTCACATCATTTTATTAAGAAAAAAATGAAATAATTTGATGAACTGCATTGTACTACTGTGATTAAAAAGTAAAAATACTAAAAAAGAAAGACAATTATGATGCAATATTGTTTTTAGACACAACGTTAATATTATTTTCAGCTTATAGAAAGAGTTCATAAAGTATTTTAAGAATAGTTAACACAGGTATCAAATGGTGGATAATTATAAAATACCTAAAGTCATCATCAGTGAGATAATGTGTTTCCTTACCATACAGTAAATGACTTTTGTGTCTTATTCACTGCGACGAATATAAAACAGGTAAAATGATATTTAGTTTAAGGACATTTGTATTTGATGACCTTTCTTCTCCAATGATAAAACATTAGAACACATTTGAAGTTACAGATACGCTCTGTGCTGGATTTTCAACATTCAAGACACAGAAAACAAAGACATTTTTATTTTTGACACAAAGAAGATTTCTTCAACTTCTTCAGCTTCATAGGAGTTTATCATAAAAACAGCTCAGAGGTCTACTTCAGTTTGCACCGAAACAAAAACCAGAAGAAATCATGAAACTTTCAATGTTTGTCCAAAAGTTGGAACTCTGAATTCCTCTATTTTTAGCTGTGGTCTCTGCTAGTATCATGTTAGCAACAAAATACTCCAAATTCATTCACTCTCCAAGTAGGAATTTAAGCTTCATTTGCAACTTGAAAAAAAGATTTAATTGAATTTCTGCTGGCATGCTAACCTTTTTAAAACCCGATTTCATGTCATTATTTAAAGGCTTTTTTCAGGAAATAGGAGCAAAGTAAAGACCGAACCTTTAAGATTTAAGGTCTGAGAGGTTCAACTTTTTTTCTTGTCACAATCACTACAATCAAATTTTGTAAAGTTGCTCAGCTCAGCTCCTTTACCAAAACCTGCCTCTGGCTTTTATCTGATGACATCAGAGACAGAGCAGATCCTGGTGCCCTCAGGTCCAGATAGCATTGATAGCCTTCTGCATACTGATGTTAATGGGGAATACCAGGGCCGGTTGGTGCCTGACAGCTGATAACAGATTGGGATGGGGGGCGTTGGGGTGAATAATTATCACTCAGTTGAGGTGAGGTTAGGAGACTGTGTGTGCAGAGGGAAAGTGAGGTGGAATAAAGGTCAGGAAGAATGTGTGAGGTGTGGTCAGTCGCTCATTTGCCTGATTCACAGCAGGGACGCAACATAGAAACACCCGCCTCCATTCATATTCAGATTTCTGTCTGTTTAGAAGAGGCTCCTCTTCAAGCGTGCACCGTCTCTTTGTTGTGCATCAGCAGCTCCTATGAGGATCAAGCTTTAGGAAATTATTTACATTGAAATTATTGTGATAAATGATGAACAGTGCTCTCTCCTCCTTTATTTTTAATTATTAGCTAAACTCTAACAAAGGAAAATGGACATTTATTCAGTTTGGACACTTAAATGCCTTTAAGGCTTTCTTATATAACAAACAGATTAAAAGTTTTTTGGCAGCAGGAAGCGTCACAAAGTCAATAAAATAATTTAAATTAGGAACTATGCACAAGAAAATGCAAAAAACACTAAATCACAATGACATTTACTTCTCTATTCAAGAGGAATACATATAGAGTGATTTTCATCCTTCCAAACCTCAATTGGTTTGTTATTTTACAGTAGGTTAATGATGATGATCATAAAGCCAAGATGAAAATCTCAGAGCTTCAAGTCCGTTCACTCCCACACTGGTCGCCTCCTGAACTCCTGTTGTTGCATGTTTACGTTAATCATCACCTGTGACGTTCGCAACACAATGGGACGAGCTGAGAGCAGAGCCTTTGTGATGCAGGGAGTGCTGCTGCCAAAACACAGAGCTGAAAAACAAAACAAAAAAAAAAAACGAGCAGGAGCGTGGAGGGCCCATCGAGGAGGAGGAGGAGAGTCTCACACCAAACGAGCATCAGACCTACTAAAGCTGCTTTCACTTTGAAAAAGGCAGATGGTTTGGTTTGCTTTCACATGTTCTCAAAAGTGCTCCCTTGGGGGCGCTGTTGCCAGACCAAGAAGGTGGGAAAAGCATCAAGGAAACCGATTCTTGATTTTCAGTTAGTAACAGGTGTCTGAAACTCACTACGCCACTATGTTGGACATTATCTAACTTTTTTGTGATTCCTGATTCTTTAATTTTGTGATGTGTGCTGTAAACAAGCCTCCAGCTTCCATGCAAAGCCAGAAGTATTAATGTTGCAGTTCACTACAAGACCACTAGAGGAAGGCTGCAAATGGTGGAAATTTCCTAATGACTACTAAGATTTTCACATGAAAACTTACTTTTTAATATCAGAAACCTCGTTAGTGTTTATTGCTTCATTTTATGGTAATAAGAACTGTAAGGAAGAGGTTGAAATTAGTCAATTTGACTTGATAAAGGATTACATTCCTATATTTTCTCATTGACAGGTGGATGGATGTAACAAAACTCAAAAACAGACATTTTCAGCTTGATGTTGATATGAGTAGAGCAAAACCCGGTCCATGTGCCTGTCACACACTGGGCCCATTTATCCATCTATCTATCTACCGTGTTCAACCATCTTTTAAACCCACCTAAACCATTTTGGAGGTTGCTGGAGCCTATACAAGCCACAGTTGGGATCTCTCTGACAGGTTCTTCAGTCGGTTTTAGGGCATAGTTGGCTCATCAGACTTGTTCTTTTTGGTTCATTTTGTAGTTTTATTGTACTTGTATGGCTGTCAGTCGGTTCGATGGGACTTGAACTTACCATGTTCAAGCAAAGTGGCTCCATTGAGCCTGTGCACAGACTGCTGTGGGCCATGAATGTAGTGAGACATTCTAGTCTTTTTGTCTGCCTCTTATGATTTCATTTTGTATTAAATTGTTGCAAGTTTATTGTAAATAGCTCAGGAAGTGCTTAATGTTAGTTCTGTGTTGTTTTACCTTTTTGTTTAGCTACTTTTGTTGAGCTGAAGTGCACAGTTTTATGGAAACTAGCTGAAGTTCACTCATGCTGCTAATTTAAGCTTTGTCTTTTTTGGTGTGTTTTAATTTCATTAAAAGGGAAAATAAAAAAAGCGTACCGAGGTTATGTCAGCTGGTGACCTGCTAACTAAGTGTCAAACACGTACAGGATTATTATGTAAACTGCCCGAGCTCGTGGGCAGACTGCAGCAGGCTGTGGATGAGAAAAAACGCAGACTGAAGTCGGGATTGCTAGTGAATTGTTGAATAAAAGAGCCATCAACACTGGAATACAAGTATAACAAGGAACCCAGTTACACTGGAAGACATGTATTTTTCAGATTAATAATGTGTTTAACTTGCACCATCAATATATTTAAGCTGAATAAATGTAATCCAGGAAGGGTCCTCGCAGCAGCCCACCAACACCCTCTGTAGCTGTTTACATGAAGACGGATATCAATAACAGCCTCTGTTTTTCCTCGCCTCTTCTCCCTTTCTTCTTTGATTTCTTAATCACGTGGGGGTGGGCCGGCACTCCAGTCCAGCCCTTGTCTCACACAGAAGGCTGAACCCTGCCTGAACCCTGCAGCTTTAATTAATCTCGCTGACTTTGTTAATTATTTGTTTGGCCGCCTGTGAATGCATTGGAGCACATCCCCGCTTTGAAGCAGGCGGGACGAATGCCACGGCTGAAACAACCAAGCTGGCACTGATAACCTGGAGCAGATGCACTCCACTCCCGCTGGTTTTTTTTTTTTTTTTTTTTGATTTTTTCATTTGTAAAAATGGAATGGGAAATAGTCCCAAAGTTTACATAGAATTGCAGTGACCCTTCAAGTTGGTGCTTGAGCCACTCGCATGCAGTAAACAGGCAGATCGACAGCATGTGGGTCAAATGATGCGAACTAACTTACAAAATGTGTGTGGTCTGACTTTTTCTGGGAAAGTGCTCATTGTCTGAACTCTGATGGGATAATGTAACCCTGCTAACGCCAACATTTTAGCACCAAACTTAAAATTACAACAAGATAATCTCAAATTTCAACTGTTTCCCTCCAGAAAGGAAAGTTCTTGAGGTACAATTTACTACCGAAAACAAGACAAAAAAGGACATATTTTCCAATGTGGCAGTAGGACAACCACTAAATCCCAAAAGGCTTTCCATTTTGTTAGGCCTTTCTGCATTACGGCACACGTTTTACCTGAGTTTTAAAGTCAAAATGGGTTTATGCTCTGCGCCTGATGAGAGACAGGCGTCGCAGATCAGGTTTTTCACCAAACTGAATTCCCAGCTTCTTGGTCTGGTCTGTTTCAAACTGTCATGTAAGTGTTATCTAACACTTTTCTTTCATAATTAATGTTATAAAATGACAGAAATGTGTCCCGTTGGTTTTGCTGTTAGTGCTAAGGCTAGGACAGCATTTGATTCAAAGGTAGTGACAGGCAAACAACGTTTCATTAACTCTGAAACTTTCCCTTTTTACTTTAAAAGGGAAAGCTGTCCTGGGTCTTCCCCAGGACCTCCACCCAGTGGGACATGCTGGGAACATCTTCCCAGGGAGGCGTCCAGGAGGCATCCGGACCAGACGGGCTTTAACTTACTCCTCTGACACTGATTTAATTCATGTTGGCATTAAGAGTTCAGAAAAATAATCTGCTGGTGTTTTTGGCCATTTTTACTTATAGAGACTTACTCTGATCATCTTTTGATCGATCTTTTGATTTGGTCGGAAAACTAATTCCGACCAAAAAAGCAATTAAAATGAGACTGTTTGGAATATTATCCCCAATCAATAAATGATGTTAAAAAACGG
The DNA here is from genome assembly GCA_014656515.1 of Oryzias celebensis. Classification (NCBI taxonomy): domain Eukaryota; kingdom Metazoa; phylum Chordata; class Actinopteri; order Beloniformes; family Adrianichthyidae; genus Oryzias; species Oryzias celebensis. The sequence continues at coordinate 21,604,667 of BNCR01000013.1, forward strand.
AGACTATCTCGACATTGCTACAAAAATTAACTGTCATAAAACAGAAATAGTCATTAGTTGCCGGGCGGATGTTTTTTTAACTAAATTTTGTTACGAACAGTTTTTTTAATTAGGGATAAACTTGCAGTAATCTGTTTACACAATAACAGTGGGTCTTGCAACAAACCCACTGCAGAACTTTTCCACACATTCCTGCTGACTTTAAGCCCTGATCCCGGGATTCTCTGACCCGCATGTTTTAGATGCTTCTCTGCTCCATCTCATCTGGATCAAATGAACCAATCAGCTCATGCTCATCTCTGCACAGGCCTGAAAATACCACTTCATTTTAATCAGGTGTTCTGCAGTGGAGAAACTCCTAAAACCAGCAGAACCGGGATCTCCAGGAGCAGCATAGAAAATGAGGGCCCAGGGAAGAATTTGTAGCTGCTTTGAGCTTGTTTCTGGGTTTAGAGCTCACAGCTTCGTGGTGCAGGTTTTATCTAGAGTCTGCACACAAGTGGAAAGCCCAGAAACCACTTATGGCATCAGCAGATCAGATTAAAAAATGGAAGTTTACAAAGCACCATGAGACATAATTGATGCAGACGTGTGTTGTGCCAAAGTAACAACTCAAAGACACTGACAGGCCCCGGATGTTCGTGCAGGCATGTGTTTGGTTAACTGCAGCGGCGAAGCTTGAGAGGACGCAGACTCCCAGCTGCTGTATTCTGGAGGAAATCCGGTAACGTGTTGCATATGGGAGGTATTATTCATGATTACAGTTCAATAAACAGAAGGAGAGAGGCTGGAAACGGATCTGTGAGCTAACTCTTCCTCTTGACCTCACTTAGCCAGGAATCATCCATTTTCTCCTCTTCACTTCTTTTTTTTTTCCAGATTCTGAAGATTTTTTCCTCCTTTTTTTGCTCATGTGAGCCTCTGGGTGAATCCTAGAAGCTGTGGATGGAGGAGGACTAGGTTCTCGTGGATGAAGCTTATTGCTCCTTTGTAGGAACCTGCTATGAAGACATCAAAGCTGTCACAGAAGCTTTTTCTATTTGTCCCCCCTCCCCACATTGGGACAGAAGGACATACCTCCCCTCTCCTCCTCACATTAAAGCCACGTTCTTCCGCCCTCTGACTTGCTATTCAGTCCTTTTAGCTTCCATGGACTTGGGATGGATTCAGACCCAAAAAGTTTGTTGATCCAGAACGAATAATTTTAACCAAAAGTACATCTGCAGAAGCAAAAGGAGCCTTTGTTTACTTTGTAGTTTTCCACGTTTTACCTTTTTACATTTATTACAGTCATTGTACAGTCAGTGCTTCCAGTAACTTCCGGTTTTGTGGGCGACTTTTCATAAAAACACTGCTGACTAAACGCATTGATGTTGATTCAACCAATCCGAATTTGAGTTAGAGTCTCTGTAGATTCATCAAGGCAAATGACATCATCGCCTCTGATTGGATGGTTAAAGCTCGTGCTGATTTTTTTCAGGCCAAAGGCAGTAGCTGCACTTCATTATTGTTTGAATTACTCTCAGTTAACAATAAAAGAAGAAGGAGAAGTTGATTTAGTTGCAGATTTATTGCACGAGCCATTTTTAAGATGGACTTTTCTGGAGAAATTGTCAAAAAAGGCCAGCCAAGCCCGAAGCTAGCGAGCCTGTCTCAACAGGGGAAAGGATTTGTCCGCCACTTTCGATAAAATAAAATTCACATATAACATGATGGTGATAGGAACATAAAATAGTTAATAATAACGAGGATGGTTTTGGGGGAGGAAAACTGAAGGCTCAACTCTGAAATGCACCGAACGCCACTGTTTCTACCTCCTTTCCCCCCCAGGAGTCTTCTTACGAATAGATTCTGCTCACGATCAAACCTGACAGCTGCTGACTCCTGCAGAATTTAACTGACAGCAGAATTTAAAGAGATTTATACACAGAATGCTACGGAGCAGAAGATATTTCCTGGTTTTCCACGTTTCCTGTATCTATAAGTGAGTGGACTGTAAGTTTTTATCTCAACCGCAGGTTAGCAGCCTCTCTCAAACTTACAGCTGATTTCTAGCACTTTTGAGAACAATTTAAGATGGATTTCAGAACGAGTTGAGAGAATTTTGTGAATATTTTAGAGCTTTGTGATCCGCAAAAAGTTGTTTGCAGATTCTGTAACTCACAAATAAGTTGCAAACCTTTACAGATATTTCTAGACATTTTGGTCCCTTTATCACCAATTCAAGCTGTGATTCATCATTAACTTTTGCACAGTTGGTCGTATTGGACCAAAAAAAACACAGAAAAAAGTTACATTCCAGGCGAGCCACATGTCCACAATACTTTTCCGGGATAATTTCTGACAATTAAATCAGTTTAATGCAACTACGAGTAAAAATACTCCTGAAGTTTGGATTTTGATTTTCCTGCATCTATAACAGTTACAGGTTACTTCTCTTGGTTAATAATAGTTCATGTTAAGCTTTTGGTCAACTCTAATTTAATAACATATTCTTTTAACCATGTCTTAAGCTATACATTTTTGGTGCTGTTTAAAGCAGAAACTGGGAAACAAAACCGCTTTTAAATGTGTGGCTCCTCCTGTTACACTCCTCAGTTAATGCTGTTTTAAACCATAACCCTGCATCTCGCTTTGTTGTTTTCTTTGTTTACCTCTTTCCTCCTCTACCTCTTAAAACTTGCAGATGTAATAATAATCTCATAATCTCATGGATCAGGCCACCTGCCCCCTTCATCCCAGCCCTCTTCGACTTATTAGATCAGGCCCTCTGTCAGAAAGCCGGGATTCGGGCCCTCATTGTTTGACTCCTGATTAAGAGCTTCTCACTCCCCAGGATCAGACCTTTTACACCAAGAGAAGGAGCTGGGGGCAAAGAGAGGATCTTTCTCTCCTTTTTGTCATAGGGGGGGTCCTATAGGTCACATTGTTGTCAGGCTCAGGGAAGGTCTCTTCTAAAGGTAGGCTGGATTTGGAGGACAATGGGATGTTAGACGATGAGGGATTTAAAACTTAAGCTCATGCTTTCAGTCTCTGAGATCTTCCACTCCTCCAAAGCTTGAAGATGCTACAGTCTATTGAGAAGTGAGCTTTGAGAGAACATCTCAATCACAGGAGGTCCCTGGATGCAACGTGACTTCGTCTTTTTACTTAGTCACTTTTTTTTTTTTAAACTGTAATTGTTACCAGATCTGCAGCTCTAATGCTCACGGCGTACTCGGCGTTCAAACGTGCGTTCAAGCGACCACTTCCGATGAAAAGTATGTGAATACATGTAAATGCACCGTTCTGTGTTCACGCACCGCTAAGCACATTTTGAAGACCGTTTTCAGGCTCTCCGTACCAAACGCTTGTTCAATGAATATTAATAATTGCTGTTTGTGCCGGAAGTCTTTCATTTATTGGAATAAAAATGTGAAAGAAAAAGTCTGGACTGAGATTTGCACCTCTTCGACATTACACCTCATCCAACTGTAGGTGGACAGCTTGCTGCTGGCCTGTGCTCCCTGTCAAATTTCCAGAAACAAAATTCCAACTCAATTCCTCACTTTGTTTAGTTCACGCTTTTGAAATGTGATGTTTTGTCACCAAAAAGCTCACCTTAGTTCATAAATATTTTGATGATATTTTAGTTGTACTTCTCTTTTCTCCAGTTAGAAATCCTTAAATATGCATCTTTATGAGAACTGGGTTGTTTTTGACTCAAAAATGTTCTTGGAGCTTTACATTTTCTGCCACAGTTTTCATTTTCTAATTTTAAATTGCCTTCTTTTCTTGCTTTTTTATGTTTTCCCTTTTTTGGCAAATATCACTCATTGGAGACTGTACTTTTTTAATTTAATCAATCAAATCAAACTTTCTTAAAGCACTTTTCATTCCTGTTTAACACAAAGGGTTTTAAAAAAAAAAAAAAGAAAAAAAAACATTTTTCAACTTAAAAACTAAAAGTAAAACAAAGACATTCACACAAAAAATTGTAAAACACACACATTGCCCCTACAGACAACATAATGAAGCATAAAATGATTTATAAATAAGACGCAAAGAAAAATGAACCCCTTTTTTCAAATCAGTTTCTTAAACTCACAGTGAAGTGACCAACTGAATAATCCACCATGTTCACGTTAGTTTTTTAGGATTGAGGCGCGATGTGGAAGAAGAGGGCTCTCTCCTGAGATTAACACCTCAGTTTGCTTTTCCCACATGGCCTCTCAATCCCTCAGGAATGCTGCATCTCTCATCTTTCTCCGCTTTCAGGCCTAATTACAATATGAGTCTGAATCTAAATGAGACTGCGGGTTTAATGCCGCCTGTGTCCACATGAAAGGAGACTGTGGCCAATGAACAATGAGTCTTTGAGTTGAGAAGTGAACACAAAAAAGGCAATCCTAACAATGAATCTGCACAAATGTTGGCCAATGAGAGAGCACTGAGTTGTTGGACATATTTTTAGCTTTAATTAGATATGAAAGTTTATTATCTGTTTTTGTTCAAACAAATTCATTAAAATACTGAGATTTTAATTAATTTAGAAGGTTTAATATTGATGCTGCATTCAGATCAATCAGTGCTATCACTTCCTATTTTCATCAAGAATAAAAAAAAAATACAATGAGCTTTGAAATAAAAGTTTGTCAACATCTGTTTGAAAAACCTGCACTGCCACCTAGTGTTTGGGAGTGTTTCTACATAGCAAAGTGGCCAAAAAGCTAGAAGTATAAACGCAAGTTTTAGTGGGCGTCGAAGCTTCGTGTACGATAAACGCAGAGATGTAATCACTGACTGTATATGAGAACTGGACCAAGTGAGTGCAACATCACCCATTTTTAAAAATCACCATTAATAAAAGATAGCAAACTTTTGGCTCCAACCAAATTAAGTCAATTTGTCATGTTATGGTGACACGGACACCGCCATGTTGGGGCAGTAATTAGTCTGAAATCTGTCAAACGTTTTGAATGTTTAACAAAAGGACCAGCAGGCACCATATGCTTTGGTTGAGGCCTCTGATTGGCCAGTTCATAACTTGATACGCTTGTAATAAAGAAAAAAAAATACAATGAAAGGAAATTTTGGATTTGTAAGAACAGGATAAAGACAGTCTCAGGGCAAGAATGAGTATTCTGACAAATACACTGACTGAGTAAAAGCTGTTTATTTCTCTATGGAAGTTTATGGGATTTTGGCTTCCTGATGCCAGAGTGTACTTCCTGTTTGGAACACGAGGAGGGAGGAGTCACTCAGTCCAGTTCTCATGTACAGTTGTATGTTCACTTTGAGTTCACTTCAATTTATTTGTAATGGACTAATTCAGAGAAGCGCTTTTCTTAAGGCACTTAAGGAAAAAAACATGAAACCAAGTGTCATTTTAATCCAAATCATTCCAAACATTCTCATCCATGATGATCAATTCCATCCAGATTATTTCAGCAGAGACAGATCCGCAATCAGGCTGCAATTGTTGGAGACGATGTAAGTAGAAGTCTGGATGAAGAATCAGGTTCTAGATTGACGAGTGGACAAGTCAGTTATCATTCTGAAGAGTTGGGTGCTCATGTGATTTCCCACAACTCTCCTTTTTCCACCATCTATGTTCCAACATCTTTTCTGAAACATTTTGAGGCTAAAATCCCAGAACAAAGCAGGAATTAACAGTTTAAAAAGTTTCCAGACCCCAAAGTAATGAGAACTGAGAATGTAAAACGTTCAGGAGAAGAAATTGCACAAGGTAAAATCTAACTTAGTGAAAACTGAAGCACAAGAAAGGCTGATTTTTAAGGAAATCCCTGTGATGTTCTTTTGTTAATTAAACCATTTAATTCAAACTGACATTTCTGAAGAACTCTGTTGGAGTGTTTGAGATTCCTGTTTGCTTTCAGGCACAGGAAAAGCCTGACCCTTTGGTCAGAGATCAGATGAAGGACAGACCAGTCAGGGCTTGTGTGTTGTCTGAAAGATCAGATGGTTGTCCTGCTGCTACAATGACATTTACATGAAAACCACTTTGTGGAGGCTTTAGTTTAAAGTTTGCTTGTTTTCAAGCAAGAACCAGCTGATTCAACACAGTGATAAAGTGCCAGACAAGAGAATCCCCTTTAATATAGATCTTTTGATCTATTTTAAAAGTGTTTCCAAAGATTTTTGGAGGATGTTTATTAAGAAAATTAATTCATTTAAATCATTGTGAATTACAAGCATACATAAAATGCAGTTTCTAACAAAAAAAATCCTCAAGCTCTTTGCTCCTTTGGCTCTTTGGCTAAAAACGGCATATTCATAATTAAAAGAACTCTTGTAAAAGAGACCAAAAGGGGAGCAGAGTGAGTCTTTGAGCTGCTTTTGCTGTTTTTTTTAAACAAATCGTCTGAAGTAAAGTGTAAAACCACCCATAAACCTGAAACATGCAGCATTTCAAAGCAGAAAGGATCTACGGTGATCCCCGACAATATAAGAGAACTTTGACGCAAAACGTTCAATTGTCGTATTTGTTTTGCATTTTGTTTGCGTCATTCTACAGTAATTTATGTCAAAAAGCAGTAAACTGTTGATCTTTTGATTAACGGGTGTAGCTTCTCGCCTACATGTTTACATAAGATCCCAGATTAGGAACTCTCCAGATTAAATCTCAAAGGCTTTTTGCCAGGTCTCAGGAGGAACATGAAAACTACGTGTGATGGTCCAAGCTGGGGTAAGAAGCTGCAGAATGTGTTATGTCAACACCCGATGAAGATAACATGCAGGGTCCCTGCTCAGTGACAGAAAGACTTGGTGACAGAAGCGGAAATTCTCCTTCCTCTGCGTTTGTGTGAGAGTCTCTGAGACAATCAGCAGCCGCAACAAAGATGGAGTTGGTCTCTGTGGATGCTTGGAATCTGTTGCTCAGTCAGGCATGCAACAACCCACAGAGAAGAATCACCTGTGAGAGTATCAGCCGCTATCAGGCCAGCAGGAACCACGCTCTGATTCACCTCATTCTCTGCTTACATGAGCAGAAGGCGGGAACGCAAAGCCAGTGATTCTGATGACTGCTAAGCAAAGTCAAAGATACATCAAGTCCCTCTGATGCTAGTTTATTCCTTCCTGTGTTTGATTGAACAAATTTGAGCAAAGAAATACTCAGAAATGCAATTTTAAGCAGAAATTATTTTTTATATGTCGTCCCTCATGAGATAAATGCTACAAAACATGTTAAAAACATGATTTTTTTGGGAGTGTGTCTTCTCTTGGTAAGTATTGTCATGATCATAGCATTAACTTTGCTCTGCTGCTGTCCATTTGTACTCCTTGAAGAAGAAACGACGTTCACTTTGGAAGTGGAATGCCATGCTGAAGAAATGCTAACCTGCGTATCATGTCGGAAGGGACTTTCGGTTCCCGTTGCTCTGTTCTTGCTTTTGGATTATTTCTGATGAAGAAAGTAGGATTATTCCATTGACTGTATATGTGAACTGGACTGAGCGAGTGTGTGCTCAACAATAAAATATGATCTACTTCCGGCTCAAAAAAATGGAATTTGCCATTTTTTCAACGCCGCCATGTTGGAGCCAGACTTCATCAGTAAGCAGTGATTAGTCTGAGTCCGTCCTTGTGAACATTTCTATGGCAACTACTTAGGAGTGAGCGTGTTGGAAGTACACACCCGTACCAATTCAAAGCAGACTTCACAAAATCTGTCAATCAAACATTTTGAATGTTGGATGTGAGACATTTGATTGGTCAGTTTATAACTTAGGTATCTTGCACTACAGTCACCTCCAGTGTTGAGTATGTTGGTCTTTCAAACTGCTTTAGTTTTGTTGTGAAACAACAATGTTGTGAGATGGTGTGAGAATGTGTTCTCTAGGGCCTCCCTTCATCAAAAAAAATTCCTCCCCTGAATATTGTCCAGGACACAAGAGCAACAATAACTGTGAGGATCAGAGCTCTGATCCCCTGATGCTTCGCAGGAATCTGCATTTTAAAATCTTCCCTTTCCCAGACAATGAAGTCCATCTCTTCCCTCCATCATAATATCTCAGTTCAGAGGTTGACAGCTCGGGCTTAATTCATTTTCACGCATGTACATATTTGGAATGCATCCCCGTCAAAAACAATTAGGATGGTCCCTGCAGGATTTTGCTCCCCCTTCACTCACCCCTGTGAGGCGTCTGCTGTCAAAACTGCTTGGATGATTTTCCGGAGTCGGGGTGTCCACATCTGTGCCTGATTAGCACAACAATAAGGCCCAGCACCCCCGACTTAATGAGAAGGCATCTTCAGCCTGGACTCAAGAACCCCTTTCACAAAGATGCCATAAAATTACGACACACAAGTGTTTTCTTCCAGATCCATCAAGCTAAAACCTCCCATCGCTGCTAAACAGATATTTGATTAGAAGAAAACCCTGAAAGTACAAAGCTGCACAATTGGCTCTTTGTGCTCAAAATGGACAGTAAAGTAAACTGGAAAATAAAATGAGGGTAGAAATGAAAGAAAAAGAAAACATCACACATTGCCAAAATTAGAGGGAAAACCACACTGTGCAGCACTCTACGCTAGGGGCTTTTCATTTGCTCTGCAGCTTTTGATGCTTTGTTTGTCAAAAATCAAAATACCAGAAAACTTTCCCATCTGTGCAGCCTTCCCAAGGAGCCCGTGAGACAAAATTTTACATTAAACACTGTAGTTTCTCACAAAAATGCAAAAAAATATTGTGTTTTCAGATTCCTGGAAACAAAAACTTAAACCGGATCAGCTTTATTGGTATAATTTTTATCCTCAAACAGGGTTTTCACCCTCGTGTGGATCTAATGGGTATTTGTTACTAAGAAATACAAACTCTAAACAATCAGTTGATCTAAAAATGCAAAAATAAGACCATTTGTTAGCAAAAACAGTTTTAATTGATGATGTAAAGACAGCACATGTAACAGATGCTTTCGGTTGTTTAATCAGAGCAAAGAAAAAGAAACGTTTATGTTAAAAAAACTATAGATGATCATTGAAACATCTCAATCAACTCAATTTTTGCTATTGTTTCACTTCATTACTGTAAATTTGTGTCATTGTGTAGCTGAAAATGTAAAAGGTTTGTGCAGTTTTCTACAGGAAGCTTCAGTGTGAGCACAGGAAGTACTTCATGCGTGGTTCCAGCCTGCCTACATTGTTTCTGCATGTGGTCTCTGGTGCTGCGCTGATGCTGTCAGCAGCTCTTGGAGCGGCAGGCTTGGACAACAATGGTTCTGTGTACACACATGCACAAACATGTCCTTGCAGTGTGAGCGGGGACGTGGTTTTGTTAAGGTCGTCACATGTTGTGAGCTGACCTTCCTTTAACAAACAAAAACCAAGTTTTAGTTTAATGAATATTCACATTTGGTGGGAAAATGTTGGTTTTTTGAGGGAAACTGCAAGTGTGCATTTAAAGATTGAAAAAACATTTTTTGGTTAGTTTATAAAATATAAAAAAGATATTGAAAAACCCCCACAAGAATACAGATAACACTTGAGTGTCAGGTAAAGAGTTGGTGAGATAATCACTAATCAATTTGTATCTGTCCTGGTGGTTCATTGCTATTTACTAATAAATCTGCTTATTCAATCTGTTCATTGGAATTATCAGAATAGTCTACATTGCTATCTTTACCCTGACCAGTTTAAAACTACTTGAGCCTCATTTCAGTTTAGAAGCCTTTCTTCATATACCTGAATCACTACAAAGCGTCCGACAACATGTTGCAAAAAGTAAACAAATGTAACCAGAAAAAACCTAAACGGTACAAATGAAATATTTCTGGGGCAACAAAATTGTGAAATTGTTCAAACTAAATACTATAAATACCATTGACACAATGTATACCAGTGATGATGTCCCCACACAGACAGCTTGGTAAATAAATTCGGCGTACCTTTGCTGATTACGCAACCAGGTGTGACAGGTGGAGTGCAACTTAGTAAACTGATTCCACCTGTGTGCCCCGGCCGCAGAGTTTGGGGTTTCTCCTGATGCCCCTCGTGATGTGTGCCGTTTTTACAGTTCCTGTGTCTTTTAGTACAAGTATTTCAATCCCTTTTTGTATTAAAGATCAGTGTGATACTATGTCAGAGTCCTGCGCTTCAGTTTTTAGTATTCTGGTGGTTTTAGTTGGCATCTATTTGGGGAAACCATATTGCCACACAGGCTCTCAATTTCCTGATTAGATGTCTCTCAGAAATGGTTTCCTTTCGATTCCCGTGTTTCAGAATGTCTTCAGTCATTGGCAGCCTAAATTAAAACCCAGTCATAGCATATTTACTCTATTTTATTTCTAATCCAGCAGACCACAAATTATGTAAATGTGATCAATTAGAAGCCTGTTTTGTTCACACTTTCTAACTACCGGTATTCTGTGGCTATGTGTTTTCTTTGTTTGTGTGCTGAATCATCAGATGGACTCCATAGATTACTATCGCTTGTCCAAAACATCAATAAAAAGGTCAAAAATTAGGTCATAGTTTTGTACCATATCCAATTGTTGCAGATCACCTAAACTGAATTTATTTGTTGGTTTTTGTTTAACATCAACTCCAAGTCTATCATTATCTCACAACTTCCTGATTTAGTTCTTTTTCTTTTTTAATAAGTAAGCAACCATTTCTGTATTCTGAAACTTAACACAGCAAAAACATCAACTGTTCCCTAAATTAAAGTTAACATGAGTTGAGGGGCACAAGATTTTGATTTAGTAACAGTTCCTTGTTTTTCGTGTTCAACTAATATTTAGGCTACATTTAATACTAATCAAGAAATGGAGAGACAAAAATTATATTTACACTTTTAAAATAAGAAACCAAACAGGCGCAGAGTTCCGAATCTGGTTAAAAATGAGGAAAAGCAGCAGCACAAAAAGGTGATCAAGAACAAAATCAGGCTTGAATGAGTCAAGATCAACTATTAAGGGCTAACTGGCAGTCAAGAAAGTTGACCTACCTTGGCTTCAGATCAAGATATTACATTAAGCCATAATTTCTGGAAGCTCAAAGCTCTGTAAACTAAAAGATCTCTCTGGTCACTCAGACTGACATGAAACTAGAACAAAAACCAATACGTTTCTACTAGAAGCATGATGTTTAATGCATTCTGATGATGCTGAAGGTTTTAAAAAATGTTTCAATACTTTAAAATGTTTTTTTACAATCAGAAAAGTCAACGAAGGCAAAGGCTTTTCCTCGGGTTGTTTGCTGTTCCTTCTCACCTCCAGACTTACGCATTTCAAAGGTTCCTGAACTGCATGAAAACCACTTTGAGTGTTGGTACTGCAGGAAATGATCTCCTGTCATTTAGAAGTTCCTGTGATCAAACAGATCATAAAGGAAGTCTGGAGGATTTAGGAACATTTACTCTTCTAGCCTGAGGCCAGAATCTCAGTAGGATGCGATATCCTCCGAGTGGACAACCGACACAAACCTGCAAGAAAACATGTCAGACAGTGACAGTTTTCAACACATCCATGGTGTCCTAATGCACTTCCAGAAAATGTTGATATTAAATTAACTCCAACTTCAAATGTATTTGACACAACAGTCCTTTCTGCAGGGGAACCCTTTCTCCTCCTTTACCTTCATTTGTTCTTTATTTAGCTTTTAGTTTCTCTTACCTTTTGTGGATAAAGTTTTACTTAACTGTAAAATGTCAGGCGCTGCTTTAAACTGTATTTGTACGCTAGATTGCTAGATATAGATTTTCCATTAACTGTCAAGGTAGAAGCCACAAAAATGGATACCAACTTCATCCTCGTAGACAACTTTTTAGATGAGACAGGTGAATAAAAAAAAAAGGTCACAAAAATTGGTATTTTCTAAAGCTATTCATAAACATAAAGTTGGAACAACTTTATTAGCAGCATCCTCGTAACATTAGATAGTGGGTTGCTGAATATTCTGCATTATTATTATGGTGTGTGAGAACAACTGTCGCAACAAATCAATTTTTGGAGCCAAAAATCCTTGTTTTTGTTTGCTAAATGCAAATGTCTTCTTCTGTTCCCTCACTGGCTGCTTTCTGCACAAACAAACTGTCCAAATACGTTAGTTTTTTTGCTAATTTTCAAGCTTCAATTTAGCGATGCGTCAAGAATAAAACTTCCATCTGAATCAGACTATAAAACAAAAAAAGAATAGATTGTGTTTTCTTTTTTTTTCTCTGGGGTGCGGTACCAACTGTCGGTGCGAAATGAAAACTGGGGAGCAGTGATCTAGAGGGCCACCAAAAACTGAAAGTCCCTCGTTTGCTTTAGTCGCCTGCTTTCACACTGCACTCTTGAGAGTGGACTAAATGTCATGCAGTTACAACGGTTGCTTTTTGAAGGCAAAACAGCAGGACGAGATCTGAACCCGTCTGCACAAAGCATTTTATTTTGAAAACCAAGTGGCTTCTTTTTATATTGATCAGGTTTTTCTTCTCTTCCACACCCATGTCCTTCTTCCCAATCCCCGCACACTTTACTTAGTCCAGCTAACGGTGCAGACCTGGTTTTAGTTCATTGAATATCAGTATCATCTGACTCAGGTTGCTCCTTGTTTTCACATATTGTTTCACATTTGCTATTTTGGGACGCCTCAAAACGTTCAAAGTCAAGCTCAGCTGATCCAGACTTCACCCAGTCTGCCTCCACCCCTGCCTATAAATGTTCAATTAATCCAAACCTCTGAGTTTATTGGGCTCCATTAGCCAAATGAGAGGAGGCTTCTCCTCCTTCTCAGGGCTGTAAAACCAAGCATGGAGTTAAAAAAAGAGACTTGCTAATTGGCGCTGGCGCCCTGTGTGGCCACGGAGAAGTGAGGGGAAGGTGGTTTTCTCTGTCAGAGGGAGGTTTTATGGGCGCCTGTAATCACCAGGCGTTAAACTCAACAATTAAGAGCTGCTACTTTGTCGCCGGTTTATGGTGGAGGTGAGATTGCTGCTCCATCAGCGGAACAGGGTGGGGTCACGTCTGAGCTTCATTAAAGCTGCATTAGAGGGATGAACAGTTTAATTAAACATCTACATATTTGTTTCTTGATAAAGTAAAACAACTTCATCCTCCCGAATGACCAAGTTCTGTCACATCTGGGACGTTTTCGAGACGGATTATTTAGACAGAAGCGTTCAGTTTAGTCTGAGCTGTGAGGTGTAAATTATTTACACTTTGAAATCCAGCGGCACTGCGTTTTATGATTTATATTTCATTCTTTTCAGTGGCAAAACTTCTGACTCACTCGAGCTTTTTGTTTTAAAAATACATTTTTGCTTCTCTAATGTTGGAATTAGATTTGTCCCTAAATTACAGAGATGTGAAGCATTTCACCTGCAACAACTGCTTCTTTTCATGCTTGTAACACTTGTTACAAATCTCACAATTTTTAGTAAACACAAAATGCATTTTTTTAAATAATGTTTTTTGTTATGATGCAAAGGGTTTTTTAGCCTGAATTACCCTTTTAATGACCTACTCCAATGGGAATAATGTTTTCTGTGTTTATGTTTTTGTGATATTTTTATTTTTATATTATGAAAATTAATCTTAGAGTTGCATTTTTAAATATTTCTTTATTCAAATCATTGTGAATCAGGAGCAGAAAAAATGTTTTTATTAAAAGACCACTAGGAAAATAGATTAAAAGAGGAACAGAATGGGAATTTAAAGTTATGCCATTGTATTTCAATCAGATTTCTGTAGGTATTAAGTGAATATTAAGCTTTTAGCTTTTTTTTTTTGGACTTAATTTCTTTATTATCAATAAGATTATCCCAGTATTTTTTTGTTGAATTCAGCCAAATTGATTTTATACTTCGTTTTTTAATTATGCCAAGGACAACATTGAAATTAGACAGCCAACAGTTAAATAAGAAATAAACAAGAATGATGAAAACCAAAAAAGAAACAATTCTGAAGATGGGGTTGTTTTTGCTTCTATTAATTAATTCAAAGCTTGAAGTGTTGTATTATTCCATCAATTTAAATGACTTTCCACAAATGAAAAGTCCTTTATTAGCTCTAGCTGAATTGTAAAATTTTCCATTGAGTAAATAATCCATACTAGCTCCAACCAGTTTGGGAGGCTCCACTTGAAACCCTCTCTTGGTCACAGCCTTTTTGCTGGCCAATCGTTGGATTTTTGTCAGATAGAGATCATTTCAAGACATTGTTTTCTATTTTCCTCAAATACATGTTAGGGTTTCCATGTTCCCTGTTTGACTCAGGGAATGGCTTCGCTGATCTGAACCCAAGCAGTGTTTTGTTGTTAGACTTCTATTCTTGTGACAGTTTGTCCATAATAAACACCATGTTTGAGCACAAGGGTGTCCATCATTACACGTGGCATCAGGACACCCTCGGCAGGGGATCGATGACCGACTTTGTAGTTGTTTCAGGCGACCTTTTGGCCGTGTGTCAGTCGGGAACATTGAACTCCTGTGAGGGCCGTGCATCTCTGCCAGAACCTCTATTAAATCTGAGACTGAACATCTCACTAACAGTTCCTGGAAAAATCTCTGTAAATTATGGGAACAAACGCAACCACAAAGTCAGATTATAGGTTTTTGACTGGCCGTGGTGTCAGACAACCAAATCTATCTCAGTCATAAAGCTTTTTACCATCACTGATCTGCGGAACTCTCCTGGCTTTTCTGCGGTCACTGGACACTGTGAGGTTTTGTGTTGGGCGCAGAAATGAGAGGCAGGTGTTCAGGGCCGTCCAGTTGAAGTCTCCTGAGAGCGGTTGGGGTCAAAGAGGTCAGAGGTCAGCGCGCACGTGTGCGACTCCATGCACTCAAGAGGGTTCTGGCATAAAGGTGGACATTAGTGGGTTTGTGTGCATCTATGCGCATCCTGTGCATTTAAGAAACGTTTTGTCATCAGGACGTACAGCTGCAGAGCGGCTGATTGGTCCCACGGGAGGAAAAACAGAGGCTTTTTGTTTAGTTTCAAATACACACACACACACAAACACACACTGCTGTTGTGGTTTAAAAATACACAAAAGCTTTCACTGCAAAGTGGAGTCCCAGCATCCTTTCAATGACAGGAAGTGCCAACTAATTGTCCACCTGGAGACAACCCGCAGTGGCCCCCGAACTATCAAACTCTATCCTTTTGTGGGATACATTTTTCAAAAATGCATTTTGTTTTCACACAACGTCTAAGCAATTATTTCTCTTTAGAGATGTAATTTTGTTTCTTTTTAAATTCTCATTTCTGATGAGAAAGTTTGGATGCTGCGAGGTTTCCTCCAACAAATCTCTTAGAAGTTTAGGGACAAACTGTAGATTTAGAGTAAAAGATTAGAAATTTAATGCAGAGGTTCCATTAAATCTGCGGCTTTTTGGGTAGACGCAAACTATGTTTTTTCTTTTTTTTGCTTGTAGAAGGAGCCGTGAACAAAATAATTTGTAACTAATCAAGAAAAAAAATATGTTATTCAGACGACAGCTAGAAACGGAATAGCAGACAAACCTGAAAGCTCGATTTCAATCAGCAGGAAAAAAATTACAGCACAAAGTAAATGAAGCAACATTTTGGCTGCAACTTCATTCATTTGCCTTCATGCTGCTAGAACAGATACGGTTATTCACGTCTATAAGAAGGACTCAAGGGCATTTGCAGTCGGGAGGCGGCAGTTTTATTTTAACATGCTGGGTGGTGGCAAATGAGGTTTTACAAAAAAGTAAACATTTAACAGCGACTGGAGGATTTTTCTCTAAAAGTTGACATTATTCAGTGGCTGCTTGGGCACAGTTTGAGGTCAGGCTGTGGCAGTCCAGTGACATGTGGGGATGACGCCATTACGAAATTGAGCAACAGCTAAGCGGCCACAGAGCGGATCGCCGGCCACAGCAGCTCAGACTGGATGATGTGTAAATGACCCCGGACTCAGACGTCTATTTCAAGTGCCACTGACCTCCTGCAGGCTGGTAGCTCAGGGATATATAAAAAGTATGTATTCTGCAGATGCCTCACTTGTTTTTGTGACCATAGAATAAAATCTCTGCATAAAGATAGAGACTTAAGGTGCATTTACACCACAGCCAGTTTCACTGTTAAGTCAATGGTACAGACGCAAACTGAGGTCCTGCAATGCAATTTGAGTGGCTGGCGCGTAGGTTTGGCATCAGCGTGATTTGAGTGACGCAGAGCGAATTAAGTGTTGGGCGCAGAAGACAAGAGTGAAAAAAATCTCTGGGGAGGTCATCGCATCTGTCAACCACTCAGGGACTCAACTTTGATGCGACATTTTCTAGAGACAGCGAGTAGAATACACATCCAATAAGGTGGATCAGATTTCCTGAACTTCCATTCATTTTCTCAACCCTAAATAAGCATCAATGTGTTACAGCATTGAAATTGTACATATTCAGTCTATTATCAGTATTTATTACATTACTATGATTTGTCGTTTTGTCCGTTCTTGTTTCCACATTTTATTAAGTAAATTTCTCCCAAAGGTGCAACTTCTAGGTGATTCTTTTCTTCTTTTTTATGCTTATTTTTGCGTCTGCGACTTAACACACCGGAGTAACTGTAAAATACGTAACAGAAAATACGGTTCATGGATCTAGTCACCTGCAAGTGTTTGCATCAGAATGTAGTGGAACACCCAGCATATATGTCACAAATATGCTCTTTTTTCCAACTGCACTGTGTGATCTGCTCCTGATTCACAAGAATTTTTATAAAGTTATACACAGATTTTAAGCCTAGTGTTCTATATATACGTGCGTGTGTGCGTGTGTGTTCTCCATCAATAGAAAAAGGCTACAAAAACATTTAAGAAACACCAAAAACACAATTTTCATCAGAGTGAGTCTTAAAATAAGGCAATTTACAATGTTTGTCGACTAAAAATTCCCACAGGGAACAGCTGAATGGCAAAAAAGCCCCACCGTGATATTAAGTCAGAGCAAAAGATCACATAGAGACACATGAGGTGCAGTGAACAGACCAGAGTTGTTCACTTTAGTAGTAGCAGTCGGAGCTGCTGGGCTGTGCGGTGAACCACACAGTTTTTTGGTGCCACGCGTCTTTCCTGTGTTGGTTTATGGTTGTGTGGTGACATAAGTGATTCCAGTCTTGTGCCGTGGAGCCGTGACGCAGATCCAAAGAAAACCATTCAGATATGTGTGTTTGTTTGCCTAAAAGGAGGCCCTGTAGTTGGTCTTCCTGATTGTGAGCTAATAGCCCTTAAATGTGGAATTATTTTTCTGCCCCTTTGGCTGAAAATATTCCGCCAGGGTTTAGTTTTCACATTATTTATCTGTAAATAATAATTTGATTATCTGAGAGAGGAACAAAAACTATATGTCAACCTTCAGCTGAATTATTTGTGTGCAGATATCTGTGTTTGTGCGTTTATGAAAAGGACACACGCTCTCTGGTTTTGCCCTGGAATTGCAGTCATTATGTGGATTAATTAGCTGTGAAATGGCTCTCAGACAGAGGAAGGCCGGCTGCATTCAGACTGCCAGCAAGCCATTGGAGTTGGCATTGAGCCACCAGGCAAACTCACGCATGCACCTTTGGATTTTATATTTCAGCCTATTAGCACATAACCAACATTAATCTGTTTTGACTGCAAGTCGGGGAAATCCTCTTTGGAACCCAGAATGTGCAACATGTGACATAAAGACAGCGAGGACAAGCAAGCTGCTGCGTTTCCTGGAAAACACGGAAAATACTTTGAGCTTAACACTCTTTTTTTTTCCGAGGATTTAACATTATTTTGATCATGACTACTCAAAGCTACAGAACTAGAATAAGAAAAGTCTCTTAAATACCTGCTTTATCGGTTTAATTCCCTTTTCCTTTAAGGTCCCTTTTCAATAAAAAAATAAAATTCAAAATTCTTGAATTAGGTCGCAGAGGTACATTATAGTGTGTAGCATAGTTGTCTGTTCAGCGTTTATACTGTGAAATTTCTAAATGTATCTGCTGTGCTGTCTGGAATAGGTTTTATAGTTCTTAGCCAATCAAGAAACATATTTAAAAGAATATTTCTACTTGGCTGCAGTGGATGCAGTTTGTTTTTTCTAGATGGAAACATTTGTAGAAGGTCATGTAATTTTGCAGAGTCCATTTTCCATTTTGCCTCAAAACTTCACTGTTAGACACAAAGATATGAGAAGAGTCAACATTATTGGTTTACAACAAATATGAAAAGTGAACATATATGACCTCATTTAGCAACTAACTAGCTAACATTTGTACAGTCTTCCTTGTCAAACAGCCCCATAGTTGCTGCAGACTGGAGATGTTTCACCATGAAAACTTTCCACCAAAATTCCATACCAGAATTCAGAATACAGAAACTGTGACGGATTGAAGACAAGTACAGAGCCAGACTCAGATCCCACCCGGGAACCTCAGGAATCCATTAGCTCTTCAAGCCCTTCGAAGGAGCTAAAAAGCACTTGTTCTTCCTCATTCTGGCCAACTCTCAATACATACAAGTATGGGCTCAGTAAATATTTACAAACCTGTTCCCACTTAATAAAACTCAATTTAACACTTTGGAGTTCAGAAAGCTCACAATGAAGCCGTGTTTTATGTTTATAAGTTTCATTAAAAGGAAGAACAGCTTTTACCTGACGTTACGTAACACTCATGATTAGTGACTTTACCTGGGGCTCCTTAAACTTTGTGTTGGACCAGGAATAAATTGGATCAGGGACAAACAAACACCATGTGGTGTTAACACTGGACAGGTAGCAGGACGATGGAGTACAGAAAACTACCTACATGACACATTCAAACTGTAGCCGCTTTCACACATGCTTCAACTTTTCAGGTAAAGATCAACTATTTCCTTAATGCGTTTCATTGTAGATGAGACGAAAACTGTAAATATCATTCATACATTCTCGGTCGGAAGCCACTTCAGGGATGGAGTGATTTTGATCACTCCTCAATCGTCAGAAACACCAAAAACACTATTTTTATTGGAGTGGGTCTTTCAAACCTCAGCGCTCAGTCTCCATTAAGCCGCCTAAAAAAAAAAGAAAACAATTTCACACAAAAACAATCAAAAACAAACAAAATATTGAACGTGGAGAAACCCTGAGCAGATGGTTCATGAGGACGATGCTGGACATTTGTGTTGTCGTCCTCTTGTTATTGTAGAAGTGTGTGTGCTTGTTCCACCACTATCAGCTCACTGATTGTCTGCAGCTGCTCCAACGGGGCGACTTATCAAAGAGGGACATGTTCCTGTGATGTGGCCCTTCAGGGCCCTTATCAGGAACATAGCTGTACAGCGTTATCAGGCGGTGTGGGGGCGTGATTGGAAGGGGGTTAATCAGCATTAGAAAACCACATGAAATGTGTTCCTGCTTTACTGATTCGTCTCCGACATTCACACTGACTCGTCCTGAAGGCAGAACTCCTCTGTGACTCATCATTTAGTGGAAAGTGTGTATAGCACCACAGCAATCTTCCAGATCCTTCAGGATTAAGCCAAATGTTTTGTGTTGGACCTCGACGTGATAGTTTTAAGTAAGGCATCTTCCAAGCAAGACTTCTTTGTGACTTTAATGGGCTTTAGTGAAGTGCCATCACCGTGGCAACATCACCAGACGTGCCAGAGATGAAGTAGTAAAAAATGTTTTCTGAGATGTAATTTATTTTTTTAATTTTCCGAAGAGACAAAAATTTTTAAAAAAAAGAGATACAGTAAAATGATCAAAATCTACTTAATCACATGTGGTATTTATATGTCCCTGTCGCTTACGATGGGTGTGATCCACATTTTCAAACAGGTTTATCAACCACACATTTTAGTGATAAAACAACTGGCTCTGAAAGAAGTTTCAACTTTCACAAATAAAAGAAAGGGAAAAAATCTTTAAATGAATTTTAAAAAGCGTTTTAATCAAATCTGTAAAATGTAATTCTTATTTTTATTTATTTTTTTGTTATTAAATCTTAAAAACAAATTTACATTTTGTTGAATTTCTCTGTTTGAAAGATAAACCATTTCTCCTTATGATGATATAAGAAAATAATTTGATTAGATGTCTTTAGGAATTAGGAAAACAAATATTGCATTGTAGATTTTATTTCAGATAATTACTCTCCTTCAAGAAAAAAACGTCCTCCTAAAACAATAAAACATGTGGATGGGGATCATCAAGTATTTATCCTTTTTTTAAGGATTCAAACTTTTGAATCAAAAAACTTGAAATTTTTAATGAATTGTTGAATTGTGTTGGTTTCTCTCTGAAATTTCAGTTGGTTTTTTTCTGAAAAATAAAGTGATGGGGGAATCGTCATTTTACAAATTTTATTAAACCGTAATACACTTTGAAGTATAAATATGCACACATGTTCTATTTACTTTAATAATTTAAGAACGTGTTTCAGACTGCTCAACTAGACTGTAGCTGAACTTTCAAACAGAAGCAAAGATCAGTAGGACTGAGTTCTTCTGTTTCTGCCATGATGGACAAACAGCCTTGAGCTGACGCTCAGAGATTAAAATAATTCTCACACGACACAAAAGTTTACCACAAAATGTGACTCCAGAGGTTTCCCTGCTCTCTGTGTTTGATAAACCTCAGCTAGGGCGAGGAATTAACCAGGAAGTGGTCTGCGGCTCACAGAGATAAGCTGTGGTATGTCACGCACCAACTCTCAGTCTGATAGCACCCGGCCCTTTGATGTGGCTCCTGGGGGGGGGGGCTGATTGAGTGAGAGAGACGACAGGAATAGCTTCAGGGATGCTGCTTTGTCACATCTCCGTCTCAGTTCTTATCAGATCACCGTCATCTCTTCTGCTTTCAGGTGAAAATGCACAAAAGCTGCAAACTTCATTTTTGACCCTTTCGGGTTCGTTTTCTTCTTTAAAGGTAACATAAAGTTGAACATCAGCATCCGTATGAGCAGGAAAGAAGTCCAGAGAAGATGTTTGAGGATGAATCTGACGTTACATATATGCGATGTTTCCTGCATGCAAGAAGAGCTTTAGACAATTCCCATTATCTCTGTTTGGAGTTTTCTGTGGGGTTTTTTTGTGTTTATTGTCACCAAATCCTTCGTAACTTGTACTGAATCATGGAGCCAAATAATGTTTCATCCTTTTTTTGAATGAAAGATGGAATTAATGTGTAGTTTGAGCCTCCAATGATCATGAAGTCCATTCCTCTGAGGGTCTCTGCGTCCCCACAGGATGTTTGCAGTGAAACTTAAGACTCGACAGGAGAAAGTGGAGGAGGAAGAGAGGGGGAAAGGTGCGTGTGTTTACTTCCTCTAAGACGTTACACTTTGACCTCTGAGGATGAAACTGGACAGAATGTGGAGTCTTTGCAGTGCTGCATCCAGACGCTAATAGGATGCCTCTTCTTGTCTCCTGTGTGTGTGCGTGTGGGTGTGTGTGTGTGTGTGTGTGTGTGTGGCTGGAGGAAGTGATAAGTGTTCACGTTCACAAGCGTCTGCTTGAAACTCTGGACAAGTGTTTCTTTGTGCTCAAGTGAGAGGAAATCGGCCAGATAATGCATCTGCTGGTGTGCATGCCCACATGTGTGTGTGTGTGTGTGCATGTGTGTGTGTACATCTGTGTGTTTTTTTCATCAACAATGTGGTGAGGACTAGAAAACAATCCATTTGACAAAGAAAAATAGTCATTACATTAAGTTTACTGGGTTGCAATAGTGAAATAATAATTTTACGTTTTTACAAGCATGAACTCAAACAGATGCAAACCTCAAGGACCCACTCTGAATCATTTTTGATCCATTTTCAAAGCTTTCCCAGTGGTCTTTTAATTATGATGATGCCCTTTTTTTAGCCAAAATGAAAAGCTGTAACATTTTCTAGGACATAGTTTCTGCAGAGTGGCAGTAATTTATTAGTAAAAACTTGTCTGTAAAAATTTCCTTCACTGATGCATCCTGATGTTCACTGCTGTTACATTTTTGTTCTGTATTACATCTCCAATTAATCCAAAGAGGTACCGGTGTCTGCTTGCTTTACTTAATCAGTAAGGCTTTTTTGTGTCATAAACATGCAAAGAATTCTTCTTTTTATTTCTGGATGAAACAGTGTTGGTGAAGAATCTAACTTTGGTTGGGTTTCAAAATTTTTCACCACTGAGTCCAGAGAAATTCACACAATCGCATCAGTTTCCCGACTTCTCCCATTTGAGTACTTTTTTTTTACTTCAGCTCAAGATGCGTGCAGAGGAGTGGGCGGGGCTTATTTGCATCAACTGTGCTTACCTTTCATTACTTTCACAAAAACGAAAAAAGTACATGATGTTGATTTGTTAAGCTTTTTTTAACCGGTAGTTTTTGAAATTGTCTTTGGAACAAAGAATCTTTCTTTTAAGATCAGAAGCAACATTCAGTCATTCTTTAAAAGAATCAGAACATCGTTCTTTCATGTGTTTTATTCGTTCCTGCTGGTCAGTCTGCATCTCTGCCCAACAGCATAATAAACATGACGTCCGAATCCTGTCGAGATGTCACATTAAAGCTACAATTTATAAACTCACACGGACAAGTATAAAGATGTGCCTTCAGATTCTGCCTGTCTAAAGACTTTGCCTTCATTTTTTTATTTTTCATTTAAAAACAAAAGCTTTTAATTGAAATGCACAACTACTTTCCGTTTGGAAAAATAATTATTTTAAAAATAAAACACTCTTGTGTTCGTTTTGCCACAATAAGAGACTTTTATGGGCCAAATTCCTGAGGATTTGCAGATTATTTTCAATTTCTGGCCAAAAATGCAAGACAATGTGATGGAATTACTACACTTTAAAAAATGCTCATTCGCTCTATTCTGATGCCTCCACTTCAGACTAATGTACATCTTTGTTTTTCTCGTCACAGCTGGCATCTCGCTCTAAACGTTACGGCTGGATAGCTTCAATATTGCTCGCCATTTTTGTTGCACTGGTAAGGTTGGGTGTGTTTTTGGGCTAGTGGGAGACTGTGTAAACAGAGAGCTCTCAGCAGCAGTGAGGGAAAGGGGAGCAGGGCCCCTCCCACACCATCCCACAGAGGGGAATTTCTAATGAACTATTGAGAAACTACGCCCTAGCAAATAGCACAGGTTTTTTTGGCTAAAAACAACAGAATTGGATTTAAAAGACTCCTGGGAGCGCTTTTACAATAAACAAAAGATGATCGGAGTGGGACTGTTAAACTTTGATGTCAACATTGTGATGCAAATGGGAATAAACCTGTTTTCCGTCTGCTTGATAGGACGGAGTGGAGTAGGAGAAGCAACAGCAGGAACACATGGTCCCAATTTTATGGTTGTGAACGGAGGAGTGCCGGCGGATGCGAGGAGGGCAGGAACAAAACTTGCAATCTGGAGACATTAAAGCTCCTGTAATAGTCTCAGTCACTTCCATGACCAGGAAGTTCAGCTCTGCTTCTTCTGTACCAGCGTGAGATTCCGTGTTTATCTTTGTGAGGAGCAATCAGAGTGATAATCTACTGCTTAGTTAGGATTATTTTCAGTTCTGTTTGGGTGTTTACTTTGAAGAATAATCCTGTAGGTGCTGTTAAAAAAACCGGGAGACTCACATTTATGCACACACTGTCCAAAGAGTTTTGTGTGTCTGTGTTTGTCTGTAGCTCCTTCACTTTCACAAACACACACTCACACTCTGAGGCTGAGCAGACCATAACAGCGCAGTAAAACCTGCAGCAGGGCAGAGCGGGACGCCAAGACTTCCTGATGCTCTGATGATCTGTTACGGTAAAACACGCCTCCACTCTCAGTCCATGTCCTCTCTCCTCACATTCCACCAACGGGTCCTCCTCTCACTCCGTTATTAGCTTTGTTTACCCTCCTTCTCCTCTAAAGCCTCAGGCTTACTCCTCCATTCACAGAAACACTTTTGTTTTCAAGCTGAAGTTCTGATTTAAGTTTCTAAAAATTGGCTTATTTCATAACATTTCATAACAATCAAAACATAATTGCATTTCCAAAGTGGTTATAAATGTTTATATAGTTCTCTCGCTGCGTAGTCAATGTTCTTTGTTATTGCAAAGCTGCTTTCGGAAAATCTACATACATTTGACCAAATATGACCTATAACAAACTACTTACTAGTAATAAGAAAAGTCTGTTTATGTTAGAATGTCTTCTTCAGGTTATGAGATGATGTGGTTAAAATTGTGAATTGCTGTCCAACGACAAATCCAGCAAAATTAAAGGTATATATTTTAAATTTAGTTGCCTTTTTCTGGTGCGATATGGACACCCCAATCCTGGAGCCAGACGTCATCAGTAAGCAGTTGTTGGTCTAAGTCGGGCTCAGTAATCATTTCAATGGAAACCACTCTCGCCATTCAGGAGTGAGCTTGTTGGAAGTTCACTTCCCTTCCCCGTTGAAGGCAAGGCAAGGTTATAACAAGATAAAAGCAGTTCGATCTGAGCTCACAACAGACCAAACTTTGGACTTTAAGGCAGGAAGATAAATAACACGAGTGATTTCCCTCCTGTAGCCATTAAAACACACAAAACCACAGAGGTGAACATTTGCAGACCAACATAGCCATTCTGTGTACAGAATCATCCACAGACAGTCGCCAGGAAGCAAGTTTCCTCCATGCAGATTCAAAGTTCCTCACATCAAATGCGCTTCTGTTCATCACTCCAATCTTGAGAAAGTACTCACTAACTCAGAGGGAGGGTAGTTTCAGTCAACACTCAGCCTTGTGTGTTTGACTGCCGCGTCTGGACTTCACTGGAGGCATTTCATCGGCATTAGGACGCCAGTAAAACCCTCCTCTGTGGGGCCACGCTCACAGGAGCCGCCGGCAGCTAACAGAACCACAAACCTGAGGTCCTGCTGAAAGGAGCCCTCAGTACGTCAATGGACCGTTCTCTGACGGTGACTGATGGTAGAATGGAGGAACACAGCAACAGTGAAAACAGGAAGAAATGAGCCGATAACTTAGATAAAACCAAAATTAAGACACCGAAATGTTGCAAAGAAGGCCAGAGTAGGTGAAGTGAAAACAACATTTTTGAACCACTTTCACTCTTAATAAAGAAATTATTAAAATGACAAACTTTTTCTTTTTTTTTTACTTATAAATAGATAATTACTCTTGTGTTTGAAGTCCATTTAAAAAATGAAAAAATGAAAATGAAAATGAAAAAAAAAAACTTAAGGAGCCACTCCAATTATACCAAGCTCTGTATGAAACTGCATTTTTGTTATCTGCTCCTGATTAAATTTTTTTTTTTAATTCTTGATTTATTTTTTAATCCCTGTTGAACCCAAAAACAAAATTTCTTCTGGGGTTTTAAAGTTAATTAGATAAATTTGTTTTTTAAAAATAAAACAAAAAAAGAGTGCCAAATTTATCCAGGGTAAGAAAAAAAAACACAACTGGAATTTTAGTTTTAAAGTATGCAGAATTTAGTTGATTTAATCCTCAAATCTGCCTCCTGGACCCTGCACTAAATAGCGCATAGCATAGTTATGTTGACAAAAACACAAAGAAAAGTCACATATTTGTCCATCTCTTCTGGTTACATTTATTTGGTTGCAATTAAACAAAATCTCCAAAATAATTTTCCTTCTTTTTTTTTTGTCTCTTATAAAATGAAACAAAGAATTTTCTTAGACTTTTTGAAGCATAAAAGATTTTTTGATTTTCTGAGAACAGGCTCACCTAGCGCAAATCTCAACATTACTTTTATTTAAGTTCCAAAATCCCATTAATTTGATTTTTAAAATCCCCCTCAAAGGGAGCGAAAGTCCAGACTGTGGTTTTGGAGACAGTAATTTCTTGGGGAGCTCTTAGGCAGGAAGTTGGGTTTCAGTTTTGGCTCTGGACTGATGTTTTGCTACTCAGAGAGCAACTTTCAGTAATTTTCTAAAGAAATATTTTCTGATTTTGGTTAGTAGCTAAAATTGCCTCTTCAATTTTACCCTACGCTTCTATTTCAGCTCTTATATAATTTGAATCTGGACCACATGCAGCAGTCTAAAGTTAGCCGGCTTACCGTCTCTGCAGACATTTTAAAGAAAATGTTATTTAAGACTATAATGACTATGTCTAAAATCTAGATGGAAGGTAAATATAACATTATAATTGCAGATTATTCATATTTCATAACCTGACGCTTTAATTTCCTTCAGCATCTTTGGTTCACAACCTCACCACCTGTGCTTAGCCACACACACACTTAGGTCTTGGTGTGGTGCAGCCTGGACCCGAATGGCATCCTGCTCACTGCCAACCACAAAATACACACTTTTCAATTCTGCCTTCTAATCAAAAGTTTAATGCACACTCAAACACACCTCTGGGCTTCTACTAGCACTGAGAGTATTTCTAGTTATATCATTTATGCATGTATGTCATATATGTAGTTGGGTTTGTCCGGCATTGGTTGTCCATTAACTATTACTTCACATTTTGATTGAAAGTCAAACTTTGAAGCATTTTTTTAATGACATTGTTTAAGCCGTTTTTTGAAGTCGGAGCAAAACATAAAATAAGGGACCAAAAATTAAACTTGATTAGCAACAACTAAAGAACAAACGTGAGGTCATGAGCGCCCTTTTCATTGAGGCAGACTTACTGCCGACCCTCACCGGATGTCTTTTCAGTGTGGCTTTATGTCAGATCCAAACCACAGCCAAACATCAAATACATTACATGGAAAGTGAGGACATGTATTAAAAATATCTACAATGTATAAATATATATTTTTTAAACAAAGAATTGCAGTTAGCTTATGGCAGTTATAAACTAAAGGCATGTGCTTAACCCAACAATGCTGCTGTAGTCAAGGCTTACATTAATACTTACTTTGACTCACTTCTGTTTGTTTTTTAACTGCTTTCCGTTGCTCTGTTGTGAATTTCAACAGAGTTAGATTGAGACTGATTGGAGACAGAATCTAACATTCCTTTTCTGTAAACATAAAAGCATTGTGTGCCAAGAGTCTCAGGATTATTTAGGCAACAAAATAAGGATTTCGTTCAAAAATGTAAAAATGCATTTATGTATGGTTTGAACGTAGACAGAAAATCCAAATGGTGATGCTCTGCTGAGATGTAGTTTCAATTAAGTTTCAGGTGAATCGGGGTTTCACTGACAGAAATTCTTTGTTTCCTTCCAAAGCAAACACCGGCGTTTTTAAGAGAACAGCTGAGCCACTGTGGAGCTGACATGTTCACAAACATTACAGCAAGATTTGTAGGTTGGAGCTGAAAGCCGTGCTGTCTGTGAGGCTTTTGCAGTTGCCCGTTTGTTTTTCAACATCCCTACAACCCAATGAACTTTATCAATAAAATAAGCGTTCGGGGGGGGGGGGGGGGGGGGGGGGGGGGGTATGGATACAAGCGGAAGTGATTTTGGTGTAAAAAGAGGAAGGGATGAGGGTGGAAGACGTCTGGGGTTAATTTATAGCTCCAATAAATCCTTACTCTTTACCCTCTAACCCCTGGAACAGCCAGGCAGCTCCCTAAAATCTTAATCACTCCCCTGTCTGTATCCTCATGGGGCGACGGAGAAAGGACAGAGTGAACACTGGCCATATTATTCCGCTATAAAACCCAATGGCGTCTTTGTAATCACCTGACTGCTGCGTTAGCCAGACAGGCAGGGCCAATGAGACAGTTTGTTATTCAGAGACATGTATGGCGTAGTGAGTTATTGTGGTACTTTTCGCTGCAGCACATAAAACCTCACAGATTTATTTCCTGCTTCTTGTCTTTATCACCAAAAACTTCTCAGAGTCACAAACGTGTCTTCCGCCGGAATGAAAAATAAACCGAGATGTTTTATTGTGCAACAGATCTCCTTTTGTTTGGCCAAACTGCTTCTCTTTTTCATGGCATCTCATGATGATTTTTTAAAACATTTATCAGTTATTAAAAGATTAAAAAAGGGTGTTTGAGAGAAGATTGAAGGCAGCTTTCTTTTGTGACCTTCCACCAATCAACCTTTTCCATCTAACCCTGTCTTCTGCATCCTCTACTCGAACACCAGCTTCGTTCATGTCTGTGTTCAGTGCATTCATTAACCTCCTCTCTGGTCTTCTTCTAGACTCAGCATCTATCTACCATTAAATGCACTGTCTTAACATATATAAAATCTGTGCCAGAAAACTGTCGTTTCAGTTGTGAAACTAGTTAAACAGTTTTTGTCTTTTCATTTGCACCAAACAGCTTTAATGGATGAAGTCTGGGCAAATCAATCAAACAATCCAAAACCAATTAACAGGCAATCATGCTAGTGTTTCTTTGTGTTAAGTAGTGATGCCGGCTGCTACATGATTATTGCATAAATGTTGACCAAAGGCTTACAGGATGGTTACATCTTCACTACAGCCCTGCCCACCCCCAACGCCTTCTACCCAACTTGACTTTAGACTAGATGACTGATTGAGTGACCGGTTTCCTGGCTGACAAGAGGGTTGTTTCCAACTAGATTTATGGTTTCTGCCTCATAGTGATAACTCAAGTCAGGCACTCTAAACTCCCTTGGGTGGGCAGCAAATGAAACCCCTCACAGTGTTGAAATGTTTTGACTTGAATTTGGTGACAGGAATCAGTTCATTTCTACGATGGATTTTTGTTTTTCTTTTTTGCAAATTAATTTATGGTTTTTATCGACACTTGTTGAACCAAAAACAAGCAGCTAAAATTTAAATGTTCAGGATTTGTCCACTTTGCCAATAAGTTGCCAAAAAAACCAAACACTGACATTTTAGCAATTTTAAAAAACGTTTTTAGACCTTTTTGTTTTTTATTCTTTTTAAGATCTATGACAAGTTTACTTTCAGGCTACTTTAAATGTCTTCTCGTATAAATTTAGTATGTTTTAGGAAGTATCAAAATTTCATTTTTACATTTTAAGAACTCCAACATTTGATCAAAAAAACTGAAAATTGAAGCCTTCTGAAGGACTATTAAAACCACATGTTTGAATTTAATTCTACATTTTAATTAATAGAGGAAGTCTTCCATTGCAGAAGTATATTATCATTCTATTGTGACTTTTCTTTTGTATTTACAGTCTAAGATATTTCTATTTTTTTAATCAATCAATGTATTATTTGTATAGAATTCACACAAGCGGGAGCAGCCAAAGTGCTGAAAACAAAGTAAAATAAAATCACTTAATAAAATACAAAAAAGATACAAGAACAAAAAATGCAATCAAACAAATTAAAGCAATTAGACGATAGAAACAATAAAAGTCAACAAGCTGGCCCACTAGATCTGCATGCGGGAGTTAAAAGGGACTTAAAATCACAGTGGGAATTGGAAGACCTCACAGAAAAGGGGAGAGAATTTTAGAATTTGGAAGCTGCAGCCGAAAAGGCTCTGTCCTCCTGAGTGAAAAACATTTAAAAACCAGAAGAATAATCTTAAAAACAATTCTAAAAAGACACATTAGATCATTGGGTCAGTTTGATTTTCATCAGAGAAACTGCAAAGTCTGAAATTTTACAGTTCTATTTTTCTTTTCTTCATCAATAGAAATGGTTGTTGCTCTCCGCTTTTGTAGTTTTAGGGATTGCCGCATTGATTGCATATGTTACACAGTGAGAGGCTTTCTGCATGTTGTTTCTTACCATCAGGAATTTTATTCCAACATTCTTTGTGTTCCAATGTGGATGATCAAAACTCTTAAAAATTCTTGTTGGATTAATCAAAACATGAGCCGTCAGGGGAAACAAATGCACCACATTGCTTTAGCTGTGTTTTAGAAACTTAAACGTGTTTATTCTTCAAAATTTGACTTCTAAACCCGTTTCTAGGATCATTAAAACAGTTTTTTTCAACCAGTCCATTTTAACTATAAAAACGGTCATGAAAAGTATTGCATTCCTAAAGTTTTGCCAAATGTTGCAATTCCTCTATTGACCACTGGAGGCTGATTTTCCCACCGACACCCGCAAAAAAATCAAAATTTTCCACCCATGTACATTCTTTTCATGTGTATAATTTTGATTTGTATTTGCAGCTGTACTCATTACTCCTAACGTTTTGTTCAATTCAGACCATTTTTAAAATCACATCAGGATTGTAAAGCCACTGTGTAAGCAACTGGAGTTTTTTAAGCTGTATGTGTTAGGAGTCAGAGCTCTGTCTCCCCCACTGGTCACCGGCGGGATGCTTCTCCAGAGTCCTAAACTGTCTGACCCCGAGTTAGCGTTGTGGACTAGCTGTGCTTGATTCCAGTCTAAATAAATATACCTGCTGCAAGTGGAACCGGCTGTCTGCCCGTTCGTAACAGTATGAGAACTGAAGCCAGTTTTCCCGTCTGGAACAAAAGTGCACAAAAAGATAAAAATGCATCTGAGTAATAATAGGAAGTTATCAGTTGGATCAGAAATGAAACTTATTCAATTAAACAAACCGCACCATGTACTTCTACACATTATCTTGATTGTTTGGAGCCTTGCTGCCAGTTTTCTGGTCTAAGGAAGTTTTTGTTTTTTGTTTTTTTGTAGGCAGAACTACAGGTTCAGACGGTGAGAACTCCAAACACCCCAGAACTAAACGCTGTGAAATCTGCTCCCACAATCTGCTTGAAAATGACTTAACTACTGTGATTGTTGTCTAGGCAAGAGCCTGTACAGATTTTATGTCTGAACAGTCAAGTCTGCACAGTCAGCTCACGGCGCATTTGATAAAGAAAATACCGTCTCATTCACATTTGCTGAGTAAATTTGTTTCTAACATGCTGATGACTAAAAAGTGGATTACTTTACTAAACTTGATGACCTGATCTGAACTCCTGTAAGGTTGCTTTTTCATGCAGAAAACCTTGTTTTCTTCATTTAAGTTGATTTAAAAGCTCAGCTTTAAGGCAGACCAAACGAAAACCCTGTTCTGCCTGAAAAACAAACCTTCCATTCCTCAGATTTTGAAGTAAACCTTAAATATTGCAGTTCCACCAATGGCCACTGGAGGCTGGTTTCCGAAGAGAACACTTTCTCACTGACACACACATTAAAAATCCAGCTTTACGCCAAAATTTAACTTATTGTGTCTGAAACACTTTTCATGCCTATTATTTTATTTACATTCAAGACAATGGAGGGATGGGGAGTGTTAGGTCAGTTATGATTTCAGACAAGCTCAGATTTAGACGTGACTAGAGGTGTTTTCCGACTGACAGGTCAGTGGACCCATTGGTATAGTAAACAAAACTTTCAATTTTCTTCGTCTCACAAATTCCCACATTTTGTTGAAGTTTGTCAAAATGTACATATCCTAGTGTTTTACCCTTTAACACTGTACCCGTCGCTGGCGAGATCTAAATAGCACAGAAGCTTTGGCATTCCGTAAATCTTTGACCTTTTACATGATCAACAGGAATCTGCTGCTTCAGAGGCAGACTATTTCTACTGGATTTACATGAATTGTATTAGCAGTTGAAGTATTACAGTGGTCGAAACAGTGGAAACATTTCCTTCTTCTTCCTGTAATATTCCTCTTTGTTACAAAACTGTCTAGCAATAGTTACACCATGGCATAAGCAGCATTCACACCGAGCGCGATTCGTGTCATCTGCCTCTATTTGGACGTGCGGCAAATTCATATCTCGATGCCTGTCCAAAAATGTGTTTGTAGGCTTGACGCTCTGAACGCATGTAGGAACTGGCAAATGGTTTTATTGTATATCTTTGTATTTGTTTACTCAAATTGCCATGAATAAGCAGCAGACAAAAAAACGAATTTATGTAGAAATAAGCTGGAGGCACAAACTCCACTCTGCAGAGGGATTACAAGAGGGATAGGGATGCTCCGCATCATCAGTCCCACCCAATCAGGCGAATTTCCAATGAACTTTTGCTGCTCTGCAGAAAACATGTCCTAGGAAATGACTCTTTTTAAAAAATGTTGGCTAAAATGGGCATAATCATATAAAAGACCACTGGGAATGCTTTTAAAATAGATCAAAAGTGGATTCTTTAGTAATTTTTTTTTAAATAACCCCTATTTTGTCCAGACAGTTTCAGCTTGAGACTTTGAGAGTATGAAAGAACAGAAGCTGCAAATGTGTCCTTTGTTTTGACATCTTGAGCAAAAGGAAATAAAAAAAGGAAGCATTTAGTTGAATTGGGGTGATCTCTATCACGGCTGTCATTCCTCCTAAGAAAACTTCCAGAGTCTCTTTGCTTAAAGAGAAAAAAGATGAAGGTGTCTCTGTGGGGGTTCTGGGGAGACAAACTTAAAGAAAAAGAGGTCAAATGAATGATCCAGAATAAACTTTACACGCTTGCATTATTGTGCACGTGAGCTCAAACGTTACAGTAGGAAGCATTTAAAACTTAAGAGGTCTAAATTGCTACCTGGTCGTTCTGGACCATTAGTCGCCCTCTGAAGGAAAATGTAGGTTTGAGAGAAGGAGTTTCACCATAATATCTTCGCCTCACGTCCGTTGACGCACATGAGACTTAATGACATCCAATCACTCACATGCTTGGAGCTCCATACATGAACAATTATAGGCTTGTTTGGCAGCAGAGCGCAGTAATGGTTTACATCAGCTGAGTAATGACTGTTAAAAAAATGTTTTCAGATCACAAAGGAAGATTAACAATTATTAGAAGGGATTGTTCTTTCAGTTGGCTCTACCAGACTCGGGTTCTCCTTGTTTTACATCCATTCTGTAAAAAGGTCAAATAAATAACATGTTTTAGCATCAAATTAAGAGAAGTAGTGTGGTTGGATAGAAAACAAACAGGTATAGTTACTTAATAACTATAAGAGAACTTGCATTTACATATTTTGATCCAAGAGTGAGTTTTTGTGACAGCTGCTAGGCTAGACAGAAGCCCCGGAACAGGAAGGAATATTTCATAACAACAACAACTACAAAAAATCAACACATACAGTCTCAAAACATAAGAAGGCTGCCGAAACGCACAAAACTGCAACACTGAACAACCCAAGGAGCATTCCTTAAATACCTGAGTACTAATGACAACAAGGTGAGAGCACAGGAGGGAGGGGCAACACACCTGACCTGACTGCACATAACAGTTCTGTCTTTTATTTTGAAAATACATTTGCAGGATTAAGAATGGAATGAAAGCAAAATGCTCTAATGAGTTGTTTTTGGACGTATTTTTAGTAAAAGAGGCTTGAGGGATGTTAAACCTCTACCGGTGTGGGCGTGTCGCTGCCTCCTCTCAGGACATTGTGGCACATGAGACAGTTTTTTTTTTGAGGAGCCTCCTCCTCAGTTGTTATTGCTGCAAGTGGCTTCCTTAAAGGAAGTGGTTGTCGTAAGTGGAAGTCTGAGTGAGAGTCGTATCTTTAAAAAGTGATTTATGAGTCCTTTAGTTCCTCTTTTGTCCTTACAGCTGGGCTTTCCATTTGACTGAGCGTTTCTTAGTCACGACGCTCTTAAACTCATGCATTCTTCTCCCAATCTGTCCTTGAAAGTGAAGGATTTAAACAAAAGGGGGCGAGACAAAGCAGCTGAAGATGTGTTGGAAACACCTGCTTTTCGCTCTTCTCACCTCAAAGTTGTGATTAGGCAGTTAATCAAAGAAGACCTCATGGTACTTTGTTCTGTTCTGTTTTGTTTTTCTGGGCCAATATCTTCTATTTTGGGGTAGAACTCTGAGATGAACAATGCAATCCTGTTGTGAGACAATGAAAATCCATCCCTGCCAGCAGTGATCAATGAAAAGCAATTAAAACAACAATCATCCTCTAGATTTAACAGACATTTTTTTCCTGTTCCTAATGGTAAACGAAAATAATTAAGCAGCATTTGTCACTGCTGTGGCTTTTTAGCGTGTTTGTAAGCTTGAATAGAGTCAGATCTGGATCAATCCAGTTCTTCTCTGTTTTGGGGAGATAGACAATCAATAAAGCCAGTCACTTCATAGAATCCTGATCTTTATGAAAATGGCCAGAAAGCCAGGACAAACAGCCTGACGGATGCTCAGACTCACTGTCCTGGAGCTGATGATTTGACACAGACCTGTCAATTAAAAGAAAATGAACCTGGAACAGTTTGGATTTCAATTCTAAATGAACTGTTAGAGTTTTTTAAAAACAAATCCCTTATAATTGTTAGGAATGCTCTGTACTTGATGTTTGCTCATTTTTGAATTTTTAGAGATAACACCAAGTTGAAGCAATTGAAACTGACTTGTTTATTTGCATTTATGCAAAGTACAAAAACAATATTTCTGGTTTCTTCTTTTGTCTGTTTTTTTTCCTAACATTTTCTTTTGATTTCTGTGAAATTACTATTTTGTTCCAGGATTTTTTATTTAAAATATATATGATATTATAATGTATATAAAATGTATGGGACATCACTATGGCAACATTCGTCCATTATTCCAACTGAAGGTTTTTTAGCATGAGGTGATACTGGCTATGCTCCATATGAATCATGAAACATTTATTAATATCTGGATGTTGAAAACGCATCTGAGAAAAATCAAACGTCATCATCCAATCAGTGATGTCTCATAGCACCTACCTTATCCAGTTTCATAATGTGTTGCATTTTTTAACATTTGATTTTGATAACTGCAAATTCCTTTTGTTTTCTGAAACTTTTAATTTTTATTTTGTTTCAATCTTTTACAATTATATTTTGATGTCTAAAATGTAATATTGCTTTTTTATGATTTGTCTAGCTTTTTAAGTTTTGTTGTGATCTTTAAAATGTTTTTGGCACTTCAGGGCCACCGTAGAATTCTTTTTAAATAAACAATAGATCTGGGATCAACATTTTATTTATAAAGAAGAAACCGTTCTGTGTAACACAATGTGCATCTGTTTTCCTAATCAGAGTGGGAACAGTTCACTTTCTTCTGCTCTCAGATACTTTGAATGGGAAAAAGTTCAAAACATGTATTTACATGCTGAGAAATTACAAAACACGACATGAGAATATAGTTTAGAGTTAATGAAACAATACGAATAAATGAAAGAGTTGGAGGTCAAACCAAAGCATAACAATGAAGCTGAGATTCTTTTCAAAGGACACTAAGAGGGCTGAGACACTTAGGAAGAATTACTGCAGGAGGGAAGCGTTTCTCTGTGACAACGAGGCTCTGTAGGGATGCATAACTCATGAAAAAAAATAAAAACTGTAGAGGAAAAAAGATGAACAAAGCTGTCTTCATCCACAATTCATCTCTCATCAGTCAGATATGTAATTATCAGTCCGGAAGGCGGGCCATTCTCCTGTTTATTTTCTCCTTTCCTCTGTGAATGTGTGAGAGTTTGTTTTCTCAGCCGCCTTAAAACCTCTTTCACAGCCACGCACACACTCAGCCGTTCGTGAGCAGACACCTCTGATCCTCCGCTGAGCTGGGCATTTCTGAACGAGACTTTTTCCTTCAAGAACAACAACGCCATCGAGAAGTCACACAAGCGTGACTGCCTCCTCGCTCCGCCTCCCATCCAACTGTGGGAACCCTAAAACAAAACTACAATATATCAAACCACACTAAAGCGACGAGCTGAACTGAAATAACACCACGGATGATGGCTGGTTTCATCCACATAGTCTGAAGAGACATTCATGACAGATTACGTCAATCAAGAACTCCATCTTAGGTCGAAACAAATGATGAGATCAAACAAAAACCACAACTTTTCCACAAGAAACGAACCAAAGAGCGTTCATAGCCTTACTTTGATCCAAAAAAGACAAAAACTCTATTAAGTTTCATTTAGATGTTCTTCAAGCATGTCGTAGTTTCTTTGCAAGACCAGTGTTTTAGGGTGTAAAAAGATCAAATCTTGTATACTTTTTAATGTTTTAGACCCTTTTTACATGAATGTTTGGAGTGATTTTCAAAATCCCCAAAATGACAAAGATCCACAGAAAGCTGAATTCATAGGATTTGAGCTTTAGGGGAGTCCTGTTTCAATGTTAGGTCAATGCACTGGCACAGTCAGAAAGAATATTCATCATTTTATGTTTTATGATCTTTTACACTTAAACAAGGTGAGCTCGTGCCCCACATCCATCTATCCATCCATCCATTCTGCTCTAATTTAGTGACGATTTATCATTGCCATTGAAATGCTGACTCTGACCAATCACTGCTGACTGATGACCACTTTTTCCAAGATGGCAGTGTCCCTATAGAAAGAAATAGCAACCAAATTGACTTTATTTCATTGGAGCTGCGAGTAATCCATTTTCTATTGGTGACATCACACTCACATGGTACAGTCCTCATTTACAGTCAATGGATGTAAACTAAAAAAATACTAAACAATACTCTCACTTTTTTACTTCATTATGTTGAATCCAGTACATCACTCCACCAGGCTCCTGACTACAGCATCTATAATGCTCAAACAGTCTTTCGAGCAGTACAGCTTAATAGTTAATGTCAAACGAGAACATTTTGATGCATTTTTGAGCATTGTATACCACAGAAAATCTGTTTAAGGTCAGTAGCCACAACTAGAATTCTACAGAAGACGCACTGGATTAGAATGAGCATTGTTGAGTTTTGAGAAAAATATAAGATGTTAAATGTGTATTATTGTCTGAAAAACACAGTAAATAGTACTACCCACTAAACTGAACACATGGTAACTGTGCCCCTGCACAAATGATAATGCAGCCAGAGGAGGCATGCAATCTGTCCCCATCGCATATTTAGAACAATTCAGTGCAGATGGTGTGGTGTAAACAGGGTGCCCTTAAAATAAAAAAGAATGATGATCTCTAAAGGGCAACTTTAAAGACATCTAGGCAGCTTTGGATGAATACATGACTTTGGCTTCATCAAAATGACACCAAGAATCCCAAAAACCAGTTTTCTCTTGTTTGCTGATAATTAAGCTAGTACAATAAGAATTTCGCTAAAAATTGTTGTTTTAGCCCAGGTGCCTTAGTTTGCATTCACTATCGGATAGTCCGGCAGAGAAAAGAGGAAAAAAATTCACACCTTCATTTGGTTTGGTTTGCTTTCATAGTCCATGTACTTGCACACTGAAGTGAACCGCACCAGAGTTCATTTGCAAGTGACTCCTATTTTCAAGGAGACAAGAGTTCATTTGTTTGGTTTGGAATTCAGGTGAGCTTTCGCACTCTAGTGCCACCAAGCCTGATGGAGGTGCCCTTTTGTTTGCATGTTAAAGACATTGGACCAGAATTCAACCCACAACCATCCCAGATGAAAAATCAATAGACTTGCATCAAATCTGTGTAATTTAGACAGAATGAAGGCAGCAGAATTGTTTGCGTTGAAGACTGCATTTTAGAGACCTACATAAGTGACTCAGCTTTAACAACTTGACAATAGAACTCTTTAAAAACCTAATCTGCCAACGATGCAAAAAAAAAAAGTGGCTTCACACAACCTCTGTATTTACTTGCCCTCGGTGCTGAAGTCACTGTCACTCCAGGATTCAGGAGATAAGGATTTCCCCCCAAATTCCCTTCTGTCGGCCTTTGATGGATGAAGACGAAGCTTCTGTTTTTCTCTCCAGGATCATATCAAATCGAGTGTGGAGGCAGCATCCATGTTTGGCGAGTCCTTCCCCCCACCGGAGCATTTCTGAGCGCAAGGGTCACAGTGGGGGTCTTATTACAACAAACCAGCTTCATTGTTGTACTTTAAAATGTGTGGTAAACATCAGAAACACCGCAGTCTCTGAAAAAAAGCCATATGCTGCCAGAGATTAGGTCAAATTCAGACTCAAACAAACAAACCTGTGGAAACAAGGTGCTGGTTGATTTTAATTTGGTTTTGTTGATGGAAACCAAAAGTTTCAATGCTTTTTGCAAAGTATGATGTTTTGTTTGTAACTTGTGTGGTATCTTTTGTTGCCAAAGATGAGAGTTAAACTTGACTCGATCCTCTTTTCAGTTTCACCAGGTCTTTTTTCTCTTTAGAAGCGTTTACTTTTGCAGATTGAGATCCCTGAATCACCGGAGACTGAAAGGTGTTTCCAAACAGTGTCAGTGAGAAATGGGCTTTTGGAGAAACTGGCTGGTTCATCAATGGAGGCGTGAAGACAAGAACAAGCTGAGATAACGTCTGATTGTCGTGTTTGTACCATCGATGACAAATTGGTTCTCCTTCCTATGTTTGCTTGTCTTTCATCTATAGAAACCCCAGCAGAAGACGAGGAGCAGCTGTTTGGACCACAGGAGAAGAACCTGCAGATCTCACTGTCCTGTAAGTGTGGCTCTAAAGACATTTACCGCTGTGCCTTCAAGCTAAATGAATTATTTGCTGATGCAACATTCACACAAGAAAATGTTAGCATATAGTGTTTACATGCTACCTGATACAGTGGAAACGTGGTGCAAATCTCACAAATCTTGCTCAGGGCTTTTTCTGTCACAGCTCTATCCCGCTGTATGGAAGACTGGGTGTCATAATTCCAGCCGGGCACAAACCACAATTATCTATTTCTCCCTATGATCAATTTTCAAACAGTTGGTACTTACGTGAATTAAAAAGGATGCCACCCGTATGTCACTACCAAATTCGCGTCCCCTATTGGTCAAAGTTCAACCGGTTTAGCGTTCAAAATCCACGTTCAATGGCCGGGCATTTTGAATGTGAACATGCGTTGCTGAGGGCGATGTGAACCTAGAACTAAAATAACCTCCAAAATAATTTATTTCCATTGCATTTTCATCATAACTTCTATTGGTGACCAACAGTCTACATCCAAAAATCCCACTCGCTAAGGCTTCAAATACAGCTACCACCACACCGGCACCGGCAGATCCTTCAAGATTTCATACCGTCGCCTGATTTATTTTTTTTTTTAAATCGTTGGGGAAGTCTTGAATGTAGGACGGCCGCCATCCGGAGACATT
Source organism: Oryzias celebensis (assembly GCA_014656515.1). Classification (NCBI taxonomy): domain Eukaryota; kingdom Metazoa; phylum Chordata; class Actinopteri; order Beloniformes; family Adrianichthyidae; genus Oryzias; species Oryzias celebensis. The sequence goes on from BNCR01000013.1 coordinate 21,643,431, forward strand.
TACACATCGTCCAATCACATCCAGCTGTGGCCACCCAGCTGTCACCTGATTTTGTAGTGCCGTCATTCCTGCCTGTCACTGGTCTGCCACCTTGCGACCTCAAAATATGCCCCGGAGGCCACTAACCAATGTCAATGTTTAGAGAAAAATCATCTGGTTGCCATAAATGACTTTTTCTTAAGAACTTTGCGGCACTGCGCAGCTTTCGAAGATGCAACTGCTGCCTCTCGATTTCAAATGCCGCAATGCACCCACCCACCAAATTTGCTGAAAAATGTGCATTTAGGTCACCGCGTGGTGGCATTTTGAGATATGTGGCCGTAGTCTTAGTGAGTTCGTATTCCTAGCTGATTTTGCACAAAGTTTATCAAGCTGACATTAAATTGAAAAAAACGTGAAAATTTGTTCAAAATTTGCACCAATTGGGATGAATGATCTGTAAAATCTTTAGACAATAATTCAGGCAGTAGATGAACAGGTGGATCAGACCTTGCAGACTCATCACTATCTTCCTGCTGCAGAATTAGTTAAATTTAAGGAAATATTTTTGTCCAAAATTAAAAATGAGGAAAAATTGGTAGAAAGTGTCAGTTATGACTGGAACTTTAAACATTTATTTTGTTTTTTTCGATTTTTCATTTCTTCCATGATTTTCCACTGTAACAATAAATTAAAAAAACACTTAAAAATAAAATCATCTTTTTACAGTAATATTAAAAAAATAATCTAATTAAAAGTTCTATTTGGGCATGCTGAAACAGGACAATTTATAAAAATGTAAACATTTTTTACTGTATTTTTACTACAAAAAAAGTGCAGAAAAAACATTTTTGACTGAAACCTTTTGATGGCCGAATATCTGGTGGATTTCTAGTTAAAATAGTGACATAAACAGAATTTTCACATTTGTTTCTGTCCTTCTTTCCTCCTACAATGACGTTTCTTCCCCCTTTATCTTTCATTACATACACAACTTCATAAATTATCTCTCAGACAGTTAGTGGTCACTTTGGAGCTGTAGTCAGAAGTTCACCTGTCTGGAAAATACTTTTTGTACTTATTTGTCCTAAGAACCTTCAAAATAACATGTTATCTTGATTTGTTTCGTGATATTTGATTGACCATAGTGATGTTTTAATCAATGAGCTCTCTCACTATTGTACTGACTCCATGTTGGGTTTAAGGTCTCAGATGGTCAAATTATGCCTCGGATCTGAAATGTTGTAATGGATGCAGTATTCATTTATTGGCGTTTTTAAATAACCTTTACTTCCAGTCACATTAAAGACTGACAGCTTCTCTGCTTGGCAGTGATGCCTAGATAACGATGTGAGGAAACAGTCATGTCATCATGAGTGAGGACTAATTAAAGGTGTTACTGTGTTAAGGTATGCGACTGCTCGGGATCTTACATACACAGAAAGAAGGCCACAATTTTATCTGTGAAAGCAGGCGAATCCAAACACGGCCTGCAGGGACCCGTCTGTCGCCGAGCCGCAGCGAGCGGCGTGGGGTGGGAGACAGTCTGGCGAGAGCCCCGGTGACCGGGAGGCTCAAACTGTGACCAACGTCTGACAACACAGCTACGGGTCAGTCTACACAGAGACAGACAGGGAGACGACGAGCAGGGTCTCCTGCAGAAGACGTTAATGATCCAGAGACAAAGAAACCAGAGGGCCAGAGGAAAACACTGCAGCTTCTGTTCCAGGCAGCAGCGTTCATTACTCCCAAATGCAATTCGCCCCATTAACGGGCAAATCACTTCTATATTCATCCCTGTTATCAACTGCTGGGCTTAACCTGACAGTTTGTGACCCTACGCCGCTTTGGGAACACAAATCCAGGTTGAGGTTCTCTTTCTTCCACAAATATGAAGCACATTACTTTTGATTTGATGCATTTCTGCATTAAAATGGCATCACAATGCAAATGTGGCACCATTTACAGTTTTCTGGTAGAAAAATAAAAAATAAAAAAAATAAAATATTTTTGATGCAAGCCAGAGATTCAAAAACCCAGAAATCATGAGTCAAACAGAAGATCTACCAAATCTTGAACAGGAAGAGGCGTATAAGTACATTCAACCTTGAGAATTCTCGCTAAAGGGCCTGCGAAACACTAATGTATAAAAGCAGAATAAAAAAGAAACAAAGCAGTAAGGGTCTCTGGTTTGATTCCTAATGTGGATTCTGGTGTAAAATGAGCACATCCTCATACCCCTGCTGGAACAATTGCTTGTTTAGCTCATCTCTGCAACTTATTTTCTATGCTAGACTGTATAAATTGTAAATATATAAACTAACCTAGCATCCACCTTTTGTTTGCCTCAACACTGAGTTGGAACCAAAGCTACAACAATATTTCTCGCTGTCACATTCTCTGAACTGTTGATTTTTCACTGCTTGGCCTTTAAGAATGAATGAAAGGCAACAGCTGTGCTGTGAAAATCACATCAACACCAACCTGCATGAAACTACCAACTGGGAGCTGGAAATGTGTGTTTAGGGATTGCAAATGTGGAACATAGTATTTGCAATTATTGAGAATTCAGGCTTTTCTGGAAATTCTGTACTAACAAAAGCTATCAATAGTTTAATTTCATATTTACAGTTTATCCCTGCATATAGAGAATTAAAAACATTTGTTTCTAATAGAAGAGTTTTTTTTTTTTAAATTATTGACTCTTTTTAATCTGATCTCTCAATTTCACATTTGGAAGCACTAAAAGCTTACACTTTCAACAGAAACCTTTTTATTGGTCTCCGCCTCTCCCACACCAGCAGGTGAAGCGTCGCCTCATTTAAGATCCGTCATTTTTGATCGTTGATGAAATATAACTGCCCATTTGTGCTGACTGTGTTCTCATTGGCTCACTGTTCAGCACCTGCTGTCCTCTTAAATCACAGAAAAACCACCGGCTGATGGGAAAATGTGTAAAATCTCTGAAAAATCACAAATTCGTCTGCAAATTGAAGAAAGAATTAATTCTGTTTTTTTTCTGCTGCATATTTCTCTCAAGTTGTTCATGTTAAGACTTGGTCAGAACAGAAGTGAAATTTTAGAGCAGTTTACAATAAAACAAAGCAGAGTTATTGTCAATGTGATTTCTTGACATTTTACTTGACCAAAACTCAGCTTGTTTTAGTGATGGTAAACTGCCTTTATCCCACAAACTGAAGAAAAAACAAACCATAAATCTAAAAGAGAGTCTCAGAAAGAGGACAATATACATTTAATGCAGAAATGTGCTTGTAATACTTAAAGAAGCTGAACATAAACACAGTTTAGAGCCTTGCAGACTCATTCAGGGTCTGAGCTTTTAAAACCTGCAGGTTCCTGTTGAGGTTAAAGGGAAACACTTACAATTTTTAAAAGGTAGGGATTAAAAGCATTAGACTGAACACTTAAGAAAGTTCAAGTAGTAGCTTCAGTCTCTTCAGAATAACATTATAATCACATTTCAGCAGCACTGAAAGCTGTTAACAGCAGACGGGAACTTTTAGCTGCAGATATGCTAAAACAATTAACCCTTAAATGAGTGAGTCACAGAGGACAGAATTATACGAGCGTGTCTGAAAAAGATCCTGAAAATAGCACAGAACTGTTTCCCACATTAAACTTCATGACGTCCTAAAGCTAGAACTGGACCTTTTTGAGCCTGAGCCAACATTTTTAAGCCTCTAACTCAATAGAAGTGAGAACAGGTAAGTTCCAGCTCCGCGTTTCTCACTTTGGAAACTCTCCTGCAGACAGAGGCCTTTCTGTTCCAGCTGCAAAGGGAGGAAACGCATGCGTCACGCAGCGCCAGGATGTCCTGACAGGCCGGTGGCGGCTCGGACCAATTAAAAGGTGAGACGCGAGGAAGAGCAGGATGTCAGGAGCTGCCCGGTTCGTTGAAATACTGGACTCACTGTGAGATGATGCTGTCCACTGCTGGCTTTGCTAAACTCCAAAAGTCTGTATTAAATACGACTTGGTTTAACAGCTAATCCTCTGAGAAAAATAATCCTTCCAAGTCATCTTACTTCTTTATATTTGAGTATTTTAGAGCAAAAAAACACATTTTTTTGTACTCACATTTTTGACATTTGAATATAAAAGTCAATTAAAACACTAAAAGATAAAAAATAAGGATAAAAGAAAATGATAAAGTCTGAAAAAAAGTGCAGATTAACACCAATATGGTTTAATGAAGCTCCGCATGACAATTCCAAGTCATGTTTTTCAAACTTTAACGTTTTCTACACTAAACTACACTAAATTTGTTGTAATTGAAGATTAGGTGAAAGGTTATTTAAGGGCGTTGCAGCAACTCGGAACCTGTTCTCATTTATAGGCTACTACTGCGGCCATCTTTTCATCTATTGTCAAAGCTTTCTTAGTGGTCCTTTAATTATGATTATGACATTTTTAGCCCAAATCAAAAAGCCTGTGTCGTTTTCTATGACATAGTTTCTGCAAGGCAGCAGTAATTCATTAGAAACCCCGTCCCCACTTCCCGTCACCAGTCTGTTTAAACTCTCTCCTGCTAGCTTACAGCCCCTCACAACCCCAACTTAACATTACCGGTGCAACAAAAATGACAAGCAACATTAGACATATCCAGCTGTACAGTTTTGATCCAGATGCCAGCTCTGGTAGACAAGAAGAACACATTTTGTAAAGATTCAGGTTTGTTGGCTGGGAAGCATCAGTGATGTCACAAACTCATGACATAAGACAATGAATAAGTACATTGGTTGAATAAAGCATTGTGCTGCAACATCCCATAATGTACTGTCAATGTATATATTTGTTGTTCATTTTAGGTGCTCTGAATGTCTGCTCTTACTCACCATGACATCAAACAGCACAGTAATTATTGTGATCCTGAAAAATCCAGAATAAATAACTCCTTTGAAACACCTCCATTGTTTATTAGAGGAAACTTTAGTTTAATGTGCCCCAATGGTCACATTATTTGTAACCTTTCCTGGGGTACCTTCATTTTTCCAGCCCGTTTTTGCTAGTTTCTCATTACAGAATATGTTAAACCGTTAAAGTTGTTTCCAGAAATATTACATTTACTGTAAATGTGAAGTTATTCCTTTTAGTTTAAATTTCCCTCCTTCCTTACTCCCGTTTTTATTTGGACCAACAAATCTTTTTATTTAACATTTATATTTATACTGTTGGTTTTCTAGCATGTATTAAATGGTTTTTGCTCCATTTTTATCCCTTTCTTTTTTGCTCTGTAATTGGCTGTCCCGGGACCAAAGAGACAAATGTTGTTTCACCGTGTGGTGAAATGACAAATAAACACCCTTGAATCCTTGTAGGTGCCGGTAAGCTAAGGAAACAGTCTTTTTGGGGTGTCGTCCTCCTGAGGAGCTCACCTCGCCGTCTGACTTCATATGGAAGCTGGTTCTTGTATGAAGGTGTTTGGAAGGTGCTGTGAGGCTGACTTTCTTCACCAATGATCTCTGTTTATATTCTTATTTTTTAGGTTTTGCTGACCAGACAACAGACGGCTTCATAGTTGTCTTTTAAAGAGGCCACATGAGACCTTCAGCCACATTCCAAGTCGGTCTCCTGGGCTGCTACTCACCACATTACTGCCCTGTGTCCAAATAAACAAGGCCTGTGTACAAAGACCTCCTGAGTCCTGGCAGCCCAGGCCGGGACAAACCGCCCACCCACCTATGTCAGTCCTGAGGTACAGACTGACTATTTTAAACCCGCTCACAAAAATCCTTTTTCAAATCTTGTCAGTAAAATTTCCCTTCAATGTAAGGACTAAATATTTTATTGACAAGCTATCAACGATTTATTTTTTTTTAAAAAACATTTGCAAAAAATGCATCAGTTTAAGAAGATTGTTTCAAGAAAACAAACCACAGAGTTCTTTGATTTGTTACACTAATGACAAATGTCCCCCCTTTTAAACCAATCTGTCACTTTTTAAAAAAAGTGTTTTATTATTTCAACATAAGGAAAAGAAAAGGGAAACATAGTTTAAATCAACTTTCAATTTAAAAATGTGCCAGAGATTCTTAATAACAAGTGAAGCACATGTTCTAATGTTTTTTCACAAATACAAGTTTGAAAAGGACAAATAGTGTTTGTTGGATCTGGCAGAGGAGACGACAGATTAACATGTTTTACAATCTGTAGATGTTAAACCTCAGCATGTGGGACATTTCTCTGGCGGGACATGGTTGTTGTGAGGGGACAGCGCAAAGCTCCTCTATGCAGACAGAGAACTTCTCAGTCTGAAAGAAAAGCTGCAGGAGAAGTCCGTCTTGTCCAGCAAATACTTGATGTCTAATTTGAGAGCCAGAAATTGGTGTTTAAGTGACCAAAAAAACAAAGAACAAGCCAGGCTGTAGCTCTAAAACAGTACAGGAACCTTCTCAGTCATTCCACGGTTTCTTTTAAGATAAAAATTGAAGATTCAAATGTTTTTAGCTGAAAAAGAAATGGTTAATGTCATGAATCTTTTGGGTGATTGGGTTTGCATGAGCGTGGTTCTGGAGCAGCTTGTAAAAATCAGTTGATACAACTCACAGTGTGTCACAGTGCAGACTGTACCCTGATTCATGCAAAGCATCCACCTTTTCTCCATCAGCTTTTTACAGGCAGCTTTGAATCCCAAATACAAAGAAAGCATTTTACATTTTAAACAAATGATGACATTTACATTAAATCAGAAGTGAGGAGAGCGGACAAGAGATGCCGGGGACATCTTTAGTGATAAAATACTCCTCTTTTATACTAATTGCCTCCATCTACAAACTCATCTGTTATTCCCTAGAGTTCTTTTAAAACATTTAGAGTTGGAATTATTGAACTGTTCTCCATGAAAAGTGATCATACCAGGTACAACCTTTGCCCTCTCTCAAAAAATTGATGACTGATTACCTGCTTCAAGTGTGTCAAGCCACTTAGAACATCACAAATGCACACTTTTTTAAACTATTTTTTTTTTGCTCCTAGATAACAATGAGTTGAAGAAAGACATTTTTAAATTGCAATTTTAAGCGTAATTTTCTTCATATATGACCTTCATTATAGAAAAAAATGCCAAAAGAACGTGCTCAAAACACCAAAAACATGAGTTTTCTTCATAGTGGTTCTGTAAAGGAGAAACAGCAAAAAGGCCAGTTAAACCAGAGATGTGCGTCTCTATGTGTCTTTTAAAGACAGAGATGTCGAGCTGTCATACTCAACAAAGCATCGTGTGCAGAGCTGATCTCCAGGAGACAGAAATGCTGTCATAAAGGGAAGGAGGTGAAGGAGGTCTGAAGGTGAAGCTCCATCACCTCCTCCTCCTCCTTTGAAGAGGTAACCAGGGAAACTGGAACTAAAGCTCAACCAGGAGCAGAATTTTGATGTACATTTTAAAGACTCTGAGCCTCCAGCTTCGTTTTGAATTTACAGTTCTTCCTTGAAGCAAGAGTAATTTCAGAGAATTTTAAATCTACAAGTGATCGTTGAAATTCTGAGTATTTTGAACCCATTTTATTAAACTTTCAGACTCAAGTTGAGACAACATTAATGAAAAGTAGGAAACTCAGTGATTAAAACATGCACATACAAGCAAAAAATATCTAACATTTCATTAGCCTTATAAATGTTTTTCATTTAGTTTTAGAGCTCACCGCTCTGTTAAATTAAGCTTTTTGATGATTAAATTCTTTGTTTTTTTCACAATTTCATGTGTTTTTTTCCTCACGTGCTAAAAATGACAAGTTTGAAGATGAAATCTAAACAAATTCTAAAACAAATCAATTTTTGATTTGCAAATCAAAGGATTTGCATTATCGTAAGACTAAATATGTCAAATAATGAAGTGTCTTAATGAGTAATTATTTAAAGTCAACTTTCCATCCAATCCCTCTTTTTCTTAACACATGGTTTTTGATCCGAACATGTCAGTGAATTGACTAAAATATCTACATGCTCTGTCAATTCCATATTTTGTTTGTTGTTGGGGTTTACGTCTGGATCCACAATTCCTCAGAATCCAGTTTTGTCCTCACCGCCGGTTCTGATTGGTCCAGTCCGTCTGCTTTCACTGCTCCACGGGGGCAACATCACGGGCCAATGGGGGTGTCTTTGAAAGCTTTGAGAGAAAAAAAAAGGGGGTAGATGATTTAGCATTAGGTCATCTCCACCCCTCCTGCTCCACGTCTGAGGGTCTGACAGGTCTCATCGTAGAGGGGACCTGCCGGGCAGATTGACAACTCAATGAGGCGACCAGCGCCGCGCTTTTACAAGCACCATTTCACGGCCTCTGCCTTTGTATGACAAACCTAATATACCCTCGACTACCATCCCCAAGCTCACATTTTTTCTTTCTCTTCTTTCTTTGCAGGACCCCTCCCTGTCACTGTCCTGTCTGTGTACAGCTGGAGTTTTAAAGTAGAAGTTCCTGTTCTGCTTTATAACCAGAAAACATTTTACGTCTGATCTCAAAATGATTTCTTTGAATTTTTTAAGCCAGATAAACTGAAATAGGTTGCAGAAATTTTAATGTATAAAAACAAAAATGTGCAGCACTAATCAGAAGGAAATGCAGTTTAATTTTCTATTCCCTTTTTCCTCACAAATTCCCAGTTGAGCCACGCATTGCTTCTTTTTCATTATTTATTCTAACAGTTTGTATCTTCAAAACATATTTCTTTATAAAAAGTTATTTATTTTTACATTTAGAAACCTTCAATTAGCTGCTCTTTTAGTTTTTTGCATACAAGACATTGCAAAATGTGTTTTTCATAACCTCCAAATCAACTATTTATACTAAAGTAAGCATTTAAGAAAACTTATTTTGAAGATTTCCTTCAAAATCCTTTAATAATCTTTGCAAAGACGAGCAGGATTGTCTGAAAATGATCAAATTCATAAGCTGATACAACAGAAGAAGCCCAGAGATGGAGGGAAAACACATTCCCTCTCTATCGTTTCATGAATTAAGAATGGGATGAAGAAGGACGAAGAATGAAGAAGGGAGGGAAAGTGGGAGGCTTGGACGGGTGGAGATACCGTTACGCTTTGCTGCTTCTCAATTGAAGTCTCCACACCAGCCGCAAAACCTGGCTCGCTCCGTATACCTCTTGTTTGCATGTGAAAGCGCCGCTCCATTGTTGGGGCCTAACTGCACATTTAACCTGTCTGGAATGAAAGAAAGGGGGGATATTTTCCTGCCTGTCCCTCCCCTCAGCCTTTCTCTCTCGTCTTAACAAACCAATTAGCTGAGCATTTCAGCCAAAGAGGACATCTTTAAAAACATGTGTTAAATTAGGAATAATCAGCTTCACTGGCGTTTCATCTTTAGCCAGAGCAGAGAGGAAAAAAGTAGAACTTTTCCAGCTTTTTTGTCCATTTGGGTTCCTAATTTAGTTATTCTGAAGTTGCAATTCACAAACAAATGTACTTGAAATAAAAATACCCCCCCCCAAAAAAAAAAAAAAAGTTCAACCGGGAATGAAGAAGTCTTGTTTCTGAATTCAGCAAGTTAAAGTTTCAAAGCAAAAAAATGAGAGAACACTGAATGTTTTCCTTCTAAGTTGATAATAGTAGTCTGTTTCAGCTGAGAGTTTAAAAACAGCTCCTCCTGTGTTGGAGTGGTGGTGATGGCAGGTTTTGCTGCGGCCAGCATCCGCAGGGCCGCCGCTCACGCTGGGACACTGAGTGGGGATCGGTTTTTCTGCCAGAGGCTTTGGCTTGTCTTTGAAATTTGCAGAGGAGTGTGGTTTGGCCCTGAAAAGACGCTGTCTAGTACAATCAAGCTCAAGTCCAAGCAAGCTGTGTGGGTCCTGGACTTTGGGAGTTTCTGTTTATCTGTCGCCCACAGACCCACTATTGGTGATTTATGGATTTTTACTGATGATTTTAGTTAAGTTCAGTATATAACAACATTTTCTTTTAGTGAGGCAGATTAAAATAGCAAGTGTTAAAAACTTGATTTTAAAAAAACATTTTTTAAAATAAGGTCAACTTTTAATTTCAAATCTATATTTTTGCTTTCTGCTTTGGTTTGACATCCACAAAGTTTTTCCTTTTACTGATCCAGAACAAGTTGCATCTCCTTTCTCTGAAAATCTCGAATCTTTTCAAACTTTAAAATAATAGCTTGAATCTACAAATAGTTCTGTGAGAATGTTAAAGACGTTTTTTCTGCAGAGTTTAAATCAGCTGTCAGAATGTTCAGTTTTCAGGTTCTCTTGTGTGAGAATTGTGCACTTTTGTTTGCTTTTTTCAGTGAAATTTGCTTTTTTTTTGGACAACTTCTGCTTTGAGTTGTCTCCCTGCACAGTCACACAAGGTTAAAGCTGAATATCCAGAAGTGTTTTTATTTACAGTCCTCAGTATTTATGTGTTTGGTTTGTCAGGTGATTTGCTTTGTCACCCTCTTGAGTTTCTTCATTAAATGTTTAGGAGTCTAACCCTAACCTTTACCAAATCTGGTTTCCTGCATTATTCCTCCAGCTCTTCACATTCCAGAACCAGTCATATGTTCTGAACTTTTTCATCTAATCTCCTTTTCCATCAGATTTCATGATATGTCTTGGTTTTTTTCTTTTCTAACAAATCCTTGATTTTTTCCCCACACAACTTTTTCTTCAATCTTATTTATTTTAAAAAATCCTGCTGTTTTAAAACTTTATGTTAATGCCATTGGCATTTATTTAATAAAAAATGTTTGTCTAAAAATGAAAACTGAAGTCAGCAAACAAACCTCTTTCAAATGATAAATCCAACATACGGTAGTCTATTCTAAGACTTTGTTTGTTCTCATCATACTTTAACATTTATTTATTTGATTTGTTTATTTGATTATTAGAGGAAAATATATAATAAAAATGCACAGTATTAAAAAAACTTACAAATGATTTTTAGAAAGTCCAAACTTTGTTTAAAGCTGGGCATGTTGTCATTTTAACACAGCTCTTTGCTCTGAGCTCTCAGCAACAGGGAGGGATGTGGTAGTCCACAACTTAGAAGCAAATTTCTAATGAACTACTGCTGCTCTGCAGAAACTATGTCCTGAAAAAAACTGACAGGTTTTTCAATTTGGGCTAAAACAGTATAACTGTACTAAAAAACGTTTTGAAAACAGATCTAAAGATCAAAAGCTGCCTCTGCAGACACATCCAGTTCTCCTCCTGAACCAGAGGTCATGGCACTGGAAGCAGTCATGGCTCTGACTGTCAGAATTCCATGCATGAGCGCAGTCATGAAAGGGGAAGCAGAGCCCCTCGATGCTCCCCCATCTCTTCAGAGAGGACTCTGTACCTGCAAAGACGCACCAGGCGGCCCGCTCAGATGCATGTCAGATGAGCTAAATCTCACCGAGAGTTCTGTCTGTCCAAGCCTCAACTGTCCGTCTGTGAGGTTCAGCTGAAGGGGCCAGCTGTAGAAGACGGGGGCCGAGGGGGCCGGGGGCTGGAGCAGGTCTAAAGGCCTGGCGCTGTGAGGCTCCGACAGGGTCAGCTGCATCTCAGCATCCCTTCAACGCTTCGCTCATTCTTCTGATTAGACATTTGCAGAATTAACTCCAGGAAAGGTGACATCGGCCTGAGCTCCCCTGCAGTGAAGGGGGACTGTAGTTGAAATAATGATCACTTTTTCTGTTTCTGCAGCCGAGGAAGTTCGTTTTAAGACAGGTGGACTTCTCGTTTATGCAGAAAGATGCTAAAATAACAACACCTCCAGGTTGTGTCACTCTAATAATGGCACAAAGACTTAAACGGTCTTAGTTAAAGAGTTCAAGTTGAAAAAAGGATAACGTTTCTGACTAGTTGGAATGAAAGTAAAATGTACCGTTTAGTTTTCTAATCAATAAGGACTAAACAATTTTAGATTTAATTAAAAAAAAAAAAGAAAAGCTGAATAAAAGCACAAGAAAAGAACCAGATAAGCAATTGCTTATTGGCTCCAGTTTAAAAACCCTTGCTGCAGAATTTTGGACGATTTGGAGATGTTTAAAAGAATGTTAAAACAGATGGTTAAAATAGGCAGATCAGCGAAAGCTGGAAAATGAAGCAACTGAGATGAAATGAAGATTAAAGACCGAACTGACCTATGAAAAATGACGAAATGGCCTAAAGCTACACTCACACCTGGCCTTTGATGCTCGTTTAAGAGTGCGCTTTTAGTATGTGGTGTTAACACTCGTCCCTGATTGGTCAAATATCACCTGGTCTAATTTTTAACGCAAACACAATAGCTGCGCGTTTTGTTCTCAAAAAGCGAACTTTAAAAATTGCGGACGCGTGAATCCAAAATTTTTGTACACAGAAGGCCAAAACGCCAAATATGTGTGTGTTTACATAGACTTTTCATTGAAAGTTGTCGTTCAACCACGTCTTTCTGAGCCTGGTGGGAATGTAACTCTATGGGTTTCTGTGGCAAAGTCCAAACGTGGACATTTGAACATGCTTTCAGCATACAGTGAGGCAAATAAGTATTTGCATCCTGTGATTTTGCAAGTTCTCCCACTTAGAACTCATGGAGGGGTCAGAGGTGCATGTCCACTGTGACAGACATCATCTAAAAAAATCTGGAAATCACATTCTATTACTTTTAATAATTTGTTTGAAAGCTACTGCTGGAAATGAGTATTTTATCACCTAAGAACATCAATGTTATTATTTGGTGCAGCTTGTGATTACACAGGTCAAACGGTTCTTGTAGTTTTTCACCAGGTTTGGACCCTCTGCAGACACCCCGGTGAGGTCTCGCATGGAGCCCCAGTCCGAGGGAGATTGACAGTCATGTTTAGCTTCTTCTTTTTTCTATTAAGTGCTCCAATAGTGGATCATTTTTCATCAAGCTGCTTGGCGATTGCACCGTCGCCCTTTCCAGCCTCGTGGAAGTCTACAATTTTGTCTCTGGTGTCTTTGGACAGCTCTTTGGTCTTGGCCATGTTAATAGTTGGAGTCTTACTGTTTGTATGGAGAGGACAGGTATCTTTATGCACCTAAAACGAGTTAATGAATAAGAAATTACTTTTTTAAATTCATACAATGTGATTTTCAGGGTTTTTTTGTTATAGTATAACTCTGTAAATGTTGAGGAAATTGCAAATACTGTTCAAATACTTATTTGCCTCACTGTATGGTGTTCACACAGGTCTGTCCCTATCCGACGCTAGCGCATTTGTACCCAGAGCCCAAAAACGATCATAAAAGCTTGCATAGCCATGTTTTTTACAAAGACTTTACATTGAAAGGGGATGCTTGAATGCTATTGCCGAGTTTGTAGTGAATGTAGCTTTACAGAGACGGATCTGCAGCTCTGAAGTTCACCCTCTGAAACCTGGTGTGAAGACACACGGGAGCCAACCAGAAGCTCAAACAACCAAACTAAAACTAAAGCAGTTTAGAAGAATACACCAATAAAAATAAAGAACAAATGAGAAAGTCTTATAAAATTTCCTTTACATGTAATAGTTTAAAAGGTGTTTTGACTTCCATGAACATGCTTGTTTTGTTGTGGCTCAGAGAGTTCTGGCTCTGGTCTTGTTTGCCGTGTTTTTCCTCTGCATGTGAAAGCGCAGCATCTCGGTTTAGAGGTGGCAGGTGCAGCTGTAAACGACTTGTTCGCATTTTTGTGCGGCGTGTAGAAGGTGGCAGGTTGTGATCCTGCAGCCCTCGCCTCATATACATAATCCAGCGGGCGAGCAGGCCCCCGCACTTGTTGAATGTGATGGTGGTGTGGGGGGGGATTCTCCCTTCGTCGGGGGACATTTGGAGGCTGAAAGAGAAGCCTCAGCACCCGGCTACTGGGGGCCCGTGGGCGCAGTGAGAAAATGAAGACCTCTGCACCCCTCTAAATCCCCAGGAATTTCTCATTAAGCGCAGGTCCTGAGCTGCCGAGGGCCTTCTGGGCCGTCACCCGCCCCCTATGAGGGGTCTCCCTCTCTGCCAGGGAGAATGGCGCTCTCCACTCCACTTTGTGCTGGTTGTTGTCCATCGAGGCCCGTTATTCACCTTTCCCTTTCTCAGTAGCACAAGAGCTTTCTCCCAATCAGGCTTTGAAAGCCCTCAGGACTTCCTCTTCTTTTCACAACGTTTTAACACAAGTGTGTGTGTGGCATCTCAGAAGAGAGAAAACGGCATAATTGAATTTGACATTTTTTAATGGTATCCTGAGATATTTTTGTCTGGAGGCACCAAAGCAGGAATGAAGCAGACTCCCATCACAAAGATTTTTTTTTCTCTTTTTCACACATTCACGAGTACAAGTAGGATTAATGAGGATTATGTATATGAGGAGAGGTAATGAGTTTTGATGAGAGTAGAGAGGATATTTAGTGTAAGATTTCAAAAACAGCTCAGGAGGGGTGGAACTTGGCATCTTCAGCTCATGACTTTTGCTGTTGTTTTAATACTAAAGATTTCCAAATAATAGCAGTGATGAATAAAAAGAACAGCTCGCTTGTTTATGCCTTTTTTTCTTCCTGCGCATGAAAAGATTAACGTCTGTGTGGGTTTTCCAAGTCTGATGAAGGAAGACGTGTCACCCCAAAACGGGGAAAAGCATATTTTCACATTGTTAGGAGGGAGGTGCAAGAACATTTTCTACATAAAGATTATTAAAAACAATAACGTCCAACCAGATCAATCTGTCTGAGGTACAGTAAGCGGTTAATCTATATCAATAATAAATCATTTCAATATGAAATAAATTGATCATATCAATATAGGAAAATACCATTTGGATTGAGACATGGTAGGTTTGCTTTACTATGACGTAAAAAACACCAAGTGCATCACAGCAGACAACACACGTGATGCAGCTAAAACTGATCAACCATCATTACAGGTCAGTGTGTGGAAACACTTTGAATTTAGCAAAGTCATGTGACCATACGCACTAATGATCTTCACTTTGGATTATTTTGGATTATTTTGATGTGGAAAAACAACATTGGGCTGAACTAGAAATTTGACATTCATTCTTGTTTACTTGTTTGTTTGTACACATATTTAATTTACAAAAAGAAAGACAAAGATTATTCTGATCCCTAAATCAGGTCCCAATGGTGGCCCAGCAGCAGGACTGCAGCAGATGCTATGAAGATGGTTGTAGAGACGCTTATTTCTCACTTTATTATGAAGTTAAAGTGTCACTCATCATCTTTTGATTTAGTTTATTATTAGGCTATACCATTTTTAGTCAACATGTTTTAAAAAACATTTCTGGCGATTTCTAGGACATAGTTTCTGCAGAGCAGCAGATGTACATCAGAAATCCACCTCTGAGTTGTTTTCTACCTCACGAACAAGCTCTTTTTCAAACTGCATTTATTTGTCTGCTCCGGATTTGAACGATTTGAATTTTAAAATAACACAGAAATAAAATTTTGAGCTTAATTTTATTTATATATATGTCCTTCATCATGAGAAAAATCCCACAAGAACATGTTAAAAACCCAACTTTTCATTGGAGTGGGTCTTAAAGGAATTTGGTCGGTTTTACACGTAGTAAACGTGTTTGAGAGAAGCTGCATCTGACTAGAATCCTGAGGAGAACAGAGGAACAGAGAAGGAGATGTGCTGCTTAGGCCAGGACAGCTGACAGCTGGGTCTGGAGGGGTTAAGAGGTCATGGATTGGAAGCAGAGGGGGTGAAGTGGAAAGTAGAACAACAGTGACACACAAACACTTCCGGAAGAGGAGACGGGCGTGGGCGTCCGGATGGTCCTCTCCCTCCTTTGCATGGGAGAGACAGTTGACGGCAGCTTTATGTGCGTTCCTATGGAACTGAAACACTTTCACCAAAACATAAATCAGACACACAAAAAAGAATCTGGAACATTTGACGTTTTTCATTTGACTTAGTTATGCGTCATTTCATTTATCAGTTTTACTGTTGATTTTTTTATGTCAACTTGCAAATTGTATGTAAAGCATGAGACCATTTTAAAGTCATAAAACAGTCTCTTTGTACAAAGACCAAATTTTTCACAATAGCTGTGATCAGCACTTATTTTAGCATGCGTCACAATGGTTTCTTGAGAAACAGCAGTCTTACAGATTCATTTAAATCATTGTTTGTCAGGGGGTAGTGGTGGTCTAGGACACAAAATTCAGAGACCAGCTAAGGTGGCAGAAAGTAAAACCTTCAATAAATAAACTGAAACATGACAAAATCATGGGGGGGGGGGGGGGGGGGGGGGGGGGCAAAAAGGCTGCAAAGCAGATGACCTGCAAACCAGACACTTAAATACACTGAGGTTTATTAACTAAATGAGGACAGCTGTGGATGATTAACCTGAAACTGGTGTGACTGACAAAAGCAACTCAGAACATGAGCAAACATATCAAAACCCATACTAAACTACAGAATCGTTACATTATTCCAGTTCTAACTTATTTATTGATGTAATTGGTTTCATTATTGACTAAGAAAAAGACAAAAACAACCAGATAATCCTGGACTTATTGGATGTGTTAGTGCTGAGCAAAAAACCGCGAACATTTTGTTGCATGACATTAAAAACTGTGACATTGGATACAAGTGGGCATGTCTTAACTTGTTTGAATTACTGAAAACCACCATCACCACTTTAAAGGAAAAAAAATTGGAATAAATTAATTTTTTATTTAGTAAAAGTCAAATTTAGAAAGTAAAAATAATGTATGTTCATTGCCCCTTGTTATTGTGTTTGACTGATTTTTTTCTTGAGCAGTTGAAGACGGCTGATGCGAACATTTGCATTTTTCAAACTTTTTTTTAATTAAAGTTTAAATAATCTTTTTTGCACAAATACATTAAGCATGCGGGACATGTTTCAATTCTGAAATTCTGTCATTGATGAAACTCAGAATCTGTTCTGCTGTTTATCTCTGCTGCGCTGCTGCCCCCTTGTGGGAATTTTAGCTTCCTACAAGATGAACAGACGACCCAGCAGGATTCCCATGAAAAGCCTGGACTGTGCAGGTTCCATGTGCAGCTGCTGCTACTGCTACAATAACTAAATCCTTTCATCCAACTCTATTCAAAAGGAAACACTGCTTGTTGGTTGTACTACATACAACTGCTACATACGTGTACTACATATGTGTACAGCTGCTCAATTAGTTCATCATACATCTACTGTGCTGCTTCTGGTTCTTAGAGTTCTAGAGAAATGCTTGCATGTTAACCAGGATATATTGAAGATGGAAATAATGCAGAATTCTCACAAAGGTTTAACAGAGTAAATTGTTCAGCTTTCTACCCTAAATGCATTGAAAATTATTAATGTGTTTTTCCCATATAAATGTAACACTCTCCATCAGTGTTACTAATTGTGGTTGCACTGGAGGTCACTGATGAGGATTTGCATGACAGGTTGGACACTGAAAGGGGGAGAAATTAACAAAAAATATATGTATGTATATATATAGATAGATAGATAGATAGATAGATAGATAGATAGATAGATAGATAGATAGATAGATAGATAGATAGATAGATAGATAGATAGATAGATAGATAGATAGATAGATAGATAGATAGATAGATAGATAGATAGATAGATAGATAGAAAACATATCTATATATATAAAATGGATGGATGGATGGATAGTTTCTGACTGACTCGTTTAACCCTTTGACACCATAGATGTCACCGGCGACATCTAAATAGCACACGCTCTTTGACCCATTGTAATCTTTGACTGTTCACACAATCAGCGGATTCTGACGGGAGAAACACAGCTTTTTATTCTGCCTTAGCACTGATACACAACACACTGCACAGCCAAGGATTCTCTTATCAACAATAGAATCCGTGGATTTAATCAGCGGATTTTGATCTGTGTACAGTCAGAATTCTTTTGCGGTAGGGCTCTGGGCCGGAGACATCTTGCATGCCAGGGATGATCTTGGACCAGGTGAAGAGACCAGAGCCCAGATACTGATGGTGGTTAAGACAGACCATGGCGAACCAAAGAGCTAGGAGGAGAACAGGGCGGTGGGCCAGAACAGCAGTCATTGAAGTGATCTCCTGAGCCACATTTTAGAGGCAAACATCTTGCTATGCTATCAGGTTGGCAGTCTAGGGGTAACGGGTTACAAAGTAACGAATTACTGTAACTGAATTACTTTTGTGAGTAACGGAGTAACAATGAATTACAGTTACAATTTCAGTAATCAATTACAGTTACTAGATTATAGAAACCCTTGTTTCATTCGTTACTTAGGTTTTGTAGGCTCTGACATTTTCTCTCGGTTAAATGAAACTAAATGCAGATTAATTTAAAACAAAACGGAGTAACTGGCGCAAACGCATGTGGACGCAGAGTTGGGGATCGATCAAAGTACAGACACGCCCTCATTGCTGCTATCAAGGTTCTTTCCAAAGTGACTCAAAGATGAGACAAAATATATCTCTGAAAGAGAGCTGAGTTTTCAGACAGAGTTGCAATGTCTGAAAATTCAGCTCCAAGATAAACAAAAACAAATTGATCAGCTGCTAAATGAAGGTTTACCCCAGAAGAAGCCTTTCGTCCCTGTGGTCACTGTCATCCAGACCACCAAGGCAACTCGTCACGTCAGAGCCTAGAACCTGAAACGACACAGATCCTTAAGGAGAACGCAGACAGGTCCCAAGAATCCAATGAGAAGTCTCCATCTATTTGGGAAAGAGCATGACATGATCTCCTGATGTTGGCAGCAGTAGGTTCTCAGGAATCAGGTGATCTCTTGGTTAAGTCACTCCACTTGTCCAATGGGGGTTGGTAGCCGGATGTTAGGCTGGTCTCCAACGTGGTGGGCAGCTTGTGCAGAGGAAAGAGACAACAGGCTTTGATGCAGTTGCTCCAGGGCTGGGGAGACCAATGGTATGGGATACCGGAACTTGACAGTGCTTCCGTTGAGGCTGCGGTAGTCAATGCAGGCGCAGAGACCTCCGTCTTTCTTTTTGACGAAGAAAAACCCAGTGGAAGCGGGTGACAGTTGGATGAACCCCTGGATATAAGCCTGCATAACTACAGTCTCTGGTTGTGACGAAGGAAACACCCTTCTTCGTGCTGGGATGATCCCACAAATAGGTCAATAGCACAGTAATAAGCTCAGTGAGGAGGTAGACGTGTGGCATGTTGCTTTTTGAAGGCCTCTAAATGCCAATACTGGGGAGGCAGAGACTACGATTAGCTTATTCAGCTCTATGTCTTCATCCTGACAGGCTAGCTCGCGATCCAGCTCCATATTAAGACCACTTTGTCAAGGTTTGTTGGGCGGACACAAATGCAGACAGGGATCGGAAATGCAAAAATCTCGTATTTATTGCAAACAAGAAACTCTCAATAAACACGAGAAGCAACAAAACGATCCGACAACTAGTGCAGGGGAGACGAAGACTTATAACAAGGAGGAAGGGATGAGGTAAGTGGAAACAGGTGTGACTATCAAGAGGGAATACACACACACTGGGGAGAGAACACAGGAAGTACGACCCATAACAAAATAAAACCGGAAGTGGAGACCAAAACACAACTCAAACTAAAGCGGGGTAAAAACCCCACAGTACTCCCCCTCAAGGTGCGCCGCCTGGCGCAGAGGGAAGCCCCCCCGGTGCCGGCGATTGAAGTCCCGGATGAGCTCAGGGTCCAGAATCCGTGATGCAGGCTCCCAGGACCTCTCCTCAGGCCCGTACCCCTGCCAGTCCACCAGATACTGGAGGCCACGTCCCCGCCGCCGAACGTCCAGCAGGCGACGGACAGTGTAGGCCGGTTGGCCATCAATGATGCGGTGAGGGGGTGGCGGAGAGGAAGACCGCTGCAGGGGACTGGTAACATGCGGCTTCAGCTGAGAGACATGGAAGACCGGATGGATGCGCAAGGACCTGGGTAAGCGCAGCCTGACCGCCACAGGGTTGATGACCTTCAGGATTTCGAACGGACCGATGTACTTGGGGGACAGCTTCTTGGATTCCGTCCGAAGCTTGATGTGTGAAGTGGACAGCATGACGTACTGGCCTGGTAGGTAGGCAGGTGCTGGAGTGCGTCGACGATCTGCCAGCCTCTTGTTGGTAGCCCCTGAACGCAACAGGGCCGCCCGAGCCTCCCGCCAGACACGCCGACAGCGACGATACAGGTGCTGAACCGACGGAACGGCCACCTCCGTCTCCTGCTCGGGAAACAGGGGGGCTGGTACCCCAGAGAGCACTCAAACGGGGACATACCAGAGGCAGATGAGGTGAGGGAGTTGTGAGCATACTCCACCCATGGCAACAAGGAACTCCAGGAGGTCTGGCTCCGTGAACAGACGCACCGTAGAGCGGCCTCCAAGTCCTGGTTAGTCCACTCTGCCTGGCCGTTGGTCTGTGGATGGAAACCAGAAGACAGGCTGGCAGTAGTCCCGAAAGCACCACAGAACGCCTTCCAGACCTGTGAGATGAATTGTGGGCCACGATCCGACACCATGTCTGTGGGAATTCCATGCAGCCTGAAGACATGTTTTATGACCAGTCTTGCAGTCTCTGCAGCAGAGGGGAGTTTGGTCAGAGCCACAAAATGAGCGGCCTTAGAAAACCGGTCCACAATAGTCAGAATAACGGTCCTCCCGGCAGAAGGAGGCAGGCCAGTCACAAAATCCAGGGCAATGTGTGACCAAGGCCGACCCGGGATGGACAGTGGGTGCAATAGTCCAGCAGGCGGTTGTGTACTGGCCTTATTCTGAGCACAAACCAGACAACCTGAAACATAGTCCCGGACGTCCTTGGTCATACTAGGCCACCAGAAGCGGCGACGCAGGAAGGAGTCAGTCCTGCGGATTCCTGGGTGGCAGGTGAGTCGCGTGGCATGAGCCCACTGGAGGACCTGGGACCTGAGAGAGTCTGGAACGAACAGTTTGTTAGCAGGACCTCCACCCGGGTCGGGCTCCTGAACCTGGGCCGCCCTAATGTCTCTCTCCAGCTGCCAGGAGAGGGCGCCCAGCACACGGGGGGGAGGAAGTACTGTGGCTGGTTGACAGTCATGGACAGCCGAGTCCTGTTGTCGGGAGAGGGCATCCGGCTTAACATTCTTGGATCCCGGTCGATAGGAGACCACAAAATCAAAACGGTTAAAGAATAGAGACCACCGTGCCTGCCTGGAGTTCAACCGCTTGGCAGTTCGTAGATAGGACAGATTCTTGTGATCTGTCCAAACCAAGAACGGCATAGCTGACCCCTCCAACCAGTGTCTCCACTCTTCAAGGGCTAGCTTGATCGCTAGCAATTCTTTATCACCCACATCGTAATTGTGCTCCGCCGGGGAAAGCCGGCGGGAGAAAAAAGCGCAAGGGCGCAACCTACTGTCCGATTCCCCCCGCTGAGACAATACTGCACCCACCGTGAGCCGTGAGAGGCGCAGCCACCGAGCTGTAGCCACGGATGAAACGGCGGAGGAAGTTGGCAAACCCCAGAAACCGTTGTAATTGTTTCCTGTTGGTAGGGGTAGGCCATTCCACCACCGCTCTCACCTTAGCGGGATCGGGTCTCACCTCACCCTCTGCTACAACAAAACCCAAAAACGAAACAGACGGAGAATGGAACTCACACTTCTCCGCCTTTACAAACAGTTTGTTCTCCAGTAGCCGCTGGAGCACCAGACGAACATGCCGCCGATGTTCACTGGCGTCCCTGGAAAAAACCAAAATGTCATCTAAATAAACAAAAACAAAACGATGAAGGAAGTCCCGTAACACATCATTTATCATAGCCTGGAACACAGCAGGGGCATTACAGAGACCAAAAGGCATCACCAGATACTCAAAATGTCCCAGGGGAGTGGTGAAGGCGGTCTTCCATTCATCACCGGCTCTGATGCGCACGAGGTGGTAAGCGTTGCGAAGGTCCAGTTTGGTGTAGATCCTGGCCTCCTGCAACGCTTCAAAAGCTGAGTTCATCAAAGGCAGGGGGTAACTGTTCTTAACAGTGATTTCATTCAGGCCCGATAATCAATACATGGTCGGAGAGACCCGTCCTTCTTACCGACGAAAAAGAAACCTGACCCCACTGGTGATGATGACGGCCTGATGATACCAGAATTCAGAGACTCAGCAATATATCGCTCCATTACCTCCCTCTCGGGTTTAGACAGGCCATATAACCTGCTCTTGGGCAAGGTAGCGCCAGGTTGGAGATCGATAGCGCAGTCATAAGGTCTGTGAGGGGGTAAGGAGAGGGCTCGTGACTTTGAGAATACCTCAGCAAGGTCGTGGTACTCCGGCGGTACCCCGGATAGGTCAGGTGAGGGCGGCCGCCCTACCGGGACAGCGGGGTCTTCCCCAGGAGGCCGAGCTGAGCGTAAACAAGTGGTGTGACATTTATCACTCCAGCCAGAAACCCGACTGGAGGGCCAGTCGATGACTGGGTTATGAGCCATAAGCCAGGGAAACCCCAGGACCAGTGGGTTCTGGGCGGAGGAAAAAACGAAAAAACGGGTCTCCTCATGGTGATTGCCAGAAATAATAAGGTGAATGGGTTCGGTTATGTAAGAAATGGTAGCCACCTCTTGGCCATTTAGGGAGACCACTTGTAACGGACGGGGCAGTAGTTCACATTTAAGACCGACCTGTCTCGCTAGCTCGGCATCCATAAGGTTCTGCTCTGCTCCAGAGTCTACTAAAGCCTTAACCGGAAAACCCTTCCCATGAAACATGACCCGAACTTGAAATAGGCAGGCAGCAGGTTTAGCATTAGTGAGCGTCTTATCACCGCTCGTCAGCGCGCCCACTCTTACTGACGAGCAGAGAAGTTTTGGGCACTCCTTGCAGAAATGACCCCGCCTACCACAGTAAAGGCACTCACCTGCCGCCATCCGTCGCCGTCTCTCGGAAGCAGATAGTTTGCCCCGACCGAGCTGCATGGGTTCATCTTGAGCTAACAACGGGGATTCTGCGGGAGAAACAACACGAACAGGTGAATTTGTGGACCGACGATGAGGGCGGGGTACTACCCTGCCATGCTCCCCCTTAAGGTCCTGCAACCGGTTATCAACACGGATAACCAGAGCGATGAGGGGGTCCAAAGTTAATGGTAGTTCGAGTGCGATCAGTCTGTCCTTTAATTCCTCGGACAGCCCCTCCACGAAAGCGTCCATGAGCGCAGTAGTGTCCCAACCACTAGTGGAGGCCAAAGTCCGGAACTCTATGGCGTAGTCGGCTGCCTGTCGGTCGCGCTGCCTCAACTTCAAAAGCGCACGAGCTGCCTCCCGGCCTGGCTTGGTGTGATGGAATATCTGCTGGAAAGCCTCCAAGAAGGCCGAGAGGGATGTGCAGGTTGAGGCTCCACGCTGCCACTCGGCGGTACCCACGCTCCGGCTCTGCCGGTGAGGTGAGAAATAATGAAGGCCACCTTGGCTTGGTCTGTAGGATAGTGGGGAGCCTGCAACTGGAAGTGAAGCTCACACTGGGTAATGAAAGCCCGGCAGTCCCCGGAGTCTCCGGAAAACCTTTCTGGACGGGCCAGCTGTGCAGTCGGAGCGACAGGAACTCCATCCAGGATCCCCTGGACCAGCGTGGAAGACGATGGGCGTGGCGAAGGAACAGACGGTGGATGTTGGACCCGCTCTGCCAGTTGCTCAAAACGCTCTCCCAACGCGGCAAGTTGTCGCTCGTGACGGCTGGACATCTCCAGTAACCCTTGGCGAAGACAAGACGTCAGCTTCTCCCGCTGACGGAGTAGTGCCCGTAACGTCTCCGTGTCTGCTGTGTCCATGTTAAAGGTCGGATCGTAATGTCAAGGTTTGTTGGGCGGACACAAATGCAGACAGGGATCGGAAATGCAAAAATCTCGTATTTATTGCAAACAAGAAACTCTCAATAAACACGAGAAGCAACAAAACGATCCGACAACTAGTGCAGGGGAGACGAAGACTTATAACAAGGAGGAAGGGATGAGGTAAGTGGAAACAGGTGTGACTATCAAGAGGGAATACACACACACTGGGGAGAGAACACAGGAAGTACGACCCATAACAAAATAAAACCGGAAGTGGAGACCAAAACACAACTCAAACTAAAGCGGGGTAAAAACCCCACACACTTAAAAGCAGCTGGACCCAGTCCGTTTGGGCAACTAGGGTTCTAAATCTCAGGGAGAAAGCAATGTTAGATTTGCTCCCCTGGTGGAAGATGCCCCTGATACCACTGGTGAGAGAGGCATGGGTTGAGGCGGCGTGTGAGGCGTGTGAGGCGCTGGAGGCTTTAGGTTAGGTTTGCTAACAGTCGCTCCACACGGTGTCAGTGGCGAGCGTCAGATGGTGGAGTCTTCTGCCATGCTCCAAAAGCATGGCTGCAAAATCCATTGGATTAGAGGGAGTGGGTACGCCTGCCGCTGGATCCAGATCTGTCAAAATATTCTGTAATGAAGACGTGGAGGTGTCATTGTTATGGGTAGAGTTCAAAAACCCAGACGCAGAGGAGGCTTGGATGCAGATGGGTAAGTTTGAAGGTTGTTTTAATCACTGAACAAAAGATCACCTATAGGACACAAAACGCGGCTAGCGCGTCCTGTGTGTGTGTGTGGTTATAGCGCCCTCGTCCTGTGTGTCTGAAGGGGTTTGGGAGTTTGGTAGTCTTAGTTTGCGGGCTTTGTTTCTGTTTTTGTTACAGGTAGTTTTGGTTAGGCAGCCCTTAGCAGGGAGCTGCTCACTCCGACGGTCAGCATGGCTGGGTCAGCTGTCTCCCTGACCTTTTGTTTGGCCAAAGTTCCAGTGCCCTTTGGTTCGTCATTGTGTTTTAAACCAGCACTCTAATTATTTCCCCTTTGTTTTTCAGGACGCAGTGGTTTTTTAAAAATTATTTAATAAATTGTGTTCCTTTTAGTTTTTGTGTCCATGTTTCTTTATGTTGCGACCCCTTTTTGTCTCCCCCTAGACCTGCGCCATGTTGGGGTCGTAACACCTTCAAAATAAAACCAGGAATCTTGATGCTGCTTCCTTTGATCATCATTCATTCATTCATTTTCTGAACCGCTTTATCCCTTTCGGGGCCACAGGGCTGCCGGAGCCTAACCCGGCTACTCCTGGGCGAAGGCAGGGAACGCCCCTGGACTGGTCGCCAGTCTGTCACAGGGGCTTTGATCATACAATACATTCAATTATTCCTGTATTACTTTTGTGACTTTTTATAAAACACAGGCAAAAATAGGACTTGTATTTAAAGCACCAATGTGATAAAAAAAAAACCCAGTTGTTTGTGTTTTTAACATGCTCTGCTGGCATTTTTCTGATGAGGGAGAACATATATTCGAAAAATGAAGCTCTAAATTGCATTTCTGAGCATTTCAATATTTAAATCGTTGTGAATCAGGACCAGATTAAAAAAAAAACAGATCAAAAAAGGTTGCAGTTGCAACACAGAGACTGCAATCAACAGGCCACAAAGCTCCCTGCTCCGCCCCATTCTGATGCATCCACTTAGGTTGGGGTTAAGAGGGACTGTCAGCCAGCGGAAGAGCATGTAAACAGAGAGCTCTCAGCAACAAGGAAGGGAAGAGGGTGGGGTTGCTCCACGCCAAACTCAATGGTGCGCACAACTCAATGGGGAATGACTACTGCCGTTCTGTCAATGGGATTTTTGGTTTTCTGTGACCAGCAGGTATTTCCTGTGTGTAACACGAAGGGGGACGGGATCATCAGTCCAGTCCTCTCTGTATATGTCTATGATTTTAAATGGCCTATATCATGCTATTCTTAAGCGTTTCAAAGTAAACTGTACACAACTGTATGGCAATATATTACATTGTACTTAGAAGCTTAAAATGTTGATTTAGCATAATATAGACTCCTTAATAACAGCTCTAACACCAGGCTTATAGGTTGAAAATGAGATGGGCCAATCCTCCTTTAAATTTAACTGTTTCAATTAAATTAATCATTTTGATACATTTTGCTCCTTTTCATTAACAAAATTTAAACTGAATGCGTACCAGGTAGAATGAATAATTCAAAGAAATAAAAAAAATATTTAACTATAGATATTATTTCAATAATTATTTGGTCACAAAAACGTGCTCTAAACGGTGAAGTGCAGACCCCTGGCCTGGCCTGGCCCGGCCTGGCCTGGGTTATTGAATGAACGTTAACACGGCCCGTCACAGCTGAACGCATGTGTGCCTGAGGGGGGCGCTGTTCCGCGCTGGGCTGCAGCAGCAGGCCCCGTCCTGCTCCTCTCGCCTCTCTCCCCGCAGGCTTTCTGCCATAATTCTCTCCTCCATAACTCCTCCACGTCTCCACGTCCGACCCAGGCCGGACATCCAGACGCATGACGGACGGAGGCTGCCCCTCGAGTGCACGGGGGGGGACCTCCCGTTTAGCGTGCAGGGAGGGGTTGGGGGGGTGAAAAAACGCACGCACATGCGTGTTTTTCCTCGACAATGACCCTGTTTGCCTCGACGGTGCTTTTACTTCATGGATCAACCGGTCCAGGCTGCTTTTGTCGGCTTGAAACCCCCCCTCACGGCGAACGGACTGTTGCTTGTGTGCGCTGGGGGGGCAACCACACCTGAATCTACGCCCCCTCAGTCCCCAATGTCATAACCGTCTGAAGGTCCACATATGCGTGAATGTTTTGAACGCACATATGCGGGCTCTGCAGCTTTCAACCTTTCACTTTACGGAGCCACAAAAAAAGGTGCAACCAAACGAAGCTGTTCGCCGGTTCAAATCCCGTCATTCGTTGTGGTTTGGCACACATGCACGCACCAGAGAATCAAGGAAAAGACACTCCCCCCCAATCGAGGGTAAAACGACTTTTCCACGTGCGTGACAGCAGAACGCTTGACAGCAGAGGTCTGATGCTTCACTTTTCTCGGTGAACTTTATACCGAGCATTTATTAACACTTTGTGGCCTGCCCCCCCCACCCCCCTCCTCCCTCCCCTCCGTCTCTCCTCCAAGGCTGGAGGACTCCATTTTGAATAGACCGGGTGTGCAGCCAGAGCCTCAGCTGCAACTGCTCTCATGAAGGGAAAGCGTGTGCTGTTCCGGTTCAGACTTTCTGCTCCGTCTCTCTGCTGCTCAGGCGAGCAGCTCCTCGTCTGGGGACGCTTTCCACTCTGTCTGCGGCCTCTCTCTGTCTCCATCTGAGCGTCTTTTCTGGGTGCTGGTGGTCAGGAGGAAGATGACAGTTGTGGGCACAAAGTTTGCATTATGACATGTCAGAGGTGATCGGTTTTTTTTTGTTTGTTTTTTTTAAATTGATGCTTCTAATTAAGAAAGGGGGCGGGGCATTTATTGGTGGGTGTGTGTGTGTGTAATTGACGCGTGTAAGATCATAATTGGAGTTGCTTGATTTGATTTTTCTTAGGGGGAAATGGTATTTACGGCCCCCTCTGTTCTCCGTGCTGTGGACAGGCTGGGGAGGGAGGCGGTGGTGACGCCTGGCAGCGCGTGCAGCTCAGAGACATGACTTTGAAGGAGCACGCAGACTCAGGAAACAGAAGAAGCGCGCGCATCCATCTGAGGACGGGGGTGGGGGGATGACAAAGTTGGAGATATTTTAGAGCGAAAAGGGGAGGGGGGGTGTTGGAGCGCAGCAGATTTTCAACCCAGGGGCCAGGACCAGGCTGGACCAGGCTTTAGCGCACGTAGGGGAGGAGGGAGGTGGCGGCGGCGGTGGAGGGGGGGTGAGTTTCACAGGATACGGGCCTAGTAGTAGAGCCGTTTGGTCTGTGTTCACCCGCCTCCAAAAAACGGGAAATTCGCACCTTTAGACGTCAAAATGAGCAGATTGGAGGTCACGTTTGCGAAGGCCGACACCGGAATGGTAAGATTCTCGCGGCGGAGCCCGCGTCACGCGGCATTTTCCGCGTGATTTTCTCGTTTTGATGCACAGACGACGGAGGGAAAGCCCGTGCACGCGGATGTGTGTGTGAGGCAGTGCGCGTGCGTGAACCCGTGTGCAGCCGCTTGGCGTTTGTGTCACTCTCTGGGGCTAACGCACACGCTCGTGCGTGCACGCGCGCGGGTCTCGCGCCGGTATGTTAGCTTAAACAGTTCATTTGAAGCTTTGAACGGGTTTTTTTTATTTCCCAGAGAGAAACGGCCTCGTTGAGCGCGCACGCGCCGCGTCATTTTACCGGCTGACCTTAGCGTTGATGTGATAAAAGCGGGTGAGTTGGTCTGGCAACCGCGTGATTTGAGTATTCAATGTTCATATTTTAAACTTTGGTGAGGCCCGCGTAATGTGTCATCAAATCAGGTACTTAACTCTGGGCATGTGACGGTTTCAATTCAATTTCAGTTCAATTTTTTTTGATAACCCAAAATCACAACCGTAGCCGTCTCAATGGGCTTCACACCGGTATTTATGCAAAGAACATAAACTCAGTCATAAAAATATCAACAACAGCGGGTTGTTAAACTAACTAAACAGCCTAAATTAAACTGGCATCCCTGCCCTTTGACCCTCCTTCTCAGTGAGGAAAAACTCTTCCTATCTCAGGGAAAAAATAAATAAGAAACCTCAGGGATGTCCATATGAAGAAGGGATCCTGTCCCAGGACAGACAAGCGATGTGCTAGAACTGTTAAAGAAGAATTAGCTTATCTCACTCTACAACTACATGTATGAATAGTGTAGCAGATGAACTTCATCCAGATGGAACTGGGGGGCAGCTAGGGGTGTGAGACGAGCCAGAGGCGAAGTCCACGACCAAAGACAGAACCACAGATGATCCGCCTGAAATCTCTGTTTCCCACTCCCCTGGGGACAACACATGAATCACACTGCACCAAACAGAGGCATGATGGACTAAATAAAATATAGTACTGGGTAAATGATGAAGAATAGAGAGAAGTAATAGAGGACAGAACTCCAGTGCTCCAGACTTTCACAGCATCTAATTTCTAGAATCCTGCTAGCAACTCATTGGTAATGAAATTTAATTCAAACATGTTAATGTTAAGTTTCATGTAATATTGCACAGACAGCGGATGGTAAACAAAAAAATAGCGATAGAGAATCTGCAGTTTTAGCATGTCAATATTAATATTTTATTAATCTAATCTAAGCAGAGGGAAAAGGCCGCCATGGCCCGGTTTATCAAACCATCTTCCCTCAGCGTAGCTCCACGGAGAAGTATTTATAATGGATGTTATGCAAATGATCATTATTCCCCCAAACGTCATCACAGCAGGTGAAGCAGAGGAGCAGTAAGTTAAATAATCTATGATTACTAGCTAGCCTGGCAATAATCCTGTCCAAAGAGGAATGTTTTAATCCTAACTTTGAATGTAGAAAATGTGTCAGCATGTGTCTTACATGAACTGGGAGTTTATTCCATAAAACAGGAGCTTGGTGGATAAAGGCTCTACCTCCACCTGTGCTTTTAGAGATTCTAGGAACCACAAGCAGTCCTGCATTTAGTGAGTGAAGTGTTCTGTTTGGTTGGTAAGGCTCTATGAGATCTTTAATATAGGATGGGGTCAAACCATTCAAGGCCTTATAGGTTAGCAGGAGGATTTTGAACTTGATTCTAGATTCAACTGGGAGCCAGTGAAGTGAAGCTAACACAGAAGTAATGTGTTCTCTTCTGCTGGTTCCTGCTAACAATCTAACTGCTGCTTTTTGAACAAGCTGAAGACTTTTTAAAGAACTTTTAGGACACGCTGCTAGCAAAGAGTTACAGTAATCCAGTCTAGACGTAACAAATGCATGGATGAGTTTTTCAGCATCACTTCTAGATAATATGTTTTTGATCCTGGAGATATTGCGTAGGTGAAAAAATGCAGTTTTACAAGCCTGTGATATGTGAGCCTTAAATGATAAATCCTGGTCAAATAAAACTCCCAGGTTTCTAACTGTGGGATTGGAGGCTATATTTACACCATCCAGGGAGACCATCTGAACAGGAAGGGCATCTCTGAGGTATTTTGGGCCTAGTTTAATGACCTCAGGTTTTTCTGGGTTTAGGAGGAGGTCATTAACTGCCATCCAAATCTTGATGTCACTAATGCAGGCATTAAGTTTCTCTATGTGGTCATTCTGGTCAGGTTTAATGGATAGATACAACTGTGTATCATCTGAATAAGAGTGACAATTAATCCAGTGTTTCCTGATTATATTCCCTAGAGGCAGCATGTAAAGCATAAACAGGATGGGTCCTAGAACTGAGCCCTGTGGGACTCCGTAGCTAACTCGACTATAATGGGAGGAATGTCCATTTACATGAACAAACTGGTACCTATCAGATAAATAGGATTTAAAGCATTGAAGGGCAGATCCTCTGATCCCTATGCTCTAGGAGAACCAAGAACATTGGAACAGAATGTTAGATCTCCGAGTATTAGAACCCTGATTATTTAAACTCTGAGTATTAGAACCTGATTATTTAAACTCCGAGTATTAGAACCCTGATTATTTAAACTCCGAGTATTAGAACCCTGATTATTTAAACTCTGAGTATTAGAACCCTGATTATTTAAACTCTGAGTATTAGAACCCTGATTATTTAAACTCTGAGTATTAGAACCCAGAAACTGATTTAAAATCAGATGATCAAACGGCTTTCATGGATGAACGAATAGAAACCTGTATTTCTGTGATGGAGGTGGTGGATGGAGGGAGGAAAGAGGGGTCTCGCGTGGATCAGGGTTCCCACGCGCGGCAGGTGTGCTAAAGCTCACCTGAGTCTGTCGGTGATGTCCTCCGCCACGCTGCTGCCGCGCTTCCCCGCCGCCCGCAGCTCGGTCCTCCCGTTCTCCCGCCGGTTCCCCGGCTGCCGAGGAGCCTTTGCGCCAGCATCGAACCCCTTTTCTCGGCTGGCGGCCCCCCAGTCGGAGGTGGTGGTCCTCCTGCGTCTCGCGGGCCCTCCCGCTCTGTCACTCATCGCTGCCGCTTCAGTCACGCGCTTCCAACCTGCGTGACATCGTTAATGAAGCTGCGGGGGCCGGTTCCTCCCGGTTCGGCGCGTGCACATCAGGACGTTCCCGCAGCGTGCCGTCAGGATGTTGGAGCCGCTTTACAACCGCGAAGCTCAAGGTGCGTTTGGCACAGAGCTGGGTTGCCAGTTCCACGGCAGCATCCCCCGATCAGGCTGCAGCCTTTTCCTCCGCCTGACTGCAGGAAAGTTCAGAACAACAACAAAAACTTTATTCAAACAGACAAAAACCACAGATGACGTCAAACATTTAAGTAAAATCAAGAATTAAACTAATTAACAACTGAAACTTGGTTTTCAGCTTCCAGGTGTACTCAAAGGAAATCCATCCGTCCATCGGGGTCACTGAGCTGCCAGAGCCGAGCCTGTTGGGCAAAGGTGGGGTCACCTTGAAAGGTCACCAGCCTGTTGTAGGAATGTATTAAAGGGCCATTATCAAGCTTTTGTTAAGCCTTTCAGAGTAAACTATATATCTTAGCCTTCCGCTGCCTGTGGGTGCTGCCCATTTCTTGATGTCATCCTAGACCTGACCTCGACAGTGTGTCTGCATATCGCCCACAAACTTTTACAAAGATAGAGGTGCATACTGTGCATCTAAAATGAAAGTGTTTTACAGATCACCACAGAGAAAGTGTGTGAGCATGTTTTCCTGGGGGCAGTGCTTGCAGCAGAAACTCTTGTGACATCATAATGTGAGGACCTGCTTGTTTTAGTGGACTGGAGGGGTTGGTGCTCTAAGCGCAGGTTTTAAAGGAATACTCAGAGATGCATGAATTGATTAAAATACCGCTTTGGGGGGGTGTATTTTTATGAGAAATTAAGATTATAATTTATACACACATATACACTTAAAAGTTACACAAAGTTGATTTTGCATAGTATAGGCTCCTAAATGGTATGTTGTTTTTTATGTCGCCCACATTTGGGGTTAAATGTTTCCAAACAAATGATGTTTCTCTGCCTGAATAAAGATACTCGAATAAAAAGAAATCTTTTACAAGTGTATATTTTTGGAATAACAAAATGATCATTGTTGGCATCTGACGGGCCGGTAAAAGATAATTCCACAGAGCAGATCATGTGGAATTATCTTTTACAAGTACGCTGTAAGAATATTTTGGTTATTTGAGCATTTATACGTTTGTATGATTGTAAACAATGCAACATGGCTAATAAAGAAATGCTAACGGCAGAAACTCTTCCTCCCTGATCTTTTTTTCCACTGTCACATTTCCGAGGTTTCAGTGACATAGAACCACAGAGGTGATGTGAAGCTGCAATAAGAAGAGAGCATTTAGTTCTCCAGGCTCTGCAGGAGCTCTTCAACCAGAGGACTTCTACAGGTCGGAGCCGACTGTCCGGCTGAGAGAGTCTGTCTTCATCTTTACATCACATCTCCAAAGGGTTATTGTGTCTATCGGTTTTAATCTGAAATTATTTTGTCCATGTCCTCCATCATGGCATTTAAAATGCTTCTAGAGCAAGGTCAAAATAAATCATTTAAAATGCTTCTAGAGCAAGTTAAAAACACAGAAAAGATGAATTTCAATGGAGAGAGTCATTGTGGCAGCTGTGGTGCAGTGGAAAGGGCAAACAGCCAGTGATTGAAGGGTTGCAGGTTCGATTCCCGCCTTGCCCGCCCATGTGTGGGCAAGGACTGCGAAGGACTGCGAAGGACTGCGAAGGACTGCGAAGGACTGCGAAGGACTGCGAAGGACTGAAGGACTGAAGGACTGATCATTGTTGGCATCTGACGGGCCGGTAAAAGATAATTCCACAGAGCAGATCATGTGGAATTATCTTTTACAAGTACGCTGTAAGAATATTTTGGTTATTTGAGCATTTATACGTTTGTATGATTGTAAACAGAGAGACTGAGAGAGCAGCTGTGGTGCAGTGGAAAGGGCAAACAGCCAGTGATTGAAGGGTTGCAGGTTCGATTCCTGCCTTGCCCGCCCATGTGTGGGCAAGGACTGCGAAGGACTGAAGGACTGATCATTGTTGGCATCTGACGGGCCGGTAAAAGATAATTCCACAGAGCAGATCATGTGGAATTATCTTTTACAATTACGCTGTAAGAATATTTGGTTATTTGAGCATTTATACGTTTGTATGATTGTAACAGAGAGACTGAGAGAGCAGCTGTGGTGCAGTGGAAAGGGCAAACAGCCAGTGATTGAAGGGTTGCAGGTTCGATTCCCGCCTGGAAGGACTGCGAAGGACTGCGAAGGACTGCGAAGGACTGCGAAGGACTGCGGGCGGAAGGACTGCGAAGGACTGAAGCGGAAGGACTGCGAATGCGAAGGACTGCGAAGGACTGCGAAGGACTGCGAAGGACTGCGAAGGACTGCGAAGGACTGCGAAGGACTGAAGGACTGAAGGACTGAAGGACTGAAGGACTGAAGGACTGAAGGACTGAAGGACTGAAGGACTGAAGGACTGAAGGACTGAAGGACTGAAGGACTGAAGGACTGAAGGACTGAAGGACTGAAGGACTGAAGGACTGCGAAGGACTGAAGGACTGAAGGACTGAAGGACTGAAGGACTGAAGGACTGAAGGACTGAAGGACTGAAGACTGAAGGACTGAAGGACTGAAGGACTGAAGACTGAAGGACTGAAGGACTTGAAGGACTGAAGGACTGAAGGGACTGAAGGACTGAAGGACTGAAGGACTGAAGGACTGAAGGACTGAAGGACTGAAGGACTGAAGGACTGAAGGACTGAAGGACTGAAGGACTGAAGGACTGAAGGACTGAAGGACTGAAGGACTGAAGGACTGAAGGACTGAAGGACTGAAGGACTGAAGGACTGAAGGACTGAAGACTGGACTGAAGGACTGCGAACGGACTGAAGGACTGAAGGACTGGTGAAGGACTGAAGGACTGAAGGACTGAAGGACTGAAGGACTGAAGGACTGAAGGACTGAAGGACTGAAGGACTGAAGGACTGAAGGACTGAAGGACTGAAGGACTGAAGGACTGAAGGACTGAAGAAGGACTGAAGGACTGAAGGACTGAAGGACTGAAGGACTGAAGGACTGAAGGACTGAAGGACTGAAGGACTGAAGGACTGAAGGACTGAAGGACTGAAGGACTGAAGGACTGAAGGACTGAAGGACTGAAGGACTGAAGGACTGAAGGACTGAAGGACTGAAGGACTGAAGGACTGAAGGACTGAAGGACTGAAGGACTGAAGGACTGAAGGACTGAAGGACTGAAGGACTGAAGGACTGAAGGACTGAAGGACTGAAGGACTGAAGAGGACTGAAGGACTGAAGGACTGAAGGACTGAAGGACTGAAGGACTGAAGGACTGAAGGACTGAAGGACTGAAGGACTGAAGGACTGAAGGACTGAAGGACTGAAGGACTGAAGGACTGAAGGACTGAAGGACTGAAGGACTGAAGGACTGAAGGACTGAAGGACTGAAGGACTGAAGGACTGAAGACTGAAGGACTGAAGGACTGAAGGACTGAAGGACTGAAGGACTGAAGGACTGAAGGACTGAAGGACTGAAGACTGAAGGACTGAAGACTGAAGGACTGAAGGACTGAAGGACTGAAGGACTGAAGGACTGAAGGACTGAAGGATGAAGGACTGAAGGACTGAAGGACTGAAGGACTGAAGGACTGAAGGACTGAAGGACTGAAGGACTGAAGGACTGAAGGACTGAAGGACTGAAGGACTGAAGGACTGAAGGACTGAAGGACTGAAGGACTGAAGACTGAAGGACTGAAGGACTGAAGGACTGAAGGACTGAAGGACTGAAGGACTGAAGGACTGAAGGACTGAAGGACTGAAGGACTGAAGACTGAAGGACTGAAGGACTGAAGGACTGAAGGACTGAAGGACTGAAGGACTGAAGGACTGAAGGACTGAAGGACTGAAGGACTGAAGGACTGAAGGACTGAAGGACTGAAGGACTGAAGGACTGAAGGACTGAAGGACTGAAGGACTGAAGGACTGAAGGACTGAAGGACTGAGGACTGAAGGACTGAAGGACTGAAGGACTGAAGACTGAAGGACTGAAGGACTGAAGGACTGAAGGACTGAAGGACTGAAGGACTGAAGGACTGAAGGACTGAAGGACTGAAGGACTGAAGGACTGAAGGACTGAAGGACTGAAGGACTGAAGGACTGAAGGACTGAAGGACTGAAGGACTGAAGGACTGAAGGACTGAAGGACTGAAGGACTGAAGGACTGAAGGACTGAAGGACTGAAGGACTGAAGGACTGAAGGACTGAAGGACTGAAGGACTGAAGAACTGAAGGACTGAAGGACTGAAGGACTGAAGGACTGAAGGACTGAAGGACTGAAGGACTGAAGGACTGAAGGACTGAAGGACTGAAGGACTGAAGGACTGAAGGACTGAAGGACTGAAGGACTGAAGAGAAGGACTGAAGGACTGAAGACTGAAGGACTGAAGGAACTGAAGGACTGAAGGAACTGAAGGACTGAAGGACTGAAGGACTGAAGGACTGAAGGACTGAAGGACTGAAGGACTGAAGGACTGAAGGACTGAAGGACTGAAGGACTTGAAGGACTGAAGGACTGAAGGACTGAAGGGACTGAGGACTGAAGGACTGAAGGACTGAAGGATGAAGGACTGAAGGACTGAAGGACTGAAGGACTGAAGGACTGAAGGACTGAAGGACTGAAGGACTGAAGGACTGAAGGACTGAAGGACTGAAGGACTGAAGGACTGAAGGACTGAAGGACTGAAGGACTGAAGGACTGAAGGACTGAAGGACTGAAGGACTGAAGACTGAAGGACTGAAGGACTGAAGGACTGAAGGACTGAAGGACTGAAGGACTGAAGGACTGAAGGACTGAAGGACTGAAGGACTGAAGGACTGAAGGACTGAAGGACTGAAGGACTGAAGGACTGAAGGACTGAAGGACTGAAGGACTGAAGAGGACTGAAGGACTGAAGGACTGAAGGACTGAAGGACTGAAGGACTGAAGGACTGAAGGACTGAAGGACTGAAGGACTGAAGGACTGAAGGACTGAAGGACTGAAGGACTGAAGGACTGAAGGACTGAAGGACTGAAGGACTGAAGGACTGAAGGACTGAAGGACTGAAGGACTGAAGGACTGAAGGACTGAAGGACTGAAGGACTGAAGGACTGAAGGACTGAAGAGGGACTGAAGGACTGAAGGACTGAAGGACTGAAAGGACTGAAGGGACTGAAGGACTGAAGGACTGAAGGACTGAAGACTGAAGGACTGAAGGACTGAAGGACTGAAGGACTGAAGGACTGAAGACTGAAGGACTGAAGGACTGAAGGACTGAAGGACTGAAGGACTGAAGGACTGAAGGACTGAAGGACTGAAAGGATAAGAAAAAGGACTGAAGGACTGAAAGGACTGAAGGACTGAAGAGAACTGAAGAGAAGGACTGAAGGACTGAAGGACTGAAGGACTGAAGGACTGAAGGACTGAAGGACTGAAGGACTGAAGGACTGAAGGACTGAAGGACTGAAGGACTGAAGGACTGAAGGACTGAAGGACTGAAGGACTGAAGGACTGAAGGACTGAAGGACTGAAGGACTGAAGGACTGAAGGACTGAAGGACTGAAGGACTGAAGGACTGAAGGACTGAAGGACTGAAGGACTGAAGGACTGAAGGACTGAAGGACTGAAGGACTGAAGGACTGAAGGACTGAAGGACTGAAGGACTGAAGGACTGAAGGACTGAAGGACTGAAGGACTGAAGGACTGAAGGACTGAAGGACTGAAGGACTGAAGGACTGAAGGACTGAAGGACTGAAGGACTGAAGGACTGAAGGACTGAAGGACTGAAGGACTGAAGGACTGAAGGACTGAAGGACTGAAGGACTGAAGGACTGAAGGACTGAAGGACTGAAGGACTGAAGGACTGAAGGACTGAAGGACTGAAGGACTGAAGGACTGAAGGACTGAAGGACTGAAGGACTGAAGGACTGAAGGACTGAAGGACTGAAGGACTGAAGGACTGAAGGACTGAAGGACTGAAGGACTGAAGGACTGAAGGACTGAAGGACTGAAGGACTGAAGGACTGAAGGACTGAAGGACTGAAGGACTGAAGGACTGAAGGACTGAAGGACTGAAGGACTGAAGGACTGAAGGACTGAAGGACTGAAGGACTGAAGGACTGAAGGACTGAAGGACTGAAGGACTGAAGGACTGAAGGACTGAAGGACTGAAGGACTGAAGGACTGAAGGACTGAAGGACTGAAGGACTGAAGGACTGAAGGACTGAAGGACTGAAGGACTGAAGGACTGAAGGACTGAAGGACTGAAGGACTGAAGGACTGAAGGACTGAAGGACTGAAGGACTGAAGGACTGAAGGACTGAAGGACTGAAGGACTGAAGGACTGAAGGACTGAAGGACTGAAGGACTGAAGGACTGAAGGACTGAAGGACTGAAGGACTGAAGGACTGAAGGACTGAAGGACTGAAGGACTGAAGGACTGAAGGACTGAAGGACTGAAGGACTGAAGGACTGAAGGACTGAAGGACTGAAGGACTGAAGGACTGAAGGACTGAAGGACTGAAGGACTGAAGGACTGAAGGACTGAAGGACTGAAGGACTGAAGGACTGAAGGACTGAAGGACTGAAGGACTGAAGGACTGAAGGACTGAAGGACTGAAGGACTGAAGGACTGAAGGACTGAAGGACTGAAGGACTGAAGGACTGAAGGACTGAAGGACTGAAGGACTGAAGGACTGAAGGACTGAAGGACTGAAGGACTGAAGGACTGAAGGACTGAAGGACTGAAGGACTGAAGGACTGAAGGACTGAAGGACTGAAGGACTGAAGGACTGAAGGACTGAAGGACTGAAGGACTGAAGGACTGAAGGACTGAAGGACTGAAGGACTGAAGGACTGAAGGACTGAAGGACTGAAGGACTGAAGGACTGAAGGACTGAAGGACTGAAGGACTGAAGGACTGAAGGACTGAAGGACTGAAGGACTGAAGGACTGAAGGACTGAAGGACTGAAGGACTGAAGGACTGAAGGACTGAAGGACTGAAGGACTGAAGGACTGAAGGACTGAAGGACTGAAGGACTGAAGGACTGAAGGACTGAAGGACTGAAGGACTGAAGGACTGAAGGACTGAAGGACTGAAGGACTGAAGGACTGAAGGACTGAAGGACTGAAGGACTGAAGGACTGAAGGACTGAAGGACTGAAGGACTGAAGGACTGAAGGACTGAAGGACTGAAGGACTGAAGGACTGAAGGACTGAAGGACTGAAGGACTGAAGGACTGAAGGACTGAAGGACTGAAGGACTGAAGGACTGAAGGACTGAAGGACTGAAGGACTGAAGGACTGAAGGACTGAAGGACTGAAGGACTGAAGGACTGAAGGACTGAAGGACTGAAGGACTGAAGGACTGAAGGACTGAAGGACTGAAGGACTGAAGGACTGAAGGACTGAAGGACTGAAGGACTGAAGGACTGAAGGACTGAAGGACTGAAGGACTGAAGAAGGACTGAAGGACTGAAGGACTGAAGGACTGAAGGACTGAAGGACTGAAGGACTGAAGGACTGAAGGACTGAAGGACTGAAGGACTGAAGGACTGAAGGACTGAAGGACTGAAGGACTGAAGGACTGAAGGACTGAAGGACTGAAGGACTGAAGGACTGAAGGACTGAAGGACTGAAGGACTGAAGGACTGAAGGACTGAAGGACTGAAGGACTGAAGGACTGAAGGACTGAAGGACTGAAGGACTGAAGGACTGAAGGACTGAAGGACTGAAGGACTGAAGGACTGAAGGACTGAAGGACTGAAGGACTGAAGGACTGAAGGACTGAAGGACTGAAGGACTGAAGGACTGAAGGACTGAAGGACTGAAGGACTGAAGGACTGAAGGACTGAAGGACTGAAGGACTGAAGGACTGAAGGACTGAAGGACTGAAGGACTGAAGGACTGAAGGACTGAAGGACTGAAGGACTGAAGGACTGAAGGACTGAAGGACTGAAGGACTGAAGGACTGAAGGACTGAAGGACTGAAGGACTGAAGGACTGAAGGACTGAAGGACTGAAGGACTGAAGGACTGAAGGACTGAAGGACTGAAGGACTGAAGGACTGAAGGACTGAAGGACTGAAGGACTGAAGGACTGAAGGACTGAAGGACTGAAGGACTGAAGGACTGAAGGACTGAAGGACTGAAGGACTGAAGGACTGAAGGACTGAAGGACTGAAGGACTGAAGGACTGAAGGACTGAAGGACTGAAGGACTGAAGGACTGAAGGACTGAAGGACTGAAGGACTGAAGGACTGAAGGACTGAAGGACTGAAGGACTGAAGGACTGAAGGACTGAAGGACTGAAGGACTGAAGGACTGAAGGACTGAAGGACTGAAGGACTGAAGGACTGAAGGACTGAAGGACTGAAGGACTGAAGGACTGAAGGACTGAAGGACTGAAGGACTGAAGGACTGAAGGACTGAAGGACTGAAGGACTGAAGGACTGAAGGACTGAAGGACTGAAGGACTGAAGGACTGAAGGACTGAAGGACTGAAGGACTGAAGGACTGAAGGACTGAAGGACTGAAGGACTGAAGGACTGAAGGACTGAAGGACTGAAGGACTGAAGGACTGAAGGACTGAAGGACTGAAGGACTGAAGGACTGAAGGACTGAAGGACTGAAGGACTGAAGGACTGAAGGACTGAAGGACTGAAGGACTGAAGGACTGAAGGACTGAAGGACTGAAGGACTGAAGGACTGAAGGACTGAAGGACTGAAGGACTGAAGGACTGAAGGACTGAAGGACTGAAGGACTGAAGGACTGAAGGACTGAAGGACTGAAGGACTGAAGGACTGAAGGACTGAAGGACTGAAGGACTGAAGGACTGAAGGACTGAAGGACTGAAGGACTGAAGGACTGAAGGACTGAAGGACTGAAGGACTGAAGGACTGAAGGACTGAAGGACTGAAGGACTGAAGGACTGAAGGACTGAAGGACTGAAGGACTGAAGGACTGAAGGACTGAAGGACTGAAGGACTGAAGGACTGAAGGACTGAAGGACTGAAGGACTGAAGGACTGAAGGACTGAAGGACTGAAGGACTGAAGGACTGAAGGACTGAAGGACTGAAGGACTGAAGGACTGAAGGACTGAAGGACTGAAGGACTGAAGGACTGAAGGACTGAAGGACTGAAGGACTGAAGGACTGAAGGACTGAAGGACTGAAGGACTGAAGGACTGAAGGACTGAAGGACTGAAGGACTGAAGGACTGAAGGACTGAAGGACTGAAGGACTGAAGGACTGAAGGACTGAAGGACTGAAGGACTGAAGGACTGAAGGACTGAAGGACTGAAGGACTGAAGGACTGAAGGACTGAAGGACTGAAGGACTGAAGGACTGAAGGACTGAAGGACTGAAGGACTGAAGGACTGAAGGACTGAAGGACTGAAGGACTGAAGGACTGAAGGACTGAAGGACTGAAGGACTGAAGGACTGAAGGACTGAAGGACTGAAGGACTGAAGGACTGAAGGACTGAAGGACTGAAGGACTGAAGGACTGAAGGACTGAAGGACTGAAGGACTGAAGGACTGAAGGACTGAAGGACTGAAGGACTGAAGGACTGAAGGACTGAAGGACTGAAGGACTGAAGGACTGAAGGACTGAAGGACTGAAGGACTGAAGGACTGAAGGACTGAAGGACTGAAGGACTGAAGGACTGAAGGACTGAAGGACTGAAGGACTGAAGGACTGAAGGACTGAAGGACTGAAGGACTGAAGGACTGAAGGACTGAAGGACTGAAGGACTGAAGGACTGAAGGACTGAAGGACTGAAGGACTGAAGGACTGAAGGACTGAAGGACTGAAGGACTGAAGGACTGAAGGACTGAAGGACTGAAGGACTGAAGGACTGAAGGACTGAAGGACTGAAGGACTGAAGGACTGAAGGACTGAAGGACTGAAGGACTGAAGGACTGAAGGACTGAAGGACTGAAGGACTGAAGGACTGAAGGACTGAAGGACTGAAGGACTGAAGGACTGAAGGACTGAAGGACTGAAGGACTGAAGGACTGAAGGACTGAAGGACTGAAGGACTGAAGGACTGAAGGACTGAAGGACTGAAGGACTGAAGGACTGAAGGACTGAAGGACTGAAGGACTGAAGGACTGAAGGACTGAAGGACTGAAGGACTGAAGGACTGAAGGACTGAAGGACTGAAGGACTGAAGGACTGAAGGACTGAAGGACTGAAGGACTGAAGGACTGAAGGACTGAAGGACTGAAGGACTGAAGGACTGAAGGACTGAAGGACTGAAGGACTGAAGGACTGAAGGACTGAAGGACTGAAGGACTGAAGGACTGAAGGACTGAAGGACTGAAGGACTGAAGGACTGAAGGACTGAAGGACTGAAGACTGAAGGACTGAAGGACTGAAGGACTGAAGGACTGAAGGACTGAAGGACTGAAGGACTGAAGGACTGAAGGACTGAAGGACTGAAGGACTGAAGGACTGAAGGACTGAAGGACTGAAGGACTGAAGGACTGAAGGACTGAAGGACTGAAGGACTGAAGGACTGAAGGACTGAAGGACTGAAGGACTGAAGGACTGAAGGACTGAAGGACTGAAGGACTGAAGGACTGAAGGACTGAAGGACTGAAGGACTGAAGGACTGAAGGACTGAAGGACTGAAGGACTGAAGGACTGAAGGACTGAAGGACTGAAGGACTGAAGGACTGAAGGACTGAAGGACTGAAGGACTGAAGGACTGAAGGACTGAAGGACTGAAGGACTGAAGGACTGAAGGACTGAAGGACTGAAGGACTGAAGGACTGAAGGACTGAAGGACTGAAGGACTGAAGGACTGAAGGACTGAAGGACTGAAGGACTGAAGGACTGAAGGACTGAAGGACTGAAGGACTGAAGGACTGAAGGACTGAAGGACTGAAGGACTGAAGGACTGAAGGACTGAAGGACTGAAGGACTGAAGGACTGAAGGACTGAAGGACTGAAGGACTGAAGGACTGAAGGACTGAAGGACTGAAGGACTGAAGGACTGAAGGACTGAAGGACTGAAGGACTGAAGGACTGAAGGACTGAAGGACTGAAGGACTGAAGGACTGAAGGACTGAAGGACTGAAGGACTGAAGGACTGAAGGACTGAAGGACTGAAGGACTGAAGGACTGAAGGACTGAAGGACTGAAGGACTGAAGGACTGAAGGACTGAAGGACTGAAGGACTGAAGGACTGAAGGACTGAAGGACTGAAGGACTGAAGGACTGAAGGACTGAAGGACTGAAGGACTGAAGGACTGAAGGACTGAAGGACTGAAGGACTGAAGGACTGAAGGACTGAAGGACTGAAGGACTGAAGGACTGAAGGACTGAAGGACTGAAGGACTGAAGGACTGAAGGACTGAAGGACTGAAGGACTGAAGGACTGAAGGACTGAAGGACTGAAGGACTGAAGGACTGAAGGACTGAAGGACTGAAGGACTGAAGGACTGAAGGACTGAAGGACTGAAGGACTGAAGGACTGAAGGACTGAAGGACTGAAGGACTGAAGGACTGAAGGACTGAAGGACTGAAGGACTGAAGGACTGAAGGACTGAAGGACTGAAGGACTGAAGGACTGAAGGACTGAAGGACTGAAGGACTGAAGGACTGAAGGACTGAAGGACTGAAGGACTGAAGGACTGAAGGACTGAAGGACTGAAGGACTGAAGGACTGAAGGACTGAAGGACTGAAGGACTGAAGGACTGAAGGACTGAAGGACTGAAGGACTGAAGGACTGAAGGACTGAAGGACTGAAGGACTGAAGGACTGAAGGACTGAAGGACTGAAGGACTGAAGGACTGAAGGACTGAAGGACTGAAGGACTGAAGGACTGAAGGACTGAAGGACTGAAGGACTGAAGGACTGAAGGACTGAAGGACTGAAGGACTGAAGGACTGAAGGACTGAAGGACTGAAGGACTGAAGGACTGAAGGACTGAAGGACTGAAGGACTGAAGGACTGAAGGACTGAAGGACTGAAGGACTGAAGGACTGAAGGACTGAAGGACTGAAGGACTGAAGGACTGAAGGACTGAAGGACTGAAGGACTGAAGGACTGAAGGACTGAAGGACTGAAGGACTGAAGGACTGAAGGACTGAAGGACTGAAGGACTGAAGGACTGAAGGACTGAAGGACTGAAGGACTGAAGGACTGAAGGACTGAAGGACTGAAGGACTGAAGGACTGAAGGACTGAAGGACTGAAGGACTGAAGGACTGAAGGACTGAAGGACTGAAGGACTGAAGGACTGAAGGACTGAAGGACTGAAGGACTGAAGGACTGAAGGACTGAAGGACTGAAGGACTGAAGGACTGAAGGACTGAAGGACTGAAGGACTGAAGGACTGAAGGACTGAAGGACTGAAGGACTGAAGGACTGAAGGACTGAAGGACTGAAGGACTGAAGGACTGAAGGACTGAAGGACTGAAGGACTGAAGGACTGAAGGACTGAAGGACTGAAGGACTGAAGAAGGACTGAAGGAAGAGACTGAAGGACTGAAGGACTGAAGGACTGAAGGACTGAAGGACTGAAGGACTGAAGGACTGAAGGACTGAAGGACTGAAGGACTGAAGGACTGAAGGACTGAAGGACTGAAGGACTGAAGGACTGAAGGACTGAAGGACTGAAGGACTGAAGGACTGAAA